>OX422144.1:160444728-161774492 GCA_949129095.1 Volucella bombylans
CTTGCTTCGCTGTCTTTCTTCCATTTTGATATCCTTATCTGAACCTAGGGGTTCCTTTGTAGTTCGCTAGCCAAGATACTCGCTGGTAGCATTCTCGCAATAATACATATAACATAGTCTTCCTTTTGATGTCTGCGTCCTCCAGTATTTGTCATTGTTCTGGATAAGGCAGCACTCATCGGAGCAGATTTGTCATGCGTTCTCATCAAAGTGTCCGTTGTAAGCGAGATTATCGTCGATCATCACACTCCTAGATGCTTGATCATTGGTTTGACGTTATATTTTCATCGCCCTACCGTGATGGTGATTGTTTCTCTTCTTTTGCGACTGCTTACTAGTGCGGACTCCGTTTTATGTTCGGTAAGCTCTCATCCGAGCGCTGCTATCCACCCTGGCCTTTTCGGATGCATTCATTCCCAATGTCCTCTATTGCCTCCAGGTGTTTCACCGCGACCGCGATTGCAATATCATTGGCAAAGCCTATGAATTTTGCCTCGTTTGGAACTTAAAGTCTTAGGACCTTTTATATATAACTTTTCACAGGATGGGACCTAGTACTGATTCTTGTGGTATTCCACCAGATTGGTGGTACTCGACCGGATGGCCTACTTCATCGTCGATGTCGAATAGCAGGCACCGTTTCTCAAAATAACTTAGTATTACGAGTATTTCAATTAGAAACCCTGGTACCATTATTGCTCTAAGGGTGTACACTATACGTCCCCAGTTTGCAGAATTGAACGTATTTTTGACGTCCAGTGTTATTACAGCACCATATTTCTTTGCAGCTCATCTTCATCTCCTGCCCTGACCGTATTTACTCTGTGTGTAGCATCTATTGTAGAATGAGCTTTTCTAAATCCATACTGAGTCCTCCGTTGAGAGCCCTTCGGCTTCGTTAGTTGCCACCTCCAGTCGGTTGCATGCGATTCGCTACAGTATTTTGTATGACTAGGGCTCATCTGGTGGTTTTTTCCTTTTAGGCAGCAGGACCAGACGTTGTTTTTTCCATTGGTCTGGAACAACGCCCTCTGTTATATGTACGTTTCCACAAATGAGTCTGTGTTTTTATGGCTAGCTTAAGGGGCTTACTTGGTATGCCATCCAATCCAGGTGATATATTATCGTCGAGTCGTGTCCATACGTGTATTAGTTCCATTTCTGTAACGGCTGTATTTTCCGAGGTGCTTTGTACACTCTGCTGGTGTTTGCGGTGGAAATAATCCCCGATACTATTTATTGCATTTATAGAGGTCATAAGGGTGAAGGCCCCTGGGGCCTTTGAGTTTTGCTATCACGGTATCCCAAGGATTCTTTAAGGCCGTTGCTTTTGCTTCTCCGGGTAGATAATTGCAGGTCCCTACACCTATCTTTGTATTCCACCTGTATATACCGATGGGAGGGCAAACCTCTGGATCGCTGCAATAGTCTTCTCGCTCTATGGCTCTTGCGAGTAGCCCTGCTATCTCTTGTTTCCACCAGTATACTGGTGGCTGGTAATTTGTTGACGCTTTCTGGACTATGGATGCGGCGAAAGCCTTTGTTACTTGTTTATTAACCCCTTCGGCCATAGAATTTGCTGTTCCTGCGTTTATTGTTGGCTCTCCAAAAATCAGTGTAAAAGAGTTTTCGTCTAGTATGCCTATCTTCCACTCCTTTCGTGGTGTCTTCTTTGGATAGCATTTCTGGATCGCTCTCCTTGGTGGATGATCTGGATGATCAGATGGCCGCTGTGGGTATGTTGACCACTGAGTCACTCTCGTTAGGTAACTCGCTACAAAGGTGATATCAACTATGGAACCTACACCATTTCTACTAAAAATGTGCTCTCTTTCCGTATTAAGCAGTATTACGTGTGGTTACGATACAGCTTTTAGCACAGTCTCTCCTCTTCTATTGGTCCGAGTGCTGTTTCAATCAGTGGCCCATGCAGTAAAGTCTCCAGCCATAATTTTAGGGTTACAACCTCCGGCACGTATCCTCCACGACCCTATTCAACGTACCCTGGAATCCCTCAAAGTCGCTGTTTGAAGATGCATAACAACGGCTTGTATCAAAAGGTCCAAAAGGTCCGCTTCGTAGCGATTTAAGTTTAGCAGCACTTTCACATTCTTCTTGTGGCTTTTGTAGCTTCTTGGTATACACCGTATACACCTTTTCTTCGCAGAAGACGCCCCTTGCATCATTGCTGCAGTTATTGGACATCTGGCCATTCTGTCCAAACTTGATGTCATCACCACTTCTGTCCAACGTGTTTTTACACACGTTTGCTAGATGCCGGAACCTAAGGCATTTAAAACATCGCAGCGGTACAACTTTTTTCAGTATTTTACATGACGTCCATCCGATTTTTATTCCTGTAGCCTCCAGAACTTTTTGGGCAATGCTTATCTGGAGGCTAATGACTCCAGTTTGCATAGCTGCATTGGCTATCCTCATAGATTTGAGGCCTCCATACCTCGCACTTCCTCGAAGTCGGAGGAGTCGGTAACCCACTTGGGCGTATGAGAGCTGCCGTTGACCCATCTAAGTTTGATCCGCCACAATCACTATTTCAGTAGTCTGACTAGTGCTGAGAATCCTTACTGACCTTCAAATATTGTACGTTGAAGTAGCCTATATAAGATGTCGTTCTCACTGTTGAGGACGCCGTTGACTCGTTGATCCAAATTCATCCGCCGTAAGTCCTTCTTCCGATGTTCAACCATTTCTGACAATGTTATTATTTTCTCTTGCTTGAGCACTCGCACGTCCAGGTGAACGAGACCTGTAAGCAGTCAGAGTTGCAGCATTGGGCATCGCCAGGTTGACGCCTATCAGTGCCTACAGTAATCTTGCATACACTGCCGCCTTCCTCCCGTAATATTCCAATTATAAACCCATCAAGGCTGCGAAAGTACGCGTACTTATTTTTCTGATCGCTTTGCAACTGCTTGCGGCACTAACATTATTCCAAGTTTCGTGGCATATTGTTATTACTCTGTAGGTTGATTTTGAAGCGCTTATGATCTTATCCAGGAGTGAAGTTGTTAAGATGATGGCACCTCTGTTCTATTGGAACACCATTCCGTAATAACACATTTTGGAGGCTTTCGTTTGCAAGTTCTAGCAGCTGGCCCTGTTTCCAACATTTCGCCCCTGGGTTTCTTGAAAACTTTTGCCCGGCTTGAAATACGTATTAAGTTCTAAAGTGTCATATTGCTTGCCGTAAAACTGTTATTGCACCTCAGTCTCAAATTTGCCTGCATATAAATTGAATTGTTCGCTGTTAGTCGCTTTTTTCGACATATGGAGTGAACGAACTTCGGCCATTACTCCACAGAAATAATCTTACAAAATGTCCTGACTAAACGATCTTTCTTATAAAATAACTAAATCATGACTATGACTGAGTGCTTAACATATTTCCGCTTGCAGCATTAAGCCTCTGCTTAATCTCCTGAAAACTGTTCAAATGAAACAAATGAGTCTTCACCAATCCACCAGAAAAAAATAAAACAGAAAAATCCTTTCAATCTAAAGGGATTAAATGCATCTGAATACAGGATACCTGCGACTCCATCTGTATCCAATTTACGTTCAATCCACAGAGAATTTTTATTTGCAACTTCTTTCTTGCACACAAGAGTTCTGCGTGATTTTGTCCTAAATTGGAGTTTTCGATACCCTAAGGTTGCTATCTGTAGATTTTAATCCCATTGAACCGAAAGTTGGACTGTAAATCGAACCAACTCGAATGGTTTTCACACCACTTGCCGGGTAGAATACGCCGAAAGGTTAAATAAATTTGTTCATTTGATTGAAATCCGATACAGAAACTTCAATCAAGTATTGAGATTGAAATCGCGTTCGATGAATATTCTCACTGTCTGAGTTAGCGACTACAGTATGTAGCTGTCAGCATCACCATCAGCATCTACGAGTATCTGCGATGCCCTTACTTTGAGTTAGGAACCACTCAGCATTCATTAATGTCATTAGACTTCATTAAATTATCCTTGGAAACACATTTCGAAATTGTATGTACGATGCCAATTTGGCCCGTCTTGCATAGTAAGTTTGTGAATTTTCGTCCCGTGGCGCTATCCTGTTGTTAACCATCTTCAACTTAGTTGCGCCACCCGCTTCTTAACTTTCCAGTATACGAATACTCTCGTACTCTGGTCTGGTACCCTCGTCGTCTGGTGCTTTCTTGGTGGGGCTGGTGTTTTTTTGGATGCCGGGAAAAGTAGCACTCGAGGGCAGGAAACATTGACACAAGGACGCTTCTTCAGTTCTTCAGACTAATTTCATTTGTTCGTGTTGAATTGAAGTTGAAACTCTTGCTGCTCTTGTTCATGTTCTTGCTCTTCTTCTTCCAAATCGTATTTGTAGTCGTCCTCGTATTCGTCTTCTACTCCATTTGCTTTTGAGTGGAATAATTTTTGGGGGGAACAAAAAAAAATATATAAAAACGAAGAACTAACGCGTTGATAACAAATTTGGCACGAATTGCCTGCCCAAATGCACTGCTCCATTGCTGCTTCTGATACGAGCACTATGTGTCTAGTTTCTGGTATCTGGTCCTGCTGATGCTGCTTCAGCTACTCGTGGGTTGTAATAGTGGACGTGACTTGAATAATGAAAGTGGAAATATTTGCTGGCGTGCAATTTACACACTTTCTTTCGCTCTGTCTTTCCCATTTTCAGTACGCTTTTCACCAGCATCATTCTCCCCTTTGTAATAGTTTTCAGTTTTCAGTTTTGAGTTTTGAGTTTTTTTTCCCACTGGAAAAGTCGTATTTTGAACTTTTTGGCAACAGATTTGGGCAATTGACCTCTAATGGCGACGAGTTTTTAATATTTCGAGCTGTCGCGATTGTCGCAAATTGTATTTCCGGACGGGATTAGCAGAGATTGGATAATTCTTTTGGATATAAAATCTATTCTGAATGGTTTTCCAATTTGGGGATAAGATTTGTTCTATCGATATGATTTTGTATTTTGTCATTTCGTTTTCAGATTTTCTTTCAAAAATTTCCATTGGACATTCCATTTATACCGCCGTAGGACCCAATTGATTTTGTAATATCATAGCACAGCTCCAGTCCATGAGTGTCTTTGCGTGTACTATCAAAACGTCCGGGGGATGCGAACTAAGACATCTACCGTATATCTTAATTCACAAAAGCTCCCCAACGACATCTTCGCCTTAAACGTTTACTGTTTTTTGAGATAATGGTCTTGAGAAAAAGGATGATTCCTCGGGTCGAGGTGTACTTTTGGCAGTACACAATCGCCTTGACTCTACATCAGTCAAAACTTCACACACAGTCGATTTTGAATATATTCGTGTCAAAATAACTTTCCCAAAGCGCAACATCTATATCCTCTTTTGCTACATACGACCGTCCAAGCCGACGTAGAGTTACAATCTTGCTACAGATGCCATAGACTCTTTGTTTAATGTTGTTGATACTTGCGACACAGTCTTAATTTTGGGAGGTTTTAATTTTCCCAACCTTCGATGGGCTCCATCAGACGATCAATTCCATTATGTAGCAATTAATCCCTCCTTAGATAAGTTTATAACTTTTGGTGGGGGCTAACGCCCCCATTTATTTTGCTGAATGCAAGCCTAAAAACTAAGACTGAAACTAATAAAATAAGGTTTAGCTATTAGTACTAGGGCTTAAAGCTAAGGATGGTGAAGGAGATCGAATTTGAGGGAAAGTGTGCTGCTGTCACGGTAGGGAGGTAAGATTAGAGGATCGTTCCAAGGTAGGCCTCGAAGAGCAAATCGAAGAAAACGACGCTGGATCCTCTCAATACGAGATACATGAACTCGTTGAAAGGGACACCACGCTTGACTAGCGTACTCGAGAAGGGGGCGAACGTAAGTGATGTATAGTGATCTGGTCACGTACGGGTTGCAGAATTCTTTGGACCATCTTTTAACGAAGCCGAGTGATGAGTTTGCTTTAGAAATTATCTCATCAATATGCGAGCGGAAATTAAGCTGCCTGTCGCATAATATACCAAGGTCGCGGATAGGTTCAACAAGGGGTATAGGTTGGCCGTGGAGATGGTAAATTCGTTGAGGAGACTTCTTGCACTTACGTGAGAAAGTAATCGATTGACATTTGGAGACATTGAGCTCTAAGCAGTTCTTGATGCACCAGGTGGAAAAACTATTTAGATCTATTTGAAGGAGACTGGAGTCTTGTTGTGAGGAAATGGGTTTAAAAAATTTGGTATCGTCAGCATAGAGAGAAAGTGTTGAGTGTTGAATGAGCCTTTGAAGGTCGTTAATAGTTAGGATAAAGAGGAGTGGACCTAGGTGACTACCTTGAGGAACACCTGAATTGGCCAAGAAAGGGGCCGATAGGACAGATCTGACACGAACATTATAAAAACGATTATCCAGGTAAGAAAATATCCATTTAAGCAAAATGGGTTCAAAGCCCAGGACGGACAATTTGAACAGGATTAGTTCATGAGATATCTTGTCAAAAGCTTTACTGAAATCAGTTGTTATAACGTCAACTTCTTTACCCTTTTCTAAGGCTGAGAGAACAGAGGACACGAATTCTACGAGGTTAGTGGTAGTTGATCTACCCTTCAGAAAGCCGTGTTGATTGGGGGAAATAAAAGATTTACACTGGAAGCTTAAGGCTTCATGCAAAATACTTTCGAGGAGTTTGGGTATATGGGAAAGTTTAGCTATAGGGCGGTAATTAGTGACTTCGCTCTTTAATCCCTTTTTGTGTATGGGTGTTATGAAAGAGGACTTCTATATCTGTGGAAATTCACCTTGAGAGAGCGAGGGGCGTGAAAGAGTTGAGGAACACTTTTTAAGAAATATGGATGGAAGGCCATCTGGGCCGGGTAAGTATTCATCATTAAGTTGTTGTAATTTGTTTTCTATTACTGTATGATCAAAGCTATGAGAAATAGTGGGGCCAATAGGGAAGTTAAGTAGGTATTTGAAATAAGAGGGATCCGGTGCGAAGGAATTATCGGCAAAAGATTGCTTAAAAAAAGTAGCAAAAAAGTTAGCTATGGTATGCGGATCAGTTGATGATATATTTTCGTATGAGAGGGATGGAGGAAAACCGTCGGATTTTTTTCTGTAATTAACGAATTGGTAGAAAGACTTAGGATCAGTTATAAGCCTTGATTGCGCACTATCAAGGTATCGCTGATAGAGAAACTTATAGAGCTGGGCGAATTGAAGGTATGACCCGAGATAGTTTGAATAGTCAACAAAAGAGTTGGACCGGAGGAAAACTGTCCATAATTTGTTTCTTTTGTTACGTAAAGAGCGAAGTTTACGATTATACCACGGGGAGCTCGTAGAAGAGGTCCTATTACGCGAAAAGGGGACATAGAGAGAAATAGAATTAAGTAATTGTCTGTAGAAAATAGAGAGATCACTTTTTAGGGGCATATTGGCGAAATCAAAAGAACACTTACTAAGATATGCGTTAATTTTGCGGAAATTCACTTTATGAAAGTCGTAAGAAGAGGTAGCTGCAGATGGGGTGGGGTGGAAAGGAAAGGAAAAGAGAAAGAAGAAGTGGTGGAGTTTATGGGGTTAATGGTAAAAATGAGGTCTAATTGCCTTCCCATATAGTTGGAGACTCCACTAACTTAGCATAAGCTAGAGTCTGTGAGCTCATCCAAGAAGAGACATTCTTTACTCGAGATAGGGTAAGCGATAAAAAAAGATTTATCATCTGATTGAGTTCAGTGCAGCTGAGGTAGATTGAAATCGCCAAATACGATGATATCATCGAGAGGATCAGATAAGTTAATTATTTGATCAATTGCATCGATAGCGAGTTGGTAGCATTCGATTGGTTGGGCCGGTAGGATGTAAAAACACATAATGTACAGGGACCTGCAGGGGAGTGTTATGTTTATTGAAACGTAGTCAAGTTTAGAGGAAGTAGAAACAGCGATTGGTGAAGAGTTTAGGTCATTACGGACGGCCAATAGGACACCTCGACACGGAGCATCATCATTTGGACGGGTAAGATCGTCGTCTCGGAAAACATTGAAACTAGGGGGGAATAATTCCTGATTCTTTATATCGGGAATTAGATTAGTTTCGGTCAGAGCGAAGACCTCAAATGGGAGAGCGTGAGATTGGCGCAAGACGGCACGGGTCTTAGATCGCAGTCCTCTTACGTTTTGATAGTAAAAGGTAAGAGGAAGGTTAGTACGAGAGGGCGTAGGAGTGGATGGTCGAAACACTGGCAATGGTAGCACGTTAGGGACGAACAAATTTGTCGTTGTCAGCTCTGCTTCGTTGGAGGTGTGAGATCCTTTTTGAGTGCACATAGTTACCGAAAGCAGCAAGGTCGTCTGAGACTTTTTGCGGAGACATATTAAAAATCTCGTGGAACTTGATGTATAAGTTCCTCAGACTTGTAAGGTCAGTAGGGAGACCTTCCTGAGGTATTGAGACCACGACGCTTGTTTTAGTTTTCCCCTCATAACAAACTGAGTCTGATTTGTCATGCAGATACGCTAGAAGGAGACGTATATTCTCGTACGTCTTTTTTTCTCTAAGCCTAGAAAGTGCATAACGACATTCTGTTGAGCCAAAAGTTTGTTGGGTTATTTTAACTGTGGGAAGCAGAAGGGGGTCAAAAATGGGGCAGGTGGACGAAGACTTTGAAGGCAATGCAGGGGTGATTGAAGGGGCATTAGACACATGTTCAGGTGAGGGATTTATAATATGGGACCTACGAAATTGGGATATTTAGCTCCGGTTTTAAGGTCAAAATGAGGGAAAGAAGTGCTAGTGGGGGTACGTGCAGATGGGTTAGGTATTGCCGAGGGGTTTTTGTGAGCGGTTAGTGCTAATTTGAAAGAGACTCGTTGACGCGGTGGCTTGGGTGGAACGGAGGCTGCAGGTGCAATATAATTAGTGGATGTGAGTGGGAGGGGCGAAATTAGGGAATATATTAGTTTTAAATCTCCAATTAGAGTCAGATTTGGAACGGGAGTTGGAAACGGTTTTCTGTACAGAGTCAGGTTTGCTACGGTTTGGGACGGGTTTCGGTATTTTATTAGAATCCGGGATTAGGTAACTTAGAATTAAGCTTCGTTTTATCCTGTTTCTTGGTAGGTGTTTCGATCCATTTGGATGCGTAGACTGGAAAATATTTAAACCGATATGAGTACATTCTTCATCAAAGGCACGCTGATATTTCTTGGAAATGTCCATGTAGTACCAAAGTGTTTGATTAGCTTGAGTGGGGCGGCGACGGGAGGAGTTGACAGTAAAACAGTTTCGGTCTCCTGGATTGAAGTGGCAGCGGGAGAATTTGTAGATTTAATTAACCGTAGTGGACGAGGAGGTGATGGTAAAAGTGGGTCGACTTCGGTTTCCAGTAATTCAGCCAAAATTGATGTATTGTAGTGGACATTCTGATGGTGTTGTGTGTGGAATGGTAAAACGTCAATTTTGCTGCTTACCGTTTCGATATGATTCTCATTATCGAAAATAGTTGATTGTGCGGCAGCTAGATCGTCACCAACACCGTTCATTCTGTCAAAGAGATGGTTGTTTCTTTGAGGTAGATTGAAAATGAGTCTCAAGATCTTCACGCAGGTTGTTTATCGATTCGCACAATTTAAGGTTAGAGATGTTTTGGGCGGAACAAACTGCTTTGAGATCATTGATCGCAGTTTTCATCTCGACCAGACTTGCAGATTGTTAATCGATGTTGGTGAGCTTGAACTTAATTATATCGGTTGAGGACAGAATCGAGTTGCCTAATTCATCAGCATAACTGACACTACTTTCTAAGTTGGACTGATTCGTCGTTGGAATGAGTCATTTGAGGCACTTTATAGCAAGCAACACGTGCGAAAGCGAGATTATCTTGTACTCATCACAAAAGAATAGGAGGTTGTCAGGGAAGTCTTTGATGTATACACTATTCCTTTTATTTAATCCAAGACAAATTACATGGAATGATTTTCCACAGATGCCTTTACAGTCAGCATTGACATCAAAGTTTGGACAGTTAGTAATTCCGCAAGACATGGCAAATTTATCAAATGTAAACAAAAAGGTAAACAAATAACTTTACGCACTGTTATTGAGCGCGAAAGATTGAGGTCAGCCAAAAAAACAAAACAAACCAAAAAGACAGTCAGCACTTGGGGTAATGTAATAATGTCGCGGAACTGATATCAGAAGTAGAGATATGGAAGGGGAAGAAATAAATAATATTTAAAAGTTTGATGTGGAGCAAAACCAAAACACGTCCGAACACGACGAGAATTTTTGTATTATTGGAGGAGGAGCCTTTTATTCTGAAACTGTTAATCGGGTGGGCTTTATTCATCAGCATTTATTTAATATCCGCCATAAGGTACTTCCAAATAGTCAACAAATTGTGAGAGCTTGGAAGGGAAATTTTGATACACCCACCGTATAGTTCAGACGTGGTAACCTCTGACTATCACTTATTCCGGAATTCAGCGCAATTTGATTCAATTATTGAGCCAAAAATCATAAAAGTTTTTCACCGATTGCATCATGACTTAGCCGAAGAATGGCGAAACGTTGATAAAATTTGATGAAAACGAATTAATTAATAAGAAAACGAAGCGAACTCCTTCCCACACCTCGTATGTTGGATAAATTTACTAAAGCAAATGAAGTATTTGAAAATGTTCCAATATAAACAATTCACATATAAATTAAGCACCGCTTTTGCATCTGTTGAACCATGCACTTTTTATAAAATAAAACAAAAGTGCTCATTTCGACGAAACGCCAATAATCTCATTTCTCGTTGCAGCTGTCAGACAGGCAGATCAAACAGTGCCCACTTTATCAAAGCTCAACCATTCAAAAACACTTCAATTTTGTACATTCGAAGCCTTTTCAATCCACCAATAGTTCGCTCTATCATTATTCGCAACCGGCATGAAGTGCTTTAAATTGAAAACAAGGACTGAGCTCATTGATCACGGCGTTCAATTGTGATTATCGTCAAACATGCAGACAGATATGAAAAATTTAAAAAAAATTTAAATTTTATTATTTCTATAAAAAATACATAATCCTTTCCCTCTCAGTGAATAAATATTAAAAAAAAAAACGCAACGCTTACAGTGTTACAAAACCATCCTCAATATTACGTAAAAGAATAATTTTTTTTTTTTTATTTTAAAGCGCTGCTATCGAACCGTGTGATTAAATTTTCACATCTCATTAGGTGAATTTAATGAAATTTTCAAAGCCAGAAGTATCCGTACTCCAATGGACAACTATGGCGAGGATATGAAAATTTATTCCACAATATGGTTTGTGTCCGGCACAAGGAAGGACGTTACTACAATAAAAAAAATTTAAAAAAAATTAATTTCGAATATAAACAAAAAAGAAGTGGCACTACCACTATAGTCCGGCACTCAAACAGTCCAGCACTTGAGCACTTTTTGTATTATAGTTTGGTAACAAGTCAAAAGGGTCCACCCTCACCCATCCCCTTGATCATTTTACAGGAAATTTATTATCGTAATGATGTTAAGGTTCACTCGTGTTACTCGCAATATCACACCATTCGATTACGTCCGACATCATAAAGGCAAAATGATTTCATTGTGCAAATACCTGCAGTGTATTGGTAGATTGAATTGGACGGTAATGGTGGAGTTCAAAGGAAGAAATATATGCATACCAACATGTATAGTTGATGAATTTTTCAAACGACCAGGATGTCGGTATTCTGACTTAAAAGTGACTCCAAGAAGACAGCAAATTCACTTAAATGATGTTACATAGAAATGTCATTGCCGAGCAACATCCCTTATGTCATGTCAGTGGATTCAGATAAAAGAGAGGAATTTCAGTTCGAATTTCATCCGTGATATTAAAATTTTATTCTAACACCATTCATCCCAGTAAAGACTGCCAATAAACCATTAAAATAATCACCATAGAATTTAGATTAACTATAACCTTCATCCAAAACATCCAAACTAAAGAGATTATTTCGAATATTGATCCTCAAAGCCGTAGAAGAAGAAGAAGAAGAAGAATAAAACCAACACTGCTTTTGTTCGTTTAGTTTTATATGCATTTTATTTTCTTAACACTAACTCTTACATTCTAACAAAAAATGCTTAAATGCTAGCTTACAATTACTTAACAACCTTACGCTAACTTACTAGTCCCACACAGGCACTCTAAGCTACTCTAAATTCTTATAACTATATCTTTCGACTTTATTTACATTTTACTTAGAACTATTTATTTTGAATACTTAAAGCTAAGAAAAAATATTTGTTAAGAAAAACTTAGCATATGGACATAATTTTTTATTTTTTATAAAAACTTATTATCTAACTTAAAATAAACCGTAGCCTACCTAACCTAAATGCACAATACACACATAAACACACATAGACATTATACACGATCATATACATATATCAGTAAACACTCTTGTATACACTGATATACTCGTATGTATATGTTTCTTAAATGCTAACCTAAGCCCATGTAAGCTCGCCATCGCTATTCACAGAGAAAACAAATTGGCCAGATCTGCCTCATCAGTAAGGCTGGTCCGTAATTGACGGAAACGACGACGAAGCATCTTCTCCATCATTCAACCACCAGAAATACTGGTGCTGCCGAACGACATCCCTCTTATCGCGATTCCCCACCGCCCTACTGAACCTGAGGCGATCCACACTGCCGTGTGCGACCTCTCTGTTGTAGTTGAGTCGCCTGTCCCCAGCTGTCCGAGCGACATGGAAGATTAACGGCACCGCTGATCTATCCTGGATCAACCCTATCTGATCCATGTAGAGGAATGCTTCCGGTGGAACGAAGCCGTCAGAGCGCACACTCTCGTGGTAAAGGTAATTGGGGTAGTAAGCCCCAGATATCAGGTTATTCGTCGAGGTCATTACTCTTCCAATGTGCCTTCGAGTCAGCTTAATTACGAAGTTGTCCACTCGTATTAGGTTCGCCCTATTGTAAAGGACCTCATTAGGATAAAATTTCTTGTACTCTGACTCTGGTGTTCTGTACAAGCGAAGACAAGCCCTAAGACAAGCCCTCTCAAACACCCGAATCTTTTCCATTAAGCTTGCTCGTACATTGAACCACACAGGACAACCAAATACCAGCATGGGCCTGATAAGGGCCATGTAGCAGATTACATTTACCCTCGCATCGAGTTGGCTGCTATAAAACAGTCTCTTTGTAAGGGCAAAAGCACCTTTAGCTCTGGCCAGAGCAGCATCTACATTTTTGCCAAAATACAGAAACTGATTTAGCCAGATTCCAAGGTATCTGACTACATTTCGACAGGCAAGAGACTGTCCGTGATGTCCAATGATAGAGAACTTTCTCCAATTTTTTCTGGTATCCCTAGAGGCTCCAGACAACGGCGTCCTAAAGAGAATGGTTTCCGACTTCTGAAAGTTGATTTTCAACTTCCAGTCATCGCAAAATCGTCTTATCTTATCGAAGTCATGCTGCAAGAGAGTATTAATGACCTCGATTTTTGGACCTGTTCTGTACGCTACCAAATCGTCTGCGTACGCAATAGTATGGGGAAGTGAACCTATCAAGTCGCTTGTATAAATGTTAAATAGGATCGGCGAATTGACCGTGCCTTGCTGAAGACCATTTTTAATTTGAAATATTCCAACAGAAGTCACATCACCATTCTTCACGAATGGTCTGTTGGTTAACATATTATAAAGAATGTACAAGAGTGGTTTACTGACCCCCAGCCCAGTCAGCTTATAGAAAAGACCCTCTAACCATACGGTGTCGAAGGCCTTCTCCAAGTAAACAAGGCAGGCACCAGTGCATTGTTTTTTGCCTTTATTCCATTGGATATCAGAAACCAGTTTAGACGCGGCATGTGAGATATCATGTCCCGCCTTAAAACCGAATTGATTATCCGGAACTATATGTTTGTCCTCAACCCACCTGGACAGAGCTCTATTGATTACCTTTTCAAAAACCTTACTGATATTCGGAAGGAGACTTATCGACCGGAGATTCGCCGGAATGGATATATCCTTCCCCTTTTTGGGGATAGGTTGAACCACCGCCGTTTTCCAATGCGCTGGATAATGTGCATTATTCATTGCATTATTAAACAGGGTGGTGTAAATGTCCACCGCTTCTAGAGGAAGATGTCGAAGCACGATGTTCGGAATACCATCGGTCCCCACTGATTTCTTAGCTCTGACTGTGTCGAAGATCTCATGGAGTCCTTCCTTCGAAATGAACGGGGGTACGTCACCCTCTCTGGCAATGACATTATTTGCCATATTTTCGTCGCTAAACCGGGTGAAACCAGAGCCGTTTGATCGCCAATTCTCTATTTCATTTCAAATGTAGCAGTTGTGCACCAAGACGCGATTGTCCAGGTCGTAATTAGAGCCAATGATATCAATGGCCTTGTATACCTCCTGGAAAGCCGCACCTATAGTCTCAACCTTCAACCTATATTGGATCAATGCCTGCTATTGTCAGTAACCGTTCGTTGTCTGTTGTCCGGGCTATTTTAAGACACTGAAGGTCGTTTTGATTTTTTCTCCGAAATAGTTTATTTATTTACGGGAACATATTCGGGTTGCTGGTGTTTACAGCCCGAACCTTGTTGTTAAAATACAAACTTTGAGAAATTCTGTAATTTTCTTTTATTAGCGTTTGAATATTTTTAATCGACGACTTCAGCGTCCTAATCTCCGGGTCTTGTCTGTCAGTTAACTGTCTGTACAAGTTTTTAAGTCTTGTCAGAAGTCTACTTTTCTGTCGGTGCAGTGCGTCAATAGTAGGATTGCGGAACAGGTCTTCGTTAGTCGTACGTCGATACCGCGGTATTGTAGTGTCCATAGTTTGTTTAATTCTCTCGTCCATTTGTTTTAGGTAATTGTCGATCTCCTCGTTTGACAAATTCCTATTGGACGGTGGGTGGATCGTGTTCGAGGAGAGCGCTCTAGTTAAGGTTGCGGAGAAGCGTGTCCATCGAGTCTTACTGTATTTGTAAGAATATCTTTGGACAAACTCCTCCAATTCCGCAATTTCGTTGGGAACCGTAATTTCGGTGCTAAAACCGCAATGGTCGCTGTCATACACGAATGTGCGCAGACAGTTTAGCGTTTGTAAATTCGTACCTGTCAGTCGTATGCGTTCGTCGTACAGCAGTAGATCCAAATAAGACCCGCCTCTGGGAAACGACGGGTTATCCGTCGCTTTAAGACCGAGTCTGTACATGACATCGTGCTGACCCCACCAATCGAGTAGTAGGTTCCCTCTAGTATTTGGCAAATTATTTCCCCAATCTCTGTGTCTAGCGTTGAAATCCCCGCCGATTATAAAATAATTCTCCCCCGATTCCAGCCTCAGAAGTCGAAAAAGCGTGTTGAGCTCTCTAATCAATAGGGTGGATTGTGAAGCCTCAGGTGCATAAACAGAGGCCAAGTACAGCCGCTTTCCACTGCGGAGCGGGATGTAAATGACCACTGCCTCTAACACCTGGAACCTGCGCAACACACCCTTGTACACTCTGTGAAATTTTATACCTTCTTTAATGAAGATCGCGACACCGCCTCCACGTTTGGATCTGGGCCGATTTCTTCTTCAAACAATATAATTATTGTACTCCAGTTTGTGCTCATCGGTTAGCTTGGTTTCGCTAGCGAAAAGCACATCAGGAGTTTGGTCTTGTAGCAATTTAAACATCGCGGCTCTTCGTTCGATCCTAATCAGTGAATTAACATTCACCGCAAGGACCTTCAAAGTTTGCTCCACCATGTGCGTACCCATTACGGCATGTGTTGCGTTAGGCCCGGCAGCAACGCGTAGATCTGGTCCACCCGCTTGGCCTGTTCTTGAACCTGCTTTTGCAGCTGAGCCATCTGCCCTTGGATTGCGAGCAAGATGGCTAGCATGTTGGGTGCAGCTTCCGTTGTTCTCGGCATCGGAGCCGGAGAAGCAACAGTCGCTTGCTGTACCGTAGCCCCCCTACCTGACGCCATTTGAGCGTAGGAAATTTGGGGCGTGACGGCTGGTGTTTGAAACCTCACAGGTGAACGTTTGACCTCCACCTTCTGCTGCCGAGCCAATTTTGCTTTTTTTAATTTCGGTGAACTTAGGACAACCCCGATAGTTTGCGGTGAGTCCCACGTTCCCACATAATACGCACGAGAGCTGCGACCTATCAGATGCTCCGTCAACACCCAGAGCACACTCCTCGGAACTGTGGTTCTTTGCGCACTTCACGCATCGAGGCTGCATTTGGCAGTTCGACGCGGCGTGCCCGAACCTCTGGCAGCGAACGCATTGTATAACGCCGTCGCTCCTTTTTAATTTTTCCCAGTGAACCACCTGGTAGTCTAGGACATTGATACTCCTTAGACTATCCAGACGGCTTTCGGGACTGAGCTGCACCAAGAAGAACGGCAGACTCTGGCTGTGGTAAACGGCTTTACCCCCACAAACTTGAGTCCTTCGCACTCCTTCTCTTTGAGCAGCGCCAGGATCTCCTCAGGATCAGTAGATGATTCCAACACCTTCAGCAACATCGATTGCCGCTTTTCACACTTCGGTGTTAATGAATAGTGCTCCGTCGTCGTTTCCTTTAGGAGCTCTTTCACTTTCACGTAGCCTTCCACTGTATTACAGTGGATGGCATGGCGATCGTTCCCCAATCTCATAATTTTAAAATTATTACCAATGACCAACTTACACAGGTCCTTGGTTGCAATTACCTCCAATTTATATTTCTTGATAGGAGGCACCTTCTCCTTCTTCTTCGTCTGCTGCTGCTGTTGTTGTTGTTTTTGTTGTTGTTGCTGCTGCTGCTGTTTTAGCTGTTGCCGTTGTTCTGCTTTTGTTCGTGTCCAATGTGTGGTGTTCCGTCTTATTTTCATAGTGCCAAAACAAGTTTTAATTTACACCTCTGAGCATGTGTGCGAGCTGGCTAAGGCTGTTAGCAGTGGCCAAATAAAACACGAGTTTAAGTGTACGAAAAGCTATTAGCGTTTGAAGATATAGGAGTAAATTTGTTGCTCTAATCGTTAATCTTCAACACCGCTTTCTGATGGACAAAACCTCATGAGAAAATCTGTTTTCAAACACAAGATATGGATACTGAACTGCCTGTTCTTGCTGGATTCCTAAATGTTCCATCTCAATCGGGATTCTCACTCAACCGGATATCGAAAAAGAAAAGTTGCCAGCGTTACTGTCTCTTGTATAAGTCAAGCCGCCATGGTATCGAGCGGCTTGAAATATGTGAATCAAAAGACGACAAGAATCCCAAAATTATTACTCTCGAGAACTGCGTAAAAATAACACAAGAGCCTCCTCCGGCTAATCAAATTCAAATTGTTAAAATGACTGGTACACTTACACTTAACACACTCACAGAAGAAGATCTTAAGGAATGGTTGAATGCTCTGGAATCAGTGGCTTTTCGCGACAAAAGCGGAACGCTTAGCCGAAGTACTGCCATAGAAGAAGATAATGATCTTTATTGTAGCTCCTATGGAGATGGTCTCTTCATAGTGAAGCTTATACCATCCGATACATCAATTCGCTGCAATCTAGAACCGAAATCATATAAGTTACATTTAACTGCCACGGAACTGCAACTAAAATCTGCAGAAGACCTTAGCAATATTATAGCCAAATGGCCATACCGATTTATTCGAAAATACGGCTATCGTGATGGTAAATTTACTTTTGAAGCCGGTCGAAAATGTAGCACCGGTGAGGGAGTTTTTACTTTGGACCACACAAGTCCACAAGAAGTTTTTCGATGCATGTCATCAAAGATGAAATCTATGAAAAAACTTATCAGCGGTGAAAGCCTTAATAGCATCGATTGTGAAGATAATCAGTTGAGTGCTGCATTATCAATGGAACCCGGTTCCAGAAGTCCACTGCCACCATCACCACAGAACCCAAACGGTAGTGAGTTTGAGTTAAATTCCACACATAGTGTAATGTCGATGCGTAATTTCCTTCCATCTTCCGATTCACTGAATAATATTTCCTTTAACTCTAGCAATTCGTCTACACAAGCTGCAATTTCTCCGCCAGCCATCAAAAGCAATCCAAATAAACCGCCAAGAAAACTTCTAACTTTAAACACAGACAAACCGCTGACATCACAGCTATCATCCGTGCCAACTACCCCGTTGTCTTCATTAGCGTTGCCATCAAATGAACTGAAGCCTATGACTAGCAACGTCGCCCAGCAACAGCAAAATTGTGATAAATACAAAGTACGAGTATTCCAAAACTATGAACCAGTGTCCATAACGACCTCAGTTGATCCGAATAAAGCTGGTGGTTCGACTGTAATTCTTAAACCATCATCTCCAGATTTAGTTAAGAGCATTGCAAATTTATTGTGCTCTCCACCAGATCTACCTGTTCGCAATGAAAGCGCTCAAATTGTCAATTCAGCCGAGCGTGATTACGAGAGTATCGAAACAATAACCGATGCCTGGAAAACACTTGGCCTCAGTGAAGTTAAACATACCGAACGATGCCACACCCCAGAAGACGATCTTATCGACTTCGGATGGCAAAGAACTCAATCGCAACGCCATACCAACGTATCCAAAGACACCTGCACAAAAAACATCGATAGTGATGACAACGACCTAGACGTCACATACGATCGTTTGGACTTTTTGTCACCGAACAACAACACATCAAGTGGTTACAAAACTATTGTGACTGTTTCCTCAACATCGAATCTACGAAAACAATTAAACATTCCAGTGCCTAACGAATACGAACTAATCGCTAGTCCAGATACGCATCCATGCCGAGTAGCCGACGATAGTTACCAGGGCTATGGAGTGCTACGAAAACCAAGCATACCAGGACCTCAGGTCGCCGCCAATGCGTCACAAACTTCAAAAACAGCCAATGTCTCAACGACCATGATCAAGGACTCAGAGATGACCTTGGACCATAGAAACTACAACGGACTCAGTTACACCCTTGTCAGCAAACCTAAACGCGTCTAGCCAAGCATTCATTCCGTTAACCTATTGTGAATCCATTTTCTAGAATTGTAAAATTTTTAGAAAAAATTTAGTTTTGTGCATTCTTACTTTTGTTTGTTTGTTTTTAAAATTTAGACCAAAGATCGTTTAAATTTAAATTTCCCGACGCATACCGACTTCGAAGACAACGAAGGCGTAGATCTTTTTAACGACTTTTGGTTCAGAATTGAGTCTCTGTTAGTTCTTGTTTGCCATACTTACATTTTTTTTGTACTCAATCCTTAATCACTTAAGTTTTTATCTTAGTTTCGAAAAAATGTTTGGTTTTTTATGAAAAGAAGAAAATTTATATACTCGTATATACACGTAAATATGTGTATATACACTCGGTCAAAATGACGAGCAACAGCCTTACTGAACCAGAGACGCTCCCGTGTGCGACGTGTCTGTCCGCAGCCGTTCGTGCGGCGTGGAAGATTTGCGACAGCGTTAATTTGTTCCGGATCAGCCCTATCTTATTTTGTGTACTTACTTTTACTTACTTTTAAATTCATTTTTATTGTATCTTTCATTATTAACTTACTTTCTAGACAAAAATGATTAAATCTAATTTAACAACAACAGTTACTTAAACTAGCTTACTGGCTCTTACCGAACTCTCTAAACTTAACAATTTCATTCAACTTTGCCTTTCGGCCTTAAAAACTATCTTACGATTAATCTTATCTATCAATTAAACAATATATGAAATTTCTAGAAAATAATTTTAGAAAAAAATTAGATACCATATCTTTTGTAGTTTTATGTAAAACTTAAAACTATGACCCTATTCTACTTAACCTACCTAAGCTACTTAATCTAACCTAACTATAATCGGGGTGGTGAGCACTCGTAGCCTCTCGCACCGGGTGGTCACCATCCCAATTGCGATTTCGGGCGCCCGTCATTCGTCAACATCGTGCACACGCACCACCAAGATTTAACCAATGCGATAAACCACTGGTCACTTCTCAGAGGTGCGGCCCCATGTTAACAAACGCGGCCTCTCCACGAGATCCCCCTAACTATCCCTAATCTAACTTACAACTAAGAGGAATATGTTACCTTAGTAACGTACCGACCTAGGAGAGCGATCCAACCCTTTCTCCTTCTTGAAGCCACCAGAATTCGGTGTACTGTTTCTCGGCATCGATCCTTTCCCTGTCAGCAATCGCGAGACTAAAACGGAGGAGCTCCTGAGCATTGGCAACATACCCGTCGTAGGTGAGCCGCTTGACTCTCGCACCGCGGTGGCGGTGGTATATTACCGGGATATCATCTCTACTTTGTATTAACCCTTTAGCATCAATATGGAGAAAAGCCTCTGGCGGGATAAAGCCCGATAGAAGTGAGCGCTCGTGGTACATTTCATTGGGGTAACAAGCCCCAAAGATCAGGCCATTATCGTTGGTCATTGCCCTTGCAACGTGTCTTCGAATCACCTTAATCAGGAAATTGTCAATCCTATTCAGAT
This sequence comes from Volucella bombylans, assembly GCA_949129095.1. Lineage (NCBI taxonomy): Eukaryota > Metazoa > Arthropoda > Insecta > Diptera > Syrphidae > Volucella > Volucella bombylans. The sequence continues at coordinate 160,465,253 of OX422144.1, forward strand.
TAGCCCCGTCGTAAAGGACTTTGTTGGGATAATATTTTTTGTACTCTGATTCTGGTGTTCTGTACAAGCCAAGACAAGTCCTAAGACACTGCCTTTCAAACACCCGAATCCTTTCCATCTGATACGGCGCTACATTGAACCACACGCGACAACCATACGCGATGACTGGCCTGATTAGGGCCACATAGCATATGACTTTCACCCTGGAGACTAGTTGACTGCTGTGAAACAGCCTTCTTGTCAAGGCTAAAGCCTTCTTGGCTCCAGCAAGACAAGCATCCATATGTTTGTCAAAATATAAATACTTATCGAGCCAAATACCAAGGTATCTAACTACGCTTCTCACCGCTAATGGCAGTCCGTGCTGTCCAATGATGGCCAAATTTCGCCAGTTATGTCTGGTATCCCTAGAAGCCCATCTCAATGGAGTCCTGAACAAGATTGTTTCCGACTTTTGAAAATTGATTTTCAATTTCCAATCATAGCAATACGCCTTAATATGATTGAAATCACGCTGCAGAAGAGTATTGATGACTTCGATTTTTGGACCTGATCTGTACGCCACTAAATCGTCTGCGTACGCTATGGCATGATTGAGGGAACCTACTAGATCACTTGTGTAAATGTTAAACAGTATCGGAGAAGTCACAGCCCCCTGTTGTAAGCCGTTTTTAATGTCAAAGATCTTGCTCGAAATAACATTGTTACATTTAACAACGAACTTCTTTCCCATAAGCATGTCGTAAATCATATATAGCAGAGGTTTCGGCATACCCATTCTCGTCAACTTATAGAAAAGCCCCTCTAACCATACGGTGTCGAAGGCCTTCTCAAAGTCAACGAGGCAGCCACCCGTACACTGGTTCTTGCATTTATTCCATTGTATGTCGGAGACCAGCTTTGACGCAGCATGAATAGTGTCATGCCTCGCCCTAAAACCAAACTGATTTTCCGGAATTATATTATTTTCCTCAACCCACCTTAATAGAGCTCTATTAATCACTTTCTCAAATACCTTGCTAATATTCGGAAGCAAACTAATTAACCGGAGATTTGCAGGGTTAGTTCTAACTTTATCCCTTTTCGGGATGGGATGTACCAATGCTGTTTTCCAATGCGTCGGATAATATGCATTATTCAGCGCATTGTTAAACAGCGTAGTAAATATATCCACTGCTTCCAAGGGCAGGTGTCTTAATACGACGTTTGGAATACCGTCTACTCCCGACGACTTTTTGTTTTTCAGAGACTCGAAGATTCACAGGAGTTCATCTTTTCGCACGAACAAATGCGAGGAGGCTCGCTCATTGGCGATGATAACGTTTGCCTTATTTTGTGTACCCTTAAGATGTTAGCACATACCATTTATGTATGAGATACCGATGTGCGGCGGGGCATTCCATAAGCGAGTTGTACGGCTTAGGAACGAAATCACGATATTTCAGCTTACGTCCGAAAGTGGGCTTGAAGGTATACTGATGAGCATTCATAGCGAGACGGGTGTTACGGTTAAAAGTTAGAAGGGGTGGAATGCTACTGGTAATTTCGGTGGATCACTGGTGGTGAAAATAGCGATACAACAAGGTGAGACAGGAGACACTACAGCGGTGTTCGAAGGTGTCGAATGACTGTGTAATATTGTCATTACCTATGAGCTTTATCGCACGGTTTTGAAACCTATTAGCAAGTGCAGAGATGAGATGTGATGACCAGATGTGTGCATTGTACTACAATTTCGGGTGGATAAACGCATTATATACGAGTATTGAGGCCAGATCAGAGGAGGTGAAGTATTTCTTACATCGCTTGAGGAAACCTAGACATTTCGCAGAGTTTTTGGCGACATCATTCCAACGCAAGTTGTCATTAACACACATTGTCCACCTTGATGAAGAGTGCCTCTAACCCTCTACGAAAGGTGTCGAAAGCTTTCTCCAAGACAATCCAGCAGTTACCGTGCATTGTTTCTTGCTTCGGTCGACGCAAAAGGCCTTGGATCTGGACGAATATTCTGTTGGCGACCATTAACTATCGACCATAACGATTGAGTTCTGGAACCTTAACGCCTCCCACGTTAAGGAGACAAAAGGACCCCAAAATTCCAGAATCTTCCATCGTGAGCGAGAGTTCATACCATACAAATTGAAACTAATGTATAGACTCCAATATCTATCTCTTCGGAACAACAAAAGCCTGCCCTGTTACTCCGATAAACTGCATAACCCCACACGTGAAAACAGAGTAGGTCTACTACTGAGTTTAACAGCACGTGGTAGATTCTTATTCCATTTGCAAATTTGATATTGACTGTAGGTATAGAGTTAGAGTGAGGAACATCACCATCATCCCCTGCTACGCTCCACTAAACTATGTGGACGCCGAGCTTAAGGATGATTTCCACAGTCAACTGGACTGTTGGCTGATTCTCATGCGAAGATAGGGAACGACAATACAGGACTTGAACATTTACAAACCAGACAGCCTCGGAAATATTGGAAATAGCAATGGCGTAACGTTTGTTGACTTTTAGAAAGTCAAGCGCATGATTAGTGAAGGCACAACGACTGCCATAAAATCAGTTGGGTCTTGACTGATGGACAGCGAACCAAATCAAACCAGATCGATCAGCCGGGACTTTAGAAATTCGATCAAATTCGTCAAAAAAAAACGTCTGACATGTAGAGGGACCATCATCTTATCAGATCATAGGCACGGTACAGACTTCTTTTAGAGGCTCAAACAATCAAAAGCGCTACTCCTGCAAACATCGACTGTTTTAGGAGGTAGAAACCATCGTTGGAAGAAGATAAAAAAAGCCGGAGGATACGGGTTTTAGCAGATACCTGGACATGAATCAAAGAGCATATGCAGTTTTCAAAGCTCGGATTGTAGCGGCTTTAGCAGTAGAACCTCCCGAGTTGGAAGTTCAATATCGTGTAAAACAGAAGGCAAGGAAGCGTAGGGTAATACGTGATAAGCACAATTATATCAACGAATTAGCCACCAGAGCAGAAGAAGCAGCCGGTAAATGTGAGAGAGGCAAGCAGCTAACCAGATGAATAAGCATCACTAACATCACATCGGTCATAGACCCTGATGAGCGTTTCGTTGAAATGAATTTCCAGATACGCACCTTTGCTCCTAAGGAGTGGACACAGATGGAGTCACAGTAGAATGCTTCCAAGCCACACGCAACATCTCAGCAAAAATCCTACAGTACTTGGATGAATCACTAGGACTTAAGCCTTTCGGTCTCCAACAATCAAAATAACAGCAATGCTCAGATCAACATTTCTGGACAAGAAGTCGGGAAGCTAACCAACTTCCTTTGCCGTGGAAGTATGGTTTCCAAAGATGGAGGCACAGAACTGGACGTGGGCAGCAGGATCAATAAAGTAAGAGATGGGTTCGGATCTGGAAAATCAATGTTCTCATCACTACAACCAAACTGCGACTGTTTCGATTTCCGTTCTACTAATGGGTGTAGTACCTGGAAAGTGTCTGAAATTGTAAATGAAGCTGCAAACCTTCGTTAATTGATATCTATGCATATAGCTGCCGTTCCGGTTATACAGCCGAAGAGCAGGGCCATAAGTTCGGAAACAAATATGAAAAGCAGAGTACTGTCGTCATCAAGGAATATATCGGATTAGTAGTAACAGACAAGGGATCATTGATGAAAATTAAAAATAGTATCGGAGACAGAACGGAGCCCTGCTGCATACCAGCGTTTATTTTGTGAACATCAGACCTGATACCATTCAAGACAACTTGGATTGAACGTTCCGAGAGATAATTTCTAATCCACTGAAGAAGAGAGTCATCAATCTCAAAAGCACGCATTTTCGACTAAAGAACCTGATGCCAAACTCTTTAAAATGACTTATAATGTTCTTGTGCCCCTAAAACACTCGAACCTTTTCTATTAAACTGGCTCTCACATTGAACCATACGGGACACACAAATACAAGCACATGTCGGATAAGGGAAATGTAGCATATGTACAACCTTCACCCTAGCATCAAATTGGCTGCTGTAAAACAGTTTCCTTACAAGAGAAAAACCACCTTCAGGCCAGAGCAACACGTATGTGTTTGTTAAGACTACCGCTTCATGATCGAAAACTTTCGCCAGTTCTTTGTGGTATCGGCAGAGGCCCCCGACAAAGGCGTCCTAAAAATAATGGTTTTCGACTTCTGAAACTTGATCTTCAACTTCCAGTCATCGCAATATCTTATCGAAGACACGTTGTAAGAGAATGTTGTTGACCTCTATCTGTGGAACGGATTTGTACGAGATCAAGTCGCCTACGTACGCTATGGCATAGTAAAGTGATCGCACGAGATCGTTTGTGTGGATATTGAATAGGATCGGCAAATTTACAGCACCTTGTTGCAGACCACTGCAGACCAAACCAGACTACTGGTGAGTGGTTTACTTTTACTCAGCTTGTTCAGTTTGAAGAAGAGGCCATCTATCCATACCGTGTCGAATGCCTTCTCCAAATCAATCAAGCATGCACTGTTTCTTGCTTTTGTTCCACTGGACACCAGATACCAGTTTCGACGGTGAGAAACCGAATTGCTTATCCGGAACGATGTTTTCGTCATCAACCCACTTAGCCAGGAATATATTGATCACCTTTTCGAATACCTTACTGATATTCGGGAGAAGACTTATCGACCAAGGATTGGATGTGTCTTTATGGCTTTTTGGAAATGGGATATCCCAATGCTCTATATTACAAGCATTGTTCAGATCCCACCGTTTCTAGTGGGAGATGCCCAGGCACAATATTCGGTATCCCACTGATTTCTTACTTCTCAGTGATTCGAGGATCGGTTGGAGTTGTGGTGTTTTATCATGCAACACTTTGCGCCAGAAAGTAAAACTAATTTCAGTGCTCCGTTTAGATTTAATTTCCTTCGGAGTATGTGAGTGGAAAAATGCACTGTAGTCTTTATTTTTTACTGCAAATACTGCGTGACAAATAAGGTCCTTGTAAGTATCATTAATATGAGTTCTTTCGGAGCTGACTCTATTGCAAAATATAATACAGAGACCTGTACTCGAATGCCCTCCGACTATTTTCAGAGCATTTATGGGTTCAAGACAAAAGTATGCGAGTCGAAACCCTTCTAATTTCTGGAAATGTTTGGAAGCTAGGTATTTTCTCACACTTCTCAGAATTATTTTTGCCGGTAGAATGAAAATACACTTCAGATTGCATTCCACTGGCGCATTCAATTGCGCGTTAAGTATACACAGGTGCAACAACTGTGCTCCTTTATAAAGTCCTTCAGGGTTCCATTCTATCATTCTTAGTTCTCTCTCCACCTTCTGAGTTGGTCCTCATAAGTGATCACCAAAGTGCCTTCTAGAGTAACGTACAAATCCTAGGAGAGCTTCTAAAATAGAACATTTATAGGTCTAATAGGGTTTATTGAGCTTTAATAAGGGCTCGGCCAGCCTGTAGGAATCATGCTCCTCTATACTCACTACTTATCTGAGTTTCGTCCGAAACCAGGATTCGACAGACGGTAAATGTCTTAAGGTATTCGCCGATTTTCATTATTGAGACATATTCAAAGCAAAGTCTTGTGCGTACAAACACAAAGTAGTGGTCACGTGCGCTCCTAATTATCGCGTCCAAAAACAACTCTTGCAATAACTAGATTGTCGATCAGGCTATAAGGTAGCTGCGTATTGCTCAGTGAATAACTATGAATATTCTGCATCAGTCTTATCTTACTCCCCTCGCGGTAGCCACCGGACACTGGTCTTGACCAATCGCACTTCTAAAGTTAAACGTAAAAGCGGAGACAATAAATTCGCGTAACCGAATCAACCTTGATGTAACCCGTCAGGAAGGTATAGGGGAATAAGGATTTTTCCAGATAAAAGTATAGAAGATGGAAATAGGTGTTGTGACCACTAACTCGGTCAATGATAGCTCTTATATCCCCGAAGCGGGATTACTGGCTTTACAATATCCAGAGCCGCTAGTGCACAAAAAGAACTTGATCTTCCAGGTTTAAGGCTCTGTTTGGGCCACCTCAGGTAAGGACGGATCTAGTGTTAACGACGCCGAAAATGGAAAAAACGCAACAACATCACATCTGGACACCGTGTGGATCTCAATATTCACAAAACATCATGACTTTCACCCCCATCATAGACAAGCCAACCAAATTGATATGAACATTCCCAGCAGCAAAGGGAAGCTTGGACCACTAACTTGTTGCGGCCAAGGTACTTTTACGATAATCTCAGGCTACATAGCAACAACAAAAAAATACTGTGATCAGATTCAAAGTTGAACGGAGTAAGGAAATTGAATAATTGAAGGTCCCAGTTAGCATGGAGATTGTACATATAAACTGCGGAAACTGGAACTCTACTTTCGGACAGAATGATTCAAGATGTTTATCTCTCTACTCCAATAGGCAGATGAGGTAATAACAGTTAAGTAAACTTTCGGAGACTTTTAGGTCCAAAAATGAGTTAGGCATGGTAACGTATTCTCATGTAACTTTCTTAACATCATCCTTGAGATGACCTTGGAGTGAGCAACAATAAACTTCGTAGCTCAGTACTAGCTTTACCTCTCAGTGATGGTCTTCGGCAAGAGAATGAGTAAATCGTTACTCATGCAGGCTAAGTGCGTGCTCGATCAGCAGCATAATAGTGACTTTCGCCGTCATTGGGGCTCACAATCTTACACGGAAGAGCTAATAGCTTAGGTTGATTAGGAATCAATTACTGACGAACCTGGCAAACGATTAAAGGACAACGACCTTCGGATTTTCACGTGGAATGTTCGGAACCTTAGCAATTCACAGAGGCCCTTAACTGCTATCATGTTGATATTACCGAATGCGATAAGATGGGTCGAACTTAAGGGGAATCAAAAACTATGAGATCTGCTATGGGGAACAGAAATAGCGCTTATTCGGAAGTGGATTTGTTATACGCGACAGATCTGAGCAAGAAGTCTTGAGCTTTCGACATGTGAGCGAGAGTTTTATGACAAGCCGCATCAAAGCTTAATTCGCCAATATAAGCCTAAAATGTGCTCATGACCTCACGGAAGATAAGGATGATGCTACAGATGCGACATATGAAAAATGTCCTAAGTACGACGATTTTAACGCCAAGATAACAAGGAGCCCATCTTTGGTGAGAATAGTCTACACGATACCACTTCTGTCGACGGACTTAAGCTTATCGACTTTGCGGCACACAGTTTCCTTATCTCAATATAAACAAGAGCAAATGACGGTTTCCGGATCGTGAGGCATACTACCAGCATTCTGGACGTCTGAAACCTTCGGGCGGCCAACATTGCCTTGGATCACTACCTTATTGCAGCCGAGGTACGAACACGGATCTCCCATGCGCCACAAAAAAGAAGAACTTTTATGAGCAGATATAACGTAGAAAAGCTGCAATTGCAAAAAACCGCCATTTTTGCCGAATGCGCATCCCGAAATTTTCCAACAACTCTTATGCCGTCAGCATCAAGCACCAACGACAAGCGGCATCGACGCCGCGACTGATGTGCTGAGTTTTACCCGACCACCACCAAGAAACTCTTGGTTTTATGAAGAATGCCACCAGGCACATGCAGCTAAACAATAAACGTACAAAGTGACACTGAAACGAAGGACGAGAGCCGCTAGTGAACAGTAAGAGCAAAGAGACGGAGAAAAAATCAGTTTCAACAGAAGTTTCTCCAGAGACGAGCTATATAGAGCCTGCCAAACTCGTCGGTATGTGAAGAACCACGATGGAATGAGGCTGCTCAATCAATGTCGGTAAAGACTTAACCGAAACCTTCGATGTCAAAAAACTGTTTAGGCAAAGTGACGTGCTGTCATTCTTGAAAGAATATTGCAACACTCATGGACTCTTGTGGTGAGCCGCAGTCTTTCAAACGTCCGTCCAATTACTCACATACGTCGATGAAGTTGGCATAATTGGTAAATCTCAGCGGGCTGTTACCAGTGCTTTCGCTAGTATTGAAACGGAAGCTGAAAAAATGAGTGTAGCGGTGAATGAGCGTAAGGACCTAGTATGTCCTGTCAATAAAAAGGAACACACAATATCGACGACTCGGGCAAAATGTCAGTTTTTGTATACCTCGACTCCGCTATTCAATCTGATAATGACATCTCAGTAGAAATCAGACGAAGTTTGCCAATCGTTGCTTCTTCAGCCGAACAAGGCAGATGAGTAATAATCCCGCAGAAGCATGTTCATTAGCGAAGGAGGAAAGATATATCCTTTTGACAGAAATCAAAATTACTACGGAAGCCGAAAACGATACTACGCCTCGGATAAGAAATGACAACACGTTGACGACATTTGGCTATTGAACGCGGACAAAGATTGGCTTCTAGAATATGAAGACTCTTCTCAACAATGGAAGTGAAGGACCTCAGAATGATTCCTTCAATGGGCTCGGGGAAGTTTAAGTCTCCAACTCGTAACACTGTACTACTCTATTCCGGCAAATCACATGGAAACTATCGGGAATCTGGCGTTGGATTGCTGCTTTCCAAAACAGCTCTCAAAAGCTTGATTTCCTTGAAGCCTTGGAAAGCTAGGTTCCGGACTAGAGTACGTCGTGTCACCGTCATAATGCTTATGATTGTACACTACACGGAGACATTATAATGGTAATGGGAGGCTTGAATGCCAAGGTTGGCAATGACAATGATGGACTCAGGCAAGTTATGGGAAAACGTAGTGTCGGCGACGCAACGACAATGGCAAGCATTTTGTCAATTTGAGCACAAGACATGCCACAAAGTTACTAAACTAAATTGATCATTTCACGATCAGCCAGCGATTTGGAAACAGTCTTCAGGATGTTCGTAGCAGAAAGAGTGCAGACATGGGAATGGCCCGGGACCATCGTCTGATGGTTGTTACCATAAGATTACCTACAGCTGCAGTTCAGAGATCACAAGAAAACACTCGAATGCCTAAGTTTAATACCGACAGACTTAGGGATCCCGCAGGCTGCCAAGAACTAGGGTACCACCTTTCTCAAGGATTGAGAGCGATCAGTAGCACGGAACCCATCTTCATCCAAAAATCATTGGTGTGCTGTCAAAAATGTCTTTATATCCGGTGCTGAAAGTATAGTAGGTCGACCGCAAAGAAGAAACAGTGCTTGGCTTTCCAAAGAACTAAAATGGAAGAAAGGAAACACCTCGCATCGCAGCTACTCAAGCAGCAGGGAGAAACGATCTAGAGTCTGCACATCGCATTAAGATGAGGGAAGTTCACCATAACGAACGACGTGATAAGCGTAATTATATCAAAGCATTGGATACAGAAGCAGAAGAGGCCGCTGCTAGGTGTGACAGTAGGACCGTATACAGAATAAACAAAGAGCTCACTGGTGTCCAAAGCTCTAAACAACACCTGGTAAAAGACACAGACGGATCTCTGCTAGTTTCGGATGAGAACCAGCTCAAAATGTGAAAAGGAGAACTTTCCTGCGGTTTTAAACCGCTCTTTTGCCAGTGAAGTGAATCCAACCAATTAACGAAAACTCACTGTATCCCCCAGTAGAGAAGAAATCTTTATCACAATCAAAGCACTGAAGAACAACAAAGCTGTGGGACTTGACGGTATTCCCGCAGAGCTCTTAAACATCGAGTGAGGTCGGAAAGTTTTCCTGAAGAGTGGAAAAGAGGAATGATTATCAAGCTCCCAAAGAAAGGAGACCTTACGCAGTGCGCAAACTGAAGAGAAATTTGCGTCCTGCGTGCAATAGCCAAGGTAACAGGAAAACCTCGTCCTGGAGCGAATAAAAGACCACCTCGGTGACACACTCGACGCCGTACAAGCAGGATTCCACACCGGATCTTCCTGTAGGGACCACATCAACACCTTGCCGATCATCATCGCTTAACCTGCTCTTCATCGACTTCGAAAAGGGCAGGATGGGCATCCCAGATAAATTGATTGCTATTAGCAAGGCTACATATGATGGATCCAAATGTCACATACTGAATAAAGGAAGGTTGTCAGACGAGGTGGAGTCACCAATCACCGATAATGTTACTGTTGGTGACAAATGATGTACTGCATGCAGTTTTGTCGGCTGGAAATTCAGGAGTTCAGTGGACTCTGCAATCACAAGTCAAACATCTGGAGTACGCGGAAGCAGGATCATGGATCTCGACGACATCTAACCAAGTAGAGATTCCTAGACAACCTGGACAATCTTGGGAATATTGTCTCTACTGATGGCGGGACCGAACTAGATATAATCAGCCGAATAGGGAAAACAAAGGCTACGTTCGCAATGCTGTCAAAAATATGGAGCAACAACTCTATCAGCCTAAAGCTACGACTGTTCAGCTCCAATCCGTGCTTCTTGGAAAGTGCCAAGTGTTCATGAATTCGTCTGCGAAACAACTTCAGAATTTTCCGGCCCAACCGTATCTCTAATGATGTACTTCATGCGAGAACAGGCCATGAACCCATTTGCAAATGAAGCGATGCAATGGAACCTCATGCAGAGAGGCAGACGTGTGGGCCGACCTAGAAATACTTAGCGAAGAACGATCGAAGAAGAACCAGCACAATTGGGGAAGAGTTGAAGAGAGCTGAGATACATCTTCAGAAACTGTACTTGATGGCGCGTAGGAGTAGTGGAGTCCCTATGCCCGCAAGGGGTACCTCGTGGACTTAATAAGTCCGAGGACCTAGGTAAGTAAATAATCGTGGTCACAATACTACCTACACAGGCCCAATTACTGACTAAATGCAAAAATCCATTTGGCTTACTTCAGAGTCTACAGATTAGAACATGTAAAAGGTCATGATTGATGAAAATTAACTTGCAGTGAAATCTGTCGGAATTGCATGCAATGCAACATGACTTTTCAATTAGCAATTAGCGATTTTGCTTCACACCACCTGAAGGATCTACATATTTATGTAGCTGCTCTTCCGCTGATTACACAATCTGCAGCAACTCAAAGGCAATGATTGATAGACAGAATCAGTCAAAGCAATTTACACCAGTTGCCACAGTGTCACTTCAAATGCAGCAGATAATCATTTGATGAAAGGCACGCCACTAAGTCCCTAAATTAGAAACCACTTACTTGTAATGCATCAGAAGCTCACAAAAACAGTTGCAACCGCACAAAATCACATCTCTACTCTTCATATACTCGTATGCCTTCATACTAGTGCATCTCTGTCAATGTATCCATATTTCAACACTCACTTGGCAACAGCTCATTTGAGAAATTAATATCAAATCACTGTAGGTGATGCCGGTATAGTGTACTGAGTACTCGAATGTTGCACTCACAATTAACAAGCATTCAATTGCAAGCACTCATTCGGATTGTGGGAGCATTTCAAAGATGCAATGCCTCTTGAGAATATCAAAAAGTGTTCGGCTCCAGACGAAACCCACAAATCGATTCAGTTTGCCGAAAATTGAAAAGATTTAAGGCGACAAATCCCAGGTAACTCCGCACCAAATCTCCTTCATGGATAAATCCAGCTCAAGTAATAAATCCTTCTTCAGTCACACAGTCTTTGTGCAAGGAAATTTATTTTCCGCATTTGTGTTGCCGCGGTCCTGAAAGATTTGCTTCGTCGGATGTCCTTTGCACTTTGTAACACAATAACTACAACAATAACGACAACCACTGCAATCCTTGTGCAATTATAGATTTTTTTTTCGGTTTTTTGTTTTCATCGCGCCCTTTCGGTTGAATTATTTATAGCGATGTCCTTGTGCATTGTGCTCAAATCTAAAACAAGTTCAGATAGCCGAAAATGCAAAAGGATTTGCTCCTGCCAAATAGTCAAGCACTCAGTGTCCTTATCGCCGCGAACCAGCTACAGAAAAACTATTCCCGAGAAAAGTTCCATTGCCTCTTGTTCTTGGCCAAAATCACTGTACTCGTACGATCCGATTCTCTGATTTTGTGATTCCTTTTCAGGCCGCGCCAAAAGACCTTCGGTTGCATATCGTTGAAATATAATTTCGGAATTTTGCAGTTTTGGAGTTTGTCCAAATAATAATTTCATCCTTTGTTATCCTAGTGAGGATTTGAATATTTCAGAGCGAATTTAATAGTTGCTTGCAATTTCATGTGTTTGCCTTATCACACAGACACAAGGATGTCCTGTGAGGAATACGAACAATTGTATTTCGAACTCCCCCCTTTTCGACTACAACTTTGTCGTCTGTGAATGGTATTTAAATTTCGACTCCAGGCTGATTCCCACAGTTCGGGATTCCTTTCTTCGTGGGTTGGGATCTGCTCAGACGCGCACCCGATATTTGGCTATTGCATGTTATGGAACGGATGCAATGGGATTTAATGTTGTGATGTTAGAATGGATGTTTGTGTATGTTGCTCAGATGAAGTAATGAATTCAGAGCTAACCTTAGGGGTTGACCGAGCTTCGAATCGGATTCTGTTGAGAGACATTGATCCTTTGAGATTTTCTCATCATATTTTGAGTAGTCTTAGTCTATCATAAATAAAGGGGCTATAGCAGTTGCTGAACAATGTTCACATGCTGCTACCTAAGCGAATTCATCTCCAAGGAATTTACGGACAGATACTCTATAGGTAGTTGAGAATTAGATTTACTTCTTCTAAATAGATCGAGACAACAACTTCGGCAGCCAATGGATTGCAGACACTTATCAATGCCGATTGAGCTCCTTAATTTGGAATTCAATTGTCTTAGCGTCATAAATTTACTCATATATACGGACTTTGGCAGGACATCCTTCACATGGTATGTAAGTAACTCTTGTGAAATCAAATCTTATCGCTTTGAGTAACGCAACTCGCAACACCACAAGAACACCTACTTATTCAGAGTAATACTGAGTTTAGGAGTGAGAGTTGCTCCACATCTAGGTCCAATTTTGATTCTAAGCATAGCAGATGCATCAACGAAAAGGCCACTCGTCACTTTTTTTATTGCCTGAGTTGTCCATATTACCTGTTGTTATTACAGAGAAGTCCAAAACCTTCAAATGGTGTTTGCATACGAGAGCTGTTTGATGAGCACCCGGATTGGAAGATATGTTGCGCTACTGAGTCTTTTAGCGCGTCCGTCAAAATTTGGTGACGAAGCTGGTTTTGTTTTGACACCCATTTCAAAACATCGTGTTAGTGTTTTTTGCAGTCCGTGGTCCGATTCTTGATTTTCAGTGGCAAAACCTACGAGAAAATCAAGCCCATTTTCGATGGTCCCATACTGACCCATTCAACTTCCCGTACAATCGTTTATCATTGGTTTGCAGAGCTTCGCCGCGGCCGCACTTCGGTTTCTGATGAACCGTGCCCAGGTGGCCTAAAAAATGTTACTACAGGGGACACCGTAATGGCTGACCGCCGAGTGAAAATTCGCGAGTTGGCTGAGATAGCAGGCATCTCAACTGAAGGCGTTAGCCATATCCTGCGCAAGATTTTAGGCATGATAAAGCTGTTCGCGCAATGGGTACAGCGATTGCTCTGACCAGAGAGCAAGCGCAATCGTGAGACCACTTCAAAGACATGGTGCTTGGCTCTGCTTAATCGAAATCCGGAGGAGTTTCTGCATCGTTTCGTGGCCTTCAATGAGACTTGGATTCATTTGTACACACCATAGACCAAAGAACAATCGAAAAAATGGGTTTTAACCGGTGATCGAGCTCCAACGAAGGCTAAGACCGCGCCTTTGGCTGGAAGAGTGTCAAAAAAAAATAAGGGCTGGATTGTCACCAAATTTTGACAGCCGGTTTATACTAATGATGACACACTCATTTTGGCTCAGTAGTGCCACATATCTTCCAATCCGGGTACTCATCAAACAGCCGTCATATGATTTCAGCTTGGAATATAATAGAGTCTATCCTTTTTTTTTTAAAGGACGACCGACTTATAGCATAATATTTCACAGTATACCACCGACTTGACTGATTTCTTCATTCAGCTCCATCAAGGACTTTCCTAAGTCTAAGTGAAGTTATAGCCGCTGCATTACATCAGTGGAGATCCAGCGGGATGGGACTTACTCGTAATATGCTGTGTGTTCTGGAGTAACCAAGGCTAATATCGCCAACAGGAGCATAGTTTGTGCTCCCGTCCCCATAGAAGAAAAGAATGTAAGAAATGTCCAAAGCACGACTATGTGATCATTCTTGGTGATTTTAACGTGAAAGGAGAGGTTCTTCGGTGGTTGGAAGATATATGTGCCTTGACGGTATCGGCTCTGATAATAGACTCAGGCTAATCGTCAAAATCTATAAAAGGGGACCTGGCAACCACATGATCAAAAAACTGTCAACCAGATTGCTCACATTGCAATCAACACAAGGCACAGCTATAGTATTCTGCCTATTCGAACGTTTAGACTACCTTGTTGTAGTCAAGGTGAAGGTGTAGATTTTACGAATAAATTTGACACCAAATGGCCACAATCTCAAGAGACTGTTAGAGCATTTTTTGGTTGAGTCTCCTAAAACCTGTCGAGATGTCTAATGCCGGCAACATCAGGCGTACGAGGCGATAGTGTCAGTAAACCATGGGAGAAGGTGCATCTGATGTGCAAGGTTATACCTGACCATCACAACAAAGCCCCTAGTTTGTATAGTCGTGTCGGTAATCACAAAGCTGATCACGAAATCTATGAGCAAAAGAAACCGGAGGATCGTCCTCATTTTAGAGAAAAAAAGCAGAGTGCATGGAGAGATAGAGCGGAAATGTTGAAGAGGATTACCGAAGGGAAAGCATGCAGAGTAGTCTACCTGGGGAGATCGATCAACATACCGTTGTTAGGCATAATGATTCATTTGACTTGGACTAAGAAGGACAACAACTTCATCTGACATTATAAACCTGCTAAAGCAGATAGACTACCTGCCGAATTCTTAAAAGCAGCTGATCATTAAAATGTGGTCAAATGAAAATATGGCGTATTTTTCCCTATCCTATAAGCTGAACCAACTATGAAGGAAACAGTCTTCTAAATTCTGTATGAATAATCTTATGGGCTCTTATCAGTATGGTTTTAGGCTTGGTAAGTTCATCATAGACCAAGTATTCACCTTACGGCAGACACTACCGAGGCATATAATGTCAGAAGTAATTTCGAAAAGGCCCTGCGCTTTCATGTGAACTGCGGAACTGAAAAGTCAATTCCATAAGCAAATTAGCTTGTACTACTACTAGCATAACATAACACATCGAAATTATGCGAAAAAATTAGTGAGCTGTTCATAGAATGTTCGCGGTCATTGAAATATAAGTGACAAAGGTGGTCTTAAAGATAAATGTGGGTGGAACTAGGTATACTCGTATGCTATTAGCAAGAAAGAATACGACAACGGCTAACTATAACTTCGCGTTGGTAAAAAACTTCGTCTACCAAGGCTTCGCCGTTAGTTCAGACAATGACACCACCGTAGAGATCTAACAAGGAATATTTCTTGCCACTCACTGCTTCTTACATAACGGAGAAAGCAATGTATACTGCCCTTATTGTTTCAGTCCTACTATATGGTCGGAGGCCATTTGTTCAGGGAAATGTCCTCAATTTCCTCGAGAGATATGATTTAAGTCCCGTCATCGTAAAAGGGTTATAGCAACGAACTGTGTGGGCTATATAACGACATCGACCTGGTAAAAAAGGTTAGAATACAACGAACCCGATTGCCACGACATCACCGCTCCGGCCCGAGATGTTTTTGAGTCCATTCCGGTTGAGCACCACTGTAAATGGAGATCAAGTCTTAGGTGGCGTGCGCAATTTTCGTAGAAAGGGACCTTAACCGACTTGGGGTGTGAGAGGCTTGTTGGTTGTAGTTCAGGTTTTCTCCAAACTGCCACATAAGTAAGTAGGTAAACAACAGGGTGCAAAACCATTTTTATCACATTCCCATGCAATTTTGAAACTCAAGCTCACTTATTATGTTTACAAAGTAAAGGATGTTTTTTTAGAGGTATACAAATTCAATATGAAATAAAATACTTAAAGTTAACGCTACTGGCTATGATATCCACTTTTTTTAATAGATAAATTTATGCCATTAGTAATAAAATATAACATCGGGCATATGCGCAGAATGGCTAGCTCGAATGAAGCACAATTCACAATTAGACTCACAAGTCAAATTCACGACAACTTTGTCGAGCAACTACGGCCGTATATTAGCAATAACACGACGCATGTTGACCTCCAAATTGTCCAACATGCATGTATTGTTGGCAGAGACTAGTGACTTCACATATCCCCAAAGAAAGTAATCTAAACGGGTGAAATCACAGGATCGTGAAGGCCAGTTCACAGGTCCATTACGCGAAATTATGCGCTCAGTAAATGTTTCTCGCAATAAATTGATGATGTCGCGCGCCATCTTGTTGAAACCAAAGCTCTGTTACATCAATGCCATTCAACTGAGGAACGAAGAAGTCAGAAATCATGTTTCTATAGCGCTCTCCTTTGATGGTAACATTCTGGGCGGCATCGTCCTTAAAGAAATATGGGCCGATGATTCTACCAGCTCATAAAGCACACCAAACAGTGAGTTTTAATGGTTGTAAGGGCGTCTCGACAAAGGCTTCTGGGGTTTCTCCACACCAAATTCGGCAATTTTGCTTGTTTACATATCCATTTAGCCAAAAATGCGCCTCATTGGAGACGGAGAACAAAATTTTGCGTTGAAAATGAGGATCAAGCTGAATCATGTTTTCGGCACATTCACCGAACCTACGACGCGTATAATGGTCACGCGGTTTCAACTCTTACACAAGCTGGATCTTATAAGCTTTTAAGCCAAGACCTGTACGTAAAATCTTCCACAAAGTGGATGGGCATAGCTCCAATTGCTGTGCACGATGGCGAATCGACTCATTCGGATTCTCCTCAACACACTGCGTTCGCACTGCTTGTCGTCTTTGAGGATACGTATTATCTACTAGAGTGCACGTGGTGTGAAAACGATTCATCGTGTTCCGAATAACTTGCTCAGATGGATGATTATGTCGACTGTAAAATGGACGTAGCGCACGATAAGTTTGGCGAACCGAACCATGGTGTTCAAAATAAGTTTGCACAATTTGCACGTGTTCTTCTGGTGTTAATCTATTTACCGTAAAATGGAAAAACGTACTAACCACAAATCAACTTTCAACTGTCAAATTGACAATCTGTAGAAACAGAGTAGCCAGTTTAAAAACCAAACCTCTCAAGAAAAAAACCACCCTTTAGCTCCAACAGTTTTCCTATCTTTCATATGCGTCTCTGAAATGTTTCGAGTAACAAACTTTCTAAATTTTGCCGCAGCTTTTATTGGTATGCCAATCCACATTTTCTGTAAATTAACACTTACTTGTATAACCCTAGACATCGATTAAGTCCCTTAGAACATAGACATGACACTCACTGGATGTGAGTTTATCCTCAAACTAGATAGACGAGGTAACAATGTTTTCGGTAACAACCAGCAACATTTTCAGAGAGATTGGAGGCCTAGAATGAACCCATTTATGTATAATTGAAAAGCATTCCAATAGACTTAGCCTCTTATATAACGAATTTGTAAGGAGCTCTAAGCTGCGTCTCTCTCTAAGATCTCACTTGCGACCCCTAGTGTGATATTGAATATCAAATCAAGGTTTTCCGAGCGCTTGGATTTTAGCTAAAAGCCCAAGTCAGAGTCACTTTGTTTACAAAACACTTTGCTTAGAAACTAATTTATTATTATTATTATTATTATTTATTCTTTATTCTTTTTTCCTTATAGAATATTAGTTCACAATTACGAAATAACATTATTGATCATAAGAATATGTAGTGACATTCATATTATTTTAAATTTAATAGTAGCAATGCCACTTCATATCAAAAATTTAGAAAGTTACAAAAAGTTATAAAATAGTTACAAAAGAGTGTGGTATAAAGTATTCAAAATTTAATTCGGAATTAACTTACATACGGCAGCAAATTTTTGATTTCTTCGTGATCGAAAGTTAGAAGCCAGTTTTTCATTTTTTTTAAAATTTGGTTGGGCGAATTATGAAAACGAATATCTTCTGGAAGCCTGTTAAACAATTTGCAGGACACAACAGTCAAGAAGTTGTTTTCGTATAAAGTTGTTCGAAATAACGGCACTTGAATAAAGTTGTTAGATCCGCTTCGTAAATTATGTGAATTTGAGATTGGACTTTGCAAATAACCACTTCTTTTAAAAAAAATGTTGGTCACTTTATAGTAATATAAGTGCTTTAAAGGTAAAATTTTCAACGCTCTAAACAAGATCATAGACCGTACCAAACGATTAGCATTACAAATCTTTCTAATAAAATATTTTTGTAAAACAATTAAAGGGAATAACCTTGTGTGGTAGGCACCACCCCAGCAACTTAAACCATACTGTAGTTTAGAATCAACCAATCCAAAGTACACTGACTTCAAAGTTTCATTACTACAGTATTTTCTTAGGCGAAATAGGACATGGATTGCAGAGCGTAAATATTTTTTCAATGATGTAATATGGTCAGACCAGTTCATTTTACAGTCGAAATTTAAACCCAGGTATTTGTACTGATTCACTGGTTCAATCTTGAAACAACTTGCGTCACATGTTGTTTTTAAAGAATTATTCAAATTACAGTTGCAGACCAATTCATTAGATATGGGACATTTGTTTGAGTGGAACCAGATTTCTAAATTTAAAGAATCACGAGTATTAGTACTAAAATTCATGACTTTTGTTTTATTGCTTGCGACTAACTTATGCACCCCAAACCAAGTCCTAAAGATGTGGACATCATGATTAATATCAGAAGTTAAATCGAGAGGACTTTTTGAACTATAGGCAATACCAAGATCATCCGCAAAAGCAGTGATCTTGCCTAAAAACGGTTGGCTAAAAAGCGAATTGATATAAATGAGAAATAAAATTGGGCCAAGGACTGAGCCTTGGGGGACACCTCGACTGATAACTTTTGGATTACTTGCAAATTTGTATACTAAGACCTTTTGAGTTCTATTACTCAAGTAGGAGGTAAACCATTTGAGCATAAAACCGCGGAATCCTGCACAAAATAATTTGTTCAATAAAATATCATGATTCACCATATCAAAGGCCTTGGTGATATCCACAAAAAGCCCGGCGCAGCACATTTTAATATCTAAAGATTTGTAGATAAATGAACAAAACTCTAGAAGAGCATCTTCTGTACAAAGACCTTCTCTAAATCTGAATTGATCAGGGCTAAAGAATTTTTGTTTTTTGAGAAATTTTAATATACGCCTCTTTACGACTTTTTCAAACACTTTTGATATTGATGGTAACAAGGAAATGGGCCTGTAATTGTTTTTGTCTTTTTTATTGCCTCTTTTAAAAAGAGGTATTACATTGGCATATTTTAGTTTGTTGGGAAAAGTACCCGAATGCACACTTAAATTAAAAATAAAGGCTAATATATCAGCGACGTATATTGCAACTTTTTTAAGTGAAATATTTGAGATACCATCATCGCCACATGACCTTGAATTGCTGAGTGACCATATAGTACTAAATACCTCTGAACCTGTAATTTCTTCAAAAAAGAAGCTGTTATTACAAATATTCTCTTCCACGAAGCTGTGTCTAAAGCATCTTCTACAGTTATTCGTGTCTTGATCAGCTAAAAGGCCTACCGATGAAAAAAAAGAATTAAAAATGTTAGAAATTTGCACTGGATCATCGACAATAGTTCCATTGTTATCAAGTGTTATTGATTTAGACGAATTGGGTGGATTACGACCAATTATTTTATTAATAAAATTCCATTCTTTTTTAGAGTTGCCTAGGGCACCCTGTATCTTTGAATGATAGTATCTATCTCGAGCCACTATTATTTCTTTATTAACGATTTTATAGATATTCTTGGCTCTTAGTTTAAGCCTTCTATTAAAGGGATGCTTGCGCGCTTTAGTCACTAACTTGTTTTTAAGTTTAATTCTCTTAAGTAAATTATTATTAATCCAAGGTTTTAATCTGTATTTAGATTTCTTGGGTATGAAAGTGTAAGAAAAATTCTTTACGTAGTTTTGAAAAATTTTTAAAAATAAATCATAAGCCTTCGATGCATCACTTTCAGAGTAAATTTCACACCAGTTTTCAGATTGTAGTTCAATATTAAGTAAGTAATAATTTGTCTTTGTAACACTAGCAGAACATGTATTCTTAATAGTCATGATCAAATCCGCAGGAATTCGAGGATATAATCTGATTTCTTAGAGTATAAGTGCAGAAGAGAAACTTATTTACACCTAAAGAGTTACCATGTTACCTACATCTTTCACCCAAAGCGACCTTCCTATATTGAGCTTTAATATTCTGACGAACCCATTGCTATGTGTACTCGGATATCGCTCCTATTCTGCGTTCACTTTTCATGAACATCGGCTTTTTAAGTAGCACCACTGGGAAACTCTAACAAAGTATATCGAGAAAAGAATTAAGGACGAAATAAAACAATCAACATATTTTACAATTAATTCTCCTTCCTCGCCACTACATTCATGTTGTTGTGAGGGTTTAGCCGTAAGCCTTAGCAGCTGTTATCAGGAATATTAATATCCTTGAGTACTGCAGCGTGTTCATTCGAGTGTATTTGAGCCTGCGGGTTATACTTTATGAGAACATCTGCTTTGATTTCACCTCAACGCATTAAACTCGTTTAAAAAAATACCAAATACAAAACAAAAAGTCCAGGAAACCCTAAATATGTGGCAGAAAGTTATTATAAAAAGAGCTAGTCAAGAAGGAATACAATATTCCAGTGCTAAAAAAATAAAAGACCAAATATAGGTAAAACAAAATAGAGAAAAACTTGAGCTTATACCTGGTTGTAATGCAAGCCAATGTAAAAAAAAAGCAAGTAACCGGTGACCAGATAGCAATGATAGTTTTTCCAATTTTCAATTTTTATGTTTCAGCAGCTGTCAAAGTTACTAATGGCATCCAACTGTCAAAATATTCAGTAAGGTTTGCCATTTCATTATGCATCGTTTTACGCTTGCCGAACGTGTGGAAATTATTATAAAATATCGAAATTCCGGATCAGTTATAAATGCGCAACATTAATTTCATTGTGAGGTCGATCATCATCATGGCTTAGCCAGAGAGAGTCAACCCTTTTTGGGCCTACATCCGTATAAAATTGTGCTGATGCAGGAATTGAATCCGGACGACCATAGACAACGTCGTGAGTTTGTTAATTGAGCGCTGGAACTGTTGGACTGGACAGTACGAAAGGCTTATCATTATCATTGGAAACGGCTTCCGTTGTTTATTAACAAATCCGATCTTTTTAAGCGTTTTTGAAGTGCTACATATCTTAACATTTGTCTTTCCGTACTTTGTTGTTGCATTCATCCATCTCACCAATCTGTGGTGAGATATTTTGACTACTGATGCACAGCCTGAAGATTGTGTTATTCTAGTAGGGGATTTTAACCTCCCTCACCTTAAATGGGCGCCTTCCGACGATTGGTCTCATTTCGTCTCTCTTAATTCGTCCCTCTGAAGTAGAAATATTGATGGTGGACTGCCTAACCAACTCAAGTCTATATCGGATTTGTGGAATACCTAATATTATGAACAGACAACCTGACCTTGTCTTCACATCCGATTCAGATAATAGTGTCGTTTATATCCGTGATCATCTTCTTTCCACCCTAGACCACCTTCATTCCCCCTTGCCAATGGCAATACTCATATGAAAATGGCAACACATGTTTCGATTCGGAAAATTCATTTTCATTTAACTTCTGAAGAACCGACTTTAACAAACTTAAAAGCCTCATCAGCAACATTAACTTTGACTTTATTGCTGAGACAACTAACGTTAATCTTGTCCTATTCATTAATTTTCTCCTGTTTTACCCAATCGGTTCCATATACCTTCCAAAAGGACTGCATGTCAGCACCTCCCTGGTACAACAAGGAGTTGCGCTCCCTCCGTAATAACAGAAACAAGTTGTAGCACAAATTCTTAAGAACTCGTATTATCGTTTTTCTGATCTATGTAAGTTTCTTTACTTTAATTACCTGTACCGCATGTAATTTAGCTTAGTCTCGAACCCTAAATGCTTTTACCAGTTTGCTAATACCAAAAGAAAGTCAGACGGCTACCCATCTACTCTCAAATTAGTGAATTTTCTGCCAACCCAAACACCATTGAAAATTTCTTTGTCTGTTACTTTCACAAATCCTTTCCTAAGCAAATAGCTGAATCCGATTCTAGTTACTTCAGCTATATGAAAAACTGTCCTGAGACGTCATACATCTCACTATTGTAGTAAAACAGTGTGTAACGCATCTCGGTCCTCCTCTCGTTGCCCTATTTAATTTGTCAGTTTCAACAGGTACTTTCCCTTTCCTTTGGAAGGAATCTCTTGCATACCCAAACTTTTCGAAAGCATAGTCTATCAACAACTGCTTCCGTACTGTAGGCCAACTATCTGCACAAATCAGCACGGTTTCTTGTTTATCCGACCTACAATCAGAAAATATCAAACTTAAAGCTAAAGTCAGTGTCTTACAAGAAAAACTACATCTTTTAGAGCAGTCGAATATTTCAAATGTCATTGAGATCGTTAATGTACCTTGTGTTAACCCTTCAAGTACAACGCAAGTGGCTGTGGATCTCGTTCGGGATGGACTTGGTGTACAAATGTGCGAAAAAGACATTGATCATTGCTACATAAAAAAAATTAAAAACAAAAGAGGAACTTCAGACGTATGATTGGTGGTTTAAGTGGTTTGGATGGTTTTGTTAGGTTTGGATACTTTGGAGGAGCCTTGCGAGGACTTGGCGATAGGTAAAGTATCTTGGGTTGGTATATTTATAAAGAACGAGTGTTCTATTATTTTATTGGTCAATTTCTAGTGTTTATGCGCAAACATAGTAATTTTATAAGTTATTTTCGATCGGGTACATTTCATGTTTTTTGTTACTTTAGTTACTTTGGACGCGTCTGGCAAGAACTTGGCCGCGCGCAAAACGTCTGGCGTTTATATTTTTGTAATCTGGAAGAGTTGAACTGTCTTTTGAGAGAAAAAAGAAATTGGTTATGTTAGTAATGCAAAAATGGAATATTTGCTTATTTTAACGGTGTCTGGCACTGATTTCAGCGCACCGTAAACGTCTTGCAACCATATATTCATAATAATATAACTCCGTTCTATGTTTTATGTAAAATTGACATGGTTACCTTAATTATGCAAAATTGGGCATAATTCAAACACTTTGATGGCGTCTGGCGTGGCCTTAGCCGCATCCTAAGCGTCTGGCATAAATGAATCTAAAGCAAGCAAATTCTGCTTCATCATTTTCAATAAAAATTAAATGGTTATCTCCCCTATTCCTGTTGGGCATAATTTCGCATTTTAAAAGTACTGTTATTTTCCTCGGCCGTCAGTGAGGACTGCCAGACTGCCTTATTTGAAATCACACTAATAAATACTACCTATCAAATCTATACTGCGGGCTCTTAGACTAGATAGTTTGACTCCTCATGTATGAGAAATATTTAATGCAGCAAAAAAATTAAAAGAGGAAAAGAAGTACGACTACATATGGGTTAGGAATAATATTATATATTTGCGTAAAAAAGAAGGGGATGATGCTATTAAAGTTAGGTGTTTGGAGGATATCAATAATTTATAATTGTTTTCAATATGAACTATGTCCCTTCGGTAGATGCAAAAAATAATCAAATCATTAACCCTACTGTATTTATACACCAAAACATTCGTAGCTTGAGAACAAACTATAGTTCCTTTGTTGCTCATATCGATTCATTAAATTTGTTAGCTGATTTTATAATCTTGACTGAGATCTGGTTGTACGACGGGGAAAAATCCAATTACGAAATTCCGGGTTATGAGTTAATAGATAATTGTAACAATTCTTATTGTGCTGGTGGATTAGCAGTTTATGTAAAAGAAATATACAAATGAGGAAGAGTAAAATATAACTTGTGTAGCGCAGATGTTGTCAAAATTACTTGCAACATTAATAAAGAATTTTTTACAATTTTATGTTTATATCGACTGCATGAAAAAGGGTTGCGTTTAAATGTCATCGTGGAAGAATTGAATGAGCTTCTGTTAAGCATAAAGTCAAAGAATTTGATTGTTTTAGGAGACATAAACATTAATATCGTAAAGGAAACTAGTGATTCTGACAAATATTTGCTTTTGATGTCTTCATTTGGCTTAAAGTCACTTATCAATGAGCCAACTCGTACAACTGACAGCACACAAACCTGTATTGATCATATGTTTGTTAGGTTTCAAAAAAAGAGAAAAGTTTTAAGTGAAATTCTTGATTTAAAGATAACGGATCATTGTATGACTTGCCTCAAAATAGAGCTTGGAAATGAGAGACAATCTAAGAAATATATTCCTTTTCCTTATTTCGAGGTACAATTAACAACGTAGAAGCTATTTCCAGTAAAGAAAATGTCGATGCTATTTTAAAACAGTTTTCAGAAATCATATTAAATGCTGCTGAAAATAGTATTCCAAAGAAAACTATAAGTGAAGTTAACATAAAACTTCCCCCCTATATTTTAGATCTAATAAAAATAAGAAACGTTTACCGAAAAAACTGGCAGAGATATCGAGACCCTCTTTACAGACATGTGGTATCAAATATCAATAAGATCATTGCCCTAAGAATATCATAGGCTCGCAATAAAAACTGGAACAGAAAGCTGAACTCATTAGAAAGAAATACTAGACCTTTATGGAACATTATGAAGGTAATAAAAAATAGAAAAAGGCAGTTACCATTTTTAAAAGATACTGTTAGCACCTATATTTCGGATGTAGACAAAGCAAATGCCCTTGCACTGAACTTTGCGAGAAATAACAACATCTCCAGATTTATTGGTGATGCTAATACAGAAAATATTGAGAACACCACAGTTCAAGAGTATTTCTTAAATAGAAGCGCACCAATATCTTCTATAAATTTCGCATCAGAGAAAGATATTCAATTTATAGTCAATGCTTTAAAAACAAGAAAAGCAGGCGGTATTGACTGCATACCTAATATGTATATAAAGCAGTTGCCTAAATCTGGAATAAAATATTTAACTTTCCTCATAAATGCCTGCCTGAAGATAGGGTACTTTCCAGAGGCTTGGAGATTAGCCTAAAATTGTGCCGGTGCTTAAAGCTGGTAAGCCACCTGAAAGTGTAGAAAGTTATAGGCCAATAAGTCTAAGCAAAATATTAGAAAAAATTGTTAAGAAAAAGTTACTCAAACATAAGAGTATCTGTGATAATAATATTTATCCTAAAGAACAATTTGGCTTCAGGCAACATCATAATACTTCACATCAAGTAGTTAGAATTTGCAAATTTGTGAAAGCAAATCGGTCCGCAGGTAAATCAACTGGAATGCTTTTACTAGATATCGAAAAAGCATTTGATACTGCCTGGATAGTGGTGTTTCAAACGTAATAACTTATGATTTTGGTATTCCTCAAGGTTCTGTCTTAGGCCCAATTTTGTATAATATCTACACATCCGATTTTCCTGTTTTGCACGATTGCCATGTAGCCATTTTTCCTGATGATAATGCAGTATTTTCGTCGCATGAATTTGCTTTTAATATTGAAAGCAATCTCAATAATGCGATGGAAGTATTAAAAAAGTATTACACAAAATGGATGAAAGAAGCGAAAATGCAAGTTATCTTTTTCACTAGAAAAAATTAATGGGAGCCCCATGTCAGATATCTAGGTATCCAGCTTGATTCAAAGTTGTTATTTAACGAACTCATAACTAGAACGGTCAAGAAAGTAGGGGTGGCTATTAAAATGTTATACCCATTTGTCAATAGAAAATCAGCGCTCTCAACAGAAAACAAGATCATAATTTTCAAAGTTATTTTTCAGGCTATTCTTTTGTATGGATGCCAAGTTTGGGGGGATTGCGCAAAATGCCACATAAAAAAACTGCAGACATGTCAAAAGAAAGTCCTAAAAATGATGCTCAGCTTACCCTGGCATCATTCAACAGTAGACCTACACAACAAAGCGAACGTTGAATTGATTTGTGAAAGAATCGCAAAACTTAAGTCAAATTTTGTAATAAGATGCACCTTCCCTGATAACCCGCTAATTAATGAATTGTTTGATAGGTAAATGCGACTTTATTTGTTTATATTTGTTTCCTTAATTGGTTAAAAATTTTGTTAATTTATTTATTTATTTTTATCTACTTATTTATTTATTTATTTATTTATTTATTAAATTCTTTACTTGATTACTTGTTTACTTATTTATTTATTTATTAATTTATTTGTATTTATTTACTTATTTTTTTTTTTTTTTTTCTTATGGAAGTCCTTCTAATGATTCTTTCTTGTTAATAAATTTCTGTATTCACATGTTTCAACAACTAAAGGGTCCGCCATCTAACATTTTTTTTTCAACTGGTGCTTATTTTGGGAATGGTAACATTTAGCTCATGTCTGATTTGACAGATAATTAGTTTTATCCTTCCGGTTAATAATGGAAAATAATTTCATTCAAATGTCTGCCTCGGCTGGCCATGCAGTAGCCCACACGATCGGTCCAATTTTTAAGCACATTATCGATTGTGTGCAGCTGTATTTCACCAATGGCTTCACGAATATTGTCCTTTAAAGCGTCAATTGTCTCTGGCTTGTCGGCGTAACACTTATCTTTTACGGCACCCCACAAATAATAGTCCAACGGTGTCAAATCGCAGCTCCGAGGTGGCCAAACGACATCAGCTCTGCGGCTGATAATGCGATTTTCAAAAACAGGGCGCAAAATATCGAGTGTAGCTTCGGCTGTGTAGCACGTAGCGCCGTTTTGTTAAAACCAAATGTTACCAATTTCCTCCTCTTCAATTTTTGTGAACAAAAATTCGTTCAACATGGCCCGATAACGATCGCCATTGACTGTAGCGGCCACTCCTTGCTCAGTCGTTCGCAGATCTTTGCAAAGAACAGACGTGTTTCGGCTTTTTCTAAAGCAAAAAAATAGTGAATTAGTTTCCTCCTAACGTTATTAAGACAAAGTTTAGTTAGTCGATTCGGTAGCCAAGCGGGCAGCGGCGTCAGTCATCGAATATTGAGACACGGGTTCGAGCCCAGGCCAAATCCGGAACTTTTTTCTTTTTTTTTGTTGTTCTCCTCAAAGTGTGATAACAAAAAATCCAAAAAGTAAATAATCATCACGTGATGGATGGTGGAGAGCGCTCCGCTCTTCCCATAACGGGAGTTGGACAAGGCAACAATGGTGTTGCCGGTGACGTTGCGAAAGCAACTAAAAGGAGGAGGAGTCTAAAAACCCCTCCTAACCTAACGAAAAAGAGAGTGAATGTTAATGTGCTAGATGATGATGATCATTATGAAGGGGGCAACAATAACTTTGCTTCCCTAGCGTCATCCGAATCGGAAGATGAGGATGAAATGCTAAAAGACATAAGCAGCAGCATAGAAAAGCTGCAAGAAAAAATGCTGGCTGTTAAACTAAGGCAAACTGCACGCAGGCAGAGGGAGCAAGCAGATGTAGAAAGCGCCCAACAAAAAAAACAACAAAAGCAGCAACAACAACTGCATCAACAACAAAAACAGCAGCAGCAGAAACAACCACTGCAGCAGCAGAAACAACAAAAACAGCAGCCGCAGAAACAACAGCAGCAGCAGCAACAACAACAACAACAACAACAACAACAACAACAACAACAACAGAAGCAGCAAAAGAAGAAGGAGAAGGTGCCTCCTATCAACACCTTTAAATTAGAGGTAAATGCTACCAAGGACCTGTGTAAGTTGGTCATTGGTAATAATTTCAATATTAAGAGATTGGGGAACGATCGCCATGCCATCCACTGTAATACAGTGGAGGGCTACGCGAAAGTTAAAGAGCTCCTAAAGGAAACGACGACGGAGCACTACTCATTCACACCGAAGTGTGAAAAGCGGCAATCGATGCTGTTGAAGGGGTTGGAACCGTCTTCTGATCCTGAGGAGATCCTGGCACTGCTCAAAGAAAAGGAGTGCGAAGGACTCAAATTTGTAGGGGTAAAGCCATTTACCACAGCTAGAGCCAGGCGGGAGAAACGGAGTCTGCCGTTCTTCTTGGTGCAGCTCAGTCCCGAAAGTCGTCTGGATAGTCTAAGGAGTATCAATGTCCTGGACTACCAGGTGATTCACTGGGAAAAATTAAAAAGGAGCGAAGGCGTTTTACAATGCGTTCGCTGCCAGAGGTTCGGGCACGCCGCGTCGAACTGCCAAATGCAGCCTCGATGCGTGAAGTGCGCAAAGAACCACAGTTCCGAGGAGTGTGCTCTAGGTAGGGACGGAGCATCCGATAGGACGCAGCTCTCGTGCGTATTATGTGGGAACGTGGGACACACCGCAAACTATCGGGGTTGTCCTAAGTTCGCCGACATAAAAAAAGCAAAACTGGCTCGGCAGCAGAAGGTAGAGGTCAAACGTTCACCAGTTAGATTCCAAACACCAGCCGTCACGTCCCAAATTTCCTACGCCCAAATGGCGTCAGGTAGAGGGGCTACGGTACAGCAAGCGACTGTTGCTTCTCAGGCGCCATTGCCGAGAACAACGGAAGCTGCACCTAACATGCTGGCCATCTTGCTCGCAATACAAGGGCAGATGGCTCAGCTGCAAAAGCAGGTGCAAGAACAGGCCAAGCGGGTGGACCAGATCTACGCGCTGCTGCCGGGCCTAACGCAACACTTGTCGTAATGGGTACGCACATGGTGGAGCAAACTTTGAAGGTCCTTGCGGTGAATGTTAATTCACTAATTAGGATCGAACGAAGAGCCGCGATGTTTAAATTGCTACAAGACCAAACTCCTGATGTGCTTTTCGCTAGCGAAACCAAGCTAACCGATAAGCACAAACTGGAGTACAATAATTATATTGTTAGAAGAAGAAATCGGCCCAGATCCCAACGTGGAGGCGGTGTCGCGATCTTCATTAAAGAAGGTATAAAATTTCACAGAGTGTACAAGGGAGTGTTGCGCAGGTTCCGGGTGTTAGAGGCAGTCGTCGTTTACATCCCGCTCCTCAGTGGAAAGCGGCTGTACTTGGCCTCTGTTTATGCACCTGAGGCTTCACAATCCACCCTATTCATTACAGAGCTCGACACGCTTTTTCGACTTCTAAGGCTGGAATCGGGGGAGAATTATTTTATAATCGGCGGGGATTTCAACGCTAAACACAGAGATTGGGGAAATAATTTGCCAAATACTAGAGGGAACCTACTACTCGATTGGTGGGGTCAGCATGATGTCATGTACAGACTCGGTCTTAAAGCGACGGATAACCCGTCGTTTCCCAGAGGCGGGTCTTATTTGGATCTACTGCTGTACGACGAACGTATACGACTGACAGGTACGAATTTACAAACATTAAACTGTCTGCGCACATTCGTGTATGACAGCGACCATTGCGGTTTTAGCACCGAAATTACAGTTCCCAACGAAATTGCGGAATTGGAGGAGTTTGTCCAAAGATATTCTTACAACTACAGTAAGACTCGATGGACACGCTTCTCCGCAACCTTGACAAGAGCGCTCTCCTCGAACACGCTCCACCCACCGTCCAATAGGAATTTGTCAAACGAGGAGATCGACAATTACCTAAAACAAATGGACGAGACAATTAAACAAACTATGGACACTACAATACCGCGGTATCGACGTACGACTAACGAAGACCTGTTCCGCAATCCTACTATTGACGCACTGCACCGACAGAAAAGTAGACTTCTGACCAGACTTAAAAACTTGTACAGACAGTTAACTGACCGACGAGACCCGGAGATTAGGACACTGAAGTCGTCGATTAAAAATATTCAAACGCTAATAAAAGTGAATTACAGAATTTCTGTAATTTTGTATTGGAACAACAAGGTTCGGGCTGTAAACACCAGCAACCCGAATATGTTTCCGCAAATAAATAAACTATTTCGGAGAAAAAATCAAAACGACCTTCAGTGTCTTAAAATAGCCCGGACAACAGACAACGAACGGTTACTGACAATAGCAGGCATTGATCCAAGTGAGGCCGCTGATGATGACGACTTTTTTGTGATCGAGGATCCACAGGAGAAGGTTGAGGCCATAGGGGCGACTTTCCAGGAAGTATACAAGGCCATTGACAACATTGGCCCTAATTATGACCTGGAAGGTCGCGTCTTGGTGCACGACTTCTGCATTCGAAATGAAATGGGGAACTGGCGATCCGAGGGCTCTGGTTTCACCCGGTTTAGCGACGAAAATATGGCCAATAATGTCATCGCCAGAGAGGGTGACCTACCCCCATTCATTTCGAAGGAAGAACTCCATGAGATCTTCGACACAATCAGGGCTAAGAAATCAGTGGGGACCGATGGTATTCCGAACATCGTGCTTCGACATCTTCCGCTAGAAGCGGTGGACATTTACACCACCCTGTTTAATAATGCAATGAATAATGCACATTATCCAGCGCATTGGAAAACGGCGGTGGTTCAACCCATCCCCAAAAAGGGAAAGGATATATCCAATCCGGCGAATCTCCGGTCGATAAGTCTCCTTCCGAATATCAGTAAGGTTTTTGAAAAGGTAATCAATAGAGCTCTGTCTAGGTGGGTTGAGGACAAACATATAGTTCCGGATAATCAATTCGGTTTTAAGGCGGGACATGATATCTCACATGCCGCGTCTAAACTGGTGTCCGATATCCAATGGAATAAAGGCAAAAAACAATGCACTGGTGCCTGCCTTGTTGACTTGGAGAAGGCCTTCGACACCGTATGGTTAGAGGGTCTTTTCTATAAACTAACTGGGCTGGGGATCAGTAAACCACTCTTGTACATTCTTTATAATATGCTAACTAACAGACAGTTCATCGTGAAGAATGGTGATGTGACTTCTGTTGGAATATTTCAAATTAAAAATGGTCTTCAGCAAGGCGCGGTCAATTCGCCGATCCTATTCAACATTTTTACAAGCGACTTGATAAGTTCACTTCCCCATACTATTGCGTACGCAGACGATTTGATAGCGTACAGAACAGGTCCAAAAATCGAGGTCATTAATACTCTCTTGCAGCGTGACTTCGATAAGATAAGACGATTTTGCGATGACTGGAAGTTGAAAATCAACTTTCAGAAGTCGGAAACCATTCTCTTTAGGACGCCGTTGTCTGGAGCCTCTAGGGATACCAGAAAAAATTGGCGAAAGTTCTCAATCATTGGACAGCACGGACAGCCTCTTGCCTGTCGAAATGTAGTCAGATACCTTGGGATCTGGCTAGATCAGTTTCTGTATTTTGGCAAAAATGTAGATGCTGCTCTGGCCACAGCTAAAGGCGCTTTTGCCCTTACAAAGAGACTGTTTTATAGCAGCCAACTCGATGCGAGGGTAAAGGTAATCTGCTACATGGCCCTTATTAGGCCCATGCTGGTATTTGGTTGTCCCGTGTGGTTCAATGTACGAGCAAGCTTAATGGAAAAGATTCGGGTGTTTGAGAGGGCTTGCCTTAGGGCTTGCCTTCGCTTGTACAGAACACCAGAGTCGGAGTACAAAAAATTTTATCCTAATGAGGTCCTTTACAACAGGGCGAACCTAATACGAGTGGACAATTTCGTAGTTAAGCTGACTCGAAGGCACATTGCAAGAGCAATGACCTCGACGAATAACCTAATATCTGGGGCTTACTACCCCAATTACCTTTACCACGAGAGGGTGCGCTCTGACGGCTTCGTTCCACCGGAAGCATTCCTCTACCTTAATCAGATAGGGTTGATCCAGGATAGATCAGCGGTGCCGTTAATCTTCCATGTCGCTCGGACAGCTGGGGACAGGCGACTCAACTACAACAGAGACGTCGCACACGGCAGTGTGGATCGCCTCAGGTTCAGTAGGGCGGTGGGGAATCGCGATAAGAGGGATGTCATTCGGCAGCACCAGCATTTCTGGTGGTTGAATGATGGGGAAGATGTTTCGTCGTCGTTTCCGTCAATTACAGACCAGCCTCACTAATGAGGCAGAGCTGACCAATCCGTTTTCTTTGTGAATAGCGATGGCCAGCTTGCATAGGTTTAGGGTAGCATTTAAGAAATATATACATATATTAGTATATACCTTTGTATATAATAATATATGTATATAATTGTGTATAATGTCTATGTGTGTGTATGTCTGCATTGTGTATTTAGGTTAGGTAGGCTAAGGTTTATTTTAAGTTAGATATTAAGTTTTTATAAAAAATCAAAAAATATATCCATATGCTAAGTTTTTGTTAACAAATATTTTTTCTTAGCCTTAAGTATTCAAAATAAATAGTTCTAAGTAAAATGTACATAAAGTCGAAAGACATAGTTTTAAGAATTTAGAGTAGCTTAGAGTGCCTGTGTGGGGCCAGTAAGTTAGTATAAGATTGTTAAGTAATTTTAAGCTAGCATTTAAGCATTTTTTGTTAGTATGTAAGAGTTAATTAGTAAGAAAATAAAATGCATTGAAAACTAAACTAAACCACTCCTTGCTCATTTTCGAAGAAAAATGACCCAATTATGCCTCTGGACCAAAATCCGCACCAAACAGTGACTCGTTTTGGGTGTATCGGCTTTTCAATGTATGCGTGCGGGTTTTCTGTGCCCCAAATGCGACAATTTTGCTTGTTTACATACCCGCCAAGATCAAAATGAGCTTCATCTGAAAAGATGATTATTTGGCAAAATCGGCATCTTCTCTAAGTCGATCGCAGGCAATATTTCCCAGCCTTGTTCAATCGTATACACAACCATATTCGTTCAGCGGAAAGATAAAACTAATTATCTGTCAAATCAGACATGAGCTAAGTGTTACCATTCATGAAATAAGCACTAGTTGAAAAAAAAAAACGTTAGATGGCGGACCCTTTATATAGGGTTTTCCAATATTGACAAGTTTTTTTTTAAATAAAACGCAAACCATTGGAGATATTTCAAAAACTTTACTATCGGCTTAAAGTACAATCAAAACATTTATGAATGGAGCTCGACTTCGTGCATATGGCCACAGCGGGCACGTTTGCAGCGGTCGATTCGTTGGACAGTATTTTCAACGACTCGGCCACACATTTCGGCCGAAACGGCAGTTATTTCGCGTTCAATGTTGGCTATGAGCTCTTCCAACGTCGTCGGTGTGTTGACATAAACCAATAACTTAACGTAGCCCCAACAGAAAATAGTCAAGCGGCGTTAAATCGCACGAACGAGGCGGCCAATCGACTGGCCCATTTCTTGAGATAACACGCTCACCATACTTACTCTTCAATAAATCGATTGTAGCGTGTGCTGTGTGGCTTGTGGCATCATCCTGTTGAAACCGCATGCCGTCCAAGTCCATATCTTCCAATTCGGGCCAAAAATAATCGGTGATCATGGCGCGATAACGCTGACCATTCACGATCGTTATCGTAGACGAAAAAATATGGCCCAATAACGCCGCCGGCATGCAAACCGCACCAAACAGTTATTTTTTGTGGATGAAGTGGTGATTCATGAAGCACATGTGGATTTTCACCCGACCAAAAACGCATATTTTGCTTATTGACGAGCCCATTGAACCAAAAATGAGCTTCGTCACTGAAGATGATTTTGCGATGAACGTACATGCTTCAATTCTTGAGACAGCTTGTTCTTGTATGGGTGTAAACCAAGATCCTTACGCAAAATACGCCATAATGTGGTCTGAGCGATGCCCTATTCTTGAGAACGCCGTGGAATTGACTGATTTGGATCGTTTGCTACGGACGCCTGAACGGCAGCGATATTTTCAACACTTCGACCAACCCGTTCTCTCACTGACACGGCAACATCACACAACGAATATGTAGATTCAAATTTTTGTACTAAACTTGTTATTGCCTGTCTACTAGGGCGAGAATTACGACCGAAAATTGGAGTTAACGCCTCCGAATTTCGGTAGAAAATTTTTATAATTTGCAGACGTTGCTCGTTCGTCATGATGAAAATGTTGAGTTTACTGAATAAATTGACAGTGACAGTTTGATGATTAGTGAAAGAGTGCGTTCACAAATTAAATTCAAAGTTGTCAAGTCCCTATTGGACAGCCCTTTATTAGGAATCCTCACAGAGAACATCGAATACACCATGCTTGAAGTTTGGTGTGACAAGGACTTCCATGTAAGCTTCCCCTCTAGATCATTCTGGCAGGCAGATGCTTTCATGGAGGACAAGTCAATCCATCTCTACACAGATGAATCTAAAACCGATAGCGGGGTTGGTGGCGGCGTTTTTTCAGATAAGCTTAGTCTAAGCCTCACTTTACGTCTTCCAAATCACTATTGCGTTTTTTAGGCGAAAATTTTGGCGATTAAAGAAGCTCTGTCCTGGCTGAATAAAAGCGTGATATCTGTAAAGGATATCCTCATTTTTTCTGATAGTCAGACCGCTATGAAGTCCCTGGAATGCCGATCATCTCTAATGGAGGTGGTAAAGCAGTTCAACCTTCAACTTTGCTAGGTACCGGGCCACAGAGATATTCCAGGTACACCAATCGCTACGTCCAAATTAATATTAAAGCTGGATGCCAATAAAAGAACACACACTATGTGCACTGTCTAGAGACTAAATAGATCTGGCCACAGCTAGATCTGAATCGCTCTAAGAGTCTAATCCTTCTAAATAGGAAGCGATATCATAGGTGTCATCACTGCCTCATAGGTAAGCACGCAAGAAGGCTTGACGCTTTTACAAACGATATCTGTACTAGCTGCATGGACGAGGAGCAAGAGAAGACGATCTTCCACCTACTCTGTACATGTCCAGATCTCTCCCTAAATTACCTAAATGATCTAAAGACGTAAACAGTCTCCCAAGCTTCATCGTAAGTTCAAACTGGTTCCATTAGTAAGAGTATCATAAATAGATCCGCGTGGCATCACAATGGGTCAATAGTCCTAACTGGGTTGGTGTTTCCAACAGCCACTCTTACCTACCTACCTGCCTAGCTTAATAAAGTTGTCCGAGGTAGATCTACGCCAATAATAATAATAACGTGATTAAATTTCGTTTGAAAAATGTTGTGGGATGGCGTGTAACAAGAAATTGTGGCGCTGTATCCCACACCGTTTTCTCAGCTCCTGATATTGAAAATAGTTTAGTTCCGTTGACAAACCTTACAATTTGGTGTTTTTGCACTTGCCGAGTATGAGGAATGTAAGTTGTTGGTTTCAGCTTGCAACAGACTTTGCTGTAGACTACTGTTCAACTGCTTTCTGAACTCGAATCCCAATTAAGAAAATGGGGCCCATATAATGAGAAACCTTTTACATCCAACACAAACTGGATCTTCTTCGTTCTGTGAGTCAATGGCATATGCAGATTTTTATTGAAAATAATGGTTCCTCGAAATTTGGTTCTTATCAACCGTTTGCACAAAACCCCATTACCACGAATACAATTCCTCTTCCATTTAGCCATTCACTCAGCACCAGATTATACGAAACATTTCCAAAATGATAATTATATTAATGGCGCAATTACGTTCAATCGTTCACCATATCTTCAGCTTCCACTCGGCACTCGGCACCCAATTCCATTTGCCTAACCCACACCAAGCTCCTCAGCAAATTATTTGTTGTTTCCCAAACTCTGAGAAATGCTCCAGATGCTTCTTGAACTAATACTTTGTGGAATGATTCTACAATCTCTGTACGGAATTCTTACAACCTCCTCAAGACACTATTTGCATGCTAAAATATTTAACTGCCTCAATGACGGTTCCTGAGAATGTGTATATATTTGCACGAGCACCACTTCATACGCGGCTTCCCCCAGAACCAGCACATTTGCTCCAGTAATTGGTGTCCGGGATAATAAATTTACTAAACGTACCAGCCAAAATATTTCAGCAGAAGCATATGTTTCCCAAACTAATACGTATGTGTGTCGGTTGGTGACATCGCTTGGAAATTAAGCACAAACCTCTCGAAAAACACCTCCGGAATGGGGGACTTGTGTTTTTTTAGCAGCCCTTCAGTCATATTCAAATGAATTCACACTAAAAGCCAACCACTTGACAAGAATAGCGAACTGTGAACTGTAAGCTGTGCCCTGATTGCCCTGATGGGTTGATGGGCGGAAAAGTGCTCATTTACCCAGTTTAGCCTTGTGGCACCCCCGTCACACCACGTCAGGTCTAAAAAGGCACAGTCGCTCTCGAAATACTTCAGAATTCTTGTGTAAATGGTTTCTTTTTGGTCTGGCCCCATCTACTTCGCATCCTGCAGTCGTTCTTCGTCTGCATCCATGTGCAAGTCCTCGGAATATCGGTTGAGTAGCCACTTTTACGCTAGCCTAGTTGAGTGGCAATCTCTTGTGAATTAACTGCCACGTTACTGGTGGAATGGCAACGATAACGACTACGATTTCTATGACGATGCCACAGAAGATTGACAATTCTCATTTGTGGTTAGGATTGGTTCGAATGGTTTCCAACGATTTCGAATCACCGTGAATGGGTTCAACCAGGGGGTTTCAGATGGATTGGAACGAATTTATCTGGCAGTGATTGTATTACGAATAAAGAGGGTAAAAAGTGTTTGCTCAGAAGGTGTTTCGATGTATCCAACACGACCACTTCAGATCAAAGTGACAGGCGGTAATTGTTTTTTTTTTTTTTTTCTTGTCTATGCTCAGTCGATTGTGTGCGGATGGGTTCTTCAAACTCGAGTACACGAAGGCTATGAACTGCAAAAATTTGCTGTCAAATCAATCCAGGCTTGCGAATTGTTTGCTAACAGAAATTGTTTGGTGAGGTAGAAGGGAATTTTTTTTTTTTTTTTTATTCCTGCAGCGACATGGTAACATAAAATGTTGCCATGATGCTTTGGTTTAGGGGTAGTTCTTCGTTTCTTCGTTGTACTACAACGCGAACTCATGTTTAGTCGGATAATTTTTTGGCAAAACTGCATGTCAGAAAGTGTAAGCAAACATGTTGCAACACGGGAGAAATAGCGCAAATCATGCATCCACTTGTGCAGCATATTTCCAGTGGTAAGGGAAAATAGTTTTGCAGCAGAAGGTGCTTCGGTTGAATGATGTTATGTAAAGGAGCACACCTCTGAAGGGGCTGAAAAATGACTGAGGATTATTTGTTGTTAAAGTTTCGAATGGAAACCGGGAAGAGAACCCTCTGATGGCAGGATTTTACACGAAATGGTAAATAGCAACCCATCTGTCTTAAAAATAAAAATCGCATATCATCAGTTCTCATAAGTATTTGACTCTATTGGAAGAACGCGTGTAGTGAAAGTTTATCAGATATTCAATATGTTACTTTGCTAACACTTTAATGCATATAATTTCCTTGCCCCAATGGCAAACTGCCTTCGGTATCTAGGCTTCATTATTGAGGTCAATAAAATAATCTGAAAACAAGTTGGATCTTCCTATTGTTACATTGTTAAAACTAACTCTAGCTACTGGTCCTCCTTGTGGTGGTTTTACTTGAAGCAGTCAACAGGGGGAAAAGAAGGGAAATCCTGCTTCGGACACCAAAGGGACTAGTGTGAGACTTGTGTAATGGTCAAAATTTACCAACCTGATACCCAGTATTACATCCCGAAGCAGGAATCTGCATAGCTGACAATACATGGTAATTTTGCGAGCACCACTCTTGTGCTCGAAACACTGCCATGCTAAAGGGCGGCCGGGATCCATAACAGTCCATACCTAAGCGTGAGGAGTTGAGTCACGCAGGCGCACCGCTCGTTCCGCCCTTTTCTTTTCATTTTTTACCGACTGAGAGAAGGCACCGTCCTCCATGCATCCTCGCAATTTAACGTCACGGGGTCGATGTTTTCGGGTGTGTATACCAGGACTAGCCGGTCCTTTAACAGCTGTCACTGCTGATTTCATCTTGCACCACCATAGAACGTATACTGGGGAATGCTTTCGCTGCCATCACATGGCCCATGTCAGAGGAGAATCCGGATGAGGTAATAATTTACCTGACCAGACTTCGCTCCAGCCACCGTATATTTCTCACAATCACCATATCGGCTGCCGCGGAGACCATTCTGTAAGCGCACACAATTCAGGAGGATCCGTTGCGTTGCACCGAGGTAGGATACTTTTACGGAACCACTCTCGATAGCGCATCCGCCCTACAGTAATGTAGGTTTGGCAACCGTCGCGAAAAAACCGTGCCTTCGTCTTCGGGATCAGCCTTGATAGCGCAGTTGTCACCTTAGTACCTTTATTAGCCACCCAAATATGAGCCGTCAGTCGACCCATACTCCCAGATAGCTCTTTACCAGGCGTATCACCGCATCAGCAACATTTTTTCC
The DNA here is from genome assembly GCA_949129095.1 of Volucella bombylans. Lineage (NCBI taxonomy): Eukaryota > Metazoa > Arthropoda > Insecta > Diptera > Syrphidae > Volucella > Volucella bombylans. The sequence goes on from OX422144.1 coordinate 160,503,658, forward strand.
CAAACCATCGCTGTCTGGTAAGGACAACCATCATCATTTTTGTGTCAGCAGCTCAAAACCTTGAGTACGCAACCAGTATGCTACTCTTGCGACTGCGAACCATATCCTAAGCTCAGACTCCCACGGGATCTCGCCGTCATAACTAGTGCTACATCGTCCGCAAAGTCTATCAGTCTGATTCACGGTGGCATTTTTGTCGCAGGATCCCATCGTAAACGAAGTACTCGTTATCGGAGAGATCTACGCCAAAACTTTCCCAGCATTATTTAGCATACAAACTCGTAGCGATCGCAAAAACGTCAGAGTCAGGAGGGTGGTTTGCCCTAATCCAAAGAATGAGGCGTTACAGTTTCCTGCACCCACTGAACAGACCGGCGAATAAACATACGTTGAACATTTTAACAGCAGGGATTTTAAGGACTTCGATTGCCACCCAGTCCGAGCCAGGAGTCTTGCAGGCCCGATGTTACCTTCCTCAGTTCTTCAGGTATGAAAGGAGGAATCTTCTCTCTTGACCTCCTCCCTTCACTCTCCACTCTCCATCGGTGAACAGGTTTAGTTCACTTCCTCCATGAAGAGTAATTACAATGATTCGATCAGACCATAGCCGCTCAGCTTACAGAACACGATTCGATACCCATGCCTCCATTTTTGTTTTTTTTTGTTTTATAATTTACGCGCGCCTAAGTGGTTAGATACCCTTTTACTGTTGACAGGGCGCGGGCGGAAAGATAGAAGGAAGAGAAAGGAAAATTGTTTTGTAGTGGTTTGAAACTCAGGTGTGTTTGGTTTCGATATTCGCTCTCCAGGGGTGGGAGTCCGGAGGGAGAGTTTTTGCTTCACTCAGAGTGATTCGAGGTATAATTCACAGTATTTTTTTTTTCTGTGCTTGAAACTCTACAACAGCCAAATCTACGTGTCAGTGTTATGCCTTCACACGTAGAATTTTTCTGTCTGAGTTCCAAGTACAAATGAAAAACTGACTTGACATGGGCAGGACTCGAACCTGGACCCTCCGAGTGAGAAGCGATTGCTAGTACCACTACACCACGGCCACCCCATGTGCCCTTATCAACCTCTGCAGTGAACTCGCGCCAAAAGGTGCTGCTTCTTCCTATTATTCACACTTTAAACGTTTTCGCCGCCACAATCAACAACTGCATTCCGCAACTCCTCTGCGCTAGGTCGCAATTTTTTTCTGCCTTAGACTAGGTGGCTCACAAGACATATACGCGTTGCGCCATTCTTTGACACAACGCAGGGTGAGGTTCACTGATTCGGTCTCCGCCGCACCTGATATTATACCCACGAAGCGCTTCTCAATTAAGTCGTATTGCGTTCCATCCAGTAACGCGTGCATGGAATGCTTCCCATGGTCTCGTACCGCATTCATTCCCACCACAAATAGTCTAAACTGATAGTCACGAGCTGGGTGCTTGAGGCAGGAAAGTTACATCGTCAGGCCTCTAGCTCAGACGACGACGGCCACCATGCACTATCCAATAATGTACGGTACCTCTCTTTTAATATACGAGTAAGCAGATCGACCCTCCGGTCAAGCAGCATCCGTCTCAGCATGTCTCGGGTAAGCATGGTCCTCCCAAGGTTTCCCTGCTAGATCAGCGCACATCCGTCATATGCACACCAGCCGTGAGTCGATCAAAAAAGCTTCTAACAGTATGTAGCAGTTCAATGTCAGATATAACAGTACTTTTACAGAGATTTGTCATCTGAAATATCCGCTTTTATACCTTGGGGAGTGGTTCCAGTAATATTTTCCACACGAACACACAGACCATTTAATTTATGCCCTGCGTTGACGATATGATCGATTGTATCAGTTGCCCTGAAGCTGCAGACATTTTTTGAAAGTAACATTAATGCAACACTGTATGTAGAAGAAGTAACTATCGGGTGCTGAATATAATATTGTAGCGTTTTTGCTAATGTTTGAAATAATCGATGAAAGGATGAGGAGAATAATTGCGATTAACAAAAAAAGACCAAAAACAACCTGAGGTTAAAGAAAACACGTTTATTCCTCTTGTAGAATGAAAACAGAAGTGTCAAAATGAAATATGTGTCGAAATATCAAAAGACGGAAGAAGATGACAGGAACGAGTTGTTAAATTTTAGTGGTGAGCCCCGGCTATATTCGCAAACTCGTAACACTCTCCCCTCCTGGAGCTGGAGCTACTCCTGTCGAAAGCCTTTATTGCGGGTGCCAGGCGCTGAAATTGGTACCTCGATACGGTGTTAGACGGTTGACATGCACTAGCTTGGCCTTGGATCGCGGTGTCTTCTGGATTTTGATTGTGACATCTGTTAAAACCGTCATGACTCTATATGGACCGTCCCAGTCTGATTGAAGTTTGGGACACACACGAAGCCTTCTTTTTGGATTGTAAAGCCACACAAAGTCTCCCATCTGGAATTTAAGAGAGTTTAAATTCAGATCATACCTGGTTTTCATTCGGAGACAAGATCGCTCTAATTCATGTCTAGCTCTGTCGTGAATTTCTGCTAGTTGATCTTGCAGTTCCCGGGCTAGTCCTGTGCAGGGGATGGCTTCCGGTGGAGGTCCAAATATCAAGTCTGGTGGAAGTCGCATGTCTCGTCCAAACAACATTGCAAATGGAGTCTCCTTAATTGACTCCTGAATTGACAAACGGTAGGCCATGGCGAAAAGGGGAAGAAGGTCACCCCAATCGTCCTGTTTATCGTGGACAACTTTGGTAGGGGTAATGAAGTATTGTGCGGTTCTGCCGCTCTACCATGCCATCGGATTGAGGACGTAATGGCGTGGTGCGAGTTTTCCGAATGCCCATGATTTCCATAATGTTCTGAAATACAGCCGACTCAAAATTACGCCCTTGGTCTGAATGTAGCTCCAATGGCACTCCGTAACGACAGAAAACTTGATGCAATAAGATTTTCGCAACGGTGTCAGTTGTTTGGTTTGGCATCGGAAACACCTCAACCCATTTCGAGAAGTAGTCCATCAGTACAAGCACGTACTTATTTCCGTCTCTAGTAGATGGCAGCGGTCCTAACACATCAACAGCCACACGCTGGAATGGTTCGCCAGCTAGATAAACTTGCATGTCCGCCTTCGTTTTGGTTTGCGGCCCTCGTTTTGCAGCGCAGACATCGCATTCAACACAGTAACGCGCAACGTCCTTTCTGGCGCTTATCCAACAAAACCGTGATCTTAGTTTTCCAAATGTTTTGTTTGCCCCAAAGTGTCCTCCGGTTGGCGCGTCGAGGAATTATTGGAAGTAAGCGTTGTGGTTGTCGATGTACAGGAGGGGTCCACTTTTTGCATAACAAATTTTCTCGTAGAACTAAGGCAGGAAATTGTGCCCAAAAAGCTTTAATATCGCCGGTTTCTCTTGAGATTTCCTGCCAATTTGGCCTGAGGCCATCCATGACCCACTGCATTACCACCGAGAGAATTTCGTCCTCTTCCTGAGCACGCTTGAGCTTATCAACATCAAAATCACTACTCACCAGCTGAATCAATCCGATAACGTATTTTCCTTCTGGATGAAAACGATTCTCTTTCGATTCACAGTGATTGCAGTTCAATTCAGCACAAGGGCGACGTGATAGAGCATCCGCATTTAGATGTGATTTTCCCGCCCTATGTTGCACGCGGTAATTGTATTGTTGAAGGCGTTCTATCCAGCGCGCTAGTTGCCCTTCAGGTTTTTTAAATGATAACAGCCAGTTTAGTGCGCATGATCCGTCCGTACCAAGAACTCCCGGCCATAAAGATAAACATGGAAATGTTCGATGGCCTTTACTAAAGCCAGCAGCTCCTTACGGGTGGTACAATAATGCTGGTTTAAGGTTCTGCTGAAATACCCAATAACTCGCTCCGTTCCGCTCTGCATCTGAGACAACACAGCTCCCAGACCGTAATCGCATGCGTCAGTATCCAGAACAAATTCTTCACCGGATTGAGCATTCCCCAAAATTGTGGCTGATGTAAGCCGTTCCTTAAGATCGTTAAAAGCCCTTTCACACTGCTCGGTCCATAAAAATGCAGCATTCTTTTTAGTCAAATGGTGCAATGGACGAGCGATGGCAGCAAATTGGGGTACAAACCGCCGATAATAGGTGCACAGTCCAATAAAGCTCGGATATATTCGTCGGGGTAGGCCAGTTACGACCAACATCGATCTTCCTGGGGTCGGGTGACACACCCTCTCCACTAACTATGTGCCCCAGAAAATGGACTTCTTGTTGAAAGAGGTTGCACTTGCCTGGACTAAGTTTTAAACCTGAACGCCTTAGACGACTAAAAACAGAACGGAGGTTAGTAACCATTTCATCGAAGGTCTTACCGTGGATTAAAATGTCGTCCAGGTAAATTAAGCAATTTTCCATTGGCAATCCACGTAAGATATTTGACATGAGGCGTTCAAAAGTGGCAGGTGCATTAGTCAGCCCAAAACTCATAACTTTGAACTGCCACAAACCGTCTCTTGTTACAAATGCAGTCTTCTCTCTATCTTCGAGGTGTACTTCCACTTGCCAGTATCCAGATTGACAATCCACCGTACTGAACCATACGGAGCCGGCTACGGAATCGAGGGTGTCATCTATGCGGGGCAGTGGGAACGAATCCTTGATGGTGACATAATTTAATCGGCGATAGTCCACACAAAACCTGGTCGACCCATCCTTCTTTTTAACCATCACGATAGGTGAGGACCAAGGACTTGAAGAAGGCTCAATAATATCTCGGCGCAGCATATCCTCAATTATTCGCTGAGACTCCTCTTGTTTGGCGAGTGGCATTCTTAAGCGGCTTCACATCACCAACATCAATTCTACGAGTATGTTGAACAATGTCGGTCCTGCCGAAATCGTCCGGCCCACTTGAGAAGATATCGGCGTATTCTCGAAGTAAATTTTTGGCGACTAGTCGTTGTGTTGGCGGAAGATGTGCTTGTGAACGTACAATCAAATCCGACAAGAAATCAAGACAAGCCTCCAAATTTGATTGTCCCATATCCAGACACTCGACCTCCTCAAAGCGTGCTATATTCGCTTAGATTGGTAGAACAACTGAATGATCAGCCAAATTAGCTACTCGAATAAGTACAGCTCCATCTTGTATCTGATTAACCGATTTTCCAATTAACAAAACTTTTGGTAAGTTGCTTCCTATCGGAGAGACGATTCCTTCGAACGACTTGGTTGCAGAAGCAACGGTTTGAATGATTGTTTCGGCTCGTGGGGTTAAGGTGACTTCGTTTGCAGTACGCAGAAAAACAACACGCTGCGTCTCTCCACCTATATCGTTTTGGCAGTTGTGTTGAACTTTGTCTCGTTCACAAGTTAACTGGATATGATGTTTACCAATCTTTATTTGATGTGATGAAAAGTCCAAAACACTCTTCGTAGTTTGCAGTACATCGATGCCAAGAATACCGTGGCAGCTGGCCGGAAGCGGGATATCGACCACCACCACCTTCACGCGACGTTTCACCCTGCCTAGCTGAAGCATTGTTTGCCACACATCTGAGCTTTGAAATGTGCTGCCACATAATGTTTGAATGTTTATATTTCCAGATTGAAGACGCGCCTTCGATGGAATTATCGATCGGTTTACCAGCTTAATGGACGATCCCGTGTCCACCAACAGTTGACATGGTTGGCTGCCAAGACGTGCTGCCACCGTAAACCCGCTATGCCCGTCGTCAGGGTGGACGCTGTAGATTTGGGGTCGAATACATTGCATCAGCGCTGACCCCTGGTCGCTGACTGCTGATCGTTTTCCGACCCAGTTATCGGCTCCATTACGCCACATCCAGTTTCATTTTTTCGGAGGCGTAGGTCCGATTCCCTTTGGGAGCGTAGGTGATGAGTCGTGCGATTATTCGGCGGGATATCTTCATTGATTTCGATGACCCGGGTGTGGTGAATGGGTTGGGATGCAAGTCGAGCAGCTTCAACGGTGACAGCTCTAGAGACAGCTTCCGTAAACGTCTTGGGTTCGGCTAGGCTAACGTGCTCTTGGACTGAGCGATCATTAATGCCATCCACAAACTGCATAATTGCTATGCGCTCTTGGGCATCGGGTGGGCAGTCCTCAAATTCAATTCTAGTTAGCCTTTGGATCTCGCTCGGGAATGCACCGAGGTCTTCCTTCTGACGTTGTTGTCTGCAACGAAAAGACGCATGAGTAATATGTTTTTCTTGACTAAGAAACTTTAGTTGCAGTGCTGAAGCCAGCTTGCTATAATCGGCACGATCCACGGGATCCAGATTAGACAATACAGCTACGCTTTCGCCGCGCAGCAACGTAGCCAATGTGTGTGCCTTTTGCTTGGGAGTCCACTCGTTCGCTTCAGCGATGATGTCAAATTGTACCTGATAGTCACGCCAGCGCGTTGTGTGACTATCAAACGGTGGTGGGAACAAGTGGCACGGACCGCTGGGTGCTGGGCTCGCTTGTGGTTGTGAAGATTTCTGGGTATCACGTTTGTCCACTGCCTGTGCCTCCGTAATGATCTGATGCTGATCTAAATCTGGCTCAAATACCTAAGCTGAAGTTAAAAACGTATCCTGACATATTTCTACGACTTCGAGAGAGGTCATGTCTCCCAGAATTTTCCGTCACCGTTACTGTAGCTAATAATTGATATAATGTAGTCAGACAGTCCTCCAGAATCCAGCTATGGAAAGTATTGGCTCGAAAGTCTACTTCTTTATCAAATAAAGAGAGTCCTTGAGATTATCTGTGGACCAAAGTTGACGCTAACGAGGGGTAATAAAAATCACAAAACCACTTATGAACGCTATATTATTTATCTGTCAGTTTTTCATTCACTTTGCACATGAATCGCGATGCAGGATATTTTCCCATAAATACTTAAACTGAAAGTGCTGTTGGCCTTTTAAAGGCTACGTACTCGTATATGAAAGACATTTTTCCCCACAATGAACAAACGAAGAAATAAGAACCACATGACCTCTTTATGATTTGCCACAGAATACTCTGAGCCCTGACATCCGTTCAACTTTCCACATTTTCCAAATCTCAAGATTGCTGACAATGAAATATTCCTACTTCTCCAGTAAAATGTCGCCAGACATTCTGCTAGGTAATATTGAATCTTTAAAACTTCTCACATGACCATGTTGTGAACTGAAACCATTGTGAGTATTTTCTGTGAAGGACTGAATTAGTTGAATGTCGAAAGGATGCTTGCCACACGGGTGTGTAAGTAACTCACAGCCAAACAACATTACGTGTGTTTATATGTGCCCGTTGGGAGCAATTTCGAATTTCCAATAAACTTTGATATTTTACAGGAAATGGGAATAATACAGGCGGGACTTCAGACCTCAAACTAGTTTTCGTATTCATGGAAAGCTCTCCCCTCAGGCGGCCAGTTGGTTGGCTATCGAAGTGTTTCTGTACAGCTGGCTGCCTGACTGAAGAAACTGGAAATAGGATATGAATCGATTTACAAATCAAATTTCCTTATGAAAGCCAGTAAATGGAGTACCCCTACCGACTGAAACGTACTCGTGCCAGTACTCCCAGTTCATGGCATTTAAGAGATGTTCTGCGCAATGGAAATGTTTCGGTTTCTTTGGATTCTGTTTTTATATTTTACTTTCTTAAAGTTTTTCAATTTAAGTTTGTCTGTGAGATTGCGAAGGCAGTGCGTAATAATTCAAAAAGTTGTCTTGTCGTCACATATTTCCGCACGATGAGATACGGGGCATGGGAATGTCACAGTTCTGTAAGTCTGAAATGATTTTAGTTTCGAAGACGTTGGTGTGTCAATGAGAGTGCACGCTTTCAGGAAATTTCTTTGTTTTGTCATGTACATACGTATCCATGGAGGAAGACAAGAACTAGTCAACTAAGCGAAAGATCATTGGCATTGAGCAACGCTAAACGATCTAAATGTCAGAATGGGGAAGAATGACTTGTTTCATTTCGGAGCCACTCATATTTATATGCATGTGACGGAGGGGATGGGGATGTATGGAGCTATACCACATGCAGCCCCGAAGGCATTTGACAGCCGATAGAAATTTTAGCTTTCACTTCGAAAGGATATCTCCATCGCCTCCACGGTCTCCACCGCCCATTCGTTTGGAAACTCTTCGTAACCTCTCAGGTCGCAATATTATTGGGACAGCGGATGAATTCCCCATATAGAACCAACTCACCGTTAAAATCCCGGATTAGAACAAACGAGACCTTATCCGGGCTACTCCGAGATATTTGGAGCTGAGGCCGGTAAGGTTTTCCGAAACTAAGTCAGGATCTTGGAAGAGCGATGGTGGCGGATGAACCCTTAATCGACCAATGGCAGCACTCACATCTCCAAATGGGTTGCTGGCTTCGGTATAACCGACCTCTCGTTTGGGTATATCTACAATTGAACTGACCCTCCAGGTTGGGGGTTATGCCGCCAGTATAACTGACGGACATGGAAAAGAAAATTAAGGTACGAAGCAACAACAAGCCTCAGATACGTACGGGTCTACTGTTGGCAAGCCCTGCAAACGAAACAAGGACAACGAACTTCGGATCTGCACGTGGAACGTTAGGTCCGTTAATAGGCCACATGCAGCCGAACAACTAGAGTAGGTATTGGACTGATGCAAAGCAGATCTTACCGCCATCCAAGAAATGCGATGCGATGAGCCATACAAAAAACCATGAAAAATTGCGACACCTATTACGGCGATTTTTATCGTCTATTTGGATGCGGATTTATTCTTAGAGGCAGACTTAGGCAAGAAGTCTTAAATTTCTGGTATGCGAACGAACGTAACAATCTGTATTAAGGCTAAATTTGCACTTACGCCCCACAGAGAAGAAGAGTGACGACACCAAAAATGGCTTCTACGAACTCTTGGACAAGACCTGGATTATATTGCAAAGCTAGAAAAAGAGGGCATCTTTGGTAATAATGAAAGTGTAGCTTGCCGACACCACCTCCGATATTCATAAGCGGACTTGGAGAACTCCTGATCATTCAACCGTCAACCAGATTGACCACATTGCGATTGATACTACGTAGGACTCTTCCAATATTATGGAACGTTCCGAGAGACCAAGATCGAGTCGGTCCACTACCTTATTGTAGCCAAGGTACGGTTGCGGATATAGCGGATATCGCAGAGGCAAGCTAATAGTATGAGAAAGTTCGACATCAGACAGCTACAATCGCAAAAGATCATCAAATCCTATTCCGGTTGAGCCTCCCTTAATCTCTTTAGAGGTCTTACGCCGCCAACATCAAGTATCGAAGACTAGTGTTAACATTGTCAAGAAGCCATCAAAGATGCCGCCTCTGATTTGCTGTGTTTCACTTGGCCTCCCTAACGACACCCCTTATTTGACGACCAATCCTGGTAAACAGATGCAGCTCAGCAAGAGTCATGCAAATTGGCACTGTATAGAAGGACTAGAGCTGCTCACTAACTTAAAGAGTAGAAAAGGAGGGACGAATACCGGCTTCTCAGGAGGAAACGGACGGAGCGTGAGAAGCAAGCGGTCGAGGAAATTGAGAGATGTTACGAGTACACCAGGAATGAGATTCAGAAGCTTATCTTAGCTAATGTAAAAATAACCTGACAGGGATATAAATCCCGAACCGAAGCCTCTAGAAACGAACTAGGGAACGTAGTAGTGGTCAGTCTCTGCTGAGAATTTGGAAAGACCATGACTGTATAAAGGCAATAAAGAACCAAATACCACCAGATTGAGCCTTGCAACAACTAACAATTCCGTCAACCCGACCTGAATGAAGGCAGAATAGCCATATATAAGCTTAAGTCCAGCAAAGTTGCACTGCCGAGCTTTTCAAATCAACAGCCGATGACTTGGTAAGAAGCGTACACCAACTCATCTGTAAAATATGGTCGGACGAAAGTATGCCTGATGAATGAAACCTCAACATTGTATGTGCGATCCTCAAGAAATGAGACCCTCTGAACCGTGCCAAGATCATATCTGCCGTATTGTGTGAATGTCTGAAGCCGTTCGTCAACAACCTGATATCAGTGTGGTTTTAGGCCAGGAAAATCCACCATAGACCAAATATTCACACTATGCCAGATCTTGGAAAAAAGCCATGAGCTCCAAATCGATACACACAATTTTCAGACCTCGTATCACAGAATCTACAGAGACGAACTACACAGACCAGCATCCCTACTAAACTCGTCCATTTATGCAGGATGACGATGGAGAAAGCAAGCGGTAAAGAACTCACCGAGACCTTCGATGTCAAAAAACGATTTAGATAAGGCGATGCGCTGTCATGCGATTTCTTTAACATTATTCGTGAAAGAATGGTGCGAAACACACGCGCCAGCCCAAGACGCACAATCTTTGAAACGTATGTCCAATTACTCACATACGCCGATGATATTGACATAATCGGAAGAAAGCGGCTTGATGTTAGTGGCGCTTTAGCGGGTATTGAGACGGAAGCGTCAAAGATGGGTTAAAAAGTAATGAGGGCAAGACCAAGTATATGGCGTCAATAGGAAAGAACATCCAACACCGACGTCTTGAAGAGAACGTCACCCTCGACCGATATAACTTTGAGATAATTAAGGGCTATATCTAACTAGGCTCCGCTATCAATTCAGACAAAGACACCAGAGCTGAGATCAAACGAAGAATAACACTTTCCAATCGCTGCTTCTTTGAGCTAAAAAGGCAATTGACTAGGAAAGCCTTCTCTCGAAGAGCAATTTTTAATTTTAATTTTGGTGGGGGCGAATGCCCCTTAAAAATTAAACTTAAACTAAAACTTAAAACTAAGGTTGGTTAGAGTGGTGAAGGAGAACGGATTTGAGGTAGGAAGTGGTGCGGTGGAAGTCAAAGACGGTAGGGTTTGAGTTAATTTTTCGTAGCATACGGGAAATTGGTTCATTCGCGCTATGGGAGGTGTGGTGGGTTGGTAGATAGAAGAGTCGAGGGGTACGTAGATTACGAGGGTTAGTGTTGAGGAAAATGGAGTTGTGAAGGGACGCGCATTCAACGTGACCTGAAAGGAGTCGATGAATGAAGAGGAATTCGACTGCATCTCTATGTTCCTCAAGGGTGTTTAAGTTAATAAGGTTGAGACGGTTTTGATAGGGGGGGCAGATTAAAAGAATCGTCCCAGGGCAAACCTCGAAGAGCAAATCGAAGAAAACGGCGCTGGATGCTTTCTATTCTCGACATATGAACACGATGATATGGGGACCATACTTGACTGGCGTACTCTAGGAGGGGGCGATCAAAGGTAATATAGAGGGACCTGGTTACGTATGGGTTGGTGAATTTGTGACGGAACGAGAATGTTTGGCTGCCGTTATGGGAGTGAAGAAATTCAGAGCTTATGTGGAGGGACATAAGTTCAAGATTATTACTGATCACGCCAGCCTTCGGTGGCTAATGACCACAAAGGACTTGGACGGTAGGTTGACCCGGTGGAGCCTAAAGCTTCAACGTTTTACCTTCGATATGGAGCATCGGAAGGGATCGTTAAATGTCGTACCAGATACTCTCTCGAGAGTTTATGCGATCGATGCCATTGATCAGTCAGATCCGATATCGAAGCAGGCATTCGATGTGTTAAATATAAACCTTACCGATCCCAGCTTCTAGTCGCCGGAATACTGTGAGATCATTAAAACAGTCGAAGACAACAAAGATAAGCTACCAGATCTTCTTGTCTCGAACAATTTCGTTTACAAGAGGGCCAAACATAGCACAGGACATCCACTCCAGGATGATTTAACGTGGAAGCTGTGGATTCCGTCTGGGTTGACCAGCCACCTCATCGCCTTGGCACATTGTCCCCCTAGCTCCTCCCATGGTGGTATAGCCAAAACACTGTACAGACTTCGCGAGAGATACTATTGGCCCCACATGGCCGCAGAAATTAGGTTGTTCATTAGTGAGTGTGATGTGTGCAAGTCCAATAAAGCCCCTAATTGCAACTTAAGGCCTCCGATGGGCAAAGCATTCGAGGTCGAACGACCATTTCAACACCTGTACATGGATTTTTTGGGTTCATATCCCCGTTCAAAACCAGGAAATACGACTATCTTGATAGTGTTGGACCAGTTGACAAAATGTGTGCTATTATACCCGATTCGGAATGCGACTAGCCAGACCACTGTTCACATTTTACAGAAGCAAATCTTTTTTACTTACGGGATCCCCGAAACGGTGCTAACGGACAACGGAAAGCAATTTACGAGTAAAGGGTTTAGCAAATTTCTAAAATCATTCGGGGTTCGTCATATTCGTACCGCTGCCTACTCGCCTCAGGCTAATGCCAGTGAGCGTGTTAACCGCTCAATACTAGCAGCAATACGCTCGTACCAGCAATCGTCTGTGCCTTGCGAACAGCGGTTCATTCTGCCATAGGTATATCTCCATACGAAGCCCTATTTGGCCATATCATGGTAGAACATGGTTCCATGTATACGCTTCTCAACAAACTTAACGCACTTAATAATTCTGACATTAAGGTCCTGCCGAAAGCCGACAAAATTAGTGATAACGGCATTTCATTTTAATTTTAAATTTTGAATTTGATTTACCTAACGTTATTATTTTAATACATATAATACTAGACTAAGTGGCTTTCATATCAGCATACTCGTACTCATGTGTAGACTATAAGAAAGTTTTTTTTATTTTTTATTTTTTTTCCTCATCTTTCAACGATTTGTTTCCCCCCCCTCTCTTTATCGGAATAAATTTGCATATATATATACTCACTTGAAATGCGCTTTGTTTTTTTTTTCTTTTTACTTTATTTTCGGGTCATAGGGAGTCTTAGGGGAAGGTAAACCGGAAATGAAAATACTCAGGAGAAGGGAAATCATTTTCTGTTTAAGATTTTGTTTTTTAAATTCATCATATAGGATGCATTTCTAAGCGTTAGACCGTAGGGGCGTGAAGAAATACTTTCGAAACATGGAGTGATAATTAAGGAGTCAAGGGACAAAACAAGGGGTAGCCGCACAAGATATCCACGGACCGCGTAGCTACCATGGTGTGACTAGCTATTCATGCTAGCCACTAAGGGGTGGGAAATTTTCCGTAGGAGAGAACATCACCCAGCTCTCCTCTCTTTTGCTGCGATTGGAGGTGAGTATTTAATTTCAAATTGATTTCAACGGGAAGAAGATTTAAGGTTGTCGCTTAGGACGAATTGGGGTCCCCTTTTTTTTTGTATGAAACATTTATACAGCTCAACTAACATCAGGAGAAGGCATGAAAATAATGTAACTGCGGCTGGCCATTTTCAGTAGCAAGATCCCAGCCCATTCCGACGAGCTTAGGATGGAGCTAAAACTTGCATGCCTACCGCTGCTGGATGGTCAAGCCCCCCTCCTACTCTTTGCCCAGACTGGCCGCTCTAGGTGCCTGTACTCGATGGTCAAAAGGGTGAGGGAAAGGTAGAAGGGAGGGTTCTTCGTGGAATTGGGTTTTGTTTCCAATTATTAGTTGTATTTACCATCGTTGTACACATAGTCACTAGGTTGAAGGACCCTGGGTTTAGTGAAAATTATTTGAGCACCCCCCCATATTATTTTTGCCCAGCATTAATGGCAGGGCAATAATAATTATCGTTACACGTTTTTTTTTTTGGTTTACTCACCGGACTGGTTAGGGGATGAAGTGCACTCCTTCTCCTTCAACGTACCGTAGATATTGAATGTTTGGTTTTATATGTTTTAGTGTTGTTTGTCTTTCTGTATCATTGCCGTTATATATATATGTATTTATATATATATATATTTTTTTTTTATGAGCAGTGAAAACTATTAAAATTAAAAAAAAAATGAAATTTACGAGGAGAAGACTGTTACAATACACATATAAATTCTACAACCTTAAAGCCTTTTGCAAGAAGTAGGTTAGATAGGATGAGTAGGGGGACAGGGGGGGGGGGGGGTGAAACTGCACTGCGTTGGCCGACTGGGTGACTGCGATCTGGTATGCTGGATAATTATTCAATTGTGCTTTGTGCTGGGTAATTTCCATACCCAGGTGATCTCGATACTATTTCCTTGCCGTTCTATTTGCTGCCACGGATGCACTTGCGGATTCCTGTGCTCTTGGGATTCTGTTTAGTAAACAGTTGTGTTTATTTTCTTATTTATTTTTTTTTGGCTCCTAGACACTGGCGAGTCTGTGCACTTGATGACCCCTGCACGCTTGCTAGATTTCTTGTCAAAACTATTCGGTCGATATTAACAGACTTTCTTTACCTTTTTTTTTTATTTTTCCGGTGTAGTTCTTTGTTTTTATTTTATTTTTCGCGTTCGAATTATAGATATATTTTTTGTATTGAAATGTTTCTTTCACCACTGGTTTATACTTCGCTTTGTTTCGTGTTTAAAATTGACCGCACAAACTGATTTGGTTTTTTTTTTGTAAGTCTTTTTGCTTTTTCTTAGTTTATTAAATGTTTTTTTTTTTTTTTTTCTTTTTCACAATTCAGAACCGAACAAAGCGTTTCCTCGCTTGAAACCTCTCTTTGAGATCAAACAAACTCCGTTGTATCGAATGATCTTTCATACTCTCTAAGGTACCGTTTTTGCCTTCTAATCTTCATAGAGGTTTGAAATCGGATGTTTCACTTGTACGTTTTATTTATCTATTTTTTTTTTTTTTTCGGTGCATTGTCGATCTCCTGTGCACAAACCATGGAAAGAGGCAAAAGTTAAGACAAAACAAAACATCGACTGGAAAGGGATGATTGTAATTGGGTTCGGCAAATGATAGACAAAGGTTGTTGTAGCTGCTATCAACAGGTTGATCACAAATTCCACTATTTTATTTATGTATTTTTGGTTTAGTTTTTTTTTTTTTTACGTATTTGATATGGGAAGAAAATATGTACATACTATACATATATGGGCATACATAGAATCTAGACTGTCGTTTCGCACAAATTCTTTGGACCACCGTTTTACCAAATCTAGTGCAGAATTGGCTTTGAGGATTATCTCATCCATATGTAAACGGAAGTTGAGCTCCCTATCACACAAAATGCCGAGGTCGCGAAGAGATTGTACGGAGGAGATAGGTTGGTTATGGAGAGGATAGAGTCGTGGTGGAGATTGGTTCCTCTTATGTGAGAAGGTGATGGATTGGCATTTGGCGATATTAAGTTCCAAAGAATTTTTGAAGCACCAGATCGAAAAACTATCAAGATCTTGTTGAAGAAGGAAAGAATCATGGGGAGAGGAAATGGTTTTGAAAAATTTGGTATCGTCGGCCTAAAGGGAGACAGACGAGTGTTTGATGACCATACCGAGATCATTTATGGTTAATATAAAAAGAAGGGGACCGAACTGGCTGCATTGTGGAACTCCAGAGGTGGCCAAAAATGGAGCGGACTGGGCTGACCGAAAACGAACACTGTAAAAACGGTTTTCGAGGTAAGAGGATATCCATTTTAACAGTATGGGTTCAAAGCCGAGGGCAGACAATTTGAAGAAAATTAATCGATGAGAGATTTTATGGAAGGTTTTGCTAAAATCGGTTGCAACTACATCGACTTCGTTGCCATTCTCTAGGGCAAAGGATACGAATTCAATGAGATTTCTGGTAGTTGACCTACGCTTCAGGAAGCCATTCAGGGGAAACAAGTGATTTGCATTGGAAGCTTAGAGCTTCATACAAAATACTTTCAAACAGTTTGGGTGTATGAGAGAGTTTAGCGATTGGACGATAGTTTGTCATTTCGTTCTTTGATCCTTTTTTTGTGGATCGGGGTTATGAAGGAGGCTGTGAAAGGGATAGACGAAAGAGATTAGAAAGGAAAAGAGAGGAAGAAACTTTTAAAGAAATATGGCAGGGAGGCCGGCTTTAAATTCATCATTGAGTTGGTGTAACTTATATTCGATATAAGACGGGTCCAAGGTGTGAGAGAGAAGTGGGCCATTGGAGAAGGTAGCTAAAATAGGATGGATCTGGTACAAGGAATCGTTGGTGAAGGATTGTTTAAAAAAGGTTGCAAATAGGTTGGTAATGGTGAGCGGATCGGTTGATGACTCGTTGTTGAAAGAGAGGGAAAGAAGGTAACCATCGGATTTTCTTTTGTAGTTAAGAAATTGGAAAAAGAACTTAGGGTCGTTTATAAGGTTGACTTGGGCATTGTTAAGGCAGCGCTGGTAAATCGTAAAGTTCGGTGAAATGAAGATAAGCACCAAGATAGTTAGAATAGTCGAAAAAAGATCTGGTACGTGGGAAAACAGCCCATAACTTATTTCTCTTATTTCGTAAGGAACGAAGCTTGTGATTATACCAGGGAGGACTAGTAGATGATGTTTTAAGGCGGGCAAATGGAACGTAAAGGGAAAAAGAATTAAATATTTAGTTAGTTTTAAACGCATTTTATTTTCTAATCAATAACTCTTACATACTAACAAAAAATGCTTAAATGCTAGCTTACATCATTTAAATTGGTAAAATTCGATAGGTTGAGCTGGTAGGATGTAGCAACATATAACGTAAAGGGACTTGAGAGGCAGTGATATTCTTATTGCGACAAGTCGGCTTTAGAGGATGAAGAAATTGTAATGGGAGAAGAGTTAAGGCTGTTGTCGATCGCCAGTAGGACGCCTCGACAGGGGGAATCTTTATTTGTGCGGGTAGGATAGTCGTCGCGGAAAACATTAAAAGTAGGAGGGAACAATTCCTGGTTCTTTATGTCGGGAATCAAATTGGTTTCGGTCAAGGCGTAGATATCAAAGGGAAGAGCATGCGGTTGACGTAAGACAGCAGAGAGAAGACCTCTTACATTCTGGTAGTAAAATGTAAGAGGGATGTTGTGGGGTGGAGGTGTGAGGCAAGATGGTTTAAGGGCTGGCAAGGGAGGCACGTTATGGACGAAAAAAGTTGTGGTGCTCGGCTTCGCAAAAGTGATCCTATATAAGACTTTAATAATATCAGTCCTTGCCTATGGCACAGATGCATGGACTTTATCCAAAATGGATGAAGGTACTCTTGGCTGCTTTGAGATGAAAACTCTTCGGCTGATTTTCGGAGGAGATACAACGACGAACTAAACAGTCTGTACAGCGACATCGATTTAACCAGAAGAGTTATGGTTCTACGACTGAGGTGTCTGGGTCATGTAAACCAGATGGACAGGCGGTCCGAAATGTTTTCGAATCCGCCCCAGAGGGACAGCGCACTTGGCATGGGAAACTTTAGGCAGGTAGTTAAAGATCGAGCTGGCGGGAGACGCTTATTGGTTGAGATCCAGGTCCATCCCGGACTGTAACGCCATGTTAAGTAAGTATAGGCTCTATTGGCACTATTTTCTAAACTTTATTTATCTATCTAACAAAATACAAAAACTTATCGCCTTTGACGGTTGTACCAGGAAAGACAAAGAACAAATTTTTTCACACAAAGGAAAGTAAGAATGGAATTGAAACACCTCTCTCTCTTTAGCGACGGATGCGAAGCGTGGTGGCGATTGCTGGAACTTGTCTTTAGCAACCCTGGTTCTATTGTTCACCAGTAGAGGTCGCCACATAAGTAAGTATGATGTAATTATAGGCGTTACATATTTTAACGGTTAACAAAAGAACAAGAAGAACTACACGAAGATTTAAGTCATCCTAGAGTGGCGTTCTATAAATTGTTGTTACAAGTAATTTAGTTAAAGCTTTAAGTTTGCAATGGCTATGCCCCCCCCCCCCCACCCCTACACGAATCTGTTAAACGTTAATTTGATTTTCTGCTATCAAGGATGACTTAATTAATAAGCAAGAGATAAAATTTTTCCTTAAATCGCCATCCACATACAATGCACAGGAAATGGAAAAAACCATCTCGACAATGATGTGCATGGATGCGCAAAAAAATTGAGGAAATAAAGTTCAAAAATACAAAAATAAATAACAACTGTAAAAATGAGAAATGCTATCATTGGAAACGCGAAAAAGTTTTGAAGTTATTAACACGAAACCATACTTAATGCTCTTCCGGTCATGACTTGTCACCCGCCATTAATTTTTAAATTAAATTTTTTTAAATTGATTTTCCGCCATATCTAACGGAACGTATCCAACGATAAACTATAACAGAAAAACAAGCTGCCATTGCTGAAAGTCAGAATACTGTCCCAGCAACCACGTCCAGAACCAGAACCAGAACCAGAACTGGGACCGGTATCAGGATGGTGATGATGATGATGACTTTTCATGCGGAACCCGAGGGGACTTTGTTTGCGTTGCTTCTATTGTGACAGCAATGGTTGAAGTGTCCCTCTGGAAGGCAACACATCTCACTCCGCTCTGTCGGAGTATGGTGTACGGGTCCTTTCGTATTTCGAAAATACCCCACGCATAGAGTATAGAATTAAAACTTCACCATTTGTCACGTCGAGTGGATGGCAGTTAAGAAGAAAATATTTTAAGCGGCACTTTTGATTGATGAATTGATGACAAGCTGAGGATTATTTCACTTCAATAGTACTCCAAAGAGAGAATCTTAAGAATGAATACAATAACAGTTAAATTGGCAATCAGAACTTCAGTACAAGTAATGAGCTCATGGCTCTTGAGGATGAGGTAATGCCTATATACCATAGAAATGGTGCAGGAAAGAACTTTTACTATATTTCTTTGGAATAATTTTTAGAGAAACCATCACAAAAGCAAATGGAACTCAAACTTTAAAGCGTAGAAAAAACTGCTCCATAATACTACAATAGTAGAAGATAAGTATGTTTCGCTTTCAATAAAAAAATAGGGTGAACCCCCCATCGTTGAGGGTCTTTTCCTCTTCCATACTTTTAAGCCCTTCACCATACTTTCCACAAGCAAAGAGAAAACTTTTCAGAATTGCGGTTTGAGGTTTTCCTTCTTTTATCATATTTTATTTCCTTTTTGCATTTTTTCCTCCTTTTTTGCTTGCTAGCTTGCGGCAATAAAATTCCGCGTGGGGTTCCATAAATAGACATGAGAATTTTGAATTTTTTTTTTTCTGAAGGTGATGTCCTGGAATGTGAAGAGTAGGTTCAAAAAGTCACCGCATTGACCTCGTTTCTTCAAATATTTATACCAATTTGTGGTCAATGGGGAGCAAGTGACTGTCAAGTCAGAAGATAACTATGCGAGTTTATTTTTTTCTGTTGATCCTTTTTAAAGTGTGTAAGGGAGGTAGTGCAAGGGTATAAAACGGTTTGCTCGAATTTCTAAGTTCAATATGGATATACTCATGGAAGGAGAACATTTTTCCGTAGGACGAGTGAGTACACTGTAGAGCTAATATCCGGAATCGATAAGTTGCTGAGTGGATGTAACAACTTTCCCAAAATTTTGTTAAGTGGTGTTTGCACATGACTTTGGGATAAGCGAAACTTTGGTTACTTTAAGTTTTTGATTAGATAAAAAGATGAAACCATTTAAAGGGATTCTGTATGCTTAAGAACATAAAGTGTTTGGTCATCAAGGGCCGTTCGCATCTGATCCTTTCACAGATGTTTACACACTAGACCCAAAATCCGCATTTCTGTGCCATCAATATTTGCAAGAGCCTTAGGCATTACTGTGCTACCAATATTTGCAAGAGCCTTTGGGGTGCCGCATCACATTTTTGATGGGGCTAATCTATCGAAACATCGAAAGCATTAAGAATCCTATGCAGTGTTTTCTTTGCATTTCCTAAAACGCACTTATTTCCCAGTTCAAAGAAACAGAAATTGGCAGCATTGATTTCTAGCTGTATCGCAACGTTGGTGCCGAATTTGCAGAGGAGCCAAGGTTTTCTACGTGGTTTTGTACCACCTCAGTGTTATGGTTTGCCTTTGAGACGTGCTGTCCAAGCTGTTGATGTTGGGTATCCTTTCAAGTCAAGAGCATGTTATCAATTTCACCCCCTTTTACAAATAAACCCGTCTTCACCACTTCCTATGACAAACTGCCACTCGTCCTTACTTTTTTTCTCGTGGAGTTCAAGAGCCACTTTGGTCTCCCATTGCAGCAACACTCTATATGCCTTCTATTACTCTGCCTGCTCCAGCCGGCATTTACTGTCAAACCATGGGTCTTGCAGTGGTAGTCGAGCAAAACCTAGCACATCAGGAGCGACATCACTGATGACTTGATGGCAGCTATGCCACTGGGTTTTGAGACAAGATGCCGTCAGTGCAATACGTCGAGCGAGGATTTGCCATCAGAACTTAGAGAAAAAACTGAAGCTCAATCAGGAATATAAGCGAATGCCTCGCCTGACGATGATTCGAATAAAAGATAAATTCGTCAGCATAAGTCCCATAAACCTCCACGCGCCGATAAAGAAGAACAACGACCTTACCAAAGACTGTTTCTACGAGGCCTAATATGGATTAAAAATTGTTCTTGGCGACTTTAATGCCAATCTGGGCAAAGAATCACCTCCGGAAACGGACACAGACTTTTTGATTTTGAGCCTGGACGTAACAAAAACCAGCACACGGTTCCCACACTTTAATATCAGTAACGGACCTGGCTGAAGCCTAATGAACAAACCGTTAACCAAATTCTACAGTGTTTTGGAGGTCCGAACGTTCCGAGTAACTAAAATCAACTCGGATCAATATCTCTTTGGAGCCAAGATGCAGATGCACGTAATAACCCAAAGCCAGCGAACTACTATGATGTTCAATGTCGAACGCCTAAAATCGTAAGACCGTCAGCGCCATTTCCGATCGAGTTTCCCTTAACATCTGGAGGAGTCTGATGCCGCCAGCATCGAACATAGAAGACCAGTTGCATAACTGCAGTATTTCAGCTCCAACAGACCGACTTCTGATTCGATAACGAATGCAAACAGGCAAATCTATTGTAGAAAAATAGCGGATACTCGGAGCGACTCCGTAAATAAGACCTAGAGAGGCCACTACCTCCACAAGCAGATAAAAAAAAAAGAAGAGAAGCCCTCGAACGAGGTGGCAAAATATGGTATCCATCCACATCAATATGAAGTCAGAACAGCAATTGCCCAGCTTAAGTCTAACAAAGCTTCTAAACCCAATGACTTAACTTAAGCAGCGGGTGGTGATTGGCTACGGAGCATACACCAACTCTTTTCAAAAATAACAGTTGTGGAAAATAAGGCCCCAGTGGAACTTCAGCATTTTGTTCCGATCCTAAAGAAGTTAGATCCATAAAACTGCGCCGACACAGGGGAGTAAGTCTCCTTAACATCACTTATATGTTGTCTGTTCTATTGATAATTACATGATCTGTCAGATGGTAGATCTGTCACTGATGTACTGTCATAATCTCATGACGTTTGGACGAATAGAAGCGGAGTTATTCCGCCTGAAGTAATAGTATGTTTGTGTTATCGATACAAAAATCACTGACGACCAACAATTGCTCAGAGGTCAACATTCGAAGGACTCATAAATTCATCATGGAGGCCAAAAAGAACATTAACTTTTTTTAAAACATTGTGACTGGTGATGAAACGTGGTGTTTTCGATATGAGTCAGAAACAAAACACCAAGGTGCCGAGTGTAAGGCCTCAGGTGAGCCAAAACCCAAAAAATCTCGTTTGGAAAAGTCAAAAGTGAAGACAGTGTTAATTTGCTTCTACGATTCCAAGAGTTCGTTCCTCCGGGCCAAACAGATAATGTACGATTCTATCGGTCAGAATATCTCGCAGAAGGAAGTTGGCGTTTGTTAAATGATAATGCGTCATATCATCGACCGACACTTGTGACGGGTTTTTTTTTTTTTTTTTGACAAAAAATCGCATTTTAATTGTTAACCACTTCCCGAATTCATCTAATTTGGCAGCGCTCGACTATTACCTTTTCGGAAAAATGCATTTGCCAATGAATAGAAAGCGTTTTTTAGACGTTTAAGCCATCCAAAAGGTTTATACCATCATTCTGAAGGACATCCCGCCCGACGATCTACAACACTCATTCGACATGCTTTTAGACAGTGCAAATCGCTGTATTGAGTCGGAAGGGGACTATTTCGGCATACAGCAGATGCATCGAGACGAACTACTTTCCGTCGGGTTGAAAGAGGGTCGTTCTCCTAAAGCCTCCTAATTGTTGTCTTTCTTAATCAAATGTTAACAATGTTATTGCTAAGACATCTGCGATCGCACTGACTTTATTCTTTCATTCTTACAATATACAGATCTTACAATATACATATATACATAGAATTGCATTTGGATATAGAATATATGGTGATATGTGTAATACTAGGCTTGCATACGTTTGTATACCAGTTATACATACAACATCTCCCCTCTTTTAATTTAATTCAAAATTCAGATATTTCATTTGTTTAGATAAAGTACAATTCAAATATTTAATTTTTCATTACAGTTCAAATATTTTTTTTTTTTTTTTTTATTCGTAGTAAAATCTTGATGGTGCTTTAATTTCCCTTCCAGAACGCGTTCTATGGATTTTTTCGAGTGTTTCCACGGACTTAGGGCTTATGCCAGGTGAATTGGATACGTTAACAAAATTTCGGTCATCTTCATTTTCCGATGTACTACTATTTTGGATATAGTTATTGTGATTTTCTAAGATTATATGCTCTCTATTACGTCTAAATCGACCTTCCCCGTCAAAATCCTCTACTATAAACGAATTAGGTTCTTTACATTGATCAATAACTTTCCCAGGAGACCATGGAGCTGTAGGAGTCTTTTTAAAGAGAATTTGATCATCAATATAAACTGGTGGTAGTCTTTTAGCATGCATATCATAATATTTTTTCATCATCTGATTATATTTGTTCACATTACTTTGGTGTTCTTTCGAATCAATAACTTCTGGCTTCAGGTGTTCTGTTCTAACCGGTAAATTTGAGCGAAGATTCCTTGACATGAGCAATTTAGCTGGAGATTCAAGGTTTCCCTTAGGAGTATTCCTATACTGAAGGAGGCCAATGTATGGGTCTGTGTTAGATTCCTTACATTTTTTGAAAATATTTTTTATTGTTTTTATAGTTCGTTCTGTAAGGCCATTTGATCTCGGATAATAAGGGCTTGAAGTGACCTGTTCTATATCCCAAGTGCAAAGAAAATGTTTGTATTCACTTGAGGTGAATGGTGGTCCATTATCCGAAAATAAAATTTTTGGAATGCCGTGTCTGGCAAAAAATGATTTGAGATGAGTTATAACGTTTCTAGCAGTCGAATTCTTATTTAGATTGGCAATTTCAACATATTTTGATCATAATAATCAACAGCAATCAAACAAATATCACTGTTGAAATGAAACAAATCAATACCTACTTTTTCCCAAGGGATGTCTGTTGATTGATGGGGAGTAAGGGGAACTTTTGAATTTGAAGGTCTATGTTTTGCACAAATCTTACAGCTTGAAATATCTCTCTATACTGAAATGGCCTTCATGAATTTTACTTAGAATATCTTTTCTCATTGTTTTGGGTATGATAAGGCTTTTGTTTTTAAAAAGTATGTCATCTAGAACATTTATTTCACCTCTGATTTGGAAATATGGTTGAGCTTCTTGTTTTGTTAAACTCCTTTTTTTTGGCCATCCACTCATGCAATAATCTTTGACAATTTGAAGAGAAGGATCTTCATTTGTAGCATTTTGTATTTGCTGAAGTTTCTTGTCTGTAACAGATAAATTTGACAGAACTAAATTGACATGTACTGAGATATCATGCTGAATATGCTCAAAATGGGGATCTTGAATGGAACATGCTCTCGACAAACTATCAGCTACGTACATCTTTTTACCAGGTACATGCGATACATTCATGTTATATATTTGAAGATTCATCAAAATTCTTTGTAATCTAGGAGCTACTTTACAGAGCGGTTTTGTAACTATTGAAACTAATGGCTTATGGTCTGTTTCGACATTAAAAATCTGACCATATAGATACCTATGAAACTTTTTACAGCCAAAATATATTGCTAATAGTTCTTTTTCTATTTGGGAATAATTCTTTTGTGCCTCATTTAAAGTAGTGGATGCATAAGCTATAGGACTTCGACCATGTAAAATGACAGCCCCCATTGCATCTTTGGATGAATCGACAGAAAGTGTTATCGGCTTTTTGGGGTCAAAGTGACATAAAATTGGTGGCTTACATAGTAATTCTTTTACTCTATTAAATTCTTGGTCATGAGAACTATTCCATTCCCATTTTACATCGTTTTTTAAAAGAGAACGAAGATTAGACGTTTGTAAAGACAATTTTTTTATAAAAGAACTAAGATAGTTAACCATTCCTAGTAACCTTTGAAGGTCTTTTACGCACGCAGGGGTGGTCATGTTTTTAATGGCATTAACTTTCGCTGGATCTGACAATATTCCTTCTTGTTTGAATATATGACCTAGATATCTGATTGTTGTAACTTTTATTTGACATTTATTCTTATTGAATTTAAGACCCTTTTGTCTCGCTCTTTCTAATAACAATTTTAAGTTTCTATCATGTTCCTGTTCTGTTTTTCCATAGATGAGAAAGTCATCTATATAAATGAGCAATCCAGGTATATCACCAAATGTTCTAATCATGTAACCATGAAATATTTCTGATGCCGCGTTAATGCCAAATGGAAGCCTCAGAAATCTATATCTCCCAAAAGGGGTATTAAATGTACAGAGCTTAGAACTAGCTTCATTTAACTCAAGCATCCAGAAACCCGAATTCGCATCAAGAAGACTAAAGTATTTTGCATCAGAAAGTTGTGAACGAATATATTCAAAATCAGGTATTTCAAAATGAGGACGCAATATTGCTTGATTCAAATTTCTTGGTTCTAGACATACTCTTAGATCTTTATTTGCTTTTTCAACAAGTACAATAGAACTTACTAATGCAGTGGGTTCAGTTACCTTTGTGATGACATTTAGACGTTCCATTCGCTCAAGTTCTTCCTTAAAAGCACCCATCAATTTAAACGGGACCTTTCGAGGGGCATCAATCTTAGGCAATACATTCGGATTCACTTCTAAATTTATTTTTTCTGGCAATAGATCTAGGCCTGTGAAAACGTCACTGAAATTATTTAATATATCTAGATTATTACTTGTTGCTTTACTGATTTTACATACTTTTTTGATCAAATTGAGTGATTTACATGTTTTCAAACCAATAATTGGAAGAGCACTTATTATGGGTTGTGTTAATAGGTTTTCGTCCACCTCTTTGGAATTAGCAAAAAAAAATTATATCACTTATTTTCCTTGCCAATACTACTACATATGGGCACCCACACTCCGTCGTAGCTAGCGAAGCCCAGCTCCACGGGTTGCGAACCCGGCATGTAGGCTTTCACGTTCGTAGGTTCGAGTCCGCATGTAGGATCGCAGTTGTCCTTCCTTTTTTTTTATGTTTTTTACTTGAGGGCCATAGTTCCATGGTCATACTATGGCATGAGGACTTACTGTTGGGATTAGCGGATGTGGAAGATCAGGAGATGTGGTCTGATGAACCTGTTTGTACGAGAGAAAGACGTACCGTATGGAGTTGAGCGAAAACTTTCGAGAGGCAACGGGTAGTATTGAGTGGAATTGGAAAGGATTTTTGGTGGGTTAATGGGGAGAAAACAAAAAAAGATAGGCGAGTTGTGAAGAGCCAGTCAAGGAGGTCGGTCGTAGTGCAAATTAGGAGCTGAGAAAAAAAAAAAAAAAAAAAAAACGGAACGGTCGAGGAAAGTAAACTGAACAGTTCGGTAATCGTTTTAAGAAAAAAAAAGAACAGAAGTGTACTGATATAGGGAAAGCAAAAAGGATTGTGAATTAGTGAATTAATTAATGGAATTAGTGCCCTTGTTCGTTCACCTGAGAAAAAAAAAAAAAGGGGAAGAAGTGCTATTTTAATAAATCAAACCCAAAACTAAATAAAAGGCAGAATATTGGGAAACTTGTTCGGTAGCGCAAAAACAAAAAAAAACTATCGGAAAACGTTAATTCTTTTCTGCTGGGTGAATAAGAATAGACAGAGTGTGAAACAATTTTCCTTGGTGGCTGGAGATCGTTCGGCACTCCGAGTTCTTTGCCCCATTTATCTTTTGTGACCCGCACCATTTGGGTGCTTGAGCTTTAAACAACAAAAAAAAAAAAAAAACGACTGGAGTAAAGAGGATCGAGACGAATCGAGTCTGGCGGGAAGCAGCGATACGTACCAGATAAGCTACCTTGTTTTATATATGCAATACACATATTATTATAGTAAATTCGTCATACGCGGGCATGTTTTATAAAATAGTTAGCTCGCTTAATTGCTGTCCGTGTCGCGAATAAGCTATCTATAAGCTGGGTTCGTTCCCACGGTTTTAGTTTAGTTTTTTTTTATTGTTTGTTTCTCCGCTTTTTTTTTTTTTTTTTTTTTTTTGGATTAAACTCGTAAGCTATTTGGATTGTTAATGTAGAATTAAGCTAGATTGTAAGATTGAAATTTTGTAATGCATATTATAGGTTAAGTACAAAAGAATTAAAGGAACAGAAATTTTATAACGTTGGGAAAGCATTCGTCATTTTTTTTCTTGTTTTGGTCAGTAAAAGAAGCGCGAATCTCACGTTTAGTCGCGATTCTGGATGTGGGTAGTTAAACGGAAGAGCAATCGCCTGGCGCCCATTTTTAACACCTTAACCTACGACCACTCTCCTTGGTGGTTGGGCACTCTTCCGTGGTACGGCGCGTTGAACGGAGAATTCGGCGGTAACACACTTTCTTCTTCGATAACATAGAATTCAATAGTCACTCCTTTATGTTTGTCTAAATCACAGTTAATGTTACATATTCCAACAGAGTTTATTTTTTCACCAGTATAGGAAACTATATTTGACATGCATGGTTTCAATTTAATATTTTGTAATTTCAAAAATGTTAGTGTTTTTACAGATAATACGTTTGCTTGTGCACCACTATCAAGTAAACAACTAACTTTTCTTTTATTAACACTTAGATCTACTGTCCATAATTGATTGTCCTCCTTGCAATTAATTTTTTGACGTATGGATCCCAAGAACAAATCTTCTATTTCTTCTTCTTCCTCATGTAAATTTCTAACATGCAGCTTACTCCTACACATTTTTGCGAAATGATTGGGTTTACCGTAATTTCTACAAACTACACCCACTGCTGGACATTTAAATCGGTGTTGTTGTCCACATCGATAGCAGGAACTTGATGAATTGGGTTCATGCTGCTTGCTGTTTTCTTCTGCCGATAATGACGTCTTGGTACTGCCGTTCTTTTCTGCAAAGTTGAAAGTATTTGGTTTAGTGTTAATGTAAAGTTTACCGCTTGACGTAGATGTAGATGTATGCGAAAGCCTTTTGTCGATTTTGCCTATGATAGATGTAGTTGAGTCTTCAAGTTGTTTCGTCTGTGTTTTAGTTTGCTCCATTACACGTGCAATTTCAATGGCTTTAGACAATGGTGCCTTTCCTTCTTGTAAGAGTTTTTCTCGTATGGCGTGGTTCTCCTTACTTAATCCACAAATAAAAATATCTTTTACGATATCGTCTTGCAGTGCTCCAAGCTCACATGATATGCTTAAATTTTTTAAGCTTGTGACGAATTCAGTTATTGATTCGTCGAGCATTTGCTTACGCGTGAAAAAATTGTGCCTCTCCACGGCTATATTCTTCTTCGGTGTGCAAAATTCACTGAATTTGTCAATGACATCATCATATTTGATATCGTCTATTGATACACCGAACGAACTAAATATTGTCAAGTCTTCCGGACCAAGATAGTGTAGGAATATAGCAACTTTTCTTTTCTCAGGTTCATTCTCCATATTCGACGCTCTCATAAAGATCTTAAATTGGAGAATCCAATTTTTCCATAGATCGGCTAGATTTTGTTGACCGCATGTGAAATCCAATGGAGCTATGATTGGTGATGTGCCGAGTTTTGATTCCGTTTCATTCATTTTCGTTTGTGATTTATTTTTTGTTTCACTGACACTGCTCGTTTCTTCTGAGGATTCAAAATCACTCATTTTAATTTAAAATTTAATTTTAAACTTGTTAACTTTTTTTTTTTTTTTTTTTTTTAGTTTACTTCTGACACCATGTTGTCTTTCTTAATCAAATGTTAACAATGTTAGTGCTAAGACATCTGCGATCGCACTGCGATCGCACATTACTAAAGTTCACCAAATTGTGTTAGACCACCGCCAAATTAAAGTGAGAGAGATAGTAGAGGTTATGAAAATGTCCAAGAACGTGTTTGTTACATATTAAATCAAGTTTTAGGCATGAGAAAGCTGTCCGAGCGTTGGGTGCCGCGTTTGCTTACGTTAGACCAAAAACGTGTTCGAATGAACATTTCCAACGCTCTGTTGGCGCAGTTTAGGCGCAATAAAATCGAGTTTTGGCGCCGATTAATTACTGTAGATATAACTTGGATACACCATTATACGCCCGAAACAGAAATTCAGTCAAAACAGTGGACTGCAAAGGGCGAGCCGGCTCCAAAAAAAGCAAAAACTGTTTTTTCGGCTGGGAAAGTGATGGCGACTGTTGTTTGGGATAGTAAAGGAGTTATCTTAATCGATTATCTTCAAAAAAGAAAAACCATTACAGGAGCACACCAAGCATCATTACTTGCCAAGCTGAAGGCAGAAATTGCGGGAAAACGGCCACATTTGCAGAAAAGGAAAATCCTGTTTCACAAAGACAACGCGCCGTCTCACACCTCAGCGGTTGCCATTGGAAAATCCATGAATAATGGTTTGAACTGCTTGACCATCCGCCTTATTCACCAGATCTAGCCCCAAGCGACTTCTTTTTGATCCCTAATCTAAAAACTGCGCTCGGAGGCCAGAGATTTTCGTCAAATGAGGAGGCATTCACCTTCGTGAACAATTATTTTGCAAAGAAAAACGCCAAGTACTATTTGGATGGGTTAGAGAGATGGGATCATCGCCAGGAAAAGTGTGTAGAGTTATAAGGAGACTATGTAGAAAAATAAAAATTTGAGAAAAAATATCCTGAATCATTGTGCGGTCGGAAACCTTTCAGACAACCCTCGTACTAAGTCTGTGATTTCGACACCCTAAGGGCTCCATTCGTGGACCCTTCATTTGGAACCTCATGGTGGACCCCCTGCTAGGGCAAATTCGCGAAGTCTCCAAGTGCTGCGCATATAGTGAATACCTGCTTGTCCTTCTTGAATGTCAATCTATAGCTGATTTGGAAGAAATGGAGAGTAGTGTACTTCCAATTGTTTTAGATTGGAGTGGCAGTGTGGGTTTGAATGTAGCGAGAGAGAAAACTGTCACAATGTTTCTCAGGAACAAATTGTCAGGATCTGCTGGGGATGGTGTCAGCCTCAGATATCAGCTCTTTAGACAAGGCCAAACTACCAGCTCAATACTCCCAGATTGTGCTTTGTCCCCGCCTGCACTTTTGTGCGTCTCGCACTCGTGTAGTAGCAAGAGTACTTAAAGATCTCAACATACATAAATCCGCTGGTATATCTCCCATCCTTCTGAAGAGGTGTTCTTCATCCCTGGCAAAACTACTGCGTAAGCTTTTTCATCAATCCGATTTCGAAATCCGAAAACAGCATTTGTGCAGCCCGTCCCTAAAAAAGGCGAATCATCTTCTCTCTCATCCTACAGACCCATTGCACTTACGTCCCTTCTTTCCAAGGTCATGGAAACGCTGATAAATCGTCAGCTTATGAAATATCTCGAAACAGGAAAACTTTTCAATAACCGGCAGTACGGTTTTCGTAGCAACAGGTCCACTGGTGATTTGATGGCATGTCTCACCGAAAAGTGGAATCAAAGCGTACATCAATCTGGCGAAAGCAAGATAGTTGCTCTTGATATTTCTAAGGCATTTGACAGAGTTTGGCACCAGGCTCTTTTGTAGAAAATGCGTGCATTTGGGCTAGAAACTAACTTTCAGAACGTTCAATTCAAGTTGTCTTGGATGGTTTCAAGTCTGATATTCACAAAATAAATGCTGGTGTGCCCCAGGGCTCTGTTCTGTCTCCGACACTCTTTTTAATTTTCATTAATGATCTCTTGTCTGCTACTTTTAATCCAAAATATTTCTTTGCTGATAACAATACTCTCTGCTTTTCACATTCGTTGCCGGACTCACGTCCCTGCTCTTCGGCTGTAGAACGGGAACGGCAACGTATGTCAAGCTCATTAATAGCATTCCGATATTAACAATATAACCAATTGGGGAACTATCAACAGATTGTAATTTAATGCTTCCAAAACACAATGCTGTCTGCTGTCGTTATAGCGAAATTTAAACACCCAGCCATTATCCATGAATGACACTTGCATCGTCGAATCTGAAAAGCTTTCCATTCTCGGTATGGGTGTCAACGACAACTTACATTGGAATGACCACATATTTGATGTCGTCAAAAGTGCTGCGAAATGTCTAGGTTTCCTCAAGCGATGTAAGAAATACTTCACCCCCTCGCATCTGGTCCCAATATATAAGGCATTTATCCGCCCGAAATTGGAGTACAATGCCCACATCTGGTCGGGTGCTCCCATAACATCTCTGCACCTGCTAGATAGGATTCAAGCCCGTGCGATAAAACTCATAGGTGATACTAATATCACTCAAACAATGGACACCCTCGAACACCGACGTAATGTCTCCTGTCTCATTCTGTTTCATCGCTATTTCCACCACCAGTACTCCACTGAAATCGCCAGTAGCATTCCGCCCATTCAAACTTTCAACCGTAACACTCATCAATATACCCTCAAGCCCACTCTCGGACGTACTCTAAAATATCGTGATTCATTCCTAAGCCGTACAACTCGCTTATGGAATGCCCTGCCTAGCTCTTTATTCCCTAGTCATTATAACCTTCAAACATTTAAAACCAGCGTTCATCGGTACCTCTCTTTCCATCCTCCCTGATTTTCCTTCGCCAGCGCTGTGTGCAAACATAATTTTAAGGGTACTTAAATTCCTTGAGCGCGCGCAAGTTAACAAAAAAAAAAAAAATATGTAACCGAGGGCATAATAGTGGACGAAAGACTGAACTTCTTACCTCATTTGGTAAGAGTCAGAAAGCGATTGACGTCTGTTATTCTACAGGTAAGGCGCATTATGTGGTCTGACTGGGGACTCAGCAGGCGTTCTGTGTGCACCATATATGGTGGAATTTTTGTTGCCTGTGCAACATACTCGTAGTCGCTATTGTGTTGGTTTGCCGAAAGAACCTCTCCACTCCAGGTGTTGCTTGATGGGAGTACCCCCTCTTGACTTGCAGATGGATTCGCTTTCAAAGTTAAGAGAGCTATTCCCTAGTGGTGAATAACTGGGTATCCGACGACACTGAGGTTTTACAGGTATCCATACGGGAGCGTAATGTCGTAGGTAGATGGTAGTGCAATTCACAGCTTCCTGAAGGATGTCTCGTTCATACAGGAGCGACCTGAGGTAAGCTTGTATTTTTATACAGGGTCTTAGCCAGGTAGAAGGCTGCCCTTGTGGGGCTGCAGTTGAGGACTGGTTGTAAGTTTTGTGTGCTTGTCCGTCGAGAATGTAGGAAAAATTTAGGCTATGAGAGTAGGATTGGAAGACGGTTTTTCGGACTCGAGACTATTTGAACATAGTTTCTCCTAGGCATTGACTTAGGCAGCTTTATCCTGGTGCTTAGTGAGCTGGTGATAAAAGGCGGCGAATCCTGGGCAATTATGTGCCCCACTGGCAGTAACGGCGGAAGACCAGGAGCACCTGCTAAATTTACAAATTGCCAATCTGGATGCTGATGTTTTGGTGCTTTGAATGATCCACGTCTGGAACTTGAGTTTCTGACGTTTCCTGGGAAAGCTAACTAATGTATCGAGTTCAAAATATGTGTTTATGGGGCCTCTTCAATATTTCACCACGTATTGCTACTGCTCAAGGCATTGAATGCTGCTCTGGTATTCTGGGGAACTTCTCAATTTTGTCATTGTGCACTTTACCATAGTTCTGTGAATATGCTACGCCATTCTGCGGTACTTTCTAAGACGCTAGTGCGGCTCATTTATTTCACTTTCCTTCAGCCAGTTTCGTCGACTTCAGTTTGTTTGAAGATCTCTATTAAACAGATAAAATTCCAGAAACCAAGACATCTAAATTCTCTGACCAGTTGGTTGTCTCTAAGTCCACTCTTAAAGGTAACATTCGCTAGAAACATAACAAAGGAGCAATACCAATAAATTAACATTTAATAAGTTTTCTCTGCTCGTGTGTGTTAGCTTTGTGGAGGTGTAGCCCTTGTTACCAATTCAGTGGCAACCATAAAAGTTTCCAAATCGCATATCAGCGTTACACTCCAATTCACCGAAGAAATGCTTCTTTGTCTTTGCCTCATTACATCAAGGTCACTATGTGGAACACCGCCCGTAACGCCACCCGTTCTTTCCACAGCAACACCCACTTTATTTTAAGATATTCAAACGACTCAACGTCGTCGTCGTTGCCGTCATTATCGTAGTCTCCCCACCCTTATGTCCAATAATTAAATTATGGGCTTTACTTTGAGATCCCTAAAACCTCTGTGCATTCTGGGTTGGGTCCCCATTTGTAGCCATACACCTTGAATTCTCTCACATGAGCACCTAGCAGTCGTCAGTCGTCAGTCGTCTACATATATAGATTCCTCGACAAGTCTTTTACTCCAACCCCTTGAAGTAGCCCAGAGCGATGATGAAATTAATTTAAATTTAGGACGTCAAATCGGATTAATATCTCGTTATGGCATTATGCATGCAAATGTGAAAGGAATGCTGCTACTGGGATACAGCAAGTGTGGTCTGTAGCCCATATACTCGTATGTTGGTGGAAAGGGCTGATAGCAATAAAAACATTTTTCAGAGCCTTATAATCCTGCCAGAATGATAGATGATGTTACGTAGATGTCTGTCGGTCGCTTCTGGAGCTACATACGCTTATATGAGGAAGAGACTTTTGGGAAAGGCCATTATATTGAATATATGGAGATCCACTCGGATTATGTATGATTCGTCTAAGACTTTCTGTTTTCGAGCTTTGCCGTTTCTAAGGATGTGTGAGATACTGTGATGTGTTGAGTCATTTCCGAGTAATAAACCATCATTCGGGGTGGATCGGATGCGGATTATTGCAAATTGAAATGAGGTACCATTCGATAAAAGACGCAAACCATTGCGCCATGAATTAATTTTTCATGTACCAAGGGGTGGATACGTACTCGTAATTTGTCATCATCCTCAGAAGAAAATTAAGCAATTTACGGAAATGTCAGTTAGCCCTGGCAAGGAATATGCTCAGCACTGAAACATTGGCTTCGAAGGCGCTCACTTACAGGAATATTGAGTACGAAACATGTATTTCCACATAGTCCTATGAAAATTGGCTTTTACGAACTGATACTTAAGTCGTAGGCAAGCGGTATCCTAGAAGTAGTTTAGAGATGATATTTTGGGTTATGACAGTACTCAGAGTTCTTTTTTGGAAAGTTGTGCTCTTCAAAGTGTTCGGCGCAGTGCCTGTATGACCCATATTGTAACAACTGGAGAATGTTACTTCAGTACAGGATTGATATCTTGAGACTAAGCGATATAAGTTGGTCGGAGGTTTCCTCCCTGACACCGCAAGTGTACGGCAGCTTAAGCATAGACCGGCAAATCGCGCACATTAATGAGTGCGTATGGCAGGTTAACGACGAACTCTTTGAGAGGAGCCGTAGGGCGAGTCAAAAAAGGGTAAGTTGGTGGAACCGCTGTCTGACAGAAAAGCGAAGGGTTGTCAGAAACCTAAGGAAGCGAGTCCAAAGGGCTAGGGCGACTAACGCTGAGAACCTGGCTCAGCTGGGCATTGCCTTTCGGCAAGGGCTCGCTGATTACAAGCGTCTCATTGTCAGCACAATGGAGTCTCACTGGAGAAACTTTGCCTCTAATAATAGAGACGATCCCTGGGGCAAACTATATAAGATTTGCCGTAGTGCTAAAAAGACTGCTGACATTGAAGGCATACGTGTGGATAATACGGTTTTATCCACATGGAAAGATTGCCTTACTGCATTGCTTGGTCAGTTCTTCCCGCGAGAGGAGCGCTTTGAGGACTTTTCATACGAAGAGCCTCCGGTCCCTCCGGAGTTAAGGGCTGAAGAAGTCGAGTATGGTGTTTCACTTCTTCGCTCCAGGAGATCTCCTGGAGCTGATGGAATGACCGGAGAGATGGTGAGAGCCATCTGGAAGGCCGTCCCAGAATATCTGCTTGCGCTCTACAGCAAATGTATTGCTTGCAGCTACTTCCCCAAGGATTGGAAGGTGGCAAGGGTAGTTGTGCTCCTGAAGTCCACCGACAAGAATAGGTCTGATCCTAAATCTTATCGGGGCATCAGCCTGCTTCCGGTACTAGAAAAAGTACTGGAAAGGGTAATGGTGGAAAGGGTTTCGGAGAGCATGACGGAACCAATGTCCCCCTTCCAATTCGGCTTTACGAGAGACAAGTGTATCGAGGATGCATGGTCTTTCCTAAAAGACAGAGTCCTCAGAAGCAGGGCCAGAGTGGTTATAGGCATCTTTATTGATTTTAAGGGTGCCTTTGATAACCTGAACTGGCAGAAAATAGTAACCAGGTTGCATGAATTGGGCTGTCGGGAAATTGGGCTGTCGGGAAATTGGGCTTTGGCGAAGCTACTTTTCCGACAGAAAAGCGAGTGTGGTAAATACGCACGACAGCGTCTCAATCAATGTTGAGGGATCCATCTGTGGTCCTTTTATTTGGAACCTTTTGATGGATCCACTTTTGCGGTGATTAAATGAGCTCTGTGAGTGCAGCGCCTACGCAGATGACCTGCTCCTCATCCTTGAAGGCCAGTCTAGGGCCGATATCGAGGCATTAGGAGGAAGAGCTCTAGCAGTTGTTGCTGAATGGGGAGAGAGCGCGGGGGTAAGTGTATCGCAGGATAAGACAGTTTCAATGAAGCTCAAGGGCAAATTGAATGAAAGACGTCGGGCTCCTGCGATACGTTTGAACGGCGTTGGCATTAGATGTGTGACTGAGGTCACATATCTGGGCATAACGATGGGTGAGAGTATGAACTTCATGCCTCACCTGGTTCAAACCAAACTACGCATGCTGAGTGCTGTAGGCTAGGTAAGGCGCATTTTTCGATCTGACTGGGGACTCAACAGGCGTTCTGTTCGTATCATATACGATGGCCTTTTTGTTGCCTGTGCAACATATGGAGCATCGGTATGGTACGACAAGGTTATGACTGTTGATGGTCGAAGGCGGATCATGACTTGTCAAAGAGTCGCCTTACTCGGCTGTTTACCGGTGTGCCACACTGTCTCCACAGAGGCAATGCAGGTGTTGTTTGGAGTGCCACCTCTTGATCTGGAAGTGATGCGTCGTGCTATTGCTTTCAAGATCAGAAAAGGTCTCCCGTTAAATGAGCGCGATTGGGTTTCCCCGGATGAAGTGGATGGCCTATCCCTGAAGCAGCGTAAAACCTTGTTACACGCATGTGTTCTATTTAGATGGCAATCTAGATGGGATGCTAGCGAAAATGGCAGGGTTACTTACGGCTTCTTAAGGGATTTGCTATCCATGCGAATCTTTCCTGAACGGAATTTTAACCTCAGCCTGGGCTTTTTGTTGATCGGGCATGGCTCTCTTAATGCATTCTTGCATAAAAGGTGACTTAGCGAGGTTGCGAGCTGCTCATGTGGAGCTACGTATGAGGACTGGCTACATGTCCTATGTGAGTGTCCCAATTACGCTGACATAAGGAACTTACAGGCTATGGGCATCACCTTTAATGGTGAGACCTACGATGTCAGTGGAATTATCACTGATACCGTACCGTACGGAAGATTGTAGGAAATTTTGTTGCAAGGGCGCCAGTCGTGGGCAATGAGGTGCCCAACTGGAAGTAACCTCAAGGTTGCGAAGCTTGACCGGAAGCTATATTCTGGTACAACGGGAGGTCAGGAGCCCCCGGAACTATAGTTCCGGCCTAACCTAGGAGTTGGCCCCCTTGTGGGAGAATCATGGTGGCTGTAGGTTTATACCCAAAATCGCGGGGAGAGTAGACCGAATGGAGCTTGGACATCTCATGGCTTAGCATATGTTGTAGTTTACTACAACCTGTGCTGGACCATGGGATTGCTATAGAACCAACTGGTCTATTCGATGTGAAAGTTGCATTGCAACCGGGTGCCACGACCCACAGAATGGCGGAGGTATTAGATAGGCCTCGACCCTTCACCAAAGGGGAAGTTCGTGCCTTACACACGACTTCGAATCTGATACTGGTGGTAGTACTTGTACTACCCGAAGGGCGCTTATCAACGCATTGTTTTGATATCTTGTGCGAAGACGCACCGTAGGCTTAAGCCCTCACGGCAGGTACCTACGTTAAACATAAGAGACGTCTGGTCGGATGCTAGTGAGAATAGTCCATCAACCAAGAACACCGCCGAACTTAACTCTGGTAAATCAGATGGAAGAGTGTGGGGGTCCAAAGCATGGCTAATGTTTACACCAGGAGAACAAATGAGCTTCATATAGGCAACACTTTCCGATTCCTAGAAAATGATGGGTTAGTGTAGAGTATTTTGACGAAATGTAGCTAGCTGTGACAAATGCACTCTAACCAGCCCCATGTCCACGAAGTATTTGTTCTGCCGGATACCCCATTATACCGTGGAACGCTTCAACAGAAGCCCCAACCGAAAATGTGAAACACGTATTCTATCATAAACGGCGAACGGGTTGTCGGTATATGCAATACCACTCACCTATGTAGTTGTCAGAGGAACATTTTTAACCGGCGGACCTGTCACAGATAGCCGACGATTTAGAAATTGCCTTTTCAGTGTTCGAAAAAATAAGGGACTCGATATTAAAGTGACCATTCTTAGGTTAGGTAAAAGTGACTGTTGGGTAGACCAAACTACTTAGGCCTATTGGCCCACATGGATCCTCCTCCTACTCTTGGAACCAATTCGAGCTTATGATGAAGCGTGGAAGACTGTTAACGTCTATATTCTTTAGTTCATTTAAGTCATTGTAGAAGAGGTTAGGTTAGGTAAGAGTGGCTGTTGGAAATACCAACCCACTTAGGCCTATTGGCCCATTGTGATGCCACGTGGATCTATGATCCTCTTACTAGTGGAACCAGTTTGAGCTTATAATAAAGAGTAGGAGACTGTTAACGTCTATGTTTTCTAGGTCGTTTAGTTCGTTGTAGAAGAAAGCTCCTAGATGAAGCTTCCTTCTCTGAGAGAGAGCTGGGCATATGCAGAGTAGGTGGGGGATTGTCTCCTCCTCTTCCTCGTCCATGCAGCTTCTACAGAAATCGTTAGTAAAAGCGCAAGCCTTCTTGCGTGCTTGCCTATGGGGCAGTGTCCGGTAATGACACCTCAGACACTTAGATCGACTCAGATCCAGCCTTGGCCAGATCTGTTTGGTCGCTAGACATGTTTGTCCAGCAGTCCACGAAAGCCTGACTATCCGAAAATATGCGGATATCCTTTGCAGATATCACGTTTTTCTTCAGCCAGGACAGAGCTTCTTTAATCGCCAAAATTTCCGCCTGGAACACGCTACAGTGATTTGGAAGGCGGAAAGAGAGGCTTAGATTTAGCTTATCTGAGAAAACACCGCCACCAACTCCGCTGTCGGTTTTAGATCCATCTGTGTAGAGATGGATTGACTTGTCCTCCATGAAAGCATCCTCCTCCCAGAATGATCTAGAGTGGAAGCTTACATGGAAGTTTTTGTCAAACCAAAGTTCAGGTATGGTGTAATCGGTGTTCTCTGTGAGGATTCCTAATGTATTAAGAATATTGGCGTGGCCAAATGAATTATTTGTCCACTATTTAGTCGCTTTAAGCGAAGAGCTGCAGTCGCAGCTACTTGTCTGCTAAAAATGTCGAGGGGTGTCAAGTGAAGCAGAATATCTAATGCCGCAGAGGGGGTAGACCGCAAGGCTTCGCTTGTGCATAGACATACTGTTCTTTGGACTCTGCTTAGTTTAATGCGGTTGACTGCATTTTCCAAGCCCGTCCACCAGACAACCACCCCGTAAATAGAAGAGCCGTAGACAGAAGTCTTGGATCAACTTTAGCTCGAATATGGATATCAATCAGTCGTTCTAGAGTTTTCAGAAGGAAAGGTGATAGACTTATAGGTCTGGGGTCCTTCGGGACTACATGAGAACATTTTCCAGCTTTGGGAATGAATACTACATTGACTTCTCTCCATAACAGTGGGATGTGGATAAGTTCTACACAGCTCCTCATAATATTTTCCAACACTGGTAGAATAATAGCTGAGGATCTCTGTAGCTCGGCAGGTATAATACCGTCCGGACCAGCAGACTTGTATGGTTTGAAGCTATGCAGCGCCCAGAGCAGTTTGTCTCTCGTAATCAGACCATGAATTTTGGTCACGGTTGCAGTAGGCTTGTTTGGGCTGCTACTGGCCGCGAGTTGGGAGCTACCTGGAAAGTGGTTGCCCAGAAGCAGGTTGAGTGATTCATCACTTGGGGTTGTCCAAGAGCCATCGGTTTTTTTCAAACAGCTGGGCATCATAGGATTTGTGGAGAGGATTTTTCTTAGCCGCGATGCCTCAGAGGTTTCTGTAATTTTGTCGTAATGACCTCCAGGATTGTCGCTTTGCCTTCCTCAGTTCTTTTTTGTATAATTTGAGGGATTTTTTATATGAGTCGCAGTCGGTCACTTTTCTTGTGCTTTTTGCTGCGTTGAAAAGTTTTCTGCAGGCGTTTCCGAGCAGTCCCAGTGCCGATGTCCACCAATGTGGCCTTTTCTTGCCTCTTGGTTGAATAAGAGGGCAGGAAGCGGCCATAGCCTTATTGAGAGTCAGAGTAAATTCCCTGACTTTCATGTCGAGCTCATTAGTGTCACGCGGGGGACTTGATAGTTTAGAGGATATCGTTTCCGACAGTATTCCTCTGTATTTTGTCCAATCAGTTTTCCGGTAGTTCCGGAAAGCTGGTTGGCGGAGGGGAGCAACCAGCTCACACGATGTTTTTAGCCCACTCAACCTTGCTCTTTATTTCCGCACTTCTCTCAACCTCCGGAATGGATCCGAAGGTTTTGATGATGCGTGAAGCATTTCGGCGTCTTATGTAGAGCGCCTTAGATGGAGCTTGCCGATGCGACTGAGCTCCAGATTCCTCCTTGGAGGGAGGAGTTTTGGTAGCAGCAACAAGTCCGTGGCCTGCCACAAACTTGCTGCTGCTGGGGGCGGGGGGAAGTGATAGGACCATGGCTTGCCACAGTCTTAACACTCCCCGAAGGAGTTTTGGTAGCAGCGACAAGTCCGTGGCCTGCCACAAACTTGCTGCTGCTAGGCGCGGAGGAAGTGATAGGACCATGGCTTGCCACAGTCTTAACACTCCCTGAAGGAGTTTTGGTAGCCGCGACAAGTCCGTGGCCTGCCACAAACTTGCTGCTGCTAGGGGTGAAGGAGGACTGTGGCAAGCCATGGTCCTATCACTTCCTGAATTCTTATTTTTTGGCTCGTTCCTTTTGCCTTTAGAGGATGGCGCACCATGGCCTGCCACAGTTTTGCCTCCTCTCGGCAATGTAGGAGCCTTGCCGGTAGTCGGTGTAGTCACCGTTCCACCGCCCGGTAATGAAGGAGTACCGGCCTCGGTTTTTGTTTTTTGGTTTTTATCCATTAATGATCCCAAGAGTAGCGGAGAAAGGGGTGTCCATCTGTACAGAGATCCGCCGTATACAGATAAGGCTAGCTAATCCGGAGGTCGCCAGGTATCCGGATACTCCGTTTGCGACTGAGCTATTTTTGGAGATACTGGGCCCTCAGCCAGGTTGATCTTCGGCACGGGTCGTATAACACCTTGATCTAGCCCATTGTAGAAGAATGCTCCTAACTGAAGTTTTCTTCTTTGGGAGAGAACTAGGCATGTACAGAGTAGGTGGAGGAGTAGGATTGTCTCTTCTTCCTCTTCGTCCATGTAGCTTCTACAGAAATCTTTTGCAAGCCTTCTTGCATACTTGCCTATAAGGCAGTGTCCAGTGATGACACCTATGACGGCGTTGAGATATTTCCTATTTAGAAGGATCAAACTCTTAGAGCGACTCAGATCCAGTTTTGGCTCAATCTGTTTGGTCGCTAGACATATTGATCCAACAGTGCACCTAAGGTCTGTTTTTTTCTTAGCATCCAGCTTTAATAATGATTAGCACGTAGCAATTGTCAGGTAGGATAGCTAGAGTGGTTTCAATTTTGGGGAGTTCGTCACATCTCCTCATCAACTTATGTATATATCTCAATTCCGCCGACATATGTTACTGCATTCATTAGTAGCACTGTGTCATGTCAACATGCTTACTATAAGAAGCAGGTACAATACCGACAGACTTCGGGATCTGGCAGATCAATAATTTTAGACGACCACAAGATAACTGTGAAAAATCTTTTAGAAACCAGAGGTCGGCAAAGAAATCATAGCATCTAATTGACTACCTATAGCTAAATATCAGCATTTCAAAGTTGAAATTGCAACAACAAAAAGATTTCCGCTTGAGGCCTAGTATCGTGGGATAGAAAATGAAGTGCGGTATAGTGTATGACGCAACAAGTGTAATTATATCAACACTTAAGCTGTACATGTCAAAGGCATAGAAGTTATGCTCTTATCACTGAGCGCAAAACATTGTTCCGTGTCGATGCTATATTATTTCTTGTCGATATGAGATAGTGAAGATATCCCGGATTGAGACTACAGAGCACCTACATCTAATTGTCGATGTCGGAAAAATGATTTTCCATCGAGATTTTCCTGTTTCGACCGCAAAATACCGTGCGATACATTACAAAGTAAAGCGTCAAGTATCGGTCTCCGATTATCCTGCTTCTTATAAGCTCCGATAACATTTTCGATTGGGTGAATCTGGAGTTTGTAAACAAGTCTTGAATGAGATTGATAATTCTAACCGAAATCATCGATACTTAATTGAGACTATGCCTGAAGGGGCAAGGTGTCGTATTTTGCGCAACGATAAGCTGTCAGATGCTCTCACGGTATAAAGTGGAGTACAACAGGGCTCCATTTTATCACCTACGGGCAGGGGCATTAGGGTGCATTCGCTCCACATGTCCTAGCCATCTCAGGCGACTGATGTGCAGTTTTTTTACTATGTCAATGTCGCTGTAGAACTCGTATAGTTCGTCGTTGAATCTTTTCATTCAAAGCCTATCAACGCAAACGGAACCGAATATTTTCCACAGCATTTGTCTCCCGGAACGACTGAGGATATCTTCATCAATTTTCGATAGAGTCTACCATAAAATAGGACCGGGATGATCAAGGTCTTATAGAGAGTCTCCTTAATTTTTCGGGATTCGGAATAGGGCCTTACTACTGGCTTTTAACCCAAAAAACACCGATTGCCCATTGTGATTCTTCCTTTTTTTTCTGCTGAGGAGTTGTTGGAAGAATTTCTAGCAGAGCCAATATAGACAAAATCCCTTATTACCTCGAAATTATAGTGTCAACTGTGACGTTTTGTCCAATTCATAGATATTGTGTGTCCCTTCTTGTTGACAGTAGACGAGTATACTTGATTTTGCCCCAATTTACCGCCAAACACAATTTGGTAGTTTCCATCTCAATACTATAGATCATGCCGTTGGGAGCCCGCCTGGGGTGTAAATTAGTATTTGCACAGACTTCTGAAAGATTGTGCCTCTAGTCTTCGCTTGTGAGTTCCGCACAATTCTTCAAAGTATGATGTCAAAGAACTCACATGACTGCGAGTCACTTTGCCTAAAATTTTTTTTAACATGAAAGGTCTCAGTTGAGTTGTTACCGACCTTGACGGAACAACGACCGTTCTCGACCGCCACTTTGTGCAGACGAACGAGTTTGACAGTATGCCAAGACTAGACATGGCTCTTTATATCGATTTGGACTTTTTGGGTGTTTTCCAGAATCTGCCGGAGTGTGAAGATTTGGGCGATTGTGGATTTGTCTGGCCTGAAACCGCACTGGTGAGGACCAATCAGATTGTTAACGAAAGGTTTTAGACGTTCACACTATATAGCAGATAAGATCTTATATGCGATGTTGAGAAGACTTATACCTCTTTAGTAGGCGCAGTTGAAAGGGTCTCCTTTTCCCCTTCCATTCGGCAGACATACACTCCTCTTGACAGATCTAAGAAATTACACAGTTGTTCTATACTCTCCATATAGTCATTTTCAACAGCTGATTTGTTGAATTTTAGCTTAGATACTGCTATCCATACTTCTGGTCAGGTGGACGGAAGTTTTGGCTATAATAGTCTAAGTTGAGTGATCTATTCTAACTGACGGCGGAATGTTGGGCCTCCTCGGCTGCATACAGTCTGCAGAAAATGTTTTCTACATTTTCATTACTTCTCTGAAATATCGTGATTTGTTCGTAAGCCGAAAAATTCGCTTGTAGAATACCCTGCAGCGCTCTCTCATCGTGATTATAACCTTCAAACATTTGAAACCAACGTACATCGGTACCTATCTTTCTTTCCTCCCTAATTTTTCTTCGCCCGCCCTGTATGCAAACACTTTAAGGGAACCTTAACCCCTTAACACCGCGCTATTTGGAGAAAAAAGAGACTTCTCAGTACGGTTCTTCTTGCCTTGATACGTTCTTTTTACCCATTGGTGCTTCTCGAGCTCTTTTTCTGGAAAAAGGCTGTCCTACATACTCATTCCTCTTACGTCCATTCTTTGCAAGGTCATGGAAACGCAACCCATGAAATATCTCGAGATACGCAAATTTCTCAATAACCGGCAAAACGGTAGCAATAGTGATTTGAAAGCATTTCTCATTGAAAAGTAGAAGCAAAGTCTACAAAAATCCAGCGAAGCAAGATAGTTGCACTTGATATTTCAAAAGCGTTTGCCTGGGTTTGGCATCAGGCTACTTTACCGAAAATTCGTGCCTATTTTAGTCTTAACACCCACAGTAACTAATTAGTGGACCTCTGACAGAGTGCAATGCTTCAAAGAACTTTGATCGTCGAAAAGACGGAACAATCTTTCATTCTCAATAATTTTAATTGATTTAGTGGGGGCTGACGCGCCCATTTATTTCGCTTAATACAATCTTAAAGTAACTTAAAAACTAGGACTTAAAAACTAACAAGAGTTAGGGGTTAGGAAGTAAGGGAATGGTGGAGGAGATCAAATTTAAGACGAGAAGTGCTCAGGTTAAAATCAAAAAGGAGTAGGTTTGAGTTGACCTTACGGAGCATACGGGAGTTTGTTTCGTTAGAGCCATAAGAGGTGCGGTGGGTTGGAATATAGAAGAAACGAGGACAGCGTAAATTACGAGGGTAAATGTTGAAGGAAATATAATTGTAAAGGGAACCGCATTCCATAGAACCAGAGAGCAGTCGATGAATGAAGAGAATGTCAGCTACGTCTCTGCGTTTTTCGAGGGTATTCAGGTTAAGAAGTTTGAGGCGGTCGCGATAGGGAGGTAAGATAAATGGGTCACTCCAGAGTAGTCCACGAAGAGCAAACCGAAGAAAACGACGTTGAATATTCTCGATTCGGGATATATGAACTCGCTGAAAGGGGGACCACACTTGGCTGGCATATTCGAAAACTGGCCGGACAAGGGTAATGTAAAGTGACCTTGCCACATAAGGGTTGCAAAATTGTTTAGACCAACGTTTAATAAAACCGAGCAATGAGTTAGCTTTAAGGATTATCTCATCAATATGCGAACGGAAGTTTAACTCTCTTCTTCTTTTCCTCTTACTAGCCCTTTCTTCGCTACACGAACTTATGCATAACGAGTTTCCCATTTTTACTGCATCGCTACTGCTCCG
Organism: Volucella bombylans; assembly: GCA_949129095.1. NCBI lineage: Eukaryota > Metazoa > Arthropoda > Insecta > Diptera > Syrphidae > Volucella > Volucella bombylans. Next base: position 160,547,483 of record OX422144.1, read on the forward strand.
CTTATGGGGTTGGCTAATGTCGCAGATCTCAGAACGCGTCTGCATACTGCTCGGTCCTGTATCGCTTCGGCGGTTAGCCCCAGGCGTTGTTGAGCATTTGCCATCTGAGCAGTCCAGGAATTCTTTTTTCCTACCTAGTTTTCTTTTAGTTGCCTTCTTAACAGGATTTTCCGGAGATCTTCTTTGAACCTTGCAATACCAGCTAATTCTATTCGACTCAAGTTGTTCGATTGCCGAATTCTTTATGTGTAGACTTCCTCTAATGTGCGTAGATCTAATGCAGTCGCGTTTCGTAACTCCAGTCGACATCCTTAACATTTTCATCTCTGCTGCCGTCATTTTATTTGTAAACACATGTAAGAGCTGGCCGAACCATCGTGGTGTAAAGTTTTCCCTTCAATTTAAGTTGAAATTTTCGGTCACAGAAGATTCCCGAATTTTCTCGCCATTTCATCCACCCACACTTACTCTGTGCCTTACGTCGTCGTCACATTTCGCTTCTACGTTAACGATTGATCCTAAGTACTTGAACCTAGTGCTTTTCGGAAGAATTATTCCGTCCAACATTATATCTGGAATAGGTCGCAGTGGATCCGAAAATGTGCAGGTCAAATGTTCCGTCTTTGAGCGACTTATTTTAAACCCGTTGTTCTCTATCGTATAAAATTCCAAGATCGCGAAGGGACTGAACCTGGGGTACAGGTTGGTCATGCAGATTGGCATTTGGAGACAGTAAGTTCAAAGCAATTTTTTAAACACCAAGTGAACACCTGTCGAGGTCTTCTTGAAGGAGAACAGAGTCCTGGGGTGAAAAAAGAGTTTTGGTGAACTTAGTGTCATCGGCGTAAATGGATACGGAACGATGTTTGATAATCTTCTCAAGATGGTTTATAGTTAAAATAAAAAAGAGGGGACCTAGATGGCTGCCTTGTGCGACAGCAGAAGTGGCTAAAAACGGGGTTGAGAAAGCTGACCTAAAGCAAACGCTATAGTAACAGTTCTCCAGATAAGAATATGTCCAATTTAACAATATGCGGCCAAAACCGAGAGAAGACAATTTAAAAAGGATCAGTTGATGTAATATTTTATCGAAGGCCTTAGCGAAATCTGTTGCAATAACGTCAATTTCGTTGCAATTTTCTAGGGCTGAAAGCGCAAAGGATACGAATTCAACTAAGTTTGTAGTAGTTGGTCTACCTTTTAGAAATCCGTGCTGACTGGGTGATATAAGTGACTTGCACTTGCACTGAGAAAGCTTAGCAATGGGACAGTTGTTGGTTACTTCATTCTTTGATCCCTTTTTGTAGACCGGGGTTATGGAAGAGGTCTTCCAAACTTTTTGGAACTCCCCATGTGCGAGGGACAGCCGAAAGAGGAAGGAAAGTGGGTGCGAAAGATTGGAGGCACACTTTTTGAGAAACATTGCTGGGAGCCCATCTGGACCGGATACAAATTCATCATTGAGATTTTGTAACTTTTCTTCGATAAGGGTGGGATCAAAAGGTTGAGATAGAGAGGGGCCAATGGAGAAATTTGGAAGGTACTTGAAATAGATGGAGTCGGGTACAAAGAGGTTGTCTGCAAATGACTGTTTAAAAAAGTGGATCGGTCGATGATATATTATCGAACGAGAGAGAGGGGGGATATGTCCAGTTTTTGGGCCTTAACATGTGGGTCATTCACACTCAAATTATAGTACTACAGTGCAACATTTGCTAAATATCATCCAAAACCGTGTAATAAAATTCATAGGTGACACCAATATTTTCCAATCAATTATTAATCTTCAAGTCACCGACTAACACTCGACTCGGCAACATCTTTCAGCTGATTGAGTTTCTCTCGGATTTCTTTTTTCGCGGTGCGAACCGGTTTCTACAACCAACCAAACTTTTTTGTACTATTTGATTAATTGGTAACCTGCTAGTGCGTAAAATAATATAAATACAGCTGTTGACAAAACCTACGTGACTATGGCCGAACGGCCACGTGTGCTTTCGGGAAACCGTTTTAGCGAGCTGCAAACGGACCCACCCCCTGAATATAAAAATAAAAAAAGGAAAAAACCCAATTCCTCCCCTTTGGAACCATCAAATTTATTTTCGACTCACACTGTCCCGGACAATCCAAAGTTTATAGTGATCTCCTCGACTAACGCGGAAAAGCCTCTTACATCGTTTAGCGTTTTCCTGCTTAAGAAAGCCATCGACGGCATAAGTACAGCTTATGAACAAATCACCCAACTACGCGATGGCAGCCTCCTCATATTAGTTAAATCCAAAAAAATAGCGGATCTCTTCTTATCAAAGAAAGCACTCTCCAATCTATGCCCGATTTCAGTAACCCTTCACAGCCAACTGAACTCATCAAAAGGCACAGTATATGCCCCATATTTAACCAACGTTCCTGAAATCGAAATCATTGAAGAAATGAAGTCACAAGGGATTACGGACGTGTTCAAGTTTAAAAAAACTGAAGATGGAAAGCAGCGTGCAACTGGACTGGTTCTATTCACCTTCGACCGCTTTCGTCCTCCAAACACAGTTAATATCGGCTGGTATAATGCCCAAGTGACCGAGTATTTCCCTAATCCAATGCGATGCCAAAACTGCCAACTTCTAGGCCACACCGCCAAACGCTGCAAAGGTAATTCTTCATGTGTCAATTGCAATCTACCCCCTCACTCCTCCGAAAAATGCACACGTACTTCATGCGCTAATTGCAATGGAGATCACCCCGCCTCTTCTAAAGCATGCCAACGTTACCAACAAGCAAAAGAAACACTTAAAATTAAGACCGTACGTAAATGCAGCTTGGCTGAAGCTAAACAAATATATAAAGAACAAAACCCCACCTCACTCATGCCATCAACCTATTCAGTGATTGTAAGTACGACAAACACACAAAAACCTAAGATTGCGGTGAACGAATCAATTCATAACAAAATCCCTAACAACGGCACTCCAACAACAACACCACACTCTCTTCAACACACACCAATGTCAATTGTTAATCATAAAAACACAATAGCAACTGTTCCTCACGAACCCAGCCTAAAACTAGCATCACCATCACAACACACACATACTAACGCTTTACTTAATACCGTAAAAACTAAATTCCCCAACACACCTGCTGAAGCCGAATTAACCTCCGCCCCCGCGCAATGCAGCTCGTCCAGCACTCACACTAAAAACATAAACCTCACAGAGAATATTCTACTCAAACACCACTCAACGAAACCAAATACACAAAATCAAAACAATACAATACAATCTCTAATTTCATCTAGCACTCAATCACTAATAAAAAAGAACACATACTACACAATTCCCACTGAATTTGACAATCATGAAACCGAGCAATAACAACCAGTTTAATGATGACTCCAACCCAGTTGATCGGGCACTTAATTATTCTAGCACCATGCCTGGATCGAAAAGTTTGGTTCCTGAACAACGGGTTGGGTATGTTTACCCAAATTCTATTCCCATATCAAATTTATACGCTCCGACATCCAGACATCGGGATTGCTACCCACACCTGTCTAACCTTCCCAACCCCAAGCCAAAGCACATCGATAGAAGACTCAAAATCCTGCAATGGAACATAAAAGGCTTCATCAATAACTATGACGAGTTGTGTATTCTTATAAAAGAACAGTCCCCCAGTATTATTGCCCTTCAAGAGACTCACTGTCCGCACCTGTTTAAACCTAACATACCTAAATCCTATAAAGATTATTTTTATAATTTTCCACATAACTCAACTGCCAAGCAAGGTATCGGAATTTTAATTAAGGAAAACATTCCACATAAACCAATTCCCATCACCTCGAACATTTTAACGATAGCGGTCGAGGTCCAACTCGTGCTTAAGTTCACCGTTGTCTCCATTTATATTCTCCCCGACCAAGCTTTTTCTAGGTCTGACTTAGAAAATATTTTTAACCAGATTCGGACCCCCGTACTACTGGCAGGTGATGTCAACGCCTGGAGCGTTCTGTGGGGTTCCGCCACCACTAACTCCAGAGGGGCTATACTGGAAACTTTTTTAAGTGACTCAAATCTTATGATTCTTAATGACGGCTCCCCAACCCACTTTTCCACCCATAATACACTAACACACATTGATTTAACATGCAGCTCACCCGAATTGTATACGAGTGCTTCCTGGGAAATTTTAGATGATCTCTATAACAGCGACCACTTCCCTATAATTTCCACTATTAATATTGGCATAGCCTACTCAAATACAACGACAAATCGCAAATTTAAAACTGACTCTGCTAACTGGGCTTGTTTTAACAAACACATTTTAGATTACCTGTCAGTTAAAACACCGTCGTCAAACATCAATAATGAAGCTGCGATAATCCAAAAAGCAATACGAGTCGCAGCCAACAAATCAATCCCTCAAAGTATGCCTATTACCTACCAGCGGACTGTGCCTTGGTGGAACCCAGAGTTGAGAACTTTAAGGTATGAGAAAATGAAAGCTTGGCAGACCTTTAAAAAGCATCCAAATAACATTAACTTAATCATATTCAAAAAATCGAACGCCAAATTCCGCAGGGTAGTAAAAATCAGTAAAGCTAAATGCCTTCACGATTTTACTACAACGCTTAACCCTAGTGCATCTACCAAAAAAATTTGGCATACCATTCACTGTCTGACTGGTAACTACACCTCACAGTCGATAAAAGTGATTGAAACGCCTGAAGGTCCAATATCCACTTCTCATGAGATAAGCAACTACTTTGCTCGAACCTGGTCGGATTCATCTGACGACCACAATTTCACAAATTGTTTCAAAGTTTGCAAAGCTGAATCCCTCAACCTTACTCAAGAGTATAATTTAACATCTCCTTCCGCAAGACACATCGAAGGCCCAATCACCATGCTAGAATTCGAAGCGTGTTTAATATTACTGAAAGGTAAAACTCCTAGTAGGGATAGAATTTCGTACCCTATGTTAAAAAATCTTCCAAAGTCGTCTAAACTTAGACTCATACAGCTCTACAACAACATCCTCATTGGAGGAGTGATCCCACAAAACTGGAAATTAGCAACAATACTGCCACTTCCTAAGCCAAAAAAAAAACTAAATAATATCAACGGATACCGTCCGATATCACTTATTCCCTGTATGTCAAAGGTTCTGGAGAAAATTATCGCCAAGAGACTGCTTTGGTTTATTAAATCAAAAAACCTATTAAACTCAAATCAAGTGGCTTTTCAACCAAAAAAAGGTTGCAATGATGCACTCATCCATATGGACTTCTTTATCTCCAAAGCTCTTTCAGCTAGAAACCATGTCACAATCCTCTCACTTGATTTCGAAAAAGCTTTTGATAAGATAGGCATCCATCTGGTATTAAATAAACTTAAAACATGGCATATTGGTCCGAAAATTTTTTACTACATAAAATCATTCCTTACCAATAGAAAAATTTGTGTAAAAGCAAACAATTTCTTCTCCTCATCCCACCCACTTATTAATGGAATTCCCCAAGGATCCCCACTATCGGTGGTGCTTTTCATTATCGCTTTTGATGATATAAGCAACATCTTACTTAAACACAAACAAATCGATCATTGTATTTATGCAGACGATTTATACATCCTGTGTAAGCACGCGGATCAAGTAAAAACTAAAATCTTACTAACAAATGCAATCAAAGACATACTTAAATGGTCTAATGTTTCAGGTGCCAAATTATCGTTAGACAAATGCAAGACTCTACATATCTGCCGCAAGATTTCATGTAGTGGTCTTACATTAAATATTAATAACTTTTATATAGAAACCGTAGAGTACTTAAGTATCCTAGGTTTAATTTTTAACAATAAGTATAATTGGAAAGATCACTGTAAAAAATTAAAAAAAAGCCTAGCTGCGAGAGCCAATATAATTAGTTATCTAGCCAGTAAGAAATGTAATACACATATAAACACTCTCTGTTCAATTGTTAAATCTATAGTTCTAAGCAAGATTGACTACGGTCTACTCATCTACGGAAACTGTCCTAAATCTACAATAAATATCATCAAAGCGCCGTACCATCAAGCCGCACGTAGAAGCATTAATGCTTTTCCTACAAGTACTGTGAAGAACGTATTGGTAGAAGCTGGTCTCCCTACTATAGAACAACGCATTGAAGTAACGAAAGCTAAGTTATGCTTAAAGCTAATGTCTTCTAAAGGTTCAATCATTGACAAAGACATCATTTCCGCTATGAAAATGAAAACTTCAAAACGCCTTCAGTCCGCTATATCTCTCGCATTACTATTCGCTAAAGAAATTGAATTGCCGATAGAGAGGATTGGTGAACATAGATTGGTATATCCACCGTGGTCTATTAAACACACATCCTTCATCATGGACCTGGCAAAATATAATAAAACAAATACCAACAAAGACATATTCCACGCACTATTTTCCAGCATCACCTCGCAACTCAAATCAAACGGTTGGAATTTATTATTTACAGATGGCTCCAAAACCAACGAAAGCACATCTTTCGCAGCTACGTACGAAGACGGTTCTCTGTTTAGTACAGGGCTATTATCTGCGAACCTATCTATTTTTACCGCTGAAGCTTTTGCTATCCAAAAAACCATAGCAATAGCCTCCAATATACGTGGTAAACATGTAATATGCTCAGACAGTTTATCAGTACTGGAATCTATAAAAAATCCAAATCACAATACGTTGATTGTAAACAAAATTAGAGACTGTCTTATAAAAACACCCAATAAGCTAAAAATAATGTGGGTACCCAGTCATATGGGGATCAAAGGAAACGAACATGCCGACGCCGCTGCCAATCTTGCACACCGCGCTCCTGTACATAAATTTGCGATAGCCACTAAACTAGACATGAAACGAAATATTACCCACAAGATTAAGTCTAGACTGCTTTTGGATTGGCAGAACTACCACCACCACTATTCACTCATTAACATAGACAGATCCCAACCGATTTACCCCACCAAAGTCTCAAAACAAAAGATCACAACGTTTGTAAGGCTGCGTTTAGGCCACACAGCTTCGACCCACCAACATCTCCTCAAAAAGGAGCCACCACCGCTGTGCCAAGTTTGTAACTCCAAATTCGACATAAAACATATCTTAGGAATAGGTAATTGTCAGTCCTGCGTACCAACAAGACACTTACTCAACCTAAAATCAACAGCCTACGAGTTTTTAAGAAACACTAATCAAGTAAATATCCTTAAAATGCACAACTTCATTAGCAGTAGATCTAATTTGCAAATGTAACCAAATATCATACGAATCTAAAACCCTAAAACGATGATTATGAAATATTTATATATCTATGTATCTACTATATTTATAATATAATATTGTATATGTACTTTTTAGTTACAGTAGAGCCGAAAGCCTTCGCAGCTAGCGCTCAATTAATGTTAGCATATTAATTTTAATTATATGTTAATAAATTATAATAATAATAATAATATTAATCTTCAACATAGACACAATGCCTTTTTGCCTTTCATCAGTAGTGCTCCAAAAAGTTTCCAGCAGCAACCCCTTCAAGTTTTGAATTGTAGTACACCTCTCGCTATGCATACTCATCAGTTTACCGTCAAGCCCACTTTCGAACGTTCTCTGGAATATCGTAATTCTTTCATAAACCTAACTACTCGCACATATTATGTCCTACTGAACTCCTTATTTCATAACCATTATAGTCGACGAACATTCAAAACCATTGTACGTCAGTATCTCTCTTTCTGCCCTTCCTAGATTTCCTTCGTTCTTCTCTATGTAAATATTTTAAGTGCAAAGGTATGGTTGTTCCGATCCAATTTTTAGAGAGCTGCAGATATTTTGAGGCCTAGTTCAGTTTCCAACACAGATCTCCAGAAGAACCAGACTCTGGAGGCATTGAAGCAGAGGTGGAAGTGGAGATTTCATAGCCTTCGAAAAGGCAACATTGTTGTCATATTGGGTCGACATAAGGTCGAGTAATGCGACGCATCAATACAGGACATTCAAAGTTGGAGTCAAGACAGTTGAGTATACTCGTATTTGTAAATTGGCGAGAGTTGCAGCAACCGCAAAAGTTATTAATTTTCATTCTCCCTTCTATTAAGTGAATGTGAAATAATGATTTACTCTCATAAATAAAACAAAGGCCATTCTGAATGAATTAATTTCAATTTTTTTTCGAACTTCAATTCACTCCATGAAAGTCATCAAAACGAGATAAAAGCTTTAGGTTAACACTGTTTATTACGGAATTGCAAATGCAAAGCGCATTAGTTTCCCGTCGCAAGATAATAGCGCTATTATACAATTACTTAATATTTCAGACGGGGAACTCATTCTAGGTCGAGTCTATTTATTTCTACAATAATAACTTATACCCAACACATCGAACCAATATTGCAAGATCAGGCGTTCAGCTACAGATAATTTGCTTTACGGCTTTTGATATACTGCTTCGAAACTAGTTGTGTGAGGTTAATGGAAGCGCATGTTTTGCGGCGCAAATAGTCGTCTTGAGTCAATAGGAGCGCAAGCGCTTTGAAAGCGGTTCATCAATGGTTCACGCATGTAGCACTTTCGGCACTCACTTTAATATTTATCATTTGAACTATCAATTTCCCAGAATGCAACTGTTCTGATCGAGGATGCAAAGGTTTACACAAGAAGGATCAAAAAAACTCCTCTGAGAGAAGCAGCGAATCCAGAACGTGTGGTTCAAGTTCGGGACAGAATTATGGGAAATCTGCGAGAAAACCAGAGACTTCTAAAGTATATTGAATGACGAGTGTCTGTTTCCGCAGCTATAGATGTTTTCTGGACAGAATAACAGAACGTTATTTCAACAAGATAATGCCACAGCGCTCACTCCTACAGAGTCGATAATGCAGTTTCGGTTCGTTTTTCCGAGTAAATTAATAAGGCTGCCCCCTCCTTTAGTCCTTTTGGGGAAATTTTCGATGACACTTTGGCATAGCGTCGGTTCCATTTCATCATTGTGGATTTTCACAATTCCTATCCGTTGCACCTGCGTATAAACCTCCATAACTAAAACTTAATGTTTTCACATGACAGCTGTCAAACAACAACGCTGCACAAAAGAAAATGCCGCACATTTCAAAATAAGCGGTTTCAATGGGATACTTTACAATACCAATCAATCCTCTAGCGGCTAAGGCCCTACAAGATAATATGTGCTGTAAAGTAGCGGCCATTGCAGCTGCGCTTTTCTTTCGTATATTTGCGATTGTAAGGATCCGACCTTGGTGGTTGGGTACTCCAGAAATAGGATAGGCATTGTGTGGTGTCAACTTGGCGATGCCCAGGGTTGTGACTGTTTCTACACATCGATTGTGCTTATTCTACCTCCAAGTGGTAGCCATCGCGTACTGGTGGATGTCCATCCGGGCTAGTGCTGAGCAGCAGACAAAAATAGCAGCACTATAAACGGGACAGCGGAATGTTTTCCCATATGAAATCTAGGGTGAAGTAAAATCCCGGTATAAAGTACTCGTAAATACGACCTAATCCGGGCTATTTCCATGACAAAGTCAGTATCTTGGAACAGAGATGGTGGCGGATGGACCAATGACAGCGGTCACATTCCCAAACAAATTACTGACACCTGGTCCTAGGGGTATTTAGGGGTATCTGGTCCTCCAGATTGGGTGTTGCGCCGCCGGGATAACTTCCCAGCTATGGACAATAACTCAAGCTACGGAGCAACAAAGAACCTTCTGTACGGACGGACCTACTAGTGGCAACCCCTGCAAACGAAGCAAGCCCCACAAACTTCGGATCTTTACGTGGAATATTAGGTCCCTTACTAGGCCACATGCAGACGAACAACTAGTGGAAGCCTTGGACTGCTACAAAGCAGATGTTACTGCGACATCTACTACGGCGATTGTTATCGACGGCAAAATCAGCGTTTATTTGGATGCGGGTTTGTTGTTAGAGGCAGACCTTTTGCATGAAGTTTAGAATTTCCGGCGGACAAGACCTACGAGCAGTGCCCTAGCTATGACATTAAAATTATCCTCGGTGATGTTAGTGCAAAGCTAGGAAGAGATGGCATCTTTGGTAGTATTGTCGGAAAGTATAGCCTGCATGTCACCACCTCCGGTAGCGGATTCAAGCTAATCGACTTTGCGAAGGCGCGAAACATTGTCGTAGCGTGGGGCTTGCGATCGGCACAAGGCATTCAGCCAGTATTAAGGGTGTCCAAACGTTCCGAGGAGCCAACATCGGCTCGGACCATTACCTTATTGTAGCTAAAGTACGGTTGCGGATATCCCAAAAATCGGAAACCGTGGAAAAGTTTGACAGTAGACGACTACAAGCGCAAGACATCCTTTTCCGATCGAGTCTCCGTTAATCTCTTAAGAAGTCCTATGCCGCCAGGATCAAGTATCTAAGACCAGTGACAACATTGATAAAAAGCCATCAGATATGCAGTCTCTGATGTGCTGGGTTTCACCGGCCACTACAATGAAACCGCCGGTTCGACGACGAGTGGCGTCAAGCACATGCTTCCATGACAAGCAAAGGAACATAATAATTGAGTCGCAGTCGATGCTGAAGATTTGGAAAGAGCATTTCTGTGCGACTTTACAACGAAGATGACGAACTAAATACCGCTGTTAGGCAGAATGAACCTTTCAACCTGGGTGAAGTGAAGATAGCCATATCTAAGCTGACTACCGAGCTCTTCAAAGCGGTTGGCGACGACTTGATAAGGAGCACACACCAACTCATCTGTAAAATATGGTCGGATGAGAGTATGCCGGATGAATGGAACCTCAGCATTGTTTGTCCAATCGTCAAGAAGAAGGACACCCTCTGAGCTGCGCCAACTACAGAGGCATCAATCTTCTTAACATCGCCTACAGGCTCCTATCTGCCGTATTAAGTGAATGCCCGAGTTCGTTCGTCAACACCCTGATGGGTCCGTATCAGTGTGGCTTTAGGCCAGGAAAGTCCGCACTACGCCAGATCTTGGGAAAAATCCACGAGCTCCAAATCGATGCACACCTCTTATTCATCGATTTAACGCCGCGTATCAAAGAATTTATAGCGACGAACTATACAGAGCAATATCTGGTGTTCGTATCCTTACCAAACTCGTCCCTTTGTGTAGGATGACAATGGATAATGCACGCTGCTCCATAAAGGTCGGTAAAGACCTCACCGAGACCTTTAATGTCAAAAAAGGATTTACACAAGGCAATGTGCTCTCGTGCGATTTATTCAACATCATTCGTGAAAGAATAATGCAAAACTCACGCGCCAATACCAGAGGCACAATCTTTCAAAATTATTGACAGATAATTAGTTTTATCCTTCCGCTGCCTGCCTCAGCTGGCCATGCAGTAGTCTACACGATTGGTCGAATTTTTAAGCACATTATCGATTGTGTGCAGCTGTATTTCACCAATGGCTTCACGAATATTCTCCTTTAAAGCGTCAATTGTCTCTGGCTTGTCAGCGTAACACTTATATTTTACAGCACCCCACAAATAATAGTCCAACGGTGTCAAATCGCAGCTCCGAGGTGGCCAAACGACATCAGCTCTGCGGCTGATAATGCGATCTTCAAAAACAGGGCGCAAAACATCGAGTGCAGCTTCGGCTGTGTGACACGTAGCGCCGTCCTGTTGAAACCAAATGTTGCCAATATCCTCCTCTTCAATTTTTGTGAACAAAAATTCGTTCAACATGGCCCGATAACTATCGCCATTGACTGTAACGCTCATTTACGAAAAAAATGGCCCAATTATGCCTCTGGACCAAAATCCGCACCAAATAGTGACTTGTTTTGGGTTTATCGGCTTTTCAATGTATGCGTGCGGGTTTTCTGTGCCCCAAATGCGACAATTTTGCTTGTTTACATACCCGCCAAGATCAAAATGAGCTTCATCTGAAAAGATGATTTTTTTGGCAAAATCGGCATCATGATTTTCAAAGTAATGCCGCAATATTTCGTTCAGCGGAAGGATAAAATTAATTATCTGTCAAATCAGACATGAGCTAAGTGTTACCATTCACGAAATAAGCACTAGTTGAAAAAAAAAACGTTAGATGGCGGACCCTTTATATATGGTCAACAAGAAAGAACGCCCAACAGAACGTCACGCTTGACAGATGTAACTTTGACATAATTAAGGGCTATGTCTACCTAGGCTCCGCTATCAATTCAGACAAAGACACCAGCGCTGAGATCAAACGAAGAATACCACTTGCCAATCGCGGCTTCTTTGAGCTAAGAAGGCAATTGACTAGCAAAAACATCTCTCGAACACCAAAAGTGCCCCTATATAAGACCGTAATAAACCCAGTCCTGCCCTGTGACGCAGATGCATGGACTTTATCAAAAACTAATGAGGGTGCTGTTGGCTGCTTTGAGAGGGAAATTCTTCGGGTGATTTTCGGTAGAAAAACGAATTGTACGGACTCTACAGCGGCATGGGCTTAGCCAAAAGAGTGTAGGTCCAACAACTGAGGTGGCTGGAGTTAGTTTTAGTTTAGTTTTATATGCATTTTATTTTCTTAATCACTAACTCTTACATACTAACAAAAAATGCTTAAATGCTAGCTTACAATTACTTAATAATCTTATACTAACTTACTGGCCCCACACAGGCACTCTAAGCTACTCTAAATTCTTATAACTATGTCCTTCGACTTTATTTACATTTTACTTATAAATATTTATTTTGTATACTTAAAGCTAAGAAAAAACAATTTGTAAACAAAAAACTTAGCATATGGACATTTATTTTATTTTTTATAAAAACTTAATATCTAACTTAAAATAAACCTTAGCCTACTTAACCTACATACACAATACGCACATACACACACATATACATATATTACTATATAAATTTATATATACTAATTTATGTATATATTTCTTAAATGCTAACCTAAACGCCATATTTTCGACGCTAAACCGGGTGAAACCAGAGCCGTTGGATCGCCAATTCTCTATTTCATTTCGAATGTAGCAGTCATGCACCAAGACGCGATTGTCCAGGTGGCAATTAGGGCCAATGGTATCAGTGGCCTTGTATACTTCCTGGAAAGTCGCCCCTATGGCCTCAACCTTCTCCTGTGGATCCTCGATCACAAAAAAGTCGTCATCATCAGCGGCCTCATTTGGATCAATACCTGCTATTGTCAGTAACCGTTCGTTTTCTGTTGTCCGGGCTATTTTAAGACACTGAAGGTCGTTTTGTTTTTTTCTCCGAAATAGTTTATTGATTTGCGGAAACATGTTCGGGTTGCTGGTGTTTACAGCCCGATCCTTGTTGTTCCAATACAAACTTACCGAAATTCTGTAATTCTCTTTTATTAGCGTTTGAATATTTTTAATCGACGACTTCAGTATCCTAATCTCAGGGTCTTGCCTGTCAGTTAACTGTTTGTACAAGTTTTTGAGTCTTGTCAGAAGTCTACTTTTCTGTCGGTGCAGTGCGTCAATAGTAGGATTGCGGAACAGGTCTTCGTTAGTCGTACGTCGATACCGCGGTATTGTAGTGTCCATAGTTTGTTTAATTGTCTCGTCCATTTGTCTTAGGTAATTGTCGATCTCCTCGTTTGACAAATTCCTATTGGACGGTGGGTGGAGCGTGTTCGAGGAGAGCGCTCTAGTCAAGGTTGCGGAGAAGCGTGTCCATCGAGTATTACTGTAGTTGAAAGAATATTTCTGGACAAACTCCTCCAATTCCGCAATTTCGTTGGGAACTGTAATTTCGGTGCTAAAACCGCAATGGTCGCTGTCATACACGAATGTGCGCAGACAATTTAGCGTTTGTAAATTCGTACCTGTCAGTCGTATGCGTTCGTCGTACAGCAGTAGATCCAAATAAGACCCGCTTCTGGGAAACGACGGGTTATCCGTCGCTTTAAGACCGAGTCTGTACATGACATCGTGCTGACCTTACCAATCAAGTAGTAGGTTCCCTCTAGTATTTGGCAAATTATTTCCCCAATCTCTGTGTCTAGCGTTGAAATCCCCGCCGATTATAAAATAATTCTCCCCCGATTCAAGCCTCAGAAGTCGAAAAAGCGTGTCGAGCTCTGTAATGAATAGGGTGGATTGTGAAGCCTCAGGTGCATAAACAGAGGCCAAGTACAGCCGCTTTCCACTGCGGAGCGGGATGTAAACGACGACTGCCTCCAACACCCGGAACCTGCGCAACACCCCCTTGTACACTCTGTGAAATTTTATACCTTCTTTAATGAAGATCGCGACACCGCCTCCACGTTTGGATCTGGGCCGATTTCTTCTTCAAGCAATATAATTATTGTACTCCAATTTGTGCTCATCGGTTAGCTTGGTTTCGCTAGCGAAAAGCACATCAGGAGTTTGGTTTTGTAGCAATTTAAACATCGCGGCTCTTCGTTCGATCCTAATCAGTGAATTAACATTCACCGCAAGGACCTTCAAAGTTTGCTCCACCATGTGCGTACCCATTACGACATGTGTTGCGTTAGGCCCGGCAGCACCGCGTAGATCTGGTCCACCCGCTTGGCCTGTTCTTGTACCTGCTGCTGCAGCTGAGCCATCTGTCCTTGGATTCCGAGCAAGATGGCCAGCATGTTAGGTGCAGCTTCCGTTGTTCTCGGCATTAGCGCCGGAGAAGCAACAGTCGCTTGCTGTACCATAGCCCCCCTACCTGACGCCATTTGGGCGTAGGAAATTTGAGACGAGATGGCTGGTGTTTGAAACCTAACAGGTGAACGTTTGACCTCCACCTTCTGCTGCCGAGCCAGGTTTGTTTCTTAATGTCAGCGAACTTAGGACAACCCCGATAGTTTGCGGTGTGTCCCACGTTTCCAAATAACACGCACGAGAGCTGTGTCCTATTGGATGCTCCGTCCCTACCCAGAGCACACTCCTCGGAGCTGTGGTTCTTTGCGCATTTCACGCATCGAGGCTGCATTTGGCAGTTCGACGCGGCGTGCCCGAACCTCTGGCAGCGAACGCATTGTATAACGCCTTCGCTCCTTTTTAATTTTTCCCAGTGAACCACTTGTTAGTCTAGGACATTGATACTCCTTAGACTACCCAGACGGCTTTCGGGACTGAGCTGCACTAGGAAGAACGGCAGACTCCGTTTCTCCCGCCTGGCTCTAGCTGTGGTAAATGGCTTTACCCCCACAAACTTGAGTCCTTCGCACTCCTTCACTTTGAGCAGCTCCAGGATCTCCTCAGGATCAGTAGATGATTCCAACACCTTCAGCAACATCGATTGCCGCTTTTCACACTTCGGTGTGAATGAGTAGTGCTCCGTCGTCGTTTCCTTTAGGAGCTCTTTAACTTTCGCGTAGCCCTCCACTGTATTACAGTGGATGGCATGGCGATCGTTCCCCAATCTCATAATTTTAAAATTATTACCAATGACCAACTTACACAGGTCCTTGGTTGCATTTACCTCTAATTTGTAGGTGTTGATAGGAGGCACCTTCTCTTTCTTCTTCTTCTGCTTCTGCTGCTGTTGTTGTTGTTGTTGCTGCTGCTTTTTTTTTTTTTAAGCTGCTGTTTTTGCAGCTGTTGCTGTATCTGCTGCTGCTGTTGTTTCTGCTGCTGCTGGATTTGTTGTTGGGAGCTCGCTACTTCCAATTGCTCCCTCTGCCTACGTGCTGTTTGTTTTTGTTTAATAGCAAGCATTTTTTCGTTCAGAATTTGTATGCTGCTATTAATTTCATATATTTCTTCATCCTCATCTTCCGATTCGGATGCGGCTAGAGAGGCAAAGTTGTTATTGCCCCCCTCATAGCTGACCTTATCAGCCGTTAAGACGGCATTTGTTCTCCTTTTTGTGAGAATAGGAGGGGTTTTCAAGCTTCTTCTCCTTTTAACGCCTTTCGCCACGGCACCGGCAACACTATTTTTGCCTTTTCCCACTTCCGTTATGGGAAGAGCGCTCTCCACCATCCATCACGTTATTTTGTTTTTTTTTTGTAAACACTTTAATTGCTCTTATTAAAATTGTCTGTTTAATAAATTAAATAGGAAAAGAAAAACCCGTTCGCAGGGACTGGGAAGCGAACTCACAACCCCGAGATTTGTCGCCCGGGGTTTTTGCCACTTAGGCTACCGAACACTCGATAAATTATTGAGTAAAAGTATACTCCTTTTTGTTTTTGTCTTTCACACTGTGAAGCCGAACACGAAATGATCTCGACGGAGGTCTATGAACGACTGTGGAGATTGTAGGTCCAACGACTGAGGTGGCTGGGTCATGTAGAGCGGATGGGCACCAATGCTCTGGTCTGAAATGTCTTCGAATTCACTCCCGGACAGCGCAGTAGAGGAAGGCCGCGGCTCAGTTGGCGCACGCACATGGAGGGAGACCTCAACAAAATAGTGAAACTAGTGGCAGCTAGCTAAGGATCGAGCTGGCTATAGATGCTTTTTTATTGGGGTCGAGATTCACCCCGGACTGTAACGCCACCTTAAGCTAGTAAGCAAATAAGTATTCATCATTGCAACTTGAAAAATGTCCGCTAAACACACTTTACTCGTATGGTACAAAAAGTTTTCATAGTTTGCCCTATTCCTATCGCAAACCCGTTGTCGGTTTCGTAAACGCTTGCCATAAAGTAATGCAAGGTCTTAACTCAAGTCACTCACCGCAAAGCTATTTCGTTTTCATTTGCATCGTAGTTAATGGTAAGACACCCTAATTTACGGGTGTAATTCTGAAAAGTCAGCCCAAGTTCATGTATTCAATACACGGATAGGGTGTTACACAAATTTTCCAACCGAATTTTAGTGTTTTTTTATGTTTTTCTTACGATTTAAGACACAACTTAATAAATGTTTAATTTATTTATCTAAACACAAATTGAGAAATATTTAAAAAAAATGCCCCAAGGTAGCAAACAACATTTAACGAACTGCAGTCTTTGAATATGACATTTGCTAAATGAACTTGTGGATCTGCGTCTAAGCATTTATTACCGGTTTTAGCTGTGTTAGATATGGCAGCCGACTCAGAAAATAAGTTGAAGGTCTCGAAAGTAAGAATATTTAAGATCTTAGCCCAAAATAGATCTCAAGAGTGGAAAGAGTGGAAACATGGAAGCGGTTCTCACAAATAAATACAATTCAACTTTAATTTATTATTTAATCATCTACTCTAAGCATATACATATTCCTTATACTTCCCCAGTGCATAGGGCGAAGTTGCCTTAGTTCTAACATAAAAAATACCAGTCTTTGGTTGTGAGGGTTCACCGCCCATTTTGTACATTGCTCCCTTCTCCGGGCAATCCCACCGTTGCTTCTCTTTATCACATACTGTTCCCCAGAAGCCTTTCGAGCTAGTGATAGACTCTGCAAAGAACTTATAGGCCCGTCTGTGTGAACATCCGATGCCCAAGCACTTCTGATAGATACCTTTGTTGGGGAAAAAAGTTGCTTGCCCAACAGGCTGCATAAGGCCCAAATTTACACTCGTCTGTATTGACTCCACATACTTTGCATCTGTAGGATCAATGCGACACTCCATTGGTTTGCCTCTGAAGGCTGGGCCAGCTGGATCCAAAGCATAGATTGTGTTATACATGCTCTCTGGTTGAATCTGTCTGCCAGCACTTCCGGCTATTTGCGCGCCTAAACTATGACCGATCAGATACATGTTGTCATAGTCCACTCCCAGTGTATTATGCAGATGTTTGGTGAAGGCCGCCACTATTTCGCCAAAGCTCTCAATCAATCGCACGACTCTATAATAATTTATTGTGCTTGAGATCACGCTCCAATCCAGAATGATCACATTAAAGTCTCCAACAGAAAGGTAGGCGTCTTTGACATCACGAGCAAATGAGGTCTTACTCTGACTCATCCAGCCATGGATAATTATTCTGTAACAATATAACAGTAACAGTAAGTCGAATGAATCTAGAAGTCGATTAAAATCTATTTACCTGGTCGGATGTGATGTATTGAAGCCGGACTTTTGCAACGTATCGTCATCGACTCGAAGCTCCTGACCGCATGTTGGAAATGCCTTCTTGTATAAGTAGAACTGCATCTTAACGTCGGGCCTTGAAAATGGAACCAGATTCCGGAGGACCTTTCCCAAAAATCCGAAATCAATGAGCTTATCCAGTCCGGTAGGGGTGCTCAAGTCGTGCCCACATTCATCCCAATTCTCACCATCGGATGCTGCCAGGCCTAAAATTAAGAAACCAATCACAAGATGTCCACAATCCAAAAAGTATCACACTCGTACCGAAATGAAAAACTAATGCTAAAGCTGCAAGTTTAACGAGTATCACTGAAAGACTCATGATTCTGTGTTGATTCTGTGTATCTTAAGAACAGCACTGACTTCGAATTGAGATTGAGATTGATGCTTACACTAGAGGTGCAATGTTAGAACTATAACTGATGGAGGGGCTTACAATTCATTTTATACTAAAGAATGCTAGCTCGTGCTGGTGTATGTAACCAGTTGTGATAATTAATTTTGTTAGCAAGACGTTAGTCATCTAAAGTTGAAGTTTACATTAAGTGCGGTGCATTTTCATTTGACACATTATCTGCATTGGAAACAATTTCGGTACCCAACGCAGTGCCGAAAAAAAAAACATTGGTCCAGACCCAGAATTAGTCAGAGTTTGTAGCGAGCCAATACTCGTGTGATTTGATTGCATGCCATTTCTGGGACTACCCTCAATTTGGAATTTTTCCCAGTGGTTTTTGTGATCTCAAACGAGTGTAGTTCGAAAGTGTGGATAACCTTTTCTTGTTCCTATAGCGGTAGAGTATTTATGTTCTGAAAACGACAGGAATTTGAGTATTTCGTAATATAGTTTTTGCAGAGGAACAAATCTTCCTTTTACTTGAATAACTTAGGACTGAAGACTGTATCTTTGGGAAATTGGATTCCAGTGAGGGAGCTGCAAGAACTCTAGTAACCGCATACCGATGCAGATCTTCAAAAGCGCGTCCTGAGCCTTAGAAAAATTGCTTGTAGCTCATATCTCTGGTTCTAAGGTTCTAAGTTCTATTCCATCGATGAATTTGTAGAGCCCTGTTAAACTACTGGGATGATGTGAATAATTTAGATTCAATGTCCTGATAACTGAAGTGTTGGAAAAAGGGTTAGGTTAGGTTAGGTAAGAGTGGCTGTTGGAAATACCAACCCACTTAGGCCTATTGGCCCATTGTGATGCCACGTGGATCTATGATCTTCTTACTACTGGAACCAGTTTGAGCTTATAATAAAGCGTAGGAGACTGTTAACGTCTATTTTTTCTAGATCGTTTAAGTCGTTGTAGAAGAAAGCTCCTAGGTGAAGCTTCCTTCTCTGAGAGAGAGCTGGGCATGTGCAGAGTAAGTGGGGGATTGTCTCCTCCTCTTCCTCGTCCATGCAGCTTCTACAGAAATCGTTAGTAAAAGCGCCAAGCCTTCTTGCGTGCTTGGCTATGAGGCAGTGTCCGGTAATGACACCTACATATTATGTTTCCTATCTAAAAGGATCAGACACTTAGATCGACTCAGATCCAGCCTTGGCCAGATCTGTTTGGTCGCTAGACATGTCCACCTAAGATCCGTTCTTTTATTGGCATCTAGTTTTAGTGTTAGTTTGCACGTAGCGATTGGTATACCTATACTACCTTTGTCCGGTAGGATAGGTAGAGTGGTTCCAATTTTGGCGAGTTCATCGGCTCTGCAGTTCCCTGGAATGTCTCTGTGGCCCGGCACCCAACAAAGGTGAATGTTGAACTGCTCTGCCATCTCCATGAGAGATGATCGGCATTCAAGGGCGGTTTTAGAATATAATGAGACCGAGTCCAGGGACTTGATGGCGGCCTGACTATCCGAAAATATGCGGATATCCTTTGCAGATATCACGTTTTTCTTCAGCCAGGACAGAGCTTCTTTAATCGCCAAAATTTCCGCCTGGAACACGCTACAGTGATTTGGAAGGCGGAAAGAGAGGCTTAGATTTAGCTTATCTGAGAAAACACCGCCACCAACTCCGCTGTCGGTTTTAGATCCATCTGTGTAGAGATGGATTGACTTGTCCTCCATGAAAGCATCCTCCTCCCAGAATGATCTAGAGGGGAAGCTTACATGGAAGTTTTTGTCAAACCAAAGTTCAGGTATGGTGTAATCGGTGTCCTCTGTGAGGATTCCTAATGTATTAAGAATGTTGGAGTGGCCAAATGAATTATTTGTCCACTGTTTAGTCGCTTTAAGGCGAATAGCTGCAGTCGCAGCTACTTGCTTGCTAAAAATGTCGAGGGGTGTCAAGTGAAGCAGAATATCTAATGCCGCAGAGGGGGTAGACCGCAAGGTTCCGCTTGTGCATAGACATGCTATTCTTTGGACTCTGCTTAGTTTAATGCGGTTGACGGCATTTTCCAGGGCCGTCGAGCGGACAACCACCCCGTAAGTAAGTATCGGTCTTATGACCGAGATGTATAGCCAGTGGGTTATGCGAGGTTGAAGGCCCCATTTGTTCCCAATGGCTTTTTTGCAAGAGAATAAAGCTATTGTAGCTTTATTGACGCTTTCTTGAATGTTAAGGTT
Source organism: Volucella bombylans (assembly GCA_949129095.1). Taxonomy (NCBI): domain Eukaryota; kingdom Metazoa; phylum Arthropoda; class Insecta; order Diptera; family Syrphidae; genus Volucella; species Volucella bombylans. The sequence goes on from OX422144.1 coordinate 160,568,061, forward strand.
TCCAGTTTAGTTTCCTGTCAAAAATGAGACCCAAATTGTTTGCTGTATCGGAAAAGACTAAACTGGTACCGTTTATTGAAGGAGGGTCTATGATTGGAATTTTATATTTCCTAGAAAAGAGGACAAGATCAGTTTTATGGGGGTTTATTCCCAATCCACAGCGATCTGCCCAGCAGGTTAATCTGTTAAGATTTACTTGGAGGAGTTCTTTAATGGTATTTAGATGTTTTCCTGAGACGGCTATGGCAACGTCATCCGCATAGGCAATCACTCTGCTGGAAAAAGGGAAATCAACTGGGATTAACTCAATACTTCCGCCGGTATCTGAGGAAACCAAAGACTTAAACGGCGGTGAACTCAGTCCAATCAACACTTAAAAAGAACGCATGTGCTTGGATTTCGTTTACATCGTCTTATCCACCGCCAATTTGTTTATTCGGATTCTTGGCCAGCAAGCCATTTAATGGACTTTTTCTCCTATCGATATAGTTTGGGAGAATTTAACTTCCTCCGGTTGGTCATGATCAGGATTATAAGACCACATATCACTCAACCACACCGGTAGTCCGCCAATTGACTGCCTGCCCATTATAATCCCAAATACTCGGGCATACCCCTGGAAATGACATGAAAGTAACATAAGATATGAACAGATACCTTCCTACAATCAGTAGGGACAAGGATGTCTTAACCCTTTTGGATCATACCTTTTAAGCATGTCCTTCTAGTGTACATGCGCCTATGTGCATTCTGTCATACTATTCGCTATTGACTACATCAAAAGATAGGAGGAAATCAAGATCGAGAATTGACAACCTTCGTCGACTTCTTTATTTTTTATATTTGTTTACACTACCTACGATGTTTGCCTACTTTCACAGCGGATAATGGACCTTCATTTGATGACCCACAAAGTGGGGCGTATAATAAACACGAAAGCCCTTAGCATTTCCAACACCCGCGGCGCTGAACTTAACATTGCCGGACGGGAGGTCGAGAAAGTCGACAACTTTCTATACTTAGGAAGTGTGGTCTCGGTTAACCAGGGTGGCACTAAACAGGATGTGTGCAGTAGAATCGGAAAGGCTAAATCTGCGTTCGGAATGCTTTCCAAAATCTTGAAAAGCAATATTTTCAGCTTAAGAACGGAGCTGCGACTGTACCGCTTTATGGATGCAATACTTGGACGGTGGACACTACTACCACACGCAAGCTGCAAGCCTTCGTACCTAGATATCTAAGAATCATCTCGCACAGCATTATCAAAGAACAGGCCAAGACCCTATAGACATTACTATACGGAGGAGAAAGTGGCAATGGATTGGACACACTGTACAACGCGAAGACAGTTCCATTGCGAAGTACGCCATGCAGTGAAATCCGCTTACACAAGCAAGCATAACAGTTGGGCGCCCGAGACATACGAGTACTTGGCGCAGAACAGTCGAGGAAGAATCGAGCTCTTTAGGAATGAGTTGGAGAGAGCTGAAATGCGTTGCAAAACTCCGATGAAGATGGGTTAAAGGATTTATATATTACACTACCTAATAAAGGGTTCGCCATCTAACGTTTTTTTTTTCAACTAGTGCTTATTTCGTGAATGGTAACACTTTGCTCATGTCTGATTTGACAGATAATTAGTTTTATCCTTCCGCTAAACGAATATGGTTATGTATATGCTTCAACTACGCTTCGCTAAGTGGACCTGAGATCGACTTAGAGAAGATGCCGATTTTGTCAAAAAAATCATCTTTTCAGATGAAGCTCATTTTGATCTTGGCGGGTATGTAAACAAGCAAAATTGTCGCATTTGGGGCACAGAAAACCCGCACGCATACATTGAAAAGCCGATACACCCAAAACGAGCCACTGTTTGGTGCGGATTTTGGTCCAGAGGCATAATTGGGCAATTTTTCTTCGAAAATGAGCAAGGAGTGGCCGTTACAGTCAATGGCGATCGTTATCGGGCCATGTTGAACGAATTTTTGTTCACAAAAATTGAAGAGGAGGATATTGGCAACATTTGGTTTCAACAGGACGGCGCTACGTGCCGTTTTGCGCCCTATTTTTGAAGATCGCATTATCAGCCGCAGAGCTGATGTCGTTTGGCCACCTCGGAGCTGCGATTTGACACCGTTGGACTTTTATTTGTGGGGTGCTGTAAGAGATAAGTGTTACGCCAACAAGCCAGAGACAATTGACGCTTTAAAGGACAATATTCGTGAAGCCATTGGTGAAATACAGCTGCACACAATCGATAATGTGCTTAAAAATTGGACCGATCGTGTAGGCTACTGCATGGCCAGCCGAGGCAGCCATTTGAATGAAATCATTTTCCATTATTAACCGGAAGGATAAAACTAATCATCTGTCAAATCAGACGTGAGCTAAGTGTTACCATTCACGAAATAAGCACTAGTTGAAAAAAAAACGTTAGATGGCGGACCCTTTATTACGAGATTTCCTTTATACAAAAAAGGATTAAGATTAAGTGTTGGAGGTGAACATTTACAGTTTGTCCTTACGAAGACAGATATGCCATACCAAAAACTGACACAATAGTCGCTTTCTTTTTGGCTGCAAATCATCAAGGTGCCTTCTGCTAAAGGGCCATACAAAAACAGGTGCGTTGAACGGCCAACATTCAACTATCACTGCGATGACTTTTGATAAGGAAAAACTGAGAAATACGGATCGATTTACATATTGGAACACTCGCACAGCTATAGTGAATTTAAGCGATAAATTTGAATGCCTGGTGGAGACTCCAACTCGTGTTTTTCGGGCCAGGTCAGCTGAAAATACCGCCGTCTTAGCTGAGAGTGTGTTCATTTCGAGACGATCACCGAAATTGGGTCTATCCGACCAAGCACAACGCCGTTCTTTCGCTGATTGGGTGTAAAAATGAAGTGATTTCTGGATACGTCGCATCTGGGGCAACAAGAACCCGAGAGAAATAGTGAAACAACCTCTCCATCCACAATGAGTGACAGTTTGGGCTAGTGGTGTCATTAGGCCATACATTTTCGAAAATGTTGCTGTTGCGACTGTTTCAGTGAATAGATTACGATACGGAATAATATTGACATTGATTGGCCTGAAATTGATGCTTCAGATGTGGACTACATTTATTTTCAGCAGGACTCTTCCACATGCCAGATATGCGGCGAAACAATGCGTGACCAACTTCCTGGGCGTGTAATTTCTAGAAATGGAGATACAAGTTGGCCGCAGAGATCGTGGAATTTAACACCATTCGACTTTTTTCTTTGGGCCTATGTTGAAGATAAAGTCTACGCCAATGCCGCGCCAACGATTCAAGCACTAATAGAAAATATCGAAGCTGTTGTTCGCAAACTACGGCAGCAATTATGCGAAAATGTGATGAAAAATTTAACCAAATGAATGATCATTTATAGGCAGAGCTAACAAACACATTTAACAGGTATTATATACCGTTACTAACCTCAGAACTTGTACTTTAGACTGAAATAAAAATGTAGTCACTTTTCACAAAAAAGTTGCATTTTTCTATTAATTTAAAATGACACCTCTTGTTGGATGGTCGTATATTTCTTTGATATGCCCAATCGCTTCTTGTTTGCAATATCAACCCAGTTCCTCAAATCCTGGTCGCAACGAGGAGCAAGTCAAGCAGTAGTAACCATAAAAGGTGTCTTCTTCTATACTTAGAACAAACCTTTGTCATTTGTTTGGTTTTTGTTTTTTCTGGATTAAAGCGCACTTCTGCTTTCACTTGACTCCTGAGGACGGTTTTGACTCGGATTCTCCGTCTGTGGCTCTGCTCAAGGCACGTTATCGGGCGTGCTCTAAAAGCCGTTTTCCGATTAAAAGGAAATCGCATTTGGTACAATTCGCATTGATGTTTCATATTTTACGCTCCATTTGCCTTTGGTCCTATTGCCTTTCGCCTGTTGTGACTACTCGAGCTGCTACTGAAATACGAGTATGTTAATTAAAATATCTGCACTACGGACTTGGTTTGGCTGGAATTTGAGTCAGGAAATGAATATAGCTATTCGAATCTTTACTGATGACAGCAAAATTAATCAAGGGAATTTTGCTGGCGTCTTCTTGACGTAAGACAATCTTTAACGTAAGCCTGTTGTATAGACATAGGTCTGTCATCTAAGCAGAGATGTGTACAGAGCATACTTACATGTGTATGGCCATGAACTGTGATATATTGTGGAAACTGGTTCCACAATGTAAAATTCTCTAAACTTAGTCAAAAAGTCGAAATGTTAAGTTTTGTGTTGTCAGCAGGTCATGTAAAAATTGAGCGAAACGAGATCGCTGATTACCTTGACAGAAGATGCTTAGAGACACAACACTTCGCAGACTTAATTATACGTTGATCCTAAGTACATGTGTCCTCCGTTGATAACTGGATTTCCAGTACATATTATTCTAGATGATACAGGCAGGTTCAACCAATGCCTCCAAAATGTCAGTGGCACCTTTGTTGTCTGTCGGCAGGCTGCTTCTTAAAATCGCAATGATTAAACTAGGCAGCATAAAGTGATAAACAAATTTGATAACACCTCCTGCGATCCTTGTTTTAAGGTTGGTAAAAATTTTCTTTTACAAAGTCTAGAGCCAAAAATGTTGACAACAAGTGCACTTCAGAGCCTGTCGTTTCATTCCAGGACGTCCCTGCTGACAATCTTCAAATGGACAGAAGGTCAACTATTTTTCGAATGGAGCGAATTTCATTTACAGCGATTTGAATACCTCTGTAGGGTACTAACTATGTACATATACTCGTATCTAGCTAAAATCTACCAGCGTACCTAGTACCCTCGAGGTCTTTTTCTGCAAGCGATTAAACGTTCCGCGGCGACTACCTCAACGTTGGGTGATATATTGGGTAACAAGTGAGTATATATCTTGTTGACCTGGATTGCTGTAATATTCATCCATATTGCAATAACAATAGAACCTGCAGAAAATATAAAAGAACTTTCCGTGAGCAATAAACGCCGGTATAGATCCACATAAATACCTTCTCGAATTGGTCTCACAACGCGAAATTGAAATAATTGTGATGAACACTGCAACAGCATCGAATAAGGATGACTAAGCTGTTGATGATCCATGCAAACGTGACAAGGACAACGATGTTTGGAATGTGAAGACTCTTAATTGACGACGCTGGAAGCCCAGAAGGTTGATATGACTGCCATCTAAGATGTGTGATCAATCGGAAAAAAGACAATCGAAAACTTCGACATGTACTACTGATTGTTATCGCGCACAGTTCGTATTGTCTATATTTGGATGCGAGTTTGTTACTATAAGAAGTTGTAAGTATAAACCAATGCACTTTCGACCTACAAGCCAGCAACTATTGACAACCTAAATCAGAACTAAATTCGCTAACATCAAAATTATAAGACCGCATACGGCAACGGTGAAAAAAAATGAAGCTATCAGGTAGGCTTTACGAGCTCGTAGCTAGAACCTGTGAGCAAGTACGACGAAAATTTCTACTCAGTGACTTTAGTGACAAAGTAGGAAACGAGGGCACACTTGGTGCACATCTGAAAATGGACTTAGAAACATCGTCCCAGCAAGCAAACTTTATGTTCATCCTATGATCCACAAGGGCACAAGGCGATCCCCCTATTAAAATAGGAAAAGTCAGGTTGATCACACTGCGGTAAATGGAAGACATGCATAAGTATTCTAGGTGTCTGCACATTTCGAGCTGCCAGCATCAACTCGAACCAATACCTAGTAGTAGCCAAGGTACGAATGCGAATATCAAAGACGCTACACTGTCAGGAAAATACTGTGAGGAGCTTTTACGTTGGAATGCCTATAGCAGCCCCTTCAACACTTCAATAACATCAAGTGAGGAGGATTAGTGGTAATGTTGAACGGAATCCTGCGGAAATTCCGCCTCTGATGTGCTAGGTTTCACATGGCGACTGCAAACAAGAAATCCATGGTCGACGTTGAATGCAGAAATTTTCAGCCCACAGGAGAAGTACCTTGCAACATTGCACTCATGCACAAGAGTCGAATTAAGAGCTGTTGTCAAAATGTACCAGCAGACGATAAAAATCTAAGCCCAAACTTGTCCGAAAGAAAAATAGGTCAAGATCAAGAGGTGCTACTGTAGGAATACGGTTCGAAAATTTAACCGCAAGGACGTGTAAAGTTGCAAATTACAGCGTCTAAATAGACGAGATATACAGAGACATGTCTCGTCTTGCCAACTCTGTCAAACTCGTTCGAACTCGCAGGATGCCTATGGAAACCTCGCCCCGATCTGTCATAGTCGGAAGAAACATCCCCGAATCTTTTGATGTTAAAAAGGGTCTCAGATAGGGCGACGCGCAATCTTCTGACTTATGTAACTTGAAAGTATAGTTCTCACTCACTCACAAGCCGGCACCAGAGGCAGAATATTGAGAATACGGATATCTGTCCAATTTCTCGGATATTTAGATGACATTGACATAATCGGGAGAAACTATCGCCCTAGTCAGTGGAGTTGTTGTGAGCATAGACGCACAAGCAGCAAAACTATGTCTGGCATTCATTGAAAGCAAAGCAAAATTGTACTGAAAGGACTATGAAAGCCTTAAGAAACTGTGACTATGATCAACTATAATATGAAGGTGACTCTTTTGTGAAATAAGTGCGAAAACGCGGAAATTAAATGAGGAATAGCTCTTCCTAACCGCTGTTTCTATGGACTTAGAATGCAACTGACAATCGAAGCATTATTTCGAGCAACGAAGAAGACAATATACAAAACCCCCAACATCCCTATCCTGTTGTACGGCGAAGAAACATGGACATTCTCAAGAGCGGATAAGAGCTCTCTTAGTTGCAAGCTATTCTCCGTATGATATATGGCCCCGCACGCAGTTGGAAGGAGACCTCAACCAACTTGGTGTGCATAAGCGGAGCTTCTATATACGAATCTGCCTGCCTCGTAGGCAGGCCTATAAAATGTCGTCATGAACAAAGCAATGCCAGCCGTTGCCGGTACACAGAAACCCTCTTTTTACGCTGTTTAGCACACTTACGCTATGGCTTCCACAGGGCCCCCGCCCAATTATCAAGGCTTCGCCCTTTAATGACGCTGTCTAATAGTGAACGGGGGCAGAGCAAAGTACTGGTCTTATCGTAAACATCTTCAGATGACGCTACCGAAGGTTGCTACGATTCGATCAGTCACAAGTTGCCGGTCATAGGTCTTGTTGGCAGCTGGGCCACCGGTAGTCCCTACCAGAACATAAATCACGGTACCATGGGAGTCAGAAGCCCCCCGGATCTCGGTCCGGGCCTGACTTGTTAGAGGTAGGCCCCCTTGTGGGAGCGTCATGGTGGCTGTGGTTTAAACCCAAAATCACGGGAAGGGTTTCGGCCCAATGTAGAGTTGCAATAAGTACTGGGTGCTGCGACCCTAAGAGCAGTAAGAGGTTTTAGGTCGGCCTCGACTCTTACCAAGGGTGGAACTTGTGCTGGCAACACAGTTCCGAATTGGTATCAGTGGATTGACGGTGAGCGATGGCAAGGCGTATCCTTGCTCCCATGGATGTATGGGCATCCTGTAAGTTTAAGCTGGCAGGTACGTACGTTAAACACAAGATACGTTCTATGGCTCCCACAGTGGTTTGTAGTTCCTGACTGTCGCAGGTTGCCATCCCTTATAACTGACTACGAAGGTAGCTCCGGCAAACTAGGCTTGACGGTTGAGATTATTTTGCCTTCAGCAAGCTGTTCTTCATTTACCCAACTTTATCACGTAGAAGAGAACTGATTTCGTTTCCTCAACTCCATCTATGTGCAAGTTATAGCAATTGAAACCGCGGCAATCATGACACAATATAAAACTCAAATTGATTCTGCTAGTCATTACAACCGATAATATCCAAAGTTGACTTCAGGCATAGAGATGTACGAGTATAGTGTATAAAGGAACAGATACAGGATACGAGTACTAGGCACTAACGAGATTTCCATTTTTCCAACTTTACCGTCTACCTAAACGACCGCGACGCTGCGTTACTTTATTATGCAAGAAACGGATGACGGAGTTTATTTCCAAGGACAACGTAGCGATAGATACACTTCAATATTTCAGGAGACATGGTTCTGGCATAGGCCTCTTTATGCATCAATAATTTCTGCCCTTAGAAAAAGTTTCAGAATCTGAACTCGAACTTCTTGTACAAAATGTCTGCATAAGTAACAATGCCAAGCGATGACATGCCTCGCAAAATTGTTCATATTCCAATCAAATACAGCCACTCCATACAGAAGTTGGTCATACTCGTGCTCCCGCCAAAATAATTCATGAACTTGACCTAATTTTAGAAACGTGAACAACTCTGGCTGGGAAAAAATACAAATTTCTTGCATGAACCGGAAAGTTCAAAAACCAGCATAAAAAAAAATCTTCAGCAGTTGCTTTACATATTTCAGACAAACTCGTACCTCGTATACTCATGACGTACGTACGAGTCGAAGACTGTGCCTGATATGGGAATTCCAGCAGTTGAATGAGTAAGTATCGCAGTTCACTTTAGGCACGCGACTGATTTCCAGACTTCCAAGGACAACTTTTTATCTTATCCTCAAGTTCAGTGTTATAATTAGAAATTTGAAAGTTATGTGGCTATACTGAACGGTGTCAAGGAAACTAGTTTCACCACATTCAACTCAAGGAAGATATGGATCCATAAATTAGTTGAATGCGAGTTTCTTTCAAGTTATAATTTAGTGCTAATAGTCCGTTGCTCTGTGGCTCATTTCATTCACAAACGGAATCGTGGGAATTTCACATTGTTGGTTGGTCAAGAGTTGTAAATATCGCGCTGGGATTCTCCTAACGATGTAAAAGTGGTAGACACGATTGACGTCTCAGATATTTCAGCATGTGAATCAGTGTTTACAAGAAAACTCTGAAAATACTCCCACTCAACGTACGAGTATTTCAGATTTCAATCAGATTGTACAATATAGTGACTTTATTTTTAACTGTTGTATTAGTAAGCATATAATTAACTAATCTTTATTAGACTCGACAAAGTAGAATTTCCAAAAGCGCGATGTTAAAGCATTTTTGGTTTTTTAGTTTGTCATCGAAAATATGTAAATAACATAGCTTCAGCGGCGTGATGTTGTTACAATTAAGTTTATATTGTTTTTCTCCCATAACAGGTATTTTAAAAAAATTTAACAACAAACGTTCGTGATTAAATTCTTTCGGACATCGCCACTCTAGGGGCAAACTACGACGGCATCTAAAGCTCTATTTGACTTCAAATTGTTTTTTTTTTCGCGTGTGGTTATACTGCAGATGGTCAGTGGCACTTAATGTCAGGACAGCACATACACATATAGCATGTCAGTGTTCCTGGCTTATGAGCTGTCGATTCCTGAAATAGGTTTCGCACACCGACTGGCATTGCTCGGGAATTTAATTCCCTTCTTAGAAAAGAAACCTTGCCTTACAAGAAACATTGAGAAACCAAAGGTTTCGATCTTTTAAAAGGATGCATGGAAGAGGTATAATAACGAGAATTCGTCAAAAAGAACAGCTTCTTTGAAACACGGCATAGGAGTGATCCCTGGATGAATAGAAATATTTATGTCATAGCTAGACAGTTTCCGGCGGCGAGCAATATGTTGCTATGATTTTCTTTTTTTTTAATTAGCGCGGTCGCAGGGGGTTGAGGTACTCTTAAAATGTTTGCTCACAGCCTCGATGCGTGAAGTGCGCAAAGAACCACAGTTCCGTGGAGTGTGCTCTGGGTAGGGACGGAGCATCCGATAGGTCGCAACTCTCGTGCGTGTTATGTGGGAACGTGGGACACACCGCAAACCATCGGGGTTGTCTTAAGTTCGCTGACATTAAAAAAGCAAAACTGGCTCGGCAGCAGAAGGTGGAGGTCAAATGGCGTCAGGTAGGGGGGCTACGGTACAGCAAGCGACTGTTGCTTCTCCGGCGCCAATGCCGAGATCAACGGAAGCTGCACCTAACATGCTGGCCATCTTGCTCGCAATCCAAGGGCAGATGGCTCAGCTGCAAAAGCAGGTTCAAGAACAGGCCAAGCGGGTGGACCAGATCTACGCGTTGCTGCCGGGCCTAACGCAACACATGCCGCAATGGGTACGCACATGGTGGAGCAAACTTTGAAGGTCCTTGCGGTGAATGTGAATTCACTGATTAGGATCGAACGAAGAGCCGCGATGTTTAAATTGCTACAAGACCAAACTCCTGATGTGCTTTTCACTAGCAAAACCAAGCTTACCGATAAACACAAACTGGAGTACAATAATTATGTTGTTAGAAGAAGAAATCGGCCCAGATCCAAACGTGGAGCCGGTGTCGCGATCTTCATTAAAGAAGGTATAGAATTTCACAGAGTGTACAAGGGCGTGTTGCGCAGGTTCCGGGTGTTGGAGGCAGTTGTCGTTTACATCCCGCTTCGCAGTGGAAAGCGGCTGTACTTGGCTTCTGTTTATGCACCTGAGGCTTCACAATCTACCCTATTTATTACAGAGCTCGACACGCTTTTTCGACTTCTGAGGCTGGAATCGGTGGAGAATTATTTTATAATCAGCGGGGATTTCAACGCTAGACACAGAGATTGGGGAAATAATTTGCCAAATACTAGAGGGAACCTACTACTCGATTGGTGGGATCACCACGATGTCATGTACAGACTCGGTCTTAAAGCGACGGATAACCCGTCATTTCCCAGAGGCGGGTCTTATTTGGATCTACTGCTGTACGACGAACGTATACGACTGACAGGTACGAATTTACAAACATTAAACTGTCTGCGCACATTCGTGTATGACAGCGACCATTGCGGTTTTAGCATCGAAATTACAGTTCCCAACGAAATTGCGGAATTGGAGGAGTTTGTCCAAAGATATTCTTACAACTAGAGTAAGACTCGATGGACACGCTTCTCCGCAACCTTGACAAGAGCGCTCTGCTCGAACACGCTCCACCCACCGTCCAATAGGAATTTGCCAAACGAGGAGATCGACAATTACCTAAAACAAATGGACGAGACAATTAAACAAACTATGGACACTACAATACCGCGGTATCGACGAACAACTAACGAAGACCTGTTCCGCAATCCTACTATTGACGCACTGCACCGTCAGAAAAGTAGACTTCTGACAAGACTCAAAAACTTGTACAAACAGTTAACTGACAGACAAGACCCGGAGATTAGGACACTGAAGTCGTCGATTAAAAATGTGCAAAAGTTAATAAAAGAAAATTACAGAATTGCTGTAAGTTTGTATTGGAACAACAAGGTTCGGGCTGTAAACACCAGAAACCCGAATATGTTTCCGCAAATAAATAAACTATTTCGGAGAAAAAATCAAAATGACCTTCAGTGTCTTAAAATAGCCCGGACAACAGACAACGAACGGTTACTGACAATAGCAGGCATTGATCCAAATGAGGCCGCTGATGATGACGCCTTCTTTGTGATCGAGGATCCGCAGGAGAAGGTTGAGACCATAGGGGCGACTTTCCAGGAAGTATACAAGGCCGCTGATACCATTGGCCCTAATTATGACCTGGACAATCGCGTCTTGGTGCACGACTTCTGCATTCGAAATGAAATAGGGAACTGGCGATCCGAGGGCTCTGGTTTCACCCGATTTAGCGACGAAAATATGGCAAATAATGTCATTGTCAGAGAGGGTGGACTACCCCCGTTCATTTCGAAGGAAGGACTCCATGAGATCTTCAACACAATCAGAGTTAAGAAATCAGTGGGGACGGATGGTATTCCGAATATCACATCTACACTATCAAACGGCGGTGGTTCAACCTATCTCCAAAAAGGGGAAGGATATATCCAATCCGGCGAATCTCCGGTCGATAAGTCTCCTTCCGAATATCAGTAAGGTTTTTGAAAAGGTAATCAATAGAGCTCTGTCTAGGTGGGTTGAGGACAAACATATAATTCCGGATAATCAATTCGGTTTTAAGGCGGGACATGATATCTCACATGCCGCGTCTAAACTGGTTTCTGATATCCAATGGAACAAAGGCAAGAAACAATGCACTGGTGCCTGCCTTGTTGACTTGGAGAAGGCTTTCGACACCGTATGGTTAGAGGGTCTTTTCTATAAGCTGACTAGGCTGGGGATCAGTAAACCACTCTTGCACATTCTTTATAATATGCTAACCAACAGACAGTTCATCGTGAAGAATGGTGATGTGACTTCTGTTGGAATATTTCAAATTAAAAATGGTCTTCATCAAGGCGCGGTCAATTCGCCGATCCTATTCAACATTTTTACAAGCGACTTGATAGGTTCACTTCCCCATACTATTGCGTACGCAGACGATTTGGTAGTGTACAGAACAGGTCCAAAAATCGAGGTCATTAATACTCTCTTGCAGCATGACTTCGATAAGATAAGACGATTTTGCGATGACTGGAAGTTGAAAATCAACTTTCAGAAGTCGGAAACCATTCTCTTTAGGACGCCGTTGTCTGGAGCCTCTAGGGATACCAGAAAAAATTGGCGAAAGTTCTCTATCGTTGGACAACACGGACAGCCTCTTGCCTGTCGAAATGTAGTCAGGTACCTTGGGATCTGGCTAGATCAGTTTCTGTATTTTGGCAAAAATGTAGATGCTGCTCTGGCCAGAGCTAAAGGCGCTTTTGCCCTTACAAATGCGATGCGAGGGTAAAGGTAATCTGCTACATATCCCTTATCAGGCCCATTCTGGTATTTGGGTGTCCCGTGTGGTTCAATGTACGAGCAAGCTTAATGGAAAAGATTCGGATGTTTGAGCGGGCATGCCTTCCCTTGTACAGAACACCGGAGTCGGAGTACAAAATTGGTTATCCTCATGAGGTCCTTTACAACAGGGCGAACCTAATACGCGTGGACAACTTCGTAATTAAGCTGAATCGAAGGCACATTGCAAGAGCAATGACGTCGACGAATAACCTGATATCTGGGGCTTACTACCCCAATTACCTTTACCACGAGAGTGTGCGCTCTGACGGCTTCGTTCCACCGGAAGCATTCCTCTACCTAGATCAGATAGGGTTGATCCAGGATAGATCAGAGGTGCCGTTAATCTTCCATGTCGCTCGGACAGCTGGAGACAGGCGACTCAACTACAACAGAGACGTCGCACACGGCAGTGTGGATCGCCACAGGTTCAGTAGGGCGGTGGGGAATCGCGATAAGAGGGATGTCGTTCGGCAGCACCAGCATTTCTGGTGGTTGAATGATGGAGAAGATGATTCGTCGTCGTTTCCGTCAATTACGGACCAGCCTCACTAATGAGGCAGAGCTGACCAATCTGTTTTCTCTGTAAACAGCGATGGCCGGCTTACATAGGTTTAGGTTAGCATTTAAGAAACATAGTATACATATATACAAAAGTGTATACTGATATATGTATATGATTGTGTATAACGTCTATGTGTGTTTATGTGTGTATTGTACATTTAGTTTAGGTAGGCTAAGGTTTATTTTAAGTTAGATACCAAGTTTTTATAAAAATAAAAAATTATGTCCATATGCTAAGTTTTTCTTAACAAATATTTTTTCTTAGCCTTAACTGTTCAAAATAAATAGTTCTAAGCAAAATGTAAATAAAGTCGAAAGACATAGTTATAAGAATTTAGAGTAGCTTAGAGTGCCTGTGTGGGGCCAGTAAGTTAGTATAAGATTGTTAAGTAATTTTAAGCTAGCATTTAAGCATTTTTTGTTAGAATGTAAGGGTTAATGATTAAGAAAATAAAAATGCATTTAAAACTAAAAAAAACTAACTAACTTCAATGGAGCAGTGGCAGCGAAAATAGCGAGAGAACAAAGTGAACCAGTGGGCATTTCGTCAGTATTCGAGGTCGTCAATTGACTAGGTGTTATCAGCAATATCTAATAGTCTTATCGCACGGTTTTGAATCCCATCTAGCAGGTGCAGAGAGGTTTTTGGAGCACCTGACCAGATGTGGGCATTGTACTCCAATTCTGGACTGATGCATGCCTTATATATTGAGGCTAGATCAGAGGGGGTGAAACATTTCTTACATCGCTTCAGGAATCCTGCATATTTCGCAGCATTTTTGACGACATTGAACATGTGGTCATTCCAACGCATGTTGCCACTGACACACGTACCGAGAATGGAGAGTTGTTCGGTTTCGACGATACTAGTGCATGAAAAATGGTTGGGTGCATTCCGAAGCATTAAATTCCACTCTGTTGATAGTTCTTCAATTGGGCAGGGCCGTGAGTCCGGGAAAGAATATGAAAAGCAGGGAGTACTGTCACCAGCAAAGAAATATACTGGATTAGAAGTAATAGACAAGAGATCTTTGATGAAAATTAAGAATAGTGTCGGAGACAGAACGGAGCCCTGGGGCACACCAGCACTTACTTTGTGGATATCAAACTTCACACCATCCAAGACAACTTGAACTGAACATTCCGAAAGGTAGTTTCCGATTCATTGAAGGAGAGATTAATCGATCCCACGCACGCATTTACTACAAAAGAGCCTGGTGCAAAACTCTATCAAATGCCTTAGGAACATCAAGTGCAGCTGTCTTGCTTTCACCAGAATGATGTATGCTTTGGTTCCACTTTTCGGGAAAACATGCCATCAAATCCACAGTGTACCTGTTGCTACGAACGCCGTACGGCCGATCATTGAGAATTTTTCGTGCTGCGAGATATTTCATAAGCTGACGGTTTTTCAGCGTTTCCATAACCTAGGAAAGAAAGGACGTAAGTGCAATGAGTCTGTAGGAGGAAAGAGTAGAAGATTAGCCCTTTCTAGGGACGGGCTTGTCAAATTCTGTTGTCCATCCTCTCGGTAAGAGTAGTAGGAGTTTTGCCAGTGTGGAAGAACACCTCTTCAGAAGAAGCGGAATATCATTGTAAATGAGCGTTAGGATCGAGGATGAGGCAGAATTTTTAATGTTTTTGGCGAGCAATCAAAAATGTTTACTACCTTTGGGACATTGTAGTATTTTTCGCCACAGTTGTTGGTCATAATGGAATTTCGCATGATTAATACAGACGTTGGAGTTATTCCTGGCTCGTTTGAACTTTTTTCGGTTTTCCTCTATCGGATTGGCCTTATAGGACCGAAAAAAACTTTATCTAACCCTGACGGCCTCTTTACAGATTGAGTCGTACCATGCCTTTTTTTTTTGGTCTGAAACTCTTAATCCGATGAGGGATAAGGGATCTCATATCAGCAGCGGCATCCAAAATCATGAAATAAATTATGTCTCACAAGCTGGAAAACCTACACAATGACGGGTAAAAGTTCCGAACTCGAAAACGTGTTGAGGCGACGTAAAATGGGTTTAGCACAACATGCTTTTCTTATACGTACAATACATATACAAACAAAATTTGTTGTTATTTTGGGAATAAGCTTTCGAATTCTCCTGGATCAATTGGATCCCACTTCCGATTACTTCCGATTCAAAAAGGACTTGAAGCGTGAGCGTATTATATGATCTTTACTACAATTCCAAAATATTTGAAGCCATCACTGGGAGCGTGAGTTTGAAGATCTGTACGAAATGATCATATCCATCGAAAATCCAAATCTGATGGTAATTGTGGAAGCATGGACGCCGGAGTAGGAACTGAGGAAGGTACAATCAATAAGGAATAACAATTTAAAGACGGAAATCCTAATACGAGACGAAGGAAGCTCTTGGATTTTTGTGATTCCTTCGGGCTTAGAATTGTTAACGGGACGAGTAAAGCTGACCTGATTGGAGAATTAACCTTCATTGGCAAACAAAGAGCGTCAATTGTTGACTACTGCTAGGGTAGTGAAATACTTGTGTTTCAGACAACTTTCTCTGATCACCTCCCCATAGTCTGCAGTTTTGTAAACCAACTTGCAAACAATCTGGAGCAACAAGAAATTAATGTTTTTCCTAAACTCAAATGGGACGCTTCGAAAGGACCATTGTATTGGAGCCTATAAGAAGTCGATTGCGCTGAAACTATCAGCTTGCCGTGACTCAGACAGAATGCTTAATGGTGGTCGGAACATAATAAACAGAAAACTGAACTGCAATAGCCTGTTGGAGTACTTCGCGTAGCTTAGTAAACCCTTGCCCGAGCGGAGTATATTTTCACAATGTCTCGCCCAAAACCGAAAGTTTTATCCTCGACCGACCGATTTATTTTAATCTCAAGGATGGGAAAAACGCGAGATCGGATGGTACACCACCGGTAAAGTGCCAACTCGTTTCAAAGAAAGTATAATATTCCCAGTTTTTAAGAAAGAATGCACCTCTGAATCAACAAACTTTAGGGGGCTTTCATTCTTAAATGCGTCCTACAAAATCTTTACCGCAATCTTACAAAGTAAACTATTAGCATAGATTCAGAATCATAAGCTACTTAAAGAATTTTAAGCGGGCTTCAAGGCTGGATGCTCTACAGTCGACCAGATTTTCGTACTGAAAACGATAGCAGAGCGCTTTATTCAGTCTAAAAGGAGACTTGACGCCTTTTTCGTTGATTGTAAGGACGTGTTTGATACTGTAGATCGAAAGGTGCTCTTTTACAAGTTGTCATGGAAGTTTTGTCCAAATATGTACAATGGGACAAAGTCAGCTATTTGGAACGGCGAAGAACTGTCAGATTATTTCGAAATATTATCAGGAGTGCGTTTAGGCATAGTGTCATTACGTTATTTACTGATGACATAAGGGGCACGCTCTCTGGGGGGTGGAATATGCAGGAATTTTTTTTTAAAGCAATTTCATAACCCGGAAACACTACATACATTGACAAACAGATTGCAGGCATAACGTGTTCTGTGTCTTGAATTGATTGTAAATCTTTCCAAATCGAAGCTCATGATTTTTAAGAAAGGTGGAGGCAGATTCAATGGAAGAGAAAACTGGGCATACGATGGTAAATCTATGTTAACCAGTGCAAATACCTGGAAGCATGCCTAACAAAAAACCTAAACATGGAGTGTCGTCTCAAAGAGAAGCTGGCTAAGTCCAAACTAGCTACTAATAACGCCTGAAAAATTATAAATGCTTTAATGACAAATTCGTTCCTCAAACGAGCAGCTATAGAGTATTCCTCTCTGTGACTGAGGCAGTAATGTTTTATGCAGCACAAGTGTGGGGCTGCAGTATGATATCAACGACAAGTTTTTACGCTATTTCCTCTTCCACTGAATACACCGAACTACAATTCATGATAGTGACAGAAAGAGGCTTATCTCTACTCATTATTAAAACTCTTAAGCTCTAGGTTGACTGTACCCTTAAAGTTCTAAAAATTCGTGATCACCTATTGTCAAAATAAAAGCGCTCTACGCAATACAGACCAGATCAGATTGGTTCAAATGGTGCTGTGAAAATACTAAACATTTTATGGGAAGACTCCCAGTTTTAAGGGAGATACGGAGACTGTGATTCAATGTGGATGTGTTTTCATCGGAGGATGTTACAGTGCTCCGTAACAAATGTAATATCAAAAAACTCAGTACAACAACAAGGCCTTAAGCTCCCAGAAAGTATCGAAAATGCATCATTTTAAAACTAAAACTGTGCAAATCTTCAAAAAATAGTTGTCCATCTGGCAGACGGCAAAGCCATGTCAAGAGATTAATTAACCTAATCTAAATCTAATACGCCTTGATGAAATCCAATTGCCAAATATCGGAAACAGGGCCCACTAATTGAACTTGCAACCAAAAGAGCACAAAATGATTACATGTTTCCGAATGAAAAAACTAAGTACGGAGCTGCCATCATTTTACCAGTGTAACTCCTAGACAAAATCGTAAAGTTATCAAAATTTGTGACTGACTAATGACAATGAAACTGATAGCTGAACACGAGACTTAGACTTTTGTCACCGCGAATCGAGAAATGACATTTTGGTACGACTTTGATGAGCTTTTAAATACAACATCAAGGGAGGAAATGTTTTTCACTGCTGCAGATTTAGATGGGCAGGTCCTCCTTTAAGACCTTCTTTGGCAGTTTGATTCCCTGTGAGCATAACTGTAGATTATGTAGGATCTAGGCAGATCAACCAATGCCCCAGAGTCAGAGATATCGGTAGAAAAATAGAAGGACATGTCGCGAAATCAAAATGCGAATATGAAGACCTCTATAGAGGAAACGATTTAGAAACACAAAACTCATTGGGGAATATACTCTAAATCAATATGCTCTTAATTAAATTGTTTAATTTGCCTACTGCCCCTACTTTAATTCTCTGCGTTCCAGGCACTAGCTGCAATCCAACTACAGGATTTCCTTTTTAAATTTTGTATGCCACCTTGATCAAAAAGTTAATTTATTCAGAAAATTAAAAATACAAGTTTATTCATCTAAATCTATATTGTACCGTTCAAAGTAATCCCCATCGACTGCAACACACTTATGACAGCGCTTCATCCAATCCTCGAAACATTTTTTGTATTCGGTTTTCTGTCCATCAGTGCTTCCTGCGATTTTTCCATGATTTTTCTTCTCAGCTGCTGAAACGCGTTCCCCGTAGTGGTTTTTTAACTAGATTGAAGAGAAAGAAGTCACAGGGAGCCAAATCATGTGAATTCGGTGGCTGTTGGATGGTATTTGTTGCATTTTTCGTCAAAAAATTACGAATAATGATGGGACTGTGCGACGGTGCGTTATCATGGTGCAAAATCCACGAGTTTTCTGCTCACAATTCTGGTCTCATTCGCCGAATTGCTTTGTTGTCTCATAACGCCCAAATAATACTCTTTGTTTACTGTCTGGCCTTCTGGCAAAAGTTCATGGTGCACTACACCGTTGTAATCCATGAAAACCGTGAGCATTGCCTTCTTTTTTGACTGAAAACGACGTGGTTTTCTTGGTCTCGGCTCATTTGGTGAACGCCATTCACTTGCCTGCTGTCTGGATTGCGTGTCGTACTCATAAACCCACGTCTCGTCTCCAGTAATGATCATTTTGATGAATGTGGGATCTGATTCAGCCTCGCAAATCATCTCTTTTGCGACGTCAACACGGTCTCTTTTTTGCATGAAATTGAGGTCTTTTGGCACCAACTTTGCTGCTACACGATGGAAACCCAAATCATTAACCAAAGTGTCTTGGACCGATCCATAGGCAATGTTCATGTCCTCCGCTATCTCTCTGATGGTTAATTTGCGGCTATTGACCAACATTTCTTTTACTCCATCAATGTTTTCGTCGGTCTTCGATGTCGATGGTCTGCCACTGCGTTCATCATCTTCGATTGACTCACGACCACTTTTGAACCGCTCGTGCCACTGGTAAACGACCGTTTTCTTTAGAGAATCATTGCCGAAACACTTTTCCAACATTTCCAACGTTCGCGCACCATTAAATCCACTTACGAGTATTTATGTTAAACTTGTTCACAGTTCAATCATCTTTGACATTCGCATTCAATGTTGGTTCACCCACCAGTCTTTGATATATTTTGCAGAGTGTGGAATTAAACAATTTTTAAGTGGCCGAGTTATTAGTTTCTGCTTCGATCATAGATAGCCTTTCTGTACAAAGTGTCACAACTCCCCAATCACATTGACTAGTGTGACAAAGATTAACTTTGTTCGCCTTAATAGCGCATTGCGCCGCATTAATTGGGATGAAGTCTATGCTGAGGAAAATGCTTCTAAGGCTTATGATTCATTTATTACAATTTTAAAAAACTCCATATCTGCTTCCAGTTAAATCGTTGTACTGAGCAAATCTGAAATAAGACTAAATAACGCCATTTCTTTTTAAAAAAATCAAACTTAAACATAAACTACGGAAAAAATGTAGTAAACATCCACTAAAAGTGTGTTTAAAAAGACGCTATCGTCGCATGTGCCTTCAAAATCAAAAAGGAAATCCGTTTATGTAGGGAAAGTTACTACCATAACCAAATTAGGATGTCACACGGAAACCTTAAGAAAGAATGGAAAGTGGTTAACAATATTATTAATCCAAATATGAGCAAGCACGACACAACTATAAGGCTTAGCGATGGAAGTATAGTTATCTCGGATCCTATTGCAGTAGCAAACGAATTCAATGAGTTCTTTGCCTCAATCGGGCAATTGTCATCTTTGCCTGATTTTTCTAATATTTGCTATGGTGAACCTATAGATGGTCTTGTGGATAGTGTTCTGCATAGAAACAGTTCTTATTTTGAACCAATTTCGGGTCTTGAGTTATTAAAAACCATAAACTCTTTAAACAACTCAAATTCATATGGGAATTAACACATGTTTTTTAAATGTGCCAATGTTATACCACTTTTTAAAAAAGGAAGCAAAAAAGAAAAAAAATAATTATATGCCGATCACGCTGTTACCTTCTGTCGCGACTTGCTACATCACGCTCTGAGAAGAGCAAAACAAAAAAGCAGAACAAGAGCGAACCTATCGCCATGCACTGAGCTGAGTGCGTTTTTAATGCATTTTATTTTATTCATCTTAAATTTACTGAACTTACATGCTAACAGAAAAAATGCTTAAATGATAGCTTATTATAACTTAATTAACTTATTCTAGCTTACTGGCCCAAAAAACGGGCGCTCTAAGCTAAACTATGATATATTTTTATATTTTATTTTATGTCTTTCGACGTCTAATTTGCAATTTTTAATCTTAATTACTGTTGGTTAACATCTATTATAATTAAACTAAGAAAAAATTAATTATTTAAGAAAAAACTTAGTAACTGAGCATATTTTTGTATTTACATAAAACTTATACTAGAGGTCTAAATACTTAAACTACTTAAACTAACTATTTTTGCTAACTTATACTAAACCTTAAACTACTTAGTCTAAATATACAATCTAATCTAACCTAATTGTTAGCAAACTTCAAGTTGCTAACCCAACAGCTAGCTAACCCAAGGTTGCCAACTTCATGCCTTAAAACTACCCTAACCTATGTAAGCCGTCCATTTTCTAAACATAGTAAGGGAAATATGGCCCACTTTGCCTTCTGACTAGGCTAACCTGGACTTGAAGGAAACGACGAAGAAATCGGGTCTTCTTCATTCAACCACCAAATATTTTGGTGCTGCAAGACAACATCTTTTTTATCGCGTTTTGAAACCGCCCTGCTAAATCTGAGACGTTCAGTACTGCCGTGTGCGACGTCTCTGTTGTAGTTGAGTCGCCCCTCACCCACTGCACGAGCTACGTGGAAAATTAGCGGCACCGCAAACCTATCCTGGATCAGCCCTTTCATGTCTAAATAGAGGAACGCTTCAGGAGGCACGAAACCTTTCAAGCGCACACTCTCATGATATAAGTAGTTGGGGTAGTAGGCCCCAGATATCAGGTTATTGGACGAGGTCATTGCTCTCGCAATATGCCCTCGAGTCAACTTAATAGCGAAGTTGTCCACTCTTATTAGATTCGCCCTGTTGTATAGAACCTCATTGGGATAGAATTTTATGTACTCCGATTCTGGTGTTCTGTAAAGGTGAAGACAAACCCTAAGGCAAGCCCTCTCAAACACCCGAATCTTTTCCATTAAGCTCGCTCTCACGTTGAACCACACGGGACACCCATATACCAGCATGGGCCGGATGAGGGCCATGTAGCAGATAACTTTCACCCTCGCATCGAGTTGGCTGCTATAAAACAGCCTCCTTGTAAGGGCAAAAGCACCTTTGGCCCTGGCCAGAGCAGCATCTACATTCTTGTTAAAATATAGATATTGGTCTAGCCAGATCCCAAGGTATCTGACCACATTTCGGCAAGCAAGTGGCTGGCCGTGTTGTCCAATGATCGAGAATTTTCGCCAATTCTTTCTGGTGTCCCTAGAGGCACCAGACAACGGCGTTCTAAATAGAATGGTTTCAGACTTCTGGAAGTTGATTTTCAACTTCCAGTCATCGCAAAATCGCCTAATTTGCTCAAAGTCACGTTGCAAAAGCATGTTAATGACCTCAACCTTTGGACCTGTTCTGTACGCTATCAAGTCATCTGCATACGCTATGCTATGGGGAAGTGAACCTATCAAATCGCTTGTGTAAATGTTGAATAAGATCGGCGAATTAACCGCACCTTGTTGCAGACCGTTTTTAATGTGAAATGTCCCAACAGAAGTCACATCGCCATTTTTCACGATGAACTGTCTGCTGCTGAGCATATTATGAAGAATATACAAAAGTGGTTTACTGATGCCCAGTCTGGCCAGCCTGTAGAAAAGCCCCTCTAACCATACGGTGTCGAAGGCCCTTTCCAAGTCAACCAGACAAGCCCCAGTACATTGGTTTTTGCTTTTATTCCATTGGATATCTGACACCAGCTTAGACGCGGCATGTATGACATCATGCACCGCCTTGAAACCGAATTGATTGTCCGGAACTATATTTTTGTCCTCAACCCACTTAGTCAGGACTCTATTGATTACCTTTTCGAACACCTTACTGATATTCGGAAGGAGACTTATCGACCGGAGATTCGTCGGATTGGATGTATCTTTACCTCTTTTAGGAATGGGATAAACCACCGCAGTTTTCCAATGCTCTGGATAATGTACATTATTCAATGCATTGTTAAACAAGGTGGTGTAAATGTCTACCGCTTCTAGAGGGAGATGTCGAAGCACAATGTTCGGTACTCCATCGATTCCCACTGATTTTTTACTTCTTATTGAGTCGAAGATCTCGTGGAGTTCTTCCTTTGAAATGAACGGGGGTAGGTCCCCTTCATTGGCGATGACATTATTTGCCATATCCTCGTCACTGAACTGGGTGAAACCCGAGCTCTCGAATCGCCAGTTCTGTATGTCATTTCGCAGGTAGAAATTGTGCAGAAGGACTCGATTCTCCAGATACTGAGCTGAGTGCATGGCATGTTTTATGTTCAGCGTATCATTAGTAGCCGGCGAATAAAGATCTCTCTAAGTCCGAATCGGATTGTGTTTGGTGGAATAGGAGCCATAACACCTTCTATTTCAAAAATATTTTAAAAAATAGTTAAGCGTAGGATTTTGAAATATCTAGAACATAAAAACTTTTTTAGTTTGAACCAGTTTGGATTCAGATCAGGCCACTCTACTGAGGATGCTCCCTTAGAATTTTGCTCCTTTATACACAAAGGTTTAGACGATAAAACATTTTGCAGTGGACTTTTTGACTGGTGGACTGGTTGATCACAACATTCTTTTGCACAAACTATACAATGTGAGTTTCCGTGGTTGTATTTATGATTCGTTCGCTTCCTATCTCAAAGCCAGAAAACAATTGGTCAAAATAGGAACCGGTTTCAGTAATATTAAAACTCGGAGTTCCCCAAGGATCTGTTCTTGGTCCAGTTCTGTTTTTGATTTACATCAATTCTATTTTTGAACAACCTTGGAAAAGTTACTGCCTTTGCAGACGATTTAGCTATAGCATATAGAGCAGTTAGTCCCTTGAACTTAATAGCTGATATCAATCATGACGTCCACTCATTAAGAATTTGGTTCCCTGGACACAAACTATTGGTTAGTAACAAAACTAAACTTATGTTATATAGCCTGAACACGGAAATGTTACATTCCATACATCAAATTGAGGAAGGTATAACCTAATCAGTAATACGTGTGATACTTTAATTTTAGATATCATTTTGATACAAGCGTCGTTGTAACACCAATTTCTTTAAAATTGAAAATGTTCAGTATTTGAAATATCTGGGTGTAATAATTGACCGAAATTTGAGTTGGTCTGAGCATATTTCTTTTCACCATTCGTTGTTTGTATCGCCTAAGAATGTTTGGTTTCAATAATAGTCTAAAAACAATATACTACGGGATTTTCCATTCTACATTACAGTATGGAATAAGTTATTGGGGAAGGGAGCATACCTTAGTAAACTTCAACAGTTAATTGTGCTGCAGAAATGTGCAATAAGAAAAATCTGTAACTCTTCTCGTCTAGCTCATTAGATTAGATTTATTGTTTGTTTTCTTGTTTATAATACAAATTTATGTTACAAAAATCATTAAGCATGGCTTTGCCGTCTGCCTGATTGACGTGAAATTAAACATCTGATAACAAGTTTGTTTTAAAGTATATTCAATTCATGAATTTAAAAAGATTTAAAGATATGTAAACAAGTAAAAAATTAAAAAATAGTGTACTAATTTGATTTTTTTTTTTTTTTTTTTTTTTTGTTTACACAGTTAAAATTTCTCAGTAATAATTTTACTACGGTAATTGGTTGCTGCTTTATAGAAGTAAAAAAGTTGTTTTACATCGCTTTCGCAGTTTAGATAGGCTTTAACTTCTTCCTCAGATATTGTGTCGTTTCCTAGAAAACATCTTCTTATTTCTTTAAGGATGGGGCATCTTCCGATGAAATGTATGACGTCTTCTCTCTCAGACAAGTTGCAAAGACTACAATAAATTGGTAGATCTGGACGATGTGGGGAATAATTAAGGCGTATTAGTTCGCCTCTCATCTTAAAAACAGCCGAGATTAGTTCTTTGCTGTTGTCATTGTGGAAATAATTTTTTTCTGACAGATTGTGTTTTAAAACGCTGTATGTAGCTCGGTGAACGGACGATGAAGCCATATTTACGCAATCAACTCTGTATTGTTCATCTACTTTGGCAATAAGATTGTCAAGCACATCCTTGCGGTATCTTTCGTTTCCATCAGCTAAATTGCATTCGAATCTGCAGTACGTTGCTAGCTCTTCGAGTTTTTTATACCAGAGCGTATTCCTTTCGATTACCTTCTTCGCAATAAT
Organism: Volucella bombylans; assembly: GCA_949129095.1. Classification (NCBI taxonomy): domain Eukaryota; kingdom Metazoa; phylum Arthropoda; class Insecta; order Diptera; family Syrphidae; genus Volucella; species Volucella bombylans. The sequence goes on from OX422144.1 coordinate 160,592,821, forward strand.
TTTTGGAAGTCTATCATCCGACAGTTCTAAAACTTTTATTAAATAATCTACATGCAATTTTATTGATTTAATGAAAAGCGGTGACAGTCCTGTTTCGATATTGATCATATAGTTTGGAGTTGTACTTGGTAAGCTAAAGCATCGTTTTATGTAGTATCTAAGGAGTTTCTCTACTGTTTCATATTGACAGTATCCCCAAGATTGAGCTGCGTACATCATAACAGATTCTGATACAGCTTGAAAAACCTTATACTTTACGCTGTGGTCAATTAGTTGATTTGAAAAACATTTTTTCCATGTAGCCGATATGGAACTTTTGGCTTTTATTAGTCTTTCCTTTAGGTGAGGTTCCATACTGAGATTACTAGCAATTGTCACCCCGAGATATCTATAGGTTTTCACAATTTCAATGGGCTGTCCGTTGAGATACCATTTTTCGTTTCTGCACACTCTACCCGCTCCCTTCTTAAAGATCATAATTTTTGATTTTGTTAGGTTAACCGTAAGATTCCATAATTGGCAGTACAACTCAAGACGGTTAATCATTAATTGTAAGGACTCTGGTGAATATGCAAATAGAACCACATCGTCTGCAAATAAAAGTGCCTTTATTAAATGTCCTGCAATCTCTATTCCTCCAGGTAGAAAGTCGATGAGGTCATCGATGTACAAAGCAAAGAGATATGGGCTTAGTGTACATCCCTGTTTTACTCCCATAGTTGTTTCAAACCATTCTGATATTTCGGTCCCGCTCCACACACCCGATTTGTTGTCCTCGTATATATTTTCGATAACTCTCCCAAACTTTTGGCTCATTCCAGCGTTATAAAGTTTGAATATTAAAGCTTTTCGATCGATATTATCGAAAGCTGCCTTGAAATCAACGAAAAAGGCGAATAATTTCTTTTTTTGTTCGAGGAATGTCCCAGCAATGTTTTGCAGTACGAAAATGTTGTCTACGGTTGAATAACCATTCCGAAAACCTGCTTGGAATTCTTTGAAGTTTTGTGAAAATCTTGTAAGATGAGTTGAGGAAAGATATTCCACGATAATTTGCGGGATCAGCTATATTGTCTTTTTTGTGAATCGGATATATTATCGCTTGTTTGAACTGTGGCGGTAGGTTACCTGTTTCCAGCATCCCATTGAAAATATCCGCTATTTTGTCGATAAAATTACTTGTCGCATACTTAAAAAATTCAATGGTTATCCGATCAACTCCAGGTGCCTTCCCATCTTGAAGTTTTTTCAAAACGTTATATATTTCTCCCTGTGTAATAGGTGCATCTAATATTTCATTTTTAATTAATGGCTTTGCGTAGTGAAACGGCAGTATGCTACTTTGAGGGTTCAACAGCGTTTGAAAGTGGGTCATCAGTGTCCTTGCGTCTAGCTGAGTGCCAATTTGGGGTGCTCTACCGTTGAATTTTTCAATCGCACACCAGAACTCCTTTGTATCTTTACAGTTCACCAATTTTAGAGCTTCGTTTTCAAAAAAATTTTTCTTTTTCTTCATACATATTTGCTTAAAAGCTGTATTTTTTTGGTAGTACATTTTTTTAAAGAACTCCTCTCCAAACTTTCGAAAAACTTTTAGCCATCCAAAAGATATTCTTCTCGCTGCTTCACATTCAGTATCAAACCATTTTTCTTTAAAAATGTATCTTTTTTTATAAGCTTGTACTTTTGGGGGGTAAGAAATTTTTATTAAATTGACGATATCCATTATATCCAGTTGAGCAGTTGTCGGCAAGTTGAGATCGAGTTTCCGTCTATACTCAGATGCATTTGATTCTTTCCACATCAGATTATGGGGTAGTTGTATCGTTCTTTTATCTTTTCTTTCTGTCGGTAAAGTACCAAACTCGGCAACAATAGGCATATGGTCTGAGAACTGCTGCATCAAAACTACAAAATCATTTACTAAGGATGTCCATAATCCTCGTACCAAGCAGTAATCTATGACTGAACATCCTTGTTGTCCTATGAACGTATACTTTCCACTGGAGTCTGAATTGCTTGTTCCATTTAGTATATGAAATCCATGAGAATCACATAATTCTAACAGTTTTAATCCCTTTGCATTTGTGGTTCCATCTTCTGATTTTCTCACTTTACCTGCGAATCTATTTTCTCTTCCCTCTTCTTTTCCTATTCTGGCATTTAGATCACCGATGATCATCATATCGTCGTAATTACAGTGTTCAATTGCTTCAACTCATTCCATGGAATTATTTAGGCGTACGAGAATTCTCCCAGTGCGACATCTTTTCTATTACAAGGTACTTAAAATTTTCTTTATGAGAGGTGGATACCTGCAAAGTCCAATCTCTGACGCATATATCTTACGAAGCAATTCCCAATCATTTTTTCCAATCCCTGCCTTTCGCACTACAAGCTTTAGAAACTCTTACTCCATTGTATCATGTAAACTCAAACTCCCTATTGACATACGAATCGTAACAACCCTATCCTCTTTTTGAAAAAGATAAAATGTTGGCTTCTCGGTTTCGAACACAATAATATTGAGGTTTTGTTGCGCTATATTGTATAGTTACTTCTGTTTTTCTTTTTTTTCTTTTTCGTCATGAATTTTGCTATTAATGATTAATTTTTCTTGATTACTTTCTTTACTTTTTCCTTTAATTAATATTCCATTTGTTTTTTATATTTGTATTAACTGTGCTCATCCCACAATGAATTTTTAACTTTGAAGTGGCATTGGCTCTATTTTTTAAGCTGAGTTTTGAGTAAAAATGTATATACATATATATACCCTATATCGTATATAGGGTTTTCCAATAAGGACTTGACAAATTTTTTTAAAATAAAACGCAAACCGTTTGAGATATTTTAAAATCTTTATTATCGGCTTGAAGTACAATCAAAACATTTATGAATGGAACTCGACTTCGTTCATATGGCCACCGCGGGCACGTTTGCAGCGGTCGATTCGTTGGACCCAATTTTCAACGACTCGGCCACACATTTCGGCCGAAACGGCCGCTATTTCGCGTTCAATGTTGGCTCTGAGCTCTCGCAACGTCGTCGGCGTGTTGGCATAAACCAATCACTTAACGTAGCCCCACAGAAAATAGTCAAGCAGCGTTAAATCGCACGAACGAGGCGGCCAATCGACTGGCCCATGTGTGTAATAACTAAATTGTATTTTATATTTAAAAGTATATTTAGATTTAGTAAATTTAACGTTATATTTAAAATGTATTGTAATTTAATTTTGAATGAATGTAGAGTTTAAAAAATAAAATATTCGGCCTGCTTGGATGCTGTTTAAAATTTCTTGTTCTGGTAGAATTCACGAATCAGTTTTTTCAGGTATTTAGCCTCGCTCTTGCGCTCTGCAAGGGTAGTAGACAGTTCTTTGTGGTGATTGGAGAGTGCTTGCTCTTCACTAACAACTGTTTCCATTTCTTGCTTCTTTTTTTGACGGTAACGAGTGGCCGCATTTTTATTTTGTTCTTTCTTACGGTTTTTACGATCCTCTAGTCCACGACCATAAGGACGTGTACGTTTCTTAGCGAGACTGCTGCTCGATTGCATTTTACCACCACCATCGCTGGACGACGATGAGTCTCCGATCACGGAGGAAGCCGACGAAAGCGATGATGATGAATTTGATGGGGACGTTGGTGCTTCATCGGTTTGTGGTGGTGGCGACAATGAGGATATGAAATATTGATATTCAGTGTTATCATCATGCCAATCGGGTAGTTCTTTTGCACGATTTTCAACAATTTCATCAACGATTTGACAGTTTTGGGCAATATCAGATGATTGGGTTGCACTATATGCATTTGGGGTGTAAGTATGACATTGATTGCCGCTGGAACTGCTGCCGCAACGGTACTAGCAATGTTTTGATAAACTTTAGGAATACGAGATGTCTGCATATCATGGTGTAGCTGTGGTCGTTGATGCTGTTGCTGTTGCTGCTGTTGGGCAATCTGTTGCGATGAGAAGTAATCGAAAATCTCTTTGACATCCTGGGATTCCTGTGGCGGCGATTGTGGTGGCGTTAGAACAGGCTGAGGAAGTGATTGGGGTGGTGTTAATTGGGTTAAAATTGCTGCATTGTTATATAATGGTTTGCTGTAATTTTCTCCTTCATACGGATTTTGTACTTTTGTTACCATAGATGGGTGATGAAAGACTGATTCAAAAACTGACGACTCAAAGTCAATCATTTGTTGGGGTGAAGATGATTTGACTTCAGACCATGGTTCTTCCTTAACATCGAAATCGAACTCAAAGACGAGTTCTTCACCATGGTTGTAGTCATGACAGACTTCCGATGGACTATTTTTTATATCTACATTCTTATGTTCTATGAATAAAATATCATTTGCAAAGTTATCTTCTAATAGCCAAGTCTCAACCGACTCAGAAGTCGGAAAGAGCTCGCTGCTGGGCGGCGATGTTGGTTCCATTTTGCCGTTCCAATATAAATCCTGTGGAAGAGCTAACGACTCCATTGTTAAACCTTTCGGAATCATAATTTAAGTCCGATATTAAAAATGATATTAATGATGTTTTAAATAAGAAATCGGAGTCGTATCCTGATGGTAAGCTTGGTTGTTGAAGGGGCGCCATGGTGGCAATTATTTTTGATAGCATTTTGATAAAATTATTGTGTGTAGCACGCAGGGTGCGCTTGCTTGCTTTATGCAAAACAACTAGAAAGCCATTTTCACCTCAAAATAAACGCAGAAAATTCACGGTACACTTTAATCTTTTTCGGTTTCATTGGGAAATATGTGTTGAGATAACACGATAACACGCTCACCATACTTACTATTCAATAAATCGATTGTAGCGTGTGCTGTGTGGATTGTGGCACCATCCTGTTGAAACCACATGTCGTCCATATTTTCCAATTCGGGCCAAAAATAATCGGTGATCATGGCGCGATAACTCTGACCATTCACAGTAACGTGACGATCGTTATCGTCGACGAAAAAATATGGCCCAATAACGCCGCCGGCATGCAAACCGCACCAAACAGTTATTTTTTGTGGATGAAGTGGTGATTCATGAAGCACATGTGGATTTCCACCCGACCAATAACGCATATTTTGCTTATTGACGAACCCATTGGGCCAAAAATGAGCTTCGTCACTGAAGATGATTTTGCGATGAAATTCATCATATGGCGCATCTTCTCCAGAACCCAATCGGAGAAAGTACGTCGCTTCAAATGGTCCATCGGCTTCAATTCTTGAGTCAGCTTGATCTTGTATGGGTGTAAACCAAGAATCTTACGCAAAATACGCCATATTGTGGTCTGAGCGATGCCCAATTCTTGAGAACGCCGTGGAATTGACTGATTTGGATCGTTTGCTACGGACGCCTGAACGGCAGCGATATTTTCGACACTTCGACCAACCCGTTGTCTCACTGACACGGCAACATCACACAAAGAAAATGTGGACTCAAATTTTTGCACTAAACTTGTTATTGCCTGTCTACTAGGGCGAGAATTACGACCGAAAATTTGAGTTAACGCTCTTAAAGTTGCTGTCAGCGACTCCGAATTTCGGTGGAAAATTTTTATAATTTGCAGACGTTGCTCGTTCGTGTATTTTACCGTAATGACAGTGACAGTTTGATGATTAGTGAAAGAGTGCGTTCACAAATGAAATTCAAAGTTGTCAAGTCCCTATTGGAAAACCCTTTATTTGGAATTGCAATCTGGCACTTACCAATAGAGACCTTATAATTAGCGGATTCAAGAATCCTATTTGATTGAGTTTTGTATTTATTAATTTAAAGTAATTATCGCACTTGTTTTGATGGAATATTGAATTTTCAAAGTATTATATACGAAAAAAAAAATGTTTTGTTAACTAGGCAGACGGCAGGAAAGTCAAGCTTTTTTGTTTTATAAACTATTGTATGTTATTGCATTTGTTGATAACCAAATAAATATCTAATCTAATCTAATTGAGGTCCAGGTCTTCCCCGGACAGGTCGTAAAAGTACATCAGCATTACAAAATGAAAATAATTATAGATTTATACATCAGTCAACCTCTGAAATGAGATAACGAAACACCTCCAATATAAAGTAGTAATCTTAGTTGTAAATACAAGTCACGACTTTTCCCATGTGCGTAAATACAACCTGCTCAAAATACGACGAAAAGGCCTTGGTCCAATTGACTAATCACTCTTTTTGCCAAATTCCGAATGGCGTATCAAATTACGCAGGTTTTCCGTTGCTTTAAATTCCAGTTCTATAGTCAGTCAAGTTACGTACGAAGATGCGAATATACGCAGTCTCAAAACCCTGTGATTTGCACATCAAAATAATTTGGTCGGTAAACTAAAGCAGCTCGATTTCCTTTATTGATACTTTGCTTACTAATTAGTGAAATAAAAAACCCAAATACCTCTTTGAAGAATTCAGATAATTTTTATTACTCAAGTTGCAGAGAATCAAACTTTTATAAGTACCTACTGACGTATGTACAGTGTACACACATCATTCTATCTAAATTCTGATAAAATCTACACTTCCACGTCATAATCATCTTAAATTCCGTTTCACTGATCTTAATTCGCTTGAAATGCGCTTTGATTGCTTTTGACAATTACTGCTGGAGAGAGAAAAGTTCACCCAGACTCTGTGGCATTGTGTGTCATCGTGTCGTTACCCGACAGGAAATTAATTCCCACGTTCCCCCCTCTTAATCTGCAAAATGTGATTAATTATCTGAAATAAAATAATTAGCAAATGAACGTGCGAGTGTCTGTGTGGGACTGCTCTGCGTATATCTTTCCAATTACGAGTAACATCACTAGCGAGACACGGTATGTGCTTCTTAAGCCCACATCTCCTTCCACAATTGGCTCAATTTAATTAATGCAAAACTATTACTCAACAGTGAATACATACACACATACGAGTATGTGAGTATCTCAATAATTCGCTTAGAATGTCAAACTTAATGTCAACACAAACAACGCCTCATTGCTCACTTATTAGAAACCTAATCGCCATTTCAGATATCTCAACTAATCAATACAGTAATCCGCCACCAATCGCACGTTTAAAATCGAATAACTCATCGCTGCGAAAAAGTTGATCAAATCCACTCGCACTTTCAAATTCCCTCCCAAACCCATGGGAAATATCTAAAACTAGCTTGCGATACTTTTTGTTTGAAAGCAGCACAATCAAATATCGGAAGTCATGGTAAAAACCATAATATTCACACTCACGTTTTCGAGTGTGACCTCCTTCAATGTCTAGCTCTGAGATATGTCGCGTGCTTTTGACCGAGCACGGATTTCTTCTGGGAATTCTGCTCTCCAGGCCAAGCGCGACGTCGCATATGTTACACCTGATAATGACAACCTGAACCAGTTTCAAGAAATTCCCTACACTCTTAAACACACTTAATGGCGATAATGAATAAAACATTTATCTTAAGCTTTACAGATACTCGTACATGGCCGGAGAACAGAGTTGCTGAAGTTGTTTCTCGATAAAAGTTGTTTAAGGTACTATTGTACTCGTGAACGCAAAAAAAACCAATGAAATCTTAAAGTTGAACCATTAACATTCACAAAACCGCCGTCCGTTTTTCAATTAAAAATACCGAAAATACTTAATAGTACATATTGTGGTCAATGTGACTGAAAAAAAAATTGACAAACATCAGAGGTTAAGCTCATAAACATCATTTTTAGAAACAAATTGAGCGAAGCCGCAGGAAAATCGGTTAAGGGGTTAGGCTACTCTAAAGGCCGTAAAAACAGGCTTTTTTTGATTTTTTTTTCAGGAAATTTTAATTTAATTTAATTTTGGTGGGGGCGAACGCCCCCATTTATTCGGCTTAATACAAGCTATAACTTACAAATTAAACTTAAACTAAAACTTAAAACTAAGGTTGGTTGGAGTGGTGAAGGAGAACGGATTTGAGGTAGGGAGTGGTGCGGTGGAAATCAAAGACGGTAGGGTTTGAGTTGATTTGACGTAGCATACGGGAGATTGGTTCGTTCGCGCCATAGGAGGTGTGGTGGGTTGGTAGATAGAAGAGTCGAGGGGTACGTAGATTACGAGGGTTAGTGTTGAGGAAAATGGAGTTGTGAAGGGACGCGCATTCAACGTGACCTGAAAGGAGTCGATGAATGAAGAGAAAGTCTGCAGCATCTCTGCGATCTTCAAGGGTGTTTAAATTGATAAGGTTGAGACGGTTTTGATAGGGGGACAGATTAAAAGGATCGTCCCAGGGCATACCGCGGAGAGCAAATCGAAGAAAACGACGCTGAATGCCTTCAATTCTCGAGATATGAACACGATGATATGGGGACCATACTTGACTGGCGTACTCTTAGAGGGGGCGAACAAAGGTAATATAGAGGGACCTGGTTACGTATGGGTTGGTGAATTCTTTGGACCACCGTTTTACAAAACCTAGTGCAGAATTGGCTTTGAGGATTATCTCATCCATATGTAAACGGAAGTTGAGCTCCCTATCACACAAAATGCTGAGGCCGCGAAGAGATTGTACGGAGGAGATAGGTTGGTTATGGAGAAGATAGAGTCGGGGAGGAGATTGGTTCCGCTTATGTGAGAAGGTGATGGATTGGCATTTGGCGATGTTAAGTTCCAAAGAATTTTTGAGGCACCAGATCGAAAAACTATCAAGATCTTTTTGAAGGAGGTAAGAGTCATGGGGAGAGGAAATTGTTTTGAAAAATTTGGTATCGTCGGCGTAAAGGGAGACAGACGAGTGTTTGATGATCATATCGAGATCATTTATGGTTAATATAAAAAGAAGGGGACCGAGATGACTGCCTTGTGGAACTCCAGAGGTGGCCAAAAATGGAGCGGAGTGGGCTGACCTAAAACGAACACTGTAAAAACGGTTTTTGAGGTAAGAGGATATCCATTTCAACAATATGGGTTCAAAGCCGAGGGCAGACAATTTAAAGATGATTAATCGATGAGAGATTTTATCGAAGGCTTTGCTAAAATCGGTTGCAACTACATCGACTTCATTGCCATTTTCTAGGGCAGAGAGGGCAAAGGATACGAATTCAACGAGATTTGTGGTGGTTGACCTACCCTTTAGGAAGCCATGTTGTCTAGGAGAAATAAGTGATTTGCATTGGAAGCTTAGAGCTTCATACAAAATACTTTCGAAGAGTTTGGGTATATGAGAGAGTTTAGCGATGGGACGATAGTTGGTTATTTCATTCTTTGATCCTTTCTTGTGGATCGGGGTTATGAAGGAGGTTTTCCAAGCCTGAGGAAATTCTCCTTGTGAAAGGGATAGACGAAAGAGATTAGAAAGGGGAAGGGAAAGAGAGGAAGAACAGTTTTTAAGAAATATGGCAGGAAGGCCATCTGGGCCGGGTGTGAATTCGTCATTGAGTTGGTCTAACTTATAACCGATATAAGACGGGTCCAAGGTGTGAGAGCGAAGTGGGCCATTGGAGAAGTTCAGTAGGTAACTAAAATAGGATGGATCTGGTACAAAGGAGTCGTTTGTAAAGGATTGTTTAAAAAAGGTGGCAAATAGGTTGGCAATGGTGAGTGGATCGGTTGATGACCTGTTGTTGAAAGAGAGGGAAGGAGGGTAACCGTCGGACTTTCTTTTGTAGTTAACAAATTGGAAAAAGGACTTAGGGTGATTTATAAGGTTGACTTGCGCATTGTTAAGGTAGCGCTGGTAAAGGGAATCATAAAGTTCAGTAAAATGAAGATAAGCACCAAGATAGTTGGAATAGTCGGTAAAGGATCTGGTACGCAGGAAAACAGCCCATAACTTATTTCTCTGATTTCGTAAGGAACGAAGCTTGCGATTATACCAGGGAGGACTAGTAGATGATGTTTTAAGGCGGGAAAACGGAACGTAAAGGGAAAAAGAATTAAATATTTCTTTATAAAAAATGGATAAGGCATCATTTATACTTAGGTTGTGAAAGTTAAAGAGGGATCTGCTGAGATATTCACTGATTTTGTGAAAGTTTGCTTTATGAAAGTCGTCGGATGAGAGAGTTGTGGGGGGAGTGGACTGTTATGAAGAGTTATGAAAAAATGAAAGTAGAAGGGGGGGATGGTAGTTATCGATTGTTGAGAGAGATAGGGGACAAAGTGAGACAGAGGAGTTAATTGGATCTGTTGTGAAAATAAGGTCTAATTGCCTGCCCATAAAATTGGATATACCACTCACTTGGCATAGACTGGAGTCTGTTAAGCGATCTAAGAAGAGACATTCCTTAGCTGAGTTGGCGTTTGAAGCGATGAAAAACGATTGATCATCTGATGGAGTCCATTCTAGTTGAGGAAGATTAAAGTCGCCGAAAATAAGGATATCATCAATAGAGTCTGACAGGTCAATTAAATGGTCGATTCGATAGGTTGAGCTGGTAGGATGTAGCAACATATAACGTAAAGGGACTTGAGAGGGAGCGATATTTTTATTGCGACAAAGTCGGCTTTAGTCGATGAAGAAATTGTAATGGGAGAAGAGTTAAGGCTGTTGTCGATCGCCAGTAGGACACCTCGACAGGGGGAATCTTTATTTGTCCGGGTAGGATCGTCGTCGCGAAAAACATTAAAAAGTAGGGGGGAACAATTTCTCTTTCTTTACGTCGGGAATCAAATTGGTTTCGGTCAAGGCGTAAATATCAAAGGGAAGAGCATGCATTGACGTAAGACGTAAGACAGCAGAGAGAAGACTTCTTACATTCTGGTAGTAAAATGTAAGAGGGATGTTGTGGGGTGGAGGTGTGAGGCAGGATGGTTTAAGGGCTGGCAAGGGAGGCACGTTATGGACGAAAAAATTTGTCGTGGTCGGCTCGGCTTCGCTGTAGGTGTGATACTCGTTTAGAATGAACATAGTTGCCGAATGCAGTGAGATCGTCTGCTATTTTCTGAGGGGACATGTTAAAAATCTCGTGGTACCTGACATAAAGGTTCCTGAGACTGATAGGGTCGGTAGGGAGGCCTTCCTGCTGGATGGAAACCATGACGCTGGTTTTGGTTTTTCCTTCGTAGCAGATCGAGTCCGATTTGTCATGTAGATAGGCAAGAAAGAGACGAATGTTTTCATATATCTTTCGTTCTCTGAGCCTAGAGAGAGCATATCGACTTTCTGTAGCGCCATTCGTTAGCTGTGTTAGTTTAACAGTGGGGGGAAAAAGGGGATCAAGAATAGGAGCATTATAGTAGGGAGATAGAGATAAATGATTGGATATGGAGTTAGACGAGGGATGAGATATGGGGTTTAGGGTATGGGAGTTAATGAAATTAGGGTACTTAGCTCCAGTTTTAAGGTCGAAGTTGGGAATTGAGTTGCTAGCTGGGTTTGGTGACGTATCAAAAATAGGGGCTGGAGCCCGTGAAACCGAGGGAGAAGGTGAGCTGGAAGCGGGATTTAAGATAGGTGTTAAGTCAAAAGAGACACGTTGACGTCGGGGCTTGGTTTGGGGTGGAATAGAGGGAGTTGAAGTATGGGTGGGAGTCTTAAAATTAGGAAAAATTTTAGTTTTAAAGCTCCAATTGGAGCTGGGTCTGTTTTGAAAAGAGGAGGTGTGTCTTGGCAAATTGGACTTACTTGCTAATTTGATAGATGGTTTAGGTAAGACGGGCTGCTTGACTTTATCCTGATTCTTGGTCGTATTTTCCAACCATTTGCAGACACGGGTTGAAATTGTTGCTGGCTGGATTATGGAATAGCCATTCGTATTTGGCCGGCATATTGAGCTTGAAGCTCCGCTTACTTCTGTGGTGAGATGTTGGAAGTAAATTGCAGTGGCCAATGGTGATGCCATATTTCTTTACGAAGAAATTCGAGATCTTATCAGCATCAGCGTTTGGTGGGCCGCCTTTGATAAGAAGCGTAGTGACCAATTGATTTTTCGAAGCAAGCTTATCAAGTCTACGGTGCCATTCGGAAGGTGTCCAAGTTGAGTTGAAGTGATTGATAAGCTTCCTTGGGGCAGCGATTGGAGGTGTTGACATAGATGTGTTCTTTATTATCATTGATTGAACCGTCCGCAGATGACTTGTATGTGTGGGTGAGCGTGAATTCACTTCAGGTTCCATTAATTCAGCCATTAGCGATGTATTATAGGGAACATTCTGGTAAGGCTGCGGGAAGTTTGGTGGGTCAACGATTTTGCTGTTTATTGTTGCGATGTGATGTTCAATATCGCATACGAGGGATCGAGTCGCAGTAAGTTCATCACTGACATCGTTCACTTTGTCGAAGATAACTTCGAGCATAGGATCGGATTCTTTAGGAGATGGTTGTTTGCGTGACGAGGACTGGAAATGAATGTCAATGTCGTCACGCAGAGAGCTTATCAACTCGCAAGTTTTTTGGTTGGATATAACTTACGTAGAACAGATGGCTTTGATGTCACTTAACACTTTATCCAGGTGACCTAAGGGAGTTTCTTCATTCCTGGATCTCCCAGAGTCTAACTCAATTAGACCAGCAATTTGTTTATCCATATGCCTTACTCTGGATTTTATTAGTTCGGCTGAGGTCTGCACTGAGTTCCGTAACTCTTCAACACTTTTAACACTGCTTTCGATGGCCGAAATTTTGTCCGTGATCTTTTTTGCGAGTGCGTCTTGGTAGGAGTCATTGGAATCGCTTAGGCATTTTATTGCCAAAAGAACATGCGAGAGTGAGATACACTTGCACTCATCACAGAAGAAAAGGAGGTTATCAGAGAATTCCTTGATAAACACCGTATTTCTTTTGTTTAACCCGACACAAACGGCATGAAAGGCTTTCCACAGATGCCCTTGCAAGCTAACCAGTCAGCACTGCAGTCATCGATTATACAATTGGCAATTCCGCAAGACATATTTAATTTAGTGGAGTAGGTCAGTAAGGGTATAAATATTAGGTCGAATTATTGTTTTTATTTATTTTTTTGTATTGCTTGGTTGCAATTTTATATAGTTAGGGGCTTTGCACTGAAAAAATTGCACAAAAAAATTAGAGAATTCAAGCACTGGGGTTAAGAACCGGAAAATGCAATTTGACGAAATTTAATTAAAGGGAGAACAAGAAAAACACGTCTGACTGGTTTGAGATACTGACTGAAAGTGTGTGAAAGGAAAAATATAAAACAAATAAAGGTAGAAGTTTATTGAGTTTTTGGAGTTCTCCCTTTTATCAGAGTTCCTTTTTCCTGGAGTTTATCACGTCAATTATTTGAGGGAAATTCACATAGAAAATTGCAATAAATACCGAACAAATGTGGTTCTAGCTATGCTTACCTAATTATTAAACAATTATCGAGTATATCTGCATACCAAGAGCAGATATATTCATTGGAAAATATATTTTTGAGACTGCGGTTAAAATTGTGGAAAAAAACGAGAAACCGAAGAAGAAGAAAAAAGCAGCAGTCTGTGGCATTTTTCTTTTTTTTTGTAGTTGATGAAAGCTATTCAGTAGACGTGTTTCTTTTTGCCTCTCTGTTGATCGCGTTATATCTCATTAAAGTTACATCATCCGCAATTGCCAGCTCGTTCCAAATAGTGAAATGAACTAGTGACACCAATCCCATCTTATAAATTCACTCATTTCTTGCGACTTTTAAGTTAACAAACCCCATAGTTAATTTTTCCTTAAAACAAAAAAAAAAAAAAAAAAAAAATGCTCCGTTCGCCTAAAGCTCGCCAGTGCAAAGTCCAATCGCCGGCTGTCATTATCTCTGTTACCACTTCTGAACAACAACAAACAACCAACCAGTGCAACGTGCAATCTTTTAGTGTCACTCCTCCTGTTGCAGTTTCTGCCCAACAACAAAAATTCAATCTGAAACAAACATCTGAACCGCAACAAATAAATCTTCTTGGCCAAATTGAAACCCCTTCGACGCTTTCCATGGAAGGTCTGGATGCGAAACTTGAGAAACAGAGCGAGTTTATTGTAAATTTGCTCTCATCAAAATTGACGGAGTCAAAACAGAGGATCCTCAACAAAATCGAAAGTGAAGTGAACTCTATTAAACGCAGTATCACCGATTTAGATGAAAGAGTGTTAAATCTCGAAAAAAACCAACTCTGTATCGCAGCTCTTAAAAACGAAGTAAACGCAATAAAAAAAATATATCGAGGTACAAGAAAATAAATCCATTGCTGCAGATGCTCTTCTGTACGGTGTTCCAACTGTGCAAGGCGAAAACCTCACTTCACTGTTTAATAACCTTTGCTGCTCAGTTAACGTACAGGCCCCTTTACTTAAAAATATATATCGCACTAAACCTAAAAATAGAAACACACAAAATCCACCAATAATGCTTAAATTTAACTCCGCTTATAACAAAAACTTCATATTAAAATCCATAACATCTCACTGTAAACAAAAGAATTCACCACTTCGCCTGCGAGACATCGGAATACATTCTGACGTTTACATACCCATCCACGAAGCTCAAACAAAACATAACCACTCGTCGATGCAGCGGGCGCTCGGCTACAAAAGGGAAAAGAAATTAGTGTCTGTGTATTCTTCACGTGGGATCGTATACGTCAAGTTGATCGCAACAGGAAAAGCTCATGCTGTTGAAACCATGGACAATCTTCATAAGATCATCGACAGAGGCGAAAGCTCAGAAAGATTTACGACCGATCAGAGGCAACAGTAGCGGCCAACGTATATGTTTTTATTTTTTAAATGTTTTTATTTCTTCCATTTTAATCTTTATCATAGCTTTTGATTGTATTTTATTTATCTATCTATTTACTCATTTATTTATTTATTATTTTTTTTTTTTTTTGAAATCTTTTTTCATAACATTTATTTTCGCTTTTCATCTATGGCAACACAGAGCCGGGATTCTCCAGAGGCAGGTGGCTGTGGCATATTACGATCGTTGGTTAGAATATTTCCTAAACAAAAACATGGGCTTCAGATCTGCCACATCAATGCACAACGTTTTTGGCCAAAAATAGATGAATTTCGTTATCTGTTTAAAGGTTCCGGGGTCGACATCATTTGCGTTTCTGAAACTTGGTTCACTTCAGTTTCTGATAGTGAGGATATAAATGATGAACTGTATCGCTTAAAGGGTTATCAAATTTATCGAGGTGACAGAATTGATCGTAGTGGTGGAAGAGTCGCTATATATGTTAGAGTTGGTATTTTCCGCAACGTTAAAATAAAGTGTCGGTCCAAGCGTAACTACGAGATGGATTATTTGTTTCTGGATCTAATTGGCAACGTTGATACAGTTCTTCTTGGAGTCGTCTATAGACCAAACAAATCAATTAACCTCTGTCATCTTTCTTCCCTGCTGGAAGAAATCTCAGTCAACTCATCGAACGTAATACTGTGCCGAGACATCAATAGTGATCTCTTGGCGGAGCGTAAACTTATCGATAATCTGAGTTCACTTAACCTTTCTCCTGTTAACTCTACTACACCAACTCACTTTAGTGACTCTTCTAGTACACTACGCAGAAGACATAATTCTAATCCAGGAACCATGGATTGCAGAAGGCGTGGTTCGTGGACTTAGGACACCCACATACGTTCCGCTCTATACAAGAGACAAAGGTAAGATTAGAACTTGTATATTAGTGAAACGTAGCCTTAATGTATTTCTACTTCCCAACCTCAGTGACCCCGACCTAACCGTTGCCAGATTAGAGACTGCCAAAGGCTCTTACTGGCTGGCATCGGCTTACCTTGGCCACGACCAAGTGGGCCCTCTCCCTGGTGATAACCTAGAAAGGGTGGTACTGGAAGCGGGAAGGCAAAAAACTGGCCTCATAATCGGATGCGACGCTAACGCACATCATACGGTATGGGGCAGTACCGACATCAATGATAGAGGTGAGTCACTTTTAGACTAAATTTTAAGTACTAACCTCTTTATTTGCAACATTGGCAATGAGCCCACTTTTATAACTAGAATCCGGAATTACCGGAAAACTGACTGGCCAAAATACAGAGGAATACTGTCAGAAACGCTATCCTCTGAACTATCAAGTCCCCCGCGTGACACCAATGAGCTTGATATGAAAGTCAAAGAATTCACTCTGGCTCTCAATCAGGCTATGGCCGCTTCCTGCCCTCTTATTCAACCAAGAGACAAGAAAAAGCCACATTGGTGGACATCGGCACTGGGACTGCTCAGAAACGCTTGTAGAAAACTTTTCAACGCAGCAAAAAGCACAAGAAAAGTAACCGACTGGGACTCATATAAAGAATCCCTCAAATTATACAAAAAAGAACTGAGGTAGGCAAAGCGACAATCCTGGAGGTCATTCTGTGACAAAATCACAGAAACCTCTGAGGCATCGCGGCTAAGAAAAATCCTCTCCACAAATCCTATGATGCCTAGCTGTTTGAAAAAAATCGATGGCTCCTGGACAACCTTAAGCGATAAATCACTCAACCTGCTTCTGGACACCCCCTTTCCAGGTAGCTCCCAACTCGCGGCCAGTAGTAGCCCGAACATGCTTACTGCAAGCGTGGCCAAAATTCATGGTTTGATTACGAGAGACAAACTGCTCTGGGCGCTGCATAGCTTCAAACCATACAAGTCTGCTGGTCCGAACGGTATAATACCTGCCGAGCTACAGAGGTCCTCAGATATTATTCAGCCTGTGTTAGAAAATATTATGAGGAGCTGTGTAGAACTTATCCACATTCCACTGTTATGGAGAGAAGTCAATGTAATTTTCATTCCCATGTAGTCCCGAAGGACCTCAGACCTATAAGACCTATAAGTCTGAAAACTCTAGAACGACTGATTGATATCCATATTCGAGCTAAAGTTGATCCAAGACTTCTGTCTACGGCTCAACATGCCTACTGTAAAGGAAAGTCGGTGGAAACGGCTTTGCACTCTCTGACTAGCCACATCGAACGATCCCTACAATATAAGGAGTACACAATGGTTGCTTTCCTAGACATAGAGGGCGCCTTTAACAACGTCAACACATCCGCAATCACGACTGCGCTGTCAACTCTGCAGGTAGACGGCTCACTTGGGGAGCTGATTAATCTAATGCTAACAAGCAGGATAATCAACTCCAAACTGGGTGAGACTTCTGCTAAAAGATATGTCAGTAGGGGTACGCCGCAAGGCGGTGTCCTCTCCCCCTTCTCGGGAACTTAGTGGTTAACGAACTACTGATATACCTGGAAGCGGGTGGTAGCAGAGTGATTGCCTCTGCGGATGACGTTGCCATAGCCGTCTCAGGAAAACATCTAAATACCATTAAAGAACTCCTCCAAGTAAATCTCAACAGATTAACCCTCTGGGCAGATCGCTGTGGATTGGGAGTAAGCCCACATAAAACTGATCTTGTCCTCTTTTCCAGGAAATGCAAAATTCTCATAGAGCCTCCCTCAATAAACGGTACCAGTTTAGTCTTTTCCGATACAGCAAACAATTTGGGTATCATTTTTGAGAGGAAACTAAACTGGAAACCTAACATTCAAAAAAGAGTCAATAAACCCACAATAGCTTTATTTTCTTACAAAAAAGCCATGGGGAATAAATGGAGCCTTCAACCTCGCATAACCCACTGGCTATAAATCTCGGTCATAAGACCGATACTTACTTACGGGGTGGCTGTCTGGTGGACGGCCTTGGAAAACGCAGTCAACCGCATTAAACTAAGCAGAGTCCAAAGAACAGCATGTCTATGCACAAGCGGAGCCTTGCGGTCTACCCCCTCTGCGGCATTAGATATTCTGCTTCACTTGGCACCCCTCGACATTTTTAGCAAGCAAGTAGCTGCGACTGCAGCTATTCGCCTTAAAGCGACTAAACAGTGGACAAATAATTCATTTGGCCACGCCAACATTCTTAATACATTAGGAATCCTCACAGAGAACACCGATTACACCATACCTGAACTTTGGTTTGACAAAAACTTCCATGTAAGCTTCCCCTCTAGATCATTCTGGGAGGAGGATGCTTTCATGGAGGACAAGTCAATCCATCTCTACACAGATGAATCTAAAACCGACAGCGGAGTTGGTGGCGGTGTTTTCTCAGATAAGCTAAATCTAAGCCTCTCTTTCCGCCTTCCAAATCACTGTAGCGTGTTCTAGGCGGAAATTTTGGCGATTAAAGAAGCTCTGTCCTGGCTGAAGAAAAACGTGATATCTGCAAAGGATATCCGCATATTTTCGGATAATCAGGCCGCCATCAAGTCCCTGGACTCGGTCTCATGGAGATGGCAGAGCAGTTCAACATTCACCTTTGTTGGGTGCCGGGCCACAGAGACATTACAAGGAACTGCAGAGCCGATGAACTCGCCAAAATTGGAACCACTCTACCTATCCTACCGGACAAAGGTAGTATAGGTATACCAATCGCTACGTGCAAACTAACACTAAAGCTAGATGCCAATAAAAGATCGGATCTTAGGTGGACTGCTGGACAAACATGTCTAGCAACCAAACAGATCTGGCCAAGGCTGGACCTGAGTCGATCTAAGTGTCTGATCCTTTTAGATAGGAAACATCTCAGCGCCATAATAGGTGTCATTACCGGACACTGCCTCATAGGCAAGCACGCAAGAAGGCTTGGCGCTTTTACTAACGATTTCTGTAGAAGCTGCATGGACGAGGAAGAGGAGGAGACAATCCCCCACCTACTCTGCACATGCCCAGCTCTCTCTCAGAGAAGGAAGCTTCATCTAGGAGCTTTAGGTTTACAACAGACATTCAAATAGTCATGAAACAACGGGACGAGGCGTATGATCGATGGAAGCGCTTTAGAATAGACGAGCATCTCAGAGAATATCGAACTCTCCGTAATAACGTTATTCGCAAAATTCGCGCAGCCAAAACACAGCTTTATTCTAAACGCCTGAACGCATCATTGTTTGGTAAACAGTTGTGGAAGAACCTCAAGGAGATTGGCGTGGTTAAGCAAAATAGTAGCCTTCCTGACAATGTCGATGGAAACGCACTCAACAAAAGCTTTGTATCTTATTCCCCTCTGATTGCTTATCCTCCTCCATATGGTCCCAACCTCAACATCAGCACCAGTCCAACGCCTTTCGAAACCTTCGAGTTTTCTGCTATTATTTTCTACCAGGCAGATGTGGTGGAGAGTCTACTTTCCATTAAATCTAACTCAGCTGGAGTAGATGAGATGCACCCCAAGTTTACTAAGGTTATTCTTCCCATAATATTACCGTACGTTACCCATATCTTTAATCATATATTAACTACGGGTGTGTTTCCCTCAATCTGGAAGAAATCCAAAATCTTACCCATTCCTAAGAACCCTACTGGTAACGACTTTCGGCCAATTGCGATACTTCCATTCCTATCTAAAGTCTTCGAAAAAATTATGCATGCAATGATCAGCTAACATTTCTAGTCCTCCTTGATTTCTTAAAGGCGTTCGATACCGTCAACCACGCTATTCTATGCGATAAACTCTCAAGCAAATTCCAGTTTTCCCTTTCAGCGGTGAGACTTTTGGCTTCGTATCTTGTAGGTCGCCACCAAGCAGTATTTGTGAATGGTGGAATGTCCAACTTTCTTCCCAATTCCTGCGGAGTGCCACAGGGATCTATATTGGGACCCCTCCTGTTCTCATTATATGTTAACGAGCTACATTCCATTGTCACAAGTTCCTCCGTTGAAATGTATGCCGACGACACCCAATTACACAACAGCTGTACACTTGACTCGATCGACCTTTGCGTTCGCCAGCTGAACTCTGACTTGGTAAACATTTTTAACTGGTCGCAACAGAATCTGCTGATGATGAATCCCAGAAAGTCAAAGTGCATTGTTATATCGAGGAAAGCCTTAAACACCTCCCGATTTCCACCGCTCCACCTCAGTGACGATCCCATTCAATATGTGGATACCGCTAAAAATCTAGGTATGACTTTCAACCAAACCTTAACATGGGCGGGCATCAGCGGGCAAAGTTCATGGTATCCTTCGCTAACTGTGGGCAACTCAAACCTTCACTCCATTAAAAATAAGAATTCTTCTCACTAAAACACTCATCACTCCTATACTCACTTATAATTGCGAAGTCTTTGGAAAGTGCGACTCTATCAACAGGGGGAACATAATGTCGCATATAACAACGCCGTTCGATACACTTTTGGCTTACGAAGGTATGATCGCATTTCAGAATTCTCCTACCGGATCTGTAACCTCACGTTTGATAGCCTTTTGCAATACCGTACAATAACTATGCTGCATAACATCATACATACGCATCAACCCCGAAACCTTTTTAATAGAATAACGCCGTGTGCATCTGTAAGAACAGGGCAACTATTACCCCCGCGATTTTCTTGTTTAACGTCAGAACGCCAATTCTTGGTAAACGCTACTCGACTTTGGAATTCCCTCCCTCGCCTAATTAAAGAAATGAAAAAGAAAAAAAGATTTCAAAAAGAACTCAAATCTTATCTTTCGACTTTGTAGTTTATTTCACCTTTTTAATTGCTATGTTAAATTATTATATTTATTGTTTTTATTTAACCTTTGATCGACCGTTTCTACTTTTTTGTAACATTGTTAGTCTAATTTGCTAGAAGCTTTCTTCTTTATTTTTATTAAATCATTTAAATAAGCTTATCACTACTAAAAAAGATAATGTATCTTACTGTGTAAGCCATCTTAATAAAAGATGAAATTGAAATTGAAATTGAAATATATGCACCAGCAGCAACCGCCGCCTGTGCCGCCACAACAGTCGTCTGAGTAGCAGGGCGGTCCACCGCAGCCAACGTTGTAGCTAATGCAGCGTTCTCCACCCGGTGGTTGTGGACCTGGTGCACCGCCCAATAGAGGTGTACCTCCACCGCCCAGTCCGGCGCATATACAGAAAATTTTGGACGAAAATCGTGGCATACTCAAGACGATACAAGACTTTCAGAATATGGGCAAATCACAGGAATGCATTTCGTACCATGCAGCGTTACATCGTAACTTGGTGTACTTGGCGCAGTTGGCTGATCCGTCGATGAATATGGCTCAAATATTGCCGCCATCGCATGTCTTGGCTTCACAGTCACAAGGTCGACCGCATGGCATGATGGGTGTTCTTCAGGGTCCTCCTCCGCAAGCAGGCGGTCCGGGTATGCCGCCTCACGGTCATGTTCCTTCAGAGCCGCTTCAAAGTACCGCTCAATTGCCATACCCGAATGCCAATCAGCAGCCTCCGACATCATATGCAAACATGCCGCAACCTAATTCGCAGCAATCTCAGTCGCCGGCTGGATAACCACAGCAGCAGCAACAACAACAACAGCCAAGAGGAGGAAGTGCTATACCACCTCCTGCGAGGGCCAGGTCAGCAGCCACCTCCATCAACTCAGAACAGCCAACAACCACAACGAACTGGACTGCAACCACAACCACAGCAACCACAGCAACCACCGCCGCAGTCGCAGTACAGCGGAGGATATCAGCAGCACGGCCACTATCCTCTATATCCGCCCCAAACTCAACCTTATCAACCACAGACTGGTTATCCAGGTGCTATGCTACCTTATGGTCCTCCAACTCAAGGCTTTCCGCCCAGCAGCCAAGGCTACCATCATGCTGGCATGCCGCCGACATGTTCGACCGGTGGGCCGCCTCCATCATATCATCCCTCTCCGAATACTTCGCAGCACTAATCAAAAATCGCAACCGCCACCACAGATGTATGGACCTAATGCTGGAGCGCAGGCGCACCAGGTCAATATCCTCCGCAGAATGCCGGCGGACCACCGCCACCGCTCAGCCTCAGATCCAGCCACCAGGGCAATCTGATTATGAACAAGCAGGAGCCGGGACTCAACCACCATATCCGCCGCAGCCACAACAATCGCCGTATCAACAAGGTCTTGGCGGATATCCTCCATCTGCTCAGCAGCAACAACAGCAGCAAAATGCAATGGGACATCCACCGTCATCACAACCAAATCAAGTAGCACCACAGCCACCACTAACCACTGGTGCACCGCCCGGCAGTTCATATGGTTCCCCGCCTAGTACCCTCAAATGCTCCATCACAGCCACCAGTTTCGCAACCTCCCTCTTCCCACCTACCCACTGCGTATGCCACTCCTCAATCGGCCACAAATGAGTAAAACAACCGGCGTACTCATCGCCACCGTCCCACGGTCCAACGGGACCACCAACTCCTTACGCTCAGCATCAACCGCCACCACAACAGTCTCCACTGCCAGATTCATCGAACAATGCTCCGTCGAATGGAGTTGCTGTGCCAACTCAATATCAGCCACCACCTGACGCTCAGACTTATGTTGCTCCGCCCACATGGCAACCGTATGCACCACCTGGTTCGGGTGATTACCCTGGTCATGGATATCATCAGCAAGATTATCCAACAATGCCTCAAGGACAGTATCCTCCATCGCAGAGATACCAAGGCTATAGACCAGGGGCACAAATGCCTCCACCCGGTGGCCAAATGCCACCACCAAGTCCGCAGGGCCCGCCTGCTGGAGCGTACTCCTATGCCTATCAGCCGTCTCAGTAAGCGAGTAGCTAATTCTAGTACCCTAGAAGCGTTTTTATTTTTATTTTTATTTTACATTGGCTTACTCCGTAACTGACTTGAAGCATAACTTCCTACATGCAGAACCTGTTACAAAATGTATTTCAACGAATTTTCTGTCTGTCAAATTGTCCGTTGTCCTGTCTGGATGACATCTCTTTTTTGGAAAGGTCTACGGCCGTCCTGTAAATTTTGAATTATGATGAGTCACTAAATTTTGTTTATTGCAATAACAATAGCTGAAGAAGTATGTAGGATTTTTTGATATACTGATTTTTGGACGCATGGCGCACCTCCAAAGTCAAACTTGCAAAATTCGCAGAAAAATCGCCAGAAAATTGTTAATAACAAATGAACTATGCCATATAAAAAAAAAAACTCCTACGCACTTATATAGACAATATATTTTTAAGGATCTTGTTAAAATTTGAAGTGAATTGGTTGAAAATTGCTCAAGTTATGGGTGCGGCCAACGTGAAAAATGCGGCCTTTGTACTTTGTACTTTGATAAACAAGCACTTCGAGATACTTCCCAGCCACAATTTTTTGGAATATCAGTTGTGACGTTCTAAAAGACCATTGAAAGCAATAAAAAAATTAGATTTTTTTTAAAATCCTAGAGTGGCCGAACTCCTCAAATATGAGCGGAGTAATTTTCAAAAATCGAGATTTGAAAAAAAAAACGCGTTTCCAGATTTATTCCCCGAAAATGTCGCCTTCATTTGATTTTCTCGTGTGTGAATATATCAAACTTAACATTTACAAGTGACTAATCGACGATTGATGATTTATATATAAGACTTTGAAATTCGCGAAAAGTAGCTTCCTCAGCTTGTTTTTATTCTTAGGAATACGGCTGTCCTTCGCAGGATCAGAAGGTCGTTTTTCAGCAAGTTTTACACCTTTGTACACCTTTGATTCTTGAATATTGTTTGGCAGCCGTTCCGATCGTGACACCTGTTCCTCATTGGCAATTGACAATGGAATATTTGCTACTGTCTCGGCCACACCTATCCAACAGAGCTTAGGTACAATTGCACAGAGGGTTTTATCGTAACACTCATTTATTATTTTTTCAACAACTCCAAACGACTGTATTGATTATTCAATATAAATTGTTTAAAATCGAAAACTAAAACTTAAGAATGAGGAAGATCAGAGTCAGGAGAGATGATAATTGAGAGCGTTTTTGAGGCCACAAGTACTCGTACTTCCGCTTCAATGGAAATCGAACACATGGGGAGTTTTATTAGCTTGCCGTAGCATATGAGGCAATTGCTCGTTAGAACCGTATAACGTTCGGTGATTATTTGGTCGAAAAAGATTGGCAGACTTTAAATTGTGTGGGTTACTATTAAAAAAAAAACACTGGTGCCGTAGTAAGATAGAGTCGATGTTGCCAGTTAACAGCTGTTGGATAAAGATAATATCGGCGGATTCGTGGCGTTTTTCCACAGAAAGTAGACCCAGCAATTTGAGTCCGTCATCAAAGGGGGAGCCTGCTCAGAGCTGATCATTGAAAATCAAGGAACCTGACTTATAAAACTCACATAGCGGCTTTAGTTTGTTTAGATAAACGGGAAAGAAAATTCACTATCTGCGCTTCTGACGAAGCGTCTATATTGTTTACATCGCTTTAGTCATTGGAGAAGGAAACTCCACTTATGAGCTTCTTTGGGAGAGAGCTGAACATGTGCAGATTCTGTTGAAAACGTTTGTAAAAACACAAAACCCTTTTGCATGCTTTTCTATAAGACCTATGATTGCGCTGAGATGCTTCCTATTTAGAAAGATCAAACTTTTTAGCGATTCAGATCCAGTTTTGGACAGATTTGGTTGGTCGCTAGAGAATAGACATGTTGACCCAATAGTCGGCCTTAGGTTTGTTCTTCACTAGCGTCCGTCTTTAGTTCTAGTTTGCATGTAGCGTTGGTATACCCATGCTACCTTTTTCCGGTAGGATAGGTAGAGTGGATGTTGACCAGCTCTGCCATCTCCCTGAGAGATGATCGAAAGTCAAGGGCGGTTTTAAAATATTCTGAGAAAGAATTTTGTGACAAGAGTAACTCTTCGTTTGATTTCTGATAGCGGAGCCGAGGTATAAAAAGTCTCTGACTACATCAAAATAGCTCTATTGACATCTAGTTCAGTATTAAAGCATTTTATTTCCTTAATCATTAACTCTTACATACTAACAAAAAATGCTTAAATGCTAGCTTAAAATTACTTAACAATCTCATACTAACTTACTGGCCCCACACATTCACTCTAAGCTACTCTAAATTCTTATAACTATGTCTTTCGACTTTATTTACATTTTATTTATAAATATTTATTTTGTAAACAAAAAACTTAGCATGTGGACATTTTTTTTATTTTTTATAAAAACTTAATATCTAACTTAAAATAAACCTTAGCCTACTTAACCTACATACACAATACGCACATACACACACATAGACATTATACACAATTATATACATATATTAGTATACACTTTTGTATACACTGATATATGTATATGTTTCTTAAATGCTAACCTAAACCTATGTAAGCTGGCCATCGCTATTTATAGAGAAAACAGATTGGTCAGCTCTTCCTCATTAGTGAGGCTGGTCCGTAATTGACGGAAACGACGACGAAACATCTACTCCATCATTCAACCATCAGAAATGCTGCCGAACGACATCCCTCTTATCGCGATTCCCCACCGCCCTACTGAACCTGTGGCGATCCACACTGCCGTGTGCGACGTCTCTGTTGTAGTTGAGTCGCCTGTCCCTAGCTGTCCGAGCGACATGGAATATTAACGGCACCTCTGATCTATCCTGGATCAACCCTTTCTGATCTAGGTAGAGGAATGTTTCCGGTGGAACGAAGCCGTCAGAGCGCACACTCTCGTGGTAAAGGTAATTGGGGTAGTAAGCCCCAGATATCAGGTTATTCGTCGAGGTCATTGCTCTTGCAATGTGCCTTCGAGTCAGCTTAATTACGAAGTTGTCCACTCGTATTAGGTTCGCCCTGTTGTAAAGGACCTCATTAGGATAAAATTTCTTGTACTCCGATTCTGGTGTTCTGTACAAGCGAAGACAAGCCCTAAGGCAAGCCCTCTCAAACACCCGAATCTTTTCCATTAAGCTTGCTCGTACATTGAACCACACGGGACAACCAAATACCAGCATGGGCCTAATAAGGGCCATGTAGCAGATTACCTTTACCCTCGCATCGAGTTGGCTGCTATAAAACAGTCTCTTTGTAAGGGCAAAAGCACCTTTGGCTCTGGCCAGAGCAGCATCTACATTTTTGCCAAAATACAGAAACTGATCTAGCCAGATCCCAAGGTACCTGACTACATTTCGACAGGCAAGAGGCTGTCCGTGTTGTCCAACGATAGAGAACTTTCGCCAATTTTTTCTGGTATCCCTAGAGGCTCCAGACAACGGCGTCCTAAAGAGAATGGTTTCCGACTTCTGAAAGTTGATTTTCAACTTCCAGTCATCGCAAAATCGTCTTATCTTATCGAAGTCATGCTGCAAGAGAGTATTAATGACCTCGATTTTTGGACCTGTTCTGTACGCTACCAAATCGTCTGCGTACGCAATAGTATGGGGAAGTGAACCTATCAAGTTGCTTGTAAAAATGTTGATCGGCGAATTGACCGCGCCTTGCTGAAGACCATTTTTAATTTGAAATATTCCAACAGAAGTCACATCACCATTTTTCACGATGAACTATCTGTTAGTTAGCATATTATAAAGAATGTACAAGAGTGGTTTACTGATCCCCAGCCTAGTCAGCTTACAGAAAAGACCCTCTAACCATACGGTGTCGAAGGCCTTCTCCAAGTCAACAAGGCAGGCACCAGTGCACTGTTTCTTGCCTTTGTTCCATTGGCTATCGGACACCAGTTTAGACGCGGCATGTGAGATATCATGTCCCGCCTTAAAACCGAATTGATTATCCGGAACTATATGTTTGTCCTCAACCCACCTAGACAGAGCTCTATTGATTACCTTTTCAAAAACCTTACTGATATTCGGAAGGAGACTTATCGACCGGAGATTCGCCGGATTGGATATATCCTTCCCCTTTTTGGAGATAGGTTGAACCACCGCCGTTTTCCAATGCGCTGGATAATGTGCATTATTCATTGCATTATTAAATAGGGTGGTGTAAATGTCCACCGCTTCTAGAGGAAGATGTCGAAGCACGATGTTCGGAATACCATCGGTTCCCACCGATTTCTTAGCCCTGATTGTGTCGAAGATCTCATGGAGTCCTTCCTTCGAAATGGACGGGGGTAGGCCACCCACTCTGGCAATAACGTTATTTGCCATATTTTCGTCGCTAAACCGGGTGAAACCAGAGCCCTCGGATCACCAGTTCCCTATTTCATTTCGAATGCAGAAGTCGTGCACCAAGACGCGATTGTCCAGGTCGTAATTAGGGCCAATGGTATCAGTGGCCTTGTATACTTCCTGGAAAGTCGCCCCTATGGTCTCAACCTTCTCCTGTGGATCGTCGATCACAAAGAAGTCGTCATCATCAGCCACCTCACTTGGATCAATACCTGCTATTGTCAGTAACCGTTCGTTGTCTGTTGTCCGGGCTATTTTAAGACACTGAAGGTCGTTTTGATTTTTTCTCCGAAATAGTTTATTGATTTGCGGAAACATATTCGGTTTGCTGGTGTTTACAGCCCGAACCTTGTTATTCCAATATGAACTTACAGAAATTCTGTAATTTTCTTTTATTAGCGTTTGAATATTTTTAATCGACGACTTCAGTGTCCTAATCTCCGGGTCTCGTCGGTCAGTTAGCTCTCTGTACAAGTTTTTAAGTCTTGTCAGAAGTCTACTTTTCTGTCACTGCAGTGCGTCAATAGTAGGATTGCGGAACAGGTCTTCGTTAGTCGTACGTCGATACCGCGGTATTGTAGTGTCCATAATTTGTTTAATTGTCTCGTCCATCTGTTTTAGGTAATTGTCGATCTCCTCGTTTGACAAATTCCTATTGGACAGTGGGTGGAGCGTGTTCGAGAAGAGCGCTCTTGTCAAGGTTGCGGAGAAGCGTGTCCATCGAGTCTTACTGTAGTTGTAAGAATATTTTTGGACAAACTCCTCCAATTCCGCAATTTCGTTGGGAACTGTAATTTCTGTGCTAAAACCGCAATGGTCGCTGTCATACACGAATGTGCGCAGACAGTTTAATGTTTGTAAATTTGTACCTGTCAGTCGTATACGTTCGTCGTACAGCAGTAGATCCAAATAAGACCCGCTTCTGGGAAACGACGGGTTATCCGTCGCTTTAAGATCGAGTCTGTACATGACATCGTGCTGACCCCACCAATCGAGTAGCAGGTTCCCTCTAGTATTTGGCAAATTATTTCCCCAATCCCTGTGTCTAGCGTTGAAATCCCCGCCGATTATAAAATAATTCTTCTCCGATTCCAGCCTCAGAAGTCGAAAAAGCCTGTCGAGCTCTGTAATAAATAGGGTGGATTGTGAAGCCTCAGGTGCATAAACAGAGGCCAAGTACAGCCGCTTTCCACTGCGGAGCGGGATGTAAACGACGACTGCCTCCAACACCCGGAACCTGCGCAACAGGCCCTTGTACACTCTGTGAAATTTTATACCTTCTTTAATGAAGATCGCGACACCGCCTCCACGTTTGGATCTGGGCCGATTTCTTCTCCTAACAATATAATAATTGTACTCCAGTTTGTGCTCATCGGTTAGCTTGGTTTCGCTAGCGAAAAGCACATCAGGAGTTTGGTCTTGTAGCAATTTAAACATCGCGGCTCTTCGTTCGATCCTAATCAGTGAATTCACATTCACCGCAAGGATCTTCAAAGTTTGCTCCACCATGTGCGTACCCATTACGGCATGTGTTGCGTTAGGCCCGGCAGCAACGCGTAGATCTGGTCCACCCGCTTGGCCTGTTCTTGCACCTGCTTTTGCAGCTGAGCCATCTGCCCTTGGATTGCGAGCAAGATGGCCAGCATGTTAGGTGCAGCTTCCGTTGTTCTCGGCGTTGGCGTCGGAGAAGCAACAGCCGCTTGCTGTACCGTAGCCCCCCTACCTGACGCCATTTGGGCGTAGGAAATTTGGGGCGTGACGGCTGGTGTTTGAAACCTCACAGGTGAACGTTTGACCTCCACCTTCTGCTGCCGCGCCAATTTTGCATCTTTAATGTCGGTGAACTTAGGACAACCCCGATAATTTGCGGTGTGTCCCAGGTTCCCACATAATACGCACTAGAGCTGCGTCCTATCGGATGCTCTGTCCCTACCCAGAGCACACTCCTCAGAGCTGTGGTTCTTTGCGCACTTCACGCATCGAGGCTGCATTTGGCAGTTCGACGCGGAGTGCCCGAACCTCTGGCAGCGAACGCATTGTATAACGCCGTCGCTCCTTTTTAATTTTTCCCAGTGAACCACCTGGTAGTCTAGGACATTGATACTCCTTAGACTATCCAGACGGCTTTCGGGACTGAGCTGCACCAGGAAGAACGGCAGACTCCGTTTCTCCCGCCTGGCTCTAGCTGTGGTAAATGGCTTTACCCCTACAAACTTGAGTCCTTCGCACTCCTTCATTTTGAGCAGTGCCAGGATCTCCTCAGGATCGGAAAACGGTGCCAACCCCTTCAGCAGCATCGATTGCCGCTTTTCACACTTCGGTGTGAATAAGAAGTGCTCCGTCGTCGTTTCCTTTAGGAGCTCTTTCGCTTTCGCGTAGCCTTCCACTGTATTACAGTGGATGGCATGGCGATCGTTCCCCAATCGCTTAATATTAAAAGTACTTCCAATTACCAACTTCCACAGGTCCTTGGTTGCATTCACCTCCAATTTATAGGTGTTGATAGGAGGCACCCTCTCCTTCTTCTTCGTCTGCTGCTGTTGTTGTTGTTGTTGCTGTTGTTGTTGGTGTTGTTGTTGTTGTTGTTGTTGTTGTTGTTGTTGTTGTTGTTGTTGCTGTTGTTGTTGTTGTTGTTGTTGCTGTTGTTGTTGTTGTTGTTGTTGTTGTTGTTGTTGTTGTTGTTGTTGTTGTTGCTGCTGCTGCTGCTGCTGCTGCTGCTGTTTTTGCTGTTGCCGTTTTTGTGGCTGCTGTTGTTTTTGCTGCTGCCGTTGTTGTGGCTGCTCTTGTTGTTATTGTTGGTGCTTTTTAAGCTTTTGTTGGTATTGTTGCTGGGTCTGCTTTTGAGCATGCAGCGTCTGCTGATTGCTCTTCGTCTTCCCTATTCCTTCTTGTCATTTGCCTTTCTTTGATTTCCAGTACCCTTTGTTGTAGCATTTTGATGCTGATACTTATGGCCTTCATCTCTTCCTCTTCATCTTCCGATTCGCTCTGTGCCAATGAAGCGAAGCTGTTCCCTTCCCTCACTCCACCAAGCAGTTTTACACTGGAAGTTGGTTGGGTGGGACGTTGAACTATGTTGGAAGTTGGCCTAAGCTTCCTCCTTCTCTTAGCCGTGGGTGTTTGGCTTGACCCGCTTGAAGCCTCGCCTGATAATAACTCAGCAGGTCCCGCTATTGGCATAGCGGACCGCTCTCCACAATCCATCATTTTTTACACTTCTCTTGTTATTAATTCAATAAAAATTGTAAATAAAAACTGTTGTCTGACGATGGGGAATCGAACCCAGGCCTCGGGATCGTTACACCAGGTATGATATCGTCCAGGTCTTTACCACCTCGGCTACCGAACACTTGAAATTTCACTGGCTAAAAGTATGCTTGTTATTTTTCTGCCTTTTTAAGCCGAAACACAAAACACTTCTGATCTCCGTGGAGGTCTATGAACGACTGACTATTGCCATTTATTGTTGCATTCGATTCATCTTTCTTGCTGACAGCGTATATTTAGTTTTGCCCTTGTTCACGACTCAATCCATTTTAGCCACTTCTGTACCAATACTGGCAAGGGCACCAGTGACGGTGCGTATCGACTTGGAATTCTTGGGTTTTTCTAGGATCTGCGATAGTGTGAATATTTGCTCGTTTGTGGTCTTACCGATCCTACAACGTTCATGATCCCCTGCAATTATAAACGGGTCTTTATCATTCCTGGTCGAAAATCCAGTTAAGGAAAGATGGGGCAAAATAAGGCCTCACTGGGAGCTATCCTGTATGTTATATCTGTCCGTACAAAATGAAACTAAGCACGCGGATCTTTGCAACATCGTTGAGTGAATATCAGTGTATAAGCTTGGCGTCAAGCGGATGTCATGTCGCGTCCTGATATACCACCTTGGTCAAAAAGAATAACCACCGTGTGGCTTCCGTTTTGAGTTCTGTTTTTTTCTTGTTAAGTTGGTAAATCTGTTGTTGACATTCCCTCTAAATCTTAGCGTCATAGCTTGACATTTGCAAAAGTTACGTAGTCAAGAGTACATCTATCTCTGTGTGTGTTGGCGATTTTTTACAATTTTAGAAATGGATTTAAAGTTGCAACAACGAACTTGTATTAAATTTTGCGTAAAGAACTGATTTAATGGTGCGCGAACGTTGGAAATGTTGCAAAATGTTTCGGCAACGATTCTCTAAAGAAAACGGTCGTTTACCAGTGGCACGAGCGGTTCAAAAGTGGTCGTGAGCCAATCGAAGATGATGAACGCAGTGGCAGACCATCGACATCGATGGAGTAAAAGAAATGTTGGCCAATAACCGCAAATTAACCATCAGAGAGATAGTGGAGGACTTGAACATTGCCTATGGATCCGTCCAAGACATTTTGGTTAATCATTTGGGTTTCCGTGCCAAAAGAACTCAATTTCATGCAAAAAAGAAACCGTGTTGACGTCGCAAAAGCGATGATTTGCGAGGCTGAATCCGATCCCACATTCATGAAAATTATCATTACTGGAGGTGAGACGTGGGTTTATGAGTACGACACGCAATCCAGACATCAGGCAAGTGAATGGCGTTCACCAAATGAGCCGAGACCAAGAAAACCACGTCGGTTTCAGTCAAAAAAGAAGGCATTGCTCACGGTTTTCATGGCTTACAACGGTGTAATGCATCATGAATTTTTGCCAGAAGGCCAGACGGTAAACAAAGAGTATTACGAGTATTTGGGCGTTATGAGACGTTTGCGTGAAGCAATTCGCCGAAAGAGACCAGAATCGTGGGCAGAAAACTCGTGGATTTTGCACCATGATAACTCACCGTCGCACAGTGCCATCATTATTCGTAATTTTTTGACGAAAAATAAAGGGTCCGCCATCTAACGTTTTTTTTTTCAACTAGTGCTTATTTTGTGAATGGTAAACTCAGCTCATGTCTGATTTGACAGATAATTAGTTTTGTCCTTCCGCTGAACGAATATGGTTGCGTATTCGCTTGAACAACGCTGGGAAATATTGCGACATTACTTTGAAAATCATGGCCGATTTTGCCAAAAAAATCATCTTTTCAGATGAAGCCCATTTTGATCTTGGCAGGTATGTACTCGTAAACAAGCAAAATTGTCGCATTTAGGGCACAGAAAACCCGCATGCATACATTGGAAAGCCAATACACCCAAAACGAGTCACTGTTTGGTGCGTATTTTGGTCCAGAGGTATAATTGGGCCATTTTTCTTCGAAAATGAGCAAGGAGTGGCCGTTACAGTCAATGTCGATCGTTATCGGGCCATATTGAACGAAATTTTGTTCACAAAAATTAAAGAGGAGGATATTGGCAACATTTGGTTTCAACAGGACGACGCTACGTGCCACACAGCCGAAGCTACACTCGATGTTTTGCGCCCTGTTTTTGAAGATCGATGAAGATTGAAGAAGATTTGACACCGTTGGACTATTATTTGTGGGGTGCCGTAAAAGATAAGTGTTACGCCGACAAGCCAGAGACAATTGACGCTTTAAAGGACAATATTCGTGAAGCCATTGGTCAAATACAGCTGCACACAATCGATAATGTGCTTAAAAATTGGACCGATCGTGTAGGCTACTGCATGGCCAGCAGAGGCAGCCATTTGAATGAAATTATTTTCTATTATTAACCGGAAGGATAAAACTAATTATCTGTCAAATCAGACATGATCTAAGTGTTGCCATTCACGAAATAAGTACTAGTTGAAAAGAAAAACGTTAGATGGCGGACCCCTTACAACAAATACCATCCAACTGCCACCAAATTCGCCTGATTTGGCTCCCTGTGACTTCTTTCTGTTCAATTGAGTTAAAAAACCCCTACGGGGAACGCGTTTCAGCAGCCGAGAGGAAGTAACACAACGGTCAACTATCGTAGATGGATCACATCACAATAAAATAAACGAATGTTGCAAGCAGTCAACATTGAATTGGATGGCTACCTTGTTGTAGCCTAAATAAGAATTAGGATATGTTAGAGACTTTGAAAAGCCTTATCTGGTATAGTAGATTATTCAAAAGACCATCTGGTTCTGTTCTGTGCATGAGGTATAAAATATAGTACAGCAGAGTGATGCTTACGACAAGAAGACGAAGCAAACTGTAGGGTTACCCCTCCTCCTAAAAAAAGGGATAAAGATGGAAATTTTATTTTGGAACAGAATCAAAGGTAAAATTCTGAACAAATCGCTTTTGAAATCTGTCAAACGTCAATATGGAACATTTTTTTATGAGGACAACCATTGACAGCAATTCCGCTCGGCTGATCAAAAACATATTAAATTAATTACCCTACCGGTAGATGGTATAATTTTTGCAAATGGCGTCGTACGTCGATCATATTTGACATTTGTGAAGTAGACAGCTGCTGTATACTGCAGCAACAGACAAGCAATGGAATGCTATACTTCGCAAGATCGTGGAATAATTGTGCCGATGTTTCGACATCGATTTTCTAATCGTGTCGGGCCAACTGGGCAAACATTCCTGCGCTTAGCTACTTGATTCGAACAGAGTGGAACCACAGGAGACCATGTAGGGCGTGGCCGCCACCGGACTGGTCGTTCGGCCAAGAATATCGCGGCTGTGGCTGCCGATGTTGCTGAGAACGAAGAAACATTAACCAGACAACGGGCCACGTAATTGGGCATCACTAGACGGACCCTACAGCGACTTTTAGTGAGCAAACAGTGCATCAGTTAATGCTTCCTAACCGTCAGCCGCATATGAATTACTGTAAAGCCATCCTCAATCTCAACAACGAAGAGGACGATTTTGTGTCGAAAATCATCATGAGCGAGGAGACGCATTTACACTTAAGCGGTTACGTCAAGAAGCACTGATCCGCGTTTGATGCACGAAGAGCCATTACATCCACTCAAAACCACTGTATAGTGTGGCGTTTACGCGGGAGGAGCGATTGGGCCGTATTTTTGTGAGGACGCCGTCGGCTATACGGTCATTTTTACTAGCGAACGCTACAGGGCCATAATAAACGACTTCTTACTGTCGGAATTGGATGAGCGGGACAGCACGAGTCACAATGGATATTGTGAAACAAGCGTTCCCTGGTCGCGTAATCTCCCGTTTTGGCGATTTGGGATGGCCAGCAATATCGCCCGATTTAACCATCCCAGAGTTCTTTCTTTGGGGCTACTTGAAGTCGCGGGTTTATGCCAACCAGCCTCAAACAATTGCAACCCTTAAGGAGAATATTCGATAAGAATGCGAACACTTATCACCGGAAATCTTGCGGAAAGTCATGGAATTTCGCCAACTACAGATAGATCAGCCTCTATATCATTGCATACAAATTTCTGTTTACCATGTTCTCTCAACTTGTAACAAAAGCATGAGAGCTATGTAACACATATACCATAAAAGAATGAGATCAAAATAAATGTATCAGTTTACGATAAGAAGTCAAAGCGTCAACATCTTCATTTAAGTGGGCGGCTAACGATGTCGATTTGCTACCATCAAATCATCCGGGCTCTCCTACGCAGCGTACCTTAGGAGCTCCCCTGTTTACTTCAACTCTTGGACTTGGCTAGTGCACTGGTAAGGATGAATTTTCGTTTCAGATGCGGCGGGAAGAGGACCCTTCCCCACTTACAAAACGACGCTTGTTGTCAACTAGCCTTAGACTCTTCGACCCCCTTGGTCTATTGGGTCCAGTGCTCATCCGGTCAAAAATTCTTCTCCAGGACTGCTGGTTGTCGGGCGTAGATTGGGATGAGGAAGTTCATCCAATTATCAGAGAAAAATGGCGAAAACTTTGTCGCGATCTAGACGAGATCCGTAATATAAATTTACCTCGTTGGGTCCAGGTACAGGAGTGGTATCTCCATGGTTTCAGCGATGTCTCAGAGCGTGCTTACGCTGCCGCGGTTTATGCTCTCAGTCAGCAGGAAGACGGCATTTGGACGAGCACTTTGTTGGTCAGCAAGAGTCGTGTTGCTCCAGTGAAATGTGTTACTCTACCAAGAATGGAATTGCAGGGTGCGTTGCTACTGGCCGAGCTTATCCATGCACTGTGTGCGGCTACCACGCACAAACCTATCCGTATTTTCTGTTGGTCGGACTCTCAGGTGGTCCTGGCCTGAATTCGTGCTCACCCATCTATGTGGACGACATACGTAGCTAATCGAGTGGCTGAAATCAGTCGCTTGCTGCCGGACGTAGGCTGGAAACAAGTGCGGTCACCTGACAATCCAGCAGACTGCGCAACACGAGGTTTTACTACCAAAGAATTGGCGGCGTCAACAGTTTGTTGGAACGGCCCGTCATGGCTCGTGCAAGATCCTGAAACATGGCCGAAGGAGAAGACAAGTTTATCATTGGAGATTCCCGACCAGCGGAAAACTGTGACCTTGGTGGCTGTTCGACGAAGCGATTGGTCGGACTGGCTTTCCAAGTTCAGCTCTTTCGATCGACCCGTGCGGGTGCTTGCTTTCATCTTCTATTGGCAGCGACGGTGCTTGAGGCGCGCAGAAAACTCTTCCAAAGGGCTGAAGCTGGAGGACTTACGGCGGGCGGAGCGGGTGCTGTATCAAGCTGCACAATCCGATTTTTTTAAAGAAGACATCAAGGCGTTGCTTAGCGGAAATCGTGTTTGTCATACCAGTCCCTTGCGTCACCATGCTCCGTTTTTGGATAAGTTTGGACTGCTGAGGGTTGGCGGTCAGTTGCATAATGCTTTTCTTGCCTATGAAGAGAAGCATCCAATTCTACTGTCCCGTCACTCATGGCTCGCTAGTCTCTTAGTGCGAAGAGCGCATCTCGCCACCTTACACGGACCCATGTCGCTGACGTGGAGCTATTTGGTAAGCTTTGTTTGGATGCTGGGCGGACGCATTCTTGTTCGCTCTGAAATACTTTCATGCATCCGCTGCGTACGATTCACAGCTCGTCCGTGTGGACAACGGATGGGCACCCTACCCAAAGCGCGAGTGGTTATGGAACGTCCATTTCTAGAAACTGGCGTAGACTATCGTTTAAACTAAGGCTATCAGCGGGACGAGGCGTTCGTTCGCAGGAGGGATACGTTGCAGTTTTTGTCTGCATGGCATCGAGGGCAGCACATCTAGAAGTGGTTACTTCCTTATCTACTGCTGCGTTTATGGCGGCTTTCACTCGCTTCAGTACCAGACGGGGCACTTGTCGCCGACTGTACAGCGACAATGCTACTAATTTTCGAGGTGCTAGTGCAGAGCTTCGACAATTGTTTAGGGAAGACTCTAAGTTCCAGCTTGGTGTTGCGGAAAAGCTGTTAGCTCAACGCATCGAATGGTCCTTCACGCCCCCTTCGGCCCCGCACCACGGGGGATTATGGGAAGCAGCGGTGAAAATCTTCAAACAGCATCTCCGAAAAGTTGTCGGTGAGTCCATATTGACGTACGAGGAATTCGCGACCGTAGCTGCCAGTATTGAACAATGCATGAATGCACGCCCTCTTTGTGTATTGAGCAGTGATCCAGCGGACTTCAATGCATTGACCCCAGGTCATCTTGTAACAGGAGGGGACCTAAGTAATGTTTTCGTTCCTTTAAACTTAAAGTTACGAGGCGGGCGGTATGTAACAAAAGTATGAGAGCTATGTAACACATATACCATAAATGAATGAGATCAAAATAAATGTATCAGTTTACGATAAGAAGTCAAAGCGTCAACATCTTCATTTAATCGTTTTGCTCCCTCGGTCGGCTTTGGGTCAATTTTTTCTGTTGTTGTTTTTGTTTTTTCTTTTCCACTGCGCAAAGCTCCGCTACACAACTCATAGGGTCGTATGTCAATACTTAATCCTTATAAGAGTGTTCGATAAGTCCACCCTCGACTAGATATTAATTTTACAGCGGACTTACGAAAAAATCCAAAATCGGTACACTTATCGTTTTCAAGCTAATATCTGCACTCTGTAGTGTTAAGCCATGTCAAATTCTGGACAATTTTTCACACTTATTCTACTTTTTTCAATGAAGGTGAAGACCACTCGATTTTCATACACTATAAGCCAGAAAGCTACTCATTTTTAAATATTTGAACCCAATCTGATGGGTGAGTTCACGTAATCAATAACTGACAGGCAGATAGTCCGGCTCCAGCTAATGCCTTCCATCCATAGTGCAGATTACAATGCTCATATATGGATTAAACGAGCACAGCAAAATGGGTGTACCTTACATCTACAGCGCCAACATTCCTAGATCTGCCTTTGATTAAAGATATCAGTGATGCATCACCAGTGACATCGTCCGTCCACAAACGTTTGTATCACGCTCCCCAAAAAAGAGCAAAACAAAACGTTTGGCCGACATTTCATTTCAAATACAGACCATCTACTATGTGGAAAGATAGTAATATTGACTCCCAATTAAAGGCTCAAATGTGAATTAAATCTATTTAGACCACGCACGAAAAAGTTTCCCGTACTGAAAAGCGTATCACAAAATATAACCCGACGGCAACACCAACCTTTTTTCTTCATTTTAATATAAACAAACATCGTAACACAATTTCTTGTAATTTATTCAAAAACACAACTCATAACCCCCCAAGGCAACCACCTCTTTTGACACAAAAGAAAATTAACAAAACAAAAGCACTCGCTAAGATGCGTGACGTATCCGAATTCAGACATCATCCCACAGACAAAATGTAAAAGACTTGAGGGGTTATCTCCAACACGTGTCCGTAACCACGCGACACTGAAATCTTAGCTGCCAGATTTGTACAAGTAATTAGTTGCGGTTACTGACATGGGAGAAACTGTGTTGCTTCAGATACTATTTCTGGGGTTACGGTTCAACCCTTAATATTCAAACTTTTTACCAAAACCACCGTGGAAGCACAGTGTTTGTAAAGTAAAAGCAATACGAGTATGTACAGCTTCAAGTGTGGTCTACCGTTGTATCTGCACAGGTCCTTCTGATTGAGAATCAAGGACTTTGAAGACTTTGAAGGTTTCAGGTTTCAGTATCCCAATCCCTATGAGTAATGAGCTCTCATTTACAGGGACATTTATTTGCCATTTTGAGACTGCTCATACTGCTCATACTGCTCCCCCTTTAATGAGCTCCTTCAGAAGCGATTAATTAAATGAAGTGCTGGTAGTAAACGTAATGGGGTAGATATTCAAAATACGTTTTCCTGTTAATCAGGTTAATTAGACGCGAGCATTCGCTGGCATGTATAAGTATTCGTTCTTATTATTCCATTAGAGGCAATCAATTACACGTGGGGGCTTTTCACTTGTGCTTCCGAAATATCAACGAAGTACGAGTATAATGATGATGTCGTCATGTACCAAAATATCCCGAACGGATTTTCGCCCATAATTGAATCATAAACAAAAGGGGCTTTTCATGCCACTTGCAATGTATTTTTTTGGAAAACGGAATAACCAACAAGATTGCATGATAAGCAGAATCATTTTGGGGAAACTGCAATTTTTGGATAATTTTTGGGATGATGCTGAATGATGATAAAAGCCCCGATTCAGTCAATTCAGGGAAACCAATGTGGAATTGTATTTAGGCAATCAGTCATCAGAGTTAAAAGCAATTTTCCCATCACCGAAAACGAGTAGCACAACACGCCATATCTGGTATCAGTCATCGGTTATGGAGAGACCATCAAATATGCTGATGATTCCTTTGTTGGCTTCACATCATCTGGCCTGCATCTACTCGTAGTGTTGCTTCAAAAAGGTATAGACCAGCTGCTGCTAACTCTGAAGAGAATCTTCTACCGAACTGTTGGTGAACAGTAAGAATAGCCCTTATACCGGGAATCGGAAAAGATGGCTTTAAGCTTGCTCAACCTGACTTTTTTCATGTTGAAGAGTACTCGGATAAACGGGTGAATGAATGGAGCAAAACTAGATCGATCGTCTATATAAGATCACTTTCTCCAGATCGATGAAGGTGAGTAGACGTCCTCTACTGTATTGTCCCTTGGGTTGGTGTCCAAAACTTCCCGAACTGAGGCGATAGTGTTCATGCGCTCAAGGCGCCCCAGTCACCTAAGACGGGTTATCCGAGTTATTCTGACGAGGTCGTTGTCTCTGTACAGCTCATTGATACAGATTTTCTCTCTAAGTGGCCGAGAACATTTTTATCCGATTTCGTCAGTGTCCAAGCTTCTGAGCCATAATGCGCTAAAATCACATGACAACGCATGTGACATTGAAGGTCTCGGTTGCAGCACGCATTATCCATCGCCATCCAGCATCGTCGGATAAGCTCAACGGGCACGCCAAAACTAGACATGGCTCTGTAAAATTTGTGTCTATAAATACTGTTATATGCGACTTTAAACAGGTGGTGTATATAGATTGGGAACTCTTTGGTTTGTCGTAAGCTTTGCCGTAATGTGAAACTTTATCGATGTTGGACTTTCTTCGCCTGAAACCACACTGACAGCGGATGGTCTTCGTCTTCGGCGTTCACATAACAGAATTATACATGCGATGTTAACGAGACTTACAATATTTAGGCGACAACCTTCTATAGGATCGGACAAATAAATAAATCCTGAAGCATACTTTCATCGGCCCAGATTTTACAGATGAGTGTACGAGTATGTATCGTATCGAATCATAACGAGCTGCTTTAAATAGGATGGCAGTTAAACCATCCTGTCCAGCAAATTGGAAGCTGCAGTTCTGGCTTCATATTGGCCGGATGAACGGAAATGTTGTCTGTCTTCGTCCAGGTTGAATGATTTATCCCGGTTCATTCTATTTAACAGACCGCAGAAATAATCTTTTAAAATTTTCGCAGCCGATTTTGATTCTATTATAAGGTTTTCTTCTTCATCCACACAGATTTCTAGTCGGCCTTTATTTTTGGGAAAACTTACGAACCTCATTCTTCTAGTAGTGCCTCTCTAAGACCTTAATCGAGTTTTTTCTTTTTTCTTTCAAGGAGCCTATGTTCTTTGCATCGTTTATGAGTGGGACTTGGGAATTCAGGGTGGACATAGCCAATATACGCGGGCTAAAAAATAATCACTTCTTTGCGTACGTCCACGCCTGTAAATACAGTCCAGCTATTTCGGAACTTAGTGAAACACAGGCAGTTCCTCGCCCACACATCTCAGATCAATCAGATCTGCATTTTTCTCTCACCGCGGTCTCACCATTTACCTGCGTAACTATTTAACCACTTCATGTGGTTAAAATACCACCTCCGTAAGCAAATTATCCACTGCGGCTTTTATTTACAGAAGCCCCAAACGACTTTTAACGAGTTTGATGCACTGTCTAACTCCATTCAAAGAATTGTATCCCTGCATCCTCATACCGAAGTCGTTATTATGGGCGATCTCAATATACACAATTCTGGGTGGCCTCGACATTCTGGACAGACAACACCCGAAGGATGGTATATTGAGATCTTCGCTGCGAAAAACAACTTAACGCAGCTTGTAAATGAGCCTACGGGAATACCAGACGTTGATAGTCATACCGCCAACACCCTCGACTTGTTTTTAACTTCTCACCCTGGTAAGTACACCGTAGATGTGCTCTCCCTTCTGTGTCCAATGTGTCATATCAGCTAATTTCTCGTACACCGACCACTCAGTTAGAGGAAAAATTCCTAAACAAACCATATGCATGGTACGACTCGAGCTGTAAAGAGGCTGTCAGGGTTAGAGAAAAGTTAGAGAAATGTCCTACAAGAGGAAAACCGAAGAAAGTTCAACGGAGCCAAAAAAGACTGCATCGCCTTTCTTAAACCTGTGAAATTCGAATACGACCATAAACTGAGGCAAAAAATACTACAATGTCCCAAAGGTAGTAACAATTTTTGGTCATTCGTCAAAAACATTAGAAATTCCGCCTCATCCTCCATCCCAACGCTCATTTACAATGACATTCCAGCTGTCAGCTCTTTGGATAAGGCCAATCTGCTTGCTGCACACTTTGCGGCCAGCTCAACACTCTCAGAATGTGCTTTGTCTCCACCTACACTTGAGTGCGTCGAATCTTCAATGGGACGAATCTACTTTCGCACTCGTGTAGTAGCAAGAGTACTTAAAGATCTCAACATACATAAATCCGCTATTCCAGATGGTATATCTCCCCTTCTTCTGAAGAGGTGTTCTTCCACGCTGGCAAAACCACTGCGTAAGTTTTTTCATCAATCCAACTCTTTAGGACTCTTCCCGAGCAGATGGAAAATAGCATTTGTCCAGCCCGTCCCTAAGAAAGACGAATCATCTCTCTCCTCCTATAGACGCATTGCACTTCCGTCCCTTCTTTCCAAGGTCGTGGAAACGCTGATAAATTGTCAGCTCATGAAATATCTCGAAGCTCGAAAACTTTTCAATGACCGGCAATATGGTTTTTGTAGCAACAGGTCCACTGGTAATCTGATGGCATGTCTCACCGGAAAGTGGAACCAAAGCGTACATCAATCGGGCGAAAGCAGGATAGTTGAACTTGATATTTGTAAGGCATTTGACAGAGTTTGGCATCAGGCTCTTTTGTAGAAAATGCATGCACTTGGGATCGACGACTCTCTTCTTCAATGGATTAGAAATTACCTTTCGGAACGTTCAATTCAAGTTGTCTTGGACGGTTTCAAGTCTGATATTCACAAAATAAATGGTCGTGTGCCCCAGGGCTCTGTTCTGTCACCGACACTCTTTTTAATTTTCATTAACGATCTCTTGTCTGCTACTTCTAATCCAATATATTCCTTTGCTGATGACAGTACTCTCTGCTTTTCATATTCGTTCCCGGACTCACGGCCCTGCTCTTCGGCTGTAGAACGAGAACGGCAGCGTATGCTAAGCTCATTAAATTCCGATATCAACAGCATAACCAATTGGGGAACTATCAATAGAGTGGAATTTAATGCTTCCAAAACACAATGCTGTCTGCTGTCTTTAAAGCGAAATTTAAACACCCAGCCATTATCTATGAATGGCACTTGCATCGTCGAAACCGAAAAACTTTCCATTCTCGATATGTGTGTCAATGACAACTTACGTTGGAATGATCACATATTTGATGTCGCCAAAAATGCTGCGAAATGTCTAGGTTTCCTCAAGCGATGTAAGAAATATTTTACCCCCTCTGATCTGGCCTCAATATATAAGGCATTCATCCGCCCAAAATTGAAGTACAACTCCCACATCTGGTCAGGTGCTCCTAAAACATCTCTGCACCTGCTAGATAGGATTCAAAATCGTGCGATAAAACTTATTGACGATACTAATATCAGTCAATCAATGGACACCCTCGAACACCGACGAAATGTCTCGTGTCTCACTTTGTTTTATCGCTATTTCCAACACCAGTGCTCCACTGAAATCGCCAGTAGCATTCCGCCTATTCAAACTTTCAACTGTAACACCCGTCTCGCTATGAATGCTCATCAGTATACCCTCAAGCCCATTTTCGGACGTACTTTAAAATATCGTGATTCGTTCCTAAGCCGTACAACTCGCTTATGGAATGCCCTACCGATCTCTGTATTTCCTGGTCGTTATAACTTGCAAACATTTAAAAACAATGTACCTCGGTACCTCTCTTTTCTTCCTCCCTAAATTTCCTTTGCCCGCGCTGTGACCAAACATTTTAAGGGTACACCAACCCCTAGAGCGTGCGCCAGACCAAGGCTAATAGTGAAGATTCTCTTCAGAGCTACCAGCAGCTGGTCTATAACTTTGTGTAGCATGATATCAGTCCTATCGTGGTAGGCGCCTTGAAGCCATCAGAGGAATCAACAACATCTTTGATATCCTCATCCGGCACCACACCCGATGAGATATATCAGCTGCAGCATCTTGGGTTATATAGCTCACTTGAAGCTTCATTAATGGGAGCTCGTTCTGAACTGGTTCTGATTAAGTTCCCTGGAAAATGAGCTTCGATCTGTAAAGACTCCAATCATCCTCCAAATTGGTCGCTGCAGATCTAAGCTGGACAGGAAACAAAATTCTTTTTAATTGTCGTCAAATTTGCAAACGTTTTTCCTGGACCTTTTGCTACCTCTCCATTTCCTTGACAGACTGTTTTTCATGCTCTTGCGTTTTTCATCGGAGAAGCCGATCAGCTTTCTTCCCTTTCTCACTGCTCTATATGCTAGTTGTCTTGCTACATGTGCTTACCTGCACTCTTCATCAAACCAGGGTGTGGATTTTGAAATCCTGCTCAATATTTGCGGCATTACTGATTGTTTCATGACATCAATGCCAGTGATCTTAAACTCTTAACGGGGCTTGCAATGGCCTTGACGAGAGATTGAGCGATACGCGATTGACAAAGCTTCTGGCGGTTTGCTGGGATTGTTGCATTCAAAGTCAAACTTCCTCAAAGTTTGAGATATTTCGGCGTATCTATTCTCCAACGAGGTAGTGATCTGAATCTACATTGGCCTCGCCGTTCGCTGATTGCAATGCGATTAATTTGGTTGAGTAACCAGGTCACTGCCATGTTCGATTGCAAATATTGATGCAGGAAAGCGTGTCGCTACAAATGATAGATAATTCATTCGCCATATACCTTCACTCCGAGTTGCTGTCATTTCGGAATGGGTGTCCCATTAAGACCGCCTGCTTGGAATTTCGCGCCATTCTTTTGTGTCGGTAGTGCAGCGTTGTTGATTGACAC
Source organism: Volucella bombylans (assembly GCA_949129095.1). Classification (NCBI taxonomy): domain Eukaryota; kingdom Metazoa; phylum Arthropoda; class Insecta; order Diptera; family Syrphidae; genus Volucella; species Volucella bombylans. The sequence goes on from OX422144.1 coordinate 160,636,331, forward strand.
ATGTCAAGTGTGAACATTAAGGTTTCACCATGGAGAATTACACGCAGGCGCGGTGCAACGGATAGGAATTGTGAAAATCCACAATGATGAAATTGAGTCGGCACTTATCCAAAATGTCATCGAACATTTCGTCAAATGTGTGCCATCAGTCACGGCCATTTATAGAATATTGTGGTCATACATAACCTCCACATCAGACCTTTTGAGGTAAACACTGCGTTTTTTTCTTCAAATCTTGAAACAAGCAGTCATAATGACACACCCTGTTGTACGTCTATTTTTTTTTTGGTCAGCGCTTGTGCTAAGAGTTTAGCATGTTCAGCTAAAAGAGACAATTGATGTGTAGTCGCAGTTACAGCACTTGTCATCGGCAAGTTGCAGCCGTTAATATCTAATCGACACTACCCGTGCTTTATAGCTATCTATCGTCGTCCTTAATTGAAATTTCATTTAAAAAAAAAGGAATGAGCACAATTGTTGGTTCAAATGAAGAGGAAATATTATTTTAATTAAAAAAAAAAGCCACGGTCTGAATTTTTTTCATTTCCTCTCTCACCGTGGACTGTAGCTTTGTAGTGATTTATTCGAAATGATGGCGAATAGTGTATTAGAGCTTCTATCCGCGGTAAATCACGCGGGTTGACATATCCTGTAGCTTATATTGTGAGGGAGGATTCAGGAAAACATATTTTTGTCCATAAAAGAAAGGAAACAAATTAAAAAAAAAGGATGACCATTTAGTCCGCCACATTGGCCGCGTTCAATTTGAGTCCCTTGCAATATACCAAAAAGGCCACACGAGTGTTTGACTTCAAAGAGGAAATAATATTGAAAAATCAGTACTCGTACCATATATGGAATGTGCAAACAATTTCATTAGAATTAGTTCCTACCCTATGGTGCTACCGATTATCACATTTTATTGGATCCTATTCTGCAATATTCAACGTTTGGTTACCTTATCTGGTGCTTTAACATGGCTTTGTGGAAATCACCTTTGAATTTTCAAAATATCCTAAAACCCCTAAGATCTTATAAATGATCAATTGAAACTGGACAATATTTAAGGAGGAACCCAATGTGTATTTAAGTTTTTTTTAAAAATTCAGTTTCTATCCGTATTATTCGCTAGGATCAAATGGGGTAGCACACGCAATAAAGCACGATCTCATGAACGGATCGGCATGAACTCAGTTTTTCATTGTTCCATTTTTGACAGCTCACGCATGATTCGTGACATGTGTCAAAGTCAAACATGCTCAGTTAGTATTGCCATTGCATCTTGGAAAGACTTACACCCGAACAACGCTTACAAATTGTTCAATGTTATTATCAAAATTCGTACTCTGTGAAAAATGTTTTTCGCACACTTTGACCATTTTAGGGTCGTCATAATCGACCTGCTGAGCAAGTAATTCAAGCCACACTGACTAAATTTCGCACCAATTTCACGCTATTGGACATAAAGCCACCTATCCGTATTTGTAGAGTGCGTACAAAAGAAAATATTGCTGCTCTATCCGCCAGTGTTAATGAAGACCGTGATTTGTCTATTCGTGGCCATTCGCTGAAACTGAGATTGTGTTACTCGACTACGCAGAAGATGTTGGGCAAGGATCTTGGTCTAAAACCTTACAAAATACAGCTCGTGCAAGAACTGAAACCGAACGATCTGTCACAGCGTCGAATTTTCGGTGACTGGGTCTTAGAATAGCTGGAGGTAGACCCGCTTTTTTTATTGGATAATTGTCTTCATCGACGGAGCTTATGTCTGGTTGACTGGGTATGTTAATAAACAAAACTGCCGTATTTTTTCCGATGAGCAACCTCAGGCAATATAAGAGCTGTCAATGCACCCGAAAAATTGCACGGTTTATGATTCGGCGCAACCATTGGTCAGTATTTTTTCAAAGATGACCGTGAGAACAACATTATCGTCAATGCCGCTCTTTATCGGTCAATGATTTTGAACTTTTTTTAACCAAAATGTACGAGATGAGCCTTGTCGACAGTGGTTAAAGCAAGATGGCGTCACATGCCACACAGCACCTGAATCAATGGACTAATTGAGAAGTGAGTTCGGTGAGCAATTTATCTCTTGTTTTGGACCAGTGAATTAGCCGTTTAGATCTTGCGATTTGACGCCTTTATACTACTTTTTAAAGGGATACATCAAATCACTCGTGTATGCTGATAAACCAACGTCAATTGCAGCCTTGGAACACAACATTGCACATGTTATTAGCGAGATTCCAGAAAATATGCTCGAAAAAGTGATTCAAAATTGGATTCTCCGTATGGGCCACTTAAAACGTAGTCATGATCAACCTTTACATGGAATAATATTTAAAAAGTAAATGGCAAGCATTGATTTATCAACTCGAATAAAAATTCTATACACTTTTGCAATTTTCCTGTATTTTTTTTGACAACTAAAAACTAACCGCTTAAAAACATAAAGGAACATAAAGGTTGTTTCCATCTCTAGAAATAACGCTGTGATCCAAAAGACTTTGGGCAAATTATCCCACAATCCTGCTTTTTCTAAAAGCCGGGTATCCTAATAGAAGTCATGAATTCCATGACACAGAGAATATATACACTACGACATCCTACATGGATATGGAATGCGCTTTCAGTAGCTGACAAATTGAAAAGACAACCCTAACATCTTCAGAATGCATTTAGTACTCATATGCGAGTATATACGAGTACCTTCAGATACAACGATCAGCAAACGTCTTAGCTTTTGGATTGAGCAAGTGATAAGCAATAGAGAGATTTGCGATAAGCTGTAGTCCTACCTGCCAGCAGTTCTTTCATCACTTCTTGATGAAGACGGCTAAAAGGTAATGCAATAGAAGTCTCTGGGATATTATTCAACATTAATCTAACTGAGGTCGAAAGAATGCCCTTTATTAACCACTCTGCTTACGAGATTATATGAGTATGTCGGAGTATAAGGCCGAACACGTGTAGAGTTCCGTGAAGTATTAATTTCAAACACATTTGTTTATTATGCCTAAGGTCTTCGGAGTTACCTTCAAAAAAATTCTAAAAAATTGAAAACAGGAGGCAGCATAAAAAGTTGGTCAAGACTCACTATCCGCCAGCCCTTAAGCCAATTCCTTTTGCCAATATCTCTCCGTCTTTCTTAAAAAGATTAGTAATCGCTTCAGTAATAAAGTGCCTAAAGTACAACCACTCACCACGTCAGTGCCTAGTACCTGCAGCCTGATGAGAGTGTTTGCGACGTATTGTTCCGTCGTGCTGTTATCACTCTTACAGCAAGTATCACAAAATGTTGCTACACTTATGCCTAGCACACTTAGATGCAAATTGCCCTCTTACGATGCCAATAAACAGTTTGCAGTCTTTCCCACTGTACGGCTTCATTCTTTTTCTGACTTGGATTCTAGCCGAAACCATTCCTGAGCAAAGGGAAAGTCGCATTGCACCATTGTATGAGACGGCATGTCCGTAGGACCACATCCAAGAAAGCCAAAGCTTCATGCAGTCGAAACAGACTGTTATTTGAAGTAGAGCGACAGCAGATCCTCTCGCAGCCGAGTAGATTTGAGGGATCCCCATGACTTGTTTAAAGAGTTGAAGGTTCTTAGCCTGAGCTGTTTGTAAACTTCGTTGTAAAACCAGATGGCAATACCTTTAGCTATTTAGGGTTGCCTTCGCTTTAGAGCTATATTGTTTGATTGCTTGCATATGCTTGAGCGTAGGCGTTAGAGTTATTTAGCGCGTTGTTCAGAGAGCAGATCAGTATACACGATAGCAATGGAAACGCTGCGTTTTCTAATCAAATTACAAATACCGCCAAAAGTTGCGTTGTCGAAAGTAGTCTCAATGTGAATAATAACGCCGATTTTTGAGTGCGTCTTCCACCCTGCCAACAAGATTTTGAATCGCAGTAGTCAGGATCTTCCACGTTAGTAGAAATGTTCCGTCTTGGAGAAAGGATACAGGTGCACTGAAGCTCATTTATTCCCTTCAAACTCTTTAAGGTGAATGAACTCAAGCTGCTTTGTCTCAAGCTCATAACGAGCGTGTTGTTATATTTTCTAATTTTCGGTTAAAGGCTACTGTTAGACGGCGGTCGATATATACGCCTGTGATAGGCTTGCAGTGTAGATTCTCTCTAAAGTTACCACCAGTTGGTCCATTCTTTTTTTATAATCTGCGCGCTCTCAAAGGATTTGAGTACCCTTACAATGTTTGCACACACGCGGGCGAATGAAAGTTAGAAAAAGAGAGATACCGATGAACGTTGGTTTTAAATGTTTGAAGGTTGTAATTACTAGGATATAAAAAGCACAGTGGGGTAATCCATAGTGTGGCTTAGGAAAGAGTCACGATATTTCAGAGTACGTCCGAAAGTGGACTTGACGGTAAGCTGGTGAGCATTCATAGCGAAACGGGCGTTACGGCTGAAGGTTTGAAGGTTTGAAGGAGCGGAATTCTACTGGGCACACTTGTGCATCAGTGGTGAAAATAACGATAAAGCAAGGTAAGGTAGGAGACATTACGCCGGTGTTCAAGGGTGTCAATTGATTGTGTAATATTAGCATCACCTTTTTGTAGCAAAATTGGATATGTGCCGTTGGAGCCAGGCCTCATCCCAATCGATGAAAAATACCAACGATGGTGGGTTGAGTTACTCAGCTCACTTGCTACTACAGTGATAGGAGCTGGATATGAAATATTAAAAAGGTGACCTGAACTGCAGAAGAAGTGCAACCTGGATCAACCAGAATCCACCCCTGCTTTGAGAACCCTTCTGCACCTAATTGGCTTTAAATAATTTTGAGGGCTTTAACCGGAAACTGAGAGAAAGATGAAGGAAATCATTGGAGCTAATCGTAAGCAAAAAGAGCTCTTTCTGAACACACAAATAAATCCGTATCGGTCGAGTATGATACGAGTAAAACTGTGAAGTCTATTACAAATTTGGTGTTTAATTTAGCACTAAACTCCTAGCAGAACTTTCCTAATAGTCGGGTGATATTTTTGCGCCTTAGCAAAATTTTATAGTAATAAGAGGGTAGGGCAAAGGCCCTTCTCCACTGCGTCCAGATTGATCTATTGTGCCCCTTTCTACTGTTAGTTATTTAATACCATATTTCCAGGAATTGGATCAGTCCTTTCCGAGATTGCCTTGAGATTCTCTTCATGGAGAATATACTTGTTTATGAATGCTGCTCGTCTACTGACAGTTGGTGATTAATTGTTTCAAAGGCTCCTCAGTTCCACAGCAAAATCTGATGATTCCCTGATGTCCTCCGTACAGTGCTCTTATATGTCTCATATCAAGGAGATGCTCTAGTTCGGCTCTCTTGTTATTATATTGTTATTTAGGAATTCCTTTGGGTGGTTAAGGCTATCTAGATCATTCCAGTATTTGAGTGCGAATAGCTCTGCCCAATGTTTTATATCCTGGTTTAAGTCGTTATAACTAAAATCAACGCTTGGGAAGCACTACTGTTTCTACTCCTTAAGACGTTTTGAACCACTTTTGGGAGTCAGCGTTCAGCCATAAGTATAGGATTTATGTTCCATTTCTCCCTTGGAAGTACACCCTGTGCCTCTTGGGGTCTAATTGATCTAGATTTTGGGCTCTGGCCTTCTATATTCTGAGGTTACCTTGTTTGAAGTGATTTGCGTGATGTAGCTTGAATGCTTGAATGCTTGTATGGCTGCTTCCTCTTGAATTGCTACATGAAGCAGAGCTGGGTCTAATAACGCCTATCTATGATCCTTAGGCTCAACAGGCTCCTAATCTACTTTGTAGTTCTTGGATATGCACCTCTCCTACGAAGTGTATTTTCCATCGAAAGTTCGCTTTCTCGAAAGCAAACTCGATGTCCATGCACTTTTCATGTTGTTGACCATTCTGCGTAGTGCTGAGTTTGTGGATTTTGCCTTATTGGTACGCAAATTGTAAGTTGTGAAGCGGGATTCTAGATAACATGGCCTCGTTCTTGTATAGGTCAATCAGCTTTTTCATAGTCTTTAGCTTGAAAAATAATTTCGGAGATTCTCTGGGTTTGTTGTGTCCTTTAGGTATGAACATTACTTTAACTGCTCTTCAAGTCAATGGGATATATTTCGGATTGAAACCGGCACTGAAAATTCTAGACAGAAGTGCTAGGAAGTTACGGCCCAGTCCAGATGATTTCTATCTATTCACTCTACCTTGGTTACTATCAAGTCAATCTGTCTCCAATGATTTTGCAATACACCGTTCTGTGTTTCTTGGTCCGATACATACAACCAGGGAAGTGCATCCGCAGAATGACCTCTTGTCTTTCCCTGAAAGTAGCTGTATACTACAGCTTTCTATACTAGCAGTCGACAGAATGTCCTTTAAGTCATTAGAAAAGCACTTCAAAGATTCCCACCTGGCTTCCCTTAGTTCGTTGTCATACAAGAGAGAGACTTTCTGTAGTCCTTCAAGTTATTTTGACTTTATCGAGTTCCTTCGCAGGCAACTTCTGAAATTTTTCAAGCTTCTTGTTCCATACCACCAGCAATCGCAGTTTCGTGACTGACCCATCAGGTTCATCTGTTGTATTTTAGGCTTGTGTTGGTGCTATTGCAATTCAGTACCAAATCAAAGGAGATACTTTTCATAAGAATTAGGTCTCAGACCTCCATTCCATATCGTAGCGAAATAAGTGAGAAGAAAGGCGATCCATTGTATTAGGTGTGCCACTAAGTTCTTTGTCGATAGATGGCTCCAGTAGTGAGTGCTGGTCGATTTTGACATATCCAAAACGTCATGAATCAAGCTGAGACATATGGCAAACCAAACCGTTTTGACACATTAGTGATTTTGTTTTGGCGTCCTATACTTTTGGTTGTGTGAAAATGTGTGATTTTGTGCCAAATAATCATCATTTGCGGGAAGTGTTGATTTTCTTCTTTCATTCGAAGGAAACGGCGACTGAAGCGCATCGAGAGCTGCGATAAGTTTACGGAGATGCTTCTCTAAGTGAAACAATGTGCGGTGATTGGTTCCGTCGCTTCAATGAGGGTGATTTCGATGTTGACGACGTCCTCGTGAAGGAAGGCCAAACTCCCTTGAAGTGGCTGAATTGAAGGTGATGATCAGTGCTAAACACAAGAAGAGTTTGCACCCGCATTAGGATTTAAGTCATTTCCATTCGATTGCATGCGTTGGGAATGACTCAAAAACAAGGAACAAGCCAAGAGACGTTGAGCGCCGTTTTTTCGTCTGCAAACAACTGCTCCAGCGGCAAGAAAGAAAGGGTTTTCTTCATCGCATCGTGACGGGTGATGAAAAATGGCTTCATTACAGCAACTCAAAGAGAATAAATTCATGGAGACTGCCGACATGCTTCTACGTTGTCGGCTCGGTCGAATATTCACGCTGCGAGGGTTATGCTGTGATTTGGTGGAACCAGGTCGGTTTTGAACTGTCAAAACCCAACGAAACCATCACTGAGGAACAGTATCGACTTCAATTGATGCAACTGAGCAGAGCACTGCGCGAAAAACGGCCACAATACGGGCAGAGGCACGATTAAGTGATTCTACTGCATGACAACGCTCGGCCTCACGTTGCCAAACCCGTTGAAACCTACTTGGAAACGCTGGAAAGTCAGATAGTCCCAGATATTGCGCCGTCACATTATTACTTGCTTCGTTCGATGGCAAATGGTCTGGCTGAAAAGCAGTTCCGCTCATATTAACATCAAAAAAGACTCGATTCGTGGATAGCCCCAAAAGATGAACATTTTTTCCGTAGCGGTAACGAGCTCTGACAGAAAGATGGGAGCAAGTTTTAGCTAGCGATGGGCAATAAAGTTGCATTTTCATCAAAAAAAAAAAAAAATCAGCGATAACTTAGACTAGAAACCCATATACTCATATCGCGCTCCCTTTGTTCCGATTTGAGTTCTGTTTTTTTTTTTTTTGTTAAGTTGGTACATCTGTTATTGCCATTCGCTCTAAATCTTAGCGTCATAGCTTGACATTTGCCAACGTTACGTGGCCAAGAGTACGTCTAATTCTGTGCGTGTTGCCGATTTTTTACAATTTTAGAAATGGATTTAAATTTGCAACAACGAACTTGTTTACCAGTGGCAATCGAAGATGATGAACGTAGTGGCAGACCATCGACATCGAAAACCGACGAAAACATTGATTACGGGATAGCGGAGGACTTGAAAATTGCCTATGGATCCCCGTTGGTGCCAAAAGACCTCAATTTCATGCAAAAATGAGACCGTGTTGACGTCGCAAAAAAGATGATTTGCGAGGCTGAATCCGATCCCACATTCATGAAAAGGATCATCACTGGAGGTGAGACGTGGGTTTATGAGTACGACATACAATCCAGACATCAGGCAAGTGAATGGCGTTCACCAAATGAGCCGAGACCAAGAAAACCACGTCGTTTTCAGTCAAAAAAGAAGGCAATTCTCACGGTTTTCATGGATTACAATGGTGTAGTGCATCATGAATTTTTGCCAGAAGGCCAGACAGTAAACAAAGAGTATTATTTAACTATTATGAGACGTTTGCGTAAAGCAATTCGCCGAAAGAGACCACAATTGTGGTCATGATAACGCTCCGTCGCACAGTGCCATCATTATTCGTAATTTTTTTGACGAAAAATGCAACAAATACCATCCATCAGCCACCGAATTCACCTGATTTGGCTCCCTGTGACTTCTTTCTCTTCAATGGGGTGGCCGTGGTATAGTGGTACTAGCAATCGCTTCTCACTCGGAGGGGTCTAGGTTCGAATCCTGCCCATGAACAAGTCTTTCAAGTTTTTCAGTTGTGTAATTGGAACTCAGACAGAAAAATTCTGCGTGTGAAGGCATAACACTGACACGTAGATTTGGCTGTTGTAGAGTTTCAAGCACAAATAATTACTGCGAATTATAATCTTCCACTCTGAGTGAAGAAAAAAAATTATAAAAAAAAAAAAAATCGAGTTAAAAAACCACTACGGGGAACGCGTTTCAGCACCCGAGGGAAGTAATGGAAAAATCGCAGGAAGCACTGCAGGACATACCGAAAACCGAATATAAAAAATATTTCGAGGATTGCCTCAAGCGCTAGCAGAAGTGTGTTGCAGTCGATGATGATTACTTTGAAGGGGACAATATAGATTTAGATGAATAAACTTGTATTTTTAATTTTCTGAATAAGATACGGGAACTTTTTGATCAAGGTGGTATATTAGAATAGACCGGTATTCAATTGAGTGATATCTGTGGAAGCTGCAGAAACAATTTGAACCGCAGTACAATCGCAACATAACTTTCAAATTAATACCCAGATCCTTGAGTACCTTAATTTTACTGTCATTGTTACTACTAATTCGATGCCATTCCTTGTGATCTTAGACATATTCTCTTGCTGTTATTTCGCAGGGGTTATATCGGACTATTTAACCATTTTATGGAAAATAAAGGATCCTTCACTGCAGGGCATTCCTGCTGATGTTTTCCTTAATAGCAAAATTATTATCTATGTTCTTGTCGCTCCAAGGGGTAGATCTTACATTTTACAAGGACTAATCTCAGATTCATAATGACCACAAGTAAGTTTTACCTCTCTGGTGTAATGCTCCTATTTTTGAACTTGTACCAGTAAAGCAGCGCCTTTGTTATAGTTAGTCTACATAAAGGGTCCGCCATCTAACGTTTTTTTCAACTAGTGCTTATTTCGTGAATGGTAACACTTAGCTCATGTCTGATTTGACAGATAATTAGTTTTATCCTTCCGCTGAACGAGTGGAGTGGCCGTTACAGTCAATGGCGATCGTTATCGGGCCATGCTGAACGAATTTTTGTTCACAAAAATTGAAGAGGAGAATATTGGCAACATTTGGTTTCAACAGGACGGCGCTACGTGCCACACAGCCGAAGCTACACTCGATGTTTTGCGCCCTGTTTTTGAACATTATCAGCCGCAGAGCTGATGTCGTTTGGCCACCTCGGAGCTGCGATTTGACACCGTTGGACTATTATTTGTGGGGTGCCGTAAAAGATAAGTGTTACGCCAACAAGCCAGAGACAATTGACGCTTTAAAGGATAATATTCGTGAAGCCATTGGTGAAATACAGCTGCACACAATCGATAATGTGCTTAAAAATTGGACCGATCATGTAGGCTACTGCATAGCCAGCCGAGGCAACCATTTGAATGAAATTATTTTCCATTATTAACCGGAAGGATAAAACTAATTATCTGTCAAATCAGACATGAGCTAAGTGTTACCATTCACGAAATAAGCACTAGTTGAAAAAAAAAAAGTTAGATGGCGGACCCTTTATATATGTAAGTATGCACGCTTTATGTCATCCATAGGATTCAGGGTTTCGCAATCGGCACTGTCTGCCTTAGAAAGAACGCACACACTACGCTTTTGTTCTATGCTTGCTCCTTGAATACTTATAGATTGGGGCTGATCAGGCACATTCGACCTATTCAAGCGTTCCTTGCTATTGTCTCAAATAAACGGCCCTTCTTTACGCAAATTTTGGGTTTTCGGGTTGGCTTTCAGGGCTGATTGCTCTTCCAATCTGTTAGTAAACATAGCATTGTAGTTCTTCGATTTGAATTCTGCGATCTGACTTTGTATCTTCAGAATTGTTTTGAAGTTTGAAATACTTTGAAAGACATCAGGCTGCTTTTAAGCGCAGCATCTTTAAAATTGCCATGATTTTTCCTGCTCTCAGACTTGGAATGGGGTGATGAGGGAATTTTCCACAATTACATATTCGCAACTTATGGTCCTAGTGACACCGCATTATTCTGCGTTTAAGGACGGCTTTCATCTGAAATGTGCCCTATGCAAGTGGCTTTTAGAAGCTTTTCCCAGCATACAATGGCAATGTTGAACCTATGTATGTGGCAAATGTTCTGCATATGAATGCGCCTCATAGAAAAAACACTGCATTCCGCGACCTAGTAAAATTGAAAGCAAAACAAAAGTGTCCCATCACAAAAGTGTTTTTAAAAGCAAAACACTAAACAAACAAAAAAAATCCTTTCACATATCCTTGATGGAATTTTTCTGGTAAAAACTGCAAATTTAACATCTGTATATTGTATTGTTCCTTTTGCCCTGCACTGGACCTGAACCAGATTCCAGGGATGCTCACAAAAAAATTAACCATAACCCCCCAACCAATTTCCATTCGTCATGCCGGTTGAGCATTTTATTGCCGCCAAATGCTGTTTCACACATCTGCGTTCGTCGCCGGCTAACCGGAAGCAAACACATAAGCATAAATAATGGGTAAAACAAAAACAATAATAACAACAAAAACAGCAAGAACAACAAAAACAAAATAAAACAAATTATAAGCGTAGGTACTCATCTGTGTGGTGTAGCAATTATGCGGATCCAATAAATTAAATGTTCCACCGAATGAGATGGTTAATTTTCGCCACTTTTACGAGCAATGAGCGGCAAACTGGCACCGCCACCGCGGAGGAGATCCTGTCAAGATTCCAATCCAGATTCTAATCCAGATTCAAGGCACGTAAAAGTGCGACATGTTCTACTTAAACTCCTGGCAAAAACCTAAAAGGTAATAAAATTTCATTTAGCGTGGGCATTACTCTTGAGGAAGTTATGCTTTGAGTTGAGGTTGCTTTGCCATTGCGCCATTGCCGCGATGAATGCTACTGGTCGTGATGGTGATGGTGGTGGGGGTGGGAGTGTTGGAAAGTGAGAGCTGCCAGCGGAGCAGCGGTACCTTGGACAAATTGGTATTCTAGGAATGAAGCTTTTAACGATGTGGTCAGGTTCCGGAACAAATCGTGTATACCTGAAATAAACATTAATTCAGGTTATTATAACATAAAGTTGAATTGATTTAAATGCGGCGGCGGGGTGGCGGTGTATCTACGTGTATATGTGTATGCTTAGCCGGAGGACTTGAAGGTGGATACAAATTAAGGCTCATGTTCATATGTGAATGGGGAAAAAGACTCATAAATTGCTTGGACAGCCGTGATTACCATTGTTATGGAAAAATGAAAAAATTTCTGCAAAGAATTTGTTTTTACGGAGTTTATTGATTTCGTAGGCCTATAAGGAGCAGAACTTTACCCACCTACTATGGCTTTTGGTAACCGAAAGCAAGTATGTAATACAAAAACATTTGAATGCAAACTATTAGGCAAGGCTCGTTAAAATTGTAAGATTGCTGCGACCTTGAAAACATCGCCTAATATCGAAGAGCTCAATTTTTCACGAAGATATTTCTTACCTTCCTACGTTTCTGTGGAAGTCCTTGTCTCAGTGTCAATGTAAAAGACTCAGATGATTATTTGTGGGAGCTTTTGTCCTTAGAGTTTCATTGACTGGTGTTGGCCTTTGAAATTCGATCAAGTAATGTCCTGGAAGTTGCCTTATAACGCAAATCCTAATGATCATCGTTTTTATGATCAAATATCTCTGCATGAAGTAAGAGTTTTCTATTGAAATTTTGCGCACTCCTCGCTAAAGCAGATCTCTCTTATACTCGTCTACGTCGTCATAAGACTCACAAATATACGCGGCAGAGATAGGAAAATACGACAAACCACCTAATACCCTCACAGTTACCGAACCTGGCAAATGATTAAAGAATAACAACCTTCGGATCAGCACGTAGAATACCTCGACCATTAACAGACCACGTGCGGTCGAGCAACTAACATAGATCCTCGACTGCTACAAAGTAGAAACTGTGAAATCTACTACGGAAAATGTTACAAAAAACCGTCTCGAAAAGGCAACAGTCGCAGCGTTTATTTCGATGCGGATTCACGGTCAGAGAAAGGCTTAGGAAAAAAGTCTTAAGCTTCAGCCACATACGTAAACCCCTGACGGCGATTCAGATTAAGACTAAACTCGCCAACATAAGTCGCATAAACGCCCACTCCCCGACTGAGGAGAATGACGACTTTACCAAAGACTGCTTTCACGAGCTCCTTGACAAAACCAACGGGCAATGCCCTAAATACAAGGTGAAAATCGTCCTTAGCTGGGGAAGGAATGGGATCTTTAGTAATAAAGTAATAAAGGTTATTGATTTTGAGGAGAGAAGTTATGTATCTCCTTGGTATAATCGCAAGCTTCCTTACGAAATACTTTTCCGACTATTCCAACTACCGTGGTGCTTATCTTCATTTCACCGAACTTTACGATTCCCTGTACCAACGCCACCTCAACAATGCCCAAGTCAACCTTATAAACGACCCTAAGTCCTTTTTCCAATTTCTTAACTACAAAAGAAAGTCGGATGGTTACCTTCTTTCCCTCTCTTTCAACAACGAGTCATCAACCGATCCGCTCACCATTACCAACCTATTTGCAACCTTTTTTAAACAATCCTACACCAACGACTCCTGTACCAGATCCATCCTATTTTAGCTATCTTCTCCAATGGCCCACTTCTCTCTCACACCTTGGACCCGTCTTATATCGAATATAAGTTACACCAACTCAATGATGAATTTAAAGCCGGCCCAGATGGCCTCCCTGCCATATTTCTTTAAAAGTATTCTTCCTCTCTTTTCCTTTCTAATCTCTTTCGTCTATCCCTTTCACAGCCTCCTTCATAACCCCGATCCACAAAAAAAGGATCAAAGAACGAAATGACAAACTATCGTCCAATCGCTAAACTCTCCCATACACCCAAACTGTTTGAAAGTATTTTGTATGAAGCTCTAAGCTTCCAATTCAAATCACTTGTTTCCCCTGAATGGCGTCCTACCAGAAATCTCATTGAATTCATATCCTTTGCCCTAAAGAATGGCAACGAAGTCGATGTAGTTGCAACCGATTTTAGCAAAACCTTCCATAAAATCTCTCATCGATTAATTATCTTCAAATTGTCTGCCCTCGGCTTTGAACCCATACTGTTAAAATGGATATCCTCTTACCTCGAAAACCTTTTTACAGTGTTCGTTTTAGGTCAGCCCACTCGGCTCAATTTTTGGCCACCTCTGGAGTTCCACAAGGCAGCCATCTCGGTCCCTTCTTTTTATATTAACCATAAACGATGTCGATAGGATCATCAAACACTCGTCTGTCTCCCTTTAGGCCGACGATGCCAAATTTTTCAAAACCATTTCCTCTCCCTATGACTCTTTCCTTCTTCAACAAGATCTTGATAGTTTTTCGATCTGGTGCCTCAAAAATTCTTTGAAACTTAATGTCGCAAAATGCCAATCCATCACCTTCTCACATAAGCAGAACCAATCTCCTCCCCGACTCTATCTTCTCCATAACCAACCTATCTCCTCCGTACAATCTCTTCGCGACCTCGGCATTTTGTGTGATAGGGAGCTCAACTAACATTTACATATGGATGAGATAATCCTCAAAGCCAATTCTGCACCAGGTTTTGTAAAACGGTGGTCCAAAGAATTCACCAACCCATACGTGACCAGGTCCCTCTATATTACCTTTGTTCGCCCCCTCCTAGAGTACGCCAGTCAAGTATGGTCCTCATATCATCGTGTTCATATCTTGAGAATTGAAATCATCCAGCGCCGTTTTCTTCGAGGTTTGGCCTGGGACGATCCTTTTAATCCTTTTAATCCTATCAAAACCGTCTCAACCTTATTAACTTAAACACCCTTGAGGAACATAGAGATGCAGCTGACTTTCTCTTCATGCCCTGCTAATGGGCAATCTGACAGGCTGGCTCCGATGTACTGGGATTCAACCTGCCCCAACAGACAGGCAAATGTCGAGAAACAGCAGGCGTGCAGAGCGGTCTTGCAGAAAAGAACGAGCAGGGCTGACGGAAAAGAAGTGAAGAATTTAGGCTTCTCAAAGTGCTCCTTAAAGCGCTCGATTGAGGCCTTGAGGTACTATCAGCAGAATGAAGTTCGGAAGGTTTGACAAAAAATAAAAAGAACATGCCAAAGCTATAAAGGAGAATGTAACCTCATAGTAGAACCACAGTCGATGCTAAGAACCTGGAAGGATTATTTCTGCTGTCAAACAAAATGCCACCGTCATTTCGAATGAACCATTCAACCTGGACAAATACAGACAACATTTACCTTCCCTCGACCAAGATGAAGTCAGGACAGTAAATTTCAAGCTTAGGTCCAACGAAGCTGCTGGACATGATGGCTTCGCTGCTGAGTTGTTTAAAACGGCAAGTGATGATTGGATATGCAGCATTTATACCGAGACGGGTGTTACTGTGCACAGGTAGTGAAAAAAGCGATAGAAAGTAAAACAGCAGACAATTCGTCGGTTTTCAAGGGTGTAAATCGATTGAGTAAGATTAGCATCATTTATGAGCCTTGTCGCGCGGTTTTGAATCCTATTTAGCAAGTGCACTGTGGTCTTGGGAGCACCTGACCAGATGAGGACATTATATTCTAATTTTGGACGGATGAAGACCTACACTACTGCTATCAACAAAGGTATATACTGGATTGGAAGTGCCAGATAAGATATCATTGATGAAAATTAAAAATAGAGCCGGAGACAGAACGGAGTCCTGTGGCACACCAATATTTATCTTGTGGATATCAGATTTGAAACCTTCCAAGCAATTTGAATCGAATGTTCTGAAAGGTAATCTCCTTTCGATTGAAAAACAGATTTGTCGCATGTCGAAGGGACCCATTTTCGACAAAAGAACCTGACAACAAACTCTGTCAAATGATTTCAGTTTGCTATAAGACATGCCATCAAGACATCACTACTGGACCTGTTGCAACGAAAACCGTTCTGCTAGTAATTGAAAGGATTTCCTAACATGCCGCCCGTCTGCTCTCCTGGTATGTACGGGTATTTGACCATCCGTTCTACCTACTTTTGTTAAACTTCTAAGATACTTTGAAAGTGTGGGTATGGCTGATGACCCATGACTTTCAGGATGTTGCTAAAACAACTATTTTAAAGAGAAGTTTGTGTAGGTGCACATAGAAGAGTTAAACGAGTAACAAGATAATAACTGTCCAACTTAATGTAAATGCTTTACTAGCTAGGGTGCATTTCAAAATACTTACCATTTACCAATACACAATAGCCAAATATAGTGGCGTCCTTCATCCCAATACGCACCAATTCATGCAGTAACATTTCACCTTTTCACTGAGGCAAAAAAAGGTGCACTACTAACACTTACATACTCGTACATCACAACATGCAGACAAATTTGGCTGAAACCTTATTTCAAAAGAACCCCTTCGGGTTCTACCGAGGTAAGCATGCCTGTCGTAAGAGGCGACTAAAGTCCAAAATTTTAAACTTTTTAAAAAAAAGTTAAACAACAATGAAATATGCAATGAAAAAAACTAACAACATAACTACCCCAGGTGGCACGCCAGAAAAACTGGTAAATGGTCCCTCTTCTGAGGTCGGTTCCATGAATTTGTTGCTAAGAGATTACCCTTTCACAAAGAGTCAATAATAAAAAATAAAAATGCGAAGATAACAAAAACTGTCGTGTATTCTATGGATGAAGAAGAACTACACAGAGAGACAGAACCGCCATTCAATAGAACAAAAAGGAAAATGAGCATGTCTCCGGTACTTTCACCGCAAAAAGTAAGCCAGAAAAGCCCAGGAAAGATTAAAAACAAAGAAACCAAACCACTCAAGTCAATAAGGCCTCCTCCAATTATAGTGCTTTGCATCACGAAGTACGAAGGCTTATTAAATATACTAAAGCTAATACACCTCTCCTAAATAGTAATGATGTGGAGGACGAATAATCCTACAGAAACTTGACAAAATTATTAAATCACAAAAAAAGTGCAATGGCATTCGTTCAAAAATGAACAAACAGGACTAGTAAAGGTTGCTGCAAGGAAGCCACACTAGGAACTATACTAGGAATGGAAGTGCAAATTCATCTTTTGCGTAAATCAAAGCTGGTTCCTCAATGTAAGAACTGTCAAAAGTAGGCTTACACTCACAAATATTGCAACTCTAACCCAAAATGCGATAGATGTGCCGGAGACCACCATACAAAAAAAAAACCGCCAACTGCAGCCAACTACAGAGGCTGCATAGTAGCAAAAGAGCTGAATCAGGTAAAAGATAACGAGCAAAAGAAAATGCAAAATTCTGCTCAGAAAGACGCACCTATAGTCAGAAAAAACCGTAACAAAAGAGACTTAGGACCGAAATCGAGGGCCTAAAAGAATAAAAAAATGGATAAAGCTAAAGAAAATGTACCCATAAGTCTCATAACCGGTTCGAAGAAGACATATGTACAGTAACAAAAGAATTGAACCTAAAAGATCCTAATGGCTAAAAACATAGAACTCTTGTTATAGAATGCCAATGGTTTCGCTATGATGAGTTGCATGCGACTCTCGATATAAACAAAATTGACATATGGCTAGTTTCGGAGACACATTTCAAAATTGGGACAAGATATAACCTACGTGGATACAAGACATACCATACTCCACATCCTCAGAATACAGGAAGACGGGGAGGGCTGCAGTTGTAATTAAGCAAGGTGTTAGCCACGATGAAGATGAAGGATACCAGTCGTGTGAAATACTAGGAAAATCCGTAAACATAAGAATAAGCAGCGGCCAGGTAACGGTAGCTGCGGCATATTGTTCTCCTAGCTATAGGCTAGGCTGAGATTTCAATGCAAAGAACAAACTTTGGTATCAAGATTAGTAAATACAAGAGGAAGAGAACGCCTTGAATCTATACAAGAAGGCAACGTTAATTCCCGTTCAATGAGAAATCGTACTTACTGGTTCATAGATAAGACCAAAATCCCGGACGTTGTCGACTTCTTTATAACTAAGAATACGTCCTCAAATACTACCCAAGTGCAGGAACGGCCAGATCTTGACTCAAATCACTCATCTGTGCTGCTTACACTTGGTAATAAAATTGTAAAGAAGGTTCGCAACCCACGTCTAGTGAAGAAGCTAACTGACTGGATATATTTCAGATATTTGCTAGAGGAATGCATCGAACTATCCCCAACAATCGATACATTAGAGCAATTAGAAAATGAAGCACAGACTTTATCCCTAGATATACAAAAGGCTGCTCGAAAAGAAACGTATATTCCAAAGAAATATGCGACATTACGAGTATATCTGAAAAGAGGAGAGCTCGTAAACGCTGGTAATTGCCGAGAACGCCAAGTGATATTGTACTTTAAAGAATAAGCTCAGAAAAAAGATCATAGAATTGAAAAATGATACCTTACAAATACTCACTGTGGAAGGCTACAAAAAAAAAATTAAAAGACCAACAACATACATTCCGTCGGATTTCAATGGACGGATTGGTGTGTCTCAGAACAACTTTGTAAGCGGATATAATGCTCCAATCATACATGTGAGTCGTAGATCGAAAGATGAAGTTTGTGACAATAAGGGTACAAAACTACTTGAGCTGGTTGATGCCTTCGATTGTAACGTTTTGAATGGATGCTGTGAAGGTGACTGTGATGGCGAGTATACTTTTATTCGGGGAACAGCCGCATCTGTAATTGACTACTGTTTTATCTCCGGAACTTGGAAACAACTTGTGGCCGATTTCCGAGTAGGTGTGGAACACTTTTCGGATCACATGCCCCTCGAAATTAAATGCATCGTAACCGGTTCATCAAATGAAAACAACACCACCCAACTAAAATTATTACCAAAACTGGTTTGGAACGAAAAAATGCGTAGTAGCTTCCAGAATAACATAAATCTCCACCTAGAGCGTTTATACGACTCAAACACTCCGTTAAATATTGAGGCCTTGATGAATATTATTAAAACTGCAGTCCCACCGTTCAAACCGCAGGATATTAAAAGCCCCTACAAGCAAAGATGGTTCGACATAGAGTGTAATAATGCTAGATGCAGGTCTTTTGGCTTTTTAAAATTGTACCGAGAACAGAACACCGAAATTTTTAGAGCTATGTACAGCGAAGCAAACAAGGACTTTAAACACTTGTGTTACTCAAAAAAGGTAGCTTATGAACAACAAAAGATTGCTGTTGTAAATAACTCAAGATCATCCGCTGCGTTTTGGAGAGCAGTAAAGTACGTAAATGGACAAACAAATACAATCGCTACCACGTTAAAAGCCTCACTTTTGAGAGAACACTTTCGCAGCCTTCTCAACACCACACAAAGTTCCGCTTTATTCCAGTATGCAGCTCCTCTCTTTACAAACGATTTTCTGGATACACCATTTTCAATTCAAGAAGTACAGAAAGTACCGAAGAAGACCGTATTCCACATGAGTTTTATAAAAACTGAACTCCTGAATTCGTATATGCGCTCACGTCAGAATACAATCGAATATATGAGTCGGCAAATATACCGGAAAGTTTTAAAAAAGCAATAATATATCCACTACATAAAAAAGGAGACTTCGACGACCCAGATAATTATACGGGAATATCTTTTTTGAACTCGTAGCTCAGTGGGTTAAAAGTAACGAGGTTTTATCAGAATTTCAGGCAGGTTTCAGAGAAAACTATTCCAGTGTCGACCAAATATTTGTTCTTACTAATATTGCAGAAATTTATAAAAAGAACGATAAAAAGTTGTACGCGTTCTTTGTTGACTTCCGAGCGGCATTTGACTCCATACCACGTGAAGCACTATTTTACAAACTGTACAAAATTGGGATCTCGAGTAAAGTCATTCATACTCTAAGAGCAATGTATGAAAATAATGTTGCGTTTGTGTGGGATGGAGAATCCATATCTGAAGAATTTACATCAACAATGGGTGTGAGGCAAGGGTGTATTTTGAGCGCATTACTTTTTATATTGTTCATCAACGACATAACAGATGCTGTAGGCGGAGGAATTAATTTTTGCCGAACGAAGATCACGGCGCTGTTGTATGCGGATGACATTGTCTTCCTTGCTGACACGGCAAATTGTATGCAACTCATGATGAATAGGCTCAGCGAATACTGTAAATGCTGGAACTTGCTTGTTAACCTAGAGAAGTCCATGGAGGCGGCAGATATTCCAGATATGAAAGATGGACGTACTGCGGCGAGATAATTGAAAATGTGCGCTGGTATAAATACCTTGGGGTTCTGGTAACAAGCAATTTAAATCTAAACAAACACTTGGAGGCAAAGTTATCAGATGCTAAACGAGCAATTTCTTCCGTCTGGGGCGGTGCATTTCGAATAACTATGTGTCTCATAATTCAAAATATAAACTGTTTCGTGCAACCGCTACGTCAATACTGTTATATGGAGCTCAAGTTTGGGGATACCGTCCTTTCCCAGCAGTAGAGATCTTCTTTCGATACTTCTTGAAGCGAATATTTCGCTTACCGTGTAATACACCAAACTATATGCTATATTTGGAAACTGGAATGCCCCCTTTATTCTTAGAGACTCTTAAATTACACTTTGACTATGTAGTCAAAGTAATGTCAATGGATGGAATAAGGTTGCCGAAAATCGTCCTTACACACATTATTGCAACAGGAGCTATTTTCGTGAATGAGTGGCGGAATCTAGCGTCAGAGTGTGGCCTTAGCCTTGAAATTACAGAAAATTTGGAGCCTAATTCAATAAGAACTCAATTTTCATCCTTACTTAAAGAAAATGCTAAATACTTGTATGACAAATTTGCGAATGAAGCCCAATCATCTCAGCACAGGATGTATTATAGTAAATTAAAATATCATCTGCAAGAAAGTACATATTTTGTAAATTCCTACTCAGCAGATAAAATAAGCACAATATTTAAATTGAGAGGAGAGCTGATAAGTCTGAATTTTATACCACACCGCCCAGAACTACCAATCCTGTGCAATATGTGCAACCTAAAAGTAAGAGAAGATATTTTTCATTTTCTTGCCATCTGCCCCATTTTAAGGGAATTCCGTTTACAATTCTTTGGTGCAAGCATCATAGATGAAGAAGAAGCAATCCGCATTTTGAATGGACAGCAAGGATGGGATTTATTGTACAATTTTGCACTGAATGCCCTTCGCTATAGAAGACGTATTATCGAGGAGGACTTTTAAATTATATTTACATAATGTAGTTTATTTTTTCTTTATGTTTTTATTTTTGTACTAATTTTATATATCCGGTCTATTGATATACAAATAATTGTCAATCTGGTAGACGGCTATCAGCCATGCCAAAAAAGAGACTTAGAAATTACTGTTTTTGTAAACTACTTAAAATGAAATAAACTAAACTAACTAACTACATTCCGTCGGTTAAATATAGCAGTGGAAACTGAACAAAAACAAACAAATAAAGCGGCGGATCTACAATATTTGTGGAACATCTTGAAAACGTCTTCCAGCCATACGAAGAAATGATTATTCACAACAAACGGAAGAAATGTGTAATCTCTGAGGAAATAGCCACAGAAATAGAAGAAAAGATCAACCCGAAAAAAGCTCCGGGATTTGACCTAAACACGGGTGAAATTCTAAAAAAAACTGCCTAAAAAAGTTATGAAAAAAAAAATCGCACAGATAATAAATGCGGTGTATAGACTATGGCACGTTCCATGCATGTGGAAGAAGTTATTATGGTACCAAAGCCAGGAAAATTGCCGAGTGAAGTTAACTCATATCGTCCGGTCTTATTGCTGCCAATCCTGTCAGAGGTCTTCGAACTAATTCTTCTGAAACGACTTTATCCGATTATTGAAGAAAAGGTACTGATACCAAACCATCAATTTGGTATATAGGTACTCAACTATAGATCAGGTTCACAGAATAACTAACCAAATAGTAAAAGCCTTAAAAGAAAAACAAATATGCTCTACCATCTTTCTTGATGTAACGCAAACTTTTGATAAAGTCTGGCACATAAGTCCATAAGTCACAAAAATATCTTCCGAAACAATAATTAGAAACACTAGAGCCATACACCATATTAGGTTATTGTAAAGCCTGACCATTGCTTTGGGGATGGTAAGCTGGACTAAAGGACAATTTGATATCATTATTCATGCAAAATTTTTTAAATTCATACGACGCAAAGGGCGTGCCATTATCAACAACTATTTCACCGGGCAATCCGTACTTAAAAATAAAACTTGTTAAGACATTTATTAAAGCTTTCGTGGTCATACTATTCATGTGTTCTATTTCATTAAATTTGCTAAGAGCATCTACGTTTATAAGGTAATTTTTTCCCTGGAAGTGAACAAAGTCAAGATGAATACGCTCAAAAGGGAATGTAGATTTTGGACACTTAGTTTCTACTTTTTCTTTGGGTATGTTTGAGGTTTGCATGCATGTCATACAATTGCTTACAAAATCTTCGATGTCTTCATCGATCCTCGGCCACCATACATATGATCGAGCCGCTTTTTTCATTAACACCATCCCATTGTGATTATTGTGCAACACACTTAGTACTTCCCCTATCAGGTTTTTTGGAATTACGAGTATCACTATACTGCCATATAAAAGAACATCATCTTCAATTGTCAGAAGATTTTCTTTCATTTTATATGGATTTAGTGTTGACTTGACTTCCTTAGGCCAGCCGTACTTTAGAAACTTTTTGACTTGTCGAAGATCAGATAAAAATTGTTGGTCGTTCGTCAAAAACATTAGAAATTCCGCCTCATCCTCCATCCCAACGCTCATTTACAATGACATTCCAGCTGTCAGCTCTTTGGATATGGCCAATCTGCTTGGTGCACACTTTGCGGCCAGCTCAACACTCCCAGATTGTGCTTTGTCTCCGCCTACACTTGAGTGCGTCGAACCTTCAATGGGACGAATCTACTTTCGCACTTGTGTAGTAGCAAGAGTACTTAAAAATCTCAACATACATAAATCCGCTGGTCCAGATGGTATATCTCCCCTTCTTCTGAAGAGGTGTTCTTCCTCGCTGGCAAAACCACTGCGTAAGCTTATTCATCAATCCTACACTTTAGGACTCTTCCCGAGCAGATGGAAAACAGCATTTGTCCAGCCCGTCCCTAAAAAAGGCGAATCATCTTCTCTCTCCTCCTACAGACCCATTGCACTTACGTCCCTTCTTTCCAAGGTCATGGAAACACTGATAAATTGTCAGCTCATGAAATATCTCGAAACACGAAAACTTCTCAATGACCGGCAGTACGGTTTTCGTAGCAACAGGTCCACTGGTGATGTGATGGCATGTCTCGCCGAAAAGTGGAACCAAAGCGTACATCAATCTGTCGTTTGAATGAGTCGATGTGAGTGTTTTTTGTGAAAA
Source organism: Volucella bombylans (assembly GCA_949129095.1). Lineage (NCBI taxonomy): Eukaryota > Metazoa > Arthropoda > Insecta > Diptera > Syrphidae > Volucella > Volucella bombylans. The sequence goes on from OX422144.1 coordinate 160,659,519, forward strand.
TGGTAAAAATTGAGTATCGAGCTGTTATTAAATTCTTGTTTTTGAAAGGCAACACGACTACGTAAATCAAAAATGAGTTGGACTCTGTGTATGGGGACTCTGCGCCATCATTTACCACAGTGCAATTTTGGGCAGCTGAATTTAAACGTGGCCATAAGAGCTTGGGAAATGACGTTCGGGACGTCCAAGAACTGCAACCACTGACGATAACATTGCTAAAGTTCACCAAATTGTGTTAGACCACCGCCGAGTTAAGGTGAGAGAGATAGTAGAGGTTATGAAAATGTCCAAGAACGTGTTTGTTACATATTAAATAAAGATTTAGGCATGAGAAAGCTGCCCGCGCGTTGGGTGCCGCGTTTGCTTAGGTTAGACTAAAAACGTGTTCGAATGAACATTTCCAACGCTCTGTTGGCGCAGTTAAGGCGCAATAAATCCGAGTTTTTAATTACTGTAGATCAAACTTGGATACACCATTATACGGCCGAAACAAAAATTCAGTCAAAACAGTGGACTGCAAAGGGCGAGCCGGCTCCAAAAAAAGCAAAAACTGTTTTTTCGGCTGGGAAAGTGATGGCGACTGTTGTTTGGGATACTAAAGGAGTTATCTTAATCAATTATCTTCAAAAAAGAAAAACCATTACAGGAGCACACCAAGCATCATTACTTGCCAAGCTGAAGGCAGAAATTGCGGAAAAACGGCCACATTTGCAGAAAAAGAAAATCCTGTTTCACAAAGACAACGGCGCCGTCTCACACCTCAGCGGTTGCCATTGGAAAATCCATGAATAACGGTTTGAACTGCTTGACCATCCGCCTTATTCACCAGATCTAGCCCCAAGCGACTTCTTTTTGATCCCTCATCTAAAAACTGCGCTCGGAGGACAGAGATTTTCGTCATTCACCTTCGTGAACAATTATTTTGCAGAGAAAAACGCCAAGTACTATTTGGATGGGTTAGAGAGATGGGAGCATCGCTGGGAGAAGTGTGTAGAGTTATAAGGAGACTATGTAGAAAAATAAAAATTTGAGAAAAAATGTCTTGAATCATTGTTCGGTCGGAAACTTTTCAGACAACCCTCGTACTAAGTCTATGATTTCGACACCCTAAGGGCTCCATTTGTGGACCCTTCATTTGGAACCTCATGGTGGACCGCCTGCTAGGGCAAATTCGCGAAGACTCCAAGTGCTGCGTATATAGTGAATACCTGCTTGTCCTTCTTGAATGTCAATCTATAGCTGATTTGGAAGAAATGGAGAATAGTGTACTTCCAAATGTTTTAGATTGGAGTGGCAGTGTGGATTTGAATGTATCGAGAGAGAAAACTGTCACAATGTTTCTCAGGAACAAATTATCAGGATCTGCTGGGGATGGTGTCGGCCTCAGATATCAGCTCTTTAGACAAGGCCAAACTGCCAGCTCAATACTCCCAGATTGTGCTTTGTCCACGCCTGCACTTGAGTGCGTCGAATCCTCAATGGGACGAATCCACTTTCGCACTCGTGTAGTAGCAAGAGTACTTAAAGATCTCAACATACATAAATCCGCTGGTATATCTCCCCTCCTTCTGAAGAGGTGTTCTTCATCCCTGGCAAAACTACTGCGTAAACTTTTTCATCAATCCTACTCTTTAGGACTCTTCCCGAGCAGATGGAAAACAGCATTTGTCCAGCCCGTCCCTAAAAAAGGCGAATCATCTTCTCTCTCCTCCTACAGACTCATTGCACTTACGTCCCTTCTTTCCAAGTTCATAGAAACGCTGATAAATCGTCAGCTTATGAAATATCTCGAAACAGGAAAACTTTTCAATGACCGGCAGTACGGTTTTCATAGCAACAGGTCCACTGGTGATTTGATGGCATGTCTTACCGAAAAGTGGAACCAAAGCGTACATCAATCTGGCGAAAGCAGGATAGTTGAACTTGATATATGTAAGGCATTTGACAGAGTTTGGCATCAGGCTCTTTTGTCGAAAATGCGTGCATTTGGGATCGACGACTCCCTACTTCAATGAATTAGAAATTACCTTTCGGAACGTTCAATTCAAATTGTCTTGAACGGTTTCAAGTCTGATATTCACAAAATAAATGCTGGTGTGCCCCAGGGCTCCGTTCTGTCTCCGACACTCTTTTTAATTTTCATCAACGATCTCTTGTCTGCTAGTTCTAATCCAATATATTCCTTTGCTGACCACAGCACTCTCTGCTTTTCATATTCGTTACCTGAGTTACATCAATGCTCTTCGGCTGTAGAAGAGTATGTTAACCTCATTAAGTTCCGATATTAACAGGATAACTAATTGGGGAACCACTAACAGAGTAGAATTTAATGCTTCCAAAACACAATGCTGTCTGCTGTCGTTAAAGCGAAATTTAAACACCCAGCCATTATCTATGAATGGCACTTGCATCGTCGAAACCGAAAAACTTTCCATTCTCGGTATGTGTGTCAATGACAACTTACGTTGGAATGACCACATATTTGATGTCGCCAAAAATGCTGCGAAATGTCTAGGTTTCCTCAAGCGATGTAAGAAATATTTTACCCCCTCTGATCTGGCCTCAATATACTCGTATAAGGCATTCATCCGCCCAAAATTGGAGTACAACTCCCACATCTGGTCAGGTGCTCCTAAAACATCTCTGCACCTGCTAGATAGGATTCAAAACCGTGCGATAAAACTTATTGACGATACTAATATCAGTCAATCAATGACACACTCGAACACTGACGAAATGTCTCGTGTCTCACTTTGTTTTATCGCTACTTCCACCACCAGTGCTCCACTGAAATCGCCAGTAGCATTCCGCCCATTCAAACTTTCAAACGTAACACCCGTCTCGCTATGAATGCTCATCAGTATACCCTCAAGCCCATTTTCGGACGTACTCTAAAATATCGTGATTCGTTCCTAAGTCGTACAACTCGCTTATGGAATGCCCTGCCGATCTCTGTATTTCCTGGTCGTTATAACTTGCAAACATTTAAAAACAATGTACATCGGTACCTCTCTTTTCTTCCTCCCTAAATTTCCTTTGCCCGCGCTGTGTACAATCACCTTAAGGGTACTCAAACCCCTTGAGCGCGCGCTCATTATAAAAAAAAAAAAAAAAAAAACGATCATAATTTTCTTTCTGATCCTCTTTTATTTGAGATAACTTCAAAGGTAAATCATCGAAAAAATTAATTGAATTGATAGAAAGTTTTTTTAATTTAGTACTTAAATTTAGTGGTAATCGTGAGAGAGCGTCGACATTTGCCATGTTTTTACTTGAACGATACACAATTTTATACTGGAAAAGAGACAAATAAATTGACCAACGTTGTAGTCTGGCTGCCGCTGCCGCAGATGTGCCCTTACAGGGACTAAATATTTCTTTTATGCCTTTGTTATCGGTATAGAGAATAAATTCTTTACCATACAAGTATTTAAAAAACTTCTTGAGACTGAAAATGACAGCTAAACCCTCCCGATGAAGTTGCGAATAATTTCGCTCAGCAGGAGACAAAGTTGAACTCACAAACATTATTGGACGCTCTTCTCCATTTACTAAATGGGACATCACTCCAGCAACCCGATAAGGACTTGCGTCAGTGGCCACTATAATGGGTTTATTGGGGTCAAACAACTCCAACTTATTATGTTTTAGAAAAAGCTGCTTCGATTTTTCAAAAACTTGATTACATATTGAAGTCCATTCGAATTTTGTATTGGCCTTCAACAATTTGTACAATTCATTTAAGTGACCCGATAACCCTGGCACAAAACGACGATAAAAATTTATCAACCCTAAATATGCTTGTAACTCCAATTTCGTTTTAGGACACGGCGCACTCTGAATCGCTTCTATTTTCTCTGGGTTTGGCTGAATTTTGTTGTAAGAAATAATATGACCTAGATACTCAACAGAGTTCTGAAGAAATTTATATTTTCCGAGATTTGCTTTAATGTTATAATTTTCCAACCGTGTTAATATTTGCATAAGACGGCTTTTACAGATATCTTTAGTATCACCACCTACGATGATATCGTCTAGATAACTAAAAGTTTTGTCAATACCGTTTATAATTTGATCAACTACAGCTGGAAATATATGTCTTACTATTTTCCATGGCATACACTCTAAAGGCGCTTGTGTCTCTCGTTGTTATAATTGTTGTTTCTGTTGCACTTGCTAAAATGAATTCACAGGCATGGGGTACTTCCATTGACAAATCGAAAACTTTATTTAATATTCTTTGCAAATTGAAAAACGGTTTTAATATATGTTGTTTAAATGCACAGAGTCTAAAAAAACAAAATTGATGAGTTCCGGTATTTGTTTAGTGATAGTATAGTCGATGCTGTTTGTGTAACTGAGACATGGTTTGACTCGGAGTTAAAATCAGATCTAATAAACTTAAATAATATGCAGTTTTTTCCAGCTCACAGATGCCGCAAAGGAGGAGGTGGTGTTGGTATCTATTTAAAAAAGTGTCATAAGGGTCACATTATTAAACAATCATCACCAACCGACTTATTGGAGTACGTATTCATTGAGGTCAGGACTATTAACGAAATTTTCCTTCTGGGGTGCATATATATGGCTCCGGATGTTGCACAACATACACTAATAAGAGATGTGCTCGAGGAATTATCTCGTTTATATTCCAAAATCGTTATATGTGGTGACTTAAATCTAAACATCTTAGAAAAGGAAAATAATGCTTTTAAAGAACTGATTGAGTCCCTTCGTCTGAGTTTCGTAAATAGTATCCATCCCACTCATTTTGCACCCAACAAAACACCCTCTTTAATTGATATTGCATTAGTGTCTGAAGAAAATTTCGTGCTTCGGTACGATCAACTTCCTGTTCCAGCATTTTCGCATCACGACATGATTCTGTTAACAGTAAACATACTTTCAGAAGTAACGAATAATGATTTCTTCGAATCATTTGATTATACAAAACTTAATCCAGTAGTACTCTTTCATGACTGCCAGACAATAAATTGGCAGCCGATATATGCAACAAATGATACCAGCTTTCAAATCAAATATTTCAATGAGAACATTTTTAAAAAGCATGTGCCAGTGGTAAAAAGAAGGTCCAAGAAATGCACATTACCTTGGCTTACTAAAGAAGTCTTTGATCTCATGAAAGCCCGGGATATGCTATACAGGAGATGGAGACGGTACAAATGTACTGAAATACACACAGAGTTCAAAGTTGTTCGTAATGCGGTAACCTCATTAATCAGATCTAATAAAAGGTCATTTTATGCAAACAAGTTCAATGCAGTTAGCTAAAACACCGACTTTTGGAAGACTGTGCGCTCACTCGGTTTGACTTCTGAAAAGTCAGCCCTTCCAAGCCTCATCAACTTAGACGAACTCAATGCTAAATTTGTTTCTGCATATGATATACATAACCCCGCAATGCAGTAGCGACGACACTTTCTCCCTACAATGTACCGACGAAATCAGTGTTGGTAAAACGATCCTTGACATTACATCAAACGCAGTCGGATGGGATAATATCGTTCCCAAGTTCATAGAAATCCTGCTTCCAGTCATTCTCACTCATATAACCCATATTTTTAATTCAATACTCACAACTTCAATCTTCCCTGAAAGTTGGAAAATTGCTAAAGTGGTGCCAATTCCGAAATCTCCATCGAGCCCAGAATCTGAATACCATTGCCATACTTCCATTTCTGAGCAAAGTCTTTGAGACTATCGTTAGTAAACAAGTCAAACATTATTTAAACGATAAACAGCTTATTACAAACTGTCAGTCGGGTTTCCGTGCTAAGCATAATTGCACCACAGCTTTACTTAAGGTTTGCGAAGATATGCGTGAGGGCTTAGACCACAAAATGTTAGCACTAATTGTGTTTTTAGACTTTTCTAAGGCATTTGATTGTGTTAATCATAAAATACTAGTCATGAAACTTCGGACCCAATTCTTGTTCGACCGGTCTCTATGTAATTTGGTGTCGTCATATCTAAGTAATCGGTCACAGTATGTGTGTCATGAGAAAAAGCGCTCATCTTGTCTTTTTGTTCCATCAGGTGTTCCCCAAGGATCCGTTTTAGGACCCCTACTCTTTATATGTTATATAAACGACTTAGCCGTGCGTCTTGTGAATTGTAAACGTCATATGTATGCAGATGATGTGCAGATTTATTCTGTTTTTCCCAAATCTCAAATTAAGCAAGCGATAACTAATCTAAACGACCAATTAGCAACAATTTTTAAGTGGTCATTTGAAAATAAACTCAGTCTTAATCCAACAAAGACTAAAGCAATGATCATTAATGCTAACCGAGTCAAAGTAGACATTCCTCTTCTTTATATTAATCGAACTTCAATTGAATATGTTGAAACATTCAAAAATCTTGGGGTTTACATGAGCCAACAATTTACCTGCATCAAAAGTTTATGGAGCCCTTAGAGGACTTAGCCCAACCACCAACTATCTTCCCACCAAAGTTAAGTTAAAGCTTGTAAAATCATACATCCTGCCTATTCTATTATATGGGTGTGAAATATACTCCGACATGGATTATGAATCTCGGCGAAAGCTGAATGTTGCCATAGGAAGATATGAACATATCTCTTTCTACTCCCATCAGATTGTAGGCTTGTCAATCGACGAATTGATGAAATATCGAACTGTACTATCACTACACAAAATTTTAGCAACAAAACAACCGGAATATTTATTTGAAAAAATTAATTTTCCGCAAAATGTTAGAATGTTTCAATTGATCATTCCAAGATGCAAATATGTTAATACTCGTACATCTAGACAATTTTTTGTTAACTCGATTCGCCTTTGGAATAGTTTACCCGTAGATATAAAGCGTACGACGAACAGAACCGCCTTTAAGAAAAAATCGTTTCTTCATTATGCCAATAATTCCTAATAGAGTTGCCTACTTTCCTATTTCTTCTTTCCTTATGTTTCTTTTTCTTAGTACTTTCTTTTCCTTATCTCTTTCTTTTATTTAAATTTAACTCCTTAAACTGAACTCAAATTAAAGTAATGTACCAAAGCTTGTTCTATTTTTTTAAAAGATGTGTTTTGTACACAAGTCTTATGTGAACAATGAATTCAATATTAATAATAAAAAACTAAACTAAACTAAACTAAAAATAGCAGGTGCACTCGCTACGCCAGATGGCAAGCGTAAATATCGAAAAAGACCCTTGTGTGTGTTAATCGTCAAAAATTCTTGAGACTCTTTAGAAACTTCCAACTGTTGGTAAGGCTCCCTTCAAGTCGACTACACAAAAGTATTGACAGTTACTCAAACTGCTAAAAATTTCTTCACTATTTCCCAAAGGATAATGCTCCATTTCAATGAACTTATTTATGGTTACTTTGCAATCAATGCAAATGCACACTGAACCATCTGGTTTGGGAACAATAACAATGGGTGAAGCCCAATTACTGTGTTTTACAGGCACTATTATTTTGTTTTTAACAAGGTTCTCTAACTCGGAAGCTACTTTGTCTTGGAGGCGAAAAGGAACTGAGTAGGCTTTATGAAATATCGGAACACACTCTTTTAAAACAATATCAGCTTTAAACCCTCTTATTGGTTCAGATAAATCGATATTATGAACACATGCAAACTTGTTTTTCGTTTCAGAAATGATATCAAATTGTTCTTTTTCCTGAATTACCTGAACGCTGACTTCAGACGATAAAATATTTGAACGCCAACTTGGTTGTAAAACATCCAATGCGTTTCTGCCAAGCAATGGTTGAAACTTTCTATTTGTTGATACGATAACTAAATCCAACTCGTGCAAAGTCCCTGCATGTTGTTCCAGTGTTACAATAATTCTTCCACATACTTTAAGTTCTTGATCTGTAATAGTTACTAAACGTAAATTGCATGCCTTAAAATTACTTATTTTTAACTTATCTTTACAATCCTTTTCTGCAATTAAAGAAACTCCACTCCCCACTATCCACTTCAAAAACCATGTGAATGTTGTTTACTTTTCCCTACCACTCCAACTTCTTACTTGTTTCCAAATTGTTTACACTTATTATTTGATGTACTAGACTTTTACTCTTTAGACTGCGCTGCCTACAAACTGCACTAGTATGTCCCACCTTCTCGCAGATAAACCACTTCCAATTCCAACTAGCTGCTGGACACCGACTTTGATCGTGGAGGGATGATGGTTTGCCACACCGTCTGCAGCGATTTGTCTTTTGATGCTCTGAATGGAACTTGTTTGTTTTACTTCAGTTGTTTTGGTTCTGACGATCTTGTTTACTTGTGTGTATACTGGTACTCGGTGCGGATTTTACTCTGTTGACTTCACTAGGGTGTATGGATTGTTGTTCTCGGCGTGACATTTCTATGTTAAGAGCGGCTTCACAGCATTTCTCAAAATTTCCTCTGTCATCACTCAAGAGCGACTGCTGGATTTTCTCATTTGAAAGTCCAACAATAAACTTATCAATAAGCGCATCTTTAAGCGCTTGACTCCGTAACACAGCACAATTTTCCACTGAATCCTTAATGTAGTCCCCAAATTTGCATGTTTCAGCAAGCGATCTCAGTTTAAGAATAAAATCGCTTATGCATTCTCCTGGCTCCTGCTTTGCCTTGCTAAATTTAAATCTTTCAGCTCTTTTGTTTAGTTTGGGTGCGTAGTCTAAGACCGTCTTTTTACTAGGTTTTTCGGGCGCTGTTAGAGACTTACATACTTTATAAAGTTCTTCTCCCATACATGCGATAAATGTAGCTATTTTCTTGTTTTCGGGGACTTCATTTGCACAAAATAATTGCTCCACGCGGTCTCTGTATGTCGTAAAATCTTCTCCTGGTGAATATTCACTTATATTTCCAATATACGCCATAGTTTTTTTTCCACAACACTAATTTTTGACTTTAAGAATTGTTTTTTTACACTTTTACTATCTGAGCTTTCCTCTTCTGTGCTACTCATATCACACTCAATATTATGTTTATCCTAGTCGCCAATTTGTAATATATTTCAATTTATTTGGAATTCAAAATAGTTTTGCACGATTTCTTAATTAAATAAAGATTTATTTTAAGTTGTGTTACAATTGAGTGTCGCGGGAAAGACATCCTTTCTCGTCAGCTGCCGGAAACAAGAGACCCAACCAAACCCAATGTCCAAGTGACACCTCTTTCAGCTTGTGTTAAGATCTGTTTGATTTTGTTTAAATACATTACAGATATGAAAATGCAAATTTATTGTGAAAAAATGGTTGCAAATGAATCATTCAAAGCATTGTCCATCGCTAGCTACAACTTTTTCCCATCTCGTTACGGTAAAAGTGTACAACTTTTGAGGCTATCCATGAATCAAGCCATTTTTTGATGTCTTCATATGAGCGGAACTGTTGATCAGCCAGACCATGTGCCATCGAATGGAATAAGTAATAATCGGACGGCGCAATATCTGGGAAATACGAGTATGACGAGTGGGGTAAAACTTCCCATTTGAGCATTTTGCAACTGTAGAATCACTTAATCGTGCCTCTGCTCTTATTGTGGCCGTTTTTCGCGAAGTCGCCTCAATTGAATCAATTGAAGTCGATACTGTTCCTCAGTGATTGTTTCGTTGAGTTTCAACAGTTCATAATAAATAACACCGACCTGGTCCCACCAAATACCCAGCATAATCTTCGCAGCGTGAATATACGGCCGAGCCGACGACGTGGGAGCATGACCGGGCAGACCTCATGACTTTCTTCTCTTTTAGTTGCTGTAATGAATCCATTTTTCATTACCCGTCACGAGGCGATGCAGAAACCCTTCCTTTTTTGCCACTGGAGTAGTTTTTCACAGGCGAAAAAACGACGCTCAACGTCTCTTGGCTTCAAATCATAAGTAACCCAAGTTCCTTGCTTTTGAGTCATTCCCAACGCATTCAATCGTTTAGAAATGGCTTGAAGTGTAACTCCTGAAGCTGAAGTAATGGTGAAGCAAGTTCTTCTTGGTTCGAATCCTCATCGATCAATGCCTTAAATTCAGCGACTTCGAAGGATTTTCGCTTTCCTTCATGCGGACGGTCGTCTTTAAAGCGACGGAACCAATCATGGCACGTTGTTTCACTTAGAGCAGCATCTCCGTAAACTTTTTGGAGCTCTCGATGCTCTTCAACCGCCGTTTTCTTCGAATGAAAGAAAAAAATCAACACTTCAGGCAAATGACGATTATTTGGCACAAAATCACACATTTTCACACAGCCAAAAGTATAGGCCGCCAAAACAAAATCACTAATGTGTCAAAACGGTTTGTTTACTGTATATCTAAGCTTGATTCATGCCGTTTTGGATATGTCAAATACTGCTGCACCCATCTACATATTTGCGCACCTAATATAATCAGGCGATTATGCAATAAAAGCTGGGTTACCGCACGGTAGTGTGTTAGGACCTGTCCTATTCCTCCTATAAACGAGCGACCTACCACGAAATGACTACTGTTGCCGCATGTACGGACGATACTTCTGGACTTTCTGTCGGAAAAACCGTACAGGAAGTTACAGAAAACTGCAAAGGGCAGTCATTGATACATCTGATTGGACCGGAAAATGGCAAACAAAATCAAATGAACTGAAGTCAGTTCATGTTAACTTTACCAATAAAAACGTACAATACATACCTGTGTACATAAATAACAACGTAGTTCTGCATTCCAACTTCGCTAAGTACAGGGTCTTCCAATAGCGACTTCCGAACTTTGAAAGTTGATAGCGGCCATATTGTTGAAGCTACATCTGTCAAATTGGCTGTCATTTATTCAGTCTGTGCAAATGATAAAATTGTTTTACCAAAATGGGTGTTCTGTTAGGGCAATATTTCGCGCGCTTTGCCTATTTTACGGTCACCATAATCGTCCTACCGAGAGGACTATTCACAGTGTGGTGGATAAATTTGAGTCCACTGGTTCAGTAAACGATAAGCCAACACCCGTACGTCGACGAAATGCAAAGATCTGTCGAAAATAGTGCTGCTCTCCGTGAGAGTATGCAAGAGAATTCGAGGCAGTAGCCAAGTTGTAGTCTGCGAAAGGCCGAGTTCTTGTGAGCGACGCGACTTGGGCTTGCACCCGTACAAAATTCAACTGAGCCCGGAATTGAAGGTAAACGACCATAGACAAAGACGTATGTTCCCTGAATGGGCTCTGGAGCAATTGGAAACAGACCCTAATTTTCATCGAAAAATCATCTTCAGCGATGAGGCCCATTTCTGGCCAGATGGGCCAAATTGTGAATCCACATGAGATCCAAGAGCGTGCAATGCATTCTGAAAAAGTCACTGTTTGGTGTGGATTTTGAGCTCGATGGCGGTATCATCGGTCCATATTTCTTTGACAACGACGTTGACCAGGCCATCACCATCAACGGCGAGTGCTATAGGTCGATGATTACCAACTTCTTTTGGCCTGAATTGGATGATATGGACACCAACGACATGTGGTTTCAACAGGACGGGGCTACATGCCACACAGCTCACGCCACATTAGAAATTCTGCACGAGCGATTCGAGAGCATGGTCATCTCACGTAGAGGTGATGTGAACTAGCCACCGAGATCATGCGATTTGACCTCGTTAGACTTTTTCTTGTGGGTTTTCTGAAGTTGCAGTTCTATGAGAATAAGCCACAAACCACAGCGGCCCCCAAAGCCAACATAACCCATGCCATCGTTCAAATTCAGCCTGATCTATGCGCCAGAGTCATGGAAATCTGGACATTTCGCATGCGCGCCACCCAGATTTATATTCCACACACAATGGCATCGATAGGCCTTTCAAATGAATAAAAAAATTCGATGGTATCTCACACAAATTTAGTTTTATTTAAATTTAAAGATAGGAAGCTCTTAATAAAGACCCTTTGTTTACAAATGACTCTAGACGTGAAGTTGCGCTGGAAAACAACAGAATGTATTGGTTCATAGGGAGGTATTCATGACTCTCAATGTACTCGTACATTACACTGCTTCTCTATAAGCAAGTTCTAAAGCCAATCTGGAAATAATGGTCTCCAGCTTTGGGGTGCACAAGTAAGGCAAACCTGCAAAGCATTCAAGGCGTCCTAAACAAAGTATTACGTAATATTTTTAATGCGCCAAGGTACATACGTAACGTTGATCTACATAGAGAGCGATAAATTGAAATGATTTCCTGACGAGGTCGGGAAGGTCACAGGAAGACATGAAAGTAGGCTTCGCTACCATGCTAACTTAGAAGTAGTTGAAATTTAGTTAGAGGATTACGAAGAGTAAAACCATTCGAGCCAGCTAACTAGGAATTTTGAATTAGTGATAAGGAATCAACAAAGCAAAAGGTAACAGACCAAAGTTCGTTCCTTATAACATAGATTCACAAGTATTAGAAAAAAATTGCTGGTTAGTTTAACGACTAGGGGCGACTATTGGAAGGATGGTAACACCATGCTGTCTTCGGGTGCGGTCAAGTCCCACACTATCGCAACACTCGCATGTTAAACCCCTGCCTGTTTCCTCTTCGAAGACCTGAATGACTTGTTATGGACTAAGTTTTGCTGCATCAACAAATTCGTTTATAAATCCAATAGGTGCCACTGACAAAAAAAAAACAGAAAATAAACTTAGCGCCCTAAGTATTAATCGCCCTCTCCTAAAAGGATTAAGTTTGGGCCCTACAAGTGCAAACCCTTGCAAACCTAAGACAGCAATAGCTCTGCTCTTTCTTGATCTAAGTGTGTGTTGATCTTCCCAAGCCTGTCTTAGTTAGCCTAACCTAATCCAGTGGTTTCCTAGCTTTCATAGACCAATTTCAAAAACCTTTCTGTTTTGGATCGTAGACTTGAGTATAAGTGTGTTGCTATGAATGCTCATAACTGGGGGTCTTACAAACTACCATCTGTGACATTTACTCTATCCTCACGGATTTGCTCAATATCGACGAGTTTTGGTATGGTGGCTACATTCCATATTCCATGACTTTTCAGTGAAAAACAGTCATTTCACGTATGCCAAGTAATTTCCAAGGATTCATGGCACGATGTACTTATACTCGACGCTCATCACAAAGCCCCGAAATAAACCGGCGACCTTCTTCGACCATAAACAGTGTCACCTTAAAGTGTACTCGTATGTACACCGCTCACATGGTTCTCGGTGGATGGTACCCATCACCCAACATCATCCATAATCAACACTAAATGTTTAACTCTAAATCCTTTGACCTTGTTCCAGGACCTCTATGGGGCTCGCATATGTAAATAATGCAGGCGTACATTTCTCATGAATTGCAAACACGCGCGCATCTAATACGAAATTCCTTTAATTTTACCTCCCATCCTACATCACAGATCCACCCACCTTCTTGCTGTCAAATACAGAAAGCGAAAGAAAAATCCCTGAAACTCGTGTGGATATACATACAGATGGTATGGTACTCGTATCCTGGTCCAGGACTTAGGTTTCAGGTAATATTTATAAAATATTCAGACATCCATTTAAATTCCGGCTCAGCTCAGCAGAGATAGTGTTTGTTAAGTGTTTTTCTTTTTATTTTCATGCATGACGATGACCCATCGTCCTTCTACTCCTTCTACAGTGCGAGGCCCACCTGGTGAACTTGATGCGTCCTTCTTCCTTCAAATTCTATTCGTATTCGTGTTTACCTTAGGAGCACATTTATCTTCGTTGTTTGGAATTTACATTTTAACCCTTGACTGTATACTTTCAAATCATTGTATTGGGGTGACAAGGGGAGCTGATAAAAATCGATTGATCCTTTGAAAGGAGTTAAATGGAATGCGACCTTCTGATGACCAGAGGTTTGGGGCACACGTCCATCAGAGTTCGAAACATGGAAATTGATTTCTTTTGGCAGAGCACCGGTAGCAACCTACATACGGATACGAGTATGTATATTCCAGGTGACTACATAACATATGATTAATTTGTAGCGACAAGGATGTACTCGTATGTGTGTGTTATATTGAAAAGTCATGATAAGTGGATAAGACCCAAATGCAATTAAGCTAATGCAAGTCAGCGAATTGGGGTGTCGATTTTGTGTACCTCCCTCTTCTTGCTGTCATTTGGTTGATAGCTGAACAGTCTCACAATATTAGTCTTAATCACCTTCTCAGAGGGTGCTTAATCAAAAATCACCCAGGACACCGATAGACCATGAAAAACTGACACAAGCTCTAAGTTTGACATCTACTCTGCGGTCGCTTTGAAAGACTGGATGAAAAAGCCATAAGAGCAGCGGGGCGTGAAAGGATATTCTCTTAAATGGGGTGTACAGTGTACACCCAGGGGAGAGCCATTCTACATTCTACATTCTACATTCTACAGATGCGAATAGGAGAGTACGAAAGGTGTCAAGTCACGATGTTCATTGATCGCACAATCTATTAAACGGCTCACGAGGCAATGGTGATGCACGGCTGCACAAGAGTACTCGTATTTTTCCGTGGATTTCTTATGGTTTTGTCAGTATACATTGTGGATGTACGAGTGTTCGTATCCTGCTCCACAGAGGTTTCTGGAAATGAATGACTTCAATTGTTGGCCATGACGGATGAATTTAACGAATTTTTTCCCTCACAGTTACTGCGTACTAGGAGTAAACTATGTGTGTAGTACAGTGGAAACGAAAGCATCTTCATTTGGAATGCAATTTTAGTTTGAAGGACTTTTTACGATTCTTATTCTTCGGTTTGACTCGTCTGGCTTATTGGGGGATCATTGTTTATCCAAGTGTTTGTTCGTGCGTTATTTTCTTCCCTTTTTGCGCTAAATTGCAGGGAGTTGCTGAAGAAGTTTTGTAATTTTTCATATCCTTCTATAGCGTGGGTGACAGGGAAAAGTTATTCGTTTCCTTGAATTTGTAAAGTTGGTCTATTTACTTACAGATTCGTTCGTTGGTCTGCTACCATGAAGTGGATACAAGTCAGTGGATCAACATTGCATTTTGAATGGTTCATTTGGTTTCATCTGGGTGGAAGATGTTGGTTTTTTTTCTTTTACATATTCGATGGGTTTTTCAAGGAACAAGGAATATGGAGGTATACCGTATTTTGCTCAAAAAGAGGTTCAAATAATGTTTGTAGAGTTTGTGGATGAATCTCGTTACAACATTGGAATGACCTAGCCTAGCTACTGGTGTCATGAAATTTATTAGACGTGATTACTTTCAATGCAATCGCTGCTCTGATGCCGAGGTTAGCTGATGAAGAAGAGTCTTGAGACCAATCGTAGTGATGTGGCTGGAGTGGATAGAATAATCACAAAGCACGTGATGGGTACGTTCAATTTTAAACCTTCTTCCGCTCAGAAAGTTATGAGCTGGGCGACGACTGAAAGAATAGGATTTGGCTTTGTTAGAGATCTGCCACTTAGTTTTCCAATTACAAAGTACAAGGTCAGCATAAAATAGCTTTACATATGACTTCATTGCCAACTAACTGATGGAGTCTTTCATGTCGGTATTACTACATATTCGCCAATTTGTTTAGATTGTATTAACTGCCGGGATTTTACCCGCTAGAGAGCTCTTTTCTTCTTACCGCATGATTGTCCGTCTACTACTCTGAAAATTTTGTAAAATGATCTTGGCGTACACTGGCCTGCTGCTGCAGGAATTTAGACCACGATGCCATGGATGGAACTAAGCGGCTCTTATAGATGCGCATTGATCGTGATCAATAAGGAATCCCTTAACCCTCTAGCGCAGACAAAAGGCATGATACCGCTTCGGATTCGAGTCAATACACCTAATGGTCTACAAAAAGGATGAGCTGGATGCTGATAATCAACCTCCTCCTCCTTTAACGGAGACACCACCAAATACAACTTTAGATCTGGAGCGTCGATATCCTTTCCAGAAATGGCATCTTCAGAATCAGAGGACTTCAAGATCACTGCGGTGGAGGCTACTCTAGAAAACTGTAGCAATGATAATCTCCATCACTCAAAAAGGCCTTCGGCTGCACTCAATCTGCGTCTTTCAAAAAACGCAGAAGACATTATCCTAATCCAGGAACCATGGATAGAAGATGGCGTGGTTCGTGAGCTTAGGACACCTGTATACTTTCCGCTCTATACAACAGACAAAGGTAAGATCAGAACTTGTTTACTAGTGAAACGTAGACTTAATGCATTTTTACTTCCTAATGTCAGCGACCCCGAGATAACCGTTACCAGACTAAGGACTAGAGACTGCCAAAGGCTCCTACTGGCTGGCATCGGCTTACCTTGGCCACGATCCCTCTCCCTAGTGATAACCTAGAAAGGGTGGTACTGGAAGCTGGAAGGCAATAAAACTGGCCTCATCATCGGATGCGACGCTAACGCACATCACACGGTATGGGGCAGTACCGACATCAATGAAAGAGGTGAGTCACTTTTTGACTATATTTTAAGTACTAACCGGAACTACCGGAAAACTGATTGACCAAAATACAGAGAAATATTGTCTGAAACGCTTTTCTCTGAACTTTCAAGTCCCCCGCGTGACACGAAAGTCAAGGAATTCACTCTGGCTCTCAATCAGGCTATGGCCGCTTCCTGCCCTCTTATTCATGGTTTGATTACGAGAGACAAACTGCTCTGGGCGCTGCATAGCTTCAAACCATACAAGTCTGCTGGTCCGGACGGTATAATACCTGTCGAGCTACAGAGGTCCTCAGATATTATTCAGCCTGTGTTAGAAAATATTATGAGGAGCTGTGTAGAACTTATCCACATCCCACTGTTATGGTGAGAAGTCAATGTAATTTTCATTCCCATGTAGTCCTGAAGGACCCCAGACCTATAAGTCTATCACCTTTCCTTCTGAAAACTCTAGAACGACTGATTGATATCCATATTCGAGCTAAAGTTGATCCAAGACTTCTGTCTACGGCTCAACATGCCTACTGTAAAGGAAAGTCGGTGGAAACGGCTTTGCACTCTCTGATTAGCCACATCGAACGATCCCTACAATATAAAGAGTACACAATGGTTACTTTCCTAGACATAGAGGGCGCCTTTAACAACGTCAACACATCCGCAATCACGACTGCGCTGTCAAATCTACAGGTAGACGACTTACTTGGGGAATTGATCGGTCTAATGCTGAAAAGCAGGATAATCAACTCCAAACTGGGTGAGACTTCTGCTAAAAGATGTGTCAACAGAGGTACGCCGCAAGGTGGTGTCCTCTCTCCCCTTCTCTGGAACTTTGTAGTTAACGAACTACTGATATACCTGGAAGCGGGTGGTAGCAGAGTGATTGCCTATGCGGATGACGTTGCCATAGCCGTCTCAGGAAAGCATCTTGATACCATTAAAGAACTCCTTCAACTCAATCTCAACAGATTAACTCGTTGGGCAGATAGCTGTGGATTGGGAGTAAACCCACATAAAACTGATCTTGTTCTCTTTTCCAGGAAATGCAAAATTCTCATAGAGCCTCCCTCAATAAACGGTACCAGTTTAGTCTTTTCCGATACAGCAAACAATTTGGGTATCATTTTTGAGAGGAAACTAAACTGGAAACCTAACATTCAAGAAAGAGTCAATAAACCCACAATAGCTTTATTTTCTTGCAAAAAAGCTATGGGGAATAAATGGAGCCTTCAACCTCGCATAATCCACTGTTTTTGGATAGCCAGACAGCTATCAAGTCCGTGGATTCGGTCTGATTAAATTCTCAAACCGCCCTTGAATGCCGATCATCTCTCATGGAGATGGCAGAACAGTTCAACCTTCATATTTGTTGGGTGTCTGGCCACAGAGACATTCCAAGGAACTGTAGAGCCCATGAACTCGCCAAAATTGAAACCACTCTACCTATTCTACAGGAGAAGGGTAGCATAGGTAAACTAATCGCTACGTGCAAATTAATATTAAAGCTGGATGCCAATAAAAGAACACACCTTAGGTGGACTGTCTAGAGACTAAACAGATCTGGCCAAAGCTAGATCCGAATGGCTCTAAGAGTCTGATCCTTCTAAATAGGAAACATCTCAGAGCCATCATAGGTGTCATCACTGGACACTGCCTCATTGGCAAGCATGCAAGAAAACTTGACACTTTTACAAACGATTTCTGTAGAGCTGCATGGACGAGGAGGAAGAAGGAACAGTTCTCCACCTACTCTGTACATGTCCAAGTCTCTCCCAGATTGGAAAACTTCATTTAGGAGCTTTCTTCTACAATGACCTAAACGATCTAAAGAATATAGACGTAAACAGTCTCCTACACTTCATCTTGAGCTCAAACTGGTTCCATTAGTAAGAGGATCATGGATCCACGTGGCATCACAATGGGC
This sequence comes from Volucella bombylans, assembly GCA_949129095.1. Taxonomy (NCBI): domain Eukaryota; kingdom Metazoa; phylum Arthropoda; class Insecta; order Diptera; family Syrphidae; genus Volucella; species Volucella bombylans. Next base: position 160,677,830 of record OX422144.1, read on the forward strand.
CAATATGCCTAAGTGGGTTGGTATTTCCAACAGCCAATCTTTTCTACCTACTATGGCCTTCAACGATAGTTCGAAGATTAACCTTTTGAGCACCTTGTGGTCGACCCTTATTTTTTCGAAAAATGGTATTTGTATATGGACTGCGATTTCTGGAGTGGGGCAAATCCAGAAGATAATCCTGAGACCCAATTACACTCACTCAAAGTGTACCATTCGGTGTGGTCTTCACACTGGGGTGCATCATCAGTCCTTATTTTTCAAAATGAGGTCGAAGCTCGAGTTGTAGTCAATGACCAACATTACCAAACAATGAGCAGTGATTATTTCATTGAAAATATGGACGACATTTGTACACAGGTCCGGACGAAATATGGTTCCTTTGACACCACTCGATTCTTTATCGTTTGGTTACGTAAAATCTTTTGTGTAGGCTGACAAGCCGCAAAACTATTCAGACCTTAGGAGCTAATATTCAGCGCGTTTTTGGTGAACTAGAGCCGCAAATGGTCGAAAGAGTGGTCCGTCAAAAGTAGCCGGGTATGCATGAAGTCGAGTTCAAAACGTAGTATCAGAAACCATTCTTCATAATGAAGGTTATTAATCAATTGCGTTGTTATTGTTTAAAAAAAAAAAGTTTCATAGCTCTTAGAAGAATTCGCAATTGACCTTGTTGCTACTGGTTGAATACCATGCTGAACGTAAGCACCAAAATTGTATAGCGGGCTTAATGTTACTTAATTTTACAGTCTCCGTCTAGCTCTCGTAGCGTCAACGTCGTGTGACTGCTTTGTCGATTATTTCTTTTTTCTCGGATATCGTTTTTCTTACTCTAAGTAAGGATTCTTATCTCGCTCTCTCTTTAGTGGTGACTTGTTTTTTACATTTTCTCTCTCTCATAACACGTGGTCTGATTTCACAAATAAGTGTCACTTGTTCGTCTTAATCAGAATCATGGCCCCGGGGCCAAATAAAACCAAACCCGGGAACAGATTTAGGGAGTTGGCTGAAGACGACTCGCTAACTTTTGAACCTTATTCAAAAAAGAACAGATTAAATACCGACACCGATTTCCCCTCTCTCCCCTTGAAAACTAACATCAAAAATCCCAGATTTGTATTGATATCTCCAAAAGACGCAAGCAAACCTCTAACTTCGGTCAGCATCTTTATTCTAAACAAGGCCATCGAAAACACAAGCACCGAGTACGAGAGCATATCTCAGTTAAGAGATGGTAGTATACTAATATTGGCCAAATCACAAAGGGCAGCGGATAAATTCCTCCGGATAACCAACATTGCAAATCAATGCCCGGTCAATGTAAAATTGCACGCAAACCTGAACTCCTCCAAGGGAATTGTGTATGCCCCTTGTTTGATCAATGTCCCTGAAAAGGAAATTATTGTCGAGATGAAGTCACAAGGTGTAACTGACGTGTATAAATTTACAAAATCTGTTGACGGAAAACGACTCCCTTCAGGTTTAGTCCTACTAACTTTCGACCTCTACCAAGCTCCAAAAACCGTTGATATCGGGTGGTACAATGTAAAAGTTCAGGAATATATTCCCAACCCTATGCGCTGCCGCAATTGCCAGCTACTCGGCCACACTTTCAACAGGTGCAACAGGCCTAAAACGTGTGTTAATTGCAACCTTCCTCCACATGAACCTACTGAATGCAATCGCACTATGTGCGCTAATTGCTCACAGGCTCACCCTTCCTCCTCCAACACTTGTCCTAAATACCTACAAAATAAAGAGATCTTAAAAATAAAAACAAGAAGAAAATGTAGCATGGCAGAAGCCAAGCGTATCTACAACCAATCACAACCTCTACCCACCTCTTCTTCGCTGCAGTCATACGCCCAAAAAACAAAACAAAAAAACCAAACAATTGCTAGTTGTAATAGCCCTGCGGTTACTGCTACTGAAAGTTCCATCTCAACTTCAACTTTAACATCAACTTCATCCCATCTTACAATCAACAAAGAAAATTATACTTCGTTAGCTTCAGGTATCAATTATACAAACCCCCTATCTTCTCAGTTACCAACATCCAAACTTCCCAATTCACCAATTAAAAGCCGCCCTCTTCCATCAATACCAACCACAATAAACGTATCTTCTTTTAACTCTCCTCTTAGTTCTATTACCACAAAAACCATTTAGATAACAACAACTACTTTATTCCCAAACCCGACACGTATGACAACATATAACACTACTGTTAATTCTACAGCTAACGGGTCCCAGTCTACACAGGTTGCAGGTGGGTCGGGATCTAGGCGAACTCGTCCTCCTCCTGACCATTCTAGACCCTTTCCTCAACCATTCACAAGACCAACTTTCACTGATAAAAAGTTTAAAATCCTTCAATGGAACATAAAAGGCTACGTCAACAACTACGACGAATTACGCCTTTTAATTAAAGAACACAACCCAAGCGTAATAGCTCTACAAGAGACTCACTGTGCATATTCCTTTACGCCACATACACCTCAAGAATTCACAGGATACTTTCATAACCATGTCCAAAACACTTCTTCAAAGCAAGGTATAGGATTCCTAATAAAAAACAACATACCACATAAAAAAGTTCCTATTAACTCCAATATTTTGACGCATGCTTTCGAAATCGAGCTCTCAACAAAATTCACTGTTCTTTCTGTATATATTCTACCGACCCAAACCTTTTCAAATGACGACTTGTTAAACATCTTTTACCAGATTCAAACCCCAATCATGCTTGTGGGCGATATTAACGCCTGGAGTGTTCTGTGGGGCTCAAGCAACACAAACTCCAGGGGCAGAGAAGTTGAAAATTTTATCACAAATGCCAATCTTATAATCTTAAACGACGGCTCCCCTACACACCTCTCCACTCACGGCACACTTACACACATAGACATAACATGCTGCTCTCCTGAACTGTATACATCAGTCTCTTGGGAAATACTGGATGATATCTGCAACAGCGATCACTTTCCAATTATCTCCACTATAACCCTTGGCTCGATTAATTGGAAGACTCCATTTAACCCTAAATTCAAAACAGACAAGGCTAACTGGGCTTGTTATAGCAAGCACACTCTAGACTACCTGTCCGATAAATCAATCTCCGGCAATATCAACAAAGAGGGCGCAACCCTACATAGAGCCATAAGAACAGCTGCCAATGTATCTATACCACAAAACAAGCCGCACATACAAAAACGAACAGTTCCTTGGTGGAGTCCCCTCTTAGCAACCCTCCGAATCGATAAACAATCCAAATGGAAACTTTTTAAAAGGCATCCTAGCACAACAAATCTTATAAACTACAAGAAGGCGAATGCAAAATTCCGCAGGGAAGTAAAGACAAATAAAGCCAAAAGTTTATATGAATTCACATCTGCCATTAATCCCAACTCGACGCCTGAAAAAGTTTGGCATCACATTAGATGTCTCAGTGGTAACGCCTCACAATATTCGATAAAATCAATTACCACACCTGACGGCTCAAAAACCTCGCCTAGAGAAATATGTAATCACTTCGCAGAGACATGGTCAAATGAATCTAAGGACGTACAATTCCCTCCAAGGTTTAGGATAGCCAAACAACTAGCCTCATCCCTTCCGCCTGCCTTTAACAACATATCAGGATCGGCCAAACTGATAGAAATCGATATAACACCAATAGAACTAGAATGTTGTCTGACCAAACTCAAAGGTAAAACACCCAGTAGAGACCGCATATCGTACCCAATGTTGAAACATCTTCCTTATGCAGTAAAGTCTAGATTAATTTCACTTTACAATAACATCTTACAAACAGGTACTATTCCCCAATATTGGAAGCTGGCTAAAATACTTCCTCTTCCCAAACGTAAGAGAGACATAAATGTCACAGATGGTTATCGTCCGATCTCACTGGTGCCTTGCATATCCAAGGTCCTAGAAAAAATAGTCGCTCAGCGTTTACTGTGGTTCATCGAATCAAAACGCCGCCTAAGTCATAACCAGGTAGCCTTCAGACCGGGCAAGGGTTGCATAGACGCACTCATTCACCTTGATTGGCACATCTGCAAAGCACTCTCTGCTCGTAACCATGTTACTATTCTTTCGCTGGACTTTGAAAAGGCATTCGACCGAATAGGCATCCACTTAGTCCTACAGAGCCTGAATGATTGGGGCATTGGCCCAAAAATCTACAACTATGTTCGTTCTTTTCTGATTAATAGGAAAATTTGCGTCAGGGTCAACAATAGCTATTCTTCAATCCTCCCACTATTTAACGGAATTCCGCAAGGCTCACCACTCTCAGTGGTCTTGTTCATGATAGCCTTTGACAATTTGTCAACTATAATTAATAAAAACAAATTCGTAGATTATTGCATTTACGCGGATGATGTTTTCGTGCATTGTAAAAATAACGATCTAGCCAAAACTAGACATATTCTCGCATCGCTAGTAAAAGACATCATAAAATGGTCCGACACATCTGGTGCAAGCCTTTCTCTCGACAAATGTAGAATTTTACACATTTGTCGAAAAAGGTCCTGCAACAGCGACACATTATCACTTAGATTTAATAACATAAACATTGTTAGAGTAAATAGTTTAAGTATCTTAGGTCTAATATTTAATAATAAGTACAACTGGAAGTCGCACTGTGACAGTTTAAAGAAAAGCCTAGCTGCCAGAAAAAATGTTATTAACTACTTAGCTAATAAGAAATGTAACACACATATCAACACTCTATGTAAGATCTCAAAATCCTTAATCCTAAGCAAAATTGACTACGGCCTATGTGTCTACGGTAACGCCCCAAAATCAATCATCAATATAATCAAATCTCCTTACCATCAAGCCGCCCGTCGTAGCATCAACGCCTTCAGAACAAGCCCAGTAAGAAATGTTCTCGTTGAAGCGGGACTTCCTACAGTGGAAGAACGCATAGTAGCTGCTGGGACAAAACTCTACATAAGGCTCCTTCACTCAAACAACGGCATCACCAAAAGGGACTTTGATTCAGCAAAAACTAGAAAGCGTCCAATAAGAGTTCAATCGGCTATAACAAGAGCCATAAACATTGCCAGAAGTCTGGACCTCCCAAAGAAGGTGCACATTGAAAAGACTCCATCTGTACCTCCATTGGACCATCAAGCCAGGATCTCTAATTTTGGACTTAGCGTGCCACAACAAAAACAACACTCCTAAAGAGACTTATCTAGCTGACTTCCTTCGCATTGCTTCATCCCTAAAGGAGACAGGGTGGACATTCATTTTTACGGACGGCTCTAAGATAAACAATAGCACCTCTTTTGCAGTTACCTAAGAAAACGGGGAACTAATTAGCGCAGGTATACTACCTACATCTGTTTTCACGGCAGAGGCCCTAGCCACCTACATTGCTATAGCCACAACTGCAAAACACTCTGGTAAACATGTGATCTGCTCTGACAGTCTGTCCACGCTAAATGCAATAAGAAACCCTATAAAAGACACAGGAATAATTTCGGAGATCCGCAACAGCATCATCAAGGCACCCAAAAAAATCAAGTTAATGTGGGTTCCAAGCCACATAGGTATAAAGGGAAACGAACTAGCAGACACAGAAGCTGGTCTTGCTCACTGTGCCCCGCTGTACCTTTTCGATACTACCACTAAGCAAGATAGCCTACGCCTTCTGAAGAACAAACTTGACGCTAAACTTTTATCGAACTGGGAAAATTATCAACATCATTACACGTCGCTCAATCCAGATCGCTCCAGCCCAACATACCCTAACTCCACCTCAAAAACATCAAACACCATCTTCACAAGACTACGCTTGGGACACACAGTTTTTACACACCAGCACTTACTTAAAGGCACCTCCCCCCCAACGTGCAACACCTGCACTAGACAGTACGACATCAACCACATTCTGGGGCTCGCACGCTGCAATCAAAACACACATCCATCAGTCTGTCAATTGCTTAAATTCCCTACCAGTAATAATATAACCCTTATCCACAATTTCATCAAAAAATTAAATATAGATATCTAAACATGTACAATAGAGCCGTAAGCCCTGGCAGCTAGTGCTCTATACCTAAGTTAGAATGTAATTTTAATTATATGCTAATAAATTATAATAATAATAATAATACTTAATTTTATATCGGAGGTCCAAAAGAGGCTGAGAACATATCCATGTACATTGAATGTAGCCACAGGACTGCAAAAGATTTAAGGGGATGGAACTGCAGTATGTAGATTTGTGTGCTCGAATCCATCGATAGATTAGTTCTCGGGGAGTTAAACCGAAATATTTTCGACAGAGTTTTTCATGAAGCATTGACAAAGGAAGGTCTCTTCCAGATTTGAAATTTTGTCACAGCAAGTTCTCTGATGTAAACGATCACTCGATTGTTCAACTAGATATTTGGTCTTGCTTTACGTCTCGAACTAAGGGCTGGCATTCGAAATTCCTCGTTGTTATTTTTACAGGTTCAGGAGTTTAGCATTGCGTCAATTTTTCGCTTCGTAATCTTACAAGGCGGATCCAGAAAATTTCTAAGCAATCCACTTAAGACAAATATAGAGGAAGACTTTATCCTTTACAGATCGAAGTGAAAAGAATATAAAAAGCTACTTCCGAAGAATTTTGCCAAAAGATAGGAACAATCGGTGAAACCACAGGGCTAGTCAAAAGTCTCAAAAGAGAAAATTCAATTGAGCCGGAAACACCCAGAAAATCTGTTGGCATCAACACTGAGTAGAAGACACAAACCCAACTATCAGAAAAAGCTCAAAACCAGCTCCTATTAACGGGCCTTCAAGTGTGCTGAATAAAACAACACGCCAAAGCTTGTATCTCTCATCGGTTGTGGTTCCGGATGAGGATATCAAACATGCTGTTGTTTCCTTTCATAGCTTCAAGTCACCTGTCATTGATGGCATGTATCCAATTATGCTACAAAAAGGTGTACTCCTGATGCTAATTTTGAAGAAAATCTTCACTGCCAGCCTGGCTCTGGTATACATACCAAATACATTTGTATCAAAAATCGGGAAGATGACTACAAGTTTGACAAGAGCTTCAAACCAATAGCCTGACTTCTTTCATGTTGAAGAGAATGGAAGAGATCCATGTGCGCAAAACTGCCATGCGAATGCATCCTCCACCGATGCAACACTCCTACCAACGCGAAAGATTCTGGTATTCAGAATTGAAGGCGCACTCGATAGGAAGGAATACGCCATGGGCATTTTCATCGATGTTGAGGATGCTTTCGACAACCTAACTTTTGACGGCTTCTGTAACTCGGCCAGACTACACGACGTAGACGAATCACAAGTTTTGTGGATAAGAGCAATCCTGTTGAATAGAGCATTGATTGCGGCTGCTGACTGTGATGTGATGGAGCTCGACTAACTGCTCAACGCCCTCAATAGTTGCGACGTTTATGCGAAAGCATAAGCGGATGATGTAGCTGTACTCTCTGTTGGATAATGTCTAACGACTGTCAAAGAAACTGAGTATTTGGGTGTCATCCCGGATAATAAGCTTTTATGGACTCAACATGTTACATCAAAAGCCTCTAAAGCGCTGTCGACCATCTGACAGTGCAAAGCAACTGTCGGTAAGATACGGGGCCAATTATACGAGTGTTCTATGCCTCGGTTGTCAGGTGAAACAAGGTCTCACTAAAATACGTGTCATTGCTGCTTTTACCAAACTTCAAAGAATAGTCTATTTTGGCTGCATGGCTTTCCTTAGCATACCCAGTTTGGCTCTATACGTACTAATCCCCTTGATATTCATATCATGGCCTGCACTCTCAAAGTTACCTTCCGTTTAAAAAGATATGATCTTTGGCACAACACGCACTGGAGCTTTGATGACCTTGCACGCGGACTGTTTTATGACTTTGGCTTTATAGACATAGCGTCTGATGCAACGACACCAGAACTGCAGCTGCGGAAAAATTCCGAAATCGATTTTCCCTCTGCCCAGGAATAATTTCGACCATAACCTGAGCCAGCTAGGGAATGTAGTCAAGTCTTAACGACTGGCTGCAAAACCATGCAAAAGCGTGCCTCTGTCTTCTAAGCGGAGGTATACGCAATCCTAATACCAGCGCTCTATATTATGAAGAATCTGTGGAGGAGGGAAGCATTTGCATCTATTCGTATGGCGACAGCTAACTGCCTGAAAATCTTGCTGAACATCCATATGATTTCCAAACTAGTTCGAGTTTGTAAGACTTCAATGAAAGCAGACGGAAAGTTGAATTTAATTAGTTTTGTCTGAGTCCCAGGACTAGGTGTCTGCCTGTGCCCTGAACGCTTTCGGATCTCTCTAAGAGGTCAACGACTTCTGTGAAGTCCCTCTGGACCAAAGACTGCAGGCTGCTTATTCGCATCCTGACAGTAGTTCAGTGTGCTAGGCATAAGTGATGTAACATCTCGCGACGCTTGCTATGAAATTGATGACCACACCGCGGAGCACTCGATACTCGGCGTTGACTTGGTGGGTGCTGGTACTATTGGCACTTTATCCGTGAAGAGCTTACTCATCGAAAGACTGATCAAATTTAGTAAATATAATGAACATACAAGGAGAACAGTGGACTAATTCTCATGTCTGGAGTCAGTTTTCATGCAGCAAATTCATGAAGCGATATGCGGAGAGGCCCTGTCTTGTTGGAACCATCTTGAGGACATGCTTAAAAATTAGGTAACCAATAGTCTGTAATCATGCGTCCATAATTTTTGTTATTTATATTTAAGTCTCTGGAATTTTCAAGAAAAAGGGTCCGGTTCGTTGATTAGGGGCACCAAAAACTTAGTCTTGCAACGCCTGTTGGTGTTTAAGTCACGGCTTACGTTTATTCCACAATTCAAGTTTAAATGGGCTCGATCGCTCCACAATATGCAGTTCACACTGCGAAATCTTCAAATTTTTTACAAAAATGTTTGCTTACATTACAGCCACTTCCCTAAAGATCTTGCATCAATTGAGACCCAAAGCAGCCGCTCTATTTCACACTTAGATTCTTGGATTTTCCCACCGACTTCGTTTCACCTCATGAATGTTCTCCTTGGCCCTATTTGTTCTGCTGTGCCCTGACTCAGGGGTATACGGATCTGAAGAAGTTTTTTGCACCATAAATCTGCAATCGGGTGCTATGTGTTACTAGGTTTCACACCGGTAACAGGCTTTACCTATATGGTGAGGTCTTCCATTGCAAATACCTAATTTTAGTCATTAATCAATTCACGTGGGAAACTTGAACAGAAGTTTGACAGCGGATTTGCATGGGTTATAAGCCCCCAATAAACAATCGGCTTAAAATCATGTTCACCTAAACCTGTCAATGCCAATGATAAAGGTATCTCTATTTACGTATTCATACTAGTACCCAATTCACAGCTTCGTTTCAATTCAAGCACCTGCTTCTCCATAATGTAATTTGCAACACAAACATCAAAGCCCAAAACTTGTTTACAGCTTCTGCTCAGCATGTTAACAACTAGCAATGGAAGGAATGAATCCATTTAATTTTTATCCAATTGAAACATCGGGTATGTGCAAGGTTTTTGATAGCTTTCAACCAGCCACGTCGATTTGGAAGTGCTACTAATGGACGATTTCGAACGAAAATAAACTTTTCCATTAACCTTTCGTCCGCATCATGATTATTGATGAAAGCTTCAATTCATAAATTGCTCATACGATCCGGCAAAAGTTGCCACTATCTACATGGATGTTGAATTAATTCAATTTAATTTAATTACACTTGTAAGAAGAATCAGCAGAAAAAGCTGAAGCAGAAGCATGTGTTTTTAGTGGACATGGAAACGTACGGTCGGACGAATCCTCCTGGCACGAGGACCCCTTTGGGAAGTTGTATGTGGGCTACTGGTACTATAGCTTGGTTAAATTGAAGCGTCCACACATGAGAGCGATGTGACTTACTAATTGACTTTAAAAAGTGCTGTTGCTGGTTAAGGCTGGGTAAGAAACGCTTGACGCAGAAGAGAGTGGAATGTGAGAAAAACCTTGTAAAATATATTTTTCCAACAAGCTTTGGTTGATTAATTACATGTGGTGTTGAAGTATCTGAATTTATTTTGACTTTGAAAATACACGAAGACAGGACTGAGAGTAGTGTTACTTTTTGCGAGCGTGTTCTGGTAGATTTAAGTGTCACCTTTTAAGAAGCAACCAAATCTATTCATTTCTTGCTTCGATATGCTCTCTCTATTTATTATTATTATTATTTTTTTGTTTTATAATTTGCGCGCGCTAAAGGGATTTAAGTACGGGCGAAGGAAAATCAGGGAGGATGAAAGAGCGGTACCGGTGAATGCTGGTTTTAAATGTTTGAAGGTTATAATGACTAGGGAATAAAGAGTTAGGCAGGGCATTCCATAAGCGAGTTGTACGGCTTAGGAACGAATCACGATATTTCAGAGTACGTTCGAAAGTGGGCCTGAGGGTATACTGATGAGTATTCATAGCGAGACGGGTGTTAGGGTTGAAAGTTTGAATGGGCGGAATGCTACTGGCGGTTTCTATGGAGCACTGGTGGTGGAAATAGCGATAAAACAGAGTGAGACACAAGACATTACGTCGGTGTTCGAGGCTGTCCATTGTTTGAGTGATATTAGTATCACCTATGAGTTCTAACGCATGGTTTTGAATCCTATCTAGCAGGCGAACAGATGTTTTGGGAGCACCTGACCAGATGTTGCCATTGTACTCCAATTTTGGGCGGATGAATGCCTTATATATTGAGGCCAGATCAGAGGGGTTAAAATATTTCTTACATCGCTTGAGGAAAACTAGACATTTCGCAGCACTTTTGGCGACATCAAACTGACACTGACACACATACCGAGGATGGAAAGTTTTTCGGTGCAACAATGCAAGTGCCATTCATGAATAATGGCTAAGTGTTTAAATTCCGCTTTAACGACAGTAGACAGCATTGTGTTTTGGAAGCATTAAATTCTACTCCGTTAGTGGTTCCCCAATTAGTTATCCTGTTAATATCGGAACTTGATGAGGTTAACATACTCTTCTACAGCCGAAGAGCAGGGGTGTTAGTCAGGTAACGAATTTGAAAAGCAGAGAGTGCTGTTGTCAGCAAAGGAATATATTGGATTAGAACTAGCAGACAAGAGATCGTTGATGAAAATTAAAAAGAGTGTCGGAGACAGAACGGAGCCCTGGGGCACACCAGCATTTATTTTGTGAACATCAGACCTGATACCATTCAAGACAACTTGGATTGAACGTTCCGAAAGATAATTTCTAATCCACTGAAGAAGAGAGTCATCAATCTCAAAAGCACGCATTTTCGACTAAAGAGCCTGATGCCAAACTCTGTCAAATGCCTTACAAATATCAAGTTCAACTATCCCGATTGATGTACGCTTTGGTTCCACTTTCCGGTGAGACATGCCATCAGATCACCAGGGGACCTGCTGCTACGAAAACCATATTGCCGGTCATTGAGAAGTTTTCGTGTTTCGAGATATTTCATGAGCTGACGATTTATCAGCGTTTCCATGACCTTGGAAAGAAGGGACGTAAGTGCAATGCGTCTATAGGAGGAGAGAGGTGATTCGCCTTTCTTAGGGACGGGCTGGACAAATGCTATTTTCCATCTGCTCGGGAAGAGTCCTAAAGAGTAGAATTGATGAAAAAGCTTACGCAGTGGTTTTGCCAGCGTGGAAGAACACCTCTTCAGAAGAAGGGGAGATATACCATCTGGAATAGCGGATTTATGTATGTTGAGATCTTTAAGTACTCTTGCTACTACACGAGTGCGAAAGTAGATTCGTCCCATTGAAGATTCGACGCACTCAAGTGTAGGCGGAGACAAAACACAATCTGGGAGTGTTGAGCTGGCCGCAAAGTGTGCAGGAAGCAGATTGGCCTTATCCAAAGAGCTGACAGCTGGAATGTCATTGCAAATGAGCGTTGGGATGGAGGATGAGGCGGAATTTCTAATGTTTTTGACGAACGACCAAAAATTGTTACTACTCGTACCTTTGGGACATTGTAGTATTTTTTGCCCCAGTTTATGGTCGTATTCGAATTTCACAGGTTGAAGAAAGGCGATGCAGTCTTTTTTGGCTCCGTTGAACTTTCTTCGGTTTTCCTCTTGTAGGACATTTCTCTAACTTTTCTCTAACCCTTACAGCCTCTTTACAGCTCGAGTCGTACCATGCCTTTTCGTTTGGTCTGATACTCTTCATCCGATGAGGGATAAAGTATCTCATTCCAAAGAGAATGGTGTCTGTGATCATATCAGCAGCGGCATCCACGTCGTTATCGAGGAAGCATAACGACCAGTTAAAATTCCTAAAGAAGCTGTTAAGACCGCTCCAGTTGACTTTCTCGTATTGCCATACGGTTCTTTTAGGAATTTTTTCTCTATCTGTGTACAAGAAATTAGCTGATATGACACATTGGTCCGACGAGCCTAGAAGGGAGAGCACATCTACGGTGTACTTACCAGGGTGAGAAGTTAAAAACAAGTCGAGGGTGTTGGCGGTATGACTATCAACGTCTGGTATTCGCGTGGGCTCATTTACAAGCTGCGTTAAGTTGTTTTTCGAAGCGAAGATCTCAACATACCGTCCTTCGGGTGTTGTCTGTCCAGAATGTCGAGGCCACCCAGAATTGTGTATATTGAGATCGCCCGTAATAACGACTTCAGTATGAGGATACAGGGATACAATTCTTTGAATGGAGTCAGACAGCGCATCAAACTCGTTAACAGTCGAATTGCTGCTACTGAAGCTCTTGTAAGCAGTGAGAGTAGCCTTTATACCGAAAATCGGAAAAAAGGACTACACGCCCGCCAAGAATTTTAGATCTATGTATAAATTTGAGTTGATTCATGTTGAATAGCACGAAGAGAATAGCCGAGCTCCATGTGCGCAAAACTGGTTTGTGAATGCATCTTACCAATGTGAAAGATCCTGCGAGAGTACGCTTCAAAATCTGTTGGGCAGAATTGAAAGTTCACTCGACAAGAAGGAATACACGCTGGACATTTTCAACGACATTGACAGTGCTTTCGGCAAAGTAACTTTTGACAGCACGTATAGCTCGCCATGGACATACCGTCTGATGTAATAGCACCAGAACACCTGCTGTGGAAAAAATACGAAACCGGCTCTCCCTGTGCTCAAGATTGGTTTCAGCCAGAACTGGAATGTAGTGAGGTCTTCAGGGATAGCTGAAAAAACTGATTTAGGATGCGCCACTGGTGCCTTTCTGGAGTACGACACAGTTAGATTTTACACCTCGTTAGAAAAACGAGATGGTCTGCCTTCCAAAAGGCGATATACGCGATCCTGATGGCAACGAACTATATTGAGAAGAAATTCTGAAGATGGTGAAGCAGCCACGACAGCCACGCTGCGCAAAAAGTTTTACTAAACGCTGTCTCGCCTTATAAGCTAGTTCGAGAACACAAGAATGTCGGTCCAGGTCGCAATGGGTTCACGGAATGTGAAATCGCTAATGAGCTTGTTAGGCAAGGTTCAATGGAGAGTTGTTCAGAACCCGAACCTACGTTAGGAGGGCATACGTCGTGGACAGTTGAGCTTCATATGGGTGTAACTGCAGATTGCATGGCTCTAAGGTCAGTGACTTTCCTGCTGCCCAACAATAGGAAATATTGCAGGCTGCTCATTTGCGTCGAGACAGGGCACTACGCTTTTGTTAAGCATTTAAGTATGCTGGCATAAGTAAGACAGCATTCTATGACGCCCTATGAGAATGTGATAAAACTGCAGGTACTCGAAGCAGATGTGGTGAGTTCTGGTACTGTAGGCACTTTATTACTGAAGCGTTTACTTATCGTTCTACAAAGAAGGAGAAATATTACTAAAAAGAACATACAAGGAGTATAGTGGTCTAGTGTTGTGTTCCGATAAAGAAAAGAACAAGCATCCTTGGCAAATGGAACCTTAGCATAACTTGTCCGATCCACAATAAGCCTGATAAACTACGCCATTTACAGAGGCATCAGTCTCCTTATCTTCACGTACAAGACGTCTACTGCATGAAATCATTTGTCTTAGGAGCCCTGTCTGTGTAGTTTTAGACCGGCTAAGTCCACTATTGGCCATATATTCATACTTCGGCAGATACTAGAGAAATCTAAAAAAGTTGAGATCTACACACACCATCACTTTACAGGTTGCAGTACAGGGCAGTCTTGTTTTGGCACTACTGACATTCTTGCCAGATTCTGTAGAATGATATCGGAAAAAACTCGCTGCTCCGCACAGGTCAGAAAGTATCCCACTAAGACGACAAGGACTTAAACAATGTGATGCGCTGCCACATTGTCCAAAAGCATGTGCATACACAATCGATGTCAGTTGAATAATAAGAAACACTAAGGACACTCTGTGTGAGCCCCTAATCATAAAAGGCCTACTCTATTGCACAGAATGATGGACATAATCGAAAACAGATGGAGATATCCCTGATCGTTTTAAAGACAAGACTCTTCGAATGATTTCCAGCCCTGTTTGCGTTTTGAAGGAGGAGATATAACAACGAACTGTACGAGCTATACAGAACGACGTAGACCTGGTCAGACTTGTGAACAACGGTCGGCCGGTGAAGACTCCTATTCCTATCCGGAACAACAACCTTCTAGAAGCAGACTTCGTTTTAAGTGGAGGTAGTTAGCCACAGCCCACGTTGACTAGATAAATTTATTGGTTGGGCACCAGGCCCAGGCGGGACTGTAGCGCCATCTAAGTAAGTAAATCAGTTTCATCTCTCTTTTGTTTGAATTTCATTGTCTTAATTAATCATCGTTCGCTTTATTGAATTCTGTTATATGTCCGCCCCTAAAGTATGCAACAGAATAATAGATCGCTTCAATTTTGTATAACACATAAGAGTTTGGATTTAATTCAAAAGCACTGCATACCCTCAAGATGAGGAACAATAAAACTTCAATTTTATGAGAACAACAAAACGTTCCACATCCGCATTGCCAACCGAAGAGAAAGAGCTCCTCTTAAAGAATTTGAACACATCCTTCGTATCCATATTCCGTGTACTCCAGCTCATTCATATTTTATCTCTACCTCTGCCTCCGTCACACAAAAAGGAAGAATACAATGAAAATTCTTGGTTTTGTGCCTTCCCATTCATTAGTACGTCGAGGAGCTCATGTTAAACTTTTCCTTTCTGGTGGAAATGAAAACAAAAAAAAATATAAACTCTCAAATGTCCTTCATGGATGCTGGTGCTGACTGACTGAGGCCGAAACTTCCATATGAATATACAAATACGACTGAAGTACAACTGCACATGCTTTGTTTCTTTAGCCAGGAAAATGTCCTCATTATCCTTCGGTAAGCACTGACTTCTCTCGATGGTAAACCAGCCTTAAGCACACTCTACCATCATGAATGCTCTTTGAGAAATTACCCTCCTTAGTGTGGTAATGGTGATCTGTCTTCATCAGGAATTCCTTTGCATACGGATACATGGGTGACGAAGTATAAATTCCAAAACACTAGAATCTCTCTTTGCAAGTGTGAAAGGAGGAACTTTTTCAAATTATTCCATCTAACTGAACGACGCCAACGTACGACTACTACTTTTTGTATACATAACGTTGATCTGCTCCTTTCTATCCTCATCTACACTTGGAATACCATACCCGGTCTACTCGTATGTATCTGAAAAGGGGCAGCAAAGTGAATTGAATTGAAGAAGTTTGCGACTTTTCGGTGACACTTGTGGTAGCTTTGTGGTGAATTTATTTCAATTCCTTCACACAAGTATGGATACACATACTCGTGGCTTTATGCATCCGTGCGAATCTTAAATAAAAATGGGGAGACAACATCCTCTGTAAAGAAGAAGAATTTCATTCTGCAATGGTTGCCTAGGTTGTCTGGGTTGCACTTGAAGTGCCACTTAACCAACATGCCCTCATGCGGGAAGGCATCTTTGGTAAAAAGTTAATTTTGTTGCTTAACTTTTATCAGGGAAAGAGTTAACGCCCTTAACCCGGTTTCGGCTCCTTGAACACATGCTCAAAGTTTAAGAATTTAAGAATGTCATTAAGAATTTCGTTTGCAACACAATTATTTTTGACGTTATGCTTGACATAGATACAAAACCTTTAAATCTTTCGATGAAAGCTATGACATCAGAGTTGGTGGGAGGTACGCTCTGTACGATGGGAAATGGAAGTGATGTAGAGGGGACATTTTTTTTTTTTACAAAGTTTTTTACAAAGTTAGAAAAATGCTGAGAGTACCCTCAGTCAACGGAAGACTGATTCTGAGATCTGTTGGAGTTCGAATATGAGAACTGATGAAGCTGCGAAAGTGAGATTCTAATTCGTTGAAATCGCCGCCGGAAGGTCCTAAGCGCATGTTATTCAGATATCACCTAAAAGAATTAGTCTTGAAGTGAGTACATTTCGATTTCCGTTATCACTGGCGTTGAATAGAAACTAGCAGCGGCTCTCGTAGAAATAATATATTCTCACTGGTATTAGGTTGTATTGGTCAATTTGACCACCACATCTCAATGTCTTCATGCCTAAAACGTGGAGACCAGAAGGTTACGATTATCAGAATCTTTTATAGGGCAAACCATTCGGTGCTTTTAGAAATTTTTAAAAAGAGGCTGGTGGCCGTTTTTCTGGACAGATCTCCAAAAAGAAATCAGTCAGATGAGTGATGACAGAACATGAAGAGTGGTGCCCTCTTCTTCTTCGTCTATACATCTCCTGCAGAAAACGTCAGGGAAGCGTCATCTATTGATGTTCCTGTCAATTAAGCATTTGCTTGAGATGGTGCTCCCTAGAATGTTGAGATGTGACAGTTTCACAGATAAGACCCTGTTTATACGTCTCTGATCCAGCATCGCCAAATCTGTCTGTAATTGTAATAGCGAGTGCCATTCCTATATACAAATAAATTGAATGGATGAAAAAGGTTGTGCCACTTTTGGGAAGTTCATCTGCAAGTCCACCTGTAGATGTGATATTTGAACTGTCTAGTCGTCTCGTTGAGATCTTGGTAATAGTTTCTAGCTACCTTTGGCATTGTCTTAATCGAGTTCAGACGTTGGTTCTCTAAAAACGGATTTGTTTTTGGAGCGGGATATTCCTCAGTTCCTGCTAGTAAGCCCTGTCCACTGTCCATCTGAAAATTACTTCGTAAATTGTGAAGTCAACCTTTGGTCCTGGATAAATCAGAGCCTCGTTAACTGATGGTAAGAAGGTTCTCAGAATGCCTCGCTCCTTCAACTTGAGAGAGGGTTTGTGTCATACAAAAATATATATATTGGGTCAGGCGAATAAACTGTTCGGATCCTGTTGAGAATTCTTCCCCAACAGGGAACACTGTCCAACTCTGCTTTGACTAATGAGATGGAAATGAAGATGACTGTTGTAAAGTTTTTAATAACGCCAGCAACACAGAAGAGAAGAGTGGAAACCGTGCAGTGACCAGAATCCGTAACTTAGGATGAGGAGGAACATATCAATAATATGGAAAGAAACAGCCTCAGAGACTGAAAAGTCAACAGCAAGCAAGCGGAGCGGAACGGAATGACCATCTTGTAGTAAAAGTAGTTCAAGTTCGCCCTCATACTTCATCCATTTATATGTTGCATGCAACTATTCCAAATTTTTCCAGGCACATCTTAGTCTTAAAGTGGAAATTGTTATGGGTACGCGCATGGTGGAGCAAACTTTGAAGGTCCTTGCGGTGAATGTTATTTCACTGATTAGGATCGAACGAAGAGCCGCGATGTTTAAATTGCTACAAGACCAAACTCCTGATGTGCTTTTCGCTAGCGAAACCAAGCTAACCGATGAGCACAAACTGGGGTACAATAATTATATTGTTAGAAGAAGAAACCGGCCCAGATCCAAACGTGGAGGCGGTGTCGCGATCTTCATTAAAGAGGGTATAAAATTTCACAGAGTGTACAAGGGCGTGTTGCGCAGGTTCCGGGTGTTGGAGGCAGTCGTCGTTTACATCCCGCTCCGCAGTAGAAAGCGGCTGTACTTGGCCTCTATTTATGCACCTGAGGCTTCACAATCCACCCTATTCATTACAGAGCTCGACACGCTTTTTCGACTTCTGAGGCTGGAATCGGAGAAGAATTGTTTTATAATCGGCGGGGATTTCAACGCTAGACACAGGGATTGGAGAAATAATTTGCCAAATACTAGAGGGAACCTACTACTCGATTGGTGGGGTCAGCACGATGTCATGTACAGACTCGGTCTTAAAGCGACGGATAACCCGTCGTTTCCCAGAGGCGGGTCTTATTTGGATCTACTGCTGTATGACGAACGTATACGACTGACAGGTACGAATTTACAAACATTAAACTGTCTGCGCACATTCGTGTATGACAGCGACCATTGCGGTTTTAGCACCGAAATTACAGTTCCCAACGAAATTGCGGAATTGGAGGAGTTTGTCCAAAGATATTCTTACAACTACAGTAAGACTCGATAGACACGCTTCTCCGCAACCTTGACTAGAGCGCTCTCCTCGAACACGATCCACCCACCGTCCAATAGGAATTTGTCAAACGAGGAGATCGACAATTACTTAAAACAAATGGACGAGACAATTAAACAAACTATGGACACTACAATACCGCGGTATCGACGTACGACTAACGAAGACCTGTTCCGCAATCCTACTATTGACGCACTGCACCGACAGAAAAGTAGACTTCTGACAAGACTCAAAAACTTGTACAGACAGTTTACTGACAGACATAACCCGGAGATTAGGACACTGAAGGCGTCGATTAAAAATATTCAAACGCTAATAAAGGAAAATTACAGAATTTCTGTAAGTTTGTATTGGAACAACAAGGTTCGGGCTGTAAACACCAGCAACCCGAATATGTTTCCGCAAATAAATAAACTATTTCGGAGAAAAAATCAAAACGACCTTCAGTGTCTTAAAATAGCCCGGACAACAGACAACGAACGGTTACTGACAATAGCAGGTATTGATCCAAGTGAGGCCGCTGATGATGACTTTTTTGTGATCGACGATCCACAGGAGAAGGTTGAGACCATAGGGGCGACTTTCCAGGAAGTATACAAGGCCATTGATATCATTATGTCCTAATTATGACCTGGACAATCGCGTCTTGGTGGACAACTGCTACATTCGAAATGAAATAGAGAATTGGCGATCCAACGGCTCTGGTTTCACCCGGTTTAGCGACGAAAATATGGCAAATAATGTCATTGCCAGAGAGGGTGACCTACCCCCGTTCATTTCGAAGGAAGAACTCCATGAGATCTTCGACACAATCAGGGCAAAGAAATCAGTGGGGACCGATGGTATTCCGAATATCGTGCTTCGACATCTTCCTCTAGAAGCGGTGGACATCTACACCACCCTGTTTAATAATGCAATGAATAATGCACATTATCCAGCGCATTGGAAAACGGCGGTGGTTCAACCTATCCCCAAAAAGGGAAAGGATATATCCAATCCGGCGAATCTCCGGTCGATAAGTCTCCTTCCGAATATCAGTAAGGTTTTTGAAAAGGTAATCAATAGAGCTCTGTCTAGGTGGGCTGAGGACAAACATATAGTTCCGGATAATCAATTCGGTTTTAAGGCGGGACATGATATCTCACATGCCGCGTCTAAACTGGTGTCCGATATCCAATGGAACAAAGGCAAGAAACAGTGCACTGGTGCCTGCCTTGTTGACTTGGACAAGGCCTTCGACACCGTATGGTTAGAGGGTCTTTTCTATAAGCTCACTAGGCTGGGTATCAGTAAACCACTCTTGTACATTCTTTATAATATGCTAACCAACAGACAGTTCATCGTGAAGAATGGTGATGTGACTTCTGTTGGAATTTTTCAAATTAAAAATGGTCTTCAGCAAGGCGCGGTCAATTCGCCGATCCTATTCAACATTTTTACAAGCGACTTGATAGGTTCACTTCCCCATACTATTGCGTACGCAGACGATTTGGTAGTGTACAGAACAGGTCCAAAAATCGAGGTCATTAATACTCTCTTGCAGCATGACTTCGATAAGATAAGACGATTTTGCGATGACTGGAAGTTGAAAATCAACTTTCAGAAGTCGGAAACCATTCTCTTTAGGACGCCGTTGTCTGGAGCCTCTAGGGATACCAGAAAAAATTGGCGAAAGTTCCCTATCGTTGGACAACACGGACAACCTCTTGCCTGTCGAAATGTAGTCAGATACCTTGGAATCTGGCTAGATCAGTTTCTGTATTTTGGCAAAAATATAGATGCTGCTCTGGCCAGAGCTAAAGGCGCCTTTGCCCTTACAAAGAGACTGTTTTATAGCAGCCAATTCGATGCGAAAGGTAAAGGTAAACTGCTACATGGCCCTTATCAGGCCCATGCTGGTATTTGGGTGTCCCGTGTGGTTCAATGTACGAGCAAGCTTAATGGAAAAGATTCGGGTGTTTGAGAGGGCTTGCCTTAGGGCTTGTCTTCGCTTGTACAGAACACCAGAGTAGGAGTACAAGAAATTTTATCCTAATGAGGTCCTTTACAATAGGGCGAACCTAATACGAGTGGACAACTTCGTAATTAAGCTGACTCGAAGGCACATTGCAAGAGCAATGACATCGATGAATAACCTGATATCTGGGGCTTACTACCCCAATTACCTTTACCACGAGAGTGTGCGATCTGACGGTTTCGTTCCACCAGAAGCATTCCTCTACCTAGATCAGATAGGGTTGATCCAGGATAGATCAGCGGTGCCGTTAATCTTCCATGTCGCTCGGACAGCTGGGGACAGGCGACTCAACTACAACAGAGACATCGCACACGGCAGTGTGGATCGTCTCAGGTTCAGTAGGGCGGTGGGGAATCGCGATAAGAGGGATGTCGTTCGGCAGCACCAGCATTTCTGGTGGTTGAATGATGGAGAAGATGATTCGTCGTCGTTTCCGTCAATTACGGACCAGCCTCACTAATGAGGCAGAGCTGACCAATCTGTTTTCTCTGTAAACAGCGATGGCCAGCTTACATAGGTTTAGGTTAGCATTTAAGAAACATATACATATATCAGTGTATACAAAAGTGTATACTGATATATGTATATTATTGTGTATAATGTCTAAGTGTGTTTATGTGTATTTTGTGTATGTAGGTTAAGTAGACTAAGGCTTATTTTAAGTTAGATATTAAGTTTTTATAAAAAATAAAAAATTATGTCCATACGCTAAGTTTTTTGTTTACAAATTGTTTTTTCTTAGCTTTAAGTATATAAAATAAATATTTCCAAATAAAATGTAAATGAAGTCGAAAGACATAGTTATAAGAATTTAGAGTAGCTTAGAGTGCCTGTGTGGGGCCAGTAAGTGAGTATAAGATTGTTAAGTAATTGTAAGCTAGCATTTAAGCATTTTTTCTTAGTATGTAAGAGTTAGTGATTAAGAAAATAAAATGCATTGAAAACTGAAACTGTGGAAATTGTTACCAGAATTGAGTGCAAACTATACGACACTATCTAGGCTGCTACCAATCGGGTTCATTGACCGTCTCTGGAGATGGACAATGTCGGCATTAATGGACAATAACGTTTTACCTAAAATCACTGAACAACACTGACGACATCTCCCTGATTACACATAGGTTTATAGACTCTCTCACTAGATGGAAATTTTTGAAAACCCAAGAAAAGCTCGGAAGGCTAAATATGAATTCATCCAAACGAAAGACATTAATTTTGCAACTCTCAAGAGACGTGGTTATGTTAGAGAGTTAATAGTTTTCCTTATCTAGAAAAGACTATAATGCTCAGTGGCTTCAAATTAAGATTTTGCCCACAGTCTTCTACTCTCGCCTACCGCCTGGAGCCTAGTACCTCTGACTGAAGGTAGAGTACCCAACGTTTGCGGGAGATTATTAACAGCTATAGACGAAAGAAGGGTGAGAGTGTTTGCAGTGGGCCACTTACCCTTCATCAAGACATCGGCGGAGGAATCTGATATACGTATCAACGGCGACATCTACGGCTATAGGTAGTTTGAACTAAAGCTAACTCGACGTACATATTTGAAGTCCAGGTCTAAAGGGAGCTGCATAGTTTTGTCCTGGATAGAGGCGCAAGAAATCTGAACAAGCCAACGGCGGCTGTCATAACCTCAGCGAGGCTACTAGCCTGACTGTTTAACAAAACCCTTTGTTCAGGAGTTCTATTGAGGAACTTCCCCACTGACCAAAAAAAGAACCCTTATTAGACCCAAGTGCTGCCGAACAACTCGCGCAAGCCCTAGACTAAGCCCAATAAAGCAGACATTACAGCAATCCAAGATATGCGATTGGACGGTGCGGGCTAAAAGTGGATGGAAAATTACGACATGTACTGCGGTGACTGCTACAAGGGAGAAAGACTACGCTTAATTGGTTGTGGAGGGAAACTCAACCAAAAAGTCTTAGCTTTCTCGTTGTAAGCGAACCTAATAAAAATTCTACAGCATCAAAAACAATTTCTATGACCATTTGCTCAGTGCACCAGATGTGACCTCAAAATAGTTCTAGTCAGATAATAAAGCCCTCCTTGAGCGTTTCATCTGAAAACACAGCCTGCATAGCACCGCGTCCGATAATGGATCCAAGTTTTGAGAATTTATAACGGGTCGCAACCTGTCAGTAGCCAACACTCGGTTCCCACATCTCAACATCTATTAAGGGACTTGGCTCTTCCCTGATCAAGCAACGATCACATTGCGATCGACGCCAGAAACTCCTCCGAGAGCCAACATCGACTCGGATCATTCCCTTGTTACAGATAAGGTACAAACAAAAGAGTCTGCTCGAATTTTTGCCGATCGCATTTCTCTCAAGATCCTAGCACTCATGCAAAAATCGGTAGAACTCAAATGAGAATATTGTCAACGATCCGTCAGAGAAGCTGCTTCTGATGTGATTGGGTTCAAAGAAGCCTCTGGTTTGACGATGAATCTAAGCAGGTATGATACATGCAACCAAAACTAGAAGCACATAAAGCTGCGCCGTATCGAAGGACAAGAGCATCTCGTGAGGTCTACCAGCAGAAAAGAATGGATGTGCACAAGAACACGAGAAATCCGTGATCGCGGAAATGGATAGATGTTACTGCTGGAATGCAGTTCGAAAGATTTATCAGAGAATAAAAGGAACAGGCCAGGGCTACAAGCCAGAATGGATCGGCAATTGATAGTACAGACGCAGGCAGTGCTGGGAATATGGAAAGACTACTTCTGCAGACTGTATACCGGCTACGATAGCCAAAATATCGCAGTCAGGTAAAATAAACCATTTGCCCTGGACAAAGACGACAGAGAATTCCATCCCCCTGACCAAGACGAAGTTAATATAAAAATATCGAGGCTGCTGGACTATTTAAGGCATGGTTGGGATTATACAAAAGCTCGTCTGTAAAACGCAGCATGGTTTGTGCGATCCACAAGAAAAGGAAACCCTTTTGACTGCGCCAACTATAGAGAAATAGGCCTCCCAAACATCGTCTATAAGATCTTTTCTGTCGCATTATTTATGTACAATCTCGTTGGTCCATATCAGTGCGCTTTCAGGCCAGGAAAGTCCAAGATCGTAGAAAAGACCTGTGAATTCCAGATCGACGCTTACCATCCATTTGTCGACTTCAAAGACGCATATGACGGTGTGCATAGGATCGAGCTATACAACGAAAAAGGACAATATGCAATACCACATTCCCGACGAAGTGGGCATTTTGAAACTGAGTGCCCGGGACGTAAACATGAGAAACATGCATGATTTGATTTGACCATGTTCCATCTATCAGCAACCGTGACACCTTTAAAATGTGAACATTTGTATAGCGGATGTTCTCCTTGGCACGCAAGACATTTTCCTTTTGTTTCTCCTGAAATAGTTTAAACAGAATTACCCTTTGATTTTTTGTCTTGTGATGTAACCGCGTTATCTGGTTGTATACCCGCAGCTATTGATACATAGGCGGCAACTTGTCTCAACCTCGGGACGTCCGTAATGAAACTCTAATGTGCTCATTACATCTTTGACGCTACTCGGATGTATGAGCACTGATTCCACGAGGCGCTCAGCTTCACCACTGAGAGCCTTTTGTAAGCGTGACAGATTTTGAAAATCGGTTTCGTTGAATGCTGCCGAGAACATAGGCCATCGTTCTGGCGATCCTGAGTATTGTGGCAAGTCATATAATTTGTGAGTAAGCTGACTCAATTGCTGGACGGTTGGGAATGATGGTGTAGAGTTGCTAACAGTAGTACATATCGGGGGCAAGTTTGGGAGAGCGAATGGCGCGGTCGCTTCAGACACGTGGCGAGCAGTAACATTTATAAAATTATTTTGGCATCTACCTGTGATATGTGGATACCGATTCTGAGATGGAAGTTTAGTTGTAACGGCGTTCGGAGATGGAAGCGAAAAAGTTGTTGGTTGTGCAGATGGTGGTGCACACGATGTGCTCTGATGACTCACTGCAGTCGGCGTAGCTGCTTGCGTGGCTACAAATTCCAGTTGTAGGCTGCATTTCTCCGCTTCTACTTGTGCAAGTCATGAGTTGTTTAATTTCTTCCCTCAATGCTGAAAGGGTTGTATCGGCAATTTTTTGATGTTCGGATTCATCGAGATCACTTTCTTCCATTTCAGGGGCTGATAGCGTTCCTTCGGCGGCTTATTGGCTTCGGGTTTGGAGACGTGGCATTAGTAACCCCTTTTGGCTTGCCAAACAATTGTGTCGGCGCACAAGACACAATAATAAAAAATGTTTTCTCTTGGGAAAATATCTGAAATATTCAATTGTTAACCATTTGCACATTTTTAAAATTGCTTAACCTCTACTTACTGCGTCGTTCCCTTTCGGCAGTTAATTCAAAGTGGCGAGTGCTCATCTGTCACTTTAATTCATAGGTCTAGAGCAGGGACGGCACATCAGGCAGAGTTGTTATATTCGTTAAGTTGTTTATTCAAAATTTATTTGTGACACCATGTATATTATAGTTTTGTCACCCTGCCAAACTCGTCAGATTATGCGGGATGATTATGAAGAATTCTCGCTGCTCCATCAAGGTCGGTAATGAGTTAACTGACACCTTCAAAGAAAGGATATATTTTATGTAGACAAAGCGATACGCGGTTCTTCCTAATTGCTGCATCTTTTAGCAGGAATTGAGCAGGACCAAACTGGGTTTATACCAAATCCTTATCATCCCGGTTGTGTTTTATGATGCAGAGGCTTGGACATTGTCGAAAGCGGATGAATAAGCTTACGCCTCTGGCGTAGTGATTTTCACTCGTCACCACTACGAAACCCTTGGTTTGACGACTAATGCCGGCAAGCACATGCAAGGAATGATATGCAAAGTAGCGCTGCATAGAAGGACTAGAGTTGCTCACGAGATCTACGAGCAGAAGAGGAGGGACGAACACCGGCTTCTCAGGAGGAAATAGAAGGATCATTAGAAGCGTGGTCGAGGAAACTGAAAGATGCTACTCCCGGAATGAGATTCGATAGTTTTACCAAAAGGCAACAAAAAAATACACCACGGAAACAAAGCCCGAACCGAAACCTGTAGGGATGAACAAGGGAACATAGTAGTAAAAGCACAGTCGATGCTGAGGATTTGGAAAAAGCTTGGATGAAGTGAAGATAGCCATATCTAAAGTCCAACAAAGCTGCTGGAGCGGGCGGCCTGACTGCAGAGCTCTTCAAAGCACCAGATGATGACCTTGTAAGGAGCATACACGAACTCATCGGTAAAATAAAAAATTCAGAATTGTTTCCTCAAAAAAGTAAACCCTCTGAGCTCCGCCAATTATAGAGACACCAGTGTTCTTAACATCACCTACAAGATCATATCCGCATATACTGTGTACCTAAAGCCGTTCGTCAACAACCTTAATGGTCCATATCAATGTGGCTTCAGGGCAGCAAAGGGCACCATCGACCAAATATTCATATTGGGTTGTACCACATGAAATGTTCGCTCAGACGGAAATAAGAAGTTCTCGAGTGAACATCTGTGCCAGAATGTTAAATTTTCTTTTTTTTTATAAAATAAAGTGGTACCTGTGCTTGATGTGTGAGAATTTTAGGGTTCGTACAAATACAAGCTTTTAAATTATAAAATCAGACAATTCAGGTGGTACAACCCAATACTATGGCAGATCTAGGGAAAAAGCCTTGGGCTTCAAATCGATATTTATTCATGTTTTAAGACCACGTGTGGCTAGATGCTGTCATCTGCAGATAACACAAGCTATATAGAGTAATGTCTAGTTTTGGCATAACTGCCAAACTTGTCCGTTTGTACAGGATGATGATTGAGAATGCACGCTGCTCCATTAAGGTCGGTAAAGACCTCACCGAGACCTTTGATGTCAGAAAAAAGGATTTAGACAGGGAGATACGCTGTCATGTCATCTTGAATGGATAGTGCAAAACTCCCGCGGCATCACAGGAGGCGAAATCTTTCAAAAGTCCGTCCAATTACTCCCATACCCCGATGATATTGACATAATCGGAAGAAAGCTGCGTGATGTCAGCGACATTTTCGCGAGTATTGAGGCGGAAACGGCGAAGATGGTTTTGACGGTCAATGAGGGCAAAATCAAGTGTATACTGGCAACCAGAAAGGACACCCAACACCAACGTGTTGCGTTTTTTTTATGTAGTTAAGGACTTTGTCTACATAGGCTCCACTATCAATTCAGATAACGACACCAGCGCTGAGATCAAATGAAGAATAACTCTTTCCAATGGCTGCCAGGCGTTTAGTTTAGCAAAGCCTTCTCTCGATCAACAAAAGCAACTTTATATACTCGTAAGGTCTTAATAATCCCTGTCCTGCTCTATGGCGCAAAGGTATGGACTTTATCAAAAACAGATCAGGGCGTTCTTGGCAGCTTTGAAAAGAAAATTTTTTGAGTGATTTTCGATTCCGTCTACATAGGCCGTGAGTGGAGGACGTATTGCCACCTGATTCTTCATACGTAATCAAGTATATAGGTAGGTAGAGGCGGCGGTTCAACATGAACCCGAGTAGCAGGAGAATGTTAGCACGACTCATGTGACTTGGTTGATGATGTGTGTTGTTGATGATGTGAGACAGCCTGTGGAGTAAAGAAAACGGATTAGAGCTCGTTTCCCTTTACCCGAGATGTCGCTAAGGCCATCGAAGAATGGTTGGTTTAGTGTACGCAGTCCGGCTCTTGCTGGTGCCAGACATTTGCAGAGGAAATGGGAGAGAGTTTCCTTGTCAGTTTTGTTGCCGCAACTGCCGTGGTTTTGGAGATATCTGGGTTCTGTTTAGTAGGTCTTTTGTTCTACTCCATATGATCCTTGATATGGTGCAATTGGTTAACCCCCTGCAGTAGAGCTTGGCCTTCCGCAGGAAGTCTGAGTGGATTTGTCCTTTACCCGCACCTAGCGAGTGAGTCGTGCAGAGCTGAGCCGTGCCTCGCTAGTTCATCCGTACTCTCGTTTCCTTTAAAATCACTGTGCCCTGGAACCCAGAGCAGCATGAACCTGAAGCGAGCAAATTCGTCCCGGCACTCCTGCACCAGTTTGGGGGATATGGTAGCCGAGTGGATAGCTTTGATAGCGGCTTAGCAACTTGGCTTCGCAAGTTGCGTGCAAGCCTCCAGGATTACCAGTAGTTTCACCTAGAAAACGCTGGCAAAATCCTTCAAACGGTATGACATTGATATTTTCACTGGTTCCGAGTAGACACTGGCCCCCACACCATAGTTCATCGTTGATCCATCGGTGTATACGATTGTGTCAAAGTCCTTTACTGTGGTAGTTCGTGTTTATTCCACTGAGCTCTGATGGAAAAGGAAATCCTACGTGGGGGTTTTTCTTGAAGTTATTTTGTCTGTAGTCGGTTGGAACCGTGACCATGCCATTTGGTAAGGAGTCCAGGATGTTGCTGTAGCCGTAAGGCCGTGTAGTACAGCACCCAGATTCGTTGAGTCTGACTACGCTGCAAAGTGCGGTATTTTTTATGTGTAGGTCGAGAGGCAGAAGATGCACAAGCACAGTAAGGGCATCCCTGGGGATGAATGAGCCTGTGGTGCATATACTGGCTATTCTTTGGAGTCTTTTTAATTTCTTGAAGTTGTACAATAGCTCTTGCCCAACACAAACTAGTGGCCCGTACGTGAGAATTGGATGTACATAGTGAAGGTCATCTTTGGTTGAAGTCCCCACTTTGCCTTTCTTATACTGACTTAAACAGTCCTCGCAAGGTTTCTAGAAGTTGTGTTTGTATCGCTCTGTTCATCAGCCTGAGATTAGAGTTATCTTTATTCTACCATAGAGGAAGTGTTTTTTACTACGTCCATTGCCTTTTCGAAAGTCTCTACCCTTACCTCCAGATCTGCAGTGTAATGAATCATAAAATGTATTTAAGCCTGGATCAAACGAGTCTATTAGGCATTGTGTTACTTAGATGGAGGTAGAAAATCCTCTTGAGCGCTCCCAGATTTGAATTATTGCTTCTTTTCTGTGAGCGACTTGTCCATATCGAAATACCACGCCTTATCAGTCTTTCGGGACAACTTTGTTCCTCTGTGAAAGGTATTCTGACAGAGAAAGGGCTTTATAAATCGATTTCAGCGAAAAAGTAATCAGTGTAGGATTATGCCTTATAAATCGCTGGAGATATCTTGCATGAGCATGAGTGACTCGCACCTTTTTCTCAAGAAGTTTGCGTTCCTTATATGTATGAACGAATTATGTGCCCATAGCCAAGTCCGGCAGTCTTCTAATCGAACCTGATCTCTAAGGGTCTCGTCCTCAACCTCAACCCGGATATCTAGGAAAAGATACTGAAAAACTAAGTCCTTGTTGTATAGAGTGATTCATAGTAGCTAACATATGGTAAAATTATTTTTGGCAATTTTTGTACAGGTGAAGAGCGTCCAAGTTCTTGAGAAATTCTGTCAAAAAGTACTTCAAAATTACTAATTGCTCCAAATAAATACATTTATTTCACCTTATAAAGGTGAAGATTCACCTACTAACTTTACGTACTGTACAGCGTCATACGAAGCCTTCGATTCTTACCCCAAGGCAGGGTGCAGGAGAGAATGAACGCATATACAGTAGCACATGCCCGTGGAAGGAAATCTCATCCAACTTGCAGTGGCGAGAACCGTGCCCGTAGTGTTACTAGCTCGGTAGCACAGAGATAAATTTTTGACCCCGGAATCGGAATAAGATAGCTATAGGAGAAATAGAACATTGGCGTGCTGGCAGCAGGAATGGGATGACGAGATAATGGAGCGAAGTCATGGTGAGGTGAACTACTTTCATACCCAGCTTCCCTCATGACACGGGCCGTTCAACGCATATTTACACCGCATGACAGTGAAAGCATTATCCAGATGCGAATATTACCTTGCAGTGGAGGATACCGCCGAACCCACGTTCTTCATTTGCGAAAGGTGGCATCAGCATCGACAGTTGTTAGTGGAACGCCTAGCCTCTAATCACGCCTGAAAATATTGGTTCCACTGTGTTGAGCTGCGAATACGCATGGAGGATTGTGGACGCCTACGCCAGGTCGGTAATAACGGAATAGGAAGAGGCAGGCGCTGGACGGGTCCGCATCTCCTCACACGTAGATACATGTTGAATCGGAACCAAGCTGCGGTAGGTTTGCATATCTCTGACTCCTGAATAAGTAAGGGACTACGGTACCCCAAGAGACTAGCTTCCTCGATACTATCGGTGGCTTTTAAGAACCCGAATGGTGACTCCACTCTGAAGTAAGGCCGAGGCGGTTCCAAGGTGGGTTAAAGTTACGCACCAAGAGTGGAGTATTACAGAGTATCAGGTTGGTTCGAGCCAACAATTGCACGAGTCTTACTGTGCCATAAGTCATTGCAGTATCCCTAATTAGTATTTCCCTTCTCTCAAAAAAAACTCGAAAAAAATTACAGTCAGGTGGGAAGAGATCAGTGATTGAGGCCCGGATTCACCTCGGACTGCAGAGTAACCTGAGTAGGTAAGTAAGAACCATAATGTGACAGGTCTTCAGGTAACTGTTTGTAATTGGATAAAGTAGATAGAAGACAACGGGTTGAGAATCAGTAGTTCTAAGACCGAATATCTGTATTGTCGTTATCCCGGAGCCCTCCTGATATCTATTTAGAAGGAACCATCGTGCTAAGGTGAGAAAAATGTAAAAAACTTAGACTCTGTGGCATAAAATAATAGGATCACGCAAATGCAATTTAAAATAGAGCAACCTGTAGACCTGTCACATTATTACAAGTGATGGAACTATCACCGGCGAATAAAAGGAATCATTCCGTAGTCATCAGTGCGCTGCTTCTATATAAAATCTCACAGAACATTAAAAGGTAGCGGACCATAAACACTTCTCTGATACATTTCGACCTAACCTTAAAATTTGCAGGTTATTCCCTCTGTGAATTTGACTCTCATTTTAACGTTGTTATGATTTTTAATTCCGTATTACTAATTCTTAATCAATTCATATATATTTTAATAACATAAAGTTTATACATTTGATTATAAATAAAATGGTACACTAGGTAATAAGGAACAATCCA
Organism: Volucella bombylans; assembly: GCA_949129095.1. NCBI lineage: Eukaryota > Metazoa > Arthropoda > Insecta > Diptera > Syrphidae > Volucella > Volucella bombylans. The sequence continues at coordinate 160,708,445 of OX422144.1, forward strand.
AAAACGTGTGATCACGGTGCCGGCTCAACAGGAAGACGGACCATTCTGCCGGCACACTTGACAGGTGTCACTTCGCCTGTCATTGCTGTATGAATAGCTTAAGTGGCCAACACAAGCTTACAACATCTTCTCCTTCCTTAGGTGAGAACAAATCGAACCCTCGGCTGGCGGATTCTAGTTGACCGACGCAACTCGGTACTACCTATTGCTGACTCCGTTTTACTGGCTGTAGACTGAGTTTGGATGGCCGGCTCTATGGCTAGATCTGTGGTGGTGTTTGGAGGCTGAGCTGGACCCGTATGTTCACCTTGCGTTGCAGACGTTGTGCTTATCTCAGTTTCGTTGCGTGGAAGTCTGACTGCTTCGTTGATACTTGTTCGCCTGGAAACCGATGGTGGACTCCGCGTCACTAACTCGGTGTGCCTGTTCATTGAAGACCCATTCATTTCTTTGGACGGATATGTACTGTCCTGGAAAGATATTGGATTAGAATAAGAATTACCACAACAACTTTCCCTGTGTCCGCGTTGACTTCCGTTTGCTTGTATGTCCTCACTAGAACGTCGTACACGTAGCTGATTCTGATGTCTCCGCCAACTTCCGAAATCCGTTTTTACCAAATACATACGACGTCCAAGAGTCTTCAGTACTATCGTTCGTACCCATCTTACTCTTTTCACATACTGTCTAGCGTACACCAATTGTATTCTTGTCTCGCTTAACATCTGGTATTAATGCTGATAACAATGTGCGATGCTGCCTCCCATGTAGATATTTAGCTGGGGATTTTCCTGCTTCGCCCGGAGTCGTTCGATAAGTGGCTAAAAAAGTTTACAACGCACCCTCGCTGCTGTGACGGTCTTCCACGATTTTCCTCAAAGCTGTTTTGAACGTTCTCACCATTCTTTCTGCCACGCCATTGGATTCCGGGTTAAAGGGGGCAGATGTAATATGGGTAATTGCTTGAGTTTTGCAAAAACTTTCAAACTCATTGGAGACAAATTGTGTCCCATTGTCTGTGATGAGAGTCTTCGGCAACCCTTCCAATGAAAATACCGTCTGCAGTGCTGCAATTGTTGCCGCCGAATTTGTCGATGTCATCTTTATTACGTACGGAAATCTGGAAAATGCATCCACTACAATCAACCACATTTGCCCCATAAAGGCCCAGCGTAGTCTATATGCACTCTCTCCCATGATGACGTGGGATCAGGCCAGCTAGTGTATTCCCGTGGTGACTGACTTGAGTGTAACTGACAGGATTGGCAACCGGCAACTGTGTTTTCTATATCTTGGTCAATACCCGGCCACCAACAGTAACGACGTGACATCTGCTTCAAGCGGCTTACTCCCCAATGACCCTCATGTAACATCAGCAACACTTTTCTCCGTAGTTCAGCTGGAACCACTACTCTGGTGATTCTGACTGTAAAAGAATAACATTAGCACAAACACATAGACATAACCTTCTTCTAAAATATGGCAATATAGCACAATACTCTTCCCTAGCTTTTGACTTGAGTTCGCAGGGCCAACCCTGCTGTATATATTTAGCTACCATTTGTAAGGTTTTATCTTTGGCGGATTTTTCGGCGATGGTTTTGCAAGTAATAGGAAACTCCTCCAATAAAGTTGTATAGACTGTTTCGATGTCTCGTCCATTGTATTCTTCGTGGTCGAAGTCCTTATCAGGTCCCATCGGTAACCTTCAATCCGCGTTGCTGTGTTGGCTGGTGGGGCGATATCGTATCTCATAATTATAGCCCATGAGAGTGATGGCCCATCGCTGTAGTCGCTGTATGGTCATTTCCGGCAGCTTTCTGTGTGGGTGAAAAATAGCAATGAGACGTTTATGGTCCGTTATTAGCTCAAATCTACGCCCATACCAATACTGATGGAATTTACGCACGCCAAATATTATGGATAGTGCCTATTTTTCTATTTGACTGTATTTCTTCTGGCTTTCGCTTAGGGTCTTTGAGGCAAACGCAATCGGATGTTCTGTTCCATCTGGAAACAAATGGGATATTACAGCACCTATGCCATGTGAAGGAGCGTCTGTCGCGAGAGTTATTTTGTAGTCTTCCCGAAAATGCACCAATCTTGATACGTTTGCAATTTTGTCTTTTAATTGCTCAAAAGCTCGTTGTTGAGATTTGCCCCAATAAAATTCCTGGTTCTTTGTGCGTAATTTATTGAGCGGTGCTGCGAGTTGAGCGAAATTATCAATATATTGATTATAGTAATTTATTTTACCTATAAACGCTTCGAGCTCTTTAATATTTGTGGGAGCAGGCAGTTTATTTAATGCCTGGACGCGTACGTTTGAGGGTCTGATGCCTTTTGCGTCAATAATATGTCCCAGATATTCTATGTGTTCCATGCTGCTCTAATCGTTCAAGAAAAAACTTTAAGTTTCGGAGATGCTCCGCATTATCTCTCCCAGATATGATAATATCATCTAAGTATGATACGCAATACTCCAACCCGGCGGTTAATTGATCCATGTATCTCTGAAATATTCCTGGTGAACTTGAAGTACCAAATGGCAATGTTTGATACTCAAAGAGTCCAAATTCAGTATTGACCACTACTAATTTCTTGGACTCATCATCCAGTGGTACCTGCAGGTAGGCATCTGATAAACCCACTTTCGTAAAATACTGCCCACCTTGTAGTCGATGAAACAATTCCTGTATCCTTGGAACTGGATGCCTGACTGTCTCCAACTGTGGATTTATTGTGACCTTGAAATCTCCACAAATACGGACCGCCCCATTTGGCTTGGATACGACAACAATGGGTGCAGCCCATTGACTAGTTTCTACAGACTTCAGAATATTTAGCGCTTTAAAACGTTCTATTTCTACTTTCACTGGCTCTTTTTGAGCAAACGGCAAAGGGCGATATTTGAAATATTTTGGATGGCACGGTTCTTTCAATGTCAAATGCGCTTTATACAGCTTGCTACGCCCGAGTCCGCTACTGAAGACGATTTTGTGTTTCTCGCATAAACCTTTCGCTTCAGATAGTAACTGCTCTCTTGTATCCTGCGTCAACCAGTTTACGTCATTAGGTATTCCAACGTTTAACCGAAGAGCATCGAACCAATCTACTCCTAAAATATTTGTTCCCTTTGAAATCTTTGTTACCAGGAGCGGTAATGAGACCAATTTGTCGCCCCAGTTTACTACTACCTGAATATCTCCCCTAATCGGAACGGTTGTACCACCGTAGGCTTTAAGAACTTGTGTGGTCGTTACACAATTGGGGCTACCTAACTGTTCATAGCCATCAATGCCAATAAGAGAACATGTAGCGCCCGTATCCACTTGGAACGTCATTAGTTTTCTGTTCACCGAGAGATTTATAAAAATTTTATTTCCTTTCCTTTGCGTTACCTTTTCTGTTTTATCTTGTGGTGCTCTCGCTTCTACTGTAGCTATATTTTCAATGGCCTTGATTTCTTTACAGCAGTCTTCCACGTTAAGTACCGAATCAACTGACTGTTGCCTATTTTTGTTATATGCCTTTTTCTTTTTAAATTTGGAACGGCCTCGACCTCGCGATGTTGCGACTGTGATTGAAATCTTCCTGTCGACCTCTCTCTCTGACTACTCATACACACACTTGCAATATGACCTACTCGTTTGCACCCATCACATATAGCTTCTAAGTGGGGGCACTGAGCACACTCATGTCTTACTCCACAATTTGTACATGATTCCCTGTTAAAATAATTATGAAAATTTGACTTACTGTGGCTGCGGACTCGGGAATCCCTCGTTGTGATTTCGTTCACTTCTGCTTCACTTCTTAAGTTTGCCGTAAAACTGGAGTTTTTCATGATATTAGCAGCTATTTGAGTTTCTTCAAAGGCGACCGCGATTGCTTTGACTTCTTCCAATGTGGGATTTTTCTTTTGCGTAGCCGTTGCTCTCACTTGATCGTGCGGGGTGTAAAATGTCACCATATCCCGAATCATAAAATCTGCGTACGATTGCTTACATGTGTCATTGTGGCATATGAATTCACAGTTCCTTGCCAGCCCTTTGAGATCCGCAATCCAATCTGCATACGTTTGTCCCGGAGCCATCTTGTGCCGTAAAAAATTACACCGTGATGCCAATACATGCATTTTTTGTTGAAAATGTTTATTTAATTTTAAGGTTATGTCTTTAAATGTGTGTGCACTTACGTTTTCGGACTCCATCAATTTCGCCAACAGCTCATTGAGAAACGTACCACAAGAGGAGAGAAAATGCGCTTTCTTCAAATTATCCTCTTCGATGGAATGAGCAGTAAAGTGCTGTTGTAATTGGAAAAGATAAATTTCCCATTTGTCCTTTTGCTCGTCGAACATCCGAAACTTTGGTACTGCGCTGGATGTTTGTGGATTATTGTTCCCCCTTGGATGGCTTTTTCCAACGCTCTCTGGTTGGCTGACAACATGCTTTTCATCCATTCTCGCTGTTGTTCAAGAATCATTTTTAATGTTTCTGCGTCCATTTTCCTCATCCTCGTCGCCAATTGTTATGATTTTTAATTCCGTATTACTAATTCTTAATCGATTCATATATATTTTAATAACATAAAGTTTATACATTTGATTATAAATAAAATGGTACACTAGGTAATAAGGAACAATCCAAAAACGAGTGATCACGGTGCCGGCTCAACAGGAAGAGAGACCATTCTGCCGGCACACTTGACAGGTGTTACTTCGCCTGTCATTGCTGTATGAATAGCTTAAGCGGCCAACACAAGCTTACAACAAACGTCATCGTGCATGTTGCGTATCATTCAATACATTTGAACACGTACTTCTCGGGTATAGTTTGAAGTTTTGAAATCTTAGCGCCATCCATATGAGATCGCTCCAAGTCAATGCAGATCGAATCGCTTCTTCAGTCGACCTGCCTCACACAAAGCTCCATTGACTGCCATGGAGTTTAATAATATTGCGTTGTCGACTGTCCAGGACTCTCTCGTATATTTTCATAGTATGTGACATCGGTTTCACTGATCACTAGTTGTTACAATTCCTCGTGTCGCCTTTGCCTTTATACAGTAGAGCAAAACAACTCAGCCTTCACTCTTTAGGTATTCGATCGCCTGTCAATACATTATTGAAAAAAATCGCGAGCCAATTAAATCCGCTGTATTAAGACTGCCTTTCATTCCTCATCTCCGTTTTCGTCTCATCACAATCCACCAGCACGTTTTTGAAATACTCTTACATTTTTCATGGAAACAGTTCATAGTTCTTCCACTTAGTTTGTGGGATCTTATAGCCATTATCGCGAATTAGGCGCCCTAATGCCAGATTTCGTCGTTTTTATTTCTACCTCCTTACGAAAAATTAAATCAGCCATAGTCGATACTGAATGGATAGTGGTTTGGCAAAGATCACTTTAGAATCTTTTACTTGCCGTTTCGAGTTATTACTGCATAAAGCTTAGTGTCCACTGCCGCAGTGTATAATCAAGTGCCACTCTTCCTTAGGAATTATCGTGTTTAGCATAGTTGAACCGTGTGATTTGCATGAGTTTAGTCTATCTTCTTATAAGTTCCAGTAACGGACACTATACAGAATTCAGAATTCATTAAGTTTTTTAGCAAAAGATCCACCGGAATAGTATTAAACAAACAAGAACAGTTTTGCAACCAAGACGAAAGAAAAACCCTTGAAAAGGATAATAAAGAGATTCGCCTCTCATTGCACAACAACAGCAGTAATCTCTTAGCAGTTACTGTACGCAGGGCTCGCGTGATAAGTCCGAAGATATTTTAGGAAGCACCAACGTTTTATTTTAAATTTATCCAACCCCTATCGCGCTAATAGAGCTGAATGGAACTCTCCGGTTTTTGGTTTAGTACTCGTCAAGCAAAAACGTGGTTTCAAAACTCAAAACTTTGAGAACGAAAGTCTAGGACACACCTGATATGTCGGCTTTGCATTAAGGCCTCAAGAGCACAATATGTGGCAGAATGTACTATGAACAGAAGATTCATGCACGCTGCGTTAAAATTTAAATAAAATCTTTGCTGGCAAAGCACTTCAACTACTCTTGCACTAGTTTACAATATTAAAAAAGTTTAAATTCTTAACGCAACCAATTATTAACACGATGACTAGATAGCAGTGTTACTTTTTCCAATTGATATTGTAAAATGTTTGTGTGGGTACAAATGATAGAACTTATTCTTTTCAATACAAATCCCTTTATTCAGTACAGTTACAACTCACTATTTAATTGTTTCTCTCAGTACAATCCAATTTCTCAACCACTTATACTTTTCTTATCTTTTACTTAAACCACTTAATCACTTCTCCTAATTAACACTTCAAATTACACTTTAGAACTGACTTGCATACCTTTGGGATGCTGGTATTTATACTCGAATGACATACTTCGAGAACAATCCTCGCCATCCAGCGTCCCATACAATTTCCAATTTACTAGAAAATTCGATTCCACTCTCCAGTCGAGATTTTGTTATTCCAATATCGAAATCTTCTGGTCTTCGACATTTTCTGCTAGATGTCGCTGCTCACATTTAAGTGGTTATCACATTGCTCCCTCCCTACAGTTGTTCGTCCCGAACAACTTCGTCATTCAGCATCCCGTTGAAATGACACATTCTATCCAAATGGACCACTTTCAATTTTCCTCGATCCCCACGCTGGATCTGGTAGACAACGTCATTAATGCGGGTTATCACCTTGTATGGACCTTCCCAGTCCTGTTGCAATTTTGGTGATTTGCCTTTCTTACGCTGAGGATTATACAGCCAAACCAGATCTCCTTCGTTGAAACCGGAAGATTTCGCCTTGATATCGTACCTAGTTTTCATGCGGCTGCTTGCTAGCTTCATCTTTTCTCTGGTGTCTTCATGCAATTTACGAATCCTGCTGCGCAAGTCAGTCACGTACTCGTTCACCTCTTTGGGCTCCGTCGGTGGGGATCCAAATTTTGCTTCACTTGGCAACCGAATTGTTTGACCAAATAAGATCTCGGATGGTGTGTGCCCTGTTGAGCTATGGACCGTGTTTCGATAGGCCATTAAGAAGAGGGGTATGTGTCGATCCCAATCCCGCTGGCAGTTGCTGACAACCTTAGATAGATGCTCATTCAAGGTCCGATTGAATCGCTCGACCATTCCATCAGATTGAGGGTATAGTGGCGTTGTCCTTGTCTTTCTTATTCCCAAATATTGACATATTTCTTGGAAGACTTTTGATTCAAAGTTTCGCCCTTGATCAGAGTGCAGCTCCATTGGGACCCCAAATCTGCTCACCCAGTTGTTGACTATCTGTTCCGCTACGGTCTTAGCCTCTTGATTTGGGATGGCAAATACTCGTACTTCCGGCCACTTACTGAAGTAATCCATGACTACGAGAGTATATCGGTTTCCATTAAAGGTTTCGGGAAACGGCCCAGCGATGTCGATGGCTATTCGTTCGAAAGGTGCTCCGACATTGTATTGTTGCATTTGTCCATGTGGCTTTACTTTTGGACCCTTGGTAGCCGCACACCTTATGCACTTTTTGCACCAATTCTCGACATCTTGTTTAGCGCTTAGCCAATAGAAACGTTCCCTTACCTTTTCCAACGTCTTGTTTATTCCCAAATGGCCTCCTGAGATTCCGTCATGTATTTCATGGAGCACTTGGTTGACTCTGGACCGTGGCATAATTAGCTGCATACGAGATGTTGTCCCATCTGCACTTTCCCATTTTCTCTTCAGCAATCCATCTTGCACAAAAAGCGAGTCCCACTGTGCCCAGTATGCCTTCAAAGTTTGGCTCCGATCTGATATCTGCTGCCAGCTTGGTCTTTCCTCGTGTTCTTTCCAGGCCAATATTGGTTCGATGTCATTGTCTGCCTGTTGGGAGGAACGGATTTCGTCTATACTCCAACCCTCTATTGGCTCAGTCCTGATCATTTGGATAGTTGCCTGTTCTTTCGCTTCTTTACGGTTGCAGTGTTCGCATTTTACCCCGCACGGTCGACGAAAGAGAGCATCAGCATTTGAGTGGAGTGTTCCCTTGCGGTGTTGCACTTCAAAGTCGGAGCCCTGCAACTGCTCGATCCATCTTGCAACTTGGCCTTCAGGGTTCTTAAATTGGAGTAGCCATTTCAGAGCTGCGTGGTCTGTCCGGAGAATGAACTTTTGTCCGTAGAGGTACTTATGGAAATGCTTCGTAGCCAGAATTAAAGCCAGAAGCTCGCGCCGGGTTACACAGTAGTTCCGTTCAGGTCTGGAGAGTACTTTACTGTAATATGCGACCACTTTCTCTTGACCATCATGAACCTGGGAAATCACAGCTCCGACCCCAACATTGCTAGCATCTGCGTCCACGATGAACATTTTTCCGGGCGTCGGGTAACCCAAGATGGGGGCATTGCACAGCTGTCGCTTCAGTTCTTGAAATGCTTTTTCGCATTCTCCAGACCACCTGAACTGTCGGCCTTTTTCTGTAAGTTGATGCAGACTCTTTGCAATGCCAGCAAAATCCTTTACGAACCTTCTGTAATACGTGGCGAGTCCCAAAAAGCTTCTCAGTTGGTGTTTATCTTTTGGAGAGGGCCAACTTTTCACGACTTCGATTTTGTCAGGATCCATTCTTACTACTTCCGCTGATATAATGTGACCCAGATATTTTACTTCCGGACGGAACAAGGCGCACTTTTCTGGGTTGAGCTTTAAATGAGCACTTCGCAGCCTCTCAAACACTTCTTTTAGATTTTCGCGGTGCTCCTCGAACGTCTTATCTATGACGATAACGTCGTCCAAATATACTAGGCAGGTTTTCCAGGTGAGTCCTTGCAATGTTCGTTCCATTAGTCGCTCGAAGGTGGCCGGAGCGTTGCACAGTCCAAACGGCATAGCGTTGCACAGTCCAAACGGCATCACTGCAAATTGCCAAAGACCGCTTCCTGTAGTGAAGGCAGTTTTCTCACGATCCGTACGATTTATCTCTACCTGCCAGTAACCGCTCTTGAAGTCAAGTGTTGAAAACCATTTCGCTCCAGAAAGCATATCCAAAGTGTCATCGATTCTCGGAAGTGGGTAGCTGTCCTTTTCAGTGACATCATTGAGACGTCGGTAGTCTACACAAAATCTCGTGCTGCCATCTTTCTTCTTCACTGGATATAATATTGTGAAAACCACTTAAATGTGAGCAGCGACATCTAGACTTACAGAGCAGAAGATGTCGATACTCGAAGACCAGAAGATTTCGATACTTGAATAACAAAGTCTCGACCATTGATGACTGGAGAGAGGAATCGAATTTTCTAGCAAATTGGAAATTTTATGGGACGCTGGATGGCGAGGATTGTTCTCGAAGTATGTCATTCGAGTATAAATACCAGCATCCCCAAGGTATGCGAATGAGTTCTAAAGTGAAATTTGAAGTGTTAATTAGGAGAAGTGATTAAGTGGTTTAAGTACGAGTAAAAGATAAGAAAAGTATAAGCGGTTGAGAAATTGGATTGTACTGAGAGAAACAATTAAATAGTGAATTGTAACTGTACTGAATAAAGCGATTTTTATTGCAAAGAATAAGTTCTATCATTTGTACCCACACAAACATTTTACAATATGTTTCAGCAGCTGTCAAAGTTACCAATGACATCCAGCTGTCAAAATATTCAGTAAAGTTTGCCTTTTGATCATGCAGCGTTTTACGCTTGCCGAACCTCCGGAAATTATAAAAAAAAAATTTATCGAAATTCCGGCTCAATTGTAAATACGCAACATGAATTTCGTCGCGGGTCGGTCGTCATCATGGCTTGAGTGTGCAGGTCGCCGCACCGTGGAAAAGTTTGAGCATGAGTACACTCTTTTGAATCTTAAACCACCAACCGGACAGAGATTGGTGTGAAATGGAAAAAAAACATTGCGGCCCTAGTGGCCAGTATCGAAGAAGACCTAGAAATGTCGATTCGGCCCCGGTCAGTTGAATTGGGCATCGGCAGAGGCTTATTTTGCCATTGGATTTGGACCCACATCTGTATAAGATTGTGCTGACGCAAGAATTGCAGACGGATAACCATAGACAACGTGAGTTCGCTAATTGGACGCTGGAAATGTTGGCCGAAGATCCGGATTTTGGCCAAAATCTCATCTTCTAGGACGAGGCCCATTTTTGGCGCAGCGGCTATGTCAACAAGCAAAATTGCAGTTATTGGAGCGAACACAATCCACAAGTATTCGGTCAAGTATTAGTGCATTCACAATGATTGGCACCCATTTGGACATATTGGTAACTAATGCAACGCCGTATCGAGTTCGATCGGGTAGGTTTGCTACTTGTACTAGGCTCTTTTGTGGTGTTAGAGATCCTTTTATCAGAGTTGAGAGAATGTTTTTTAAAAGGTGTAGCTTCACGAGAGAGGTTAAGTGCTTGGTCTTCCACTGGCTGTATGTTGCCATCTATGTTGTATAGGAGTTCCGCTGTAATACTATCGGGAGCTGGCATAATTGCTGGGAGATCCAATGAACTGGAATGTGTCGCTGCAGAGTTATCTTCGTCGTCGCCTAATATACTATGCTGACTCTCACCACGCATTGGTAGATTTTCTTGGCATTCAAAGTTGTTTTTGCCATCTGGAAGGAACATATACTGCTGTCATATCAGATCGATTGAAGCGATTACCTACAAAAATGTTTGGCATACTGTGGCGTTCAGTCGGAGATTGGGGCTGCATGTGTTGCATAACTGGGTTATGCATTCGTATTTCTATCTCGTCATCCATGTTCACAAGGTCTTCACAACCAACATAATTACCTCCAACCCTTCCAGCAAATCCTGATGTCTCAGATGTCTCTGAAATTTGCTGCTTAATCTGGCCAAGATTAAGTCTAGCACTAGATGTGTGAATTATCACACTTTTTTCCGAAGACATTCTATCCAAGGCTCTCACTGCTTTCGAGCCGAGGATCAAGGAATCCTTTTGAGCAGATGTGCTCTCCACAGAGCCACCAGAGCTAAGGTTTATCAAATTTATAGTGGAGCAATGCCGCTTCGATGCACAGGGTTTTTTCAACGTTCCTGCCGCAGACCCATGATCAATGAAAGTACCCGTCGATTCCACCGAATCCTTCTTGTTGGTGTAGAATTGTATGTACTCAAACGGATTACTGTCTGATGAACCCCTTTCGCTTTCCGAGTCTGTGGGCAATTCAAAAGCATCTTGTCGTGATAAAAGTGACATTTCTTCTCCCCTAGCCGGAACGTTCAGGGTAGATTTATGCCTTCGTCTCAGTGGAATTTTTTGAAGATTCACACTATTTCTTGCCTCTGGATACAATAGAACTCTTACAAAGGATCGTCGCAGCTGACCCTCTTTTACGAGTTGGCAAAAATGTGCACTTAGATTAGTGTACGGCGCTGTTGGTGGATAATTTTTTGGTGGAAGTGTTACACGAAAATTTGGCGCATCGATATTGTATGCACAAAGTGAGAAACGGACGCAGTAGCCGCGTGTATCAAGGACATAAGGAGGTGACTATTTAGATGCACAGATAGAGAAATGTATTAATTCAAGAAAAAAAAAATTTATAAAATGCAAATATGAAGCGGCTTGCGTAGTACTTACGTGTGCTGGTGTCTGAGAAGCGTTTATCGATGAATTGCTTATGTTTCGCTTTATGTTAATTGGCACTGTGGGATTTGCAGCATTTAGTATATCTACCCATCGGTTAGCTTCATTGGGTCCTTGACAAACAGCAACGATGCGTTCGATTGGCACTGATCTCGAAGGCATTTTTGAAGGTTTCGCTGTCTTCAAGGCGATTTACAACAATGCCTGTGAGGGGTAGTTTGCCCTGCAAATGGAAAGGATTCATTTAATTACAGCGGGTATTGAGATAGTTTTCCAGTACTTCATATATAAAGGCACTCATCCTTTGGCTAACACTGAGAATGAGTAGAGTTTGAGGGAAGAGGACAAAGTAACGATCTCGGTGATCTGCTCCAACAGCTACGCTACCCATATGGATGATGTCACCTAAAAGACAAAAAGGAGAACAAAGAGAAATCATAAATTAAAATACAATAAAACAATTTGGGGAACAGCAGTATCTTAAAATATCCATTCAGTGAAGAACAATTATTGTCGTTTCGATATTAATGAGTCTTTATGACTGGGAATGTGGTGGGGACTGTCAAAATAATGCTTCTTTTTCAGGTGGATTGATCTATTTTAGAACCAGCGGGGAACTTTTCTTCACGGCATTTCTCCGTCTAAATATCTGATAACTAATAGGAAAAGAGCCACAACAATAGCAAGAAAAAATGTGAAAAGTTGCTAGTGATGTCTAGGCCTAGCAAATCTAAGTGCTTCCCTAAAGCGTAGTAACCCAAAGATCACATGTGATACGTTAGTCAATTATCTTGAGAAATAAGTAAAGCCGCGCACAGTTCTAGTTTATCTGAATGACGCAGAGAGTGCTCCCATCGGCTGTTATGTTCATAGGGCAAGGAAATGTGCAATAGTGCAACTTGGCCACAAATCTTCTCCTTTTCTCCCAGCTATTCTGAACATATAATCTTACATTGCAAGACAGACGTTCTTGAGCCATCCGTAAACAATTAATAACATTTTTTACCGACTGGCAAAAGCGGAATATAACGAGGTTTCGGTTATGCAACGACTGTTGAGCAGAATAAACATGAAGATTGAATCTCAAACGAAGGATGTACGGTGGCCGAATTCGCTTAACTCAATTAGCTATGATAGCATTAGTTAAAATTATGAACGCATTATCCCTTTGAGCGGATGTTAATTATAAAAAACCAAAACTTCAATGCATTTTGAGCTGACCCTTGACCCTTCGTGGGTCAACTCTAGCAGAATATCCGATCCCATTTGCAAAGAGGCCCCTAAAAAGACCTGGCCTTTCAAATTTGGGGTTAACTACTTGGTTTGCTAAAAGCGGCAGAGTAAAGCAGATTGTTTCGTATGAAAAATTCGCTAAATAGGGAAGGGGCACCCTTGGACTTACGCTAATTGACTCAACTGACAACATACGGTTTCCTCACCTCAATATTTACAAACAACTGTCAAAAAAACCTCACATTTTGCAATCGACTTAGTATTATAGATGTCCAAACATTCCGAGCGGTCGTTTCGAACAACTATCTAGTTGCAACAAAGGTATGTTTACGAATACAAAAAAACAGGGAAATACTGTGCGAGGATTTAACGTTGAACTGGTGCCAACTTTGCGAATTGCGTATCCCTCAACCTCACGTTACCTACATTAAGTTCTAAAGATTAGTGGCATCGATGCCAAGAAGCAGTCAAAAATATTGCAATTAATGTGCCTTGTTTTACTCGATCACACCCACGTGAGTCTTGGTCTAATGAATAGGTATGTAGGTAAATAACCTACCTGTGAGACGACACTCTATGGACGAAAGGGGGCAACACATGTATTCTATAACACAATCAGGGAGAACAAGATTTGTTTCTCCAGAAACAGGAAGAGCAAGCTGTACCAATAGGTAAAAGGAACGAGTTAAGCCTATGAAAATCGAATAGAAACCTGTCGAATGGAGCAAAGAAATTTAGTAGTAGAGCCACAACCGATGATGGTGAAAAAGGCACTTCGGCAGACTGTTGAACGGCGTGGATGACCCAAACTTCATTGTCAAGTAGAAAGAACCATTCAACAATGAAGGCCAATATCAAAACTTAAGCATACAAAGGCTTGTGGCCGGAAGGCTTAGCTGCAGAGCTATTTAAGACATTTCCTTGACTCATTTCCCAGATTTGGTCGGAAGAAAGTATGCCTGATGAATAGCTTCAAGAATATTTGCTATTTTATGTCAATGCTTAAAACCGTTATCAATGATTAGACTGACCCCTATCAGTGCGTTTTTATGCCGAGAAGTTCACAATTGATAACCATTTCAAGGCTGTATATGTTTGGCTTTAGCATCTCTGCAGGATTCATCAGATTGTTCGTAATGACAATGAAAACGAACGCAGTGAACTGTTACCGGTGCGTTTGCAAGCGAATGAGAGCAAAGTAAAGAAAACGTTGTCGAAAAGAAGAGACGTACAACATCGTCGAATCGGACAGAACGCCGCAATAAAAAAACTATAAGCTATAACTTTGAGCTAGTTAAGAATTTTATCTACATCGGCTTACAGCTCATCAAAAATCAAACAAAAATTTACATTACCCAATCGCTGTTTCTTTACCCTAAGGGAGGTTCACACGAAATTGTAAATAGCGCGAGAGCACTACTCGTACTCCTGGCGGACGTAATCACTACTATGTGTGAACTGGCGGTCGTGGTAAGAGGAGTCATACACGTCCGCAAAAAACGTGTTCGTATTCTCTCCGGTTTGTTGGATTGATCTCGCCCGTCTTCAGTCGGGCTTGCTTTATTTGACTGGATTTGCTTTTGAAGGACAACGTCGGTTGAGGAGGTCGTATGTATAACCCTCGTGAACTGAAAGTGGTCGTAGCCCCAAATAGTGGAAAAAGACATGCGCAACACAGATAGTGCTCTCGTTCAGTACACGATTCCGTGTGAATCCCCTTCAAAAAGCAATTGAGTAATAAGGCCTTGTCAAAAAGCACGAAGGAGATTCTACAAGCAAAATTGCAGTTATTGGAGCGAACACAATCCACAAGTATTCGGTCAAGTATTAGTGCATTCACAAAGATTGACTGTTTGGTGCGGTTTTTGGCATGGCGGCATCATCGGATCTTATTTCCTTCGAAATGAGGAAGGAGACACCGTTACCGTCAATAGTTATCGACTTTCTGTGGTTCCAACAAGACAGCGCTATATGATATACAAGCGACGCAACACTGGAAGTTGTGAAGGAGAAATTTGGCCACTGGGTCATCTCATGGCGAGCGTTCATGTGATTTGACACCACTCGGTTATTTTCTCTGGGGCTACGTCAAGTCCTTAGTCTACGCTAACAAGCAAACCACTTTGGACGAGCTCGATGCCAACATTCGACACACCGCACATATTGAACCGAGACATCAAAAATTGGACTGACCGCTTGAAACACTGCCAGCGAAGTCGAGGCTGCCATTTGAATGATGTGCTATTCCACACATAATGGCATGAACGTAGCTTCAAAATAAAGCCAGAATCAGTTTTATATCTCACACTGTTGAGGTTTTATTTCGATTTTTTTCCCTATCGTTTTATCTGGCCACCCTGTATTTATTTTCCATTCCACAACGTATGAGGATACCATTTTTTACCGTGGAAAAAACCAGCTTACTCGTATAATCAAAATGCAGCTCATATCCACATCGTAGCATTGAGATCATTGGTGATAAGGACACACTTCGTAGGAAACCACAAATCTGTCTCTCTTCACTCTGTCAAATTTTCCAGTACATAAAGAGCTTCATTTACAAAATCACAGTTCTCCTAAGCCAGAAACACTATGGGGTATAGCCAGTCGGTGCCTTGCTCCGTATCAAACACCTAAAATCCCAGCTAAACTATGGTATGTGTACGGATACGAGTATCAGTGTCAATGTCTATATCTCTGCAAGGACATTCAGAGGAGGTAGAGTATGTGTGTGTATGCGCCTCATGCAGAGCGATAATGGTCTCTGATCTCTAAGGATGTTTGAAAACATTTCGGTTTGACTACTAGATGGGTTCTTCTCGACATCCGATTTCAAGGATAAGTCTCCGACAAATTAGAAAACCTAAGCAGAGCAGAGCAGAGCAGAACCGAACAGCAGAACCTTTAAAGATTGTGTACTCGCACCTTCACTGAGATTATTGTCCTTCTGGCATCCTCGATGTTTGTTAATTGCCACCCATAGGGCATTGAAATCCTTTGCTAGACGACCAATTTTCCAAACAGAGGAAGTTATCTTCACCCGTAAAACGTACTCACGAAGAATGGGAACTAATGGATTTTCCATGCTTGGTGGGAGAAAACTTTTGAATTTTCAGGAGTTGCAGTAGTTGCAGCAGCTCTAATAACTAACAGTTGTGTGGTGCCGCATTTCGGCTTCCTTTTGCTGTTCAAAATTAAGACGTCATGATAATTTCATTAGATACGAGTACGTACGTTTTCCATACTCCATGCAAGGTGTCATGTGATAACGAAGATGTCATTATGGAGGGCATTAATCTGAATACAATATGCCAGCCCCTTGGTGGTGTCGTCTGGATATGAATTTATGAATAGGGCGCTTCGTATCGCGTGTTACTCGCATCACACCTCTTGTCGAATCGCGCCGAAGACAAGGAGCAATCTAAATGCCCATTATCGACTACTAACTACCCCCAAATAAAGCGATAAATATTTTATTCCTTTACCACAGGCCAATAAATCTCGCGAGTAAACAGAATTTCTTGTCAAAATCCAACGGACAGGACTTCCTGAGAAAGAGCAATAAAATTTCGTCAATAACTTGTCGACTATTGTTTCAAGCTATCAGTGACCGTGAAATCGCCATTTGGGACTCGTCAAAGGCCCTTTTAAAAGTGTCCCTCAATAGAAAAACTATTTATGAGTCGATTTTCGAGAATCTCAGGTATTGGGACATCGTAAATTTTCACTCATGTCCACGATGATGAACAAACAAAGATTTTATTGGTGTCACAGCGCGCGTTTTTCTCGCTCAAAAACAGCAAACTCTCAGTGAGATACGGCGATGTCTAAGCACATATCCGAGTCCCGAAAATTTCGCGCAATATTCACAGTTCACAGATCAGATACTCGTATTTGCTTTCTTTTTTTGAACAAAGTGTCACCACGGGGAACTACTATACAACAGACAACAGACCATGCTAAATGAATCATTATTGCCATCTAGGACAGGCAAGGCAAGGTTGTACTCTGTGAGTGGTTTTGAACTACGAGTATGTTTCCATGAGTGAGTGAGTCGATTTGGTTTTGGATTTTATTTTTCGAATTTAGCTCCGCCTTTTGGTTTTTTTGTTTTGTTGTTGTTGTTCTTAGAGGTGGTGGTGGCAGCTATGGCGGATCGAATTTTTAATTTAGTTCTGGTGGCTGGTTGATTCGTTTTTGGATAGCATGTTTACCCCTCCCATGGCGATACGGATACGAATATTAACATAGCACCACCAACTGTTAGCTCTTGTGGTGAGTCGTCATGGTTTATGTATGTGGTTTGGGATTCTTGGTCACATTTTGGTTTCCATTTTCGGCGGAATTTGTTATGCTGTCAATTTGTGGTCCCCACAACATTGGTGCTGGTCGAAATGGTCACAGTGACCTTGACTAGCGAACCACAGTCCACAACTGAGAACGAGCATTTAGATTGCTTTTCATTGCTTTTCCGATTGGTGGGCAATTTGGAGTTTATTTGGAAAGTTTCCCTGTTCCTGGTAGGCTTACGAATTTGGATAAGAGGTAGAAGTTAGGTAGAAAGTTGGTATTCGGTATACTTAATGCAACTTCGGGGCTAATTCTGAAAGCACCATGTTAGTTTACAGTTTTCGAGCTTTGTATCTAATCAGAGCATAGTTTTCAGTTAAAAATTTGCCAATGGCATCTGCGATGGCGTTGAAATAAAGTGTTCGTTTTACTGACAGTCAAGTACCCACCAAATCACTTTGCAATGACATTTTGTTCGCCCCATATGAGGTGAACTTAGGACTACATCTTTGACGTTTTCCTTCTCGTTTAAGCGCTGAAATATTTCTCCCACATATCTGTATTGCTACAGCGAAGTTTACGGAAATTGAAACTATTCTACCGGACGCTCTATCATGCCATCTGTCAGATAGTAACTGAGACCAAGAATTTTCTGATGATATTCGCACCTGAGTAATGGAACTAATTTTCTTCGTTCAGCCTCTTGAGCTACTTTGCCTTTTGAACTTGACTTTCCGACGACCTTCGTTGAATATGGCAAAACTAGCTGATTTTCTCAGCCTGAAGATTCCTTACTAGGGTTTTTGAGCCTGGAAACCTCTGTGACACGCTCTATGACATTTTGTCATTTTTCACGTACCCCTCGTTCATAGTTCAATATTGCGATGAATATAAAGAGTGACTGCCGTGTATAAGAAACTATTTCTGTCACAAAATGCTGCGGAGTTTTCCCGCCATTTAATCCAATCCACACAGGTTGTTTTTTGTGAGTAAAACCGCATCATTACCTCAATAGTGAACGGAAGCTGAGAGTTTGCTGAACTTCTGGCACGCACTCGCCGGACTAGGCATTTCTTGCTGATCTGATGAA
This sequence comes from Volucella bombylans, assembly GCA_949129095.1. NCBI lineage: Eukaryota > Metazoa > Arthropoda > Insecta > Diptera > Syrphidae > Volucella > Volucella bombylans. The sequence goes on from OX422144.1 coordinate 160,726,676, forward strand.
CAAGTATCCTCAGATGTCAAACCGTAGGTCATCAGAACGAGAACGTGCTGTGGAGGAATTCCCCTCGATGGAATCAAAAGGCGACGTCTCTAGGCAGACTAGCGGAATCCTAATTTGAACCACATCGACATTTTCGGATCAAAGGTCGAAAAGAAACCTTCAAGACTGAGATAGTGTCTTGAAAATAAGAAATGGCGGTGGAGGAGCCGTCGATCCTCCAAGTGGGTTACTGCAATTGAAACATATAGCCCCTTATGCAAAGAGTTAATATAAAGTACCTGGCCCTCCAGATTGGTTGTTGCACTTCGGAGAAAGTTCCCTACCACCGAGATATGGATGAACTTACTCTTGACGACCGCTGCTAACTTAAATCCATCAAGCTGGTACGCTGGTGGGATGGCTTACCGGCCAAGCTTTTCGAAGGGGCTTTTTGGAGAGCATACACCAACTCATGCCTGATGAATGGAATCTCAGCTGCGCCAACTATGAGGTATAGGTCTCCTCAACATCGGATACAAGATTTGATCGTATATATTGTGTGAACGTCTGAAACCCTTCGTCAACAACAAAAAAATATCACAGAGCTCTAGATAACGAAGTTAGTGAGTGAGCCCAACGTCTCACCATCAGTAGAATAAAACTAAACGGCTTAGACGAAGATAGCCAAAACTTCCGTCTAAGTCAAATTCTAAGTCTAAATCACACAAAGCTGCTGGACCTGATGGCATACCGCCCGAGGTATTCAAAGCTGCTGTAAGTGATTTTGTGGAGAGCATACGCCAATTCATTTCTCAAATTTCAGATTTGTGTATGCCACCTGCACCAACTATAGCGGTATAAGTCTCCTCTCCATTGCATACAAGATCTTATCTCCCAAATTGTGCGAACGTCTGAAACCCTTCGTCTGTAGCCTGATTGTCCCCTATTAGTGCGGTTTCAGATCAGGAGAGTCCACAATCGACCAAATCTTCACACCCCATCAGATCTTGAAAAAAAAAAACTGAAGAAGTGCAAATGGAAAAGGAATAGTGTCTGGCAGCCTTTCTTGACGTTGAAGGAGCCTTCAAGAATATCGAACCAGGGCAAGCACTACCCCACTTTCAAATCTCAAATCTCGAGTCGAGACCTCATTTGGAAGGCTGATAAGTCAAGTCACAAAACCATCATCATTGAACTGAGCGGAAGCCCGGCGATATGTTCGCAGGAGCACTGCGTGGTGTGCTGTCTCCATTCCTCTGGAACTTAGTAGTTATTGAACTACTTAAAATCCTGTGGAGAGAAGGCTGCAGGGTGATTGCTTATTCGGATGACGTCGCGATATATCCGGAAACACAACACTCTAAACGAGATAATGAACAATGATTTCTCCAAACTCTCAAAGTGGTCTAGTCGTTGTGGTCTAACCATCAATGCACACAAAATCGAACTAGTTCTCCTAATAAGAAAAAGAAGTTACCTGACTTCAACCCCTTTAAAATGCACGGTACATGTATTCTCATTGCGGAATGTTCAAAATACCTTGGTCTCATTCTAGATAGGAAACCAACCTGGGAAGCTAACATACAAGAAAGAAATAGGAAAACCGCTAGACGGCTACACTTGTAAAAGAACGGTTAGGAAGAAATGGGTAGTCAACCCCGTATCACACATTGGCTGTACTTACCTATCTTAAGGCTCATCCTAATGTAAGGTGTTGTTGTCTGTCTGATTTGTTTAAGGCAACTCAATTTCGCAATCTAGAGAATGTGCAGCGTCTGGCCTACATGTGTATTAGTGACGTTCTTAGAACCACTCTCTACGTTGCACTGGACATCATACTCTATCTCACCCTTCTAGACATCTTGGCGCAACAACTAGCTGCCAACGCAGTCGTAAGGTTCAGTATTTCAGTATTTTTATTACAATATAACAACGACATTTATAATAGACCATTCAGATCTTTAAGCTATAAATGTGATACAATTAATAAGTGATTTAAGATTAAGCTAAAATTATAATTCTTTCTCAATAAGGTAAACTTTAAAAATATTAACATCTGACTAATTAGCTAACAAATTATAAGCTTTCTTGAACAATTTATATAAAACATTTGTATGATGTGAAATTATGTTCAGTATTCCTGCTAGTTGTCTGCTATATGTCGAAAGAGAGTTTCACTAAAGCTATTTGTATTATAGAGTCGTCTTATATTAAGGGGGAGTGAATTCCAAAGGCGAATGGCGTGAACGAAAAACTGTCGTTCGGTAACTTGATAAGCAACACGAGGTACAATTAAACTTAAAGATCTACTTGAATGCGAAAACCTTAGTTTATCATATAAGTATTGGGGCTCTTGGTTGATTATGATCCTGTGTAGATATTTGATTGTGCAGTAGTCAAAATATCGGTCAAGTGTGCAACCAAGAATATTTTTGGTATAAGCCGACACATGAGCAAAACGATTTAGGCCGTATACGTATCGGACAACATTGTTAAAAGCAATGTTGAGCTTACGTCTGGCAAAGGCGCCGGTGCAATAAAAAACTTCGCAGCCATATGTTATCAGAGGAATGAGCACGGCCTTGACCAACATGAGCTTCGTATTTACTGGTGTGAAGCTTTGAGTTTGGGAGAGATTTCTAAGACATCCGTATATTTTTCCCACAACTGAGCAAACGTGGTCGTCGCAGGTTAATTTTGTATTGAACCAAATACCAAGATTTTTGGCTTTGTTTACAAATTCGATAGGTATACGTTTTTATTGGGTTAGCTGCAGAAGGTTTTCATCTGCCCAGCAATGGATACGTTTTAGGTCATCATTAAATTTCAAAGCAGCATGATCAATAAGATCATTCTCAAAGCTTAAATAGAGCTGGATATCGTCAGCAAACATGTGAAAATTAGAATTTTTAATGCTTTTAGGAAGATCGTTAATAAAAATTGCGAAAAGTAGGGGACCCAAAATGGATCCTTGTGGAACACCAACTGAAATTGTAATATAATCTGACACAGCATTGCTTACATGAACTGCTTGTTTTCTTTCAACCAGATAGGACCGTATGAGATTAGCGGCTGATGCAGAGAAATTATAGAAGTTCATCAATTTTGATACAAGTAGTTCATGATCAACGGTGTCAAAGGCCTTAGAAAAATCAAGGAGAGCGTTAAGGGTGATTTGTTTCTTGTCTATTGCAACTCTCATGTCGTCGGATACTTTAAGAAGCGCTGATGTGCAGCTGTGGTGTTTCCGTAATCCAGACTGGTAGGTGCAAAGAACTTGTTCTTGTTGAAGAAAACTACGAGTAGATATTTCATGGTGTATAACTTTTTCAAATACTTTTGACAAATATGGAAGTATAGCGATAGGTCTATATTCAGTTGACGAGTTGCCTACTGCTTTCCTTTTTGGGATTGGTATAATCTTAGCTTTCTTCAAGCACACGGAAAAGTGGATCTTGTTTATTATTGAAAATATATGTTAAATCTGGAAGTATATAGGGTAATATTAATTTAATAAAAGTTGGGTGGATGTTATCGACACCAACAGCGTTAGATTTAATTTTTAGCACAGCTCTAGCAACGTCGATTTGTTCTACTCGGCCAAATTCGAATAAGCCAGCGTGTGGCGTTTGAATATTGTTTCCATTTGGGCGCAATTTCGATTGAACTTTAGCGAATTCTTTGTTTAGTTCGTTAGGATCGACCTGGTCTACCATGGACTTCAAGTTACTACCTACACCTAATTCACGTAAGTTTGTCCAAAGTGTTTTGGTTGGAAGTTTATGATCGAAGTGCTTAGCATAATAGCGACGTTTGGCTTCTTTAATCTTCGATTTAACTATGTTACGTAACAACCGATAGCTGTCATAGTATTCGGGAATTCGAAATCGTTTCCATTTTTTGAATTCAGCATCACGCTTGTTTCTTAGCTCAACAATTTCAGAGGTAAACCACTTGATGTTATTATATTTGACAGCTTTCCTTTTTAGAGGAACATGTTTATCGAAGAGCTGTAAAACCACGTGATGGAGAAATTCAACTTGGGCATCGACCGATCGAAGGCAAATAAGGTCTTGTTCAAGTTGCTCCACATTTAGATTTTTAAAGTCCCTGAATGTATAAATCCATTGTTTGTTACTGGTGACTAAATTAAAAGTGGCAAAGATGAGGTCATGTTTAGAAAAAACAGGTGCGGAAACCTGGGTAAAGAACACTTCTTGACAGTCACTAGTAATAAAGATGTCCAAGAGTGTGCTGTTGGAACCAGTAAAGTGCGTGGGAATAGTCGAATTTACAACATCAAGACCAAGCATTTTAATGGAATCAATAAAAAGTGACGATCTCATATATTCAAGTATATTACAATTAAAATCACCACACACAATAGTTCGCAAGTATAACGACGAATAATTTTCTAATAAGTCAAAGAGGGGTGACAAACAGGCATTTCCTTTTTTCAATTTCTATAAAGTAATACTGAAAATCACTATCGGGCGGTGACTCAAACAGAGGATTTACAGCTAAACTATCACGAACATAAATAGCAACGCCACCACCGATTCTAATTTTCCTGTCAGCGCGAAAGATCTTATAACCGCACATGGAGTAGGGCTCGTCACTTACCCTCGGATCAAACCACGTCTCAGATATACACACAACATCAACGCAGGAACCAACAAACAGATATCTAAATTCGTCAATTTTCCCCGATAAACTTTGTGCATTAATGTGGCATACCCTAAGGCCTTCTTGCTGTTCACGAAAGATTTTAAGAAGAACGCGCAGGTTATCATTTGAGCCATTGCCTACGGATAGATTTCCGCCGATATCACCCATTAATGGTACCAACGGAAAACTGCCCTCTCAATAAGAGACTCAAACAAAAACAGAATAGTGAAAAGTGAATAGTGACATATAGAAAGGAATACTGAGATAGTAGCTTACAAGTGAAGTTGATATTAATCATATTATTCGATAGCGGCAAATGAATCCAAGTTGTGTATAGAATTTACCAAAAAAGCTTTTTCGTTTGGTTTCACACGCACATAAATACGCCCACCTCGGGTGAATACAGATGTCAGCTGCTTTTGATGTTTTAATTGGAAAGCTTTCCGATAGATTGCATGATTGGCTGCAGAAAGACTTTCATTGAGGTAGATTGACACGTCAGATTGCATGCCAACATTATGTAAACAAAGCGACTTTTTTGTTTTCTTGTATGCACAGTTTATGGATTTCAGCAATTTAATTTTATCAGCTGTTGAAGAAAATTTTATTATAATTGCTGGGCAACCTGAATTGGTTTTGGTTTTGGTTTTAGCGCGAAAAATTTCCTTTGGCACTGGGGTTGGTGTGCAATCGACCGAGGTACACAATGCAGTGAAAACACGAACGAGATCTTCGTTTTCGTTTACTGGAACACCACGCAAAATAGCATCAGTAGACAACTTTTCGCGTTCCAAATCGTCAATTTTCCCCTGTAGAGAACGAACATCACTTTGTAGCTGGTTAGAATAAATAGACTCTGATGTCTGTTCGAGTACTTCGATGCGTACTGTGAGTGCTGCAACGGATCGGTTGACATCCTCAAAGCGATTGTTAAAGTCAGTGACAGCCTTTGAAAGGTTGAAAGCTTCTTCTTACGGGGCACTCCACAATCTTGGATAACCTATGACAAATCCCCGAAGATACCGACTACACCACTCCCAAATACGGCTTCGATAGGTGCTTCATAGCTACTAGAACGGATCGTCAAGAGTGGGTGGATGGCACATTACTTAATAAAGAGTCCATCCACATCTACATACAGATGTGTATATATGTATAGAAGGAGTGAGATCTGAGATTTTCTCTGAGGAATTAAATCTTGATCTTTCATTCCGCCTTCCAAGCCACTGCATTATCTATCAGGCATAGGTTCTAGCTATCAGGGAAACTCGCTCCTGGCTGAAATGGAATGTGATATAGGCCAAACATATCTGCATTTACACTGACAGCTAGACAGCTATAACCGCTAGAATGAATCACTTTTAAATTAAGAGCCGCCTCCATCTCTTAACGAGATGGCTAAGCAGTTAAATATTCACCTGTGCTGGATGCCAAGCCACTGTGATGCATCCAAACTGTAGGATGAACTTTCCGAGTATGGTGCAACACTGCAGATTAAAACACGAGTTTCTTGCAATTGTCTCTGGCAAGACGAACTGCAGGTGGGCAAACGCTGCAGCATGCCATGTCGCTGGACAGTTCTGGCCTAAGTTAGATCACAAACGCTCACGAAGCCTGATCATGTTAAATCGCTCGCACATCAGAACTCTCATAGTTCGCAAGACATGCCACAAGGATCGGCATCCTCTCAAACGACTTCTGTAGAAGATGTATAGATGAGGAAGAAGAGGAAGCGACTCTTAATCTTCTCTGAACTTTTCTAGGCTCATACTTTCTAGACAGCCTCGGCGATCTCACTAAGATCAACGTAGCCGATCTTATTCGCTTCATCAGGAGCTCAAATTGGTTTTAAAAAGATTTTCTCTCCAACTTTTAAGTTTTTCCACGTGGCAGAACAAGATCAAGATCCAGTGGTATCACAATGGGCCCACTGTGGCCTAAGCCTGCCTGTGTCCAACAGCCGCCACACCGTCCAACCAAATCGATACCAACCATCTTTTCATCGATTTTAAGGCCGCATATGACAGCATTTATTGAAACGAGTTATATAGAGTCATGTCTAGTTTTGGCAAACCCTGTCAAGCTCGCCCGTCTTTGCAAAATGACGATACAGAACGCTCGCTGCTCCACCAAGGTCATATTTGAAAGAATTGTGTGGAACGCACAGCCCAATAAAGGAAGGCACAATCTTTCAAAGGCCTATAATACGTCAGCAGGCTGTCACCAGTGCATTCGGTATTGAAACGGTAGCTGCCAAAATGGTTTCAGCGGTTTAGCGATAATCGAGGTTCAGAGGGGACAGCTATAGTTTCGAGGCAGTGAGCGACTTTTTCTACCTTGGCTCTGCTATACATTCTGCCAACAATACCTCAACAAAAATAAAACGAAGAATAATTGGCAATCGCCTTTTCTTTGGGCTAAGACAGTAACTGAGCAGTAAGGCTCTATCCCGAGTAACTAAGGAGACTCTAGGTAAGACTTACTTTATAGCGGTGAAGCGTCGACTCTATCGAAAGTGGATAAAGATATCCTCGGTCGTTCCGAGAAAAAAATTCGTTGAACTAAGATTCAACGACGAACTAGCTGTTCGTCTATTTAGAAAATTGAGCAAGAGTCGCCCGAAGTGTCTAGGACATGTAGATCTCATGGGCACCAATGGTCCGGCCCACAGAGACTTCGATTTTACAAGGAGGGACCTCGCCTTAAGTGGCACGCACAAGTAGAAAATGATCTCGATCGACGTGGAGTGCGCAACTGGAGGCAATTAGTTAAGGACCGAGCTAACTGGATAGGCTTGTTAGTGGTGGGGGGGTGGCCGTGGTGTAGTGGTACTAGCAATCGCGTCTCACTCGGAGGGTCCAGGTTCGAATCCTGCCCATGGGTAGTCAGTTTTTCATTTGTGTAATTGGAACTCAGACAGAAAAATTCTGCGTGTGAAGGCATAACACTGACACGTAGATTTGGCTGTTGTAGAGTTTCAAGCCAAAAAAAAAAAAAATACTGTGAATTATACCTCGAATCACTCTGGGTGAAGAAAAAACTCTCCGTCCTATTCAGACTCCCCCCCCCCCCCCCCCCCCTGGAGAGCGAATATCGAAACCAAACACACCTGAGTTTCAAACCACTACAAAAACAATTTTCCTTTCTCCTTCTTCTACCTTTCCGCCCGCGCCCTGGCAACAGTAAAAGGGCATCTAACCCCTTTGGCGCGCGTAAATTATAAAAAAAAAAAAAAAGTTGAGGCCCAGACTCACCCGGATCTGCAGCGCCACCTAAGTACGTAAACTGAGTCTTTGTGTGAAATTTTTATTGAAATTTCCGAGGAGGTCAACATTCAACAACAGAGCCTAAAAGCCGGCAAAAATCCGGACTCGTCAATAGGCTGCCTCAATATAGAATCATAGACGACATTAAAAAGCAACGGACTTTGTACACTGCCTTGGTGTACTCCAAATGTAACTTCAACTATGCATTGAATTTTCACCACTTAGATCTCATGGTTCCGCTCCACGTTTCTTTATTTTATGTGTAGACGGCCTTTTAAAATATAGAGCAGCGTTTCTGCACTACTACACATATCTCCAGTGCAGGCACGTAGCCGAAATGATTTAAAAGAAAATATTTCAATTAAGTTCAGGCTATTAATTACGAGTATATCCTTGAATACATTTCGTTTATTTTTACGGCAACAGTATCCAAACGCCAAAAATCCAACAATGTCAACACCCTCGCCTCGCAATTGTCTTGGTCTAGTAAGCGAAATAGCCAATTTCTTCCGAAACCATTCAAATTCAAATAAGACTTTCCAAAACGCCATACAAAAACACACACCAGAAAGCAGAAAAAAAAACAAATTTTGCGCCTTTGTGAAACAAGGTTTATTGAAAGGCATGACAGGATTATCTCATTTCTAAAGCTCTTCAAATGTATTACGATTAGTCTTGAAGAAATATCCGCCAAGACGTGCTCAATGTCTTCAAAAGCATCAACTCTCCTAGCAGCAATTCAAAGCAGTGATTTCCTGGTAAGCCTGTATTGTATTCGAAAAACTCTTTAGTTAACGCTACACTATGCGAACTAGAGCAAGGGAAAGAAATTGATGTAATCGCCACGGACTTCAGTAAGGCCTTTGATAAAATCTCGCACAAGTTAATTTTATTCAAACTCAAAGCTCTTGGTTTCGAACCTAGACTGACCTCTTGGATTAATTCCTACATTAAAAAACGCTCCTATATTGTTTATTTTCTTTCCCACTTCTCTGACCCAATTCTCGCCACTTCGGGTGTTCCACAAGGCAGTCATCTCGGTCCATTAATTTTTATTTTAACTATTAACGATGTTGTTAATGTCATAAAGTACTCCCACATATCTATCTATGCCGATGATATGAAAATCTATAGACAAGATGATCTTAATAGATTCTCAACATGGTGCCATAAAAACTTTCTCGAGCTCAACATAGAAAAATGCCAAGCCATTTCTTACTCCCGGAGGCGTTTGACACTTCGAACCCGCACCTACTATTTATCAAACCAAAGAGTAGCTGTAGTTACTTCAATGCGGGACTTGGGTGTCATTTGTGATTCACAGCTTAATTTTCGCAACCATATAGACTCCGTAATTAGGAAAGCTAACTCCGCTCTCGGATTTGTTAAACGATGGTCAAAAGAATTCTCCGATCCCTATGTCGCCAAATCTCTGTACTCAACCTTTGTTCGTCCACTTCTCGAGTACGCCAGCGAAATATGGTCTCCTTACTATGATGTACATATTCTGCGCATTGAAGCTGTCCAACGTAGATTCCTGCGTTTCGCATTACGCGGGCTACCATGGGCTGACCACAATATTTTACCCCCCCTATGTAAATCGATTAAAACTACTCGGTCTCCTGTCTTTGGAAAAACGTCGGGAGTCCGCCGATATTCTCTTCATACATAAACTCTTAACTGGTATCATTGACTGTCCCACAATACTCTGCCAAATCCCAATCAATACCAACCCGTGTCATTTAAGATCTGTCTACCTTTTCCGTCCGAATAATCACAGGACAACTTATGGTCTCAACGAGCCACTGTGTCGTATGCTACGTGAAACAAATCGGGTACGTCAACTGTTCGATTTCCACTACAGCAGCCCAGCCCTCCGAAATTCCCTAAATAACCATTTTTCCCGTCTATAGACCTTAGCTTATGTAGAAATAGTAGTTATAAGTCATAGTTTTAAGTTTAGTTTGTTAAGTTATATGTTTGTATTAAACATTTCCAATAAACTGTCCGGGGTTGACCCGGGCCTCAAATAATAATAATACACTCATCAATTTTCCTACGAAATGAATCTTTGAATTTCCTCATCAAGGATTGCCGAGGATTTCTTTGAAACAAACAACACGCTCCAATCCAGAATCATCATGTCCTGAGGATTGTTTTAGAGTTTCTATACTTATTCCCGGTCTAGATTCTCTAATACAAAATCTTACTGACAGATTTATGGTCAACGAGGATGTTCTACCGTCGTTTCAGGTTCTGCTTCCAGGTTTTGGTGCTGTTCATCAAGAAAATTAAATGAAAAGCTCGATAACGCAATATCCTTGTCAGCTGTTAAAGCGGAGAACATACTCTAGTGCGAAAAAATTTCATCGATTGGTCCCTCTACCGCTGTTCCAAAACTGCTTCAACGATGTAAAGGACCAAAACAGTATCCCGAAGCGCCATGGGCCATCCAAGACTTAGCGCCCTTACAATGCTGTCTGTTCACTCAGGTATTCATGTGGATCCAGATGAAGTGATCGATATTATGTCTAAAAAAAAATTACCAGGCGTTTGTTGCTGTAAAAAACAATATTAAAAGAATTATTATTTATTAAATTTAATTTATAAAAAAAGAATACAAACAAAACTAAAATATTCATGTAGTTTTCTGAATTTTGAGTACAGAAAAACAAAATCCTTACTTCGGGCCTGCTTCAGTGCATTGCTCTTCTTTTTGATTAATGACATTTTCAAGCCATTCTCTGACCTGACGCGGCTTAAAACTCGACAGTTAGCCAACACGCACTGCACGTAACGCCGTTCAGCTTGAATCAAATATGATTCACCGTTTGCAGTTTAATTGAGTTTCATCTTCACCAATAGCTTCAAAACTAATCTGAGATGTACCGCTGAAGTCTTTGTTGAGGAAGGCTTAGACCTCGTTAGTTGTTATATCGGGTTTTCCAATAAGGAATTGACAACTTTTTTTTTTAAATAAAACGCAAACCATTTGAGATATTTCAAAAACTTTATTATCGGCTTGAAGTACAATCAAAGCATTTATGAATGGAACTCGACTTCGTGCATATGGCCACCGCGTCGATTAGTTGGACCCAATTTTCAACGACTCGGCCAAACATTTGGGCCGAAACGGCCGCTATTTCGCGTTCAATGTTGGCTCTGAGCTCTTCCAATGTCATCTGCCTGTTGATATAAACCAATGACTTAACGTTTCCCACAGAAAATAGTCAAGCGGCGTTAAATCGCACGAACGAGTCGGCCAATCGACTGGCCCATTTCTTGAGATAACACGCTCACCATACTTACTCTTCAATAAATCGATTGTAGCGTGTGCTGTGTGGATTGTGGCATCATCCTGTTGAAACCGCATGCCGTCCAAGTCCATATCTTCCAATTCGGATCAAAAATAATCGGTGATCATGGCGCGATAACGCCGACCATTGACAGTAACGTGACGACCGTTATCGTCGACGAAAAAATATGGCCCAATAACGCCGCCGGCATGCAAACCGCACCAAACAGTTATTTTTTAGATGAAGTGGTGATACATGAAGCCCATGTGGATTTTCACCCGACCAATAAAGCATATTTTGCTTATTGACGAACCCGTTGAGCCAAAAATGAGCTTCGTCACTGAAGATGATTTTGCGATGAAATTCATCATCTTGTCGCATCTTCTCTAGAACCCAATCGGAGAACGTACGTCGCTTCAAATGGCCCATCGGCTTCAATTCTTGAGTCAGCTTGATCTTGTATGGGTGTAAACCAAGGTCCTTACCCAAAATACGCCATAATGTGGTCTGAGCGATGCCCAATTCTTGAGAACGCCGTGGAACTGACTGATTTGGATCGTTTGCTATGGACGCCTGAACGGCAGCGATATTTTCGACACTTCGACCAACCCTTTGTCTCACTGACACGGCAACATCACACAACGAATATGTGGACTCAAATTTTTGCATTAAACTTGTTATTGCCTGACCACTGGGACGAGAATTACGACCGAAGTTGGAGTCATCGACCTCGAATTTCGGTAGAAAATTTTTATAATTCGTAGACGTTGCTCGTTCGTGTACTTTACCATGATGAAAATGTTGAGTTTACTGAATAAATTGAGAGTGACAGTTTGATGATTAGTGAAAGAGTGCGTTCACAAATTAAATTCAAAGTTGTCAAGTCCCTATTGGAAAACCCTTTATAAACTTGTGTCCCGAAGGATCTGTATCTGAGGCTTTACTGGATCACTTCACCATCCCCAAGGTAGTTCGATTATGCAATGCTTCATTAAACGCAGTTCGGGAGAAGAATTCACGGAGTTTTGTGGAAATGAGATCGCCGATGAATTTGAGAAGCGGTTCTTAGAGAAGGACTACTTAGGACATGAGCCCGAGTTGAGACTGAGACAGTTGTCTGAATAGGTAGTCTGCTCTGACAGAAAAATATATATTGCTCCAGAAGGCTTGAAGCATACTCTCTGATCCTAATCAGTTTGTTGCTTCCGAGATTTTGTTTTCGTCTTTATATTCCTAGTGATGCAAACTCGATGTTCTTCGATAATTTGCAGTATGGAGTAGGGATATAGTGAAGACCTAAACCTGCTCTGCGTTTGGGGATCTTTGTTGTCAAATTAGCGACTCCTGTTATCCTTTTAAGTAAGAGTGGCAAGTTGTTTGCTGTATTCAGAATACCTTCGCTTTCTACAATAATAGTCCATAAACCTCCTTACCCTGAAGTGATATCTTGGACTCCAGAATTTATCCGTTGCAAATTAACTTTCTGATCATCTAACCTACGGGAGTAGGTCCACAGATTAGACAATTTGTGTCGTAGGTTATAATACGAATGTCCTCGGAATGACTATCTAAATTATGACAATTAGAAGTACTAGTACTGTTCGAAGGATAAGTCTTGCAGCATTAACTTACCACCGACATCTTCTTAACGAAATTTTCATTACTCAAAATATTCTTTGGAATTGTTCTGGTAACCTTTGCGCCCCGCTTAGTTGGTACGAGTACCTGCACCAACGTCTTGTCTCCAAGAAAATTTCGAAAAAATCTTCCCTACACCATATGTCATAATTTTCTATGAAATACCCACCTCATATTTCATCGAAACAAAAAAACAACTACACACTACGAGTACTCGTACCATTTACCAATGAATCCTTCCATACCACAGTTACAGTAAATACCTGACTTCTATCCGCCCTCCCATTTAGCACAAAAACAAGATTAAGCATTCAAAGTGGCCGTCGTAAAATACATAAAATAGTAAATCCCATAAATTTCATAAATTTCATAAATTTGCACAGTAGCTGCTACCGATGAGTCCAAATATTTAGTATCCTTGGCCGACAGATTAAATCTATTAACCAAGATAATCTCATTCAAAAGGACGTATCATGAAATTTTTATTGATCAACATTTGTAAACGTGTACGAATGAACCGTTCCAGTACCGCACCATAATCGCATTTATCCAGGTAAAAGGATTCTACTCGTACCAAACTGACGATAGCTGACCGGTCGGTAACACCCTCTGTCCTTTACGCGAACTGAATGTATTGAGTCCGAAAGGCCTCTGTCGTTTTCGAGTTAATCGAAGGATTATTCGTTTATGGGATGTTTTGTTGGTTCGACACTTTTGCTGAAAACTGCCATCGGCCGTGGTAATAGGGCTAGGGCTACGATAATGGCAACGGCAGCAGCTATGGTTACCTCTAGGACTAGTACTCGAATTCGTATCCTGAAGGAAATTAAAATTCTTCATGGTTCGATGGTTGGCCGCAAAATTATCCCGCACCATTCCATTGTGTGGTTGTGATGATGGTAGTGGTAATGGTGCAAGTACTCGTACATGGGGGTGTGAGGTTTACCATGGTGTTCTTCAAAAACCAAAAATAACACGCGGTTTATCGTATGGTGTTGATGCGGTTAACCATGTGAGATGGACGTTCGTCTTTGGATGCAGACAGTTTGGGAATATACTCATACATACCACGCATGTATCCTGCTGTCCGATGGACAAACAGAATGAACTGGAAAACTACTTTTAAGGATGCTTACGATGAGTTAGGGTCTGTTGCAGGAGTTGCAATGGATATCCGCCCAATTCGTCGCCCTTTTTATGAACGACAATATGAAAATGACTTTGGGAAATCCTTCACAGTACGATGGATGTTATTGTAAGCGACAATAGAGATCGCAGTAAACGTATTCATTTTAGGTGTTCCCTGTAGTGTTCTGGTTAGTAGTTGGAAAGCTTACTTGTTTGAATGAGGACGGGGACCATAAATAAGAACTAACTACCTTGAAGCTGGTCATTTCAACAAATGACTATCTGTAGCATTTGCATGAGTAATGCTGGTAAAGTTGACATGGGCAGGCGAATGGGACTTGATTGAGTATGCATGGAAGTCGTAAGCAGCACTAGAAAATTCAGGACTGGAATGGTAACAGTCAAGACTTTACGTCAAATAACTTAAAGATGCTTTACTCGTAGTTGAAAGATATCCTGTTTAACAGAGCCAACTTACAAATATTTCTGAGTTGCGAATTGTGGCCAAATTAATTTGTATACCCGAAGTTGGAAGAAATTCAGATTGATCTTAAGGATTCATTGATACCGAATTATACGGATATTTTCACACCTCTTTGGGCCGAATCTCAAGTTTTAGCCGGGAACGGCCGAACACAGGAGAATGAAACACGGGTGAGGATGCAAAGATAGCTTTCGAATCACGACTAAATCATCCAACATTAACCTCATATCAGTCACCGTCTAGCTCTCGCAGCGTTCACTTCGTGTTGACTTCTCTTCTCAGTGACAGTGTTTTCGTGCGATATACATATATCCATCTCACTCCCTCTTAGAAGCCAAATCAATTAATTTGTTTTCGCCTTTGTGTGCCGCGTGTTTCTTTCTGCGCGCAGTTAATACTATTTGAGGTTAAGATGGCCCCGGGGCCAGAAAGAAAAAAACCCGGGAATAGGTTCGACATCCTTGGGGAGTCCCTACCGGATTTCGAACCAAGATCAAAGAAAAATAAACTTTCCTCCTCTGTAGAATTCCCCAACCTTCCCAACATCTCAAACGTTAAAAACCCGAGATTTGTACTTATTGCACCTGCAAGTGAAAAACAGCCACTGTCTTCCGTAAGCATTTTTGTACTTAAAAAAGCAATAGATTCTAGAAGTACGGAGTATAAACATATCTCGCAACTTAGAGATGGTAATATTTTGATCCTCACCAAATCTCAAAAAGTTGCAGATAAATTCTTGCGTGTTACTAACCTCGCAAATCAATGTCCGGTAACTATCAAACTACATGCCAATCTTAACTCTTCGAAAGGCATTATTTATGCTCCCTGCTTAATTAATATTAAGGAGGAAGAAATAGTTAAAGAGTTAAAATCACAAGGTGTAACCGAGGTGTATGAATTTAAAAAAAACATTTGAAAACATTCAGCGTCCAACAGGTTTGGTACTCTTAACGTTTGACCGATATCAGTTGCCTTCCACCATTGAAATAGCATGGTATACAACTAAAGTCCAGGAGTACATTCCCAATCCGATGAGATGCAGGAATTGCCAACTCCTCGGACACACGACTAAAAGGTGCACTAAAAATAAAATGTGTGAAAACTGTAACCTCCCGCCACACGACCCCAATAACTGTATCCGCACTATGTGCGCTAACTGTTCAGACCAACACCCTTCTTCATCAAAATCATGCCCCAAATACTTGCAAAATAAAGCAATTCTGACAATAAAAAACAAGAAACAAGTGTAGTATAGCCGACGCCAAACGCACTTATAATCTCATAACCCCAACTCATCCAACTTCCAATGTTATTACATACTCCGAAAAGGCCAAAGAAACTACACAAGTACCCATCAACAAAAACAGTTCTCTAAATTCCATCAACTTCAACTCAAATAAATCAACACCATACAATCAAAATGTCAATAGCCCATCCCCAAGTATAAATAAAATTAAACCATCAACATCTTCAATCTCAAAGCCTGCTGCCAAATCACTTACTTCAACTCTCCCTCTCAAGTTCTAACTAAACAAACATGTATAAGCATACCATCAGCAGTTAATCGCCCACTTCCCTCACCCCCAACAACTACTAACTCAACAAATACAGACCAAACTAATTCGAAAAATGCAGATGCACTGCCCAACTCTCCCTTTACTTCAATTAAAAATAATCTTATTTGTAACAATACATATTACGAGTATATGAACACACCTGATTCAGATGACAATGCACAGTAATAATAAAATTTCGACTATCACCAGGTCGCCAACATCACTGGAGGGGGCGAGAGAGGGGTCAACTCGTTTGAGTTCACCCTACTCCCACTTTGGCCACCGATGTCCGCAACCTACAACTGACCAACAAAATCTATATGATAATAAGATAAACATTATACAATGGAATGTTAAAGGATTTATAAATAACTACGATGAACTAAACATCCTTATAAAACAATACTCCCCCTAGATTATATCAATTCGCGTTTGCGCGTTTAATTTTACGCCGATCGTACCTAGATCATTTACCCCGTATTTTAAAAACTTTCCAATAAACATAACTTCAAAACAAGGTATTGGTATTCTAATTAAAAAAAACATTCCACATAAAATAATTCTTATAGTTTCCAACATATTGGCATTAGCTTTTGAAATACATCTATCTTTTAAATTCACATTAGTCTCGGTTTATATTTTACCTGGACAGAAGTTTACAAGAGACGACCTTACCAATATCATTGTCCAAATAAAAACTCCTATTCTTTTTACAGGCGACGTTAACTCATGGAGTACACTTTGGGGCTCCTCAATCACTAATCGCAGAGGTGCGATAGTTGAAAACTTCTTGTCTAACTCTAATCTAATGATCTTAACTGATGGTTCCCCAACACACTTCTCTACTCATAACACCCTGACACATGTCGACATAACCTGTTGCTCCCCCGAGCTGTATGGTAAGGCCTCTTGGCAAATTTTGGATGATCTCCATAACAGCGATCATTTCCCAATAATTTGTACTCTTGTTATTGGTTCACTTACGCTCAAACTTTAATAAACCAAAAGTTTAAAACTGATCTTGCTGACTGGGTTTGCTTTCGCAAACACATATCAGAATACTTGTCAGTAAATAAGGCTTCAGCCAATATCAACAAAGAGGCTGCTCTGCTACTTAAAGCAATACGAATTGCCGCCAACAAGTCGATTCCTCAAAGCACAACAAAATCTTCTAAACGTACTGTTGTTTGGTGGAACCCAGAGCATGAAAAAGTCAAAGCATGGAGAGTTTTTAAAAATTACCCTAATCAGATAAACTTAATTTGGTATAAAAAAAAAATGCTCAATTCCGCAGAAAACTTAAAACTGCAAAAGGAAATAGCATTATGCATTTCACCTCGTCTATCAACCCAAATTCATCTCCCAGCAAGATCTGGCATAATATCCGGTGTTTGACTGGTGAACATACACAACAAACAATAAAAGTCATTGAAACCTCCACAGGTCCTTTCAGATCCAACCGTAATTAGTAACCACTTTGCACTCACTTGGTCCAACTTCTCGAAAGACGACAATTTTAACTCAAACTATTCGTACATCTCACAAAAACAACTCTCTCTTCTTTCTACTATAGATGAACATCTTATTTCGGCTCCCGCAAGATTAATAGAGGTAAAAATTTCGCTTTTGGAACTTGAAAGTTGTCTAAGCAAACTTAAAGGTAAAACACCCAGCAGAGACAGAATATCATACCCTATGTTAAAAAACCTCCCCCCCTGTGCAACCTTCAGGCTTACGCAAATTTACAATAATATTTTTGATACCGGTATTATTCCACAAAATTGGAAGCAAGCAACATTATTCCCATAACCCAAACCAAAGAAAAACATGAGCAGTGTAAATGGTTCCAGGCCGATATCCCTTATACCCTGCATGGCCAAAATTCTTGAAAAAATCGTAGCCAAAAGAATACTTTGGTTTATGGAATCTAGGAAGCTGATAAAACCCAACCAAGTGGCTTTCCAATCAAATAAAGGCTGCGCCGATGCCTTACTCCATCTAGATTTTCAGATATCCAATGCCTTATCTGCACGCAACCATGTTACAATTCTCTCCTTAGATTTCGAAAAAGCTTTCGACAGGATAGGAATTCATATAATACTCAATAAGCTGAAAGCGTGGGGAGTAGGTCCAAAAATATTCAAATATGTTACTGACAAACCTCCTTAATGATATACTTGCTTGGTCTTCATGGTCTGGAGCTAAGTTATCTTTAGATAAATGTAAGACTCTTCATATTTGCCGTAAGAAATTCTGTACTACAATTCCTCTTTCTTCAAAGAATGTTAATATTAAAAATGTTGATAGTGTAAGTATATTAGGTTTAATATTTAATAGTAAATATAACTGGAAAACTCATTGTTTGGAGTTAAAACAAAACTTAGCTAAAAGAACAAATATTATTAATTATTTGGCAAGTAACAAATGTAATGTTCATGTAAATACACTATGTAATATAACGAAATCACTAATTTTAAGTAAGATTGACTACGGGCTAATTATATATGGCAATTCACCAAAATCAACATTAAACATCATCAAACCACCCTACCACCAATGTGCACGTAGAAGCCTGAATGCGTTTCCAACAAGCACTATAAAAAACATGCTGGTTGAAGCCGGTCTACCCACCTTGGAAGAAAGAGTTGCGTCAACAAAAGCCAAACTCTTTATCAAACTAGCTTTTTCAAATGGTTCTATACTGGTAAAGGACGTTGTTCGTCCAATGAAGTATAAAACTATAAAACGAATACCATCAGCTATATCCACTTCAATAACTTCAGCTAAAGAATCGGGCTTTCGCACGAAGATAATCGTCAAGTACACTCCACGCTATCCTCCATGGTACATACTCGTACAACCTAAATCTTTTATTATGAATCTGGCAAACTTTAACAAAACCAGCACTTCCAGCCAAATCTTTTGCCAAGTTTTCCTAAGCATTTCTACGGAACTAAAAAAAGAAGGATGGAAATTCTTATTTTCAGATGGTTCTAAAACTACACAAAACACATCTTTTGCACCTGTTACTGAAAACGGCTCACTGATTTGTGTAGGACTTCTAGATAACAAAGTATCTATATTCACTGCTGAAGCTGAATACTCTGAAGACCATAAACACCTACGCTGCGCATGCAGGCAAATTCGTTATAGCTACAGACAGCCTTTCAGTGATAAAAGCAGTCCAAAACCCTGGTCACAATACTGAAATTATATGTAAAATCCGTGATTTTCTTATCAGCAAGCCCAACAAATTGAAGCTGATGTTGGTACCAAGCCACATGGGTATAAAGGGTAATGAACTCGCTGACGTAACTGCTGTGCAAGCCCATAATACACCGATCTACAATTTTGAAGTTGACACCAAACTTGATCTTCTGCGCGATATCAATCAAAAAATCAAATCGAAACTTCAGTCGGACTGGAACGGTTATCGTCATCACTACTCGACAATTAACCCCAACAAAGTGCACCCAATCTTCCCTACCACCACAACAAAATCTATGAATACCACCTTCATTAGATTGCGGCTTGGTCACACAACCACAACTCACCAACACCTTCTCCGTAAGGAAAGTCCGCCCACATGTCCAACCTGCAGAGCTTGAGTCGATATTAACCACCTATTAAACTTACACAATTGTCCAGCCAGAACTACTCACCAATTAAACTCAACACCCAACTTGCCCATTTACGAAGCCTTAAAAAACACTAGTCATGATAATATACTTAAAATTCTCTCTTTTGTTAAAAAAAATAGCATAAGTACGAGTATTTAACCTTAGTTAAGTTAATATTAATTTTTACATTAAGCTACCTTAGAGCCGAAAGCCCCAGTAGCTTGTGCTCGTTTTTTTCCTGTTAACATTGTAATTTAAATTACATGGTAATAAATTATAATAATAATAATAATAACCTCATATTCGTATGCGCTTACGACCCCACAGAAGAATTAGAGGATACTACCATTCAATGTTTCTACGAGCCCATCGGCAACATCTACGAGTACAAGCAATGTACTAACTATGACAGTTTTTTAGCAGACTTGAACGAGTGAATCGGAAAGTATACCCGAAACGACACCAAGTCTAGAAATGGTCAGCCAACACATGGTACGACCATCGCAAGGCAATTCCCAAGAAATATAGATGTCCAGACATCTCGAGCGGCCAATGTAGACTCCCTGAACCTCTCCGCAATGTGTTTACTTGAATTAATTGCCAAAAATCATCAGCATCTACGTCAAGAAGCCGGCAGACTTATTGATGAAACCACTGGTTAAATGCTGAGTACAGCCAACCATATGAAGCAAAACAACTCACCTATGAAGAGGACCTGGATAGAAGGAGGTGTGAAAATAGAAAGACCATGAGAAGTGAGCTATCAAGTAAATGGATAAGTGCTATTCTAGAATCAACTTTAGAAAATTTTACCAAAAAGGACGTGTTACGGCAACAAAATCTAAACAGAAACCTGTCGGAATGAGCAAGGAAATTTAGTAGTAAATCGGAGGACCCAAATTCCGTTGCCAACTAAAACGTACCATTCCACATGGGCATCAAAGTCCAAAATTTACCTCACAAAAATGGACTAAAGACGGCAATACCTTAACTTAGCTATGAAATGGTTGCCTGAGCGGACGGATTACATAACGACCTATTTAAGGAGCATGAGATGACTTTCTAGACTGCATGCACCATTTCACTGCCAAGATATGGTCAGAGGAAATAATGGGACCCTAGATTCGTTTGTCCGATGTATAAGAAAGAAAACACTTGCAACTGTGCCAACAACAAGGGCATCAGTCTATAAGTCCTAGTTTACCTGATGCCTGCTACTCCGTAAAGGTCTGAAGCCATCTCACTAAAACCATTAGTGTGTTAACAAAAAGTTACGACAACATGATGCGCTATCATGAGATTTCCGCAACATTATTCTTGACGTCAGTGTGCAAAACTCGAAAAACTTTGCCAGAGCATGCTTATGTGCTTACGTACTTAGGTGGCTCTATAATTCGGAGTGAACCTGCGCCTAAAATAACAAACCTCTCCAGTTAGCTCGATCCTTAGCTAACTGCCTAGAGTTGCGCACTTCAAATCGGTAGAGACCACCGTTTACTTGTGCGCGTCACCAAAGGCTAGGTTCCTCCGGGTTAGATTCAAAGATTTTGCGTCTTCGGTGTCTATTCGCCCTACATGTCCTAGTCAGCTCAGGCGATTTACCTCTGACTAGATCGATGTCGTCGTATTGAATCTACTTCTCAAAGGCCCGCCAACGCAAACGTGACCGTTTTCGAAGAATTTTTCTCTCGAAATGACCGAGGATATCTTCATCCACTTTTGATAGGGCCCATGCTTCAGCGCCATAAAATAGGACTTTGATAATCAATGTCTCCTAAATTTTTCGGGATAGGGCCTTATTTCTCTATACTAGCGAACGCACTGGTGACAGCCAGCTCTCTTCTCTCATCATTATGTCGATATCATCGGCGTACGCTAGAAATTGGACAGACTTTCGAAAGATTGTAAATCAGGTGTTCATTTGTGAGTTCCGCACAATTTGTTCAAGTATAATCCTAAAGAAGCCGCATGACAGCGCGTCACCTTCTCCTAAATCTTTTTTGACATCAAAGGTCTCGGCTAATCTGTTACCGACCGTAGCATCATTCTGCATAGGCGGACGAGCTTGGCAGGGATGCTGGTATCTATAAATGATGTCTTAAAATCGATGGTGGTGAGTACCGATTTGGACTTCTTGAGTCTTTTCCAGTATCTGCCGGAGTGGGAAGATTTGGTTCATTGGGTTCTTTCCTGATGCGAAACCGCACCAATAGGGGCCAATTAGGCTGTAGACGAAGGGTTTCAGACGTTCACACAATATGGGAGATAAGATCTGGCATGCAATGCAGAGGAGACTTATACCGCTATAGTTGGGCATGTGGCATACACAAATCTGACATTTGAGAAATGAATTGGCGTATGCTCTCAACAAAGTCACTTACAACAGCTTTGAATACCTCGGCCGGTATGCCATCAGGTCCAGCAGCTTTGTGTGATTTAAATTTAGACATTGACTTAGACGGAAGTTTTGGCTATCATCATCTAAGCCGTTTAGTTTTATTCTACTGATGGTGAGACGTTGGGCTCTCTCACTAACTTCGGTAGCTAGAACTCTGTTATTTTTTCTTCTTCTGGAGAAGCCAATGTTCTTCCCATGTTTTCTGCTCGTAGAGCTCACGGCTCTTCATCCTGGCGGCATAGTAGTTGTTGAGAGATTTCGGAATACGCGTACAGTAAAGATTCTGGTGGTCTCTAGAGATTTTAGCTTTTCTACGTTATATCTTCTCACAGTTCCCCTTGTAATGGCGCTTGAGAAATCTGCATTTGTACTTTGGCTGTAACAACAAGTAATTGTTGACTGCCCGGAAGGTACAGTAGTCCAGAATACTGGAGGCAATTCTTATGTCGCTCGCAATGTAATCCATTTAAATATCCGGAGACCGCCATGTCCACTTGTGTATATCGAGATGAGGGAACCGTATGCTTGTTATCGTGATATTTCGTCCGGCCGCAAAGTCAATAAGCGTAAGTCCGTTGCTGTTGTAGGCTATGTTTACCAACTGTTCTACCAAAGACATCGTCCTTTCCTATCATGGTATTGAAATCGTTTAGTACGTCCTTGTCTTGATGCAGATTGTCATAAGACGCTCACTTACGTGTCGGAAGCTCAAGACTTCTTGCCTAAGTCTGCCGAATAAGGAAAATCCGCATCCGAATAAGAGGTGTTTCTTTTCCCTAAAGCAATCACCACAGTATGAATATATATCACAGTTTTTCATCCTACTTATAATGTCCGGTCCATTCCATCGCACTTCCTGGACAGCGGTGATATCTGCCTGACAGCAGTCAAGGTCCTCTGGCAATTGTTCGGCTGCACGTGGCCTTTTAAGGATCCTACCATTCCACGTGCAGATACGAACGTCGTTGTCCTTTAAACGATTGTAAGGGTCGTCCCCAATAGTGAAAGTTTTATCCGAGAATATTAGCTGGTTTGTCACATCTGTTTAATCTCTTCCGTGTAGGGTGGTTGTGAGCCCTGTGGTAGGGTACGCCAGTATTATGCTACTGGCCGAGCATGCCTTTGTCATTTTAGCCTGCAAGAGTAAGAATTTAGTTTAGGCAAGCACTTTGCTATGAATTTGATTTTTGCTCTACTGGCCCAATCCAAGTTATAGGACAGTCAGCGGCTTCCCAATCAATCGCCACACAGGTCCCCATTACCAGGGCATCATTTTCTAAACATCTGTCCACTTAGTTGCGGGCCCCCGCCCAATTATCAAGGCTTCGCCCATCAATGACGTTGTCTAATAAAAAGCGGGGGCAGAGCAAAGTACTGGTCTTATCGTAAACATCTTCAGATGACGCTAACGAAGGTTGCTACGATTTGATCAGTCACAAGTTGCCGGTCGTAGATCTTGTTGGCGGCTGAACCACCGGTAGTCCCTACCAGGACTTAAATCACGGTACCATGGGAGTCAGGAGCCCCCGGGATCTCCGTCCGGGCCTGACTTGAAGATGTAGGCCCCCTTGTGGGAGCGTCATGGTGGCTGTGGTTTAAACCCAAAATCGCGGGAAGGGTTTCGACCCATTGTAGAGTTGCAATAAGTACTGAGTGCTGCGACCCTAAGAGCAGTAAGAGATTTTAGGTCGGCCTCGACTCATACCAAGGGTGGAAGTTGTGCCGGCAACACAGTTCCGATTTGGTATCTCAAGAAGGCGGCAGATCGATGGCAAGGCATATCCTTGCCCCCATGGATGTATGGGCATCCCGTAAACATAAGTCTCCATGACAGGTGGTTTACGTTAAAAATCAGACACTATGTCCACTTACTTGCATTCACCGCTGACATTGGCATTATTGGAAGAAAACTGTGGGATGTCGCTGGTCAATTTGAAGGTAGTGAAGCTGATGCTACAGAATTCAAACGAAGGGTTACACTTACCAGAAGCTGTTCCTTTGACCTAAGAAAGTAACACTTGAGAGACTATTATCCACTACTGTTCTATGGAACAAAAATTCGGACGTTAGCGAAGGTACTCATAGGTAGACAGATTTATCCATATAGTGGAAGATACATAACAGCGAATTCTACCAGCTTTATAGCAACATCGACCTGGTCAGAAAACTACGCATGAATCGCCTAGGACGAGTAGAATTTTTAGAGGAAAAGGATACTCGTACCATGGCTCGAAGAGACTTGGATATACATAAAAGGTACTTTAATAATTTTTCCAATAAGGATAACTTGCAAACTGTCGCGGTGTTTTTATTGTTAACATTGCTTTGACAGTATTGTTTGACAAATCATCATGAACAGAGTTACATAAGTACGCATTATTCCAGCGTAGGGAGGATTACATGATCAATTTTGTCATGGTTTCCATGCGCTCGGGTTATCTTAGCTTTTTTGAGGCTGTTGAAACGTCTCCCCCATTCTTCATTGATGAAAACGGGACCGAAAACACACCCGAGGAACTTTTCTCACGAAGCACCTGAGAGCATTTTTATCTGCTTTCGTCAATGCCCGAATTTTTGCGTCCTAAAGCAGGACTGGCATGATCAGTGTCTTGCATAAAGTCTTTTTGGTTGCTCGCGAGAAGGCTTTACTGTATTGCCTTCTAAGTGAAAACAAAAGAAGAATGATTCTTCGTTGCTGTCGGAGTTAATGGCGGACCAAAGAGAGAAAAGGTACCTTACTACACTGTATCTTCGTTATGTATAGCTAAACCCAACTTAATAGGCTTTGGAAAGATATTGTCTCTGGAGCTGAACTACGAGCCTCGCGCAATTCCTTCAAGAACGTTGCTAATAAGGTTACACGACAACGCATTTCCTTGTGTCTTTCTGACATTGAAGGTCTCAGTTTTGTCATTACAGAACTTGTTGGAACAGACTAGTTGAATGGGCTTGGGCTTCGCAGGTATGCCGAAACTAGACATGGTCTAACTGTATAGTTCTTCTCTATAAATGCTATCATATGCAGCTTTTAAATCGATGAAGGGGTGATCCGTATCCATTTGAACTTCATGAGATTTTCCCCAGATTTGTTGGAGTGCGAAAATTTGATCAAAACCACACTTATAGCGGCCGGTCGTATTGTCGACGACGGGTCTTAGGAGTTCAATAATATGGCAAGCACGGTTTAATGTGCGACGTTGAAAAGACTTATTCCCCTGTATAGGTCAAAATATGCTGAGGTTCCATTGGTCGACCCAGACTTTAATGATGTGTTGATGTATGGTCTATATTCAGTCATCACCTACTGCTTTGAAGAGCTCAACAGTGAAACCATGAGGTTCAGAAACTTATTTAGATCCAACCTAGATTTGATGCCCTGGCTTCTCCTTTATCAGGTGTATGGAAATGTTATCTGTCTTTGTCCTGGTTGAATGGTTCATTCTGCCTGACAGGCGGATATTGTCCGTCATCATTCTAATATGAGGAATCCTTATTCATTCTTGCAGATATTTGTTCGGGCTTTACAGCTTTGGCATGTTCGTCTTATTATTTTCTAAAATTTGCGAACTTAATTCTTCTTCTTCCATCAATCGAGCGCTTCTCGTGCTTTTTCTTTATTTCTTAGAGAAAGTCTATGTTCTTCCTTCTTTTCTAATCATAGAGCTCGCGTGCCTGTCTCGATCTTCTCTGCAGGGTCGACATGTATATTAGTTGTTTTTCCAGGATTCCAGGATTGTCTGTGTGTATTCACCATCGAACCAATTCTTGATGGAGTCGGTTAAAATCCAGTACACCAGAGGCTGCTTCTCTGATTGCCTCTTAGTAAGTGATGCCTCTGCCGTTTGATGCTAGCGGCACCAGAATTCTCGAAAGGTTAATAGAAACTCGATCGGAAAAGGCCTTGTCGGCTGCAATAAGACCTTCGACGATGAACTTCTTCACAATGGGTCGCTCGCTGGCTTTGGGCTGTTACAGAAATCGTCTCCGAATTCTTCGTCTCTACAACAACGGTTCGAGTCGATGTTAGCTATTTGGATTTTTCTGACATCTATTTGGGGTGCCTTTCATCGATCGGAATATGATCAATTTGGTGATGGTTAGATACTCAGGAGTCAGCCAAGTACCAATGTTTGGAAACAGTGTGCATGCTATAGCTTCACTGCGTCTCGCCTCAAAATCAATAAGCCTGTGTCCTTTTCTAAGCTGACGTCGTGGAGGCTGCACTTTCCGACTGCATTACCAAAGATGCCTTCTTTGCCAAGGTTGGCATAGAAATCGCTAAGGACGATGTTAACCCCATACTTAGGCGTTGCTCGGAGGTTTTGTCGAGGAGCTCGTAGAAGAAGTTTTTGATAAAGAAGTCTTTCTTCTCTTTCGAGGTGTTTATGAGGCTTATGTTGGCGAATTTAGTCTTTGCGCAAATTCCCGAAACTCAAGACTTGTAGACACCCAAAGCTTTCCTCTTACGTAATACCCGCATACGAATAATCGCTGCGACTGCAACTCCTTGTCGCGCCGGTTGTCTGCAATATTCTCCATAGTACTAGTGTCTGATTTTTAACGTAAACCACCTGTCACGGAGAGTTATGTTTACGGGATGTCCATACATCCATGGGGGCAAGTATACGCCTTGCCATCGCGTTGCCGCCTTCCTGAGATACCAATTCGGAACTGTGTTGCCGGCTCTCTAGGGCCTGGCCCTCCAAGTTGGGTGTTGTGCCGTCGGGGTAGCTTCCCGACCATGGAAAAAAGAATAGTTATGAGAGAGACACAACCAGCCTCGGATAATGGAACTCCTCAAATGGCAAATAGGCCCGGAACGTCAATGGACTACGATATGAGAGTATGTACCTGGAATGTGCGAACGTTGTACACCACCCATGTCCTAGAGCGGTATAAGGCAGATATTACCGTCATCCAGGATAGGATCAGGTAAGAAAAAATTGCGGTATTTATTACAGCTGCCATACAAGATTGCACGTATTAGGATGTGGATTCGTCGTGTCAAATCGGCTCAGGTCAAAAGTCATTGACTTCAGACTGATAACTGATCGCCTGTCTGTGATCCGCATCAAAGCTACCTTCCAAAACATAAGCCTAATATGTGCACACGCCCTTACCGACGAGGCTGAAGAACCCATCAAGGAGGAGTTCTATGAGTTCCAGGATGGAGCCTACGGAGCCTGTCCGGAGTATGATGTCAAAGTTGTACTCGGGGACTTCAATGCTAAAGTCGGAAAGGAAAACATCTTTGGCGAGTTGATTGGTAAGCACAGAATCCACGAAACGACAACAGACAACTGCTGCCGACTAATCGATTTTGCAGCAGCTCGCAATACGGTGATAAGTGGCACTAGGTTTCCAAGGTTAAGGATCCAAGGCTCTCTCCAGGTGGTCGAACCGCCAAACAAATCGACCATGTGCTAATTGATAAGAGGCACGCATCCAACATCCTCGACGTGCGCACATTTCGTGGGGCAAATGTTGACTCTGACCACTTTCTTGTTGCGGCTAAATTCAGAACTCGACTGTCCAACGAGTCAGTCCAACGAGAAGCTGCGAACCGCCCGGAAAAAGAAATTCAACGTTGGACGCCTTAGCACACCTGGAGTAGCCAGAGACTACAGGGCACCTACCACATACCCCAACCATTAGTGGTGCCAGTATCGCGACATCATCAAGGAGGTAGCCGAAACCACCTTAGGGTACCAGCCATACCAGAGAAAGAGTCCGTGGTATGATGATGAATGCGTTTACAGGAGAAAGGTGACAGACGATGCACACAAGAAAATGTCGCAGCGCAAAACAAGGGCAGCAAGGGAAGAGTATCGAGCCAGGAGGGGGGACGAGAAGAAGATTCTGCGTAGAAAAAAGAGGGCGCAGCATCCCAGCTCAGGGAGATCGAAGAGTCTCGTGATCGAAACAACATCCGGAGGTTTTATAAGAAAGCCAAGCAACTGGCTGCTGGCTTCAAAACTGGCACAAGCTCTTCGAAACACCGAAGGAAACCTAGTCACCGAAACACAGGGAATAGTAGATGTGTTTAGCGGCATTTCCAGCAGCTGCTAAATGGGCATCGTGTAGAGAGAGTGATAGGGCAAGAAGAGAACCCACGTCCAGTCAATGAAGAACCAGTTCCACCACCCAGTATACAAGAAGTTGGCTCAGCTAGAAAAAAGCTTAAGAACAACAAGGCTGCAGGCTCTAGTTTACCAGCCGAGCTCTTCAAATACGGTGGCATCATCCAAGTATGGGTGGAAGAAAGCATGCCCGACGACTGGACTATCAGCTCCATATGCCCCATCTACAAAAAATTCGATCCTATGTCTTGCAAGAACTATCGAGGCATATCCCTGCTTAAACATCTCAAACCGTTCTGAAACACACTAATCGGCACGTACCAGTGTAGCTTCCGGCCCGGCTGATCGACTATAGACCAAATTTTCACACTGAGACAAATTCTGGAAAAGACCTACGAATTTCAAGTCGAGACTCACCACCTTTTCATCGACGACTTCAAGGCCGCATATGATAGCATTAATCGTCAGGAGCTTTATATGGCCGAATTCGGGATCCCGGCAAAACTGATCCAGTTGTGTCGCTTGACACTGGAAAATACGCACTGCAACGTGCAGTTAGGAAGTAGCTCCTCCGAACTATTTCATTCCGGCAAGGTGATGCGCAATCATGTGATCTCTTCAATCCCGTCCTAGAGCAGATAGTGCGCAGGGCCGGTGTCAACACGGAAGGTACTATCTTCAACAAGTCCGTCCAGCTCCTGGGATCTGCGGACGATATTGATATCATCGGGCGCTCGCAGCGTTCCGTGATAGAGGCTTTCACGGCGATTGAAGAGCAGGCGAAGTTCGTTGGCCTGGAAGTAAACGAGGACAAGACCAAGTACTTGCTACCAACAAACAAAGAATCATCTGTCCACCACCTAGGATAAAACGTCACTATTGATAGCAACCATTTCGAGGTAGTTAAGGAGTTCATCTACCTCGGAGTAAACATGAACTCCACGAATGACACCCTAGTGGAGATCCGACGAAGAATTATCATAGGAAACCGCTGCTACTTCGGTTTGACAAAGCAATTGGGTTCAAAACTCCTTACTCGAAGGGCGAAATGTACGCTTTACAAAACCCTTATCCTGCTGGACGATAAGCAGGAAGTGAGAGCTAATTCTGGGCTCCTTCGAAAGAAAAATTTTTCGACGGATTTTTGGTCCTGTGTGCGAGGAGGGCGAATGGAGGAGAAGATATAACAGCGAACTCTATGAGCTGTACCAAGATGTGGATGTAGTCCAAAAATCCAAAATACGTCGATTACATTGGCTAGGCCACATCGAGCGAATGGACAACAATGCTCCAGCTAAGAGAATCTTCGAATCTCAGCCTTAGGAAGACCGAACCTAGCTTTCAAAGACCAAGCTATCGTGGATGCCAGAGCGCTTGGTCTGGATAACTGGGAGCAGCGGCCCTCTCCATATTACTCGTGGATATCACAATTTTTCATCCACTCTTTGTCCGATCCATTATGGCATCGCCGATCTTTGTTTTTTCAAAATTTGTGAAGTGAAATGAGTCGATTTAAAATCTGTGGTGTATACTTGTAAATTGTACACTATTCAGGCCTTGCAAGCCAACATTTCATTGTTTAGATAGAGCACCAAATGCTCGAAAGAGTTGCGCAAAAGTCGACCGAAAGGTTGCGCTTCGTTAAAAACAGCCAAGAAGGTCATATGCCTGAATCCTATTCAAAACATAATTTCATGAACAATTCAAGCTGAATTTTTATCTAAGAAGAGTGTTTCAGCTCATTAAAGGAACACCCTTGAAGAGAAGGGTTAGGCTTCGGTGGCACGTACCGGAATTACACTGGAGGGCGCAGGAGAAGACAGTTGGCCAAACACCTCGCTAAATGGAGGTGTGATTCTTTTGTTATTTATTCAATTATATTACACTACACTGGATAGCGCTCGCCTGTGACACCGTTCCTCTACGAATTTTTGGTTCGTTTTTCGGTAAAGGCAATACTTCCATTCCATTTCCAATTCCCAACGCATCATTCTTCAAAGCTGTTGGTCTGCTAAAGTTTATTTTTGTTGAAAATGTTCTCCCTACATACTCGTACGACCTGTATCCACGTGTCCTTATCGAAATATTTTTTACTAAACCTACTCACACACGGCTTGTGGGCTCACAACTAGTGTCGGCTAGGATCAATACTATCGAATCACCACTCAGTGTCTCTGGGTGAAATCAATTTTAAGGAAAAAAAAAATCTCAAAATATTGTACAACATCACTCCCCTATCGGGGGATGTGTGGCAATACGAGTATTCAGGGCAATTCTGACACATTGACACAAACCACACATCCTTCATAAAAAGAGAAAAACAATCAAAACCCGACACCCTATGTACGAGTATTTGTGTGCCATCAGGCTAAAGGACATGTTGCAAACATGTTATACCAAAACCGTGTTCATCTTCCTCTCTGGTCTGCACTGTGTTTGTTGTCGTAAACGCGGAAAAAGGTCACTTCATCATGACTGGAAATAAGATACTCGTATTAACAACAGCTCCCAAACAATGATTGTTTGACATGAAAGGACGCAGCAAAAATAGAATGACGAAGACGAAATCGACAACGACAACGACAACGAAAAGGAAGAGGAAAAGGAAAAGATTTATGACTGCACCTCCTGTGGGGTCAATAAACGAATAAAATCTCCCGACTGTCCGGACTTGGTTTTCGGAATTCCGTTTCTCTTCCCCTATTTTCCAGAACAGAAAGGACATCTCAATATCCTTCGAATGTCCGTTCCAAAACCAAACAAGACACATAAAGAACGTATTATACAAAGATGATTCTTCATCCCAAAAGTGACAGAATTGGCTACTTAGAGGTATTTAGAGATATTTATGATAAGAAACGTACCACCTGTGGTGGCAGTTCGACCTGAGATTGAGGAAATCGACACGGCTCGTGCATTGGATAAGTATCGCTAAGGAGTGTGCTTTACTCGTATTTCGCGTAAGCCACTTAAATTGAATTCGCGAAAATTCATTATAGCGGATTGATGATATTGGAGCTGATCCAAACGTCTTGCCGCACGATGAATTGAATTGACACCCGGTTTTTGGAAAAGTCATTAGGTAGGTGATGCCGTCGAGCACAGGGTCCATTAGACAGAAGGCAGCAAAAGCGTTAGGGCCGCCGGAATACATCAAGGCATCTACGTCAGGATCGATTTATTTATTTTTTCTGTCTTTTGTGTTTTTGACTTGGATACCTTTTTGGTGTTCAGTTTGGGAAGGTTGAGAAGGTAGTCGGGAGGTAGGATTGTAGATGGCTCTCTGAAGCACTTGTCGGATGTATGGATGAAGAATTCATCTGTAGAGCCCAGGTTGAGTGGATCATTAATCAAAAGCGGTATAGTGAGAGTTGTTTGGTGTCTCGTGGGAATTTTCACGGTCCGGGATTTTAGTATAGTCCATCAATTTCACTTCCGTTTGACGTAAGCTACTTCCCGAGTGAAACACTTGTTTACGACGAATTACGAATTGAATTGTGTTTGTTTGTTGTTTTTTTTTCTTTTTCTTTTTTTGACGATTAGGTTTTACAAAGTGTTGGAGTGTAGAACATGAGTGTTTGTATCATTAAAAATGAAATGTTGGACAACATATTTCACTAGAATGGCAGAGAAAAGAAATGATTAAGTGACATCAGCCAGGTAAAAGAGGGCAAACCTTTAAATCTTTAAGAATATTTCCATGGTGTCTTGTGTTGTAAGTTGAACTACATATCTACTGTCAAGTGAAATACCTAGTAAAGGAGGTTTTTGAAAGTAATCAGCTCGACAATTTACCTCGCCCCACATTCAACGAATGTCCCTAGTGCCTTCTAAGGCCTGGAATAAGCAAACGATAGGAATGCACAGACGGAAAGTGCATTACGACCATAAGTCGTAGAGCAAAGGAATCAAAAACGTTCGAGTCTATGAATCCACCTACATACACCATTGCAGTAAAGATGCCTTGTTAGCAGCCACTGTTTGCCTCTATCGTGACGCAGCTATTAACAATAGAACACTCGGACGCCTCAAGTAGACAACTTCTTTTGATGCCGTTGATAAAGCAATATATTCAGCTTCAGTGCTGCTCAAGGCAATAGTGCTTTGCTTTTTACTTGCCCATGAAAACGTTCCACCAGCGAGGAAAAAGGCGTAGCCGCTGAAGGATTTTCGATCAAAACTGTTACCACCCCAATCAGCGTCAGCGAATCCTTTTAACTGCTCACCGTTCTGGAAATATGAGAGTTTATAATTAATTGTGGAGGCTAAATACTTTAACAGATGCTTGGCAGCATTTAAATGTTCGATATGCGGATCCGTGTTAAACTGCGCAAGCTTGCACACAGAATGCATGATATCTGGTCGTGAGCACACGCTTAAGTACGTCAGAGAACCTATCAATGATTGGTACTGTTTCTGATCCACCTTTACACATTTGCTGCAGTCAACACACTTTGAAAAACTTATCCCAGGTACAAGTGGTGTTGTGCAGCTTCTGCACTCAACCATTCTGAAGTCTTCAAGTAGATTGCGTATCAGTTGTTTTTGAGATATTTCAAATCCATGGTCAGTGCGAGCAATCTCAATTCTGAGGAAAAATTCGATTGGACCCTTGTCAACCACATCAAATTGTTGACCAATCTTTCCTTTTATTTTAACCAACGTATCGAGATTGGAACAGGCTAACAAGATATCGTCACCGTGAACTGTGACTATTATAATCTCACCTGGATTTTTCAGCACATACACGCATGCATCTCCATTGCATCTCTGGAATCCAAGACCTTTGAGGAAACTGTACAACTTATCGTTCCACATTCGCCCAGATTGCTCCAACCCATACAGCGCCTTCCACAACCTCCAGATTTTGGACTTATTCTGTTCGTTTATAAAGCTTTCCGGCTGGTACATATATACTTCCCCTTGAAGATCTCCATTCAGATAGGCCGACGAAACGTCCATTTGGTGCACAATCAGTTTAATTTCGGCGGCCAATGCCAAAATCAATCGAATGGAAGAGTACCTAACCACAGGGGAAAAAATCTCAGTATAATCAATACCGTACCTTTGACTGCATCCTTTTGCAACTAGGCGGGCCTTGTAACGAACTGGAACATTATTTTTGTCGCATTTAATGTTGAAAACCCATTTCGACTTAATAGGAGTTATAAGGTCCCACGTGTGATTCTTTACCAGTGAGTTGTATTCTGCCAACATTGCAGCCTTCCACTTACCAGCATCCGGTCTTTTGAACGCCTCTTCTACAGTGAGTGGATTTGTTCTTTCTTTTGGAGGCTATGATGCATATAAGATGAAAATTTTTTCGAGGTCGTAATTTCATTCGAAACCCGGAACAGTCATCACCATTTTGAACATCAACTCCTTTTTTATTAACAGCTGAATGAGGATCAAGAACAGCAACATTATTTACTCCACGTGCAGGAGAAATTTCGACATCCATATCACCAGGAACACTCGCACCATCATCGTTTGTAAGTTTGGAACTGGAATTAAGAGTTTTGAATTCAAACTGTTCATCTAACTCACCTTCCTTAGGAGACGTTGAGTCATTTTTTGATAAAGCTGGTTCTTCCTGGATGTCCACAATGGTTTCTGAATTATGTTCCAGAAATAAGTGACCTGAAACAGAAGTCTTATTCAAAAACTTCACATCCCTAGCTATAAACACTGTTTTTCGCCTTTCGTCATAGAAACGATATCCTTTAGACTCCTCCGCGTACCCCACCATAAAACACTCAATACTCTTTGGCGAAAACTTTGATTTTTGTTGCATTTTTTCTAGGGCAATACCTTTTTCGCCGAAAGCTTTTAAGAACGCTACATTGGGTTTCTTACCGCTCCATGCTTCGTAGGGTGTTAGCTCATGAAGAACCTTCGTTGGTGATCTGTTTCGCAGAAATACAGCCGTATTAATCGCCTCTGGCCACAAGAATTCCGGAAGCGCTGAGTCTATTAAGAGACATCGGCCCATTTCCACTAAAGTTCGATTAATCCTCTCAGCGATTCCATTTTGCTGCGGAGTATATGGCACAGTATACTGCCTGCGAATACCTTCTTGCCTCAAATATTCAGTAAACTCACGGGCCACGTACGCGCCACCGTTATCTGATCGGATCATCTTCACCTTTTTGCCTGTTTGCAATTCCACAGAAGCCTTAAAATGCTTAAACACGGCAAACACTTCACTTTTATTTTTGATGAAGTATACAAAGACTTTTCGGCTCCAATCGTCAATGAAAGTGACAAGGTATTTAGCTCCACCAAGAGATGCTACTTTCATTGGTCCACAAACGTCACTATGAACTAAATCTAAAATTGACGAACTTGTTGTATTTAGGTGCTTAGGAAATGGCAAAACATTTATTTTTCCTTTTAAACATATGTCACGGTTTTATACTCTTAAAATTCATGCCACGCACCATGTTTTTGTTGCACAATAACTCAAGACTTTTCATATTTAAATGACCGAATCGTCGATGCCACTCTAAACAAGTACTCGTATTATTGTCATTAGTTTTCTCCAAACAAAGCCTATTTCGCGTTGTCGAAAAAATAAATAAGTCACCGGTTTTTCTTAACCGCATTACTTCGACTCCGTTTTCCGCTTTTACTGATGCTACTTTCTTGCCGAATTCCACCATGTAATTGTTTTCTGTTATTTTGCTTACTGATAAAAAATTTGGTCTGAGGTCAGGCACATAGAGAACATTATGTAAATGCACTTTACAAGTAGATGTCTCAACACAAACTTGACCCATACCTTCAGACGAAATGTACTGGTTTCCCGCTAGCTCAATTTTCTCCTTATGTTGTTCTATGTATTTGAACAAAGATTTGTCACAACACATGTGACAAGTTGAGCCGCTGTCCAAAATCCAAACGGAACTATCTAGCTCTGTATAACTGGTCTTAGAGAAACTGAGCAGAGCACAATTTATGTTTGATTTTACCGATGTATTACTTCGGCATGAGGCTGCATAATGCCCTCTCTTTTGACATTTATAACACTTGCCCTTTTGTTTTCTGTTATTGGGATGGCTTTGCGGATGACTCTTTTCGTATTCCCCCTGTGTCGCCCGTGGCTTACTCGCAAAAAATGCTGTCCCGTGTGCTTCCTCTTCTTTGATGTAACTCTCTCTCATTTTTTCTTCTTCCACAAGTTTTGTCTTTAACACAGTTGTACTTGGCAAGATACCCCTTGACTCAATAGCAACAACAAAATTTTCGTAGCTCTTTGGTAGCCCCGAAAGCAAAATAATCGCAAGAAGCTCATCTTGCAATTTGAGGTCTAGCTCAGCTAATTTTTCTGAAAAATCGAAAAATTTGTTTAGATGCTCACCCATCGATGTTCCTTCACACATTTTTAAATTTATTAGTGATTTAAAAATAGTGACTTTTCCGGCAGGTCCACGAGGAGCATGCAAATCAGAGAGTTTCGTCCATGCATCTTTTGATGTTTTGCAGTTCTTGATATGGAGTAATTGACTTGGTTTGACTGACAAAACCAAAGTAGCGAGAGCTTTCTCATCCTTGCTCTTCCATGCTGCGGACTCCGCACGATCCGATGGTTGTGCCTTTTCGCCCGACACGTAATCCCACAAGTCACAATGTACGAGAACAGATTTCATCAAAACTTTCCAACCGCCATAATTTGTGTCGTCTAATTTGTCTATTTGATATAGTCCGGAACTCATCCTCGCGGTTTTTAGGAACTTTGATATAAAATACGGATTTAAAAAAAACTAGTCACTAGAAATCTGGGCCCATAATCTTTGTTGGGATGAAACAAATAAAAAGGCAAAGCGCGTTTAACTTAAGGCTTTATTGAGTTGACAAAATCGAAAGAGAAAGTTTTGTGTGTTGGTTTTTCTTTTATACTTTTCGTATTACATGTGTATTAGTTATGTATTGCTTGTTGTATTAATTAAGTGTACATGTTATATATAAAAACTAACAATATTAAGCCCCCCAGGTCCCAGTGGGATAACGTAAAATATATAAAATACCACAAAAAGTAGGTATCACTGCCATCCAAGAAGAGTAATGACCGATTCCGGTGAGCCATCGGGTCGAAGATGGTCAAGAGGGTCAAGAATCTATAATTATGAACTATAAGCTCCCTATTTCCTAGTCGCTATAGCTTGCAAACATTTAAGGCCAATGTCCATTGGTACCTCTCTTTTCTTCCTCCCTAAGTTCCCTTCGCCCGCGTTGTGTGCAAACCTTTTTGAGGGTATATAACCCCTTGAACGCGCGCTATATATAACAAAATAAGTACTACGATAATTGATATTGGAAACAGAAGTAAAGCCTATTTGGATGTGGATTTTTCAAGAAAGAAGTTTTAAGAACCAGGTGTGGCATACGCAACATCTGGCAATGCCCCCTCATAAATATAACAACAAGAATTATATGTAAATAAACTTGACATTTAGACGTGTGAAAGAAAAACTAGGTTAAGGTAGAATAAAGTCAGTCATTCAGTTTTGTTCTTCAGAGACACACGCGTTTCCTGTTATAAGTACTCCACATATTGGTGACCCCGACGTGATAAAAAAAAAGAGCACAATGGCGACCGACAATAAAAACTCAGCAACAAATTCGGCAGAAGCATCAGCAGAACAACTGGGAAACGACAACGTACAAATAGCAAAAGTTTCCATAAGGATATCACCCTTTTGGCACGCTAAGCCCGAGTTGTGGATTGCACAAGTGGAGTCGCAGTTTATTGCAGCAGGCATATCGAGTGACAAAACCAAGTATCATACAGTCGTTGCAGCAATGGAAAGCAATATCCTAGCGCAAATAAGCGATATTATACTTAACCCTCCATCAAATGACATGTATATTACCTTAAGAAGTCGCCTGATTGAACAGTTTGCAGACTCAGAGCAGAAACGAATCAAAAAACTGCTACAAGACTTGGAGTTAGGTGACATGCGGCCATCTCAGTTGTTGCGTGAGATGCGTGACCTCGCAGGAAATGAAATGAACGAAAGTATGCTGAAATCTATCTGGATGAACAGATTGCCACCAAACATTCGATCCATTATATCGATCAGCAATGATGCCCTGGACAAAGTAGCGCTCCTCGCCGACAAAATTATTGAGGTTAACGACACTCCAATGCTCAACGTTACGTCCACAAACGAGCCACAGTCTCAAATGGAACGTCAACTAGCAGAACTTACTAGGGAAATTGCCACTTTAAAAGCGGCAATGAATCATCACCCGAGAAATCGAGCAAGATCCCGATCGCGCCAAAATTCACGTTCGACTTCGACCAAACAAAATTACGAACTTTGTTGGTATCATCGAAAATTTGGTGAAAAAGCAAAAAATTGTAGAAAACCGTGCAGCAAATCGTTAAACTGAAAAGTCTGTCATCAATGGCGGTTAGTGACAGACAGAATTTCGCAAACCGCCGGCTCCTCGTGGTCGACACGAACTCTAACCTCAGATTTCTAGTCGACACCGGAGCAAATGTAAGTGTCTTACCACCAAACCAGTCACAAAGAAAAAAACGTCGATACGAATGTTTGCTTGTACGTTGCTAATAAAACCACAATTAAAACATTTGGAGAAAAAACGATAACTCTTAACCTTGGACTTCGTCGACAACTAACATGGACTTTCATCATAGCGGATGTGTCATACCCGATTCTTGTAGCTGATTTTCTATCCCACTTCAATATATTTGCCAGCCTGCGTCATCGGAAATTAATTGATGCGTATACAAAAAGCAGTCAATGTTGCAGCGTAGTTCGCACTAAGGAAGTATTACAAAATTTGTCTTGTATTAATCATTAGCTCCCATTCCAGGACTTACTAAGCGAGTTTAAAGATATTACACACAGCAAGACTATCTCAACCCTCAAACAACATAATATAACTCATCACATCATAACAAAGGGCCCCCCAGTTTTTGCCAGACCGAGACGACTATCACCTGAAATGTTAAGAGCAGCTAAAGCCGAAATTCAACTCCTCCTCGACGCAGGTATATGCCGACCATCTCGGAGTCCATGGGCTAGTCCACTCCACATGGTTAAGAAGAAAAACGGGGAGTGGAGACCATGTGGGGACTACAGGCGTTTAAACAGCATCACCGAACCGGATAGATACCCCATCCCCCATTTGCACGATTTCATTCACACTTTGCACGGCTGCACCATTTTTTCGACGATTGATCTACGACGAGCGTACCACCAGCTTCCTCTCGAGCCTGCGGACATACCAAAGACTGCAATAACGACACCGTTTAGTATGTACGAATTCGTATATATGTGCTTTGGACTTCGCAACGCTGGACAAACCTTTCAACGCTTTATGGACCACATCTTGCGTGAATTCGATTTTGCTTGGCCATATCTAGACGACATTCTCATCAAAAGACTTGCACGAACACCATCGACATCTTCGTCTCGTGTTCCAGAAGTTGCGAGAGTACGGCGTCGTAATCAATCTACCAAAATGCGTACTAGGTCAGTCGGAAGTACAGTTTCTTGGATACAAGGTCAGCAAAGAAGGTGTCAAGCCACAAACCGAAAGAATTCAAGCATTGCGAGACTACAAATTACCAGAGCGAGTTTGCGACTTACGACGTTTTCTTGGAATGACAAATTTTTTTCGTCGGTTTTTACCAAACGCAGCTGAGAAGCAGCAACTTTTGTCAACAACTTTAGGCAACAAGAAAAATGACAGAACTATTATTAAATGGACGGAGGAAAGCAAACTGGCATTCCAACAGTGTAAAGATCATTTGTGCAACGCAACATTACTCGTTTTTCCGAAACCAAAAGCTAAATTGGCACTTATGGTAGACGCTTCTAGCACGGCTCTCGGTGCTATACTTCAACATCAAAACGGCAACAAGTGGGAACCTCTGGCTTTTTACTCAGAGAAACTAAACGCAGCTCAACAGAAGTACAGTACATACGACCGCGAACTACAAGGAACATATAAAGCGGTAAGGTATTTCCAATACATGCTGGAAGGTAAAGAGTTTACCATCTGGACCGACCACAAGCCGTTACAGTTTGCTTTTCAACAAAAGCAAGAGAAGGCCTCACCTAGACAGATCCGTTACCTCGATTTCCTCGCACAGTTTACGACAGATATTCGATATATGCCCGGTAAAGATAATATCATTGCAGACACCATGTCAAGAATGGAAGCGATACACGTGGCAGACACTATTGATTACGATCGTCTGAGCGAAAGTCAAAAACAAAACGACGAGCTTCAGAAATTATTAATGAATAATACCACGAATTTAATTTTAAAACCGTTTATCATTCCAGGCTCAAGCGCAGAAGTATTATGCGATGTTTCCGCTGGCAGTATTCGCCCATTCCTAACAGAAGACTTTCGAAAAATAGCGTTTAATTCTATCCATAATCTATGCCACGGTGGAGCAAACAAAACAACAAAGATGGTAGCAAGCAAGTTCATCTGGCCAAACTTAAGAAAGGACTGCACAGCATGGACTAAATCGTGTCTACCCTGCCAAAAATCGAAAGTCCAACGACACAACAAAGCACCAATATCAACATACCTTCCACCTGGACAACGATTCGAACACGTTAATATGGATATAATTGGACCACTACCACCATGCAAGGGATATCGCTACTGCCTAACTTGCATTGATCGGTACACTCGCTGGGCGGAGGCCTACCCATTGGAAAACATAACGGCCGAATCGATTAGCTCTGCGTTTGTCAACAACTGGATAGCAAGATTTGGAGTTCCCCTCAGAATAACCACGGACTTGGGACGGCAGTTCGAATCATCACTGTTTCGAGATCTAACCAGACTTCTCGGAGTCAGACATCTCAAAACAACAGCATACCATCCAGCTGCAAATGGCATAATAGAACGCTGGCACAGATCACTAAAGTCCGCAATAAAATGTTATCAAACTGAGAAGTGGGTCGACGTCTTGCCACTCATACTCTTAGGTTACAGATCTTCATACAAAGAAGAGATCAGAGCAACTCCGGCTGAAATGGTATATGGCGACACTCTTCGGTTGCCAGGTGAGTTCATACAACAACAACCACACGTTATCATTTCAGAAAGCGATTACGTCGAACTACTCCGCACACAAATGAGGAAATTGAGACCGACTGCAACATCTAATCATGCAAAATCTTCACCGTTCATCCAGAATGAACTAGCTAGCTCACCAGCAGTGTTCATTCGTACCGATAATGTTCGCCGCCCTCTACAAATTCCATACGAAGGTCCATACTCAGTTATTAAACGTTACGACAAATACTTTACAGTGAACGTCCGAGGGAAAAAGACCAACATCAGCATCGACAGATTGAAAGCAGCATTTACTACACCCAACGTTACAGAAAATCAGCAGAGATCAACCGAAGAGCCAGAAGCTTATCGTACACGCTACGGGCGAAAGGTGCGATTTCGTTTACCAGCTAGGGGGGAGTAATGTGGCATACGCAACATCTGGCAATGCCCCCTCATAAATATAACAACAAGAATTATATGTAAATAAACTTGACATTTAGACGTGTGAAAGAGAAACTAGGTTAAGGTAGAATAAAGTCAGTCATTCAGTTTTGTTCTTCAGAGACACACGCGTTTCCTGTTATAAGTAACTGTGCGAATCCTTGATTAGAGTCCGCATCAATTCATCAACATAAACCTAATTTATGCTAAAACCTCTCAGCAACGGACGACTTTGTCAAAGATTACTCTACGGGAATCTCCACCAGATGTGTGAGCAATGTCCTAATCAGGATGTTACATAAGTCCTTTGTGATTTTAAAGCCACGTTAGAAAATGAGAGCATATTTGTCAGTACAGTCGGAAAACGTACCCTACACGACACCAGCTCTGAAAATGAACTCAGTCTTATCGAACTTGCTGTCGAAATGTTATCACAGCGAGCACATCTATTCCACACTAACACTCCAAAAAGGGATCTGGCAGTCACATGTACAAAACACTGTCAAACAGATGGATCACATTGAGATCGTTCCAAGTATTCTGCTTGTTGGAGAACCCGATAGCGACTACCACTACCAATGGACCGCTGCCTTGCTCAAAACAAGGTGCAAACACTAATAATAATTTTTTGATCGATTGGGGTGCGAAGAATAGACAAGCTCCTCGAACTACACCCTGGATTATGCTATAAGTCTATTCACAATTGGATGTCGAACTTTTCAACGAGATCCGAACTCCCGGCAACGTAACAAGCGACATTAATATATCGAAGCCCACAATTTATGAATGCTCACTCAACCGGATCCCAATTACTCAACTGGTGCTTCTCAAGGTCATAGGGACTTCTGTCCGTATCTGTCAATTGAATATTGAAGGCATCAGCAGAACAAAATATGATCATCTGTACCGCCTTCTACAAGAGAACGAAATAGACGTTGTGATCCTCCTAAAAATACACTGCAAAGACGAATCAAGCCAACTTGCCCGAGCTTATAGGTTCCCGTCATCACCCAGCTTATAGATTTACAAGGTTCATACGATCCGCTATAAAAGACGTAAGCTTAGTTGAAACAAAAAACTTCCTCGGTTTGTCCCTTGTGACAATATCAATGTCTGGCTTAGAAATTGTGTTCCAACATCCAGCAATCTAGGCTGGATATTTTACGAGTAAGAGTTACCATACACTATGGAAGTAACAAGTGGATATCGACAATGGTGTCAACATTGAGTTGAAGCAAACCGCACAGCACTTATTTTCGACGCCAAGGACAATGACACCTTTTACTCTAGAAGATGGTGTAGGAGTTTCAATCCCGATCTGTGCTTTGTCACATCCGCCCAGGGCGAATGATCGCAGCAGATATCCAGACAGTTCTACATGACTTCTCCCGCAGCCAACATTGCCCAGTAGTCCTAGATGACGGCATAAAAATACCGCTAGTGAATTCCACCCCTCGAGACATCGATGGAACTTCAATAAAGCATCCTGGCAAAACTTCGCCTTAGAGCTCGACTCTAATATTCGCTGGATTCCCCAGATGCCCAAGAACTACGAGAGATTCGTCGGTATCGTAATAATTACTGCGATGGAGTGCAAAAAGCGACAGGCTTTACCAAGCATTCTCGCGAAACAGTGACCATGGAGTGACCAGAAGAACTATTGTACTTCAGTCGCTCGGTAGAGCACGCCTGAGTCTTTTGAAGAAAACCACTGAAAGTGTAAATTTTACCCGTAAACTAGAAGGGGTAAACTTCATCTCGTCTCTAAAATTTAGAATCAACCCCGAACTTGCCGCTAATCGGATAGTGGAAACTTCGAAAGCTAAGTCCGATAAAAATCACACTCAAACCATTAAGAAATCACTGAAGGATCTTAAAGCGACGCTGTCAACTTCTTCTGCATTTTCCCGTAAATTCTCAATCCTACAGCTATAGCTGCCATCACCAGCAGCGAATCTGGGAAAGCTGCAGGGACTGACAGTGTTTACCCCGAATTCATTAAAAATAGCGGCAAGAACACCAAAGTCTGCTTGTGCAAATTCTTTGGCAATGTTCTATTGTCAGGAATCTTACCTAAAGAATTTAAGAAATCTAAGATCATTGCGATCTTTAAACCAGGAAAACCGGAAGACAGGGCCGGCTACAGACCACTTGTTCTCTTAAGCATTTAAGAGATCCTTCTCTTAAGCATCATAAGATCCTTGAGCGTCTTATCTACAATAGGATTGTCGGGGAGATAAATGAAGTAGTTCCTATTGAGCAGGCCAGCCTTAGATCAGTTCAGAGCTGCGTAGATCAAGAACTGGCTCAAACAACACATATCGAAAATGGCTTCGAAAATAAACGTAAGACAGGAGTTGTATTCGTAGACCTCGCGGTCGCCTACGATACAATCTGGCGTGCAGGCATGATTTTTAAACTTTTGAATGTCGTACCCAGCTTGAAGGTATGAAATCTAACTAACAACCGTTCCCTCCAATTTCATGTCAACGACAGTGTGAGTAGGGCTAGACAACTGAATAATGAGTTACCACAAGGGTCAGTTATTGCGCCTATCTTGGTCAACCTCTACATTCACGACATACCGGAAGCATTATCCCAAAAATTCGCCTATGCTCACGACTTAACCATAGCCGTTCAGAACCGGAACTTGAAACTGATTGAAGACGCACTTACAAATCTCGAAGAGCTGGGAAGGTACTTTATTAAGTGGAGACTGACGCCCTGTCTAACCAAGATAACCATCTAGCCTATCTCCCACTCGAAGTCAAAATCAGCGGTGTCGCCCTTCAGCACAAAAAACAGCCGACTTATCTAGGGATAACTATGAACAGGACCTTGACCCTCAAACATCATTGTCTCCGCCAAGTTAAAAACGAGAAAAAACTTTCTCTAGAAACTCGCATCAAACTCCTGGGGTGCCTCTCCTGACTCTATGTGTATAGCTGCCTGCGCCCTGGTGTTTCCAACAGCTGAATACGGTGCCCCCATTTGGATAAACAGTACACTTAGCAAACAGTACACATAGCCAGCTGAATATTACAATGCGCCTTATTACCGGCACGATCAGGAGCACGCCAACCCAATGGCTTCCAGTATTGAGCAACATCCACCCATCTCCATTAAGACGACAAAATATGCTGGTTGGGGAATTCATGAAGATTTAGAACAACCAAAACCTCCCAATACACGAGGATATAAATCTAAATCATCGGTACCGTTTAAAGTCACCTAATCCACCCATGAGGCTGTACGACACAAATTTTGTTATCAATGAGGAACGGAAGGACTTCCCAGAATCTAACAACTTCATCACTAACCCAACCGTTAGCATACCAGGTTTCAATCTATCAAGCCATCTATGGACGCAACTCAACAGACTTCCTGTCCAATTGACAGGATGACGACGATCACATCGTATCCAACTGCCCTCAACATATATTCAATGGCAACATAGACGATATTCACTGCATTGCATCTGATGCCCTTCTCTGGTACGACACCAGTCTACGTAAAGTGGAATAAGACGCGTACAAGGTGGCATTGCAAGTCTGGACAAGACTGATTGTCTGCTGAGTTAATTAGTTAGAAGCCAACTCATCTGTAAAATAAGTTAAAATGAAAATGCGTCCAGTGAATGGAA
The DNA here is from genome assembly GCA_949129095.1 of Volucella bombylans. Classification (NCBI taxonomy): domain Eukaryota; kingdom Metazoa; phylum Arthropoda; class Insecta; order Diptera; family Syrphidae; genus Volucella; species Volucella bombylans. Next base: position 160,770,930 of record OX422144.1, read on the forward strand.
TCTCAGCATCCCCTGTCTGGTCCTTAGGAAGGCAGGCTCTTTAAACGACAAAATCTACAGGAGGATAAGTCTGTTAATAATAACGAGCAATGTCAAGTTTTAGCATCGGTGCCTACGCGGGATGACAATGGAAAATTCTCACTGCTCCATTAAAATCGGTAATGTAGACGAGGTGTGAAGTGATTTCTTCAGCATCAAACTTACAGACCAACACCAGAGGCACAATACCTAAAAAATATGTAAATCTGTCAAGCTGTTGCTGGAACATTTGTAGTAGAAGCGGTGAAGATGGGTTAGGTAATAAATGGATATGAACTCTCAACAGGAAAAGACAGAAACATCAAGAACAACGAATCCGTAGAGATAAGCCCAAGAAATCCTTTTGCCATGAAAACTGCCATGACAACTGCAAAAGAAGTCCCTTTCACGATACCAGTCCTACTGTATGGCGCGAAAGCAAGGACTTTAGCAAAAGTTGATGAAACTTCCCTGCTTCTAGAAAAAGGTTCTTCGAATTTTCGTCTGTCCTGTCTGTAGAGAAGAAGATATACTTGCAACAAGGAATTTTATGTTATATACAAGTAGGACCTTGTCAGGATTCATCGTCTGAAATGGCTAACATATGTTGAGCGAATTAACAACAACACTCTTAACCGGAGAGACAACGCGTTACAGGAAGACCTTGAGTTTACTGATACGCTCAAACGGAAAGTGTGGTAAGCCTACTTGGTGTGTCTAACTCAGGCGACTAGCACAAGATCACCCTAAATACAGAGAGCTGTTTATTGAAGCTCAATGACACTCCGGACTGTAAGAAAGAAGTAATCTTCTTCGAAGCATTAGTAGTCACATATTTTTTTGAAGTCGCTGACGTTTTGAACTTTTCACCATTTAAAGCGCTAAAAAGTGTACATAAGTCCTATAAACTGTGTGGCATAGCCTCTCAAAAACACTCTCATTCCATCGTATTCGGATTCCTGCAACACAGTTCAATTCTTACCAGCTCATCTTCAGTGTTCAATTGCGATTAGAGTGTTAGCTCTTCATCCTTCTTGGGGGAGAGAATTAGTTTAGTTTTAGTTTAGTTTATTTCATATTTAGAGCTTATACTTAAGATACAAAGTAATTTTATGAGCTTATACAAGGTTATAATAAAATAAAATAAATAGCATACGTGCGAATCTTAAATTTGGTATATGTAGATACATGGTTAGTATGCGAAAAAAAAATACATATTTAACAATTCAATTTTTGAAATATAAGGAAGGAAATGAGAGAAAAAAGAATAGAAAAAAAAATGAAGGACCAGATACGACGTTGCTATGAAAAACAGAACTAGCGAGATAGGAAAAGTTTCAATTCTTTTTTAAATTTTCCGATATCACTGATTTCTCTTAAAAAACGCGGCAGTGAATTCCATAGTCGAATAGCAGCGATGAAAAACTGTCTTTCCGACGTTAAACAAGAAAAACGCGGAAGTATTAAACAAGCTGATCTAGTTAATGTCGGAAACTGGAATTTTTCATATAGGTTTTCATATTAGATACAAATGTTAATGTACGAAACTTAATGAAATTGTCAAAAGTCATCCCAAGAAGGTTTTTAGACAGATGTGAAACATGGTCATACTTACGCAAGGTGTACACATATTGAATAATACTATTAAAAGCGACTTGGAGCTTTCTCTTGCTAACAGTGTCACAATTGCCAACGATTTCACATCCGTGTGTGAGTACAGGAATGGCTAACGATTTGGCAAGTATTATTCTCGTTATTAACGGTGTAAATTGTTGAGTTGTCCATTGTGTTCGGAGAATACCATAGGTCTTGCCGACAGTAGAGTTTATGTGGTCGTTCCATGTCAAAGTTCTGTTGAACACGATCCCTAAATTTTTAGCTGAAGACACCATCTTCAAGGCTACGTTGCCTAAATGAATAGGCGGGAAGTACGACAGGTCCAAAACTTTTTTGGAAATCACCAAGCATTTGCATTTATGTGGATTTAGAGTTAAACCGTTCCTAACCGACCAGCTCAGAATACGCTCAAGGTCCTGGTTAATATTCCGGGCACAATTTTCAATCAAACCAAGAGGACAACTCTGGTAGATTTGAATGTCGTCTGCATAAATGTGTATCGATGAGTGTAGTATTTTATTTGGAACCTCGTTAATGTACAGCGTGAAAAGAAGTGGACCCAAAATTGACCCTTGGGGGACCCCTCGCGTCAAGGAGAGGAAATCTGTTAGAACGTTATCTATAGATACAGCCTGTTTTCTATCACTGAGGTACGACGAAATAAGATTCGTTGCAAACCGAGAAAAGTTGAATGAAGCTCGTAGTTTTTTGCAGAGTACTGTATGGTTTACCGTGTCGAAGGCTGTGGAAAAGTCCAATAGGGTCAAGAAGGTGACATTGTCTGCATCTAGCCTAGATCTTATGTCCTCTACCACTCTAGTTAGAGCGATACTACAATTGTGCTTGGAACGAAAGCCAGATTGAAATTGATCCAACAAGTTATATCGGCACAGATATACACTTAGTTGTTTTTGCATAAGACGTTCACAGACTTTAGAGAGAAAAGGCAAAATTGATATAGGCCTGAACTCATCGATAGCCCCATTTTTGGGAATTGGTAGAATTTTTGCCATTTTCCATTGATGAGGAAATATTCCTGTAACTAGTACTGTATTCATAAGGTGTGTGATGTAAGGCAATAAGTAAGGAAGAATGGCTTTAACAAAAATTGGGTGGACTTCATCAGCACCAACTGCATTCGATTTAATGGAGAGAAAACTTTCAAGAACATCCAAGTTATTAACCCCGATGAACTTAAAAGGCGTATCTGTGGAGTGCACCGTACTGTAAGCGTGATAACTTTGTTCAGATACGACCTTAGAGAGGGGGAGAGAAACAAATTTGCGGTTGAGATCACTACCATTTACGGTATGTGGACAGGTTAATCTCTGCTTACCAATCCCTAACTCTCTTAAATTTTTCCAGAGCTTACGTCCATCTGATTTTGCCTCTAAACGGCTAGAAAAGAACTGTATTTTGGCCTGCCTAATTTTGAGAACGACCTTGTTCCTAAGAGATTTGTAGAGATTATGGAGTATCTCAATCCGAAAGTGTTTCCAATTCTGATAGGCCCGATCACGTTGATCTATGAGTTTTTGTAATTCGGCTGAGAACCAGGGTTGTGATACATTAATTACCTTTCGTGTTTTGATTGGAACGTGGTGATTAAAGAGGGTGTTGATGTTAGTGTTGAGAAAATCTACTTGCTCGTCTGGTGTAGGCATACAATAAATGGAGTTCCACGGTACTTGACACAATTCTCGTTCTACAGCCGGACCGTGTACATTTCTAAAGTCCCTATACTGATACCTTGATTGAACCGGACCACTGTCAATAAAGAAATTGTACGTAAGGAATATGAGATCATGTTTGGAGAAGCCTGGTGCGGAAAGTTGATTATAAAAAAGTACTTTTTTCAAATCTGTCACAAAAAACACATCAAGTAAAGTACTTGATGACCGGGTAAAATGAGTAGGGATGGTTGTGTTAACGGGGTGTAAATCAAATAAACACATAAGATCTGTTAGTCGCTCATCAACCAATAGATTACAATTGAGATGACCGCAGACGATTACATTGGTTGAGCTAATGGAGATTTCATCCAACAACTCAGATAAGGGTGTTAAATTTATATTTGAGTTAGGTCTATAAACAGTACCTATAAGAAGACTATTCAAACCGCATTTAATTTCAACAAACAGGTATTCGATAGCGGAATCAATGGGCGAAGAATATTTCCATTTCCAAGAATAATTCCGTCTCGGACGTACATTGCAACACCACCACCCATAGAACGATTATACCTATCTGTGTGAAAAAGTTTGTAGCCTTTTATAGGGTACTTTTGATCATTGTTAATTGGCGAAAACCAGGTCTCCGATACACAGACTACATCTACTTTGGATTGCTCAAAAATATATCTAAATTCGTCAATTTTTGGTGACAAACTTTGTGCATTTATATGCGATATGGTGAAGCCAACTCTATGGGAGCGAAAAATACTCGTATTTATCATCGCTCGCAATATTCCACCACTACCATCAACCAGGGAATCCACTAATAGGTTACGTGACTGCATGTTGTTTATGAGGCTTATTGCGAGAAATAAGTGACACAGAATGAAGTTGAAAACAAGCCATTTTCTTATTTTTCATAGCAAAGACAGAATTAAAGAGAAAAAAGGAAGAAGGTAAAAGTAAAAACAGAAAAAAAAAAAATTAAAATTTTTGGTAGGAAAAAGAGATAGATAAAGAAAAAGAAATAATTAAATAAATATAGAACAAAAATTTAAATTAAAGAAAAGTGGCAACCCTGCTCAGTTTTCTATTACTTTTGGGTTTCTTCTCCGTCTACTTCTTAAACTTCCGCGTCAGCAATAGCATTCAACATCTCTTCGTTCTCCATAGCTAAACTCGGGCCATCGGCACTTTGCTTTGCAAATATTGAAAAAAAATATTGAATCTGCAAGCCCATACCCCTTTTCAAGGAAGGCTATTCGTTGGGAATTCGTTTCGGCCAAAATACCTTAAATACGTTAGACCCTGTTAACAAGTTTTGTACTCCAAAGGATTATATACCTGTAGAGCGGTACACAACTGACGTTGGAGGACAAAACACTCTCTGCAAAACTGTTGTGCCAAGAGCATAACTTTTCCTGATTATGTTTGGCCGTATTGAATGTAGCACGATCCAGTTCATATCTAATTCACTGCTCCAGTTAGCCAGGGACATGCCTCATAAATATATGAAGCTTAGACCTTCAGAGTCTTGACAATGTCGACTTGTCCATCGAAATGGAAAAGTACATTTTACTCTAACCCTACAGATTTTCTTATTCCCAGCTTCCAAATTTTAAACTTTTGAGTGGAGGTCCATAGTCAAAGTATTTTAGGCAAGATATCATTATCTACTTTGGTTCTTGATGTCGTCCATGTAATGCTGCATATAGAATGTCACTGGTGACCACTTTAGACCTCAAGGAACCGCCATGCCTTGCCAATATCCACAACATAATATTTATCACCTTCCAAACTAGCTCTGACTACAAAAATTGGAAGTACCTCCCCTGTTCTAGGTTATTCAAACTGAACGCAGATTCGAATCCTGACGATCATGATCCTTTATTTGATAAATGCAAAAGGATCCTTCTTAGAAACATACTGCACCAAGGTTTAATCTCTTCATTAACAGAATTGTTAGTCTTAACAATCTATGCCCAGAGAGAAGGACCTGCGGTTTCTGTCAAATTCAAACGGCGAGAAGATGAGAAATTTGTGTATATAAGCAGAAGCTTTCTGCATTTTCGTATATAGACTGGGAATTGTATCTAGACCTCCTGGCTTAGTATTAGACGAACTTAATGGCTATACCAGAAGGTGACAGTGAAAATATCATTATCTGTCAAGTATTTTACCAATATCTCTGCTTAGTTCGTCCTTGTTCGAAGTCAGTAGTTGGTTTGCTGTCTTTTTAATGAGTATTACTCAGAACTATCAGAGTCTTTAATAATTCCAGTCCTGCCCTATGACGCAGAGGCCTTAACTTTGTCAAAAATGGATGAGGGTGCTCTTGATTACTTTGAGAGGAAAATTCTTCAGGTGATTTTCGGTCCCGTCTGCATAGACGGTGAGTGGAGTGGGATGCCTACCGAGCTCTTTATTTCATAGTCATTATAACTTGCAAACATTTAAAACCAAAGCAGATCGGTATCTCTCTTTTTCCCTTCGATCGCGCTATGTGCAAACATGTTAAGGGTACGCAAAATCCCTTGTGCACGCGACAATTATAAAAAAATAGAATCGACATCGGCTTAGACAGAAGATTAAAGAATGACCAAGATGGCTGAGTCATATAGAGCAGATGGACACCAGTTCTCCGGTCCGAAAAGTCTTTGAATCCACCCTCGAGGGACAGAGCAGTAGAGGAAGAATGCAACTTATGTGGCGCACGCAAGTGGAAGGGGACGTCAGCCAACTTGGTGAAGATAGCTAAAGATCGCGCTGGCTGGAGACGCTTGTTGATTGGGACCCAGGTCCACCCTGGACTGTAACGCCACTTGAAGCATTTAGAACTTCGGCTACCTATTGCTTCCTAGATGATAATTTTTCTGTGACAACAATGTGATGTGGATTGCGGGTGCGTTGGTAAATATTTGGTCCTTCAGTGGGTCTCAGCCATACTGTTGCATCCGCGAACCTGAAAAGAGATGTAAATGAGACAGCAATTGGCTTTGAGTGGTCATCGAAGTAGTAAATTTCTAAAGTTATTTGACTCAAATTAATGAATCTGTGGCAGTTGCATAGAAAGTGGAGGGTATCCTACTGTGAATTTACGTTTCCACAGCCTCTCCAGAGGTCGTTGTCGATAAGGCGAATCTTACTTATTCTGGATTTGCTGAGTTCCGACCATAATTGTCTTGAGGTTTCACAGATTAAGTCTGGAAGCTTTCACCTTTCATTGACTTCGATTTGTACCGTTTGCTTCATTTGCATTTTGATACTTTGATCTGAGAGTTTTTTTTCAAAGTCAGATCCTTTTCGAGCTAACTCGTCTGTTCATTACCTGTCTTTCCCCTAGGGGAATGGCATCTATGGCCTTATTGGCAGCCTGACTGTCAATAAACATTGTAATATCCTTATGGAATATTGCCCTTATTCTCGCATGACTGCCCGCTTCTGCTACAGCCAATATCTCAGCCAGAAAAACACTGCTGGAGGAAGATCTCTTAGCACTTGGTTTGTTGTCCTAATACTTGCAATCCATTAATTTGAGGCTGTTAGTTTTATTTGTAGATCTGACGATAGCCGTGTACATCTATAGAATAGTATTGCGGTTATGTCCCCACCTTCTCCCAAATATACGACAGCAGGTGTAGAAAGCTACGAGTATAATTGCTTAGAGCTCAGTTAGCTATCTATTACGATACCTAGGCATTGTCATTCATAATCGGGCACCTGATCTGTGTCAAAATGTGGAATTATCCTTTTATATATGAAGAGGACAAGCTCAATTTTTTGCTGGTTGATTCCTAGCAAAGAGCTTGGCCCATTCACCGACGCACAGAGGAGTATCACTATGGAGAAACCTGGCCAAAAGTGAAAAAACATGAAATTTGTTAAAAGCAAAAACAATTGGTATAGTATTGTAGCTTAATACCCAATACGTTATATAACGGATATTTAAATAATGTTTCTATTTTTGCTTTGCTGCACAATCAATCGAAAGTCGAGAGTTGTGCTAATCACATGTCTTTGTTGGAAGCCATCGAATTTAAAGCGAAACATTTCACTCGCTCAATTTTATTATTGAAAATTTGTGTGAAAATTTGTTGTGATCAATTTATATCTGTAAGTACTCGTATGAGATGTGTACATTGGAAGAAAATAAAAAAAATTGTATTAACAGTTGATACAACTCTTTTTTCTCCCGCGCTTACTTGCGTTAAAAAAGATACGTGTTTTGTTAAAAATGTGTTTATATTGTAGGTGTTATCTATACGAGTTAAAACGAGTTCAGCTAAAATTCTTTAAGTAACAGTAAATTCGGTTATTTCTTTAAAGGTTTCCGAAAATCTTCCGCATATTCCCGCCAATTGATTTGCTATCGAATTTAAATTTACGATATTGACAAAATTTTGTTGCAAAAAAATCAAGGAAAAGTAATGGAAATGGCGATACAGAGATCAAGAAGATCATTATGCGATCTTATGAAACAAAGCACGACTCGGACTATGGCGGGAAAATTTGCATTTTTAGAACAGAAACTCAAAGAACTGACCAAATGTCCAGAAGGTGGAGAAAGTTTGCTTAGACGTGCACTGAAATCTTTTAGGTTTCATTTTAAGTGGAAATGGGCAGCCGCCAGTAATAAAGAAGATCGCTTTTTAAGTAAAAATGAGGAATGGCTAAACTCAATCATAAAGCTACCTACCTGTGCAAAAAGTTGGTATCCAATGTCGCCAGCAATACAGAAAGTTTTAAGACATGGGGCCACGGTAATCAGCCACACTATATTACCTATTGGCCAACTTTCAGAGGAAGCGACAGAAGCTAGAAACAAGCATTTTCGTTTATATAGGCAACATTTTTCTAGAAAGTTTTCCCGAGAGGATTGTAATAGAGATGCCTTGAATAGACTTTTGTTAAGCTCTGACCCTTTTTTGAGTAGTTTGAGGCCAAAGTCTCAAAAGAAAAGCAAACCATTCACCAGCGAAACTTTACAGCTATTGATTCCAGAGACAACATATGTAAACTCAAATGGTGATAACAGACAAACAGAAAGAGAAGAAGAAGAAAAGGAGAACGAGGAAGAAACATGTGACGAATTTGATTACGAAAATGAATAAATTTCAAATTGTATTTATATTTATTAAATATTTAATTTTTAGCATAAAAACTCAAAATAACTCTGTTAATATGATCCAAAAGTAGTTTCTATAACTCATCAGTTATATTAAACACACCCAATATTTTTGTCCCCTTTTCAAGGTAAAATATTCCTTTGTGTGACGGTTCTAAGGGCATAATTCAGAATTTCACTGATTGTAGGAAGGAACTTGATCATGAAAACCACCTTACCGCCTTAGATTCAGAAATAATTTGTTGAAAACTGGGGTCCACAGTCCTTCACGTAACTGTGCTTCCTAGTGTTGCATTGTAATACCTGTTTGCCGAGAATACAGCTTATCAAATTTGTTAGTTCCGGATTTACTTGCCTCCAGCATTTTGGCACATAACCGTATTTAATACTACAGCCGAAAGGTCTTTTAAGGAGCGGTGTCACAGTTTGCTTTGAATTTTTGAAGCACAATTGGTATGATTCCGTTCAGTCCAGAGGATTTGTAAGATGAGAATGAATCTATAGACCATTCCATCTGGGATTTCGCCATAAAGTCGGAGTTTATCAGGCAAAGTAAGTTTCTAGCAAGAGACTCAGAGCCTCAGTGCTAGATCTTGTGTAACCACAATTACTGATCAAATTGTTCTCCATGATCGTCCTTTAGCGCTGCAGATCGCGATCTCGTATTTTCTCTGACTGACTCGGTCTATGTATTTGTTCAGAGAAGAGGTTGGAGCTTTTAGCTGCGTCGACAATTATTTTCCCTCTTTCCTAATGCAATGTAGGTCCTTGGTGCACCAATATGGTAAATTGTCGGATTAAATGATCTTGGTGGATCATGTTTTGTTAAGAGTTTGGGTGAAGATCGTCGCTGCCATGTCGATTTCTACGAGGTTTCCACTTTGAGCCCATTGAGGATTCAATGTTGTTTATCTATCCCTGCTGTAAGTCTTTCCGGGTTGGTGTTTCTGGTGTTCTTATACGATAGAGGGGGCATAAGTGTGTCCTTGAGAGAAGAATACTTCCGAAAATACTTCTCAGTTACTAACAGACAGCTTGTTAGAGTTACTCAACAGAGTGATGACACACACCTCTCGCTTGATCTACTTTTCACTATAAATGTTGGTTCATTAGCGCGGTTAGCGATCAGAAGATTGTGCCCAATTATATAGTGGATGGGGACTCATTACATTTACCACAATTCCTTCACCCTCATGTTACTTCAGCTTAAACCACTTTTAAATGCTTCGATAAGCACATACAGTTTATTTATAATTTTCTCCTTCAATTACGTTAATTTCTTACAAACAAATCAACTATTCCAAAAGTATCCTTCTCGCCTTACACTTAATGAATAAATGATATCTCCTATGCCACTCTGCCGCCTACGACCTAGCTCAGCAGAAAAGTTTACAAAGATCTTGAACTTACCTCCCCCAATTAGTTCAGCAGAGGCAATGTTCCTCACCCGGTCCTCATTAAAACAACTTTCAAAGAGCAGAAAGCCGAAAAACAAACCCCTACGAGGCGTAAGACCGAAAGTAATGAATTCCGGTTTATTCTTCATCTCAATTTCCTACGGCATTGACTTGCAAAGCCCCAAACCTCGAACGATTTCTCTCGGGGGTTGATTGGACCAAATCAAGTGGCAATTTGAGGCTAGCATCTTGCAAAGTTACCCCCCTCTAGCTAAAGCAGAGAAAATGGAACTGACAGTGGCTGTTATCGCAAAAAAGGAAATCCCTTCCGCACACCAACGAAAATGGTTGGTTTTAAAGGAGCAAAAGTCAGTTGGTTTTCGAAGAACGCATTAATGGACTACAACGATGGGGTAACAAATAAGGAAGGAACTGGGCCATTCGAAATCTTCTACTAAGGCGATCATTAAGATTTAATGACGCAATAATTAGCAGTTCACTCTCCGAAGTAGTAAAGTAATTATATAAACGGTTATGCCAGGACTTTACACATATTTAGAAAATTTTCCTTTTTTTTTTTTGTAACAAGCCCACCCTCGAGGTCGGTTGGTGTTCCAGGAACTCTGTCATTCACAATCAAATGAAAAGAAACCAAAATCATGGAGGGGGAAATAAAAATCTCATTTATCATTTCACCCTCAATTAATACACACACCAGTGCCGTCGTCACACTATCGCCACCATCACCATGCCTAATTGCCAAGTACTCAATTTGGCCCCAAACGACATGAGGCTGCCGCTCGCAGCAGCAACTTCTTACACTTCCAAGGAACATCAGAGACGGTTCTGTCAGATTGCGTGAAATTGCCCAAGAAGATGACATGCAGATGGAAATGCACCAGATACTCATACATATGACACACACTCTTGACGAATGTCGCCTTCCACGGTCCAAGCAGTAGTAACACGAGTATCGAACATTTGGGAGCAAGCACCAGCGTAGATTTCTCTGTTTTTTCTCCGAACAACTTTCTCTAAGCAAATTCCCAGGCGTACGTAATGTTTTATAATTTATTAGTACGAGTAGCTGCTCCAAAATTAATCATTCCAAGTGAAAAATATGAAAAATATGAAAAATATTCGTAAAAACGCGAACATTACCAGCTATTGTGGTCGGTCTTGGTCTGGTCCTAACTACGGATAACTCCCCGATGCCGAAAGTTAAGCGTAAAATCAGAAAATTGGTCTGCTTCCAGCGAATGACCTTTGTGGTTAAAATGGAACTGAAAACCTTGCCGCAGTAAAAGCCACCTTTGTGAACACTCTTTCACCAAAAAAACACAAAACTCATTTAGTAGTTTGCAGAAAATTTTTTTCCAGGTATTACGAGTACACCTCCTCAGCATCCTTCTGTCCATGCAGTGGACCATCCCTGTTTTTATATTTTGTCATCGGGGAATTCATTGTGGTGGATTTTTATTACCGAATGCTTTTTGGGCTGGTTTTTTACGTTTATGGGGTCCGAAAACAAATTTTTTTATACCACTCAATTTTTCCTCTCGAAAACATGGAATGTGGTTACACGAAAGAGGCTGGTAAGGACACGGATGTTCACATATTCGTAGTCAGAGCAGCGGGTATTTTGGAATTTATTTTTCTTTTCACCTTTGATGTGATGGTTCCCGGGAGGAGCTAATTTAAAAATTTATAGGCCAAATGAAAATGATATTAAAATTTCAATTAACGAGGAAATTCCCAGTGGGATATTGCAGTTTCGACTGTAGGTAGTATGTTTCGTTTGAAAGTCCAAGATTTTCAAGTCAACCAGGAGGATCTACTACCAAGGTGAGAAATTGTAATAAGTTGCAAAGTCCTACTAGCATTCGAAGATCCCCATATTGCGTAGCCTAACAATGGTTTATCAAGCCAATGCATATGCTCTGTTGCAATAAAGCACCGGGTCGAAGTATCTGTGAGGGAATTGCCAGGATATCGAAATAGTGAGGGTGATAAAGCCTACCGTCAGTGAACACTTTTGGTTATATTCGGACAATACGGAGACTTCAAGGCACTCAAGAGACTCCAGATCATTGACCGATTGAAAGTGAACACCACTAGTACGATGGGAGGACTCACACATTCGAAATACTCTGTTTAAGGAAAGTTAAAGCAACGATTTCAGAAGGACTCCTAATCCACAAACCATGAAACAGATTGTGTACATTGCGAACAGCACAAAAGCCAGTACTACGTCGTCAGAGTTCAGTAAAACCATCGTCGAAACTGCCGACTAACTTATTACAGTAACGAATGCATGCCAAGATATCGAAAACTCCTGAAAGGAAATTCAAAGACCTATACCTCTCTTGAGAATCTCTGTGTTGTCATATGGCAGCGCAGGAGTACAATGATTTGTTACCGTACTATTAGAGGGGCGTACCATGAAAAATGCAGCGAAATAGGAGGCCGCGCTACAGAGAAGAAGATAGATATTTGTAGCCTCCGCACACAAAGACGATCAGAGAACAACGGCTTTATCGAAAGAAAGGAAAGACCTGAGAAAACGCTTGATCCAGGCCATAGGAAGGTGCTACTAAAAACTTCTATGGACTAAGGACGTCGGTATCGATCTTCGGGCAGTATAAAGCAGCTGTCACCTCTCCACCCAGTAGGGTCGTATGGATCTACACGGCTATGATAAGGCCAATTATATCCAATGCTTCGGTTGTACGATAGAACAAAATCTCACGAAAATATGGCATTGCTGCTTTGCCTGCATGGGGGCTTTATCCAGCGCATCTGTCTCTGCTCTAGATGCATTGATAAATCTCCCTCCCTTGATATTGAAATCAAAGGTTGCACTCTTAAAGCCTTAAAGCCATCTTCGGTTTAAAAAGAGGTGATCTTTGGTAAAACCTGCACTTGTGCTGTGATGAACTTGCGCCCCAACTGTCTTATGACTCTGGTCTTAAGGGCAGGACGTCTGATGACACCAGAACTCTTGCAGCGGAAAAAATACGAAATCGTCTTTCCCTGTGCCCAGGATTGATTCCGTCCAGAATTTGATTCTGGAAAGGAATAAAGTCAGGTCTTCACGCATGTCTCCGAAACCGATTTAGGATGCGGGACTGTTGACTTTCTGGAGGACGACAACGTTAACTTCCACCTCGTGCTCTGCTTTGCAGGAATCCTGTTGGCAACGAACTATATTGTGAATTGCTAGACAGGGCTCTCTCTTTTTCATGAGCCCAACCTACGTTAGGTCTGCCTGCGTCCTCAGTTAAGGCTTCCATTAACAGTTGGATTTCACATGAGCACAGACCAAAAAAATGCGTCTGCCACGTCTCTAAGAAGTAAGCGGCTATCTGCTGTTGCTCAGCAGGAAAGACTGCAGGTTGCTTACAGTCGTAGTGACGAGGAACTAATCCTTTGCTAATCATGTTCGTAAATGATACAAAATCCTACGTCACTTGCTGTCACTTGATTACAAGACCCCGTAGCACTACCTCTGTGAATTTCCGGCTTAAGCCCGCTGTTAACAACCCTGTTTCGTCACATAAGCCAACAAACAGAAAAAATATATATATACCGATCTGTCAAACGACACGTTTGAATTCTTCCTTTTTAATTAGAGGTTAACTGGGGAACACGAAGAAAAATTGCCAAGAGAACCGTGCTACATATATATATATGTGTATATATAAATATATAAATATATAAATAATTGAAATTTACTAAAAGTATGTATCAATATAAATAAAATTAACATATCTAATCGTATTATAATTTAGGAATTTTGTAACCCACTAATGAATAAAGTCTGAACTAAATTGTTTCGTTTTATTTCTGGGTTCACAAAATCTGAAAACAACTTTCAACATTTTACAAAATTCTTTTACGGTGATCATCTGCCAAATAAAGCTTAAATGTTACCCAGAAGCCCACCTGTCACCCGAACAAATCCACGAGCCAAACTCATCGCGCCAGGAAATGCAGCAAAAGAGTTTAATTGCGGAGCGTGTAGCGCGTCGGATTCATTCGATAATATGGTATTGTGTGACAATCCAACATGTGGTTCCTGGTTCCACTATAATTGTGTAGGCGTTGATAGTCTCGTTACTGATCGCCCATGGAAATGCGCGACGTGCACTCAGAGCACTGACGCTACAGGACCATCTGCAACAGCGGCCATGGCGGCAGCGCCAGCAGCAAAACCATCAACTGCGGCATCTCATACGTCCAGGTCTTAAAAAGCATCAGCCAGCAAACGTCTCCAGCTTGAACTACAGAAACTGAACGAAGAAAGACGTTTGACCGAGAAAAGGGAGCAAAGCGAACGCGAGTATATTAACAAAAAATACCAAATTCTCAGCCAATTAGAGGATGCTAACTCCGAGTCGGAGGACGTACGCTCTAATGCATCTGTCCAAGAGAGAACCTACAACTGGTTAAACCATGCAAGAACTAACGTTCAAAGCCAAAGCACAAAATTAATTGATCGACCATGCATGAACAAAGCGGAGCTTCAGCAGGAAACAGTTGTAGTGAGAAGTCTAGAAGAGCGACTACCAGAACGACCACCAGCGAATACTTCGGTCCAGAGGACACTACAGCTGCACAACCACTCGCCTGAATGTCAACAGCAACCAGGTTATCCAGAACAGCACTCTTCGTTAATCGAACCACCTCCTGTGAACGACTTTGGGAACACTTATCCAATTCTCACTAAAAACCATTTGGCTGCTCGTCAATCAATATCCAAAGAGCTAAAGAGTTTTAGTGGAGATCCTGATGAGTGGCCTCACTTTATAAGAAGCTTTGAAAGAAGCACGAAGTTATGTGGATTCTCGAGTGAAGAAAATCTCACGCGTCTCGAACAGTGCTTAAAAGGCAAGGCCCTAGAATCAGTAAAAAGCTTGCTCATCCAACCAGATTGTGTCCCACGAGTGATATCCACACTAAAAATGTTGTTCGGAAGACCAGAATTCATAATAGAAACTCTTATGAATAAGATACATGCGACACCACCACCGAAAGCTGATAAACTGGAGAGTATCGTTAACTTCGCGATCGCCGTGCAAAATCTCTGCGCAAATATAGAAGCAACTGAATGTGCCCTGTATCTCAACAATCCTATTTTGTTGCGAGAACTAGTGAACAAATTGCCGTCAACACTTCGTTTGAACTGGGCTACGTATGCACAAAATCTTCCCGTCGATAGTCGCACCCTTTCAAACTTTAGTTCATGGTTGTACAAGATGGCAGAAGCCGTTAACCTGGTTAGTTTACCAAGCACACTTAGCAGTGATAAGCATGCAAAAACAAATAAAGATAAAGGGTATTTACATGCGCATTCTTCTGACAATGAAATGAATAAACATCGAGTAACTGAACGCAATTGTGCTGTTTGTAGTGGATGTTGTGCATCCATTGTTGAATGCAAAGTGTTCGAAAATCTGAGTCTGTCACTCAAATGGGCGTTCGTGCGTGATCAAAGACTTTGTAGGCGTTGTCTGAGCAAACATGGGAGGCAGAGATGTAGGGTTGAGACTGTGTGTGGGAAAAATAATTGTACTTTCAAACATCATCCTTTGCTACACAATAACGAAAAGGATTCTCATGGACATACATCACAAGCTACATCAATCCATCACGACGACCATTTTTACCACCATAACTCCGAAGCAATTCTTTTTCGAGTACTACCGGTGACACTTTATGGCAACGGAACTAAGGTCAATATCTGTGCACTCTTTGACGAAGGCTCATCAGTGACGTTACTTGATGAAGTAGTAGCTCAACAACTAAAAGTTAAAGGCACCGCTTGCCCATTGCGTTTGAAGTGGACCGCAGACCAACATCGATGTGAAAACGACTCCGAAATTATGGACCTAAAAATATCAGGTATTTCCTTTCAAAATAAAAAGTATACGATAGGAAAAGTCCACACAGTTAAAAGTTTACAACTGCCTCAGCAATCAGTCGACATGGAAAAGCTGCAAAGAGAATACGACTACCTGAAAGGTCTACCTATTAGCTCTTTCATTAATCAAAGACCTCAGTTACTCATCGGCATCAATAATTGGAAGCTTGGGCTACCTTTGAAGTACAGAGAAGGCAATATTGACCAACCCGTTGCTACAAAAACACGATTGGGATGGACTCTTCATGGTTGTCTAAAGAGTACTTCGCGAGATCTTGTCCTGTCGACCAATAGTGGATGTAACTTTCACGTTTGTGAGTGCGAAAATTGCGATGATGAAAATCTTCAAGACCTTATTCCTATATTACGAAAACCTTGGAGTGTCTAAACCTGAAAAGATGATCATGTCTGTAGAAGAGGAGCGTTCCGTAGCCTTATTGAAAAAGCTTACTTGTCGAAAAGAAGGATATTTTGAGACTGGACTTCTATGGAAACACGATAACATCCAGCTTCCCGATAGTTTCGAAATGGCGTACAATCGTTTAAAGAGCTTACAGAAGCGAATGAAAAAAGATCCGGAGCTAGCACAAGCTCTTCAAAATAAAATCGAAGAATATCTCTTGAAAGGCTATGCGCGAAAACTGAGTAGAGAAGAAGCTAAAGAAAAACATCAGCGGCTGTGGTACCTACCAATTTTCGCGGTGACGAACCCAAATAAGCCCTCTAAGCTGCGGATTGTGTGGGATGCTGCATCCAAGGTTCGTGGCGTATCTTTGAATTCATTTCTTATGAAAGGTCCAGACCAACTTACTAGTTTAATATCAGTACTTTATAAGTTCCGAGAGAAGAAGTTTGCAGTTTGTGGTGATATCATGGAGATGTTCCACCAAGTAAGGATCCGAGCTGAAGACCAATACTCCCAGCGTTTTTTGTGGTGTGAAAACGAAGATGAGTTTCCCGAGACTTACGCAATGACTGTCATGACGTTTGGGGCATCCTGCTCACCTGCCTGTGCTCAGTATGTAAAGAACGAAAACGCCAAAGAGTTTGCAAAAGATTATCCAGCGGCTGTAAAGGCTATTTTTGAGAATCACTACGTTGATGATCTACTTGTAAGCGCCGATACCGAACAGGAGGCAATAGAGCTTGCTAAAGATATCAGATTCGTTCACAGTCAAGGAGGTTTCTATATAAGAAACTGGGTAACTAACTCGTCTGAGGTATTAACAGCTCTTCAATCAAACAATACTAATTTAAAGAATTTAAACATGAATCCTGAACTTATTTCAGAGAAAGTGCTGGGCATGTGGTGGAGTACCAAAGACGACATGTTTATATTCAAGCCTACAGCTAAAACTAGACTTTCATCACATCTAGTTGGGAATCGCCGTCCTACTAAGCGAGAAGTCTTGCGAGTGTTGATGACCATATTTGATCCATTGGGTCTTATCGCTCACTTCTTGATGTACTTAAAGGTCCTCCTTCAAGAGATCTGGAGGTCAGGTATTGGCTGGGATGAAGAAATTCAGGACCAACAAAATCGCAAATGGTTGAACTGGATTCATCTTTTGCCCGAGGTCGAAAACCTTCAAATACCCAGATGCTACATTACGCAGAAATTTGAAAACCAGCCTATGATGCAGCTGCATACGTTCGTCGACGCGAGTGAAGAAGGCTCCGCAGCAGTAGCATACTTGAGGTGTTCGGATGGATATTCTACCAAGGTATCTTTGATTGGAGCGAAGACACGGGTAGCGCCGTTAAAAAGTCTTTCAATACCTCGGTTAGAACTCCAAGCAGCAATTCTTGGTGCCCGATTAGCTAGATCAATAATACAATCCCATTCAATTTCCTTTACCAGCAAATTTTTTTGGTGTGATTCAAAAAATGTTTCAATTTTGGCCAGTTCATCGGCTCTATAGTTTCCTGGAATGTCTCTGTGGCCCGGCATCCAGTAAATGTGAGGGTTGATCGGCATTCAAGGGTGGTTTTAGAACATAATGAGACCGAGTCCAGGGACTTGGTAGGGGCCTGACTATCCGAAAATATGCGGATATCCTTTGCAAATATCACGTTTTTCTTCAGCCAGGACAAAACTTATTTAATAGCAAAAATTTCCGCCTGGAACACGCTACAGTGATTTGGAAGACGTAAAGAGAGGCATAGACTTAGCTTACCTGAGAAAACACCGCCACCAACCCCGCTATCGGTTTTAGATCCATCTGTGTAGAGATGGATTGACTTGTCCTTCATGAAAGCATCTTCCTTACAGATGGATCTAAGGGGAAAGTTTACATGAAAGTCCTTGTCAAAACAAAGTTCAGGTGTGGTGTAATCGTTGTCCTCTGTGAGGATTCCTATTGTATTCAGAATGTTAGCGTGGCCAAATGAATTATTTGTCCACTGTGTAGTCGCTTTAAGGCAAATAGCTGTAGTCGCATCTGCTTTCCTGATGAAAATATCGAGGGGTGTCAAATGAAACAGAATGTCTAATGCAGCAGGGACAGTAAACCATAAGGATCCGCTTATGCATAGACATGCTTAGTTTGTTGCAGTTGACTGCATTGTGTAAGGACGTCCGCCAGACGGCAACCCCGTAGGTGAGTATCGTCTTACGACCCAGATGTATAGCCAGTGGGTTATGCGAGGTTAGAGGCCCCATTTATTCCCAATGGCTTTTTTGCAAGAGAATAAAACGATTGTAGCTTTCTTGAATCTGTCTTGAATGTTTAGTTTCCAGTTTAGTTTCCTGTCAACAATGAAACCCAAATTGTGAAGACTAAGCTCGTACCGTTTATTGAGGGAGGGTCTGTGATTGGAATTTTGTATTTCCTGGAAAAGATGACAGGATAAGTTTTATGGGGTTTACTCCCAAACCACAGCGATCTGCCCAACGGGTTAATCTGTTAAAATTTAGTTCAAGGAATTCTTTAACGGTATTAAGATGCTTACTCGTGATTGCGTATGTGTTGACATTCTTAAAGGCACTCTCTATATCCAGGAAAGCAACCATTGTGTTATATTGTAGGCATCGTTCGATGTGGCTAGTCAGAGAGTGCAAAGCCATTTCCACCGACTTTCCTTTACAGTAGGTATGTTGAGCCGTTGACAGAAGCTTTGGATCAATTTTAGCTCGTAAATGGATATCAATCAGTCGTTCTAGAGTTTTCAGAAGGAAAGATGATAGACTTATAGGTCTGAGGTCCTTCGGGACTACATGAGAGCATTTTCAGGCTTTGTGAATGAAAATTAAATTGACTTCTCTCCATGAGAGTGGAATGTGGATCAGTTCTACACAGCTCCTCATAATATTTTCTAGCGTAGGCAGAATAATATCTGAGGACCTCTGTAGCTCGGCAGGTATAATACCGTCCGGACCAGCAGACTTGTATGGTTTGAAGCTATGCAGCGCCCAGAGCAGTTTGTCTCTCGTAATCAGACCATGAATTTTGGTCACGGTTGCAGTAGGCTTGTTTGGGCTGCTACTGGCCGCGAATTGGAAGCTACCTGGAAAGTGGGTGTCCAGTAGCAGGTTGTGTAATTCATCACTTGAAGTTGTGCAAGAGCCATCGGTTTTTTTCAAACAACTAGGCGTCATAGCATTTGTAGAGAGGTTTCCGTGATTTTGTCACAGAATGACCTCCAGCATTGTCGCTTTGCCTTCCTCAGTTCGTTTTTGTATAATTTGAGGGATTCTCTGTATGAGTCCCAGTCAGTCAGCTTTCTTGTCCTTTTTGCTAAGTTGAAAGGTTTTCTGCAAGTGTTTCTGAGAAGTCCCAGTGCTGATGTCCACCAGTGCGGCTTTTTCGTGCCTCTAGATTGAATTCAAGGGCAGGAAGGGGCCATAGCCTGATTGAAAGCCAGGTGAATTGTTGGACTTTCATGTCAAGCTCTGTATTTTGGCCAATCAGTTTTCCGGTAATTCCCGAATGCTGGTTAGCTAGGAGCAGGATCACTCAGGCTGAATTGTGGTCTGAAAAAGAGTGTTCAGACGATACCATCCATTTTGTAGGCATAGCCGGGTGGAAATTTGGCAGATATTGTATTCCATTACAAACTTCAGTGCTCATACCATACAAAAATGTCACTACTTTCGTAAAAATGTTGTGCTTTTCTATTGATTTAAAATGACACCTCTTCTTGGATGGCTCTTTACATCATCTGCATATGCATGAGCATATATGGCATTCACTAAAGCAGTGGAAAGAGAACGTCTGATTTCGGCCGTCTCATATTAGCGGCAGTCATCATTCCGAATTAGTGTTCTGTTCACCATCATTGCTCTAATCCACAAAACCAATGATTCGTGCCATTTCGTTGTCGAAACCACCCTCAATGTTGATGAGAATAACCAGCGAGTACTCCCTCTTGTGAAGTGCACTTCTAAGTCTGTCCATTAAATTTTGAAGCGCAGTCTTTCCACGTCCCATCTTGGACCGAAGAAGCTTGGACAGAAGCCAATCAGAAGTTTGTCTAATTGTTCTGAAACCCTTGGCCAGCGTCTAATCATCTTTTCCGGCTTTCTTTTTGCTTCAATCTGTAAGGATTCTAGCCTTCGTTTAGAACAGTCTTATCTGACCTGTTTAGAAGTTTTCGGGCATACTATCATAGCCGCAGCTAATCTGTATTCCACAAGAGAACTTGCGATCGCTGGACACCTTAGTTTGAAATACTTCATAAGGATGTTCTACAGGTGTGTCTGAACAGTTTTCTCTACTTTCTGTCTCGGTCAGAACGATGGATTTTGTGGGCCTTTTCTCGGATCACTTCTTTTTAGCAAGACCTTGCAACAATTCATAAAAAAAAGCAAAATGCATTTGTGCTATATTTTCGTAAGGCGGATACTTATATCAGTATTTCAGTAGCAAGGAGCCTGTAAAAATTTAACTTCTATAATTGGAAATCCCTGGAGTGGAACTAGCTGCCCTATTTGTAATAACGAACTCTTCATCAAGGTCTTTCGCTTCAAAAATCAAAACAAAAACATTTTTGCACTCTACATGCCAACCAAGGTCAAACGTCCCTTACTAGCCATTGACAGTAGATATTCGTTTTGTATTCCACCAGAAAGTGTATTGTTTCTAAGGGATACAAATACAATACCATCCATCGTGTCATCGTCGCAAGACCTTTTAGTGTTGTTCTTCCCATGACCAGACAATAGGGGAAAAGGTCAGTTTTGACATTTCTGTGGGTATGCCTTTGTTGTCAACCGGATAACTGGATAAATTGACAGAAATACTAAACTGACATTAAGTTGACTCAAGAATTAGTTACAGCCTTCCGAAGAAGGTGAATACACTGCCCACAGTGCTCTCGCGCATTGTGCTATCCATAGAAAAGAGTTAATTGACAGACAGTGATGCGAAACACTGAGTTGGCCCATCATATTGGTCAGTATTATGAATAGAATATCAATACCCCCGGCCGGTGGCTACTTCAATGTGATACTCATACTTTGACTCATAGCTCAGATGATTAATAATTTCGCTTGTCGTTCGTCAGGTTCTACATAGTACGGTAGGTAGTTCAAAAAAAAAAAAAAAAAAAAAAAAAATATTAGAAAACCACCAGCCGCTTTGTTCAGAGTTTGTAGCCCGTAAGGCGTATCCATAATCCGTACACCATATGTGCGGAGGGTAAGACCGACAAAAGGATATACTCGTACATAAATAATAACAACAATTGGGCCGCGTGTGTTACCTACTTCACACCTCATCCTCCTCTCCTTCATCTCCATCTCCTTCATCGCTTAGATCTGATATCGGCGTTTTTTGTTGTATTCTTGTGTACTCGAATGTGGATATCGCGTGAATTTGATTAATGATAAAATTTCATGGAACAACTGTCCGATACAGCAATTAATTAAGTCCCCATCTCATTCTCCCGTAACGCCACAGAAGTTCATTTGAAATTGATGATGGCTATGCAGTGTTAGGCTATGCCATGCCAATGGAATGGCCATTACCTAATATGCAAGATGCATATGCGTTAGTTACCCTGACAATGGTTAACGCCAGTAGTTTCAGCAATATTACGAAAGAATCACCCATTGATCAATATCGGTATCAATTGGTTTACAATTGTGGTTCACCTGTACTGTCGGAGACCTCTCTGTTGGAAATATTCAAATTAGCCGTGTGAACATATCTATGAAACTGCGGGCACTTGTTTGGTATTAGCCAGCGGCTATGTGGCTTGGAACTGAAGCACATTTATCTGTAAATTGAATTTGTTGAAAAATGTGAAATACTTGTACAAATGGCATGGTGAGGTCCATGGGTCGGGCATTGGCAGGAATTCCTCATGTGTGCGTTGTGAATTTGCGTGGTTATTAGACCGTGGCATTTTGGTGAATTTTTCTTTTCCCAGCATTTCATGCCTAATCTCCTCAAAACAATGGCAGATTTATTGCTCGGTTGGCACTTGGGTTCATTTTTTATATATCGGTGAATGCAAACATGACATGAAATTTATTTATATTTATTCATAACTAACAAACCTTTAAAAAATTACAGATGATTTAATGCAGCATAAACAATTGAAATAGGAGTAAATGTGATTTGGAATGATAGTTGAATCGGGGTCCACTTTTCTTCTACTTATGGATTGAGCTAAGCTTAATGTTTTGGGGGATGCTTCAAGTAAACTCGTGCAATAGGTTGAGCCAATAAGGATCTGCTTTGCATAGGACGCAGTCACCTTTTCAAGGCTCTCACGAGCATGGATACGGAATTTTTTGTCATCGACGTTGATGCATCATTGTCGGCCAAGATGCCGCCTTCATTATCGTCTCGAACCAGAACACTCTAATTGAAAGCATTATCGCCCATCTACAGAACATAGTAGTCCATCTAACGTTAAATTGACCCAAAAGAGCATAGAGACCACGGAATACCGGTTCGCGCTCTCTAGGCTAATCTCTACTCGCATATCTTTACTATAAATTCGACTCTGTTTGCTTTGAGAGAAAACCCAAAACAAGTGTCATGGTCTCCATCCAACAGGAAGGCCTTCCTACGAAATCTTCAACACACCTCCCTAAAAGTCTGCAGATGACTTCGCTACTTTCCGCAGCTATGTACATTCTAAAAGAGTTTCTTACCTTCAGCGTAGCCGAATTGACCATGATAAATTTTTTCGTTCCTAACTTGCCCGCTTTGCCTGTATCTCATCTACACTCTCCTACTCCTCCACGCAACAGACTACCTCTTACATTTTACTACCAAAACGTAAGAGGGTTGCGCTCTAAAACTAAATCTCATGGCCTCTCTTTCGACCTGTGTGCTCTTACAGAAACCAATCTGATCCCCGACATAAAGAGCCAGGAGCTATTCCCATCTTCTTATAATGTTTCTGAGATGGCGATCACTCTCTCCCTATGGTTAAAGATTCTGCCCTCCATAAAGTTGATTCTCCATGCCGAGGTATCCTAATTGCCACTCACAATAGCCTCAACCATTCTCTCATCGCTACCTCTTCTTCTGTCGAACATGGCTTTGTTTAAATTAAAATAACAATTCCCAATGGGTCAATGTACGTTATGTGTTGCTGCTTTCTCCCAGCTCAACCTACTGAATCCTACATCTTTGCTATTAAAGAGATTGACCAACTAATTGACCTGACTGATTCCATCGACAATATCTTTATCTTTGGTGAGTTTAATCTGCCCCTGCGGAAGTGGATTCCATCGGATGATCACTTATTTTATGCAGCGTCAAACGCTAGGATCCATCATCCAAGGAATGTCCATTCATTGATCGTATAACCGACCCAAACTTATGCCAAGTAAGTGGCGTCCCTAACTCCATGGCAACTTATTTTTACTAGCGATCCCATTACAACTTTCACGCTCCCATTTCTTTCCCTACCATCTTTTTACAACTTCCATAAAGCTAATTTTCGCAAAATTAATATTTATCTCAGCAAATCTTCTTTCGATATTATGTGCGTATCCTTAACTCCCCTCTGTGCTCTCCCCTCTGTGCTCTCCCCTCTAGACTCGCCGGACCATTGTGTCATATCAGCTAATTTTTCGTACACCGACCACACAGTTAGAGAAAAAATTCCTAAATGAACAGTATGGCAATACGAGAAAGTCAACTGGAGCGGTCTTAACAACTTCTTTAGGAATGTTAACTGGTCGTTATGTTTCCTCGCTAACGACGTGGATGCTGCTGCTGATATGATCACAGACGCTATTCTCTTTGGAATGAGAAGAGTATCAAGCCAAAAGAAAAGTCGTGGTACGACTCGAGCTGTAACGAGGCTGTAAGGGTTAGAGAAATTTTTTTGCGGTCCTACAAGACTAACCCGACAAAGGAAAACCGAAAAAAGTTAAAACGAGCCAGAAATGACTGCAACGCCTTTCTTAAGCGTGTGAAATTCCTATACGACCAAAAACTGAAGCAAAAAATAGTGCAATGTCCCAAAGGCAGTAAAAATTGTTGGTCTTTCGTCAAAAACATTAGAAATTCCGCCTCATCCTCCATCCCAACGCTCATTTACAATGACATAAGGCCAATCTGCTTGCTGCACACTTTGCGGCCAGCTCAACACTCCCATATTGTGCTTTGTCCCCGCCTGCACATGAATGCGTCGAATCCTCAATGGGACAAATCCACTTTCACACACGTGTAGTAGCAAGACTACTTAAAGATCTTAATACACATAAATCCGCTGGTCCAGATGGTACGAGTATATTTCCCCTTCTTCTGAGGTGTTCTTCCTCGCTGGCAAAACCACTGCGTAAGCTTTTTCATCAAACCTATTCTTTAGGACCCTTCCCGAGCAGATGGAAAATAGCATTTGTCCAGCCCGTCCCTAAAAAAGACGAATCTTCTTCTCTCTCCTCCTACAGACACATTGCACTTACGTCCCTTCTTTCCAAGGTCATGGAAACGCTGATAAATTGTCAGCTCATGAAATATCTCGAAACACGAAAACTTTTCAATGACCGGCAATATGGTTTTTGTAGCAACAGGTCTGATGGTATGTCTCACCGGAAAGTGGAACCAAAGCGTACATCAATCGGGCGAAAGCAGGATAGTTGAACTTGATATTTGTAAGGCATTTTACAGAGTTTGGCATCAGGCTCTTTTGTCGAAAATGCGTGCATTTGTGATCGACGACTCTCTTCTTCAATGGATTAGAAACTACCTTTCGGAACGTTCAATTCAAGTTGTCTTGGATGGTTTCAAGTCTGATATTCACAAAATAAATGCTTGTGTGCCCCCTGGGCTCTGTTCTGTCTCCGACACTATTCTTAATTTTCATCAAAGTTCTCTTGCCTGTTACTTCTAATCCAATACATTCCTTTGCTGATGACAGTACCAATCGGGGAACGATCAACAGAGTGGAATTTAATGATTCCAAAACACAATGCTGTCTGCTGTTGTTAAAGCAAAATTTAAGCACCTAGCCATTGTCCATGAATAGCAATTGCATCGTCGAAACCGAAAAACTTTCCATTCTCGGTATGTGTGTCAATGACAACTCGCCAAAAACTCTGCGAAATATCTTGGTTTCCTCAAGCGATGTAAGAAATATTTTACCCCCTCTGATCTGGCCTCAATATATAAGGCATTCATCCGCCCAAAATTGGAGTACAATGCCTACATCTGGTCAGGCGCTCCTAAAACATCTCTGCATCTGCTAGATAGGATTCAATTCATGATCTACGAGTATTTTCCCGCCATGATACAACAGACGATTTCGCTCTTTACGAAACAAAAGAAACAAATTATGGGCAATTCTATTTCTCAAAAAGTGTGCCTCCAATCTTTTGGACCCACTTTCCTCCATATTTCATCTGTCCTTCACACAAGGGGAATTCCTCCAAGTTTGTAAGACCTCTTCCGTAACTCCGGTCTATAAAAAGGGATCAAAGAATGAAGTGACTATCTACCGTCCCATTGCTAAGCGTTCTTACATACCGTAAACCGGGGTTACTTTGCTCCGTTTTTTGCAAAGAAAATTGTTAAAAATTATTTTAATAATATCTATTCCTATTTATCTTACAGATAAGATATTAAAGAATACTTATTGACCTGAAATTTTTCCAAATTACAATTTGTAATATTTTCTTTTGTGGCTTAAAAATGGAGCAAAGTTATCCAAGGGACGGGGTTACTTTGCTCCATCCGAAACTTTGGGTTACTGTGCCTGCACTTAAAGACTTACTCGTGCTTTCTTACTTATGTCCTATATCCCCTTGTGGGTCCAGGGCCTCTACAACGGCTACGCGCCATCGTGTGCGGTTTCTGGCAATGTGCCTCAGCTCTCCCCAACTCTTTTCCAGTTGCCGTGCTTCCTTCTCGACTGTTCTACGCCATGTACTTCTAGGACCACCGCGTATTCTGCCATCCTGAGTAAGCGGATTCCATTGCATCGCGTGGTTAACTATGGATCTGTCACCTTTTCGGTTCTCTCATAAAGCTGTTCGTTCGAGATACGGTTTGGCCAGAAAATCCTTAAGATATTACGAAGGCACCTATTAACGAACGTTTGCAGCTTTCTTGTGATAGTAGTGGTCACTCTCCAAGTACCACATGCATATAGCAGCACGGACTCAACGTTGAAACGAAACAGTCGTAGCTTGGTGTTTAAGCTAATTGCATTACTTCGCCAAATTTTAGATAGTATCCCAAACGCAGACTTCACTTTACCTATTCGGCTGGCTATATCCAGTTCGGTTCCGCAATACTCCCAAGGTATTGGAAACTCTCTACTCTCTCAACCATTTGTCCAGCAATGCACATACGAGTATGAGTTGATGAGTTCGGTCCCAGGCTGATAATTTTTGTTTTTACCGAGTAAATTTTCAGCCCAACGACGTGTGCTTCCTCTCCACATTTGCTGTCATTTGGTGAAGGTCCATTATTCTGTGAAATAGTAGGCATACGGTACATCCTCAGCGTAGTCAAGGTGTTTGACTTCAGATGTAAGAGTCCATCGAATTCCTCCATTTCCCATCGATAAAGCCGCATTTAGCACATCGCTGATCACTAATAAAAATAATATTGATGAAAGAATTCAGCCTTGCCGAACTCCACTTTGAATTTCCAGCTCCTCAGACAGCTTTCCTCTGTGCAAAACGTGACATGTGGACCCATTGTACGCAAGACACGCCAAATAAATTTCCGATTAACACTATCAAACGCCTTTTCGAAATCGATGAACAGCAGGTGGAGTGGCGATCGATTTATTATCAATGCACTGCTCGATAATGATCCGCAGGGTGTTGATGTGGTCGACACAGGAGGATCCACAGCGGAAACCAGCTTGTTCGGCGTCGAGTGTATCTTCAAGGTGTTCTCTAATTCGCTACATAATAATTCTAGCTATTATCTTAGCCAAAGCAGCCAGCACGCAGATGCCTCTCCAGTTTTTGCGCTGCATTATGTTTCCTTTTTTAGGGAGCTTGACGATCATTCCTTTCTTCCACTAATCCGGAAAACTGTCGTCCTCCCAGGTTCTCCCAACAAGTGGGAGCAGTAGCTCAGTCGATGCAGTTGGCGCAGCTCGAAAAAGCTCTGCGCCTTATTGGTTTTCAGTGCTTTGAACGCGGTAATGATCTCTTCCTTACTGGGGGTAGTGATGCGAAATCGGGCATTTCTTTCCACGGACTCCTCAGTCTGACTTGGGTACATATTGCTGGCGAATACTCGGTTCAAAACCGAAGCAAACTGCTCCTTCCATCTCATCCGATATGAGCAACGAACCATCTAGGCCTTTCACTGGATGTTGAGTAGAGTTTCGGCCACCTATTAGCTCTTTGGTGATTCTGTAAACGGTTCTGCTGTCGCGCCTAGCTACTGCTTCTTCTGCTTCTGTAGCCAGCGCATTTATGCAATTGCGCTTGTCACCCCGCACACTATGCTGTACTTCTCTCATCTTCATGCGATATAGGCGCCAACTGGTTGTCAAAGGTCTCCTTTTCTTCCTCAGATTAACCATCCGTAGGGGAGTAACACTGTATAATTGTGACGCGACGTACTCTGGTCCGGAATCTGGTCATTAAAATCCTATCACCGTGTTAACAGCAGTCCAACTCCATACCCACCGGGTTTTCCGGTTGGTCTTCCGGAGTAGAATAGTACAGTGTTACGCTTTGGGGATTGCTACTCACCCGCAGCTAACCATCTTATCTCGCTTACTCCCAATATGTCCAGCCTATATCGGATGAAGTCATTTTCAAGTTAAAGGAATTTGGCGTTCTGAGGTCCTTCACTTTGTGAGTCATGGAGCGTCTTCACATTCCAGAAACCAATCTTTGTCCGGGTACGATAGCCAAAAGTCGTCAAAGAGTTATCAGTCCTTATCCGAGGCATTGTTTCGGTTTCTGCATTAAAGAGCTGGAGCAATGTTGTCTGCTCCCGACCCGTAGCGAGTCTCTGTCTGAGACACTTCAGCCTTCCATTCTCTACGATCCCGGTCACGCTGCTTCCAGTTATTCAGACCAAGCGCTCTGTCATCCGCGATAGCTTGGTCTTTGAAACGTAGGTTCGGTCTTCCTTGACGTCTCGAACCTGAGGGCTGAGATTCGAAGATTCTCTTAGCTGGAGCATTGTTGTCCATTCGTTCGATGTGGCCTAGCCAATGTAGTCGACGTATTTTGGCTTTTTGGACTACATCCACATCTTGGTACAGCTCATAGAGTTCGCGGTTGTATCTTCTCCTCCATTCGCCCTCCTAGCACACAGGACCAAAAATCCGTCGAAGAATTTTTCTTTCGAAGGAGCCCAGAATTAGCTCTCCCTTCCTGCTTATCGTCCAGCACTCGGCGCCATACAGTAGAACTGGCAGGATAAGGGTTTTGTAATTTTGTAAAGCTTACATTTCGTCCTTCGAGTAAGGAGTTTTGAACCCAATTGCTTTGCCAAACCGAAGTAGCAGCGGTTTCCTATGGTAATTCTTCGTCGGATCTCCACTAGGGTGTCATTCGTGGAGTTCATGTTTACTCCGAGGTAGATGAACCCCTTAACTACCTCGAAATTGTTGCTATCAATAGTGACGTTTTGTCCTAGGTGGTGGACCGATGATTTTTTGTTTGTTGACAGGATGTACTTGGTCTTGTCCTCGTTTACTTCCAGGCCAACGAATTTCGCCTGTTCTTCAATCGGCGTGAAAGCCTCTATCACGGAACGCTGCGAGCGCCGGATGATATCAATATCGTCCGCATATCCCAGGAGCTGGACGGACTTGTTGAAGATAGTACCTTCCGTGCTGACACCGGCCCTGCGCACTATCTGCTCTAGAGCGAGATTGAAGAAATCACATGATAGCGCATCACCTTGCCGGAATCCGGTGTATGTTTGAAATAGTTCGGAGGAGCTACTTCCAAACTGCACGTTACAGTGCGTGTTTTCCAATGGCACGCGACACAACTGGATCAGTTTTGCCGGGAAACCGAATTTGGCGATATAAAGCTCCTGACGATTTATGCTATCATATGCGGCCTTAAAATGAGAAGGTGGTGAGTTTCGACTTGAAATTCGTTGGTCTTTTCCAGCAATTGTCTCAGTAGGAAAATTTGGTCTATAGTAGATCTGCCGAGCCGGAAGCCATATTGGTACGTGCCGATTAGTGTGTTGCAGAACGGTTTGAGACGTTCACACAGTACGTTGGATAGGATCTTATATGCGACGTTAAGCAGGGATATGCCTCGATAGTTCTTGCAAGACATAGAATCGAATTTTTTGTAGATGAGGCATATGGAGCTGATCGGGCATGCTTTCTTCCACCCATACTTGGATGATGATTTGGTGCATGCTCCCTACCAAAACATCGCCACCGTATTTGAAGAGCTCGGCTGGTAAACTAGAGCCTGCAGCCTTGTTGTTCTTAAGCTTTTTTATAGCTGAGCCAATTTCTTGTATACTGGGTGGTGGAACTGGTTCTTCATTGACTGGACGTGGGTTCTCTTCTTGCCCTATCACTCTCTCTACATGATGCCCATTTAGCAGCTGCTGGAAATTCTGCTTAAACACATCTACTATTCCCTGTGCTTTGGTGACTAGGTTTCCTTCGGTGTTTCGAAGAGCTTGTGTTCCGGTTTTGAAGCCAGCAGCCAGTTGCTTGGCTTTCTTATAAAACCTCTGGATGTTGTTTCGAACACGAAACTCTTCAATCTTCCCTGAGTTGGGATGCTGCGTAGGCAAGATCTTCTTCTCTTCCCTTCTCCTGGCTCGATACTCTTCCATTGCTGCCCTTGTTTTGCGCTGCAGCATTTTCTTGTGTGCATCTTCTGTCACCTTTCTCCTGTAAACGCATTCATCATCATACCACGGGCTCTTTCTCTGGGGTGGCTGGTACCCTAAGGTGGTTTCGGCTACCTCCTTGATGATGTCGCGATACTGGCACCACTGCTGGTTGGCATGCCTCGCATCAATTAGAACATGGTTCGACCGCCTGGAGAGAGCCAGGTTGCTGTGTGGATCCTTAACCTTGGAAACCTTGTGCCACTTATCACCGTATTGCGAGCTGCTGCAAAATCGATTAGTCGGCAGCAGTTGTCTGTTGTCGTTTCGTGGATTCTGTGCTTACCAATCAACTCGCCAAAGATGTTTTCCTTTCCGACTTTAGCATTGAAGTCCCCGAGTACAACTTTGACATCATACTCCGGACAGGCTCCGTAGGCTCCATCCTGGAACTCATAGAACTCCTCCTTGATGGGTTCTTCAGCCTCGTCGGTAAGGGCGTGTGCACATATTAGGCTTATGTTTTGGAAGGTAGCTTTGATGCGGATCACAGACAGGCGATCACTTATCGGTTTGAAGTCAATGACTTTTGACCTGAGCCGATTTGACAGGACGAATCCGCATCCTAATACGTGCAATCTTGTATGGCAGCTGTAATAAATATGGCAATTTTTTATTTTCATCATACCTGATCCTATCCATCGTATCTCCTGGATGGTGGTTATATCTGCCTTATACCGCTCGAGCGAGGACAGACTCAAGTTTTTGAGTAGCACCTGGGGTGTACAGCGTTCGCACATTCCAGGTACATACTCTCATATCGTAGTCCATTGACGTTCCGGGCCTATTTGCCATTTGAGGAGTTCCATTATCAGAGGCTGGTTGTGTCTCTCTCATAACTATTCTTTTTTCCATGGTCGGGAAGATACCTCGACGGCACAACCCCCAATTTGGAGGGCCAGGCCCTAGATTTGACCTTAGGACAGCAGGCCGGATATTCCGATGCCAGTAACCCACTTCGGGATATGAGCATTAAGGGTTCAACCGCCACCAACTCTTTTCCAACACCCTGGCTCTGTATTGGAGATCTCTATAGACCTGAATCCGAATACGTCGAAGCAGCTTATATAGGGATTTCACTTTATAGTTCAGCCTGACAGTCGAGTTACTAGGCACACACCAGTCACCAACGTGGAGGTGAGAGTAGGAGTTGGTAGCGAGAGGCTAAAGTGAGGACGCTTGTGCTCTCATGTAATCGCACTACCCTTAAACCAGCGATCCGAGGATTATTTTGCTGAAAAAAAAACATACTTTTTTTATTTAACGAAAAAACCAAATTGCTTTTATTTCTTAAAAAAATAGAAATATTTATAGTGTGAAACATTAAATAATATTTAACTTTAACATTAAAAGATATCCATCCTTAACTTTTGAAAAAAAGTAATGAACATAAGAGGAATAGAAAAAAGCAGCATCAACCATCGTAAAAATTCATTTACCAGTCAACATTCAGAATCATCAGTCAAACATAGATTGTAGCTCAATTACGGAGAGAGATCCTCTATTTGAAACCTTCTTCGGAGGTTGAATGGAGTCTAATACATCCGTCCATGAGTATCTTAATTCATCCCTTTGAGGTGGCCATTTCCATAGTTTTAAAGACTTTTAAATCGCTTTGATTTTTGCATTCTCTTCGTCAAGTTTAACTATTTCTCTGGGATAAATCTCCACTCCGCACAAAAATGCCACAAATTTGCCAACCTCTCGAATAACATCCCGCAGATTCAACTTAACATCGCCTTGAGGTAGTTTTCCTTCTAGGAAATCAACAAATTGGGTTTCTGCTTCATCTTCGTTAACAAAACCTTCAAAATTATTATCGTCGCAAGAATTGTCCTTAAAAACCATGGCTGAGTAGCATCGAGAGCTCATTTTCGCTATTATCCTCCTGATGACGAGTAGCACTTTCAGTCTCTGGAAACTCAACTAAAGCCATGGTCTCACCGGCACAAGCACTTCTTCCTGCTGGAATGTTCATTTTCTTCCTTCGGCTTTGCACAATTTTTGTAACTTCGGTCCTCCTTTCCTGAAGAGTGTTAAGAAAGGCTGACTCAACTATTTCCACATTGAAAGCACTTCGCGGAATGCGGCTTAAAACTTCCTTAACATTCAGCGGAAATATTCCACATTTCCGAAAACCAGATGTTAGGCTTTTGATCTTCCGTCAATCATAGTCATCATTTTTAATAGGAGTGGTGGAAAGTTTTCTTTTTGTAGGTTTGTGTTTCCGATGCCTTGGGGAGTGTCCTTCCACTCTAACAAGACCTTCCGACATGCTATTTTTAAGGCCGTGTTAAATGGGTACTATTGGGAGGTAGACAAACAAGGTACACCCGATTTTCGTGACTCAGTTGGAGGGCATCTTCATACAGTTATATGCGAAGATAAGTTGTCACACAGCAACACTATTTTTACTTCTAGCTTTTCAAGTCTTGGCAGCATCTGATATTGTAGCCAGTAACCAGATGTACGAGTACTTATATTGTAATGGCGGCCCCTAGGGCCATTTTCAGTCCAAGTTGTCAACATTTTACCAGCCCTATAAACTACATAGGGTGGCATCAGTTCTCTAGCGGCGTTCCCACAAAACATAACAGAAACCGAGGTTTCTTACGCATTTCGTATAACTTCTGGATATTTACAGTCTTTCTTGACAATCACATACTTTTTGCCTGGGTCGTCTGTAAGATTGGTTTCGCCAAAATTCCGTATGTTTTCGGGAGGAACGTCCTTTAATTCGTTTCCCAAGTTTTCGAAAAAATAACTTCTAAGCATCGGCTCATCCACCGCCGCTCGTGTGCGTTTCACGTTTTCCGCAAAACCGAACTGAAATCTCTGGGTGGCTACCCATAAAAGAATTAGTGCTGGGAAATTGTTCAGAAAAATGTTGACTGTCCTTCCACAGCCGCTCAGAGAGTTTCTGATGATATGTTTCAGGTCTACCGAGTTTATAGGGAGCCCATACTCTCCCAAAGATAGCAAGCAGTCTACGAATCGCGCCTCTTCTTCTGCACTAAAAACAGGCTGTCTTCCAGGCTTTCGGGTATGCTTTCCCTTAAGCTTTCTAAGCTTTCAGTGAAAGTCGCTGATATTACCCAGTCAGCATGGATTTCTGAAAGGTAGATAAACTATTACAAACTTAGTTGAATTCGTATTCTTTGCGCTTTCAGCCCTACAAATTGGCTGAATGAGGATTTCGCTAAAGTCTTCGATAAAACATGTCATCACACCATATTGTTAAAATGGACATCTTCTTATCTGGAGCACCGTTTTAATAGTACCTATTCGTTTTAGGTCAGCCTTCTCAATCCCGTTCTTAGCCACTTCTGGTGTCCCACACGGCAGCCATCTAGGTCCCCTCCCTTTCATTTTAACTATAAACGATCTTGAGACGATTATTAAACACTGTCCCCTATCCAAAACTATTTCTTCACCCCAAGACTCTATTCTTCTTTAAGAACACCGCGAGAGGTTTTCCACTTGGTGTCCAAATGTCAATCTATGACTTTGTCATGTAAGTCTAATCAATCTCCCTCTCGACTTTATTGTTGGTATTATATTACCTGTACCCCAGGTTCAATCCCTTCGCGACCTTGAAATATTGTACCATAGAGACTTAAACTTCCGTTTGCTTTCATATTGATGAGATAATCCTTAAAGCCAACCCATTGTTCGGTTTTATCAAACGATGGTCTAAAGAATTTTTTAACCTTTATGTGACAAGGTCATATGCCAGCCAAGAGTGGTCCCTCTTTCAGCGAGTTCATAGAATACGAGTATATCCTCAATCGAGAACATTCAACGTCGTTTTCTTCGATTTGTCCTTCGTGGACAACCCTTTTAGGACTTCATAATTTGTTTGGCGGCAGTATATATTTCTTATCGTTCTTACGAGGACCGAAACCGAACTGAGCTTTTGGGAGGCGAATTTTTTGTGGTACTGCGTCTTGCCCCAAAGATGGTATAAGGCCAGCGTTCCCAAATCAGTAAGCTAAAAAAGGTTTCGTTCAGCTTGTGTGAATTTTTTACTGTCAGTTGTTATGTGTGCTCGCAATAATCTTGCAATTCTAAATTACGGAAGTACTCGTATGCCTACCTTTATAAGCAGAATTTATGATGTAGTCCTTGACGTCGAATGCACTCCATTTATGAAAAAAACTTTATTTGGAACTAGCATGTATCAACTGAAACTCCGATGTCTGATCATTGACAAATCTCTTTCGACATCCTGTTAGGCTCCAAAATTTCCGAGAATGTGATAGACAGCCTAGAACTCATGGAATCTACGGTCAATTGCTATAAAAGCATAAGACACATTGACAGCCTAGAACTTGGCTGCGAAAGTCGCAACGCTGCAATTAAATCTGCCTATCAGGCCGAATGTTCTATCTCTGCAAAACTAACGTAGCCCCACAGAAAATTTTTCGTGAAGGCACAATAAAATGGGCCAACAATTCATTCGACACATTCAAAGCCCCTGGTGAAGATAAAATCTTCCCCGCACTCCCCCAAAAAGGTATTACAAAAGTAACCCTGCTTCTCATAAAGGTTTTCAGAAGCAGTTATGCCTAGTATACCAAATAGCTGGAAAGACGATTAACGGTTAAGTTTATACCAAAACAGGTAGTAGACCACAAGACCTATAAACATCACCTCGTGTTTCCTAAAAACAATAGAAAGGTCGAAAAAAGTCTAAATGGTCAAACTTCAAAGACTTGCATGTGTGTGAGCTACGAGTGCAATGAGAACAGTACCCACCTCTTCATCACCACTTAAGACCTACATACATATCTCAATGGATAAACGCTTGTTTAAAAGAGATTCAGTGCTGTGGCACACCGATGAATTCAAAACAGACGGAGTTGGAATAGGGATATACGGAGAAACTACCAATACCTCACTATACGCAAGTATGGGCAGTAGCATCTCTGCATGTCAAGCTGAGATACATGCAATTGATCTTTGCATTAGAGAGAACTTAAACAGATTTGCCACCAGCAATAACATTCATTTCATGTTCCCTCTGACAGCAAAGCAAAAATTTTCTGCGACTGCATTGAACTTCTCAAAACACTACCCATCACCAATAGAGTTCATTTAATCTGGGTGCCAGGTCACAGGGGTTATGATGCTAATGAAAGAGCAAACGAATTAGCCAGAAAAGGTTCGGTGTCAACATTCATCCATACAAAGCCATATAAATAGCAGACTGAAAACAAAGGCATTGCATTACTGGACAGAAACTGAAGGTATCAGGCAAACCAAAAACTTTTTATCAACCCCTGCCTTCATGTGCCAGCGATGACGAAGAAACAGCAGAGCATATATTGCAAAGTTGCCACTCTAACCGCTTAAGCAGAACACGTCTACGGCTTCTAGGTAAGCCATTCTTTGAGGCAGAAGATATCACTGCCAGCTTACTCATAGATATTTTTAGGCATTATAGGTGAGCTCTAAGTTGAGGAAATCACAGTGATAAGGGTACATAGTACCACCTCCCTCCTTCTTTAGGAATTTTAACTGGTCGTTATGTTTCCTCGATAACAACGTAGATGGATGCCGCTGCTGATATGATCACAGACACCGTTCTCTTTGGAATGAGATCCTTTATCCCACATCGGATGAAGAGTATCAGACCAAAAGAAAAGTCGTGGTACGGCTCGAGCTGTAAAGAAGCGGTCAGGGTTACAGAAATGTCCTACAAGAGGAAAACCGTAGAAAATTAAAACCAGCGAAGAATGACTGCATAGCCTTTCTTAAACCTGTGATATTCAAATACGACCAGAAACTGGGGCAAAAAATACTACAATTTGCCAAAGATATCGGGTTTTCCAATAAGGACTTGACAACTTCTTTTCTAAATAAAACGCAAACCATTTAAGATATTTCAAAAACTTTATTATCGGCTTGAAGTACAATCAAAACATTTATGAATGGAACTCGACTTCGTTCATATGGCCACAGCGGGCACGTTTGCAGCGGTCGATTCGTTGGACAGTATTTTCAACGACTCGGCCACACATTTCGGCCGAAACAGCCGCTATTTCGCGTTCAATGTTAGCTCTGAGTTCTTCCAACGTCGTCGGCGTGTTGGCATAAACCAATGACTTAACGTAGCCCCACAGAAAATAATCAAGCGGAGTTAAATCGCACAAACGAGGCGGCCAGTCGACTGTCCCATGTCTAGAGAACACGCTTACCATACTTACTCTTCAATAAATCGATTGTAGCGTGTGCTATGTGGCTTGTGGCACCACATGTCGTCCAAGTCCATATCTTCCAATTCGGACCGAAAATAATCTGTGATCACGGCGCGATAACGCTGACCATTCACAGTAACGTGACGATCGTTACCGTCGACGAAAAAATATGGCCCAACCGCGCCAAACAGTTATTTTTTGTGGATGGAGTGGTGATTCATGAAGCACATGTGGATTTTCACCCGACCAAAAACGCATATTTTGCTTATTGACGAACCCATTGAGCCAAAAATGAGCTTCGTCACTGAAGATGATTTTGCGATGAAATTCATCATCTTGGCGCATCTTCTCCAGAACCCAATCGGAGAACCTACGTCGCTTCAAATGGTCCATCGGCTTCAATTCTTGAGTCAGCTTGATCTTGTATGGGTGTAAACCAAGATCCTTACGCAAAA
This sequence comes from Volucella bombylans, assembly GCA_949129095.1. Taxonomy (NCBI): domain Eukaryota; kingdom Metazoa; phylum Arthropoda; class Insecta; order Diptera; family Syrphidae; genus Volucella; species Volucella bombylans. Next base: position 160,807,599 of record OX422144.1, read on the forward strand.
TACGCCATAATGTGGTCTGAGCGATGCCCAATTCTTGAGAACGCCGTGGAATTGGCTGATTTGGATCGTTTGCTACGGACGCTTGAACGGCAGCGATATTTTCGACACTTCGACCAACCCGTTGTGTCACTGACACGGTAACATCACACAACGAATATGTAGACTCAAATTTTTGCACTAAACTTGTTATTGCCTGTCTACTAGGGCGAGAATTACGACCGAAAATTGGAGTTAACGCTCTTAAAGTTGCAGTCACCGACTCCGAATTTCGGTAGAAAATTTTTATAATTTGCAGACGTTGCTCGTTCGTGTACTTTACCGTGATGAAAATGTTGAGTTTACTGAATGAATTGACAGTGACAGTTTGATGATTAGTGAAAGAGTGCGTTCACAAATTAAATTCAAAGTTGAAAAGTCCCTATTGGAAAACCCTTACAATTTTTGGTCGTTCGTCAAAAATATTAGAAATTCTGCATCATACTCCATCCCAACGCTCATTTACAATGACATTCCAGCTGTCAGCTCTTTGGATAAGGCTGCTGTTGCGGCCTGCTCAACACATCCCTTTGAGTGCCTCGAATATGCAATGGGATGAATCCACTTTCGTACTCATGTAGTAGCAAGAGTACTTAAAAATCTTAATATACACAAATCCGCTGATCCAGATGGTATGTCTCCCCTTCTTCTGAAGCGGTGTTATTCCTCACTGGCAAAATCACTGCGAAAGCTTTGTCATCAATCCTACTGTTTAGGACTCTTCCCGAGCAGATGGAAAACAGCATTTGTCTAGCCTGTCCCTAAAAAAGGCGAATCTTCTTCTTCCTCTTTTTACAGACCCATTGCACTTACATACGTCTTTGCTTTCCAAAGTCAGTACAGTGATTTAATGGCATGTCCGACCAACAAGTGGAACCAAAGCATACATCAATCGGGCGGAAGCAAGATAGTTGCACTTGATATTTTTAAGCCATTTGACAAAGTTTGGCATCAGGCTCTTTTGTAGAAAATGCATGCACTTGGGATCGACGACTCTCTTCTTCAATGGATTAGAAATTACCTTTCAATTCAAGTTGTCTTGGACGGTTTCAAGTCTGATGTTCACAAAATAAATGCTGGTGTGCCCCAGGGCTTTGTTCTGTCACTGACACTCTTTTTAATTTTCATTAACGATCTCTTGTCTGCTACTTCTAATCCAACATATTCCTTTGCTGATGACAGTGCTCTCTGCTTTCAATATTTGTTCCCGGACTCACGTCCCTGATCTTGGGCTGTTGAACGAGAACGGCAGTGTACCTATGTTAAACTCATTAAATTCCGATATTAACAGCATAACCAATTGGGGAACTATCAACAGAGTGGAATTGAATGCACCCAACCATTGTCCATGAATAGCACTCGCATCGTCGAAACCGAAAAACTCTCCATTCTCGATACATACATATATCAGTGACAAATTACTTTGGAATCACCACATAAATATTCGATGTCGTCAAAAATGCTGTGAAATGTAAAATGCAATGTTCCATAGAAATCGCTAGTATCATTCCGCCCCTTCAAACCTTCAACAGTAAAACTCGTCTCGCTATGAACGCTCATCAGTAGCTATTTCCTCATACCTACTCTCCGAACTCTAAATATCGTAATTCGTTCCTAAGCCGTACAACTCGCTTATGGAATACCCTGCCGAACTCTCTATTCCCTGGTCGTTATAACTTGCAAACATTTAAGACCAACACTTCTCTTTTCTTCCTCCTTGATTTTCCTTCACCCGCGTTGTGTACAAACATTTTAAGGGCACACAAGTCCCCTGAGGGCACGCTAATTTAAAAAAAAATAAAAATGAGCAGCTCTTTTGCCATTCACCTTCAATTTTCTTCTTTACCTTTTGCACAGTTGCGGATAAGGTTGGACTTCTTCTCGACCACCGCCATGACAGTAATATTTTGCAATACTGCCGTCATCGTGTGAAATTTATTGAGGTGGAAACAACAAACGTTTGTGCTAAAGCTCACGCATGACAGTTGGTTCCGATTACCAGCCTAAAACAACCACAATGACACTCGTCGATTAAAGAAACAAACGCCAGTGTAAAATGCTGCCACACTCTTATCAGCAATAAACTGAAGTAGGTACCTACTGTCAACTTTGCAGAACGCTGTCATTTGCATTTTGAGGTTTACAGGTGTTTGAAGTTTGTAGCAGTTCAATCGCCGCAGGCAGCAGATTCAAATATTCGTATCATGGTAACTAGGTCACTCACCAATACCTATTTATCTACCACTTTAGCTGCTCTTTAAACCTGTTTCAACGCTTTTCTTTCTAAAGACTGTACAATGTCTTTCTGTTTCACCGCCAAATTCGTTGTGGCTACCTTTTAGTTTTACAGAAAGATTTAAATAATCTGTTAGTTCTTGAGACTACACCAAAATTAAAAAAGAAAAGAAAATCTGTAAGCCAACTTAACCTCAGATGGCTTGTCATCCACCGAGCAATCTAAATGCGAATTGAAATATATGTAACGCTAAGCAACCCCAGAGAGGGTAAAATATGTATCTCCTTCAGGTAACAGACTTCTAATTGAGTGTTTATGTATCTCAAATGCCAACCTTAAGAATACATATGGAGATACGGTAAGGCCCAAAAGCAATTTAGAATAGATACAGTAGGAGCTGCTAGATAGTCAGTAAATAGGTCAGTCTACTCGTAGCACAAACCAAACAAACCAACCAAGAGCCAGAATGGCCGAAAGTTCTATTGTTCATAGTCAGTGTCAAAAGGTGAAGTCAAATATCTGTTAACGAGTTGCAATCATTCGAAATGCATGGAAAGGTCAATCACCTCTGCAAATTCATTCATAAAGCACATCCGTACATCAAATTCACACTTCAGATACTTTTATTCCTAATCGAATCGAATTATTTCACCCAATCACACCCTACCATTCGAATTAACCAGTTATTAGCTTAATTCGACTTACCTGTCCAATTAAATTAATAAAACTGACAAACAATGCAACAACATTATGGTACATCACCATAAATCCAAGACCCGAAAATTCATTGGTTCCGCAACTGAACACTGAACACTGAACATTATTGGGTTTCTCGTCAGTTTTTTCTCAACGAAACGACTTCATTATCGCCGTTATTAGCGGTATAAAAACGGTGGCAATAAAATCTCATATTCAAACAAATTAGTACGTCATAATATACGATGGACGGACGGGTACAAGTATTCAGTTGCCGGTGGCCCATCATCAACCTAAACAAACACACAGCACAAACGAAAGAAATTTCAAAAGAAGGCGGTCTTAGCACCTCCGTCAAGTGTATCTAAGAAACCAGTTCCACAAACAACAAATTCAAATGTCAATTCAAGTAAAGGCTAGAAAGAGATGCGAGAAAATCGACGCCTATCATTGGTGGGATTCTGTCAGTACATCGCCCATGGCAGACATCTTACTGAAAGTATTTACAAAAGAAAAAGATACACCTAGGCCACACGAGGAACAACTCACAGAATCAATGATCTGGACGAAAGATCAGCTCAGTTTGTCAGTCGAAAAATATCTTTACAAATGAGAGGATGTGCTCGGGAATTCGGTCGAACCCAAAGTGAACTGTGAACGAAAAGATACTTCGAAAGAAGTGTGTGAATTTTATTTGAAAGAGAAAACAAACCAAATAAGTGACGAAATTGTGATCAAGAAGTGACATTGTGTGAGACGAATTTCTCTTGGATTTTACAGCAGTATACGCTCTTCAACATAAGATGACAGTATCTGCATTTGCAGCAATGCACAGACCCTTCTTCAATGGATACCCTCTACAAGGTAAGTTCCAATTTTCAAATTGTTTTCAAACAACGCGTACATGACACTCAAATTGTATGCACTACCTGCCGCTGCGACGGTAGATATACTCGTCATAAATTCACGCGGATCTTCCAGGTAGCGATTTGCCGTAGGTGCGAGTTGTTGAAACATGCGTTTCCTAGAATCTCCATCATGCTGACTTTCTCTTCTCGAGCTGATTTCTAATCGTCGATGTGTGTTTTTTTTTCTTTCTTCATTTCAGCAGATATGTCAAATGGACAAGGACGTGTCAATCAGCTTGGTGGAGTCTTCATTAATGGACGGCCCCTTCCCAATCATATCCGACTCAAGATCATCGAATTGGCGGCAGAAGGCGTTCGTCCGTGTGTCATCTCTCGTCAACTGCGAGTCAGTCACGGATGTGTTTCGAAAATTCTCAACAGATACCAGGAGACTGGCTCCATTCGTCCTGGTGTGATTGGTGGCTCAAAACCAAAAGTTGCATCTCCCGAAATCGAGAACCGTATCGAGGAGTACCGTCGCGCAAATCCTGGAATTTTCTCGTGGGAAGTTCGCGATAGGCTCATTAAAGAGGGAATTTGTGACCGAACAACTGCTCCTTCGATATCGGCCATTTCCAAATTGCTTCGCTGTAAGGATAACATACATTCGGAGGAATATAAACAGAAATCAATGGCTTACAATGGATTACACGGTGAAATTTCTGTCAAATCAACGGATGACGATGATCTCTCAGAATGTGATAGTGAGCCGGGTATACAATTGAAGCGTAAACAGCGTCGTTCACGGACCACATTCACAGCTGGTCAGTTGGATGAGTTGGAGAGAGCATTTGAAAGGACTCAGTACCCAGATATCTACACCCGAGAGGAACTAGCCCAAAGGACTAAGTTAACTGAAGCTCGAATCCAAGTGTGGTTTAGTAATCGACGAGCTCGTGTAAGGAAACAACTCACTTCCCAGCCATCCACAGCTGCGTATGGCCCAGCAATATCTTCCAGCGTTCAAAGTATGTCCAGCAATCTTTATCCATCAATGATGCCAACAGGAACTGGTACTATTCCAGACCCATGCGCTTATTCTCAGAGTCACGTTTATGACTTTTACAACGTCCATAATACATCACCTGGCACATCAACCTCTGTCACTCCTCCACATCAGATTTACAATCCAACTGCTTCTTATCCAGGACATCATCATGAACACCACTATAATGGTCATCAGTCGACCATTCTCTCCGCTGTCAACCCAACTTATACCGAATTAGAAACTAATCAATCCACATCACGCAATGATAGTCCATCAGAATCAACCAATGGCTACTCCTGTGGTATTCAACTGCCCCCAACACCAAATAGTCTCTCAGCGGCAGTTGGACCCAATTCGATAAATGGTAACAGCAACGAGGACATTCACAATGCTACAAAATTAGAAACTACTGCAAACACTGGAAGCGAACCACAAACGAATAACTTTTCACCATGGAACTCTATCACAGAGACAGCAAACTCACGTCCAGTTCCATCCAACTCTCCTCAAGAGAACACCCACGTTCCGAGCGCTATTCCAAGTGGTTTCCCAAATGGATCTGCTTATGGAGCACACCATCATCATCCTTACCATCACCATCCTCATATGCCAATCCATCCGAATACACCAAGTTTCATGCATTCCAACTTTGCAGGTGCCTACCCGTCGCCATCTAAGAACTTTGGCATGCCACAGCCCTTCTATCCTTTCTATACATCGTAGATACTATCACAGCTACACAACCACAAAGAATTGAGTATTCCATTCGGCTAAGATTGTAAATATTTTTAAATTTCTAGTTCTAGTGTTAAATTTAATTTTATTTGTAATTTTAATTTCTACGGAATAATTAAACATATGCCTCTCTGATATGGCAACTCTGATATCTAGATGCCTAATAAATGAAAACTTCAAAAAAAAAAAATACAAAAATTTTATTTTCATGACCGGTATCCTTATGGGCAAGTATATTAAAGTGATCTTTCTGTCAAAGAATCCGTACTGTTGTTGTTAATTGGCATTTCCAGTTGATCTTCGAATGCAAACTTCTCAATCCTAACCTATCTGGTTCGTCCTGAAATATTGCTTCGATGGGAAAATACAATTATCTTATGAATTTCGGCTAAAAAATTCCTTCATTTCTCATATTTTAAAAGTAGGGTATGCCTTATTCAATCTTCGTTAAGACCTGTCATGATGCATCGGTGGTAAGTTTAGGAGTACAAATAAGTCTCCGCGTCGTTTTTCCTATCAAAAATTTGGGCATTTATTGCGAATGTCTCATATTTTCTTCAAGGTATTGTCCATCGCTAGCCACTATTTTTTGCCATCTTTCTGGAAGTGCTGGATACCGCTGCGGAAGAACGCTTCATCTTTTGAGACTATCGCCTCAATTTTTGGCTTCTTCATAAGACGTAAATCGCTGCTCAATCGGCTCATGCACAGTCGAAGCAAGGGATAATCCGAAGGAGCATTGGCTGGTGGAGTAAGACTTAAAAATTCGTGCAATATGTGGTTGAGAATAACCATGCTGGAGAATAATTTTGTTATGTCATCTCAATGACAACTTACAACGTCGCCAAAAAGGCTGCGAAATGTCTAGGTTTCCTCAAACGATGTAGGAAATACTTTTCCCATTCAGATGTGGCATTTATCTGTCCAAAATTATAGTACAATGGTCACATCTGGTCAGGTGCGCCTAAAAATCTCTGCACCTGTTAGATAGGATTCAAAGCAGTACAATAAAACTCATAGGTCAACACCGAACACCGACGAAATTCTCGTGTCTCACTTTGTTCTCTCACGATTTCACCACCAGCGCTTCATAGAAATCACCAGTAGCATTCCACCCCTTTAAACCTTCAACCATAACACTAGTCTCACCCTCAAGCTCGAATAACTCGCTTATGGAATGCCTTGCCAAACTCTCTATTTCCTAGTCATTGTAATATTCAGACATTTAAAACCAACGTGGATCGGTACCTATCTTTCTTTCTTCCCTTATTTTCCTTCGCCCGCCCTGTGTGCAAGCATTTTAAAGGTAACTTAACCACTTCGCGTGGTATTTAAAAAAATAAAAAATAAATAAATGTCCGGAGTAAAAATGGGAGCGTTTTCCCTTTAGTAATCGGCCCAAACTCGTCAATTATGTTCAGTAGAGTATCCCAGTGATGGTTTCGTTTCATAAGTCTTACCATGCATATTGTGCATGGCCGTCGATGTTGAAGCATGAACAGGTTATCTGCATGATATCTTCCTCTTTGGGTTGTGGTAATATACCCATTTTTCATCGCCAGTGAAAATACGATATAAAATACTCTTCCCTTTATACCTGGCTGCGTTCATGTGTTAAAAATCAGCGTTCAACGTTCCTCGGTTTCAGTTTATATGGAGCCCAATTTCCTTACATTTGAATCATTTCCAATGCTTTTAAACGATGTGAAATATTACTTGTTGAGTTACTCCCAATGTAGATACAAGTCCTTGTTGCATTTAGCACGAATCTTCATCCAATATTGTTTCCAATTCCTCGTCTTCGTACACCTTCGGTTATTCGCTATTCTATTTCTCATCGACATCAGCATCATTAAACTTCAAAAACCACTCACACCAACTTCTTTCACTTAAGGCAGCCTCATCAAAGCGTCTACAAGCTATCGATGTGCCTCTGCAGCAGTTTTTTTCGAATTAAAGAGGCAAATCGAAAGTTCCCGCAAATCAAGCTTATTTGGCTCAAAACTCGACATTTTCGCCTGAAAAGAAATGTATGATGTTGGTCCAAGATCGCTAATATTTGTATGGGGTGTTGTTGACAGATGCACAAGCTTATGATATGACGTTTTGCAGCCTCTTTCATAACACAGCGAAAACCTATTTGTAGACCTGCATTTAAGGTTGCTCTATTGGTCGTACGTCTGTCAGGTTATTGAGAACACATCTCAGTCTACAACGCCTTCTATACTAGGTAGGTAGGTAAGAGTGGCTGTTGGAAATACAAACCCACTTGGGCCTATTGGCCCATTGCGATGCCACGTGGATCTATGATCCTCTTACTAGACTGTTTACGTCTATATTCTTTAGATCGTTTAGGTCGTTGTAGAAAAACGTCATCTAGGCTTTCTTCTTTGGGAGAGAGCTGGACATATACAGAGTAGGTGGAGGATTGTCTTCTCCGCTTTCTCGTCCATGCAGCTTCTACAATCTTCTTGCATGCTTGCCTATGAGGCAGTGTCCAGTGATGACACATATTTTGGCGCTGAGATGTTTCCTATTTAGAAGGATCAGGCACTTAGAGCGATTCAGATCCAGCTTTGGCCAGATCTGTCTGGTCACTAGACATGTTTGACCAATAGTCCACAAGGTCTGTTCTTTTATTGACATCCAGCTTTAATATTAATTTGCACCTAGCGATTGGTAGAGTGGTTCGAATTTTGGCGAGTTCAACGGCCCTACACTTCCCTGGTGTGGCCCGGCACCCAGCAAAAGTGAAGGTTGAACTGCTCTGCCATCTCCATAAGAGATGATCGGCAGTCAAGGGCGTTTTTAGAATTTAATGGGACCGAGTCCAACGACTCGAAAGAGCCTGACTATCCGAAAAGATGCGGATAGCCGGCGGATATATACTATATCACCACCAACACCGCTATCGGTTTTAGAAACGGATTGACTTGGCCTCCATGAAAGCATCTTCCTCCCAGAAGGATCTAGCTTACATGGAATTCTTTGTCAAACCAAAGTTCAGGTATGGTGTAATCGATGTTCCCTGTGATGATTTCTAATGTATTAAGAATGTAAAGCGTGCCCAAATGAATTATTTGTCCACCGTGTAGTCGCTTTAAGGCGAATAATTGAAGTCACAGCTACTTGCCTGCTGAAAATATCGAGGAGTGTCAAATGAAACAGAATGTATAATGCCACAGAAGGGGTAGACCGCAAAGCTCCGCTTATGAATAGACATGCTGTTCTTTGGACTCTGCTTAGCTTACTGCAGTTGACTGCATTTTCCAAGGCCGTCCACTACGCGACAACCCCGTAAGTTTGGCACCTCAAAAGCCAAACCCAGTGGGTTATGTGAGGTTGAAGGCCCATTTATTCCCTATGGCTTTTTTGCAAGAGAATAAAGCTATTGCAGCTTTATTGACTCTTTGTTTCCTGTCAAAAATGGGACCCAAATATTTTGCTGCATCGGAAAAGACTAAACTGGTACCGTTTATTGAGGTAGGGTCTGTGATTGGAATTTTGTATTTCATGGAAAAGAGGACAAGGTCAGTTGTATGAGGGTTTACTCCTAAACCACAGCGATCTGCCCAAGGAGTTCTTTAACGGTATTAAGATGCTTACTTCAGACGGCTATAGCAACGACATCCGCATAGGTAATCACCCTGCTACCACCCGCATCCACGTATATCAGCAGTTTATTAACCACTAAGTTCCAGACAAGGGGAGAGAGGACACCGCCTTGCGGCGTACCTCTGCTGACACTTCTTTCAGCAGTTTGGAGTTGATTATCCTGCTGTTTAGCATAAGACTGATCAACTCCCCAAGCGAGTCGTCTACATGCAGAGTTGACAGCGCAGTCGTGATTGCGGATGTGTTGACGTTCTTAAAGGCACTCTCTATGTCCAGGAAAGCAACCATTGTGTACCCTTTATATTGTTCGATGTGGCTAGTCAGTGAATGCAGAGCCGTTACCACCGACTTTCCTTTACAGTAGGCATGTTGAGCCGTTGACAGAAGTCTTGGATCAATTTTAGCTCGTATATGGATATCAATCAGTCGTTCTAGAGTTTTCAGAAGGAAAGATGATAGACTTGATAGGTTTGAGATCTTTTGGGACAACATGAGAACATTTTCCTGACTTCTCTCCATGACAGTGGAATGTGGATAAGTTCTACACAGCTCCTCATAATATTTTCTAGCGTAGGCAGAATAATATCTGAGGACCTCTGTAGCTCGGCAGGTATTATACCGTCCTGACCAGCAGACTTGTGTGGTTTGAAGCAACGCCCAGAGCCGTTTTTCTCTTGTGATCAGACCATGAACTTTCGTCCCGGTTGCAGTAGACCTGTTTGCTACCTGGAAAGTGGGTTTCCAGTAGCAGGGTGAGTGATTCATCACTTGCGGTTGTCCAAGAGCCATCGGTTTTTGCAAACAGTTAGGCGTCAAAGGATTTGTAGAGAGATTTGTAGAGAGGATTTTTCTTAGCCGCGATGCCTCAGAGGTTTCCGTGATGTTGTCACAGAATGACCTCCAGGATTGTCGCTTTGCCTTCCTCAGTTCGTTTTTGTATAATTTGAGGGATTCTCTGTATGAGTCCCAGTCAGTCACCTTTCTTGTGCTTTTTCCTAAGTTGCAAGGTTTTCTGCAAGTGTTTCTGAGCAGTCCCAGTGCTGATGTCCACCAATGTGGCTTTTTCTTGCCTCTTGGTTGAATAAGAGGGCAGGAAGCGGCCATAGCCTGATTGAGAGCCAGGGTGCATTCCTTGATTTTCATGTCAAGCTCATTGGTGTCACGCGGGGCACTTGATAGTTCAGAGGATAGTGTTTCTGACAGTATTCCTCTGTAGTTTGGCCAAACAGTTTTCCGATGATTCCGGAATTCAGGTTGGATGGGTTGAGAATAACTGTGGTCTGAAAAAGAGTGTTCAGACGATAACACCCAGTTCGTTAGCCTTTGAGTGATGCTATCTTCTATACTAAGTATCTCTACGATTGCAGATAAATCATCTGCAGAATACGAGGAAAAATCCCCATATATCTATCAAAGATTTTGCTGTAGGCTGACAGATCTCTCCAGATCATGTCAATGACAGTGAAAAAACTCATGGGGGTGATGGTTACATTTTATACACAACTTTCAAAGGTCTCAGACTGATCAACTGATCAGCTTTACATCTTTTCTGCTCAAAAATGCTGTAAAATCTCTCCACATCTTCTTATTGTAAGCTTTGTGGATAGTCAAGTCTATTTGGAAGGTCCTACTCGCAATTCGACATCTTATTGAAAAATGCTTCTCCTGGCCTTCTTTGTTTTCCATAACCTTCTACAGAGTTGAAACCTCTTTGATTACTATTGCCATTATTGCCATTACATACCCTCCAAGCTTCCAGTTCTAATTTACGAGTATTAAAAAAAGGAAAAAAATAAAAAATATGTCGACATAGAGCAACAGCGAACTGTGTTTACTGTAAGACAAATCCATTAAACCATAAATGTGCCCGTAACTAAGGATGATTTTTCGATGAAAATCTAGATCTTCCATCCTAAATAGGATCGAATTAGCGAAAGTTCGACAAAATATACGAAAAGGACGATCGAGGTATACCCAACTCTTGAGAACGGCACAGAATTGATTGATTGCGGTCTTAACTTACCAAAGTTTCAAATTTTTTCAATAAGCATATCGCTATTGTATCCCTGTGGTTGTCGCAACTGAATTTTTATGAAAAATTTGCATGAGTTGCAAACGATGTTTATTGAAGCGGAATTATATACGCGTTGAGCTGCTACACATTTCTCCCAACGGTTCTGCAACTAATGGAAGCAGCGATCAAAAGCTTCTTTTGGTATAGTGCGTAGGTGGTTCATCGCAATCCCCATGATGTCTTCCTGTTCTGAAATCTGCTCCATTTCAAAAGCATTTCCAGTTTGGGGAAAAGGCAGAAATCATAGGGAGCGAGGTCAGATGACTAAGGGCCACAGATGTATTGTGTTTGGCTAAGAAACTTAGAATCATGTGCGAAGAATGTGTGGGTACGATATCGTGATGATGTTTTCAGCTGCTATTTGTAAACAGGTCCGACCGTTTTCATGTCGCTGTATCACGAAAGTGACTTCCAATTATAGCCCATCTCACACACATTATTAACTTCAGCATTACCACATCAACTTTCCCTCAGTCTTGGAAAATTGCAAGGGTCCTTTCAATCGCAAAAAAAAAAAAAAAAAACAAATCAAAGGTGCGTGTCCAATTGAAAGCACTTTGGCTAGTAAACTCTCGAGAGTGACTCTCGAGTAGCTTTCCATATGAGAGTAGTCGTCATGATGTCACATAAGCGGAAAGTTACAGCTGCAGTTGTTTTTGATATTGCTCTGAAAAAGCGAAATAAATGAAAAAAAAAAAAAAAAAACGTGCTGGGTTAAACCATGGGTAGATCATAGACATCAATTTGGAGCGGGATATAATCTAACAATTGAGCTTCAAACCGAAGATCCTCAGCAATGTAGGAATTTTTGCCGGTTGTCAAGCAGTGAGGTGGAGTATATAATACAATCAGTTGGACTATTAATTTAAAGGTATTTTCGCTGTTCCACATTGAAGCCATTTTCGCGACTAGCTACTCTCAGAATACGAATATTGTTTGAAAAGTGCCAGTTGATCTCCGAGAGTAAGATAACATCTGTCCTTTTGCGATCAACTCTTGAAAAGCTGAGAGTAGTAAACCAGCTCTCTGTGAGTTGCTCTAAGGTCCGTGCCCACTTACGAAATATCTCTCTTGTGAGCTACTCGCCTAAATTTTACTCACAAGTGGGCAAGCAACCTTAGAGAAGCAAATGCTAAACCATGTAACAACAAACAACTTGCCTTAGCCGAAGCAATCAGACTTTAAAGCAAAAATCAGAGTTGCTCTACGGCTATGATAAATTTACTTGTTGGAATAAGACAAGATTACGAAAATGGTTGCATTAGTCTACCCTGTTGGCTTGATTTCTCGAAGACTTTCGATAGGGTAGAGCACAACATTCTAAAGTGGAAGCTCAAAAACTTGTTTGGTCTCAGTGAGCCGTATCTTATTAAAAAAAAAAAACATATTGGCAGCTATTTATCAAGTATTATAGATTCCAGAGAGTCACTTCTGGCGACAAATTCTCTTCTTGAAAGGCTTCAGTTCCACAAGGGTCAATTATTGGCCCAATATTGGTCGTTTATCAACGATCTCCCATCAGTGTGACCTACATCATCTGTGCACCTTTATGCGGATGACGTCCAACTTGATCTAGGCAAACCCTTTAACAACCTTGATGAACTTGCTCTCCTGGTTAATGAGGATCTGACCCAAATCTCAGCTAATAGATTGCTCCTAAACCTAAGAGTAACCCAAGAGAAATTTCGATCTTAATATTTTGCCAGACTTATGCTTAACTAGTACTAAAATTAGAGCTGTTGAACACCGAACTAGGCTTGCTTTTATATAACCTTTCAGGTTATAGTCATACTGACGCTGTTATTGGTCGAGTCTATGGATGTTTACGTAAACTGTGGCTGACTTCATAATTATTTTACTCCTGTGAAGAGTAGACGTAAATTGGTGCTTACATTAATAGTGCCACTGAATACATATGCTTTTCCATAGCGTTCTTGATTCACTTGTGCAGATATTAAATAGTATCAGCGAATTAACCGCATCTTGTTGCAGACAGTTTCAAATATTCCAGCAGAATCACATCGCCATTCTTCACTATGATGCTGGTGAGCATGGTAAGCATGTATAGTAGTGGTTTACTTATGGGAATAAGCCTGTTCAGCTTGAAGAAGAAACCATCTAACCATACGGTGCGTGGTCAAGTCTTGAAGGACACAAGATATCCAAGGCTTCCTGGCCGCTTTTTGACGGCAAAAGATCTAGAAAGTAAATAAAACTAAACAGGGATAAGCTTAGGACAGTAATAGGAATCTTGACAGGACACAGTCTCCCGCGGGAACTCGCAAAGAGACTCAAATTGTCGGATACGGATATTTGCAGATTCTGCGGTGATCTGCAAGCCGTTGAGGACATAAATACTGATAGAAATTCATTTTGTTTATTTACTACAGAGTAGAACAATATTTATGTATTTCGTAATTTTTACACAGATTTACAGAGACAATTTATCAAGCGGATTCATGCGAAATTATACATGTTTGCCAATGGAGAAAATAGAATGTTAATGTTGCACTCAGGCTTTGCTTCTTTTATTAAAAAAAATAAATACGAGTACGAGTACTTTTCCAATATGGGGTCGAGATCGAAATATTGTGTCTTGCAATGGGGAATGAAATAAAAATGTTACAAATAATTACAAGAAAAGTATAATTTTTGTTTTGCAATTCTATTTGTTGACTTGTTTCTTATTCCATGAATGGTGGAGGGGGGAAGGTGGTTGGCTTAATTTAGTGGGTGAGCGTGGGAAAGTTTAAAGTCGAGGTGTAATTGTTTGTCTAAGCTTGTAGAAGATTACGTTGTTTCAACATCCGTTGGATCACAATCCGCACAGTGCCATGAGTATTTGTGTTTTTTTGAGCGGTGGATCCAGACACGTAAAATGATAATTTTTGTGGCATTCGTCACAAAATACAAGATTTTGTGGTGTTCCTGCTTCTTTGCAGACATCACAGATTATCTCTGCAGGAGGTTGTTGCGCACTACTTGAAACTGATGAACCAACTGAACTCCTTTTGTTCGTCTTTCGCGGAGTGATTTGTCGAACTGATGGAGGAGCTGACTTTGCTGCTGTCGTTGGTGTAACCTGTGGCTTACTAGGTGTTTTAACTGGTGTTGGTTTTTCAGTTTCAATTGAAGGTAAAACCTCAGGTTGTGATGCATCGTCCGCATTTGTTGTTAAGTCTTCAACTGTTTCAACTGATTTAGGCCTTGAGGTATCATTCGGGCGCACCATATCAGCGGAAACGTAAAAGAAATGTGCTTCAGGGGCTACTTCTCCCGGTAATGGCAGTGTTTTGAACTTAATTTTTATTTTAGGAATTGCCAGTTCATTGTAATTGGGATTTTCGGCGTCATGATTCTTCTTTTTGCGTTTCCTTTTGTGCTCCTTACTTGGCGACTTTTCATTATCGGACGAATATTTACTTTTATGCTTATCCTTTCGCTTCTTCCTGTTTTTCTTATGCAACTCCTTGACTTGATCTAGATTGTTAACATTGTCAACAGCGATCAAATTACTAACTTGACCAGTTAATAATAAAGCGGCTGCTTCCGATGAGCTTTTAGGTAATAATTTCGATTCTTCAACGCTAGTGGCGAGTGGATCCTCGTTTTTTGTTTTCTGCGCTTCACTTATTGCCTCAGAAAAATCCCAAAAATTTGATATCGATGGAAATTTTTTCGCTGCTGCTCAAGAACGACCGTTGGGTTTTGGGCAATGATAGGACTGTAGTCTATGACTTTATTTCTAGATCTCTTTCCAATAGGAGTTAAGTCCTCGTGATATTTTTCACTGAATCTAAAGATTTACGTGATGCCTTTTGTAATGGGACACTGGCGATTGATTTTCCATTCTGATTGAATTCCAGGCACGTTCGTTTTGCTCCTGTTCGCACTGGCGAATCAGTAGACTTTGGTTTTGCAGGCGAAACAGATTTCGGAGACATACTGGTTTCAGGGTTGGAACTTGATAGATTCGGATCTGCAGGAACAATTGTACCATCTTTACTGAATCGTGTTCGTGATTTTCTTGGTCCCTTGGGCAAGTCGGGTACTGCATCGGAATCATCGGATTTATCACACTCAGAACACTGCCAACCATATAGTTTAGATTTTTTTGGATGCCGTGTTACTGGTGGATTTAGACAACCTAAGTGATAGTGAAAATGGCAGGTGTAGCATTTTGCCAATAAATGCTGGTCGGTACAGCGTTTGCAAATACCACATTCATGCACTAAAGCAGTCTTATTTTGTGATTGTGTGCTAAGTACACGTCCAGTGTCGTCTTTTGTACCAGGAAGATGGGCCAGAGGAAAACCTACACCCATTTTAAGAGCAGCTGCCGTAGGTACAGACATAGGACGCGTAGGTGGTGTAACTATTGGGTTTGGAGCCACAACGGGTCGACCAATATTTTCAAGGGATGGCATGGTTTTGTTTGGGCAAAGGCTCTCCAACTGTTTGTGAATATCACGAACACTGGCCTGCAGTGTCTCATGCTTTGACTTTAACTCCGTATTCGCCCTAACTTTACAATCGTACTGTTCGCGCAGATTCTGTTGCTCTGTGAGCAAGCTTTTGTTTGCATCTACCATCTTTTCTAAATTACATTTCAATTCTTTTACTCTAGAGATTCTATCTAGGTAATATCCAATGAACTCCACACTAAATGCTGGTGCTATATGCCATTTCTTTCGGATGTCTGTTAGCGATGAGATCTGAGCTTCTTGCAATTCAAGTGCGGCAATATCCACATTCATTATTTTCGCTTTCATCATTAGACGATTGCACGCTGTGGCACTAGTCGTCAGGAGTCTGGATATTTTTTGTGTGGCAACCCATGGCTCAATTTTAAGAGTTTTATTGTTTCTATATTTGTTCTGATATTTTGCCAATTTTCTCTGAATGCGAATTTGACCTGGAGTGGGATTCTCATTTTTTTGTTCTTGCTTCTCCAATTTCTTGTGCTCCATTACCAGTTTAATGGTATTGAACTGCCGTTTCCTGTGTTTTATCTTCGTTTTATCCGAGTGCACTTTGCAATGAGCATAGAACGGGTCCGCGTGATCTGCCTCCTCCGAATGAGCTTCGGATAGAAATCCCGCTGCTTGGGCACAAGTAACGTGGAAAAACGTTTTACACATACCAGCGTCACAACCTATACAAACTCCAGTCCGAGAGAAGCGTTCATTTTCACATAATGTGCAAGTTTTAGCCCCCCATTTACTGTATTGCATTTCAAAAAGGGTTACCGTTGACAACTGATCAACTTCACCGAATGCCACTCCTGGCACATATAAAGCACAAACCAAATGAACCCACTTGCCAACATCTGTTTCCTTGAATATGCCACCTTTATTTGGACAAAGTTCACATGATGGATTTGTCACTCCGGCTCGACATGCTTCACAAAACCATGGTTCCGTTGAACATGATGATGTTGTACTTGACACACTAGCTGTGTCACTCACTCCATAGCATCCCTCGTGAACTGATACTCCACAACTGTCACATTCTATTACTTCATTTGTGTCGTCGCTACGATCTCCCAGGCAGACGCAGCAAATTGGTTTTGCAGGTAACTTATCTTTCAATGAAGCAGAAGTAACAACTTTTGCCAAGGCATCCTTTAATTTGTTCTCCACCTTTGGCGGTTTCAGCTCTGTGTCTTCAAAAAGATGCTTTAAATCAGAGCAACTTGATTCACTTCCATCACCAGAGCTATCATCGTCCTCATCCCCTGAACTGGAATCAGAGTCTCCCTCACCATCCTGGTCGCTTTCTTTACCCTTCGAACCATCGGAGAAATCATCATCACTCTCATCATGATCCTCAATACGAAAATCACTATCCGATGAGCTCTCTCCCAAATCAAAGTCTAGCAATGTTTGTGTAGTCATCTTTGGGACTCGAGATTTTGTTCGATTGTTTGGTGGGGCCATTTTGCGTAGGAAATATGTTTAAACGGTTGTAAAATGTTTTGCTTAATAAAATAACATAGTTTTGATATACTATTTAATCAATATTTTGTCAAAGTACTTCTAAATCACCAGCGCAAAATTACCAGACCCACCAATAAAGTATTTTTTTGCTCAGATAAGCTCAGATAACACACATACTGTGTGAATGCGAGGCAATATCGCGTAATCGAATAAAATTTTTTAGGGAAATACTTTTTCGAAAGCCTAGAAGAAATAGATGACCTGAACTTCAAAGGCCTTCTTGGCTTTTGCAAAGAAATTGGATGTTTCACCAGGGAGATTGTTTAGATTTTTGCCATTTGAAGATAAATTCAACTGATTCCACAGGGATTGCGATGGGCCCGTTTTGGTGCCTGATGTCTGTGTGATGGCATATCCATCATACCCCTATACCTTCCCGAAACATAGAAACATACGGTGCCGAAGGTCTTCTCGAAATCAATCAGGCATGCACTGGTTCTTGCTTTTGTTCCAAAAGATGTTTGGACGCCGCCGCATGAATGACATCATGCCCCACCTTGAATCCGAATTATTTATTCGGAACCATATTTTTGTCCACAACTCACTTAGTCAGGACTCTATTGGTCACTTTTTTGAACACCTTACTGATATTTGGAAGAAGAGTGATCGACCGGATATTCGCCGGATTGGAAGTATCCTTATCCCTTCTGGAGATGGGTTGTACCAGCGTAGTTTTCCAATGCGCATGGCATTATTCAACTGGATGGTATATCCACCGCTTCTAGTGGGAGATGATGAAGCACAATATTCAGTACTCTATCGGTTGCCACTGTTGTCTGAGTGTGTCGAAGATTGTTCCTTTTAAATGAATGGGGCTGTTCCCTCACATCACTTTAACATATTTTCGTCACTGAACTGGGTGAAACCAGAGCTCTCGGATCGCCAGTTGACTATTTCATTTCGAAGGTAGAAATTGTGCACAAAGACTCGATTTTCCAGGTCGTGGTTTGGGTCAATTATGTCATTCGCTTTGTATGATTCCTGGAATGTCGCATCTATAGCCTCTACCATTTCCTACGGATCTTCGATCACAAGGAAGTTGTCATCATCAATGTCAGCTGCTAAAAGTATTTGTTCATTGTCCAATGGAAACCCATGCTATCAGCGTGGCGAGGCCATTGACTGTCATTTTAATATACTTGTACAACGTGCAGTGTCAATATTTACTTCAGAACGGAGTCACTTTGGAAGCCCCAGCATTTGTAGGCAAAATTAAACGGTATTCAACAAGCTATTGATGATGATGCTCGCTTGCAGGCACTGTGAGTCAGAAATAAGATAAATGAGGCTCATCGCTGAACAAACGTTTGCAGTAAGATATCGAACCAACTCTAGACATCAATCAGCAAAATAATTACCCAAGAGTTAGGCTTGGGGCTCTATCTATTGTACCAGCTGGATAAATGCGGTGCGGACGCATAGTAAGATAGACAAGTTCCCCATTGCTGTGGCCTATTGAATATTATTCGTAAACTTCGTTCCTTTCATTTTTATGCCACAGCTGCGAGCTTTACTGTAGTTTCAGCATGCAAAATCAGTTGTAATCGAATCTTTTCCCTAAAAATCTTACTTACTTACTTAATTGAAGTAACAGTCGGGGATAGGACAATAAAACCACCCATTTGGGGACCTTTAACTAGTTCCGCAGACAAAAATGATTCAGATCTCCTCCATGGTCTTCCTTTACTGTGTTCTACCTCCAGATTGAAATTGTCCTAACTATCTTAAGTGACAAAAGAGCATATTTCTTTGACCAGACCAATATCGCTGCCCGCCAACGAATATTACGTTTAACGATGAAGGACATGCCCAGTTTTGGCACAGAGCGTGTAGCCTGAAGATTTCTTGATAATGCTTTGGAAGTCAGTTGCCTTCTGAGGCCAATATAACAGCGACTGTCAACGCTTCGAACATACTTATCGGGTCCCACATAGACTAAAGCCCCATTTACAATGCTCCGAGATCCGATACGAGAGTCACATTCGGACATCGGATACGTCAAAACGCAACGAACAATTGTCAAATGAAGTGCTAATCATGGGAAAAATAAAAATCTCGCGAGAAGCGAGAGTTTTCCAGATTTTCGAAATTGATGGCGATGTTTGCTGCGAAACTCGCATTATTGTAAACAAACACATTGAAGTACATGCTACGGAAATATTTTTGACAGTTCATTCGCTCTCACTGTAAATATGGCTTTAGTCTCCAACTACCATGAACTTATAGCTATCCAATAGGACGTTATGTTCGAATCCTCGATGCTGTATATCCCATTTTGAAAGACGGTGTGTCTCTGGAATTGACTTCCGAATTTCGCGCAATTCTTTCAAGAATGAAGTCTCGGTTTTGTCATTGTCCACCTTGACGATACAGCGGACATCTCCATCCTGCACAGTCAATTGGGATTGACGTGGATGCCAAAACTAGACATTGCTCCGTATAGTTCGTCTCTATGGATACTGTCATATGCGACTTTGAAATCGATGTAGAGGTGGTGCGTACCGAATTGGAATTCTTGGGTTTTTTTCCAAAATCTGCAGTAATGTGAAAATTTGATCTATGATGAGCTTCCCTGGCCTAAAACCACACTGATAGGCGCTGGTTAGACTGTTGACGAAGGGTTTTCCTAACACGGCAGACACGATTTTATAAGTGATATGGAGGGCACTTATTCCCCTGTAGTTGGCGCAGTTCAGTATATGCTTTGTATTCACTCATCACCTGATGCTTTAAACAGCTCGGCAGTTAGGACATCGGGGCAATTGGGGCCATGAAGGTCAACTGCTTTGTTAGACTTAAACTTGGATATTGTTGTCTTGACTTCATCTTGCTCTGGTGGACGGAAATGGTATCTGTCTTCGTCCGTGTCCCTGTCTGTTTCCGTTTCCGGAGATGATGTCGTGAAAACTGTACTTTCCGAACGTACTACCAAAGATGTCCTTCTTGCCTATTTTGACATTAAAGTCGCCAAGGACGACTCTTACTTCATGTGTAAGGCATTGCTTCGAGGTTTTGCCCAGCAGCTCGTAGAAGCAGTCTTTGAAGATCATCCTTCTCCTCTGTCGAGGTGTTTATGAGGCTTATATTGGGAAATCTTGCCTTTATGCGTTCGCTTACATGTCTGTAACACAAGACTTGTTCCCTAAGTTTTGGTCTTACGGCGAATCCTTTTCGCGCCAGTTGTTTAACATTCTCCATAGTAGATATCACAATAGTTCATTCTCTTCTTGTCCGGTCCATCTTATCGCACCTCATGAATGGCCGTTATGTCTGCTTTGTAGCAGTCGGAGATCTCTGTTAACAGCCCGAACATTACACATGCAGATGTGAAGATCGTTGTCCATCAAACGCCATAATGAATCCACCATTATTCGAGGCTATTAGTTGGTTCCTCACATTTTTATTATCTGTTGGCTGTGAGGCATATAACGGCGTAGGGCAGTATTACAGTATTAAGTACTTACCAAGGATTTACTCATGCCGTTACCGGCGATCACAACTGGGAAGTAAAACGAGCACTACGCTTTAAGCTTGATTGTTGCGCTTGTACAAGTTATAGGATAGTGAGCAGTTTTCCAAACAATACAAACATATGTACATGCATACATACGAGTATAAGTATTCAGCTTTGAAATGTATAAAGATGTGGGGTAAGCAGTGATCTGGGCGCAATTTAGAAAGGCTTGTTTCCTGTGGATCGGACAAACGGTGCCAAGGTTTTAGTTTTCAGGACAAATCGTCACCAAATTTGGAAAATAAGTTGATGTACGCTCGCAAATCAGTCATCTTCCACTGCCTTAAATACCTCAGCAGTCCTGTCCAGTAACCTCGTTTTGCTTACGTTTAGTTACAGCTTTCCGGACTTTAAGTTGGTTGCGTGAACCAGACCCGCGTTTCATAGATTAAATGATTTATTCTGACTGAAAGCGAAGTCTTCCTTCCGTTTCACAGTCACAGTCACAGTCACAGTGCAGAAGGAATTTTCCCTATAATCAGCACCGACCGTGACACTTCCATGGAATTTCCTTGCTCATCTGTACAGGTTCCTGTTCGGGGCCTGCTGCCTTAGAACGCTTTCTTTACCTCTTCGTACCTCTCCAGAATATTGTATCTAAGGCAGAACATCTCTATCTTTTCAAACGCGCTTTTTTACTCGAAAAGCGATTGGTCCTCTCTTGTCTTTCTACACAGCTCTACTTCGCAACTCAGCAGGTTTCCTATGAAACCCGAACGGATGGCTAATATTTCAGAATCTTGCCTTAAAATATACGCGCCTCATTTTTCCAAGTGATTGTCGGATGCTGTGTAGTGCATGTCTTTGCCACATGAATCTTATGTGAACCATGAAGTAGTCTCTAGCCGGCTAATATAGTAGTTATGGTAATATGGTAGATGTTTTTCAAAAATATAAGATTTTCCAATAAGGACTTGACAACATTTTTTTTAAATAAAACGTAAACCATTTGAGATATTTCAAAAACTTTATTATCGGCTTGAAGTACAATCAAAACATTTATGAATGGAACTCGACTTCGTTCATATGGCCAACGCGGGCACATGTGCAGCGGTCGATTCTTTGGACCCAATTTTCAACGACTCGACCACAGATTTCGGCCGAAACGGCCGCTATTTCTGGTTCAATGTTGGCTCTGAGCTCTTCCAACGTCGTCGAAGTGTTGGCATAAACCAATGACTTAACGTAGCCCCACAGAAAATAATCAAGCAGCGTTAAATCGCACGAACGAGGCGGCCAATCGACTGGCCCATGTGTTGAGATAAAACGATAACACGCTCACCATACTTACTCTTCAATAAATCGATTGTAGAGTGTGCTGTGTGTCTTGTGGCACCATCCTGTTGACACCACATGTCGTCTAAATCCATATCTTCCAATTCGGGCCAAAAATAATCGGTGATCTTGGCGCGATAACGCTGACCATTCACAGTAACGTGACGATCGTTATCGTCGACGAAAAAATATGGCCCAATACGCCGCCGGCATGCAAGCCGCAACAAACCGTTATTTTTTGTAGATGAAGTGGTGATTGATGAAGCACATGTGGATTTTCCCCCGACCAATAACGCATATTTTGCTTATTGACGAATCCATTGAGCCAGAAATGAGCTTCGTCACTGAAGATGATTTTACGATGAAATTCATCATCTTGGCGCATCTTCTCCAGAACCCAATCGGAGAACCTACGTCGCTTCAAATGGTCCGTCGGCTTCAATTCTTAAGTCAGCTTGATCTTGTATGGGTGTAAGCCAAAATCCTTATGCAAAATACGCCATAATGTGGTCTGAGCGATGCCCAATTCCTGAGAACGCCGTGGAATTGACTGATTTGGATCATTTGCTAGGGACGCCTGAACCGCAGCGATATTTTCGACACTTCGACCAACCCGTTGTCTCACTGACACGGCAACATCACACAACGAATATGTAGGCTCAAATTTTTGCACTAAACTTGTTATTGCCTGTCTACTAGGGCGAGAATTACGACCGAAAATTTGAGTTAATGCTCTTAAAGTTGCAGTCACCGACTCCGAATTTCGGTGGAAAATTTTTATAATTTGCAGACGTTGCTCGTTAGTGTACTTTACCATGATGAAATTGTTGAGTTTACTGAATAAATTGACAGTGACAGTTTGATGATTAGTGAAAAAGTGCGTTCACAAATTAAATTCAAAGTTGTCAAGTCCCTATTGGAAAACCCTTTATTTACAAAACTACCTTAAGAATGTTTAGGCAATTTGAAAGATGTAGCATTTCCATTTCCGACTTTTCCGCAAGAAGTTTAAGCTTAAACCCCTGACTAGCATTTGCCAATAGCACATGGGCCCAACTTTGACAAGTTTTTCAAAATCACTTTGTAGATGCCTAGCGTTGACACAATCTTATTAATATTTTTATCATGAACTGCATCTCCTTTTTTTGCAATTTACGCAAATAACAAGTTTCTCGGGCCTAAATGAATTTAACTCTCCCACTTTCCATTGAAAAATAATAACAACACAACCCTCGTTCGGGTTCAAAACCGACCAGCACAGACAATCAAACCATTAGTGTATCAAGAAGTAGATCAGATCAAAATATTATCCTCGAACATGCAATTACAAGGGCTCCTGAGGGACACAAACGGCATGTTTATTTAGGTGTGAACATTCCGAAAAAAAAAAAGGAATTGTCGACACTTTATTTAATCCTCTGTCTGACAGTGAGATAATCCCTCAATCTCTAAGTAAATTTGTCAGTCAACTGCAAATTGGTTTCCAATGTGTCGCCACAACCTTCCTCTTGTTTCTCCGATTTAAATTCAAACCCTTCCGCCACCGAAAAATGGAAAAATCCACAACACAGCTCACCTCAACGTAACCTCAAAGTAAATTCACTGTGAAACCCCGTAATCATAAAAGTTATCACCCTCCATTCAACCTGCATACTCGTACGGGTATACTCGTCCGTACCACGCCATTCAGTTGGACTGGTGGCAGCGAAATCGAAGTGAAATCAACTTCATCGCGCAGGTAAATTTGAAAAATTCGCAAATCCTTGCAAATCACCCGTGAAACCTGAAGTGTTTTGTTTGTGAGAATAAGGTCAATCAACAGGCAAGTACGTGCAAAAAGTAAATACCCTCTCCGACGCGCTCTGGTTCTTGTTTTGGCTCTGATTCTGACTCTGGGTCTAGTCCATTCTCCATTCTCCTATCTCCTTTCGCCAAATGCCCGAGAAAAGGGATATGCTTTGGTAGGAGGCAATAAATGCGAAACTGCTGTTGTTGCCCATACTATGCATACACAGACAGGAGTGCGAGTATACCTATACATATACCCTTTCCCTCACACTTTGCTATGTATTTCCGATGAAAGGACGAAGGGTTGGGACTTGAAATTGGAATTGAGATTGAGATTTTGTATAGCTCGTACTCCTTTTGGTCGTACGTACTTCCCCGAGCGGGTTTACAAATGTTGATCAATAAAAGTTCCATGATGTCCCTATTGACAGAGATTATCCATGTTAATGGCTGTCATTTTACCGTACTAGCGATTGCCCAAAAACAGGATTTTCAAAGATTTTCAGAGTCATAAGTCAAGGATAAATCCGAGGATAATGACTGTAAGAGTGGCTGGGCATCCTGCAGACAGGTAGTTGACGTGGAATAAGTCAATTTTCTCCTTGCGAAAGGGTGACTCCTGTGGAGTGTGAATCGTCTTTCTATTGTGGACTGTGTTATCCTTTTCCAGGAGTACACGTCGATTTTTTTTTCTTCTATTAAGACGCTGATTTATAGAGGCACATAAAAATGGAAATTGCATGGATTCATGTTTTCACCAGAAAAAGGATTCATACTCGTACTCGTAACATAACAGGATTACAAGATCGAAGGAGCATTCGTTGTTTCGTTTCATGTTCGAAGGAAGAGCGTCGCGTCGCTTAGTTTGTGGTATTGTGACACGGAATTGACCACAGATTATATGTGGAGAAATTATCTGCGGAGAATAATTTTGTTTTGGCTGTGGTTGCGGGTTCAGCGTCATTTGGTTTTAATTAAAAAAAAAAATGCCAATTAGGACATTCATTTGTGGTGTATCCTAGTCAATTTGCCACCTGTGTAACCGTACATGTTGCTCATAATATACTTCTTCACGTCCATGTACAATTATACTCGCGAGTACGTATTGTACAATGAGTTCATAACAAAACCACGCTGTAGCCGCAATTAAGGTCGATCGGCCAGTGGGTGACTCTACAATCACCTAGATTATAAAAGAAGCCTTTGTAGCATCAGCCCAACCACAATTGCTTACTTAGGCAGTTGTGGCCAATGGACTCAAGATATATGATTGGTTTTACAACGGCCCCTTCTTAAATCTTGATTTGATTTCGCCTAATAGCCCAACATTCCCACGTTCCTCTTCGGTGTTAGAATTTTTCCTACTGTCATCTTTTCTGAATAGCGCAGGTAACAATAATTTGTGCTCGACATTCCCTACAATATCTGACCATTACGGAATTTCCCTTAAGGCAAGAGTCGACAACTTCACACCTCTGTTGCTACCGCCTGTCACTTACAGAAGCTTTAAAAGCACTGACTGGAAAACCTTCAGACTAGATCTTCATAATAGTCTTTCCCGACTAGACATACCATCAGACAGGAACCTTTCGAATGCAGAAATAGACACATTCATCGGCGAAATTAATTTAGCGCTGACAAGAAATATCGATTCTCATTCGGTAATATGTACACCTAAACAATCTAAATACAGCAACATCTCTCCTCTTACAATGAAACTAATTAAAATACGTTCCCATTGGCTCGGAACGGAAAATTGTTTGAAAAAATATTAGCTGAACACGTTAACATTTTCTGTGAGGAGGCAAATGTGATTCAAAGAACCCAATTCGGATTCAGGAAGGAGTACTCGACAGAACACGCGCAACTTCTGTTATGTAATAAGATCATCCAAAACTTAAGGAATAAGAAGTGTACAGTTGGGTTGGACATTGACCTTGAGAAAGCCTTCGATTCTCTCTGGCATGATTTTTAAACTCATAAGATTAAACTTTCCCACATGGCTCATTCGAATACTTTACAACTACCTACTAAACCGTTTCTCATCCATAGTTATACATTCTGAGTACTCAGAACCATTCCCGGTGTTGTCAGGGATTCCACAGGGGTCCATTTTAGGTCCAATTCTGTTCATCATATTTCTTTATGATTTTCCATACGAGGGTGTTTTAAATGCTGAATGAGAGCCTTGTGAAATTTTTTTTGCAGGCAATACCTTAATATTAGCTAGCGATGCGAGGCCTCAAAATGCTCTCGATAAAATCAAGGAGAAGCTTCCTTTGCTGTTAGATTATTTTAAAAAATGGGGACTTACAATAAACACAGAGAAATGTGGCATTACTTGTTTTCGCAATTCTAGTGGAAAAGGCCATCGTTTAGCTGTGAGAGTTTGCAAATCGATGGCCATTCCATCCCGCTGCGGTCAGAATTGAAATACTTGGGTGTATACTTCCACAACAGATTTCTTTTTAACAAACATGCTAGAAAGACATTAGCGAAAGCTAAAGCTGTTACCGCTTCGCTAAAGCCTTTATTGCAGTCAAAAGCATTGCCCTCAAACACAAAGTTACTGGTATACAAAACGCTTATAAGACCTATATTAGCATGTGGATTCTGTGCATGATTTACAATCTCCCCCACAGTAGCAAAAGAACTGGAACAATTTGAGAGAAGAATACTTAGATTCTGTTGTGGAAAGTACTCGTATAGAAGACCCGATAAAAAATGGTATCCAAATAAACTTCTGTATAACACTTGTCAAGTAACACCTCTTATAACATACCTCATTAACCTTACCCTAAGAAAACTTAAACGCATAGAATTCCATCCAAATGCACTAATAAAATCTTTGCTGGACTCAAACAAATGTGAGGGTTTGGACGACAATTACTATCTTTCACCATTTAATCTCCTTAATGAAAGATCCATCCATCATATTGAACAAGATCTTGGTAGAAGCCTTATGTTACCATTTTATGTAAAAGCGTCACAGTCTAATTTGAGAGGATAACATAATTGTCCTCAAAAACATTAAAATACCCTCATATACTCGCACTATACATATATGCTACGAGTATGTATGTACATATGTTCTATATTGTGTAAGTCTTTAATTTCAAATTAATAATTAGCTTTTGATTATATAAGCATTTATATATTATTCATTAAGAAGATTAATTTGAAATTTGTACTAGAGCATAAGGAGATCATACTACTACGAGTATATGGTATATCAAATAATATTTAAATTGATTGCACATGTCACTAGTCTGTGTTGTTTTGTTTCGTTTTCGTTCTATGTATCTTTTATCTAGTCATTGTTAAAAGTTGCTTAAAGTATGCCGGGAGCAAGCACACATAAAATCGATTATTGTTACAAATAATACATGTATGTATATTGATAGAAAAGCTCACGAAGCTGTATTTCTAAACTCTGTTTAGCCAGGCATATACTGTACAAGTCGGCTACAATCCTGTATAAGTACAAAAAATAATTGTATTGATTTTTAAAGTCTCAATAAAGATAATTGTAATTGTAATTCATAATATCAAAATGAAAGATGAACACATTGTTCAGGTAATTAAATCGCAAATAGATGACCCAGAGTGTCAACAATTAAAAATGCACTTTAGAACGCAATGGCCGTCGAAAAACAAAATTAGTTTAGAGATGAAGAACTTTTATGCAGTAAAGGACGAACTTGCAGTAATTGACAATGTGCTACTCGTATTACGGAAAAACAGAATTGTCATACCAAAAAATTTAAGGCATATGATGGTTGCCATCTGGGTATTACGAAGACAAGAATACGTGCTCAAAGGACTATGTGGTGGCCCGGAATATCTAAGGACATTGAGGAGAAAGTGCGGACCTGCCCCGCATGCGTACAACAAAGGACAAATAAGCATGAACCACTAGTAGCTTTTGATTTTCCAGAATATCCATGGCAAAAGGCTGCTATGGACCTATTTAAATTGGACGGTAAGTGGTACATAGGTTAGGTTAGGTTAGGTAAGAGTGGCTGTTGGAAATACCAACCCACTTAGGCCTATTGGCCCATTGTGATGCCACGT
Source organism: Volucella bombylans (assembly GCA_949129095.1). Taxonomy (NCBI): domain Eukaryota; kingdom Metazoa; phylum Arthropoda; class Insecta; order Diptera; family Syrphidae; genus Volucella; species Volucella bombylans. Next base: position 160,835,537 of record OX422144.1, read on the forward strand.
GGATCTGTGATCTTCTTACTACTGGAACCAGTTTGAGCTTTTAATAAAGCGTAGGAGACTGTTAACGTCTATTTTTTCTAGATCGTTTAGGTCGTTGTAGAAGAAAGCTCCTAGGTGAAGCTTCCTTCTCTGAGAGAGAGCTGGGCATGTGCAGAGTAGGTGGGGGATTGTCTCCTCCTCTTCCTCGTCCATGCAGCTTCTACAGAAATCGTTAGTAAAGGCGCCAAGCCTTCTTGCGTGCTTGCCTATGAGGCAGTGTCCGGTAATGACACCTATTATGGCGCTGAGATGTTTCCTATCTATAAGGATCAGACACTTAGATCGACTCTGATTCAGCCTTGGCCAGATCTGTTTGGTCGCTAGACATGTTTGTCCAGCAGTCCACCTAAGGTCTGTTCTTTTATTGGCATCCAGCTTTAGTGTTAGTTTGCACGTAGCGATTGGTATTCATATACTACCTGTGTCCGGTAAGATAGGTAGAGTGGTTCCAATTTTGGCGAGTTCATCGGCTCTGCAGTTCCCTGGAATGTCTCTGTGGCCCGGCAGCCAACAGAGGTGAATGTTGAACTGCTCTGCCATCTCCATGAGAGATGATCGGCATTCAAGGGCAGTTTTAGAACACAATGAGACCGAGTCCAGGGACTTGATGGCGGCCTGACTATCCGAAAATATGCGGATATCCTTTGAAGAGAGGCTTAGATTTAGCTTATCTGAGAAAACACCGCCACCAACTCCGCTGTCGGTTTTAGATCCATCTGTGTAGAGATGGATTGACTTGTCCTCCATGAAAGCATCCTCCTCCCAGAATGATCTAGAGGGGAAGCTTACATGGAAGTTTTTGTCAAACCAAAGTTCAGGTATGGTGTAATCGGTGTTCTCTGTGAGGATTCCTAATGTATTAAGAATGTTGGCGTGGCCAAATGAATTATTTGTCCACTGTTTAGTCGCTTTAAGGCGAATAGCTGCAGTCGCAGCTACTTGCTTGCTAAAAATGTCGAGGGGTGTCAAGTGAAGCAGAATATCTAATGCCGCAGAGGGGGTAGACCGCAAAGCTCCGCTTGTGCATACACATGCTGTTCTTTGGACTCTGCTTAATTTAATGCGGTTGACTGCATTTTCCAAGGCCGTCCACCAGACAACCACCCCGTAAGTAAGTATCGGTCTTAAGACCGAGATGTATAGCCAGTGGGTTATGCGAGGTTGAAGGCCCCATTTGTTCCCAATGGCTTTCTTGCAAGAGAATAAAGCTATTGTAGCTTTATTGACTCTTTCTTGAATGTTAGGTTTCCAGTTTAGTTTCCTGTCAAAAATGAGACCCAGATATTTTGCTGTATCGGAGAAAACTAAACTGGTACCGTTTATTGAAGGAGGATAGACCTGAAATTTTATATTTCCTAGAAAAGAGGACAAGATAAGTTTTATGGGGGTTTATTCCCAATCCACAGCGATCTGCTCAGCAGGTTAATCTGTTAAGATTTACTTGGAGGAGTTCTTTAATGGTATTTAGATGTTTTCCTGAGACGGCTATGGCAACGTCATCCGTATAGGCAATCACTCTGCTACCACCCGCTTCCAGGTATATCAGTAGTTCGTTAACCACTAAGTTCCAGAGAAGGGGGGAGAGGACACCGCCTTGCGGCGTACCCCTACTGACATATCTTTTAGCAGAAGTCTCACCCAGTTTGGAGTTGATTATCCTGCTTGTTAGCATTAGATTAATCAGCTCCCCAAGTGAGCCGTCTACCTGCAGAGTTGACAGCGCAGTCGTGATTGCGGATGTGTTGACGTTGTTAAAGGCGCCCTCTATGTCTAGGAAAGCAACCATTGTGTACTCCTTATATTGTAGGGATCGTTCGATGTGGCTAGTCAGAGAGTGCAAAGCCGTTTCCACCGACTTCCCTTTACTGTAGGCATGATGAGCCGCAGACAGAAGTCTTGGATCAACTTTAGCTCGAATATGGATATCAATCAGTCGTTCTAAAGTTTTCAGAAGGAATGATGATAGACTTATAGGTCTGAGGTCCTTTGGGACCACATGAGAACATTTTGCAGCTTTGGGAATGAATACTACATTGACTTCTCTCCATAACAGTGGAATGTGGATAAGTTCTACACAGCTCCTCATAATATTTTCCAACACTGGTAGAATAATATCTGAGGATCTCTGTAGCTCGGCAGGTATAATACCGTCCGGACCAGCAGACTTGTATGGTTTGAAGCTATGCAGCGCCCAGAGCAGTTTGTCTCTCGTAATCAGACTATGAATTTTGGTCACGGTTGCAGTAGGCTTGTTTGGGCTGCTACTGGCCGCGAGATGGGAGCTACCTGGAAAGTGGGTGTCCAGAAGCAGGTTGAGTGATTCATCACTTGAGGTTGTCCAAGAGCCATCGGTTTTTTTCAAACAGCTGGGCATCATAGGATTTGTGGAGAGGATTTTTCTTAGCCGCGAAGCCTCAGAGGTTTCTGTGATTTTGTCGCAGAATGACCTCCAGCATTGTCGCTTTGCCTTCCTCAGTTCGTTTTTGTATAATTTGAGGGATTCTTTGTATGAGTCCCAGTCAGTCATTTTTCTTGTGCTTTTTCCTAAGTTGTAAGGTTTTCTGCAAATGTTTCTGAGCAGTCCTAGTGCCGATGACCACCAATGTGGCTTTTTCTTGCCTCTTGGTTGAATAAGAGGGCAGGAAGCGGCCATAGCCTTATTGAGAGTCAGAGTAAATTCCCTGACTTTCATGTCGAGCTCATTAGTGTCACGCGGGGGACTTGATAGTTTAGAAGATATCGTTTCCGACAGTATTCCTCTATATTTTGTCCAATCAGTTTTCCGGTAGTTCCGGAAAGCTGGTTGGCTGGGGGGAGCATCACTCAGACTGAATTGGATGTATCTATGGTCTGAAAAGGAGTGTTCAGACGATACCATCTAGCTTGTTAGCCTTTAGGTGATGCTGTCGGAGACAAGAGTAATATCTAATACTTCTTTTCGGTTTTTTGTTATGAAAGTGGGCTCATTGCCAATATTGCAAATTAAGAGGTTAGTACTTAAAATATAGTCTAAAAGTGACTCACCTCTATCATTGATGTCGGTACTGCCCCATACCGTATGATGTGCGTTAGCGTCACATCCGATTATGAGGCCAGTTTTTTGCCTTCCCGCTTCCAGTACCACCCTTTCTAGGTTATCACCAGGGAGAGGGCCCACTTGGTCGTAGCCAAGGTAAGCCGATGCCAGCCAGTAAGAGCCTTTGGCAGTCTCTAATCTGGCAACGGTTAGGTCGGGGTCACTGAGGTTGGGAAGTAGATATACATTAAGGCTACGTTTCACTAATATACAAGTTCTAATCTTACCTTTGTCTCTTGTATAGAGCGGAACGTATGTGGGTGTCCTAAGTCCACGAACCACGCCTTCTGCAATCCATGGTTCCTGGATTAGAATTATGTCTTCTGCGTTTTTGGAAAGACGCAGAATGAGTGCGGCCGAAGCCTTTTTTGAGTGGTGGAGATTAATCTGGAGAAACCGTATCATTGCTACAGTCTTCCAGAGTCGCCTCCACCACGGTGTTGTTGAGGTCCTCCGATTCTGAAGATGTGCCCAAGAGCTCATCTTCTATCTCTGATCGTGTAGAACCTCTAATTGTTTCGTCATCGGTTTCCATTTCCGACAATGTGTCAGAAGAGGAGACCGACGGCTTGGTAGTCACCTCGGACAGATTGGAGTCGTCGCTATCCAATTCTGGAAAGGATATCGACGCTCCAAGATCCAAGGTTGTGATATCGGGTGTTAAAGGAGGAGGAGGTTGCTTATCAGCATCCAGCTCATCCTTTTTGTACACCCTTAAGTGAATTGACTCGAATCCGAACCGAATCATGCCTTTCGTCTGCGCCAGAGGATTAAGGGATTCCTTATTGATCACAATTAACGCGCATCTATAGGAACCCCTTAGTTCCTCCAGTTTCGCGACTTTCCAGTCATGAGTCGGAAGAGTCGGGTTGCTGAGCCGGATGATTTCCAGGATATTTTCTGGAGAGGAGGGTTCGGCTGGAATCCAGGTACGAGTTCGAGGTCTACTAGGAATGTCTTCCTTAGATACGACCTCGAGTTTTGCACCTGGCCAAACCTCTCCTAAACCATCGATGGCCTTGGTGAAGAGATCGAGAGATTTCTGGTTGGAGCAAGCGATGAGCTTGACATGGCCTTGGTGCCAGCCAGCGTCGCTTGTGATAGGAGGTGGTCCTGGGTTCTCCCGCATGATGGCCAAGAAGTTGCTCGAGAGCTTCAACTTGACCAATTGCCACCGTTCCGGTGTAATGGAACCGTCGGTATCGCTTCTGTCGATCACCGCGATCACCAATGCGTCCTTTAGGACTTCATTATAAGATCTCAGAGATCTGCTGTTGGATGGCCCAGGGGTTGTGGAACTGTGTGTTTTGGGCCTCTTGGAAACCGGTACGGTTTCCTCCAACGATCTCTGACGCTTAGAGGAGTCTTTTGACGTTTTGTGAGCAGTGGAAGCAGTGGGAAATCCGTCTTTTAGGATGTTCTTAGCCCACTCAACCTTGCTCTTTATTTCCGCACTTCTCTCCACCTCCGGAATGGATCCGAAGGTTTTGATGATGCGTGAAGCATTTCGGCGTCTTATGTAGAGCGCCTTAGATGGAGCTTGCCGATGCGGCTGAGCTCCAGATTCCTCTTTGGAGGGAGGAGTTTTGGTAGCAGCAACAAGTCCGTGGCCTGCCACAAACTTGGTGCTGCTGGGGGCGGGGGAAGTGATAGGACCATGGCTTGCCACAGTCTTTACACTCCCCGAAGGAGTTTTGGTAGCAGCGACAAGTCCGTGGCCTGCCACAAACTTGCTGCTGCTAGGGGCGGAGGAAGTGATAGGACCATGGCTTGCCACAGTCTTAACACTCCCTGAAGGAGTTTTGGTAGCCGCGACAAGTCCGTGGCCTGCCACAAACTTGCTGCTGCTAGGGGTGGAGGAGGTGATAGGACCATGGCCTGCCACAGTCTTAACACTTCCTGAATTCTTATTATTAGGCTTATTCCTTTTGCCTTTAGAGGATGGCGCACCATGGCCTGCCACAGTTTTGCCTCCTCTCGGCAATGCAGGAGCCTTGCCGGTAGTCGGTGTTGTCACCGTTCCACCGCCCGGTAATGAAGGAGTACCGGCCTCGGTTTTTGTTTTATGGTTATTTTCCATTGATAGTCCCACGAGTAGCGGAGAAAGGGTTGTCCATCTGTACAGAGATCCGCCATATACAGATAAGGCTAGCTAATCCGGAGGTCGCCAGGTATCCGGATACTCCGTTTGCGACTGAGCTATTTTTGGAGATACTGGGCCCTCAGCCAGGTTGATCTTCGGCACGGGTCGTATGACACCTTGATCCAGCCCAGGGGAATGATGGAGTACTTTGGGAGTTGGGAAGGGGGGGGGGGGGGGGGGGGAGCATCCTTTGGTTTCAGGACTCGTCTGGAGAATTTCTTCTCGAGATTCTTCTCAAGTGGTACATAGTAATAACGGATTGTTATTCGAGGTTTTTTTGAGGTAGCGGAACTCATACGAATGAGGATGAGAGACATTATACAGATATGTAAGTCAACGTTTTGTCGACATGGTATACCGCAGAGTGTTTACACCGACAGTGGAACACAATTCCAAAATTTAGACTCATCGGAGTTCCGACAGTTTGCCAAGGAATGGTCTTTTAATGTGATCACCAGCAGTCCACAATATCATCAGGCCAATGGTGCTGCAGAGACCGCAGTGAAAGTAGATAAAAATATTTTGAAAAAAAATAAAGGGAATGTTGAATTGGCACTTTTGGCGTATCGAAATACACCGATATCGAGCGGATATAGTCCAGCAGAACTGAGTTTTGGGAGGAGACTTCGGAAGACTCTACCAGATTTGAATTTAAAAGAAAACCCGGATTTCCGGAACCTAATACCTAATCTTATAGGAGGAGTAACAAAGTGATTTTTGATATTAGATATGGAGTAAGGGAATTGAGTGAATTAGAACCAGGAGATTTCGTGTGGATTACTGATCTCAGAAGGCACGGGAAAATTATAAGACAAGTTCAGCTTCGGTCATATTTAGTTGAGACAAATAAGCGAGTTAACGCTCCGTATTTAAATTCGTTGCAGACAAATCCCATAACTGAGATACCACTAGCGGAGACACCTGACAGCATTCCAGCAGCTTCCGATAAAGATTCCACAGGCGATACGATAAGGACGGACGAAACACCAAGACGAGATTCAACAGATGCTTTAGTTACCAGATCCGGAAGAAGAATACATCGTATGTAGAGAAGAAAAAACAAGTAATTATAGATACTTATTGTGTTAACTCTTTAATTTTGTAAATAACAAAAACAAAAAAAAAAAAAAACATTATCGTTGTACAAAATAACGTGCATACGAGTATATCAACATATTACATTCTGATTAATATCTTTATATCCTAAGGGGGATGTTGCATTGGCAACTTTTGTGGGATGGTGTGATATTCCCAAATTGCATTGTTGCCCTTTGGCAATGGTGTTTGCGACATGTGTGAAGCGCTTCCATTTTCCTGGTCGGAAGTTTTACTCCAGAGTTTTCCCACCACTTCGTTGCTCTTATTACGACTTTTTCAATGGCATTTCTGACCTGCTGTGGCTCACCGGATGCCATTAAGATGCTAGTACAGTCTTAATGTTCACATCGTCTGCTTGTAGGTCTGCTAGTAGTGAGTCTACATAGGCGTTATAGAGTATTGTGGATACTGATGAGCCTTGTGGAACACCGTTCTGAATGGAAGTTGCTAGGGAATGGTGACCTCTATTCGCCATAAATGAAAAGAGGGCAAATTCTTTGTTATTTTTTGTCACTTGGAGTATTTGAAAGGAGTACTCGTCTAGTACATGTTTCGCTGCATGCGATAATGGCTATTGAACAATCGTATGAAACAATTCCTGGGAGGCACCGATAGAGAATTCTCGGTTTAAGTACTTGAAAAGTGATAACTTACTCTCACAAGCTTGACAATGTCCAAAGCAACATCGGAACGAACCATATTGATTTGCTATCTCTGACTTAGAACTCAAAGCGGATTGATTGACTTTTCAAAAATATTGCAAATGAGTACTGGCACTGCCAAGGCATTTATCCGTCAAGAAGTCACGAATCACTAGCCAGGCATTTATAATGAGAAAACATAAAATTGTTCGTGTCAGGCGAAAATTTAAAAGACAGAGTCCTGGGTGACAAGTAGATGTCATTATAACTTAATGAAACCCGTGTGAGACATTCTTTTATGCTTTTTGTGATATTGTCTCCGCAAGCTCCTTCATTTGGAGCTGTTTCAACAGACAATGCTGCTTGGTAGAATGTACATACTCGTAGGTAGGTCCATAACACTCGTAGATATGTTTTCCTAACTAACCTCATCGAATTGCTGTTGCAATAACACCAACATTTCATAAATGACAGTTCCATATCAGTTCAATTTCTTACCAGCCGCGACAAATTGTTAAGTCTCCAGCGATAAGAATCAATTGGTCACAGCCAGCTCTATTGCATAACTCTACTGGTACCTGTGGCAAACATCCTAATAAGGCGCCTGTTCTCATTCGCCATGTACCATATGTAAATTTCGTCACGCTGAAATCTGTGATAAAGTCTTCAACTTGTGATCCGTTTTGTAAATGTGTCACTTGAAGACGGCATCAAATTATGACCAGATACCAGAGCCTACTCCTTGACGAGGCGCAATCAAGTGTCATTTTCTGCACTCGTTGCCTCAGGTGGTTGTTGATGTTTTTGTATTCAATTTCCGGCCATTGACAACTGCAACTCCATTGTTGGGCAGGTTAGCTGATGAAAATTTGATTCTGAGTGTGCGCAGCTAATTTGTTTAATTTTCAGTAGCGAGGAGCTTTAGCGATTAATTTTCATGCTGTCAAAACTGAAGACAGAGACAAAGACGAAGACGAAAACGAAGACGAAGCTTCCTCCAGAAATCGAAATGAAGGTTAATCTGGGCGATTTCAGCAGTAGACAGCTTGGGATCTCTGATGGATTCGAGGCGATTTAATTAAACCAAAAGTGAAGGCGCTCTCTCTTTTTTAAGTGTAAATGTGCCTCCACCTCTTTACAGGCCCACAGAAGTCCCAAATCCAAAAAAGAAACAATGAATACAGAGAACAAAAATGATTAATGGAAGTTCCTCTTCCGAAAGCGGACGGAAAAAATGCCGACAACAGATTATTGGATGATCCAACACTTTGTTAAACATGACGTGAGCGTTGTTATTGTTTTGAGAAAAGAAGGCGAGATGCATCTTTACACATCTCCGCGTGCATTGTTCTCACTCGGCATTTCGACGGGACTGGGAACACCCCTACATTAGATTATTCGGTGACTACCATCCTACCCATGCACTGCACATTTTCTTGGTACTGGATACCGTGGCAGCCGATCTGGCACTCCAAATTAATGATAAACTCTCTAACGAAGGAGTCAAGAAGACCTCGCGAGTATAAATGACTTTCTATCTCCGCCAACACCAACGAACAACGAAAGATGATTAATGGATGAGCCCGCTTAGGAATAGTCCTTCTACCATCCTTATCCTAACCTACACTCTTGTACAGCATACCAGTGATTGTGCTCGTATGTTGAATATTGAATCTGCACTTTACAGTGTTTTCCCAAAAAGGGAACATCGCCAATAAAGAATCCCCGATGGTATCTTTAATGGATTATTAGGCCTTGAGCGCTAAATCCCTTAGCATTGATTCGAGAAAACTCCGGGACATCATTATCCTCGACACCTTTAAGTAGCCGATGTTCCCTGGCATCACATTCAACATTTCAACTTTTCAACTTTTCAAATTTTCATTTTCGCACACTGTGTGATCCCTTGATGACTTCTTACTGTGACATTGGAACACCTTCCCCGAAGTAGATACGACTACTCGTAAACTGTCATCACTTTGTTTCAAAATGCCAAGATACGAGTAACTTCCTTGCGGACATTTCGAACTGAGGAATTGTGGAACTGTGTTGAACCCCTGGAGCGGGTGTCTGGATGAGAGTCTTCCCTCACAAATGATTGGGTGTTAATTTGTTTGAGTTGTTGATGTTGGAAAACATCAACTGCCATGCTGGAGAGGTGTTAATTGCTAGAGTATGATCTGTTATCTCTAGAATTGTCGTAAAAGACGATCACGTACCCACAGACTGTAAGGGTGAAGAGTTTTTATTCCTGGAATTGGATCCACATTTAGTGGTCCATTAAATTCGACGTCGTCTTGGGGGATACCATCCTTACGTAAGTGTTGCGTGTACAATTTTTTTTTTTGCAATTCTTTACGCAACTTTTAGTACTGGGACATGATTTAAAGTCTCGCCAAAATATTTTGTCAGGTGCGTATGTCGTCGTAAGCTGTTCAGTGAAGTGTGACGTTACGTCGTCAAAATGTGTCTGTCTTCGGGAGTTTTATGGGAACATTTTCAGCGAATTGAGTTGAGTTGGAATCTACTTTATGAGAAGCGAAATCGAAAGTAGTGCGTATTGTAGATTGCAGACTCTGTGACATAGTGAATCAGTTAAGGTTAGGGTAATCGGGGAACAAAAAGTGAGTCATTTCTTAGATTGAATTCTTGGCGGCTGGTAACGACAAATGAAGACTGTGAGAACAGTTAACACGCATCATTTGGTTCAAGCGTCAGTTGAAGTAGTCTCTTCTTTTAGTTCGAAAATAGTTCAACTATCGAAAACCAAAAAACTCACATTGCAGATGATACACCCATGGTGGTGTATGGAGGAAGTAGCTCTTAGTTCTATTACCCATAAATTACAGACCGTTATGGCATCGTGGAGGCTTAGAATAAGTCCTCGAGTGGCAGAACTGCAGAGCGTGCGCAGCATTTGCGACAGGAGCAGCTCTGATTTACTCTTCGATTCATCCAGAGTTCCATGTTTTTGAGAGCAGCTTTTTAGACCCACTCGCCGTCGGTCGGTGGGAATTAAAAACGAAAAAACTGGAGACTTAGATGATAAGTTTGGTGAAATACTTATGAAGTACTCTTAGTTGGTAGAGGAAATTTTCCGACAGTAGAAACTTTTTCTGGCTCAACAATTCCCCCCGGGTGATTGGTGTCCATTGTGCAATTGTACTGCATAAGGAAATGTTGATGAAATTGAACTTCTTCATGTAGATGTTGGCACTTTTGTTCTCCAATTGGAACAATTTTTTGTAAACATTTAGACTGCAACTCCATTGCAATTTGATTTTCTTGACTATCTTGCCGACTGTGACATCTTTTTTGCAGGAAGTCTGGCTGTTTATTCCCGTCAGATGATCGGCTGAGATCAACAAAATCTAGACCACAAAGTTTTTGAGTCCACTTGTATGGTTTCCAAAAAAATTATTTTAAGCTAGTCGTCGGACTCTCATCGGCTTTGAGTTCGTGGAGTTGGAACTTGCACTTCAGTGATGGATTTGTGTCTCCCGACGTTCATTGGCAAATTGTCCATGTTCGAACTCAAAGCAGCAGTGACAAAGCCAAAGGAGGGAAAATATCGTATCTCAATGGAAATGTTGCCCTCGGTCTCTTCACATTGGACTATCGTGAAGCTGACAAGCAGTGGAAACTTATATTTATTTCCGTGATGTCTGACTTGTTTGTGTCTTTACTTCGTTTTGCAGCAACTTCTTCTGTGTCAGAGTTTTGATTGTATTCCTAAAACATCTCTGCACCTGCTAGATAGGATTCAAAACCGTGCGATAAAACTTATTGACGATACTAATATCAGTCAATCAATGGACACCCTCGAACACCGACGAAATGTCTCGTGTCTCACTTTGTTTTATCGCTACTTCCACCACCAGTGCTCCACTGAAATCGCCAGTAGCATTCCGCCCATTCAAACTTTCAACCGTAACACCCGTCTCGCTATGAATGCTCATCAGTATACCCTCAAGCCCATTTTCGGACGTACTCTAAAATATCGTGATTCGTTCCTAAGCCGTACATCTCGCTTATGGAATGCCCTGCCGATCTCTGTATTTCCTGGTCGTTATAACTTGCAAACATTTAAAAACAATGTACATCGGTACCTCTCTTTTCTTCCTCCCTAAATTTCCTTTGCCCGCGCTGTGTACAATCACTTTAAGGGTACTCAAACCCCTTGAGCACGCGCTCATTATAAAAAAAAAAAAAAAAAAAAAAAAAAATTCAGGGAACACGTCATTATCCCATTTGACAGCTTCATACTGACGAACATCTTCTTCTATTCTTCTGTCAATGGTGACATTCAACGATGGGCAGAATATCTGAGCGAATGACGATAATTTCATGCACAACATGTAAAGTGACTAAAATTGGTTGTAGTCGTTTAGTATCTTTCAAACGTATTGCCAGCGATGGTCCGAATGACTACAAATGTTCATTTGTCTTGGCGATCTTCTTAGTTTCATTTCCATTGCAGTACTCTGCTTTCTTTGCAAGAATTCCCACTCCAACATCACCAGTCTCTTCATATGTTCCGACACTTTGGTTGCCTCTGGCTTAGAAAAAGAAGTCGCGGATTTCTCGTAAAACTCTTCTTCGGGCACAACTTACTTGGTTTTAAGGTCCTAGGTGGACCTGAGTCTTAAGCAACATCTAGACATCTCTAGACAGCCTTTTCATTTGCCAGCTCCTCTTCTTTGGCGTGCGTAACCTGAGGTGTGATCTTCCTCTGCTGCGTTTTCCATCGGTGATTGATTTGAAGACTTTGCAAGCTGGTGCCCACCACCTCTACATGAACTAGCCATCTTAGCCGATGAATTAAACTAAGTCCATGTCGATATTAGTTAAACTTTCTGCTCACGATCAGTTGATTCAATCAGGCCCGCAGATCACTCGAAGCACTCTTTACTCAGCCTTTTTTTATAAGTCTATGCGTTTGTGCAATAGAAGATTACTGGGGTGGTCAATGTTTTACAGTTTTTTGCGCTCAAGGCATTTACAGCGCGGGCGAAGGAAAATCAGGGAGGATGGAAAGAGAGGTACCGGCGAACGTTGTTTTCAAATGTTTGAAGGTTATAATGACTAGGAAATAAGGAGTTAGGCAGGGCATTCAATAAATCGTACGAATCAAGAACGAATCACGATATTTAAGAGTACATCCGAAAGTGGGCTTGAAGGTATACTGATGAGCATTCATAATGAGACGGGTGCTACGGTTAAAAGTTTGAAGGGACGGAATGCTACTGGCGATTTCTATAGAGCACTGATGGTGGAAATAACGATAAAACAGAGTGAGACCCGAGACGTTACGTCGGTGTTCACGGGTGTTAATTGACAGACTGATATTAGTATCACCACGGTTTTGAATCCTATCTAGCAGCTGTAGAGATGTTTTAGGTGCACCCGACCAGATGTGGGCATTGTGCTCAAATGGTTTGCATACAGATCGCTGTGTTCGTCGATAATAGGTGGGTTTTTTGGTGTCCGTATCAGTGCTTAATTTTCAGAGCCCAAAAAAACAGCTGTCGGTGTTAACTATTAACACTTGCTTAATTTGGAAGTACGACATTTTATTTGTCCAAAAAGTGGCATGTTTTGGCGTTCCAATACAAGACATCGCTATCATGGAAAAATTAGTCTGGAGGTACTGTTTCTACTTCTGCGTTAACACCGATAAATTGTTAGTGTAATTGACATGCAGATTTTAAATAAGCGCTGATACCAATGCCAAAAAAAACACATCCGCACAGGTAAGTATTTATCCAGACCTCTGCATGATTGTGGCTCTGGTCTTGGCTTGTGAACTTGAACGAAACTCTTAGGAAAGATGTTAACTCTCTAGGAGCCGCAAGCTTTCTAATTGGATATCCTGGAGAACTGGACAAGCTTAGCAGAGAAGCCAAAAACCGAACTGGGTTTGCTTAACATTCTCCAACATACACTGTCGTATCCAGCCTTTAAATCGACAAATAGACGGTGGGTATCAATTTGAGGGTCTGCTCCAAAATCTGTTGTGTAAAAATCAGGCCGATGAATTACAAATCAGTTAGTTGAGACAATGCTGTAGGCGGTGATACAGTACGGCAGAGAAGGTCCTATAGGCGATGTTATGGATGGCTCAATAGTCGGCGCAGAGTTCATCGAGTTCGGGTAGTCAAAATTATTGCTCCATTGTCCAGCTAAAATACTTAGTTCTGCCTACCAGTGGAACTTTGATCGTCATCACCCTCTAACAATCTGCAGAAACGTATCTACAATATTTGACTGCAAATCTACCACTAAGTTTCCTTGTGAGTTCTTAAAGGCTCCATTCGCAATTTATGATAAAATTGCCAGACCCGCACTTCTCGTGCTCTACTTCCTTCGTTCTAAGACGACAGTGTTTTTCCTTGTTTTTTTTTTGCTTTTAGAACACACGGGCCATTTTAGTGGCATTTTCAGTGCCACACTTTATGCTTTCTGTTTCTCTACGTGCGCCGGTCGGCATTAATAGCCAAATCACTGGCTTCTCAGTGAGCAAAATCTAGCACATCAGAGTCGGGTTATCTAATGGCTTTTTTCCAGCTTTGCCATCAGGTTTCGGAACAAGATCCGCGAGGCGTTATATGTCGATCGAGGTCAAGAGCTGCAATTATTTGGCAAAGGCCCTTACGCTTTCTTGTGATGGCAGCCTTCCGGCGCCAACCTTCCACAGGGTATTTTCTCTTCTTTGTGGCATTTGGCTCATTCGCATTCATACCTTCGCCACAACAAGATTGTTGTTCGAGCCAATATTGGCATCCCAGAACCTCCGAACATCGTGAATACTGTTGGGGCCTTGCGTGGATCACAGTGTGATCAAACAGGAGACCCCCAGGTCCTCTTATGAATGTCGAGATGTGGGAACGTTTTCGTCGATGCTATATTTGCCAACTACATGTATTAGACTGAAGTTGGCGTATGTAGTAGGCATTCAGAGGTGTGAAACTCAATACTCCCTGCCGTTGTCTGCTTCTTATGAGAAATCACAATCAGAATGGGCTCGGTTTGCCTTTTTTCCCGGCCATTACCGCACAGCACTTCCACATATCTGCGATGATACCTACTTTATAGGAGTCCAGGCCTTCGTGAGTTGTTGGGATGGGATGCACGTAGTCTAATAAGGTTCCTAATATTAGCATAGGAGGTATCAATCACATCTGAGGGTTTCGGTTGCTTCATTTTATACCTGGAGGGCTTGTGTTTTGCTGCACCCCGACTGTGGTTACTAGCTCTGCACGAGTTTAAAAGTGCTTCCGCCACCCGGTGTACACATCTCTACTTCAAAAACCCTGACAGCTGGTTACGAAGCTGCTTTCAGATCTGGCTGAATACGTCAAAATAACCCTAAAAGAGGATTAAAAGGTCAAGAGGCTGGATCCACGCAACACTACTGATTTTTTCAAAGTCCTGACTCGCGCTGGCGTTAAATCAAGCACTTGACGTGAACCTAAGCTACTACACTACAGACCCAAACCATGCTTCAGCCAGTCAATATGATCTTAAGACGGTACTCTAAGCAGGCTCCTTTAATCTCCACAAATTTAAAACTTGGCTGTGAAACCAATCACAATAAGACCATAACATGACTTAGCGGCATATAGCTAATCGCACTGTACTTCACTAGCTATCTCCCTACACTACAAGTCCATTCCTTCAATTAAACGTATTTCCTGCTACCTCTTCTATAAAAGTGCTTACATATGTGGACTCTGGTTAGAGGATAGCGCTTCAACTCTATAAGACCATCATCAATCAAAATCGCCTATTTGAGCTTTGTCCTATTTTAGGATGTTTCATAAAATCAACTTTAAAAATAAAGAAACCCGAAGCCTTCTTGAAGAATTCTTTTCGCCTACAAATCATCGTTCTCACGGAACTTTTGAGATTTCCAGATTTTGTCCTCGAGCAAAAAATTCTGATCCAACACCGATAAGATGAGAAATTTAAATATTCCAAAAATACTCGCACAAATCTGAAGAACAAAAAATAAACGAGATTCCCGCCTTGGCCAAGTTCATGGTGGAAAGTAATTTAGATGAACACTAGATTGTTTGATTAATGGTCTTTGAACCTTTTCCATTGCCCTGAGCTAGAAATTTTTGTACGAGAACTCCAAATCAGCACGGAAGCCCCCTTTTGAAATATACGCAACCGAAAATGCCATTGACTTTCAGTCTAACCACAAAGCCAGCTGACTTAATTAATGTTATTTCCCCTTAAAATCGCCCGACGATTTACACCAACACAACCAACACTACCACCCACCCCCCCAAATGAGGACAACCCTTAAAGAAAAACAAAAAGTTTTGGTTCATCTAATTAAATGTGGTGCAGAACAAGTTCTCGGGGAAGCCCATAGTCTGAAAAAGTTTTCACAAGTCGACTCCTGTGGTTGGCTTGTACAATATTTAGCAAAACACCAACAATAATCTAGGGGTTGGGGGTACTATTACGAGTAAGTGGACGATGGACGATGAACAACACATCGCTTGGGTGGATACAGTTTTCTAAGGGCTTGAAGGTGCTTTTAATCGGTTCGTCATGCACCGAAACGGAAGTTACTTTCGGATGTTGGTTTCTACTCAGCTAACTTTGTTTTAGGGGACACAAACGACCAACAACCAAACCGACAACAACACAAAACAAACACAAAAATCAACTTTTCCCTTTCTACTCGTATGTATAACTCACACAAGTTGTTGTATATAGTTGTGGATTTCGAGGGCCAAAATAAATAAATTAGAAGTTTGAAGAGGAAAAGATGTCAAGAATGCATAATTCGCCGTCGATTAACCTATACAAGAAGGTGACTAGTTTTTGTGGTATGATATCCGTACTCCTTAGTACAAAAATGCAGTGTTCCATACACAAAGACAAATGTAATTTGTATTCAAATCTCCCAGTGCAGTGTTATTGTCTATTTTCAAGGCTACAGCACCTAGTGAGTAACAAATAACACTCATCAATTGTACACATCGTTCCGATGAAAATTCAATTAAAAAACCCATAAGGAAGCTGGAACCTGTCCAAACGGGAGAACCTCAGAAACACAAAACCCAACAAGCACACATCCGACCAAGCGATGAAAATTCCTTTCGTTATCCTTTATTCATGATTGCATCGAAATTGGACTCGGACTAGGACTTCACATCAACAAAACACAACAACTCAATCCACTTTGGCAAATCGAAATGACAATGAGCACAGAAAACAACAGAACGCCCCATGGGTGGCAGTGAAAGATATCCGTAAAACATCACTACAGCATACAGATACACGTTTGGGAAGGAAAATCTTCACAATTGACACGTAACCTAACGATACGGAGAGAATATCTGTTGTGTCCTTGAATCGGGCGAAGATATTGAGACATTTGCGATTCTTCCTGGCTGTACTCGTAGTACGAGTAGTCAAACCAAAGCCAATGTTTTCAAACATTTCAAGAGATTGGCTGCTATTAGTGAGAGCGCAGCATGTACGAGTACTCGTATCTACCCATCCGGTATAGGTACATGGTGCTGCATGGAGGAATCAGTACGAGTGCATATGTATGAAGAAAAACGATTAGACGAGTGTCCTTGAGGATTAGTATGTATTTTGCTATGAAAAAGTAGGTACAGATGAATTGGTCACTGTTGGCGGTGTCATAAATCTTCGATGATCTTTTTACTCTGCGCTATGATTGAGATGTCTTCAGGAAGGTGATGTGTTTTTCTATTTTATTGTTGGTGGACGTGGAGAAATTGTGTAAGAAGTAAACGACCATTATGTGTTTTTGAGAAAATTCTGACATCAAACACTGGCATAGAATTACGAGTACTAGGAATGAAGTTTGAACTACATATGTGGTGATCTAGGGATTTGAGGAATATAACTCGTAGGGTAGGGAACGCATTTCAAGATTAGGCAGCAACGTGTAGACCTTCTTTCGGGCTTAAATCAGAAAACAGAACACGTAACATATTTTACATATGAACACCAACCTACAGCTCTCCCCATCGCCGACTGCACAAGCCAAGTTGGTCGAGGTCCTTTTCCAATTGTTCGCGACATTTAAGGTGAGGTCTTCCCTTACCCTGTTGCCCACCCGTAATGGATTCAAAGACATTTCGGCCTCATTCACTCATTCGGTGTACATTCGCTAAACATGTCCTAGCCATTCGAGCCCATGAATTAAACCACATTTGACCAGGTCAAAGTTGCTATACAGCCCATATACTCGTAGTTCGCTCTTATATATTCATCTCCAAATTCCGTTTATGCAGACAAGACCGAAGAACTTTTCTCTCAAAGCAATCCAGCACAAGAAAGACTGGCAAAAAAGAACTGATGCAGTGGTTTCTTTATTGCTTGTGAGAGTTCCTTCTTGATCCAATGAAACAGACATTGGAAGGAGTAATTTTTGGTTTGGTATCTACGGTGGTATTATTGTTTGAATTAAAAGCTGAGCCCAAGTTTTTTATCACCTCAAAGTTATAGTTTTCAGCTGTGACATGTTGTCCGAGCCGTTGATGTTGAGTGTTCTTTCTTGTCGACAGCATACGTTTGTATACTGCGTTTTACCCTCATCAACCGCTAGACTCATCTTCACTGCCTGTGTTCTGCCACCGTGGCCGCAAATTCTCTAGACATTTCTCGCTGATTTGTTAGCACAAAGGCAATGTCGTCAACTTATATAGAGTTTTCCAATAAGGACTTGACAATTTTTTTTAAATAAAACGCAAACCATTTGAGATATTTCAAAAACTTTATTGTTTTTGAAGTACAATCATAACATTTATGAATGGAACTCGACTTCGTTCATATGGCCACCGCGGGCACGTTTGTATCGGTCGATTCTTTGGACCCAATTTTCAACGACTCAGCCACACATTTCGGCCGAAACGGCCGATATTTCGCGTTTAATGTTGGCTCTGAGCTCTGGCATAAATCAATGACTTAACGTAGCCCCACACAAAATAGTCAAGTGGCGTTAAATCGCACGAACGAGGCGGCCAATCGACTGGCCCATTTCTTGAGATAACACGCTCACCATACTTACTCTTCAATAAATCGATTGTAGCGTGTGCTGTGTGGCTTGTGGCTTGTGGCACCATCCTGTTGAAACCACATATCGTCCAATTCGGGCCAAAAATAATCGGTGATCACGGCTCGATAACGTTGACCGTTCACAGTAACGTGACGATCGTTATCGTCGATGAAAAAATATGGCCCAATAACGCCGCCGGCATGTAATCCGCACCAAACAGTTATTTTTTGTGGATAAAGTGCGATGAAGTTCATCATCTTGGCGCATCTTCTCCAGAACCCAATCGAAGAACGTACGTCGCTTCAAATGGTCCATCGGCTTCAGTTCTTGAGTCAGCTTGATCTTGTATGGGTGTAAACCAAGATCCTTACGCAAAATACGCCATAATGTGGTCTGAGCGATGCCCAATTCTTGAGACCGCCGTGGAATTGTCTGATATGGATCGTTTGCTACGGACGCCTGAACGGCAGCGATATTTTCGACCAACCCGTTCTCTCACTGACACGGCAACATCACACAACGAATATGTAGACTCAAATTTTTGCACTAAACTTGTTATTGCCTGTCTATTAGGGCGAGAACTATGACCGAAAATTGGAGTTAACGCTCTTAAAGTTGCAGTCACCGACTCCGAATTTCGGTAGAATTTTTATAATTTGCCGACGTTGCTCGTTCGTGTACTTTACCATGATGAAAATGTTAGGTTTACTGAATAAATTGACAGTGACAGTTTGATGATTAGTGAAAGAATGCGTTCACAAATTAAATTCAAAGCTGGCAAGTCCCTATTGGAAAACCCTATACTATGTAGCAGTTCTACAGACTTTTGAAATGCTGTGCCTCCGATATAGGACCATGGACTATACAAGAATTGTGGTATGTATGATGTTGAGGAAAATACATGGCAGCGTTCCACTTTACTGAAATCCTTCTTTGACATCAAATGCCTCGATTGTGTCATAGCTGACTTTTATGGAGCATCAAGCGTTTTCGGTTGTCCTCCTACACAAATGGACGAGTTGGTACGGATTTCTGAGTCTCTTCCAAGTGAATATCTGGTCGATGGTGGACTTACCAGGCCGATAAGGACCTATCAGATTGGTAGGAGTTTAAAGGAGACTTATTCGTCCATAAATGACCCAGCTTAGAAGTTTTCCGTCCTTTCGGATCTAACACCCTGCACCAAAATATAGGCCGAACGTCGATGCGAAATATTGCAATGGCTTGTACCCGTATTCGGGGTCTCAGTCTTTACAAGGAAATACCCTTCTAATTAACCATCAGCCAGATTGATCACATTGTGCCAAGGGTTGGGTTTGTAGTTTCAGATAAACGCTAATACTAGGCGGCGCAAAAGTCATCACCCAATCGAAAGATGCTATAATTTTTGCAAATGGCAGCGAATGTCAATTATACTTTGACATTTGTGAAGTAAACAATTACAAAATACACCTCAACAAGACATGAATTGTCATATTGGCACAGCGTGAATGTCGGCGCAGATTTCCCGATCGTCCGACACCAACAGGGCAAACATTACGACGTTTAACCGCTCACCTAGAAGAGTACGGAATAATACGAGATGTTGCCAGGTCTGACAGGCTCCGGTGCAGTCGTTCTACTGAGAATATCGCAGCTGTGTTTGAAGATGTCGCAGAGGACCCTGGAGTATCGGTCAGACGACGTGCCACGCAATTGGACATCAATCGGCGGTCTTTACAAATAATTTTGGTGAAAGACTGTAAGATGTTCCCTTATAAAGTGCAGACAGTTCATCAGCTGTTTGCTGCTGACCGCCAGCCGCGTGTAACCTACGCTCAAGTCATCCTTCAAAACCGTGTGATAAAACTCATAGCTGATACTAATATCACTCAAACAATGGACACCCTCGAACACCGACGTAATATTTCATGTCTCACTCTGTTTTATCGCTATTTCCACTACCAGTGCTCCATAGAAATCGCCAGTAGCATTTGGCCCCTTCAAACTTTTAACCGTAACACCCGTCTCGCTATGAATTCTGATCAGTATACCCTCAAGCCCACCATCGGACGTACTTTAAAATATCGTGATTCGTTGCTAAGCCATTCAACTCGCTTATGGAATGCCCTGCCTAGCTCTTTATTTCCTAGTCATTATAACTTTCAAAGATTTAAAACCAACGTTTACCGGTACCTCTCTTTCCATCCTCCCTGATTTTCTTTCGAAAAGCGGGCAAAGTGCAAGCATTTTAAGGATTATTAAATCCCTTGAGGGCGCGCTAATTATGTAAAAAAAAAAATCCTGAATCTCGACCACGAGAGAGACAACTTTTCATCGAAAGTCATCTTGAGCGACGAGGCCAATTTCCCTCTCTGTAGATATGTGAATAAGCAAAATTATCGCTTCTGGGGCAGCGAAAATCCGCGTATAACCCACAAAGAGCCATTATACCTGCTCAAAATTACTGCATGGTGTGCTGTTTACGTTGGAGGCGTCAACGGGCCTTAATTTTTTCGAAAACTACTACTGTGGACGGCGAGCGCTACAGAATCATGCTCAACGACTTTCTCCTTGAATTGGAACTGGAGAAGATGTGGTTTCAACAGGATGGAGCAACGGCGCATACTCCACTAGCCACAGCCGAAATTCTGAGAGCTGCATTTCTTGGTCGCCTAATCTCTCGTTTTGGTGATTTGCACTGGCCGGCAAGATCACCTGATTTGAGCCCTCAAAGAGAATATTCGTCAGGAATGCGAGGACCTATCACCGGAAGTTTTGGCAAGAGTGATGGAAAATGCCACAAATCCGCCACGAATGGTCATCAATTCTGGCGACGGCCACTCAGCTGACATCTTTTTTTCGACATCAAATAAAATTACAGCCAATGAATATCCGATGGCAACTTTTGCGCGTTTTTCACGGCTTGGATTGTGGTAATATCTACTTTAAAGCAGCGTATGACAACCGCAAATTGTTTGGCTGCACGTGGTCTGTTAAGGGTCCTAACATTTCAAGTGCACAGCCGAAATTCGTCGATCTTAAAACGTCGTCAACATCATATCTGTTTTTAAAATGTCGTTTTCTTTCACCCCCACACGCTATTGGAAGATCTATCTATTTTTTTTTTAAATGTTTTTTTTATTTTATTCAATGTAGTAGCTTGATACACTTATTCCAGCGATTTTCCAACTTCTTGATTCCATCCGGTCTGCAAAATACTCCTCCGTGGCGTCGATGATTTCCTTGCGTGAGCTGAATTTTTTATTGATGAGCCATCTTTTGAGGTTTGGGAAGAGATAATAGCCCGAGCAAGCCAAATTGGGCCAATACGGTGGATGCGATAGCAATTGGAGGATTTCGGCCTTCAATTGCTCCAATAATGCACAGTAATACTCGCTGTTGATGGTTTTTCCTTTTTCGAAGTAGTCCACGAAGAGTATGCCATGACAATCCCAGAAAACCAACGCCATAACTTTTCCGACCCATCGAACCTCCTGTTCTCTGATGTGTAATAGTGGATCCAGGTTTCATCAACAGTTACCAATCGACGCCAAAAGTCCGCCCGATTCCGCATCAGCAAGTCCAAACACTCTTTCGAAGTGTTCTCGAATTCGTGTTTTTTTTTTGGTCAGGAGTTAGCATGCGCGGCACCCAGCGGCAGAATATGCAGAATATTGCCCAAAATATGGCAATCCTTGTGGTATCTGCTAGCTCGCGCACCTTCACTTTCCGATCAGTCAACACCATTTTTTTTTTTGACATTGTCCTCGGTAACCGCATCGGAGGGCCTACCGCTGCGGACTTGATCGGTAGTGGAGATGCGGTGTAATCTGACTTATGCTCCCATAATATTTATCCAACTTTTCTTTTGTTTGCTTCGCCGTTTTGCCTCTCAAAAAATAATGTTTTGGGAGAGAACGAAAATCGTTTTTGTCCATACTCAACATGATGCCAAACACTTCAACAACAATCAGCTGTCAAAACAAAACTAAAGGCAGTATCGCACTGAAATTTGGCATGACTGCCTAAATATGAACGGATTTCAAGGCACCATAACCTTTTTTGCAGTAGGAGTGCATTCTGGAGGTCAAGGAGGTTACTTTTCACCCCACCTTGTATAATGAAATCGCCCGCAGAAGGACTTCATTATTAGGACGAGAGAGTTTTATTTTGTGAATTTTGGCATAAAAGGCCAAAGTGCATCGCCATGGCTTAGTTTACTGGTCAACCGAAATCTGAAGATTGACAGTAATGAACGTACTCGTACATACGAATATCTGAATATCTGATTGTTAGGCAGCCTGAATGTCTTACTTCTGCTGGAATTATCTGCTATCTTATTCCACTGGGAATACGGTCTCATGTGTCAAGTGTATTTTAAATTTAGATAAATACATACTATTGCTGTGACTATGTATGAGCTATTGTGTTGACCAAAAACAAACTAATTTGAATAATACAGTTCCAAAAAAAAACTTTTTCGTTTTGGGTCAGTCACATACGAGAGACTCTACTAAATGTGGTTTCGGTGGTTATCTATTGAATGCGGATACCACGGACTGCATGGGTAGAAGAGAGTCTGTCTACGAAATGTTGCCATTTGTGGTGGTCTGTTTTGGCTTTTATTAGCAAATGGACAATATTTAAATGTCCTGTTAGTTCACACAAGCTTTTCGTTTATACGAGTAGTGTTCAGTTCATTTGTGTGACGTTTGGAGTATAAGGACATGAGCTTAACGCCAGGATATGTGCATACGTACTTATGGACATACAAAATTAGTTTGTATCATGTTCTGTGGAGTATTTAATTGTTGGTTAGTTCTTTCTAAAAGTGGTTACGGTTAAAAAGTTAAAGGAATACTGGCAGCATCATTAACATTTCGCTCGTATGATTTAGTTATGAGAGTTGTAGGAGTATCCAGTTGATATGAGTTGTTTGTGGAGCCTTATTCTGTTGATCACCATCATATAGGACTTAAAAAGAGTACAAATTGGCTGGGAATTTGTTATGGTTTGACTACTATAGCGAATATTTTAATTTGTGCTGCTTAGTTCATTTAGATTCAAGGCATCTGATTTGTAGTAAGCACTCAAATAAGTCGTCATTATAGGAAATAAAGGAAATTACTCGTATAGGCTTCCTTCTAAGGGATTTCACTTCAAATTCCAATCATTATCTAACAAAGTTTTCTTACTAACTTTTCGTTTGGCGCTGGCTTCAATTTCTGGCTTTGTGCCTTTGCATTATTGTTCCGGGAAGTTATTATATTTGGATGCGGATTGCCTGTCTTTTGATTGAGATTGCTTTTCTTTCTAGTTTAACACTGCTTTCTAAAATTGTATAGAGAGAGGATTGTGGACTTCTTATTCAGATGAATGGGCTAATTCAGACCCTCTGTTAAGGGTGAGGTTAAGGGCTAGGCCACTCTAGAATTTTGCTTTCAATGGTCGCTTAGGACCTTGTAGGAGTCTACAAGCTCGACAAGCTCGAGTCGACACGCTCCTAAATTGGTGACCCCGACTAAAAAGAATTATATATTCTGTCGTGTAAATATTTTTTTTTTCAACGACAAAATGCCCGAGGACGACCAGAAACAGCTAAAGTAGATGCTCCAATAATTCAACAGCAAGACGGTTCAGTAGAAGCGCAATTGTATTATTTGGAAGAACTAATATCAACAGCAACAACTAATTTCCCGACAGACACTAGTAGTGGCAGGGGCAGAAGTTGAAGCTAGCCATGCTCGTGTGCGACCACCACCATTTTGGCGCTAAAATGTAAAGCTATTGTTTGCACAACTCGAGGTGCAGTTTACGCCTGTGAATTTGCGAACTGATGCCGGAAAATTCAACATTGTCATTGCAAATCTCGATCAGACCACAGCCACGGAAGTACAAGACAGCATCATCGATCCACCTGCTGTTAAAGAACTCATTTCTCGTTTGGCCTCATCTAGAGACTAAAAGATCAGGCAAATGCTAGATTGAGAACAGCTAGGTGACAGGAAGCCGTCTCAATGTCTTCGATGTTTGAAAGATTTTGCTGCATGTACCCTGGCCGACGATGCTTTGGAAGCGTATAGAAGCCTGCTTGAGATTTTTAGTCCCTATAATCATCCAATTAACCTTGCTATTAATGTTAAGGAAAAGCGGTAAAAGCGCATCGACGTCATGTTAAACTGTACCCACTGTGAGCGAAAGATTCGGAAATGTCAACCCGGCGTCTGACGCAAAGGTTTGTCCTTCATCCATCCACTAGTTGGAAAACTTTGGAAAAAGATCCCCGCCTTCACCCATTTAAAGTTCAGCTGGTACAGGAACTGAATCCAAGAGATCATGGCTTGCAACGAGAGTTCTCGTACGGGTCTCATCAGAAGAATTTGTGCACAAGCAAAAGAACCAAGTCCAAAGACGACTCATGAACCCCAATTACTCGTATACCCACAAGACTGCACTGAAGTGTGTGGTGCTGACTTCAGTGGCATCATCGGTCTTTTTTTTTCAAAAATGAGGTTCGCATTACCTGACAGTGATCAAGAACTATTTCTTCAAAAATGTGGATGGAAATGGAAACTAATGCAGAAGATATGCTATTCCAGTAGCATATGGCATGGTGGAACACAGATCTGCAGTGTCTTCGTAAAGAAGCCAGAAATCTTCTAAACAGGTCACCAAAGACTAATTTTTAGGAAACCTGAAATCTTTAAAGATCGAAGCAACAAGAATATATGTTAAGAAGAATTATTCGGATTTCGAAGAGTGACTCTTATAAGGACTTTTGCGAAAGCTCGAAACTGTGGGTGAAACCAGTGGGCTGGTCAAAGTCATCAAAAGAAGGCAATCAACCAGGCTGGAGCACCTCCGAAGATCTGATGGTACCTATACTGAGTCGAAAGCAGAGACTCTACTTCTCATGCTTGAGGATCACATCCCAGGTTACCTAATCAGAACCAGCTCACAACCAGCTCCTATTAATGAATCTGCTAGTAAGCTGAATAACAACACTCCGTAGCTGGTATATCTTAGCGATTGTGTTGACGGATGAGGACATTAAACATTCTATTGCTTATATCAAGTCGCCTGGCACCGATGGCTTATACCCAGTTATCTTACAAAAAGGTAAGAGTATATATTAGCTGCTGGTAACTTTGAAGTGAATCTTCAATGCTAGCCTGGCACTGGCATACATACCGGAACCCTGGCGAACGGAGAGAGTAGCCTTTAGCTTCAGACCCATAAGTCTGACTTCCTTCCTAGTGCATAGCATGGAGAGAATAGTCCACATCCATGTGCGCAAAACCCCCTTGCGAATGCATGTTCTGTTCGCGATCCAACACGCTTACCAACGCAGAAGATCTTGTGAGAGTGCGTTTCAAACTCTGGTAGCAGAATTGTACAAGAAGGAACTCGCGCTGGGCATTTTCATTGGCATTGAACGTGCTTTCGACAACGCAAATTTTGACGGCCTATATAACAATGCTGGTGAATAGGACACTGATTGCAGATGCTGGCTGTGGCTCGGCCTCCTGGCAGTGCAAAGAATCTGTAGGCAAGACATGGGGCCTAAAACCGAAATGGTTCCTCTGGAACTACACAGATTTCTAAGAACGAACTGGGTCGGCTGTATGGAGGCCTTTTCCGAGCACGCCTGCTTCCGCTCTAGACGCATTGATGAATCTCACTTCATATTCATATCATGTGCTGTACTCTTAAAGCCATCTTCCGTTTAAAAAAAAAGGTGGTCTTTGGCACAACACGCACTGGAGCTTTGATGCCATCTATCGCAATGAAACCACAATTACTGGTACAGAAAAACTACGAAATCAACTTTCACTGTGCCCATAACTAGTTTCGGTCAGAATCTAAGCAAGGAAAGAACTGTAGTCGGGGTCTTCACGGAGGGCTGTGGAACCGATATAGCATGCGGCAATGCTGGTGTCTTTCTGGAGACAGACAACGATAGATTTCACTCCTTGTTAGACTTGCATCTGTCTTCCAAGCCCAGTGTCAATTAAGTGGCTGCACTTTTAAGTGCTGACAGTTTAATTTAATATTCATAAGAAGTGCTCAACAGGGTGCCTAAAAATAATAATAATAATAATAATAAATAATAAATAACGAAACTATACAAGTGGTAATGGATGCAGACGTGGAAACAGATATGGAAGTGGCGCCAAGAAAGAGGATAAAAAAAACTTCTTAGCCCGGCGGAAATTGAGGTTGCACCTCCAAAAACCAAAAAAAAAAAAAGAAGGCGAGGAGGATGGAAGACAGCGACGCCGCTGTAATGACGGAAAATGAAATGGCTACAGGGGAGAAAAAAACCAGGAGCCAGGTGAGTGAAGTAGGTATTAAAAACATTGATTTTAATGATGTGACAAAGTTGACCAGGGTGCTAGCCGACTTGGCAACAAAGGTGGTCGACGTAGTGTTCGAGAAAGTGGTAGACCCTGTTTTAGCCAGGAAAATTAGGTGTGCGGTCATGGGCTACGACCAAGTAGTTTGGCAGCATATGGCCGAAAATAAAACGCTGCGGGGAGCAAATGATGCCCTGATTAAAGTATCTAAGCGTCTTCATGGAGTGGCTGCACCATTGGTAGCAAGTTGTACTAAACGAACTGAAGCAGTGACTACCAGCAGCGCCGTCAAAGTTGCTAGCTTTGCGCAAGTTGCCGCCAGTGCGGTAAGGAAAGAGGCCACTAAAGTTGTGGAATTGGCCCAGACAGTGAAGGCACCGCTGCCCACTTGGTCAGTGGTAGTACGAAGTAAGAAGTCGGCTGTTTCCTCCACGGAGGTAGTATCCAGAATAATGGACAAGATCGCACCCACCCTGGGAGTAAGGGTTAATGCGGTTAGACCGCTCAAAAATGGGGGCGTAGTAATACGCACTCCCTCGGCTGCTGAAAGAGAGCAGATTTTTAGCAGCAAGAAGTTCAAGGATATGGACCTTGACGTGGCAGTGCCCGAGAAACCGGGCAATAGGGTCATGGTACATGGCGTACACACCAGCCTATCGCTGGAGGAATTTATGGCGGAGCTACACCATCTGAACTTCCCAGAGACTGCCGAACAAAGTAGGCTGAAAGTGGTTTCCAAACCATGGAAGGTTGCTGAAGGGGCTACTACAAATGTTGTGCTAGAAGGCCCAGCTGCAGCCATAGAAGCCTTGCGTAGCACGGGCAGATGCTACATTAAGTGGTTTTCGTTCCCTGTAAGGGAATACAAAGTAAGAGTGGGATGCTTCCCCTGCTTTGCTCCGGGGCATAGTGTTGCCGACTGTCCTCATAAGGAGGATGTTTGCCGTCGTTGCGGGCTGGAAAGCCATAAGGCAGTTAGCTGCAAGGCAGCTATGCATTGCAGGAACTGTGCTGCAAGAAGACGTTCGGCTGATCATCTTATGGGGTCAACCGACTGCCCCATGCATGTAGCAGAGTTGGCAAGGTTGGCAGCCAGAAACTAGGACTATGAAGATAGTCCAACAAAATTGTCAGGGCGCTTTTTCGGTAGGGGTTGACTTAGGAGCTCAATTGGTTAGGCAGGGCTGCAGCATTGCCCTGGTTCAGGAGCCCTACACATCTGATGGATGTGTTAGGGGTTTGCCTGCAGGAATGCGAGTCTTCCTTGATACCAGAGGAAATGCTGCAATTGTTATATGGGATGTAAACTTAGTTTGTGTGCCTGTTTCCTCCAGCGAACGAGGTGTTTGCGTAAGCGTGGAAGGCGCTTTTGGCAGGGTTTTTCTTGCCAGCATCTACTGCAAATACAGTGAGGCAATTGACCCATACATTGAGTATATGGATGGTTTGTTTTCGCTTGCCGGCAGTGAACCCCTCATTATCGGTGTTGACGCCAATGCAACCTCCCCTCTTTGGTTTAGCAAGGAAACCGGACCCTTAACGGGTAACCGGAGCCAGAATCGGGGGAATGTTCTTGGTGAATGGGTCGTTGCGCGCAATGCCCATGTTATCAACGAGCCGATTGAGGTGTATACCTTTGATGCGGCCATCGGTGGCAAGAGTGACATTGACGTTACTTTTGCCAATGAGGCAGCTTTTAGGGCGTTTAATTTTAGGTGGCGTGTTAGCGTAGGGGTGAGTGATCACAACTGGATTCAGTTTTAGATCACTCATGCAATAAATGAAAGCAGCATAGTTTCAGACAGGAGATGGTGTGTGCGAGGCGTTGACTGGAGTGTTTATGGTGCGCGTATACTTGCGGAGGTTTCCTCCCTGACACCGCAAGTGTACGGCAGCTTAAGCATAGACCGGCAAATCGCGCACATTAATGAGTGCGTATGGCGGGTTAACGACGAACTCTTCGAGAGGAGCCGTAGGGCGAATCAAAAAAGGGTAAGTTGGTGGAACCGTTGTCTGACAGAAAAGCGAAGGGTTGTCAGAAACCTAAGGAAGCATGTCCAAAGGGCTAGGGCGACTAACGCTGAGAACCTGGCTCAGCTGGGCATTGCCTTTCGGCAAGGGCTCGCTGTGTACAAGCGTCTCATTGTCAGCACAAAGGAGTCTCACTGGAAAAACTTTTCCTCTAATAATAGAGATGATCCCTGGGGCAAACTATATAAGATTTGCCGTAGTACTAAGAAAACTGCTGACATTGAAGGCATACGTGTGGGTAATACGGTTTTATCCACATGGAAAGATTGACTTACTGCATTGCTTGGTCAGTTCTTCCCGAGAGAGGAGCGCTTTGAGGACTCTTCATATGAAGAGCCTCCGGTCCCTCCGGAGTTAGGGACTGAAGAAGTCGAGTATGGTGTTTCACTTCTTCGCTCCAGGAGATCTCCTGGAGCTGATGGAATGACCGGAGAGATGGTGAGAGCCATCTGGAAGGCCGTCCCAGAATACCTGCTTGGTCTTTACAGCAAATGTATTGCTTGCAGCTACTACTACTACTACAACTACTACGGAATTTTAACCTCAGCCTTGGCATTTTGTTGACTGGGCATGGCTCTCTTAATGCATTCCTGCATAAAAGGGGGCTTATAGAGGTTGCGAGCTGCTCAAGTGGAGCTACGTATGAGGACTGGCTACATGTCCTATGTGAGTGTCCCAATTACGCTGACATAAGGAACTTGCAGGCAGTAGGCAGCTAGCGGGAAGATTGTAGGAAATTTTGTTGCAAGGCCGTCAGTCCTGGGCAGTGAGGAAGTAACCTCAAGGTTGCGAAGCTTGACCGGAAGCTATATTCTGGTACCACGGGAGATCAGAAGCCCCCGGAACTATAGTTCCGGCCTGACCTAGGAGTTGGCCCCCTTGTGGGAGAATCGTGGTGGCTGTAGGTTTATACCCAAAATCGCGGGCAGAGTAGACCGAATGGAGCTTGGACATCTCATGGCTTAGCATATGTTGTAGTTTACTACGACCTGTGCTGGACCATGGGATTG
Source organism: Volucella bombylans (assembly GCA_949129095.1). Lineage (NCBI taxonomy): Eukaryota > Metazoa > Arthropoda > Insecta > Diptera > Syrphidae > Volucella > Volucella bombylans. The sequence goes on from OX422144.1 coordinate 160,864,967, forward strand.
CTATGGAACCAACTGGTCTATTCGATGTGCAACCGGGTGTCATGACCCACAGAATGGCTGAGGTATTAGGTAGGCCTCGACTTTTCACCAAAGGGGAAGTTCATGCCTTACACACGACTTCGAATCTGGTACTGGTGGTAGTACTTGTACTACCCGAAGGGCGCTTATCAACTCATTGTGTTGATATCTTGTGCGAAGACTCACCGTAGGCTTAAGCCCTCACGACAGGTACCTACGTTAAACACAAGAGACATCTGTCTTCCAAGCCGGGGCCCCGCCCAATTATCAAGGCTTCGCCCATCAATGACGTTGTCTAATAATGAACGGGGGCAGAGCAAAGTACTGGTCTTATCGTAAACATCTTCAGATGACGCTACCGAAGGTTGCTACGATTTGATCAGTCACAAGTTGCCGGTCATAGATCTTGTTGGCGGCTGAACCACCGGCAGTCCCTACTAGGACTTAAATCACGGTACCATGGGAGTCGGGAGCTCGCCGGGATATCGGTTCGGGCCTGACTTGAAGAGGTAGGCCCCCTTGTGGGAGCATCATGGTGGCTGTGGTTTAAACCCAAAGTCGCGGGAAGGGTTTCGGCCCAATGTAGAGTTGCAATAAGTACTGGGTGCTACGACCCTAAGAGCAGTAAAAGGTTTTAGGTCGGCCTCGACTCATACCAAGGGTGGAACTTGTGCCGGCAACACAGTTCCGATTTTGTATCTCAGGAAGGCGGCAGAGCGATGGCAAGGCGTATCCTTGCCCCCATGAATGTATGGGCATCCCGTAAACATAAGTCTCCATGACAGGTGATTTACGTTAAAAATCAGACACTATGTCTTCCAAGCAGAGAAATACGCAATCTTGATGGCAACGAACTATAATATATATATTGTGAAGAACCGGTGGTGTGAAGAAAAAAAATGATAAAGGACAACACGTAGTGCGACAGGCCGGGCATGTTAGCCAACGTTCGCTAAAAACATAAAGAAATGCTTCTTGCTCTTTCAGAACACTTGGCTACAAGGACATTCCAGTCGACAGCGCTTTCTGTAAGGTCGATCTGCTTGTTATGCACTTCACAGTTACCTCAAAACACCAAGGATATACCATATCTTCGTCCACACTTGTATGCATCGAACATTTTATGGGACAAATCCGCTTTCAAACTCATGGAAAACAACTTTCAAGTCCTTAATGTTCACAAATCCGGCTGTGAAGATAGCCCCATAAGCCTTTCCAACAGTCCCACCCTTAAAAATTCTGTCCAAAAAGATGAAAAATATGTTACCACTAGTTCAGCCCGTCCATAAAATTAAGCAAATCTTCTTCTACTCGTATTTCCTTCTACAAACCCATTGCAATGACGAGAACATCCCATCTGTCAGGAGTCATGAAATATCTCGAGACACGAATATTTGTCAACAGGTCGACTAGTGATTTCAAAGCATGCCGCTCCGAAAACCGGAACCAAAATCAATGTAAATCGGGTAAAAGCCAAAGCGTTATACTTGGTTGTGATAGTATTTGACAGTCTTTTGTCGAAAATGCTTACATTTGACATCGATACATTTCTTTTCCGCCAAAAATACTGCGAAATGTTCGATTTATTTCGCCAGGAAAAACAATGTCACAAAGATATTGTAACTTGATTTTTCGCATCCGAACGTAAATGTGTTCTACCGATAATACTTTCTAGCAAAGTTCAATACTTGGTGTCTTACTTTCGTAACAAAAGTTGATTATTAGCATCGAAGCATCTTTCTGGAATTCAATGCGTTCGGCTGCTGGGAGTGATGTTAGTGCCGGGTCCTAAGAAAAATAGCTGTCGTTGGCCCATTTAGGGTTCATCTGACACTATTTCTATTTTATCACCCCTGAGAATCGTGAGAATCCTCACTCACCTTACTGCTCCGAATATGTTGAAGTGGCCTTCATAAGCTATCTGCAATATTAACTGTTGAAGCCACCGTTGATTTAGTGATGTGAGCTTAACCGCCATGCATCCTCCTCCTGTCTGTCATTTCCGACAGTTGATTACATATATTGCTTTAATTTGCTCTTGGTGTTATGTACGTCCGGTTGGAGGAGACCAGTACCCAGCGGCTATCATAATCAATGTGTAGCTGTAGTTGCAGCACTGGGGATCACCAGGTTGACTCTGATCAATGCTTACCCTAATCGTACACACTAGGGATTGCAATCGCAAAATGTCGCAAAACTTCTTGTTTTGACACAGACCAACTCGCCTCTTATGATCCAACTGACCATCTGAACATTCTTTGTATTTCCAACTAAAATTAATTTAAAACATTTACTTGCTGTGAACAACAAACTTCCGAAATAAATTGCGCAAATATTTTTTCCCCCACTATTTACACTCTTAAAAGCATCCATTTTCCAGTTCTCCTGATTTTAGAACCGTTTGCTCCGAATGAATGGCTTAGAAGGATGTTTACGCTTTTATCAAAAATAACAGAACAATTCAATCCTAGTCATGCCATGCCATAGACCGTCAGCCTTCTAATTGTGCAGGTCAGGATTAAGAGTCACCATTTTCCATGTGTTGGTTCAACTAATGCTTTCCACTAAAATCTCTCGGTTTGTTATCCTTTAGTCGGTTTGTCGCCAGTTTTGTGAACTTTTATGTATTCCTACGAATGTCTGTCTGTATGTTTTATCCGAATAAGTATCAATTTGTAACTTACGACAGCAATTACTGACCCGAGCTAATAATTGCACTAATAATTGGCTTAAAACGGCTTTGTCCCCAATGACAAAGGGGGGTGCTAAATGTTACATATTTTCGATGGGGGATTGCGTGTTACACAGTAGCGGATCCAGCCTAGACATAGAACAAACATTTTTACTTCGCCCGAAATGAAGAAATGACTTTCTTCCTCCTGGAACCCAAGTCACGCACAAACAACACCCGCGCACCATAAACACTTGTATTTAACCCGAATTTTCTGTATTTTTATGATTTCATATTTTGGCTATAATAATGAGTAAAATGTTCTTCCTACTTACACAGGGAAAGATTGGCAGTCCTAGATTCAAGAAAATTAAGGCCCACTGATGGTTACCGGAGATCTCCCAGTAATCGATGAACAAGAAAGACATATCGGACTGCAGCAAAAGCTGTAGTAAGTGGGAATCAATGACAATCTTACTCGTGTTCTTCCAGTTTCTGTGAGATAATCTGCAATCTGGAAAGAATTCCAACACCAACCACCAAAAGACCACAATCGAATCAACCTTTCATTCTTCCTTAGAGACTAGAATTCACTGACATTAAATGTTACGAGTAAGTGCAACATGAAATATATGGGTATATCCTGGGTAGAAAACTAAGTCAGAAGAGCAATATCCAGAGCAAGGATGGCATCCCTTGGCATCTTTTCCTGGAGTAAAGCTCTTAGAGGGAAATAACAACGTTATCCTGGAACAAAAATGTTAGTTATTCGCGCATTGTAAATTTCTTTCGATTTCCGTTTTTGCATTTCTTTTAGTGTAAATAGGAATATTTCTTTATTTCTGTTCATTGTGTATGCAATAAACATTAGCAATTGAGCAAATTAATAGCAACAAAATGCTCCCAACAATAAACAACGGCAATGCCGCCAGAACGGATAAACGATCGCCGCGTCCAACCGAGCGAAAGTCCGAGTTGATATGTCGCGTCAAATATGGAAACAACCTTCCAGATATCCCACTCGACTTGAAATTCCTCATGTATCCGTTCGATAGTCATCGCTTCGTGCAATACAATCCAACCTCATTGGAGCGGAATTACAAATACTAGGTGCTGACAGAACACTACCTTGGTGTTACCATTGATTTGATTAATCGTGATTTGTATCAAACGAATGCTTACCCTCAGCTAGACCCTCGAGGAAAACGTCCATACACCACAAGATTCAATACGTTCGCGACAGCATTCGCGAAGTGTATCGTGGTTGCGTAAGTCGGAATACATTTCCACCAAACAAACTAGCTTCCAACCTCGAGAAAATCGAGGCGAAAGTCAGTTACAACGTTAAGAAGAGTTTGCGTGAGGAAACGCTCTACCTGGATCGAGATGCACAGATCAAGGCAATCGAGAAGACCTTTGAGGATTCGGAAATAGGAATTAGTAAACATTACAGCAAACCGAATGTTACGCCAGTTGAGGTGGTGCCGGTGTTTGCCGATTTTAAGAATTGGAAGTACCCCTGCGCCCAGATCATGTCTCAGGAAGGAAATGTCTCAGGCTATGATTCGTGGTGTGATGGACGAAAGTGGCGAACAATTCGTCGCCTATTTCCTACCCACTGAGAGCACTCTGGAGAAACGTCGCAAAGATTTCGCCAACAATGTAATCTACAAAGATGAGTACAAGATTGCAAGATAATATAATTGGATGGTCAAAAGTAAGGCATCCAAGGGATACGAGGAGAATTACTTCTTTGTCATACGCAGTGATGGTGTGTACTATAACGTACTTGAGACAAGAGTAGGTCTCAGCAAACGTCGTGTTAAGGCCGGTCAGCAACCTAACAACACGAAGTTGGTGGTAAGACATCGTCCACTGGATGCAAACGAACATGGAATTCAAAGATACCGTGAGAAGCAACTTGAACCTGCTGGCGATGATGATGAGGAGGAGGAAGAAGATGATGAGGAGATGGAAGAGGATGAGGAGGTTGAGGCCACCCAATCAAGTGAAAAACCAGCGTACAGAAGAAAAACCAACCGATGAAGAAGCTCAAGCTGAAAAAGATCGTATTTCCCGTTCCAGGTCAAAGTCACATGGAAAAGCTCGTTCCAGATCTAAGTCAGTGGCTAAATCACACTCTAGATCACCATCTGGATCAAGGTCAAGGTCTCGGTCTCGATCGCGTAGCCATTCTAAATCAGCCTCCAAATCACGATCACGCTCCATGTCACCATCAAAATCAAAGTCCCGGTCTCGCAGCAAATCTGGTTCACGTTTACAAAGTCGTTCTGGATCGTGGTCCAGCCGCTCGGCATCACGATCCCAGTCGAGGTCTGTAAGTCGATCTTCCTCACGAAGTGGTTCCAAATATGTATCAAGATCTAAATCACGATCTCGATCAAAGTCATTCACGGTCACCGTCTGGTTCGAGATCTGGCTCTGGATCGCGTTCCCCCCGCCGCTCAAGAAGTGGATCACCCAGTAGATCTGGTTCTGGAAGTGGCTCTGACGAAGAATAAATATTTTAGATTAAGATTGCTTCCTCATTTATTGTGTGAGACTTTGTTTAATAAAAAAGTCCACATGCTGCCGAATTATAAGCGATGGCCCAAAGATGGCTTTGCAGCAACAAACAAAGGCCGGCAGAAAGGTGAATGGAAAACTGTGATATCTAATGTGACTATATATAGTATAGGGAGCAAAAGTAACGTCTATTTTGGCATTGATTTCTCATTAGAAAATTTAGACAAGAAGTTTTGAGCCTCAGCTATCTGAGTGAACGTATGATTACAGTTCGCATCAAGACTCAATTAGGCAACATAACCAAGCCTCATAGGCGCTCACATCCTCAGAAACGATAGGATTGACTTTACAGAAAATTAAAGAATTCTGTCCACGTGCTCCAATGCAATGCCGTAGGCATAAGATTTAAGCTTCTTGGTTATTTTAGTGAGAAGTTAGGAAATGAGAGCATCTTCGGCGGCCTGATTGAAAAATAGCGAACGTCAATTGACCAAATTGAATGCATTGCGATCGACACAAGACACAGCTCTAGTATTCTAAATGTTTGAATATTTTGAAGAGTTATCATCGGCTCATACCACTACCTTCTTGTAGCCAAGTTTTGAATGCTCATATACAAGACGCCAGAGCACGCAAGAAGGACTTTGAATAAATCGAAAGCCTTTCGACGGGTGGTGTGTAGTTTTAACCGCAGAATACCGATGAAGATATAATCTGCAAGTTTCAACTGACCACCACAATGAATCTCTAGAGACTCCGACTCATAGAATCCGCCGATCAGTTGCTCCGTCTTCTTAACTGACAGCTAGATAGAACACACGCATTCTTACGGAAGGTGGCCCTTAACCAAAAGCTGGATGAACTTCGACGGATAAAGTATAATAACTTCCTACTTTTCAAATCGTTAATCCGTTCGTAGTTCACAGATTCACACATTGAATTATGAGCGCTTTCATTTGTGGAGACTATAGAGAAACTGTCATCACCAAAATGTCATCGGCAGCATTCTGTCAGCATAAGTATGCAACAAATTGTATGGGACGGTTCTCTTTAGCCAACCGCCACCATATTCAAAGGGATGACAGAGCAAGGGATTGACGGATTCTATGGGTCGCGGACCTAAAGCAGACGAAACAAGAGGTGTACATGGCTGCGCTCGCTGCTCTCGAAAACTATGAACAAAGAAAATGAAAGAAACATCTGCTTCTCAGAAAAAATAAGAAAGAAATGGAGAAGCGTCCGATCGAGGCCTGAAGTGCTACTTCTTCAGAAATTTGTGTTCAAAAGTTCAGGTTAGCCAGGAAAGATTCGTTCTACTTGGACGATGATCGATAATAAATTCGTCCTTACAACTAAGAAGGAGTCTGTATAACATTACATATCTGAACTAAAGGCGAATGACGATGCTGAAGCAGATGGATTGTTTGACAACCTATTTCAATCGGCGGAGGTTGATATGTAAATATTCTTGGATTATAGTGTGGCCTTCCTCAAAAACGGAGACTCCCTAAACTGCTCTAACTACAGAGGAATCGGTCTCCATAACACTGTGTACAGGGTTTCATCTACCCTATGTACGTGCCTGAAACCTTATATCAGCAATCTAATAAGTCTGTCTCAGTGCATTTTAGGTCCTACTAAATCTACTAAGAATTGAGTCACACAAGAGAGCCATTTCAAGTTTTGGCATACACTCCAAACTCGTTCGCCTATATGGGATGGCAATGAAACACGCTCGCGAATAATACTTGTAAGTTTTGCTATAAATTCATCCAGTGATACAACCGTAGAGATCAAGCGTTGTAAAACACTTTCCAATCGCTGTTTCTTTGGTCTGAGAAGAAATAAATCCATCTCACGGATCATACAGCGATGAAAGCCTTCTCACCTTACTCATAGACTCTATCTTCGAGAGAAAAGTTCTTTCCGGTGATTTACGGTTTTGAAGAAGAATATATGAGGGGGTCAGAGCACAGGGGGCCTAGTGCAAATTTTAGAAAAATTGAGATACCGCCTTGATCAAAAAGTTCCGTCTTCCGTCTTCCGATTTGAATTCTGTTTTTTTTGTTAAGTTGGTAAATTTGTTGTTGACATTCCCTCTAAATCTTAACGTCATACCTTGACATTTGCAAAAGTTGCGTACGTAGCCAAGAGTACATCTATCTCTGTGTGTTTTGGCGATTTTTTACAATTTTAGAAATGGATTTAAATTTGCAACAACGAACTTGTATTACATTTGCGTAAAAAACGGATTTAATGGTGCGCGAACGTTGGAAATGTTGCAAGAGTGTTTCGGCAACGATTCTCTAAAGAAACCGGTCGTTTACCAGTGACACGAGCGGTACAAAAGTGGCCGTGAGTCAATAGAAGATGATGAACGCAGTGGCAGACTATCGACATCGAAAACCGACTAAAACATTGATGGAGTAAAAGAAATGTTGGTCAATAACCGCAAATTAATCATCAGAGAGATAGCGGCGGACTTGAGCATTGCCTATGGATCCCAGTTGGTGCCAAAAGACCTCAATTTCATGCAAAAAAGAGACCGTGTTGACGTCGCAAAAGAGTTGATATGCGAGGCTGAATCCGATCCCACATTCATCAAAAGGATCATTACTGGAGGCGAGACGTGGGTTTATGAGTACGACACACAATCCAGATATCAGTCAAGTGAATGGCGTTCACCAAATGAGCCGAGACCAAAAAAACCACGTCGGTTTCAGTCAAAAACGAAGGCAATGCTCACGGTTTTCATGGCTTACAACGGTGTAGTGCATCATGAATTTTTGCCAGAAGGCCAGACAGTAAACAAAGAGTATTATTTGGGCGTTATTAGAGGTTTGCGTGAAGTAATTCGCCGAAAGAGACCAGAATTGTGGGCAGAAAACTCGTGGATTTTACACCATGATAACGCACCGTCGCACAGTGCCATCATTATTCGTAATTTTTTGACGAAAAATGCAACAAATACCATCCAACAGCCACCGAATTCTCCTGATTTGGTTCCCTGTGACTTCTTTCTGTTCAATTGAGTTAAAAAACCACTACGGGGAACGCGTTTCAGCAGCCGAGAGGAAGTAATGGAAAAATCGCAGGAAGCACTGAAGGACATACCGAAAACCGAATATAAAAAATGTTTCGAGAATTGGATCAAGCACTGGCATAAATGAGTTGTAGTCGATGGGGATTACTTTGGAGGGGACAGTATAAATTTAGATGAATAAACTTGTATTTTTAATTTTCTGAATAAATTCCGGGAACTTTGTGCGTAATGACCACATGAATGACATTATTTCTTTGGTGCATAAAGGAAGCAAGTGTAGGCTGGATTGGTAGTTAGATCTATCGGGAAAAAGGATAACTACTCATCTTTTAATAGTTTTCGTTTGAAGTTAAACAAGGATTTCTCAAAACTGTGCTACTGTTAGTTAGACCCTTGTGCTCTGACCCCCTCATATCACTTGTGCCGAAGTGTCCCCGAATCCACACTGGATAGGTAACCCGGTAAATGAAGACCTGGCCTTATAACGCGCGCTCAAATAGAGGAGGACCTAAGTAAACTTGCAACTCGATGTGCACAACCAGAGGTAATTAGCGCAATACGGTGCTAAATAGAGAGGGTTCTTGATTCATTCATACTGCAGTCTTCTTTCGTTGTGCATATGTTTCTGTTTTGGCACTTGTTCATTGCAGGACATTCTAAGATTACCTGCTAGATTGACTGCTTTTTTGACTGTTTAGAGGATTTAAAGGTGTTCGTAGTCATGTGTGTCAGATACTGCTGCGGCGCTTTCTAGTTTTTGATTTGCTTCTTCTAGAGTTACACTCAGATTGTTACCTACTTTCAGTACTGGTTATAATATTTACAGAGACGATTCATTTTCCTAGCCTTGAGTCACTTCAGTAACATGTACATATATACCAGTATATTTACCTTTTATCAGAGAGTGTTGTATATTCACACACAGCTTTCAACTTTAACTTCTAGGCCCAGATATTCGTAACGGCTACAGTACGTAGGATCAGGTGAAATCATGCCAGTAAACGATAAGCAAATATTAACGCTGCCATTTATCAAAAGGATTCAATACATTTAGTCCAAGCATCTGAATATACTCGTATGTTGTGAATATGTCTTAGCCGTTGACGTAATCATTAGTTCCAAGACGTGGACCGTCTTTCATCTGCAAATTTTAGGTGGGACATCCGAAAGTACTCTCCTGTACTCATTAAACATTGTCCAGTAGCAATAAATATAAAGGCATCTTATAAATCGGCATTACGGTGGAGACAAATGCAAGAAAATAAGCGAACTCAATTCAAGATGTTGGCGCTTTAAGTATAAAATAAGAGAAACTTCCACCGCTGCATTGGCAATCTTGCAGTGGTATTCAATTTGGCTCAGCTTATGCATATCACACACTTTTTCAACAGTTTAAGCACTTTTTACGGTGTAGCCTTAGGTGAAGCTCAACTCTTCTTTACATTCCAAGATCTGCACAGTCAGTTGCGTGACTGATTTGATATAAAATGTACAAGTGGCGCTATTATGTTTTGCCGATGGAATTATCTTACTACTATAATGGTCAAGTTAAATTTCTTCAGGAGCAGATATTACGAGTAGTTCTATTCGAACAACATGTTCCTTGAAGGAAAAATATCACTGGAGCTGCTTCGACATTCTGGTTAAAATCTGAAATACTCCAGCTCATACAAGAACCCGACGCAGCCTATAAGAAGGGTTCAAGATTGATGAATTCAACAAAACCTATCGTGGTCTACGCAAGTAGTCTGCCGTTCCAAAAAGTCTCGGTACTATAGCCGAGCACTAGGTAAAGCCTCGTTGGCACACATGCGCAAAATTGGCATCGATAAGCAGCGTTCTCAAACTCCGGCAGATTTGAACTGTGATGTTCTCAACGTAAACGTAATAACATTCGATTCGCAACCAAATAATGAAAATTGGTTTGACCCCTTTGCGACCATAGTAAGCGATGAAAACGATGAAGAAGTTGTACAAGCGTACTAAGCCTAGATGGAATCAATCCAAGTTTTCCATTTATAACGTTTACTTTTAATTCCATCATACGTTCAACTTTCCCAAAAGACTGTAGCTAAAAAAAAAACAACTCAAGCTCTATGGAACACAGACCGATAGCTACACTTTCTTTGCTGTTAAAGGTATTTGAAAAAAATATATTTTCTCAAATTCAAAAAGCACTTGGCCAAATATGAGTTACTCATCAATCTGTGGCCCCTCGCCTAATTATCAAGTCTTCTTTCACCAATGAAATTGTCTAATAAAAGGCGAGGGTAGAGCAAATGACTGGTCTTACCATAACGATTTTCAGATAACGACACCGAAGGTTGCCACGATTTGACTAGCTACAGGCTGCCGGTCATAGGTCCTGTTGAGTGGCAGCACCACCGGTAGCCCATACGAGGATTTTAAACACGTTACCGTGGGAGTCCGGTGTGAGGAGTGACTTGTACCGGTAACCCTGTGGGAGCATCACGTTTGCTGTGGTTTAAAACCGAAAACGCAAGAATGGTCCTCCAGTTGGTTTCGACCCGATATAGAGTTGCAATAAGTACTAGATGCTGGGATCCTAAGAACAGCAAGAGGTTAATCGGTAGGCCTCGACTCATACCTAGGGTGAAACTGTGCCCTCAACACAGTATTCGTATTGTGGGTGGCCGTGGCTCAAGTGGTAGTTCGGGGTTCAATACCAGCCGTGACCGTAAGACATTTTTTCAGGCAACTGAAATCTCGTGAAGTGAGAGTCAATTTACACTAATTTTGCCTCCCCATTAAGTGTTGGTTGCCACCCATGAAGCGAAATAACCACTGAGGCCAAATATCTTTCTCTCTCTCTCTATCCAATTTTCCAAAAAACTTAACACGTGCTCCGGCATTTTAAGAGTAGTGATACCCTCTTGAGTGTTAAGTTCTTAAAAGAAAACAAAAACTCTTAGGAAGGCGACAGAGCGACGGTAAGGTGTATCCTTTTCGCGCAATAAAACCTCTTTTACGAGCCTCCCGTGGTATGATCGTAAACTTCACTTTTTACGTAACAAGAGAAACTAGTTATGGGCAGTTTTCCTTCGATCCAATTATTTTGCTGACTATTCCAACTATCTCGGGTCATACCTTCAATTCGCCCAGCTTTATAACGTTCTCTACCAACGATACCTAGATAGTGCGCAATCAAGGCTTATAAACGATCATAAGTCTTTCTACCAATTCGTTAACTGCAAAAACAATTTGACGGTTTTCATCCATCCCTCTCATATCATCAACCGATCCGCATACCATAGTCAAGTTCTTTACTACTTCTTTTAGGCAATCTTCTGCCGATAATTCCTTCGTACCGAATCCCTCTTATTTCAAATCACTGTTTAACTTCCCCATTGGGCCCTCTATTTCTCATAGTTTTGATTACACAGTGATAGAAAATGTTAAAGATGAATACTTGCCCGGTCCAGATGGCCTACCATCCATATTTCGTAAAAAGTGTTCCTCAACACTTTCCCACCTCCTTTCAAATCTCTTCCGGTTATCACTCTCTCAAAGTGATTTACCACAGATATGGAAGTCTTCTTTCATAACAGCGATACGCAAAAAGGAATTAAAGAGCGAAATCGCTAATTACCGCCCCATAGCTAAACTTTCACATACTCGTATACCCAAACTCCTCGATTTCCAGTGTAAATCTCTTATTTCCCCTAATCAGCACGGCTTTCTAAAAGGTTGATAAACTACCACTAACCTCGTCGAATTCATGTCCTCCGTTCTCTCAGCCTTAGAAAGTGGTAAAGAAGTTGACGTTATAACAACTGATTTTAGTAAGGCTTTTGACAAGATATCTCATAAACTAATCCTGTTCAAATTGTCCGTCCTGGGCTTTGAACCCATTTTGCTTAAATGAATATCTTCGTACCTGGATAATCGTTTTTATAGTGTTCGTTTCGGGTCTGCCCTATCACCCCTTTCTTGCCCACATCAGGTGTTCCTCAAGGTAGTCACCAAGGTCCACTCCTCTTCATCCTAACTATTAACGATCTTCAAAGGGTCATTCAGCTGACGATACCAAATTTTTCAAACCCATTTCCTCACAACATGACCCCAGACTGCTTCAAACAGATCTAAATAGTTTTTCCACCTATTGCATCAAGGACTGCTTGGAACTCAATTTCACCAAATGTCAATCGATTACCTTCTTACGAAAGTGCAAAAAGTCTGCTCCCCGAATTTATTTTCTCCACGGCCTAAACCTCGTTGAGTGCATCAAGGACCTTGCGACAGGGGGCTTAATTTCAGCTCACATATTGATGAGATCATTACTAAAGCAAACTCATCACTTAGTTTCGTTAAACGATGGTCCAAAGAATGCTGCAACCCTTACGTGACCAGATCACTATACATCACTTACGTTCACCCCCTTCTCGAGTACGCTAGCCAAGGGTGGTGTCAATTTCAACGAGTTCGTGTATCCCGAATTGAAAGCATCCAGCGTCGTTTTCTTCGATTTGCTCTTCGGGGTCTACCTTGGAACGATCCTCTAATCTTACCTCCCTATCGAGACCGTCTCTAAATTATTAACCTGAACACCCTTAATTAACGAAGTGACGCAGCTGGCATTCTTTTACATTCACCGACTCCTCTCCAGCTCCGTCGATTTCACGTCTCTTTACAACTCCATTTTCTTTTACATTAACGCTCGAAATATACGTTACCACCGTCTCTGTTATCTACCAATCCGCCGCACCACATATGGGTCTAACGAACCAATCTCCCGGATGCTGCGTAAAGTAAACTCCAACCTTTCCGTTTTCGATTTTAATCGATTTAATCTGGTTTTCGAGTAAAAAAAACTGCAAAACTGCGCTGTTGTTGATGAGGTTAAAGGAACGAGGTGAGTTTTCTAACTTTTTTTAGATTTTGCAAAAGCCTTCGACACAGTTAATGATGGAGTTCTATGTAGAAAGCTTAGGAAAGGCTTTAAATTCTTTTGGGAATCAACAAAACTAGTTTCTTCCTACCTAAGTGAAAGACTTCAAAGAGTGGTGGGTATTAACAAAATATCAGTTAATAATGGTGTACCACAGGGCTCCATTCTAGGACCAGTTCTCTTCACTTTGTATGTGAACGAGATTCCCGCCCAAATTAAACAAATTATTTAATGTCGGTATGACGGATATAGCTGCAAAGCTTGTGAATGAGGACCTATGTGCTATACAAAATTTGGTCCTAAAGAATGACCAACACTTGTCATCTATAAAAAAGTGTTAGATTTATCTGTCTTCCCAAATATTAACCTTTGGATAATACTATTCAGTGCTTTGATTCTACAAAAAATTTGCGTATTATATTTAAGAGGACCCTAACTTGGAATACTCATGTTAGCGCCACCATAGGTCGTTTGACTTTGTAACTCTCTACCCATGAACATCGGAAGAACTACAAATACAATTTCCCTTAAGACCTCATTCAAATTATCTACTTGGCAGTAGGTAGGCAGGAGGAAGACTATCCAAGGCATGGGCGTTTCACCAGACTATTGAACGCATGTAGCTCGTTCTGTCTTCTTATCCACGAACATTCACGGCGCATGCTCCCGGAATTGTACCGCACGTGCGACTGGCCCTTGCTTCACAATAATTGGAGACCCAATTTTTAGCTAAAAAAATCAGTTTCTGTTATCCATCACCACCACCATACTGGCCGAATCTGGACCCGACCGACTTTTGTATATTCTCTAAGCTGAAGACTGCCATAAAAATTGAGATGACGTGCACGCTATTCAGGAGGCTTTTCGCAATAATAATACGAGTATATCTCGACGATCTTTCAGGTCAAAAATTTGTATAGAGAGGGCAAGGTTCTATGTTGAAAATTGAATAAAAACTTTTACTCGAATTGTTTTTTGTTTCATCTTGTTTCCAAAAAGGTTACACAACATGGTCACAATCGTCCGGGAAACAGAAGTAGGATATATACCGGCCGTTACACTGGAAGAACTGCAGAAAGCTCTTAATCGAATAGGAGACAAAAAGGCGTCTGGACCCGATGGTATTCCGAACACAGCATTAAAGCCTGCTGCCGGCATAAAACCAGATCTTTTCATCGCAACATTGCAAAAGTGTCTCGAGGAGGAAGTGTTCCCAGAACCGTGGAAGTTGCAACACTTACGAGTAGTGCTACTACCCAAAGGAAATAAACCACCAGGAGAATCATCGTCATATCACCCAATATGTCTTCTAGACACAATGGGAAAGATCCTTGAGCATATAATATACGACAGACTGATGACTGTAGCAAAGGAAAAGGGATCCCTCTCAAACCACCATTTTGGATTTCGAAAGTCACGCTCCACGGTCGATGCGTGGGCATTCTTGGAGGTGGGGCTCAAAAAAGTACTGTGCGGTGGTGACATTAGACGTCAAAAACGCGATCACTTGCAAGGATGGAAACACCCTACTACCTGCTAAAGCTAATCGCCAACTATTTCACGAATAGGAAGTTACGGTATGACACAAATGAAGGGGTTAAATACTACACCATCTCCGCTGAGGTACCGCAAGCATCAGTGTTAGGTCCACTCCTGTGGAATCTAATGTACGACGGAGTGTTGCGACTAAGGCTGCCCGAAGGAGTTAGTATCATCGGATTCGCAGACGATATAGCTATCGTAGTTGTTGCAAAACACACCCATGAAGTTGAGTCAATCATAAACACAGCCATTGTTCAAATAAAGCTGTGGCTCGAATCTGCGGGTCTCAAACTGGCGGAACAGAAAACAGAAGCCGTTCTTATTACGAGCAGGAAAACCGAATATATCAATATTCAAGTCGGTAACCAGAAGTTAGGAGTGATGTTAGACAACCGGCTACGGTTCAAACAACAAGTGGACTACGTGAGGAAAAAAGCGTCAGCGCTACAAGCCGGACTCTTCAGAATACTACCAAATGTTGGCGGACCTGGATCCTGCTAGCTAAAGTGGTCAGCTCGGTTATTCTATACGCGGCACCATTCTGGGCAGACACACTGAGAAGGAAAGAAACAGGCCGAAAAATGTCAACGGTATACCGACTCGTTGCGCTAAGGACAATAAGCGGCTATAGGACGATCTCGGACGACGCCGCATTTGTCATCGCTGGAATGATTCCCATCGACATCCTCGTGGACAAAATGAAGAGAATTTACCACAGGAAAACCTAAATGCCAACTGATGCCAAGACAATAAGGAGAATGAAAGAGGAAGAAAGGGTACGCTCTATTGCCCTATGGCAATCTCGACGGGATAATGCCACAAAGGGCAGATGGACTCATACCTTGATTCCAAAAATCGATGTATGGAGGATGAACAGAGCCCAAGGAAACTGCAACTATCCCCTTACGCAGTTCATCTCTGGTCATGGCGGATACCGAAGGTATCTATACAGATTTGACCATGACAACTCCCCCTTTTGTCCTGAGTGCCCAAATCAGGAGGAGAGAAAATTTACCAGACCCCCCAGAGGTAATTAAGAGAATGGTGGAGTCGGAAGAATAATGGCTAAGTATCTGCGGATTTGTAAAAACTGTGCAGGCCGAGCTACGGAGAATAGAAGCCGAAAGAAGAGCGGCAGAACCAGCCGAATAAATAGAAACACCGGAGTAGCATGAATTGCTTGCCAGCCCCGCGAAGTAATACCTAGCGGTAGTTCCGCGGGGAGAGTGGTAGAATTGTGCAAGGTGTGTCATAGAATACTCGGGTGTTGCGAATCGTGCATGTTGGTGGCACGGGCTACCGCATCTAGAAGATTACCACATCCATTAGCGCAACCAAGAAAAACAAAAAAAAAACCTATCATCTGTACACAGTTTTGGCATAGATCTTCAGATCTGTGGTAACGAATGATGATTTAAAATGTCCCATCCAGAAATGCGCTATAGTCACAGAATGTATTTGTGTTACTGTCGCTATAGTTCTTGTCCGAATCTGATCCAATTTATGGATGTAAATCTCAGAACCTCTGTCGCCGGATTATGCTCGAGGGACTAAACGCTAGAAATTACTAAAATCCCAAGGATAACCTATTGCTATTTTGCTCGATTGGAATCACTTAGTCTTAAAAATATTCCTGCGATCTTGTGTTACCATTCTGTTTTCTTTTTAGTAAAATTGAACATCTTAGACACTAGTTTCTGGTTTTAATTTAGGAACTTGAGCTCCAAAACAAGTGTTCCAGACCCACCTACATATACTATGTCAGTGCCATTTCCTTCTCAATGACGCTGGAAATGCAAAATTGCGTTTACGGTTTATTCAACTTCTTGTCCAAGTCTGCAATGATCAAAGTAATGGCTCGTTCACCATCTTCCTCGGAAAAATTAAAAACAAATTCGAAGTCAATCAATATTGAATCCAATATTCTTATTGACGCACATTCATCCTCCATAAATACCTCAAACCCATTCGCCCCAAATGGGCGCCACAATTCTCTCAACCGCCCCTGGCAAAATGTTATAGCAACTTGTTTAACTAACTACCACTCTGTCGCTGTTCTACAATATTTTGTCGCTTGCTACTGTACGCCACAACAGCAGCAGCAACAACAAAATGTCTCGCATGCTAATTGCCACCACAGTTTGTAAGTGGTATAACTGTAATATGTAATAGAATATTTTCGTCATTAAAATGCCTGGGGAGTGGTTTTAGTTAATGAGAATTATCGTGCCTCGTGCATTAGCCCTAAGGACTGCCTTGAATTTCCGGCCGACGACGACCGATATTTAGTTAGTCAGCGACGACGGACGGTTGTGTTCCATTCCAATTCCAAATGCCGCATACGCTTGTGGTTATTTTCACTTTGCGGCTAAGATTTCACCTCTACCAGCCTAGTAGTATGCAATTTTGCATGTTTCACCCCATTGCCTGAAACTCCAAAAGGTATGCGATAATTTTCGTCACACATCAGTGTTTCAATAAAATTTTCGTGAATTTTCTTGACATTTCAATTTGTTCGTTTTCTTTCAGGAAAATGTCTTTCAAGAGCTCAGCCGCTGTCCCGCAGTGGACCAGAAAAATAAGTAGTCCCGAGGCTTCCACCTCGACGAATGCCGAATTTAGATTGAGACATGTAGACTCTCTTGTCATAGAAGACTTGGATCTGGCGGATTTAGAAATAAGTTCGACGACTGAGGGGCTATCGGATTCAACTGCCCCGGAAGAGTCCTCTTTAGAAGGATATCCTTTACACTCGGACTCTGATCCAAATGATATCTTTGGAGAACATATATCGAATGTGGTATCGAAGGCATACCTCATGGACGAACTCTATATCCTGGTCAAGGTGCCGACAAATCAAAAGAAACACATTCTTTCGAACACTGCAGCTTGTCAAACTAGCCCCAAAGGCCCAAGTATCGGCAAATTATCGCCAAGTTTAGGTCCAAATGGTAGTCATAGGATATTCCCCATTCTGGAAGAGGAGGAAGAGCACCTAGTTGAAGCCTCAAGTGGCAAAACGACCGTCCGTTGTAGACCGAAAAGTTTAAAACCTTGTTGGGTCCAAGAAAACAGTAGACTTGAGGAGTTTAAATCAACTACAAAAGTATTTCATTCTTACGATGCTTGTTCGCTGCCAAACCAAGTGCCAGAACAAACAGATGAACCTCTGATCGAAGACAGTCCCCCCAAGCACGAACCGTCATTGCCGTGCCAAAATCAAATTGAATTCCGAGAAGTCGACTTGAGCTCCAATTCCTTCAAGAGCGGCGCTAAAGTCTCACTAGAGAACTATGGGATCCTTATAACTCCGACGAAGGCGCCTATGTCTGAGCATCTCCTAGTCTTCCAAGTGGACACGGAAAAAACCAACAAATCTGACAGGAAGAATTCTTCCTGTTTTGGATGGCTTAGTCGATTGTTCTTTCGTCGGAAACGGAAACGGACCGGATTTGTCCATGCGAAGGTCTACAAGACTTACTTTGTAAAGTGGAAGAAATGCTCGGAAGAACACGAACGTTCTGTATGCCGCTGCAGATTAACTACGAATTCGAGAAGAAATACAGCGTAGCCTTAGTTACAATTTTGAAAAAATGTGATATTCTAATTTATAACCCTAAAATGTAGATGAATCTCTAAAATAAAACGACAGAATGCAAATACTTAGTCTTTTCGTTGTACTCGTAAGCAACTTATTGGGAATGGAACAGCCTGTAATGTAATGTAATCACCACTCTAGAGAAGAGCAAAAAAGACATCGTGAAAAGACCTGAATGTTGTGAGGTCTACCCACCCTCAAGACTAATATTCTTAGTCACCACATCTGAAGATACTTCTTTTCAAGGTTCAAGCTAGTGCTAGATATTTTGATCAAGGACAACGAACCGTTTGGAATATAGTAGAAATAATGGCGTCATTGTTGCAGTGAAAGACTGCGTACCTATCCCTTACGAGTAAGTGCTAAGGATCAGTGGCATCGATGACAAAAAGCCGTCTGAATTGACGTAACTGATGTCCTGAGTTTCATTCGACTACAGAGATGGAGTATAGATAAGTATTGCCTATGAAGCGGCTCTACAAAACTGAACAAGGGCAACTCTTGCGCCCTTCGAGCAGAGGAGGAAAGAAAAACATATTCTCCTCCGGAAAAAAAGGCGAAAAGCGTTGGAAATCAACAAAACCCGAACAGAAAACTGTAGAAGCGATCCAGGGAATTGAGCAGCAGACATACAATCGATCCGGAGGATACTGAAAAACTTCTTCAGACGGTTAAACGCCGGGGAAATCTCAAACCCTGCTGCCAGGTAGAACGAAGTTTGGACGATGAAAGGTAATATTTCTCTCCACCCTAAGTGGCCTTAGGGACGGTAAGGCAGCGGGATCGGATGGGATACCAGTCGAATTCTACAAATATGGCACAGACGAAACTGAACACTAATCTTACCTCCTTGTTCAACAACATTTTGAAAAGTGGGAAAATACCACAGCGTTTCGAGAAGCCCTGATCTTTTCTTTTTAGATGCGTAGTACAAAATTTTTACAGCGATACTGCAAAGTCGACTAACTGCATGGATGCATGGGTACCAATAATCTGATCAGGGAATATCCAGCGTTTTTCCGGGCAGGATACAGCTTTTCGGCATGGGTATGTCGCTAAAGTTCGAAGGAGTGATCGAAAGCCTGTATGGAATGGTGAAGTGTGATCAGAGTAGTTTCGATCGGGGTCAGGAGTGAAACAAAGTTGTACTGTGAGTCCTAGTCTATTTGCATTCCTCATTGACGGTATTGTGAATTTTTTACCTGGAGGTGTGGACCAGCAGTTGTGCTGGTTAAATACCTTCCTTTTGCGGATTACATAGTGTTGTTAGTGTACTCGCCCGAATCCCTACATAGACTTTTCGAATACGAAAAAATGTAAAATCTGGTGGTGAATCTAAGTCTCAAAAATGATATTCAAAAGCCGTGGAGGCAGAAAAAAAAAGACACTTTAATGGGGAAACCATTGAGGTTGTGAAAGGATGTAAGTACTTGGGAGTTTATTTGACTAGGAATCTCAAGCAGCCATCAATGCTGCAACAAATATCATATTGTGATATCTGAATGCGAATAGCGCCATCTATATTTGAAATGTAGAAGATTTCCATATTTGAATAGCAGAGGACTCAACCATTGATGAATGGAGAATGGAATCGATTTTTTTAGCAAAATGGAAATTTGTATGGAACGCTGGATGCTACAGAATATTCTCGAAAGACGTCAGGTAGTATACAAGTGAGTTCTAAAGTGGAATTTGAAGAGTGAACTAAGAGAGTGATTAAGTGATTTAGGTAAAAGATAAAGCAAAGTAAAAGTGGATGAGAAAAGCGATTGGATTGTACATTTCAACCATATTCAATAGAGTGATCATATTGGAGGGAATAAGTTCTATCATTTGTACCCAGACAAACATTTTACAACATATTGCCGATAGCTGCAAATATAAAGATTTTGAAGTTGTTTCGAAATCCATTCTCTTCTACGCTGCTTAAGTATGTTTAAGGAGGAGACAGCGAAAAGCTTCTTAGGTTTTGTACAGGGTCTTCCAATAGGGACTTCCGAACTTTGACTATCAATAGCGGCCATATTGTGGAAACTACATCTGTCAAATTGACTGTCATTTATTTATTCCGTTTTTCAAAATCACAATGGACGGACATAGCGTTCAACAATGCGTGCAAATGATAAAATTGTTTTATCAAAATGGGTTTTCTGTTCGGGCAACGTTACGCGCACTTCGCCCATCTCACGGTAGTCATAATCGTCCTACCGAGAGGACTATTCTCAGTGTGGTGGATAAGTTTGAGTCCACTGGTTCAGTGAACGATAAACCAACACCCGTACGTCGACTAAACGCAAGATCTGCCGAAAAAATCGTCGCTGTCCGTGGGAGTGTGCAGGAAAATCCGAGGCAATCGATTTCGTGTCACTCACAAGAACTCGGCCTTTTGCAGACCACAAGTTGGCGAATTTTGCGTCGCGACTTCAGCCTGCACTCGTACAAAATTCAACTGAGCCAGGAACTGAAGGTAAACGTCCATAGACAACGACGTGTGTTCGCTGAATGGGCTCTGGAGCAGTTGGAAACTGACCCTAATTTTCCTCGAAAAATCATCTTCAGCGATGAGGCCCATTTGTGGATGAATGGGTACGTCAACAAACAAAATTGTCGAATTTGGGACGATATCAATCTACCTGAGATCCAAGAGCGTCCAATGCATCACGAAAAAGTCACTGTTTGGTGTGGATTTTTGGCTGGCGGCGTTATCGGCCATATTTCTTTGAGAATGACGTTGGCCAGGCCATCACCGTCAACGGCGAGCGCTATAGGTCGATGATTACCAACTTCTTTTGGCCTGAATTGGATGTTATGGACACCAGCGACATGTGGTTTCAACAGGACGGCACTACGTGCCACATTGGAAATTCTGCACGAGCGATTTGAGGGGATGGTCATCTCACGTGGTAGTGATATGAACTGGCCGTTAGACGTTTTCTTTTTGGGTTTTCCGAAGTCGCAGATATGTGCGAATAAGCCACAAACCATATTGCCATATTTTCGTCATTGAACTCAGTGAAGACTGAATTCCAGATCGCGACTCGGGCCAATGACTTCATTCGCCTTGTACACTTCTTGGAAAAACGCTCCTATGGCCTCTACCTTCTCCTGAGGATCTTCGATCACAAAGAAATTGTCATCATCGACAGCTTCTTTTGGATTTATGCCTGCTGTTAACAGTAATTGTTCGTTGTTCGGGCGATTTTAAGACATGGAAGGTCGTTCTGATTATTTCTCCGAAATATTTTATTTATTTGCGGGAACATATTCGGGTTGCTGGTGTTTACAGCCCGAATTTTGTTGTTCCAATACAAACTTACAGAAGCCCTGTAATTTTCTTTTATTAATATTTGGAGGTTTTCGATCGACGACTTCAATGTCATGATCTCCGAGTTCTGTCTGTCAGTAAACTGTCTGTACAAGGTTTTTGGTCTTGACAGCATTCTACTTTTATGTCGGTGCAGTGCGTCAATAGTTGCGTTGCGGAATAGGTCTCCTTCGTCAGTGTGTTGGTACCGAGGTATCGTTTTGTCCATTATTCGTTTGATTGTCTCGTCCATTAGTCTTAGATACCTGTCAATCTCCTCGTTTGACAGATTTCTGTTGGACGGTGGGTAGAGCGAGTTTGAGGAGAGTGCTCTCGTCAATGTTATGGAGAAGTGTGTCCAACGTACCCTGCTGTAATTGTAGGAATACATTTGAACAAACTCATCCAATTCCTCAATTTCGTTGGGAACAGTTATTTCGGTACTGAGACCGCAATAGTCACTGTCATACACGAAAGTGCGTAGACAGTTTATAGTTTGTTGGTTCATGCCTGTCAGCTGTATCCGTGTGTCGAACAACAGGAGATCCAGATAGGAGCCGTGACTGGGAAATGACGGACTATCCGTCGCTTTTAGACTGAGTCGGTACATAACACTGTGCTGACCAATTGAATAGTAGTTTCCCTCTAGTGTTTGGTATATTATTTCCCCAATTTCTGTGTTTGGCGTGGAAATCTCCGCCGATTATGAAATAATTCTCCTCCGATTCCAGCCTTAGGAATCGAAAAAGTGTCTCGCGTTCCGAGATAAATAAAGTGGATTGAGCAGCTTTTGGCGCATAGACAGATAAAATGTACAACCGCTTTACGGAGAGCGAGGTACACGATACATGCTTCTAGCACCTGAAACCTACGCACTACACGGCTGTACACTCTTTTAAATCGCAAGCCTTATCTAATGAAGATGGCAACGCCACCGCCTTGTACGGAGTTGGGTCGGTTTCTTCTTACAATTTTATATTTTCTGTGCCTCAGTTTGTGCTTTTTGTTTAGCTTTGTTTCGCTAACCAAGAGCACGTCAGGGGCTTGGTCTTTGAGCAACTGAAAAATTACGTCTCTTCGCTCGATCCTTATCAGTGAATTCACATTCAACGCAAGGACCTTTAGGGTTCGCTCCGCAATATTCGTAGGTACCCATTACGACTGGAGGTGCGTTAGGCTCGGCAGCAACGCATAGATCTGATCCACGCGAGTGGCCTGCTCTTGTATGTGACGTTGTAACTGAGCCATTTGCCCCTGGATAGAGAGCAAGATAGCCAGCATGTCAGGCACAACTTCCGGTGCTCGAGGCGCTGAGGCCTGATAAGCAGCCTTCGACTTATGTACCGTGCTTCCCCTACCTGCCGCCATTTGGGCGTAGGTAATTTGGGGAGTTCCGGCTAGTGTTTGAGTGAGCACTGGTGATCGTTTAACCTCCTCCTTTTGCTGCCGAGCCAGATTTATGTTCCTCATGTACTGGAACTTAGGACAACTCCGATAATTTGCGGTGTGTCCCGCGTTCTTCCACAAGGCGCACAAGAGTTGGCTTTTGTCAGACGCTCCATCCCTTCCCAGAGCGCATTCCTCGGACTTGTGATTCATGCACATCGAAATGGACATCGAGGTTGCATTTCGCAATTCGACGCGGCGTGTCAGAATCTTTGGCAACGAACACATTGTAAAATGTTGTCGCTCCTTTTTAATTTTTCCCAGTGTACAACCTGGTAATCTAGGATTTTAATACCCTCAGATATAGCACACTTGTGCCAACGCTTTTCCAATCCTCGAAGTACTTTTTGGTATAGTCTTGAGCTCCTCGTTGAAAATCTCCGTCCTTTCATACGACTCTTCAGTTTTGGGAACATAAAAAAGTCACATGGGGTCAATACCCATGATTCGTCACCAGTTATGACCCTTTTGACCAAGTCAGGATCATCATTGACGTCATTCAAGAGCTCCTAAGCGATGCTCATGCAACGCTTCTTCTGATCAAAATTAAGAAGTTTCGAAACAAACTTCACTGACACAATTCTAATGCCCAAAGCATTAAAAAAAAATTGCATGACACATCCTTCTTCTCTTATGGTAATTCGACGATTTTCCAAAATAATTTTCTTCACAGCTTCGACGTTATCATGTTTTGTTGATGCGCTGGGGCGTCCAGAGCGAGGTTCGTCATTGGCATCTTCTCGGCCATCTTGGAGCAGACTCACCGTATGCCACTGTCAACATTTCAAGTGTTTTAGAGCACTTGATTCCATTTTTTACACAAAATTTGATGCAAATTCTTTGCTCCATTTTTTATAGTAATTGAAAATCGCTGAGCACACCAAAACACGTCTAACCTCTCTATCTGTCAAAAACTTGAAACTGTGAACATATGTTCGTAACATGTGTACAAACACAGCAAACAACATCTTAAACCATTGTCAACGCTGTAACTGAAGCCTCGGTTACTTCCTCGGATCTCATCTTCTACTGTAGCACAACACGACTAATACCTTCTTCTTCGTTAGCAGCAACAGGTTCAAAAGATTTACGCCAATACTTTTCGATGATTGACACTGGTATTTTATCCCAAGCCCCTTAGAGATATGAAACAGCATCGCGTAATGTGAACTTCTTCAAAAATTTCTCATTGTCTCTACCTTTGTGTTGGCAATGCCGACAACGCGTTAAGCTAGGGTAAGAACCTTCCGGCTCTGAATTCACCCACTACTAAACTTAACGAAACAGCCGCCATACATGTCTAAGTACATCCGGCTTTTTTCTTTCTTTCGCCTTGAGACCACGCGCCTACTGAGGATAGCTGCTGCGCATTCTACTTTATATTGTGATAACCACTTAAATGTGAGCAGCGACATCTAGATTCACAGAGCAGAAAATGTCGATACTGGAATAACAAAGTCTCGACTGGAGAGTGGAATCGAATTTTCTAGCAAATTGGAAATTGTATGGGACGCTGGATGGCGAGGATTGTTCTCGAAGTATGTCATTCGAGTATAAATACCATCATCCCCAAGGTATGCAAATGAGTTCTAAAGTGTAATTTGAAGTGTCAATTAGGAGAAGTGATTAAGTGGTTTAAGTTTAAGTTTCTCTCAATACAATCCAATTTCTCAACCGCTTATACTTTTCTTATGTTTTACTTAAACCACTTAATCACTTCTCCTAATTGGTATTTATACTAGAATGACATACTTCGAGAACAATCCTCGCCATCCAGCGTCCCATACAATTTCCAATTTGCTAGAAAATTCGATTCCACTCTCCAGTCGAGACTTTGTTATTCCAGTATCGAAATCTTCTGGTCTTCGAGTATGTGAATCTAGATGTCGCTGCTCACATTTAAGTGGTTATCACAATATAAATAAAGGTTGTAGCTGAACCACCAAAACGAAGGCATTTTCTTTCGAACACCATTGGAAGCTGACAGCGAGTGTTCCTACCTACTGGTACCTATCAGTACCAATACTTTGGAAACAACATTGGTTGGATTAGAAGCGTTGCATTTTAAGGCATGAACATTGTTCGAATGCAGCCATCATCGCTTTGCAGCTCGTTTACCGGTGGACGACTTGGCGCATTGTCAAGAATAAGCAACGCCTTTTCTGTTGAATCATTATTATTCATAAATTTCCGAACCTGAATAAGAAAAGGATAATAGATGAGAAGTCAATCTAAAGCATAAATTACCTGGGGTGCAAATTCCGTATGAAACCAATTTTTGAAAATATCTTGCAGTCTGCGAGTTAGTATAGGTCACTGAGGGCTTAACATTTTTGAAAAAGAGTGGGGATTTTCTGCCTTTCCAATGACAGGCAGTCACAACTTGTGTTCACCAGTACTATTCGTGTACACAAGGGTTATAAAAAAAAACGGTCCTTGGGTATTGTTCTTTTAGGAGTAGATTTTTCGCCAGCGTTTTGCTTGGGAACTTCCGCCAGAAAAGACCGCTTTCATCTGCATTATAGACCTGGTTCCTAGTTAGACCAAGCTCAGAGTGTATATTAGCGCTAAGATTTTCTCCGCCGAATGGTAAAAGCTGGCTTTGAACTTTGTAACCCAGCCATCACTTGAGTGAATCGATTCTGTCTCTTTGAAAACAGAATTCAACTTCTAGGCTTTTGCTTTTATCACGTTTCCTGACACTGTAACGTGGCGATCACGAAGCTCCAGGAGCCATCGATACAAGCAGCTTCCATGTCCGGTATTTCTGCTTTATGTAAGGTATTGCGTGTCTTTGCTTCTGCAAATCATGTTTTGTAAAATCTGGAAGCAATTTCTTTACTTTTTTTTATTCCCACAATTGTAATTCCACCTTTATCTGTTCCTCACACAAGGGGAATTCTCCCAAATTTGGAAGACCTCTTTCATAACCCCGGTCCAAAAAAAGGGATCAAAGAATGAAGTAACTATCTTCCATCCCATTGCTAAGCTTTTTCAAATACCTAAAATGTTCGAAAGTTCTAAGCTTTCAGTGCAAGTCGCTTAAAAGATAGATCAACTACTACAAAATTTAGTTGAATTCGTATCCTTTGCACTTTCAGCGCTAGGAAATGGCAAAGAAATCAATCTTACGAGTATTGCTACAGATTTCGCTAAGGTCTTTGATAAAATATGTCATCAATAGAACCTTTTCAAATTGTCATCCCTCGGTTGTGACCCCATATTGTTAGAATAGATATCTTCTTATTTGGAGAGCCGTTTTTATAGTACCTATTCGTTTTAGGTCAGCCTTCTCAACTCGATTTTTAGCCACTTCTGGTGTCCCACAAGGAAGCCATCTTAGTCCCCTCTTTTTCATTTTAACTATAAACGATCTTGAGCGGATTATTAAACACTGCCCCCTATCGAAAACTATTTTTTCAGTCCAATTCGACAGGTTTTCCACTTGATGTCTAAAAAATTGCTGCAAGCTTAATGTCTCCAAATGTCAATCTATGACTTTGTCAAGTAAGTCCAATCAACCTCATCTTCGACTTTATTTTCCACATGGTTAACCTGTACCCCAGGTTCAATTCCTTCGCGACCTTGGAGTATTATAAAGGGTTTTCCAATAGGGACTTGACAATTTTGAATTTAATTTGTAAACGCACTCTTTCACTAATCATCAAACTAGGGGTGACTGTGGTGTAGTGGTAGTAGCAAACGCTTCGCACTCGGAGGGTACAGGTTCGAATCCTGCCCATGGCAAATCAGTTTTTCATTGTGTAATTGGAACTCAGACAAAAAAATTCTGCGTGTGAAGGCATAACACTGACACGTAGATTTGGCTGTTATAAGAGTTTCAAGCAATGAAAAAAATACTGGGAATTATATCTCGAATCACTCTGAGTGAAGAAAAACTCTCCGTCCTATTCGGACTCCAACCCCTGGAGAGCAAACATAGAAACCAAACACACCTGAGTTTCAAACCACTACAAAAACAATTTTCCTTTCTCCTCCTTCTATCTTTCCGCCCGCGCCATGGCAACAGTAAAAGGGTATCTAACCCCTTAGGCGCGCGTAAATTATAAAAAAAAAAAAAAAAAAACTGTCACTGTCAATTTATTCAGTAAACTCAACAACTGCAACTTTAAGAGCGTTAACTCCAATATTCGGTCGTAATTCTCGCCCTAGTAGACAAGCAATAACATGTTTAGTGCAAAAATTTGAGTCTACATATTCGTTGTGTGATATTGGGTTGGTCGAAGTGTCGAAAATATCGCTGCCGTTCAGGCGTCCGTAGCAAACGATCCAAATCAGTCAATTCCACGGCGTTCTCAAGAATTGGGCATCGCTCAGACCACATTGTGGCGTATTTTGCGTAAGGATCTTGGTTTACAACCAAACAAGATCAAGCTGACTCAAGAATTGAAGCCGATAGACCATTTGAAACGACGTACGTTCTCCGATTGGGTTCTGGAGAAGATGCACCAAGATGATGAATTTCATCGCAAAATCATCTTCAGTGACGAAGCTCATGGCTCATGGCTCAATGGGCTCGTCAATATGCAAAATATGCGTTATTGGTCGGGTGCAAATCCACATATGCTTCATGAATCACCACTTCATCCAAAAAAAAATAACTGTTTGGTGCGGTTTGCATGCCGGCGGCGTTATTGGGCCATATTTTTTCGTCGACGATAATGATCTTTACGTTACTGTGAATGATCAGCGTTATCGCGCCACGATCACCCATTATTTTTGGCCCGAATTGGAAGATATGGACTTCGACGACATGTGGTTTCAACAGGATGATGCAACAAGCCACACAGCACACGCTACAATCGATTTATTGAAGAGAACATTCAACGTCATTTCCTTCGATTTGCCCTTCGAGGACTACCCTGGAATCACCCCTTTATCTTACCTCCCTATCGTGACCGCCTCAAACTTCTTAACCTGAATAGTCTTTATTCATTGACTACTCTCTGGTCATGTGGATTACGCTTCCCTTTACAATTCTATTTCCTTCAACACTAACCGTGCTCCATCTTTCATGTCGGTATGTAAACATTGAATAACTTTGACATTTATCAGCCGATTGACTTTAGAAGACATGTTTTTGAAACGTCAATTCGTCGAATTTTACTTAGAACAGGACAGTGGCAGATCGTCGACATGCCATTCACCAACGCCCAACACGTTCCAATGAACTGGTTGCAGCGGTGAGAGAGAGTGTTGCCAAGAACTCCCATGTGTCGTATTGTGACCGCGCTCCGGATTTTGGAGTCAGTGGAACCAACTGGAAGGATAATTTGCATTTGTTTCCTTATAAAGTGCAATTGACTCAACGAATATTGCTGACAGAGCATCCACGTCGCTTGGAATATCGGCAAACAGTCATTCGAATGGTTGACACTGTACCTGATTTTTGGAAGTAAATTTTGATGACCGACAAGGCCCATTTTACACACTCTGGCGCCGTTAACAAACAAAATTGCCGCATTTGGAGAACGGAGAATCCACACGAGATCCATAAGACACCATTGCATGACTAAAAAGTGAGTTTTTGGGCTGGCGTTTGCGCAAAAACCATCATTGGGCCAGCAAAACTGTCGGTGTTAATCAATATCAGAGGATGTTGGCTCATTGTGTCTGCCCACAAATGTATGAAAAAGGTCTGAACGGTTACTGGTTCCAACAAGACGGTGCGCCATACCACACTGCAAATCAAACAATGCAGTTTCTGCAACGAAAATTTCCTGCACGTTTGCTGTCAAAAAATGGCTGACATTGACTGGCGACCCAAATCTCCAGATTTGACCGCTCCGGACTTCTTTTTGTGGGGTTATTTGAAATGAAAAATGTACGCCAGCAAGCCTCAGACCGCTGACGAACTCTAGGCAAACATTCGTGACGAAATCATCGCTATACCGCCCGAGATACTCGAAAAAGTGATGGAAAACGCAGAAAAAAGGGCGCATTTTGTTTTGATCTTCTCGTCTCATACTTGATCTCCTCCACCTCTCCTGCCCTTAATTTTTGGCAGTTTTTAAGTCCTAGTTTTTAAATCAGCTAAAGCTTGTACTAAGCCCACCATAATCAAGTCAAATCGAATACAATTACTTCTATGGTTGGATGGGAGAGTAGAGTGGATGGTCATCTGCAAATCAACAGCAAACGAACAACGCAGTAGAGGAAGGCTCCTGCACACACGTTGGAAATAGCCTTAAACAAATAGTAAACATAGGTTGCATTGGTCGGGTTCACACCCAGCAAGAAGGGAACCTAGACTACATAGAAAAAAGTAATTTTGTCCAATCGCATATTGCCATTTGACCCTAAGAAACAAATGTATTTCTGGATCCACCCTATTTCAACTTACAGCCAAAATTATCTTCAACAAAAGAGGAAGATATTTCTATACCAACGTACATATATTTCAACACACCTCGTACAAAATATTATTTTTCATCTAACACTACTAAATTCTAACTAAATTCAAGAGATTATTTCATAAAAAAACCAAAAAGAGCTACGACTAATGGCCAACTTAACCTAAACACAGGCACTATACATATGTAATCGCACATTCAACTGCAACTTAAAGATCAGCATCCACGCCACTATCAATGTAGTCCTTTAGCAGCTCAGCACAACTTCTTGGTAAATTCCTGCAGACATTATTCAAGTACAAAAGACCACGAGGAACTGTTGCCTCCACCAAATTTGTACGCTGTGCCCGAATAATCGCCGTGGCCACTTGTTTCGGATCCAACAAACCCAAAATCGATGGGAACTTCACTTTCGGCTTCTTGCACAATCCCGTATTGGTCATGTATGGGTAAATCGTGGTGGTTTTAATCTGCAACAAAACTATGAATAATTTCAAAGAGCAACCAACTTAAAATGTAAACCTTACCAAATTCCTTTGTGGTCCTTCACGTATTTCCTCTTGCAGTGCCTCCATAAGTCCACGTACAGCGAATTTCGATGCACAGTACGGCACCAAATTGGACAGACCAACTACTCCGGCTATCGATGAGATACTCACTATATGACCACGATTCTGTTCCCGCATATGAGGCAAGAACGCCTCCAATGTCCAGAATTGTGACATAACATTGATGTCGAAGGTTTTACGGATCTCTTCAGGTGTTTGGGTATCCAAAGGACGCGTTGGCATTATACCAGCATTGTTAACCAGCAATGTAACCGGCCCAACTTCGATTTTAATCTTTGTGGCCAAATCGAGAACCTTTTCTCGATTGGATACATCACATCTACGAGTATTTGTTATATGGTACGAGGGAGGAAGAAATAGAAACAAAACCAAATTCAATGAATATGAATGAAGGACTTCTGTCCGAATTGATTGTGGCTATTGAAACCTTAATACGTACGTATATGCCTGGGCGGTTCCTCGACGCAATCGATTGCAATCGGCCACTGTCTGTTGATTGCCAGTCTCGTTGATGTCCACACAAACCACTGTTGCACCTAAATCAGTATACTGCAATGCCAGCTCTCGACCGATACCATGGCCAGTTCCTGTAATCTAAATTCCATATGCAAATGTGAGTGATACGGGTGACAGGGTGGAAATCTATCTCACTTACCACAACAATTTCACCGCTGACGTCTTTTTCCTCTTTCTTCATAAATTGTTGTACAGTTACAATGAAGACCTCGAGCAACATGCGGACCAGCAGCACAGTAAATTCAAAGATATCCTTCAGAACATTGTACAGTCGAGTTCCAATGTGTTGGGATCTGGAAAAGGAATCAAAATACGGAGAGCATGGGTTTATTTCAATTTCTACAAAATGAAAGATGTTTTATTCATAAAAAGAAAGTTCACAATGACCTGAAGTATTACATTGATATGGTAGGAAATGTCTTGATCTTTTTATTGTTGGTAGGCGTTCTCCATGACCAAGGTCCACAGTTCGGAATTAAGCTCAAAGCCCCTGTCAGTCGGAGAAATCAGACATTGTTCCATTGCCTTGCTTTTTTTTGTACCGTAACTTACTTTCGTAGTATGTCGTGCGAACATATAATAATTTGAATAAAGCAACCCTGGCCCAATATCCTCCTCCCTGTCGTTTCAACAGAAAAAGTATTTTTACGAATTTCTTTCAAGAACTTTGAGGATATTTTGTCTATCAGAAGATTAGGGTAAGGGTGTACACAGTGCGTAACAATGAGCAAGTTGTACCGCTGTTTTACTTCGAGGGCCAAACGGAGAACCTCAAACAAAAGGCTGACTATATGTCCGGTTGGGATTTGGCAGACTTGAAATTCTCCTGTAAGCTTCAGGGGATTCGCAATGAATTGTTCCCTAGCGAATCGGTGGTTGTGATTAGTTTGACAGTTTGACAGCTACTTTCCCAATGGTACGGAACTCGAAGACTAATGGCTAAGTAAAGTAGTTCGCTGGTCCCAGAAAGATCATCAGGACCGAATAATTCAGTTAACTGGACACGACAACCATCGGCACCACCACCAAAGATTATCAGACCTACGGTAGCAAATAAACAATCTCAGCAACAGCAGTCACAAGAAATGGCAGCGAAACGTGGAGCTACCTACTCCCAAATGGCTGTAAATAGTGCAGCAACGACACATAGGCTGGATGCTGTCTTCTTAGCGGCCGCTACACAGGCACTAAATGGCGCGTGGATGGCACAGTCGCAAAATAGTATCCCCATCCCGCATGCACAAATGCTGAACATACACGGCCCAGTTATCGTGGCCCAGCAGATAATCCTATGCTTACCAACCGCCAACCATATTCCTACAATAATGCAGCGATATAAGTGCAACCAGTGAACAATCATGGTGCGAGCAGGAATACAACCCACCAGATGTCGCCGCTTCAAGCAGCCACAGCGTACCTGTAGCAACAGCAACAAGTAGCTGCCGCCCAACATCAGCGTGCTCAACAACAGCAGCAGCAACAACAACAACAGCAGCATCAAAATAGTAGAAGCAATCGGGTTAATGGCAATTATAAAGGGTCCGCCATCTAACGTTTTTTTTTTCAACTAGTACTTATTTCGTGAATGGTAACACTAAGCTTATGTTTGATTTGACAGATAATTAGTCTTATCCTTCCGGTTAATAATGGAAAATAATTTCATTCAAATGGCTACCTCGGCTGGCCAGCACATTATCGATTGTGTGCAGCTGTATTTCACCAATGGCTTCACGAATATTGTCCTTTAAAGCGTCAATTGTCTCTGGCTTGTCGGCGTAACACTTATCTTTTACGGCACCCCACAAATAATAGTCCAACGGTGTCAAATCGCAGCTCCGAGGTGGCCAAACGACATCAGCTCTGTGGCTGATAATGCGATCTTCAAAAACAGGGCGCAAAACATCGAGTGTAGCTTCGGCTGTGTGGCACGTAGCCCCGTCCTGTTGAAACCAAATGTTGCCAATATCCTCCTCTTCAATTTTTGTGAACAAAAATTAGTTCAACATGGCCCGATAACGATCGCCATTGACTGTAACGGACCAAAATCTGCACCAAACAGTGACTCGTTTTGGGTGTATCGGCTTTTCAATGTATGCGTGCGGCTTTTCTGTGCCCCAAATGCGACAATTTTGCTTGTTTACATACCCGCCAAGACAAAATGAGCTTCATCTGAAAAGATGATTTTTTTTGGCAAAATCGGCATCTTCTCGCAGGCCTACTTAGCGAAGCGAAAACGCATTGGATGGTCAGTTGGCTTCAATTCCTGAACCAATTGGACTTTGTATGGCGTCATACCATGGTCTTTATGCAAAACTCGTCTCAATGATGTCTCCGAAATGTTCAATTGTTGAGAACGACGGTGAATTGATGTTGATGGCGCTTCACGCACACTTTCTGCCACAGCAGCAATATTCTCGGATGTACGCACTGTTTTTGGCTTTTCACGCTTTGGTTTATCGATGAGGATGCCAGTTTCTTTCACTTTTTTCACAAGATAACGAACATACGGAGCTGACGGTGCTTCTCTTCTTTCAAGATCCGTACGCAATTTTCGCACACATTCTGCAACATTACCATGATTTTCAAAGTAATGTCGCAATATTTCCCAGCGTTGTTCAAGCGTATACACAACCATATTCGTTCAGCGGAAGGATAAAACTACTCGTAATTATCTGTCAAATCAGACATGAGCTAAGTGTTACCATTCACGAAATAAGCACAGTTCAACAGGGATCCGTAGTTGGAAAGGATCCTTCAAATCGACTGCATATTATACCAGAAATATCCTCCGGTAGTGTTCATCTCCCACCCTATAAGGTTCAAAAAGAATGCGGTTCCTTGTATAAACATGCTGAGTCAGACCAATTAATGACGCTGACTGCTTTTCGAGAATCCCTTTTCCCTACTGATCCATTGGAGCATTGTAAACGGTTGATAGAAGAGCTCGGGGATGAGTTATACAAAGGCGACAAATTCAAGTTCTTATTGAATCTGGCCGAGTCTGAGAACATTCCCCTAGTGAAGGTCCACTAGTTAACATATATGATTCGAAATCAAGAGCAACCGCCTTCGAAGCGGACCCGTGTAATTGTACTCAAAAAGTCAGTCAGTATCTGGATCAAAACCATTATCAACATCGCTGTCCTCCATATCCTCAAAGCCTGTCGCATCTGAAGCAGCTGCTGTCAGCGCTTTAGCTCCGTAAAACGCCTCCACTATGCTTAGTCCTCCTTTAACTGCGGCGTGCGCTAATCCGTTTAGCTCATTTGTTTGGATTTCGGCTGTCACTCCACCAACGGTTGATCGTAAGCAGCTGCAGCAGCCTCTGTTGCCTACAATTCTTGTAGACTTGGTAAGCATCCGGAAGCGACTGCACCTCCAGACTTCCTAGTTCCACCAGCTAGTTCCACCAGTAATTGTTTTAATGCTGAACCGACTCCCATGCCCACACAACTTCATCAGCGTCGTCAAAATCTAGTTAACCATCATTAGCATCATAGTTCACGTAATCCAAACGCTGAAGTTGCCGATTCATCGACGATTTCTTCAGCAATAGTATCTTCGTCTTCTTCCGCAACATCATCGTTATCGCTAACTCCTACATCATCGACTTCTTGACAGTTGCATTATTTAATCAGCCAGGATATCATCTTCAGGCGCCCGGTCATGGCTTGCCATCACCTACCATATATCTGCCAAGGCCGTCGCCACCCCTGCTATACCGGCGGTGACACTTTTTGAAAACATTCAGAATTACTCTCATTCTTGTTGTTGTTGGTTAGAAGATTTTAGATTTATTGAGAGTTGACTACGATTTAATGCGTCGAGCAATGACTGTATTATTCGTGGGTTATTAGCTTTAATCCAGCTACAGACTGTTACCTTTCATTATTTTTGGCTGATTATGGATATTTGGCCGGTTTTGTGGTGGAGATAAGAGTCTTAAGCGAAATCATAGAATGAATGTTGAGTTGTCTAAAATCCTTAGAGAATAGCAAGTGCTGGAGAAGTGAAGTCTTTGCCAACATCCATTCAGGAATACTCGGACCAACCTGAGGTTTATTTTATTCATGATAAGGGGTCCTAGCGCTACTATCGAAAGCTACAAATGATGTTGGATTATGATTCCAATGCATGGGGCTCAGGACAGGACAGTCCATATACAAAGCGCAGAGGTTCGGCTCTTCTTGAAGCACTTTCTTGTCTGGATAATGTTTTATAATGTTATAACGTTTACGGCCGACACTGATACAGCAATCCGCAGTAACCGGGCAACACTCGGTCTAAATGGTGAGGTGAAATTTTAAGCCAGAACCGCAGGGGATCTTGTAACCCAGGTAGCGCGGTTAATAGTCAATGCTTGCAATGCGTGAATGACCAGGCGAGGATGGGGAAACAAGGACCATCTGTATACTACTGGACCCTCCAAATCGCTGAACTGTGATCAGTATGCTACCGAACCGGAAGAACTTACCAGCATTATCAGCAAATCGAATTAATCACGATGTATGGAGTAAAGCTTATCATATTGTATCAGTGAGGCTGAAGGGTCCTCGCATGTAATCGCCAACATGTCCGATAATGTTGCGAAAAATAGTTGCAATCTTATTTCCTTGCCATGAAAGTAGAGTACTGGCTGCTCAAACTCATCACGAGAGTACCCTCATACCTACGATTACACGCGAAGAATTACTCAAAGCATGTAAATAGGTGCGTGGCGAAATATCACCTGGACTGTATGGTGTTTCAAATAAAGCCCTAAGATCACTATTAAAGCACAACCGGACTTATTTGCCAAATTGTTTAACGCGTGTCTTCAAGAAAGTATTTTACTGGACTCTTAGAATCGCCAACGGCTATTGCTTTTCCCAAAGGAGGGAGGGACCCCAAATGAACTTTCTTTCTATCGCCCTATTGGTTTGCTTGACAGTCGGAAAAATCCTTGAGCGGATCGTTTACAAAAGACTCTAGCTGGCATTGGAAACAGCAGAAGGTCTATCGGGACACCAATTTAGTTTTCGTATGTCACGATCAACAGTGGGGGCAATGAATGTGATAATAACTAGAGCTCGAAACGCAATACAGGGCAGGGACTGGAAAGATAACACTAAGAAATATTGCGCCATCATAGTCTTGAACGTGAAGTACGCATTTAACTCGACGAACTGGAAACGGATTATCAGCAGTATTTATCGAACTATCTCCATAAAATGATAACAAGCTACTTGTCGAATAGAATCCTCCTCTATGACGCTTAACATGGATTTAAAGCATACGAAGTTACTGGCGGTGAACCCCACAAGGCTCGGTCTTGGGTCCCTACTATGGAACATTATGTAAGATGATATCTTATGCCTACAGGCTCCAAACAAAGCGTCGATTACCGAATTTGAAGAAGCGTTGCCATGATGGATGTAGTTGGAAGAAGTCCAGCTCTACAACAACGAAACAATTGCAAATACACGTCTCTGGTTAACTACCACCGGTTTGCAACTCGCCGATCATAAAACTGAAGCTGCGTAAAAGACATTAATAGAAAAGGAAAAAAAAGGAGAGAGAAAAAAAGGAAAGAAGTAACATAGTAGAAGTAGTTTTTATTGATGTTGCTTAAGGTGTTCCAGTGCTGCATTCTTGAATAATGTGGCTCCCATTGCTTGCTTAACCGTTAAAGGAAGTGTGTTCCAAAGCCTAGTAACATAGACGAAGAAGAGGCGCGAGGAGTTTAAATAATTATATGCAAGTATTATAAGATTAAGTGTTCTGGTAGATTGAGATTGTCAAATAGGTAAGCAGGAGATTTATTTTTAATGATTTTGTGCATGAACACACAATATCTTAGGTCGAGCAATTGTTTGAGGGAACAACCTAGAACAGAGTTATGGTAGTGTGAGGCGTGGTTGTATCGGGGAAGTCCGTAGACGTACCTTATCATATCATTGAAGGCTACGAGTAACTTATGTTGCGAAATGGAATCAAGCTTGCTGTAGACAACAGCAGCGTAGTCAATAGGCAGAAATAGCGCTTTCACAAGTCTGAGCTTTGTGCCCGATAGGCGTAAGATTAGAAGAGGGCCAGAGTTTACGCAGTCCAGCGTAGATTCGCCCGATAACATAATTTATGTGATCAACAGCGGAAAGCGGTCCATTTAATTTGTAAGCCAAATTAGTAACCATGTCAACAACATTGAGGTGTCTATCATTCAGGAATACTGGTGGTATTCTGTCCATTTCGGAGTGTTGTTTGGATATCAAAATCGGTTGTGATTTCATAGGGTTGAGATAAAGTCCATTACAAGTAGCCCAGTCATAAATTTTGGAGAGGTCTCAATTTAATCTGACGACTAGGTCCTCAATGAGTCCAGTTGGTCGGGAAATATAGGTCTGTGCATCGTCGGCATATAATTTGATTTGCGGCCCGGGTCGACCCCGGACAGATTTATTAAGCTTATTGCAAGCAAATACATATGTTACTTAAAACTAACATTTTTACTTAAAAACTAAAGGGTGGCAGCGGTTAAAGAAAGTTAGGACGTGGGGCATAGGTGGAAATAAGTATGTTCTTGAGGGAGAGTTTGCTGAGATGGTAGTCGAAGAGAGGCAGAATATCGTTAACTTCGCGAAGCATCCTAGACATTGGCTCCAGGTGTCCGTAATTCGTTCTGTGAAGATTGAGCCGGAAAAGTGGCACAGACCTAAGATTTCGGGGATTGGTGTTAAAAAAAATAATTTGAAGTAAGGAAGGACAATCGATATTACCTACTAAAATTTGATGAATAAAGAGAATGTCGGCAACTTTTCGACGTATAGTAAGGGGTTGTACGAGTAAATTTATAAGTTTCAGCCGGTCAGTGTAAGGTGGTAAGTTTTGGTTATCATCCCAGGGAAGACCATGTAAAGCAAACCGTAAAAACCTGCGTTGAACAGCTTCTATCCGGAGGATGTGAGTTCTGTAGTAGGGTGACCAAACTTGGCTGGCATATTCAAGAAGAGGCCTAACAAAGGTTATGTAAAGAGATTTGGTAACATAAGGATTGGAAAACTCCTTAGACCAGCGCTTGATAAAGCCAAGGGCAGAGTTGGCTTTTTTTTATTATACTATCAATGTGCGAACGGAAATTGAGTTCCTTATAACACCTAAATCACGCAACTCATTCACTAAGGAAACAGGCAGATTAAAGATTAGATAGCAACGAGGTGAAGTAGGGAGGCGTTTACGGGTATAAGTTATAGCCTGACACTTATTGACGTTAAGCTCAAGAAAATTTTTCTGACACCAAGTACAAAACCTGTCTAGATCTTGCTGCAGAAGTCTGAGGAAGATGATATATATCTAAATATTTTCATATCATCTGCGTAAACAGATATGTATGAATTTTTAATGATACAAGCAACATCATTAATGGTCAAAATAAATAATAAGGGACCAAGGTGGCTGCCTTGAGGTACACCAGAGGAGGCTTTAATTGGGTCAGAAACCATGGACCTAAATAGAACATAGTAAAGTCGTTCACTTAAATAGGATTGAACCCAAGTTACAAAGTTTATCTGGAAACCAAGAGCCTTTAATTTTAGAAGGATTATATCATGAGCAATTCTATCAAAGACTTTGCTGAAATCGGTGGCAATCACATCAACTTCATTTCCAGATTCCACTGCACATAAAGTGCTTGATACGAATTCCGTTAAGTTGGTGGTCGTAGATCTGCCTTTGAAAAATCCGTGCTGGTTTGGGGAAACAATAGATTTACAATGGAAAAGCATTATGTCATAGATAATGCTCTCAAAAAGCTTAGGTATGCAGGACAACTTAGCAATTGGTCGATAGTTGGAAATATCGTCTTTTCTACCTTTTTTATGTAGGGGAATAATAAACGATCTTTTCCAGGTTGAGGGAAGTAATCTCTGGGTGATAGAAAGCTGAAAGAGAGCTGTAAGAGGTTGGGCTAGATGCATTTGACATTTCTTTAAAAATATAGGGGGAAGATCATGAGGGCCAGCAGAATAATCATCTTTGAGTTTTATTATTTTATCTCTAACTTGCTCTAAAGTTATAGACACCGATTCCAAAGTTGTTTGTGGGCAGCTGTTTAAGTAGGAAAAGTAAGAATGGTCTGGCTCTTGGGAATGGATGGCGAACGCTTGGCCAAAAAAGATTGCGAAGAGATTTGCAATAATTTGGGTATCGCCCGAGGACCTATCAAGAAAATTTAGGGATGATGGATAGTTATCCGATTTGCTTTTAGTTTTGATGAACTGAAAGAATCTTTTGGGGTCGGAAATGAATGTGTGTGGTCCATTCGGTTTAAATAGTTATTATAGAGAGTTTGGCAAAGTACAGAGAAATTAATTTGGGCAGACTGGAAATCGGAAGAAATCGGTGTCGGAACGCGATTTTAAGTAGGAATACCAGAGCTTATTTCTCTTGTTACGAAGAGATCGCAGCTCTTTATTATACCAGGGTGGTGACGATGAGGGATTCCTTTTGGGTAAAAAAGGCACCGATTGGGAGAGACAGTTTAAAATTTCGGTATAAAAGGATGAAAGAGCATCGTTAACCTTAAGGTTAGGGTTATTGTAGAGAAAGTTAAAATTGACCATACAGAGGAGGTTGTTCAGCTTGGCGTAGTTAGCCCTATGAAAATTAAAACTGTAAGAATATTCATAGGAAACGGGATTAAAACCATTGTCATATGTCAGCGTAAGAGAAAGGGGAGGGTGGTAACTATCCAACTTAGAAAGCAGATGTTTACTTTCTAAAACGACGCAGTTATCTGTATCAGTGGCGAAGACTAGGTCGAGTTGTCTGCCGATGTTATTGGTGACACCACTTAATTGATATAGACCAGAGTCAGTTAGGCAGTCGATGAAAAGATTTTCTTTATCAGAGGTACTCGTAGGATTTGTTGCAGTATAGTAGCACTGATCAGTCTGAGTCCATAGAAGTTTAGGTAGATTAAAATCACCTAAAAAAATAACAACGTCATTGGGATCAGCAGCATTAAAAATGCAGTCGATTGCATCAACAGCTAGCTGGTAGCCTTGAATTGGTTGAGAGGGGCGAATATAACAGCAACAAATATATACGAGTAGGTTGCGTTTGCAAATAGGCCGTATAAATTCTCCTCTTTATCTAGACCATCGGCACGGTGTAAATCGAAGTCTTGGGAAAATAATTCATTATTCTTAATATCAGGGGTGAGATTGGTTTCTGTGAGGGCAAAGATGTCGTAGGGCAGAATCTGCGAATTAATATATATAGCAGAAATCTTAGTTCGTAATCCTCTTACGTTTTGATAATACAGGGACAGATATTTGGGAGGCTTCGGCAAAGAATTGAGTGGTGGGTTAGGAGCGATGGTAGTTTTTGAAACTAGACAGTGTTCTCTGGAGGTGTAGTATCCGTTTGGAGCTAACATGAGACGCGAAAGAAGAGAGATCGGATATCCGCATTAGAACAGACTTTTGGTAGATCATTGACAAAAAGACAGAATAAAATCGGTCCAAGTGTAGACCCCTGAGGAACTCCTGCAGCTAAGAGGCCGAATTCTGACGGGGCGTTGTTGTGAACGACGAGTTCCTTATGGTTGACACTATCAAAAGCCTTCGAGAAGTCAAGCAAACATAGCACGGTTAAGTAATCCCTGTCAAAGTTAACCCTTATGTCGTCGAGAATTTTGACCATGGCTGTAGAACAGCTATGATTAGCTCGAAAGCCGGACTGCACAGGGGATAAC
This sequence comes from Volucella bombylans, assembly GCA_949129095.1. Classification (NCBI taxonomy): domain Eukaryota; kingdom Metazoa; phylum Arthropoda; class Insecta; order Diptera; family Syrphidae; genus Volucella; species Volucella bombylans. The sequence goes on from OX422144.1 coordinate 160,905,216, forward strand.
AGACTGTGCTGCTGGATGTATTTTACAATTTGGTGAGCCAGAGCTTTCTCAAAGACTTTTGATAAACATGGTAAAATGCTTATAAGTCGAAAGTCAGTTAGCGAAGTTAGCTGGGGTTTTTTCGGGATGGGTATGACTTTTGCCAACTTCCAACAATCAGGAAAAGTTGAAGAAGTTATGCAAAAGTTAATTATGTGCGTGAGGCAACTTAAAATGTGGGGTAAAATAACCTTCACAAAACGGATAGGTATTCCATCTTCTCCTATAGCATTCGATTTAAGGTTACGTACAATATCCACAACGTCAAGCTCTGACACAACATCAAAATCGAAGTCAAAACTGGTAGTGAGGTCATAATTTGGAGTGAAGCGAGGTTCGATTATAGCATTGGAAATAAACACATTGTTAAGATCGTCAGTATTAGGGAAACTATCAACTATTACTTTCTTTCCAACGCCAATTGAACGCAAATTATTCCATAGCCTCTTTGAGCTTTGTTCAGGTTTTAATTTAGATAGAAAGTATCTTTTCTTTGCTCTTCTAGTAACTGAGGTGGAGAAATTACGCGCACGATGAAAGATAGATTTCCCAATTAAGAGCAGTAGGCCTTGATCTCCATTTAGAATAAAGCTTGTTTCGTCTTTTGATAGCTTGGTGGACTTAGTGCGTGATCCAAGGGCATTTAATATTTCGTATTGCGACAGTTTTCAGGGGGACATGTCTATTGAAGAGGTCTAATATTAGTGATTGCAAAAAAATTACTTTATCATTTATATTTGAGCTAAAATAACAATTGCGCCAAGGTAGGTGGCCAGCATCGATTTGCAGTGCTTCATTATCTATGCTTGAGTAGTCTCTAAATTCGAATGATGTCGGACAAGGGGAACGATATAACTCAACGTTGTATGTGCAGAATATTAAGTCATGATCAGATATACCAGCTAACGATAATTGGTCCAGAAGCAGAACATTGGATCGATTAGAAACCATAACAACGTCAAGAAGTTAAGCCGTTGTGCTGTTCGGTCGCATTTTGTTTTCGCTCCCATAATTAAATTGAATTTTATTTCATTTTTTTTTTGCCAATACTGTTCTAAAGAAATAAATAAAACAAAAACATAAAAAAAAAAACCCAGTGACCGACCCCAATCCCAACTATCATATCGTGGACTGTGCGAAAAAAATAATTTGAAACCCTTGCAAAAACCGTGCGTTACCCCCAATAAACTTGGTCAACGTCGCAAAAAAAAAAAAAACAAAATAAATAAATATTCATACTCATCTACATGTCAAATCAGTGCGGAAACCCCCAATGTGCTTTCACGAATGATGTAAATGCTGGCTTGGTGATTTGCAGAGGGTTATGTGCAAGATCTTTTCACGCTCTCTGTGTAGGCCTGAGCAGAAGATCTATCCTCTGTCTTAGAGATTATAAAAACAATTTTTTTTTACTGTGATGAATGTAAGGATGTTTCACCCTCCCATATTATGCTGGCCATCAAATGCTTAAGCGATTCCATACATGTTCTTGATGTCGAACATAAACTGTTTTTTAAGAAAGTTCAACTTGAATTTGAAAAACTTGACCAAATTCAAAAGAGTGTTGAAGATCTGTATTGCAGAGTTGATCAATCTTCTAGTCAATTCAAATCTAAATTTATGCAGTACGACAAGCAGTGGGCCATAAATGCAGATCTTTCTAAATGTGATAGTGAACATAAAACGAGTATCGAGTTGAAAAGTGCTATTCAAGCGGCTTCTAATTCACATTTATCAACCCTAAATGAATTAAAGGCATCTCTTTGCTCCCTACGCTCTGACCTTGATATTTTTTTCCAAGCTCCGTCCATAAGAACAACACCTTCTCCTAACAGAAGTGATCCACGGCTTACAACAATGATGTGTAAAATCGACGAAATAAGTAACGATTCATTACAGTCTCGTTTATTACTAAGCAGCATTGTTGATGAAATCAGGATCACTTTCGGTAAGATTGAGGAATTTACTTCACACATCCAGCCACAATCAAGCATGGCCTACAACACTTCGCTACTTGCTGAGATGCTTGAAAACGCCGTCCTAACACCTTCCTCTCCATTGCATTCGGCTCCTGAACTTGAAGTTACACCCATACCTCCGATTCTTACTGCATATCACGCACTACCAGCATCTCATGCACCTTCAGCATCTCAAACACCTCCAGCGTCTCAAGCACTTCCTGCATCTCAAGCACTTCCTGCATCTCCTGAACCTTCAATTACCCGCTTTGGAGTTTTCTGGACCGTATCTGAATGGAATAGTCGAGTTAAAAAGCTAAATGAGTCCAATACGGAGGAAACAACCACTTTCTCTATTAAAGTTGCATCCGCACATGCAAACCCGACTTGGCTGATCAATTACTTTAAGCAGCATTTTAAAATTAATGTCAGAAACTGCAAACAAAAGTCGGCCGGTAAACTCTCAAAGTTTAAGCTATTCAATGTTGATATTCCTTCAAAATATGAATGGCTTTTCCAGAACTCCACATCCGAATCATTTAAGCTAGAGAAATTAACAATGAGGAAAATCAACCGTAAAAAAGTAATCTACCGAAAGCCTACAACGGACAAGATGAACGCAAAGGAGATTAATTTTAACACTAAATCTAAGCCTAGTGTTAAGCCAACCCCCAAGCCTCACAACCAAACCAGCATACATAATTCTGACCCAAATTGGAGTCTTAAAGTAGGGACATTCCCCTCCTTTTCCCAAGCGATTCGTTCTACATCTCCTTTCCCTTCCTCCAATAATTCTAAGCTAAATAATTCATCGCACAAACGGGTATCTTTTTTTCTCCCATCCAAGCCCGGTGCCAAAGAAAGCAAAACTGACTCTACTAACTCGGCTTCTAATAAATCCACCTACCCTACTTTCGTTTACTCCCACACCCTCAATCCATCCCCTCCGTCTAAATCAGATACAAACCCTACAACTTTTATAGACCCTATGCTCCCACCGAAGATCAAGATTAACCAAGCAACTCGCCGCTTCGGGTGATGATGGCCGTTACATTCAATCCCGGCTTAGAGATCGTAGAATTTACGAAAACGTTCGCCTTTATCTAGCTTATCTACACGATAAGCCTGATTCCATTTGCATTGATGGCACAACCAAAACAAATATTATGGTTTCCATTCAGCAAGAAGGACTTCCTACAAACCCAAAAGACCTACGTCAGATTTTCATACGGTTTCACGAAGCCTTTAATATCACGCCTACCGACGTTGCAAACGACCTCTCCTCTTATGCCACCCATGTCAGCTCGAAGCGACTCTGGCACTTTCAAAGAACGCGTTCTAGTTTTAAGAACTATTTTCGCTCCTAACCAACCTCTACCTCTATTTGCACTCCCTGATTTCCTCAGCATTTACTATCAAAATGTTAGAGGACTTCACACAAAAACATCTGAAGTCTATATTACTTCGCAAAAACTGCCGTATGATATCTTCGCTCTTACTAAGACCAACCTTTCCTCTAATTTTAAGAATAGCGAGTTATTTACCCATGATTATGATGTCCACCGAAACGATGGCCTTATGAATAACGACGAATCAACTGGCCGCGGAGTACTTTTGGCTGTACCTACTCGCCTTAATTCTAAATTATTTAAGCAACTATCTACAGTTTGCTTTGAATTTGTCTGCGTAAGAATTCCTATTTCTAAGCGCAATCTCTTTATTTGCTGCTGCTACATTCGCCCATCGCAACCAACCTGCAGCTACCAACTAGCTATTGACGAATTCGATGCCCTGTTTGCCAAAGCTGACGCAAATGACACTGTTGTCGTTATGGGTGACTTTAACTTACCACGACTCAAATGGATATGCACTGATGATTCATACTACACCGCCAGCAATGCAAGTTCGGAGAAAGAAATTCTTTTTATTGACTGTCTCGTGGACTCCGGACTTTTTCAGTTAAGTGGCATAACCAACTATCTTGGTAGACAACTCGATCTTATCTTCTCCACTGACGTAGATAACAGCATAGTCTCAGCCAGCAAGCACCTCCTTACCACTCTAGATTCTCACCACCCGCCTCTTTCTATGACGTTTTCGTTCAACGTTTCAAAACCTTTTTGCTTTGAACACGTGTACAACTTTAATTTTCGAAGAGCCAACTTTTCTAAATTAAACAATCTTCTTTCTAAAGCTAATTTCAATTTTCTCTTCAACTCTAGTATTCCCGTTGATGATGCACTTACCTCTTTTTACAATATCATCTTCGATTGTTTTTCCCAGTCTGTTCCTTTTGTACCGCAAAAAAATCCATCGTTATCCCCACCTTGGTATAACAAGGAACTCCGGTCAATACGAAATAAGAGAAATAAACTTTGGCACACCTATCTTAGTACACGTTCTGAAGCGGATTATAATAAATACCACCTTATACCCAATTTTCAGATCTATGTGAATCACTATATTCCAATTATTTAAGCCGCATGCATAATAGTCTTATTTCTGATCCCAAACGCTTTTTCCAGTTTATCAAATCTAAAAAAAAGTCGGACAGTTATGCCTCCACCATGAAGTTCAACAATTCATCGTCTGATGATCCGCAAAGAATAGCAAACTTCTTTGCCGAATTCTTTAGCCAATCGTTTGCTTGCCACATCCAAAACCCTGATCTATCTTATTTCTCATACTTGAACAGCTGCCCACAGACATCCTTTACTTCGGTGGATATCTCAATGGCATTAGTAGATGAAAAGATAGGTAATCTAAAAAGTGAATATTCCGCTGGACCTGATGGTGTACCCCCCATAGTTCTAAAAAAGTAAAACCTCTCACTGCCTTGTTCAGACTTTCCTTATCTCAATGCGCCTTTCCCCATTCCTGGAAAAATTCATATATAATCCCTCTGCATAAAAAAGGCTATAAAGATGAGATCTTAAATTACAGACCTATTGCGAAGCTCTCCACAATACCCAAGCTCTATGAGAGCATTATTTATGATGCTATGTCTTTTTATTGTAAACCAGTGATTTCAAGAAACCAACATGGATTTCTTAAGGGCAGGTCCACTACCACAAATCTCATTGAATTTTTATCAAGTACTCTATGTGTCAAGTCTCGCATAAAGTAATTCTTTTAAAACTTTGCGCCCTTGGATTTCGATCAGATTTCGTTACGTGGATTTCCTCATACTTAAATGATAGACACTACAGTGTCCTGTTTAGGTCTACATTATCTAAACCTTTCAAAGCCACCTCGGGTGTTCCCCAAGGAAGTCATCTTGGTCCCTTGTTATTTATATTAACAATTAATGATGTTAACAATTCTTTTATCTCCATCTATGCTGACGACATCAAAATCTTTCGTCACATATTGTCTCCCTCTGACTGTGCTCTGTTGCAAGATAATTTTCTTGAGTTAAATGTTAACAAATGTCAAGCTTTAACTTTCACTAGAAAACGTCATACAACTGTTTCTCGTGCATATTTCATCAATAACGAGCTTGTTCCTAATGTGACCGAAATGCGCGACTTAGGCATTATCTATGATAGCGAACTGAACTTTCGCTCTCACATAGATAGCATTATTAGTAAAGCCAATTCGACTCTTGGCTTCATTAAGCGCTGGTCTAAGGAATTTGACGACCAATATGTGGCTAAAGCACTCTACACCACGTTTGTTCGGCCCCTCCTCGAGTATGCAAGTCCAGTCTGGTCACCATATTATTCTGCGCAAATTGCACGTATTGAATCGGTACAGCGTAGGTTCCTTCGGTTCGCATTACGGGGACTTCCTTGGTCTGACCCATTCAATTTATCATAATCAACTGAAACTTATTAACTTACAACCCCTCATTACACCATTACACGACGAGAAGTTTGTGATATAGTTTTTGTCCATCAGCTCTTAAATGGTAACATTGACTCTGAGGCTCTGCTCGAACGCATCTCCTTAAAAGTTAATCCAAGTAATCTAAGAACTGTACCTCTCTTCCGAGTTAATTCCCACCGAACTAATTACGGATACCATGAACCGTTATCTCGAATCCTTCGCGAAGCGAACAAATTCCAGTCAATCTTTGACTATCACCTGAACAAACACTCCCTTAAGATTGCCCTTTATTCCCCTCGCTCTCTACCCCCACTCCACAGCTCTAACAATTAAATTTTTATTAGTTTTATAAGTATAGTATTTAAGTTCAATGCTTGTATTAAGCACAATAAAGCTGTCCGGGGTTGACCCGGGCCTAAATTAAATTAAAGGCTTGGAGGGTTATTAGGTGAGAAGCGAGTGGCGAATGAGTTCAATACAGATAGTCCTGAACCAGCCGTAAAATCAGACAACTGGCGAGATTTATTGTCATTTTTGAAGAGATCTACATTCAGATCGCCACAAATGATTATGTGCTCGTAAGTTGCAGTGTACTCATGAATTGCAGAAAATAAGGGTTCTGGGGAGCAGCATCGGTTAGGGTTATAGGCAACACCAATGAGGCACTTTGTGTAGCCATCGCCTACTTCCATCAAGATATACTCGACCACGCTTTCTATTGACTATTTTAACACCTTATATCTTAATGATTTACTACAGTATACTGCAAATCCACCGCCAGTAGAAGTTGTAGTTCGATCGTTGGATATGAGTTTATACCCAGGGACTACTCTCGCGTATTTGTCGCATCTTCAATGGTTCTTGTCAACATACTTGCTGACGAAATGGTAAGACTCAATAGCGAGCGAGTCGAAAATGGACGCGTAAGCGACGAACAAGAAATATGAAAGAACCTATAGTACCACAACCTGGTAACAACATTGTAACGGGCATCGGCCCATTATTGCCTCATGCTGGGTTTCCACAAAAAACTTCTTAATATTGTTCAACTGCCTCCAGGGCTGAACTGATATATGCTTATTGCTGCAAAACGTTGAGACTGTTAAAATACTTGCAAATGTGGAAAGTGCAAAGGGCGAAGAGAAATAAAACATTGATAACGACAAAGATAAACAGAATATGGCATTTATGCAGCTTGTTTGTATGTTTAGGTACCGCTGTAGTCATAGATGCAGCTGGGACTCAACCAACATGCCGCTTCAGGCAGCTCTGTTGTTTCCTAACTGCTTCAAATTTTACATGGTAAGTTGAAAGGCTTTTATATCTATTGCGCGCTACCTAAGGTGGAGAGCTGTCCGATGAGCGCTCAGCCTTCTCAGACGATAAATTGTACAGTTCGTACAGTTTTTGTTCAAATCTCCTCCTAAATTCCACGTCGATACAAACAGGGCCGTAGTACACTCAAAACACTTTTCTCTCGAGACAATCAACATCCTATTTACCTTTCTTGATAAAGTTCATTCCTCTGCGGCATAGAGGAGAACGACCAATGTTTTAAAGAGTGCTACTTTGATTGAACGAGAAATGGCTCAGTTACCCAGTTGCTTTCTGAGCCAAAAAAAAAGCAGCGATTGGAAGAATTACTCTTCGGATGTTATTGTTTTTTTTTATTGTAACTGGGTAAACGAAGTTTAGTCTTTATCATCGAAGTTGCGTGTTCTTTTTTGATGGCAGCATCTATCATAGTTTGTTTACCACCGGATTCATCTTCTACCGATAATGTCTCTGCTTATACTTGCCTAGGATATTGAGAGCTACATCAATGGCGTCACCTGGGAGTTTTTTTCTGAGGAATACGACGGCTTAAACAGGGGAATTTGGATTAGAGTAGTCCCAAGGCTATGGAAGTCGAAAATTCCTCCGAAGCATACAATACCAGCAAGCATCGGATAAGGACTGGCAACGAGTTATTGCCTTTCGGCTATCGCAAACGGATAACGATTGATTTCTGGAACATGAAGACTCAAAACAAAATACGTCTCTAACTGGAGAACGAATTTCTGCACTTTAAGTAGAATATATCATAGCAGGTGTGCGCCCACAAGAAAAATTGTCTTATTCTCCTCTTTGAAGCCAACTACAATAGAAGCTCGAGTGAGTATGGAATAGGGCTCAAGATTATGGCGGAAGTGAGAGAAAATCTATTTTTATTTTTATATTTTGTGAAATTCCGCCCAAGAAATCCGAAAAATCAATGACGAAAGATTCGCTGGCTTTTGTAATACCAGTTGCCTTCTCATGGATTCCATTAATGCAATATAAACAGCTGACAGTGAGATAATTGAATCCTTTTCAACGAAGCAGTAATCATCAGGCTTCCAAAATCTTACACTCGATCAGGTACATTTAGGCATTCAACCTGAATTCTTCTGCATTGACAATATAGCAGAACTTTTGAAGCGACGAAACAATAACTAATATGCCACTCAAGCTGGCAGTAGAGTGGATCGCATTAAACACGCATGGAATAGATCAGTTGAAAGGAAATTTGATTCTCTAGACATGGGTTGGAAACAAGGTGCAGGAAATAGAAAATGATGACATGTACGTACATTCGATTGATGTACTCGTGAACGCGTATTATCCAGTATCCAAAGTAAAATACGGACGGTTTGGCGAAATAATTTCCAGGATCTAACTATAACCCTATTTGAGCTAGGTACTGCTACCCACTTGGACGTCAGACTGTGTGAAAGTTTTCAGGAATCAATAGCACCGCTGATACACTCGTAGTGGGCTTCTGGAAATATAATCTGAAAACCTTCAAACATTACCGATTAGGGAAATGTAGTCGGGTTAACTGTACGACCTACGTGTTGAAAAGCAACATATAGCCTCGGACATGCAAGGACACACTGCTATTAACGGCTTTTGACCCCAGCAAATGAACACGGGCAAGGACTTTCGACTACGCAGGTGAAATATTCGGACATCCGAACAATTAGTGGAGGCCCTAAATCGTCACAAAGTGTATTACACTGCCATCCAAGATATGTGATGGAATGGGAATAAATAAAAAAGATGGAAAACTGTGTCATCTAGAATGGTGATTGTTATAGAGCACAGAAGCAGGGCCTATTTTTATTTGGATTTGTCATAAGAAGAAGACACATGCGAAAGGCTTGAACTTCAGGTAGATGCAATCCACATTAAGCCTGAATTTACCAACATTTTCTTTGACGAGCTAACATGACACCAGCTCCGAAATGGTCAACCATATTATTCACACTGTGATCGACGCAATACAAAGTTCTAGTATTCTGTATGTCCACACGTTTCGAAGAGCAAACATCGTCTCATACATGGTAGTACCTTGATGTAGCCAAGGTGTGAATGCTAATGTTCCAGGCGATAGAGCACCAAAGAAGTAGGTATAACGAAAAAATTGTACGTCAAATGGCTACATTCCTAAGAAGCTCCTTGAGCATTTTATGGTTGAGTCTCCCAGAACCTTTTAGGAAGATATAAGCTGCTGCTCGAGTATAGAAGACTTTGTCAGTAAGCCATTAGAGAGGCCGCATCTGATGTGCTTGGTTTGACTCAACCAATAGATTGAAAACCATTTGCAAGGAAACCGAAATGAACATCATTTTCTCAGAAAGGAAATGTAAAAAAAGGATAAGAGCTCGATCAAAGCCATGGGAAGATGCTTCTGCCAAAGTGATATTCGATTATGTTACAAAGAATAAAAATAATTGACGAAGAAAACAGGAAGGATGCGGATGAAACAGTAGATGTAGTCGATGATGCTGGCAAATTGGAAGTACTCGTATTACTTCTGCAGTTTTTTTAACATCAAAATGACCAGTATTTCGAACAATGAACCATTGTTCGTCCACTTTACCTGAACACAGTAAAACTAGTCATATCTAAACTTAAGTCCAGCAAGTTTTTGGACCTGACATCCTATGCACCGTGCTGTTCAGAGGAATGAGAGATTACCTCGTAGGGTGAACACATATGGAACCCTAAAAATACTTGTCCGATCTTTAAGTACCTTAAATTGCATCAACTAAAGACGAATAAGTCTCCTAAGCACCGCCTGTAAGATTATATCTGCTGAACTTGTCAAATTTTAGTGGTTTGGGGTCTGGTCCCTTTGCCATCAACCTGAATATCTGGTCAGATCTTGACCAATCCACTCACATCAGGTGTTCTTCAATTTAAGACATATGACAGCAAACGTTAGCATCCCTAAATTCGTACGTCTGTGTATCACAAGGGTAGGAGCTATGGCAGGACTATACCATTTGAGGTCAAAAAAGGATTTCGACAGCATAAACTTCTGCCAGAATACATTGACGACACTGTCATATGAGAAGAAATCTGCAGCAGTGCTTCAAGCAGTCGGTCCAATTTTTGATGACTCGGTCCAATAAGTGCGGCGTTATTCCGGCAAAAGTGTGTCGAATGCTGGCCTCGAGCTCGTCCAAAGTGGTTGGCTTGTTAGGATAGTCTAAGGAGTTAACGTAGCCTCAGAGAAAATAATCGAGTGGTGTCAAATCGCATGATCACAGCGGTCAATTGATGAACGCTCGCCATGAGATGACCTAATCGCCGAATTTGACAACATCGAGCATTGCGTCGCTTGTATGGCATGTTGCGCCGTCTTGTTGGAACCACAGCTCGGATATATCGATTTGGTCGAGCTCTGACCACAGAAAGTCGGTAACCATTGACGGTAAAGGTGTGTCCTTCCTCATTTCGAAAGAAATAAGGCCCGATGATGCCGCCATGCCATAAACTTCACGAAACAGTCAATCTTTGTGGATGCATTGATGCTTGGCCAAACACTTGTAAATTGTGTTTGCCCCAATAATGGCAATTTTGCTTGTTGACATAGAGAAAATAGTTTTTTAGGCCAAAATCCGGCCAACATTTCCAGCGCCCAATTAGCGAACTCTCGGCGTTATCTATAGTTGTCTGGATTAAATTCTTGCGTCAGCACAATTTTATACGAATGCAGGACCAAATCCAAAAGGAAAATAAGTCGGGTTGAGCCTCTGTCGATGCCCAATTCAGCTGATCAGCGCCGAATCGACATTTCTGGGTCTTCTTCGATACTAGCTGCTACGGTGGCTATGTTTTCTTCATTTCGCACCAATCTCTGTCTGGTTGATGGCTTAAGATTCAAAGGAGTATACCCACGTTTAAACTTTTCCACTGTGCGATGAATTACCTGCACACTGAAGCCATGATGTCGACCGACCTAAAACTCACGTTGCGAATTTACAACTAAGCGTAAAACGATGCGAAATCGCGAACCTTACTGAATTTTGACAGCTGCTAAGGCATAACAATTGGAAAAATTATCATTGCCATCTGGTAACCATTTATTCATAACCAAAAATACATCGAGAGTAAAGCCACAGTTTCGAAAAAAAATAAACCCACTCCAATCAAAAATCCGGAACTGCCATTTAGTCAATCTTGTCTTTGTTTGACTTTGAAATCTGCAATTGCTAACAGATTTCAAAGTCCAACCGCAGTCTTTGTGCCTTTCTCCAAAGCTCTTCCATTGCCACACGAGCTGCCAAATTCTTGATATAAACTTGATTATCTCAAATACTCGTATATCTTCCACTTGAACCTTGAAGTTGGACCCCGAAAATTGCAATAGGAATTTGTAATGTCATTGTCAATGTCAACGTTGTCTCGGACATGATAGTTTTACTCAAATACAAGTGACCAGCGGCGAAAACACGATATTTATTGCGGCATAACTCATGTAGGAAATTACGAAAAATCCGTCTACCTGAAGTTGTTTGCATTGCGCATACGGCAACCTTGAACCTGACTAAATTTCAATAAATCAAAAACCGAGCTCACATCATGTATTGTACGATGTACCCGTACAATGGGTCTGAGCACCATTATTGTGTTCTGTAGATCACGACAGTAAAATAAACTCATGCTTAGCTGGTTGCTAATAAACCGTCCGGTTCTTACCCCGTCCGTCTCTTTTGAATTTGAATCCATGTCACTTGAAATCATGAAGACGCACAGTTCAAATCATCGTTAAGTTGATCTCTGAACATTCTCACGATCGCTGTCAGTACTCAGCAGCTACGGAGCATCTGTGCTCACATCTGGGTTACTCAATCAATTCAATTCAAACACACAACTTAGGGACAATTTGTTCAATTTGACGGGTAATTGAACTTTGGCGGCAATTATGTGTCATACTGACAGCTGGCCAAACAAAACAAAAAGACTGCAATGTCAAATATTTGCATACATCATCGATCGAGATGGCATTTGTCGCCTGGAGCTTGAATGAACAGTTGCAATTATCACGTACCTGTTAATCGCCATCAATATTTGAAGAAGGTTGTTCAAGTGACAGATTCAAGTTCAACTTGAAGATGAGAATGGCAATCAAGCCGAAAACGTCAATATGTGCATACAGTCCGTTGTCGGCATGCGACTCATTGTTTATATATTTGTGGTGCAAGTTGTGGGATTGCTTAATTCAATTTAAAGAGGACGCAGTGAAGAAGGAAACAAGAAGTTTGCCAAAAACAGAAGAAACATTCGAACGAACGAGGGCAGCTTACATAATAAAACTTCTTAATTGAACGCTTGTGGGAGGTTAGTTAAGGCGGTTGGTGCTAACTGCTATGTTGTTTCTTTTAAAGGCGCCTTAATTATCTTTGGGTGGCAACCACTTTAAGGTGACAGAAACAGAAAGCGCTCACAGACATTGTGATGTAGCGCTATTAAGTTAAGCGATGTTTAGCTCTGAAAATGGTAATGTAGTGTCAGGGCAATTTGTGCCCGGAATATAAATCGCAAGCAAGCCGCTCAACAAGGGCAAGTCGATTGAATGCTTTTGTTGTACGGTTGACACTTGTGAGAGGTTTTTGAACTTGGCATTTCTTAAATACTGGAGAGAATAGATTTTTTACGATATGAGTACAATATAAGATATACAGAGTACAACAGATATGTGTACGACGCGTGGGGCCTTGATAGGATCTGTTACGCATTACTCTCTGTTCGACTATATTGTTCATCTAATGATGATGATATGTAGCATTGGTCTTGACATTGATCTAACCTGAGCTTGGAAGGATGCCAATTGCCATAAGACCCAACAATATCAATGAAATCTGAAACTTTATTTAAAAAATGCTTAACTAGTGATCATATAAACGTTTTGTATGCTGACAATTAATTGTGATGCAAATAAATGCGGATGACAACCTAACAGTGTGACAGTGACAGTGACAGTGAAATTGTGTATCGGATTCCAAACACGTGTTAAACTTTAAACAATTAAAACCCAATTTACATCAATTTCCTGATAAAAACAATTTGAAAATTCGATTCTGAACAAAAGAAACAACGTGACACGTTTGATACACGTCTGAAATTGCCAATGGCTAGAGGGAGTGGGTGAGTGAGTGACTTGGATGCTTGCCTTTTTATTCCCATATTTAGTTGATGTCAGCTGTATATGGACTGCGTTTCCTCATTTGTCACGTTGACATTCTTACATCAGAAATATCGATGGAGCCGATGTTAGAATGGAATGCGACGTCTATACTTGTATACAGCTTTTCTTATGTTCAATGCCGACATAGTTTGCGATCCTTTTGTGAGTTGAAAGTTACTCTTAGCGTGAGAGAGGCGAAAGTTCACGGGATCTTATTAACAAATTCAGACGCACAATGAAATCTTATAAAAGAAAACTACTGTTAAACATCAAAAGCTTGAGCTAGAGTCTTTTTCGGTCTTTCAAGCTCCTTGGCGTCCTAATTCCAGATTTTTAGACCGAACTGTTTTGCAACAACTATTGCAAGATTTTTGAACCGACGACTGGCAGTCCAGAACCTCTTTAGAAGGGGTATTGTAATCGATGGACTTGTATCTTCTTGGTTATATCCACATCAATATAGCTAATGAAGTTCGGGGTTGAATAAGTTAAGTGTTTTAATCTAAAATCTGATTGCAGTAGATTCAGCAATAGATCAGATCCCATTGTAGCTACATCTGGTGTACCTCAAGGAAGTCATCCCGGCCCCATGGTATTGACAATCAATGATGTAGATAAGCACATCTCAATACCCTCTGACTCCCAAGCACTACAAGATGGTCTGAATAGCTTTTTAACCCGGTGCGAAGAAAATTTGTTGGAGCTTAATGCTAGCAAATGTCAAGCTATAACTCATTCGCGTAAACGTATTCCACCGCTTGCAATTTCATTGGCAATTAAATAATACGCTCTGTCACCTTACTACGCGATTTAGGTGTTACGTATATGCGATAAAAAACTCATTTTCTGGCCCTGTAGCTTTCGCCAGTAACCGTGACCGTATTGCCGATGGCGTCTTCAAAAAAATACGGCCCAATCACTCCTCCCATATGAACGCCGCACCACACAGTGGCTTTGAGTGGATGTAATGGCTCTTCGTGCATCACACGCGGATTCTAAGTGCCCCAGAAAGGAAGATTTTGCTTATTGACATAACCGTAACCGTAAGTGGAAATGCGCCTCGTCGGTCATGATGACTTTCGACACAAAATCGTCCTCTTCGTTGTTGGGATTGAGGATGGCTTTACAGTAATTCACACGCGACTGACGGTTAGGAGTCATTAACTGATGCACTATTTGCACTTTGTATGGAAACATGCTTAAGTCTTTCACTAAAATTCGCTGTAGGGTCCATCTGGTGATGCCCAATTGCGAACCGACATCGGCAGCCACTATATCCGCTATATTCTCGGCCGAACGACCAGTCCGGTGGCGACCACGCCCTGCATGGTTTCCTGTGGTTCCACTCTGTTCGAGTGGAGTAGCTAAGCACCGGAATGTTTGCCCAGTTGGCGCGACACGATTAGGAAATCGAAGTCGAAATTCACGGTGCGCTAACACCACCGACCGATTATTGGTCAAAACCATCGACCAAGCTCTTGCGGAGTATAGCGCCCCATTGCTTGTCTGTTTGTATACTGCAGCTGTCTAGTTCACAAATGTCAAATATGATTGACGTACGATGCAATATGCAAAAATGATACCATCTTCCGATAGGGTGATTAATTTGGCGTCACCTAGTATTATTAACAGAGCTAATTATGTACTGGAATTCGTTAAGCAATGGTCCAGGGAATCCTCTTACCCTTACGTCACTAAATCCCTTTATTTTATATTCATTTGGCAAAGTATGATCCCCCAACAACGATTTTCATTACGGGCTCTACCTTAGCTATAACTTGCCTCCGTATAAAGATGGTTTAAAGATGGCTAAAAACACCGTGAACTTGCTCATGTATTATTTATTCATCAACTAATCACTAGTTGTATTGACTGTCCTACCCTGCTCCAAATGATATACATCAATACCAATCCATGCAGCCCTAGGTCTGTACCCTTCTTCCACATCAACTTTCACCGAACTGATTCCGGCTGTAACGAACCTTTGACCTGAATGTTGCGAACTGCTAACAACATGGTTAACAGGTTTGACTTCAACATCAGCAAAAGCAATCTTCGAAATTCCCTGTATAAGTCTAAGGTTGGTTTTAAGTTTGGTTTTTAAGCTATATGTCAGTTGTCCGGGGGTTGACCCGGTCCTCAATCAATCAATCAATACACCTTAAGCCAACAAACGAAATACTCGTATAGCAAAAACTTTTCACTGATTTATCTACGAATAAATCTGAATAAATAGAATAAATGACTTAGAAAGCAATACGGTGATTTGCATTTTTTCAAGCAGTGTAAAGCAAATCATCAGGTATATTGAACCTTACCATGGCAAGTGTTCCGTAGGGACAAATTTTCATCCCTACGCTCATCGCAGGAGATGCCTAGCACATCTCAGCAAAAACACTATGGCCTTTAAAAGAGCAGTTTTATCTACCTACAACCTGCCCACAAAAACGCAATGAAAGCGTTGACGAGACATTCTCATGGTATTAATAGGAAGTTAGTGATATTTACGAGTACGTATAAATCACTGTGCACTACCAAAAACTGATAGAGTTTCACACACTTCCGCTCTTTTGACAAAATTTTCAATTATGGTTTGATGTAAAGGTGGCTGAATTTCGGTAACACGAGTACATAATATTATCTTTCTTTCAAGGCGTGAGGTAGTCGTGAGCTTGCTGAGATATACGTTGGACTTGAAACCTCAGAGAAAGAAGTCCAAAGACCTTAAATAGCAATGTTTATGTGGAAATTTTCTTTCGCTCAAACGGGATATTACATGAACAGAAGCTGTTTCATGTAAAAATGGTTTCATTTCGCGTGATGCGTGGCACCGCCCTATTGAAATTAAGGGTCTTTCGATCCATTCAGATTCACTGTTTGCGGATTTCCAACAACATCTCCGAGGAAAAGTGATTTCCTTTTATTGGAAAACATGTACTCGTAGGTCACTGCAAATGCGGCAATCATGCTTGTTTAGATTAGATTAAGTGGGGAAGTGGGATGACTCGGTAAACGGGCCGAAAACATGATTCAGCTTGATCCTCATTTTCAACGACAAATTTTGTTCTCCGTCTCCAATAAGGCTAATTTTTGGTTAAATGGATATCTAAACAAGCAAAATTGCCGAATTTGGAGTGGAGAAAACCCAGAAGCCTTTGTCGAGACGCCCTTACAACCACTAAAACTTACTGTTTGGTGTGATTTATGGGCTGGTGGAATCATCGGTCGATATTTCTTTAAGGGCAATGCCGGCCAAAATTCTACCGTCAATGGAGAGCGCTATAGAAACATGATTTTTGACTTCTTCGATTCTCAGTTGAATGGGATTGATGTGACAGAGCTTTGGTTTCAACAAGATGGCGCAAGTTGCCACACGGCGCGTGACACCATCAATTTATTGCGGGAAACACTTGCTCAGTGCATAATTTCGCATAATGGACCTGTGAACTGGCCTCCACTGTCCTGTGATCTCACACCTTTAGATTACTTTCTTTGGGGGTATGTGAAGTCACTAGCCTATGCCGATAAACCAGAGACGTTGGACGATTTGGAAGTCAACATTCGGCAGTGATATCTTTTGCCTCAAGGTTTACCTAGAAGACGTGGAGATGTTCTCATTACGCGTCCTCGTTGCACATGCGACCGACCGTTGTCATTTTAATTTAATTTAATTTTTAATTTTGGTGGGGGCGAACGCCCCCATTTATTCGGCTTAATACAAGCTATAGCTTACAAATTAAACTTAAACTAAAACTTAAAACTAAGGTTGGTTGGAGTGGTGAAGGAGAACGGATTTGAGGTAGGGAGTGGTGCGGTGTAAGTCAAAGACGGTAGGGTTTGAGTTGATTTGACGTAGCATACGGGAGATTGGTTCGTTCGCGCCGTAGAAGGTGTGGTGGGTTGGTAGATAGAAGAGTCGAGGGGTACGTAAATTACGAGGGATAGTGTTGAGGAAAATGGAGTTGTGAAGGGACGTGCATTCAACGTGACCTGAAAGGAGTTGATGAATGAAGAGAAAGTCTGCTGCATCTCTGCGATCTTCGAGGGTGTTTAAGTTGATAAGGTTGAGACGGTTTTGATAGGGGGGGGGGGGGAGAGAGAGAGAGAGATTAAAAGTATCGTCCCAGGGCATACCTCGAAGAGCAAATCGAAGAAAACGGCGCTGAATGCCTTCAATTCTCGAGATATGAACACGATGGTATGGTCCCCATACTTGACTGGCGTACTCTAGGAGGGGGCGAACAAATTTAATATAGAGGGACCTGGTCACGTATGGGTTCGTGAATTCTTTGGACCACCGTTTTACAAAACCTAGTGCAGAGTTGGCTTTGAGGATTATCTCATCCATATGTAAACGGAAGTTGAGCTCGCTATCACACAAAATGCCGAGGTCACGAAGAGATTGTACGGAGGAGATAGGTTGGTTATGGAGAAGATAGAGTCGGGGGAGATTGGTTCCGTTTATGTGAGAAGGTGATGGATTGGCATTTGGCGATGTTAAGTTCCAAAGAATTTTTGAGGCACCAGATCGAAAAACTATCAAGATCTTGTTGAAGGAGGAAAGAGGAAAATTTGGTATCTTCGGCCTAAAGGGAGACAATCGAGTGTTTGATGATCATATCGAGATCATTTATGGTTAATATAAAAAGAAGGGACCGAGGTGGCTGCCTTGTGGAACTCCAGAGGTGGCCAAAAATTGAGCGGAGTGGGCTGACCTAAAACGAACACTGTAAACACGGTTTTTGAGGTAAGATGATATCCATTTCAACAGTATGGGTTCAAAGCCGAGGGCAGACAATTTAAAGATGATTAACCGATGAGAGATTTTATCGAAGGCTTTGCTAAAATCGGTTGCCACTACATCGACTTCATTGCCATTCTCTAGGGCAGAGAGGGCAAAGGATACGAATTCAACGAGATTTGTGGTGGTTGACCTACCCTTTAGGAAGCCATGTTGTCTAGGAGAAATAAGTGATTTGCATTGGAAGCTTAGAGCTTCATACAAAATACTTTCGAAGAGTTTGGGTATATGGGGGTAGTTATCGATTGTTGAGAGAGATAGGGGACAAAGTGATTGGTTCTGTTGTGCAAATAAGGTCTAATTGCCTGCCCATAAAATTGGATATACCACTGACTTGGCATAGACTTGAGTCTGTTAAGCGATCTAAGAAGAGACATTCCTTAGCTGAGATGGCATTTGAAGCGATGAAAAACGATTGATCATCTGATGGAGTTTCACTGTAGCTGAGGAAGATTAAAGTCGCCGAAAATAAGGATATCATCAATAGGGTCTGACAGGTCAATTAAATGATCGATCATTTAAATTGGTAAAATTCGATAGGTTGAGCTGGTAGGATGTAGCAACATATAACGTAAAGGGACTTGAGAGGCAGTGATATGCTTATTGCGACAAGTCGGCTTTAGAGGATGAAGAAATTGTAATGGGAGAAGAGTTAAGGCTGTTGTCGATCGCCAGTAGGACGCCTCGACAGGGGGAATCTTTATTTGTGCGGGTAGGATCGTCGTCGCGGAAAACATTAAAAGTAGGAGGGAACAATTCCTGGTTCTTTATGTCGGGAATCAAATTGGTTTCGGTCAAGGCGTAGATATCAAAGGGAAGAGCATGCGATTGACGTAGGACAGCATTGGTTTTAGACCTAAGACCCCTTACATTCTGGTAGTAAAATGTAAGAGGGATGTTGTGGGGTGGAGGTGTGAGACAGGATGGTTTAAGCGCTGGCAAGGGAGGCACGTTATGGACGAAAAAATTTGTCGTGGTCGGCTCGGCTTCGCTGTAGGTGTGATACTCGTTTAGAGTGAACATAGTTGCCGAATGCAGTGAGATCGTCTGCTACTTTCTGAGGGGAATCTCGTGGTACCTGACATAAAGGTTCCTGAGACTGATAGGGTCGGTAGGGAGGCCTTCCTGCTGGATGGAAACCATGACGCTGGTTTTGGTTTTCCCTTCGTAGCAGACCGTGTCAGATTTGTTATGTAGATAGGCAAGAAAGAGACGAATGTTTTCATATATATTTCTTTCTCTGAGCCTAGAGAGAGCATATCGACTTTCTGTAGTGCCATTGGTTTGCTGTGTTAGTTTAACAGTGGGGGGAAAAAGGGGATCAAGAATAGGAGCATTGGAGGAGGGAGATAGAGATAAATGATTGGATATGGAGTTGGATGAGGGATGAGATGTGGGGTTTAGGGTATGGGAGTTAATGAAATTAGGGTACTTAGCTCCAGTTTTAAGGTCGAAGTTGGGAATTGAGTTGCTAGCTGGGTTTGGTGGCGTATCAAAAATAGGGACTGGGGCCCGTGAAACCGAGGGAGAAGGCGAGCTGGAAGCGGGATTTAAGATAGGTGTTAAGTCAAAAGAGACACGTTGACGTCGGGGCTTGGTTTGGGGTGGAATAGAGGGAGTTGGAGTATGGGTGGGAGGCTTAAAATTTAGGAAAAATTTTAGTTTTAAAGCTCCAATTGGAGCTGGGTTTATTTTGAGAAGAGGAGGTGGGTCTTGTCAAACTGGGTTTACTTGCTACCTTGATAGATGGTTTAGGTAAGATGGGCTGCTTGACTTTATCCTGCTTCTTGTTCGTATTTTCCAACCATTTGCAGACACGCATCTTTCCAAGGTTGAAATTGTTGCTGGCTGGATTATGGAAGAGCCATTCGTATTTGGCCGGCATATTGAGCTTGAAGCTGCGCTTACTTCTGTGGTGAGATGTTGGAAGTAAATTGCAGTGGCTAATGGTGATGCCATATTTCTTTACGAAGAAATTCGAGATCCAATCAGCATCAGCGTTTGGTGGGGCGCCTTTTATAAGAAGCGTAGTGACCAATTGATTTTTCGAAGCAAGCTTATCAAGTCTACGCTGCCATTCGGAAGGTGTCCAAGTTGAGTTGAAGTGATTGATAAACCTCCGTGGGGCAGCGATTGGAGGTGTTGACGTAGATGTGGTCTTTATTATCAGGTTGGAAGAAACTGCGCAAGAATCAGTAGCTTGAACCGTCCGCATATGACTTGTACGTGGGGGTGAACATTCTGGTATGGCTGCGGGAAGTGGGTCAGCGATTTTGCTGTTTATTGTTGCGATGTGATGTTCAATATCGCATACGAGGGATCGAGTCGCAGTAAGTTCATCACTGACATCGTTCACTTTGTCGAAGATAACTTCGAGCATAGGATCGGATTCTTTAGGAGATGGTTGTTTGCGTGACGAGGACTGGAAATGAATGTCAATGTCGTCACGCAGAGAGCTTATCAATTCGCAAGTTTTATGGTTGGATATAACTTGTGTAGAACAGATGGCTTTGATGTCACTTAACACTTTATCCAGGTGACGTAAGGGAATTTCTTCATTCCTGGATCTCCCGGAGTCTAACTCGATTAGACCAGCAATTTGTTTATCCACATGCTTTACTTTGGATTTTATTAGTTCGGCTGAGGTCTGCACTGAGTTCCGTAACTCTTCAACACTTTTAACACTGCTTTCGATGACCGAAATTTTGTCCGTGATCTTCTTCGCGAGTGCGTCTTGGTAGGAGTCATTGGAATCGCTTAGGCATTTTATTGCCAAAAGAACATGCGAGAGTGAGATACACTTGCACTCATCACAGAAGAAAAGGAGGTTATCAGAGAATTCCTTGATAAACACCGTATTTCTTTTGTTTAACCCGACACAAACGGCATGAAAGGCTTTCCCACAGATGCCCTTGCAAGCTACCCAATCAGCACTGCAGTCATCGATTACACAATTGGCAATTCCGCAAGACATATTTAAATTAGTTGAGTAGGTCAGTGAGGGTATAAATATTAGGTCGAATTATTGTTTTTATTTATTTAATTTTTTTTTTTTTTTTTTGTATTGCTTGGTTGCAATTTTATATAGTTAGGGGCTATGCACTGAAAAAATTGCACAAAAAAATTAGAGAATTCAAGCACTGGGGTTAAGAACCGGAAAATGCAATTTGACGAAAATGAATTAAAGGGAGAACAAGAAAAACACGTCTGTCTGGTTTGAGAGACTGTAAATACGCGTTATCTTATGCTTCTCCTATAGTCATAAGATGTTTTTTACTCTTCAGGGACCCGTTAGAAATCTGGTTACTGCTTGTATTTGACCCCTAGAAAGCTGTAGGAGTTGTTTTGTCCTTTCGACGCAAGGGGTTGTTAAAATGATTTTGGCTTGCCTGCTACCTTCAGTTTCCATCCAGTAATGGAATACCTTTGTTTCTATACAGTTATTGATATATAGCTTCTAGTAGAGCTAATTGGTAACCCGTGAAATAGTCGTGGCAACATGAACGTTGAGGCCGAACCTTCTCTGACCAATTCGTCTGCTCTTTCATTACCATCATAACCACTCTGACCTGACACCCAGATTAAATCCACTCTATTAGTGCTACGTAGTGTTTTAAAAATTATAATGCAGTCCCAAACAATTTTTGAGTCAGTCAGTCAGAGAAAATATAAATTTTGTTGTTGGTGGCGGACCTGTTTAAGTTCTCCCTAATACATATAGTCTAAGAGCACGCAGTATAGATTTGGCAGTGAAGGATAACCAAAAAATATATACATTCATAGGTAGTAGTTATTAGTGTGATTTCAAATGCGAAATTATGCCCAAAAGGAATAGGGGAGATAACCATTGCCAGACGTTTAGGATGCGGCGAAGGCCACACCAGACGCCATCAAAGTGTCATCAATTTTACATAAAACATAGAACAGAGTTATATTATTATGAATATATGGTTTCAAGACGTTGACGGTGCGTTGGAGGCAGTGCCAGACACCGTTAAAGTAAGCAAATATTCCATTTCTGCATAACTAACATAACCAAAATGTACCCGATCGAAAATAACTTATAAACTTACTATTTTTGTGTGTAAACACTAGAAATTGACCAATAAAATAAGAGAACACCCGTTCTTTATAAATAGGGTAAAACTATACAAAACGCCCCAGTTTACAAATCGCCCCAGTAGTCTGGCACGCGCACAGATGTTGCTAAGCAATCACGACCAAACCTGTTCAAACCAGTTTCAGTCGATGGCCAACTGTGTTATTGAGAGGTAGTTTTTCGTTTGCCGTGTCGCGAAAAAATGTACAAAAAAAGATTTTTGGCACCAAAACATATTGCGGTAAGTACAGTAAAATTTTGGTTATTTCGAAAACTATGAACAGTAGACAAAAATGGTATATATCAATAGAAAGTAGATAAAATTGGCTTTTTAGTTCGTCTTTGTTTATCTCGTTAAATCAGGTTGGGCTTCTATATTTTTGCGGGGGCGTCTTGGAATCAGAAATTTACGAAACGCCCCAACAGAGTAAGTGTAATACGCAGTGTTGCCAGTTTGACTGTTTTCCAGTCAAATTTGACTGGATTTTTTCGGTTTTGACTGGAAATGAAGCATACTGTTTCTATTTTTGCTGCCTCTATAATTCCTACAAAAGAAAAATTCAAAATGAATTTCAACTCCAATGTAAACCTAGTGTAAACGAGTATTCGCGCAATGCAATAAAAAGTGAACACACTTATTTTGTAATATTTTTTAGTATCTGAATTAACAGAAATAAACAGTCCCACTAACACCAGCCGCAAGCCGCTAAATGTCAAATTGAATTGCATTTGCATTTCATTTAATCATTTTGTTTTGAGTTATGGCTGCCTTTGTTCTACTTACAGAATATAGAAACAAAAAAATAAACAATGAAAAGGTAAGCAAGAAAAAATATTTAAGTTTTTGTACTTTTATAGCTTCAACAAAAAAAAAACACGTACATTTATAGGTATTTCAATTTGATCAGCAAACAAAAGCAAATGCAGAACCCGAAAAATTATCAGGACAAACAGCAGAATGTTTCCTCAGTGCCGAATCAGGGTAATCATTCTGCTTATCCACATACATACATAAATATTTTAAGTTTTTTTAATTATTGATTGTTTTTCGATTATAAAGAGATTTTGAATGCTCCAGGGACCTCAAACAAAAATAAACCCATTCATAAAAATGTTCCATCAAATGCAGATCAAGGTGAGCATCTGTATCTCTCCAAATAATATTTTAAGTTTATGTAAACATGTTAAATTTATTTTTTTAGTAATGAATTTAGACACTTCAGATTCCAAATCGTGCTCTGATAACGACGCTGATGAAGAAAACTCGCTTCGCATCAAATCAAAATATATGCAGAAACCTCGTGATGCATGGAAGAAGGACGTGGACTTAAAGGACTGGATAATTTTAAATGGAAGAATTGTTACATGCAAGTACTGTCATGTCATCATGAAAAATACGAAATATTCTAATTTAAAAGATCACGCAAAAACAAGAAAACATTTGGCCGCATCACAGCCCTTTTCATCTAATCGGCAAACAAAAATTAATTTTGAAGCAAATACTTTATCTGAAGTTCACGAATCAGAAGCAAGAACATGTTTGTTTGTTGCAAAACACACTTCAATTAATTGAAGTAAGGTTATGAAAAAAAAACTTCCCTGGCAGTAAAATAGGGGCCAACGTAATGTTGTCGAGGACAAAATATACAGCAATTTTATCGAATGTTTGGTACCCTTTCTTTAAAAAGCAATTAAAGCTTACTAATAGATGAATCCACGGATGTAAGCGTCGTAAAATATTTGGGTGTAGTAGTAACACAGCACCAGCGGAAACACCTGCAAAACAAATTTACTTAAACTTCAGCCATTAGATGCGTGCGACGCTGATACGATTGTTCAGGCAATTTTAACTGTGCTCAAAGCATTCAACTTAAAAATAAAAAACGAGCGGAATAGGCACAGACAATGCCAGCCTCATGGTTGGATCCAGAAATGGTGTTTTTTCTAAGTTAAAGGAACTGAATCAAAAGTTAATATTAATACCATGTGTCTATCATTCCATTCAGCTAGCTATTTCTTCGGCAGCAAAAGAATTCATACACAAAACAGTAGAGTTTATGGTAAGTGAAACCTATAATTGGTTTTCTCGCTCTTCACCTCGGCAACTTAGCTACGAAAGGTTATATAAACTAATAAATGATGGCCAAAAGCCTTTAAAAATCACACAATCAGGCCAAACTAGATGATTATCGATTGAATCCGCTGTTACTCGGATTCATCAACAATATCTAGAACTTAAGACTTATTTTGCAATAACCGAACTGACTGAAAACTCTGTTAAGATTACAAGTTTGAGTGATATATACAATAAAGAAGAAATAAACTACACTTACTAGTGTTTTTTTAAACCTATTTTACAAGATCTCCAAAGAATTAACAAACTATTCGAAAGCGAGAAAATCGATTCTGTTAAAGTATTTGGAGATTTGGAGCTTTTAATATTAATGTTTATAAAAAAAGTTGTTAAGGCAGATTTCAATTATAATTTTGAAGCTGATATGGACATCAGTAATTGTGAGTTACAAGCTAAGCCTTACCTGGGAATTGAGTGCGAAGAAAAACTAAATGACTTAGAAATGAAATCGGAAGTAAGCAAAGAAGAAATTAGTTTGTTTACACAAAACTGCAGAAGTTTTATGATTAAGCTCTTTAAAGAATTGCAGCAAAGAGTGCCAGCTAATTTAAAAATTTTAAAGGAAATAAGAATGCTTTTCGCAAAACAAAAGCTCCTTAAAACCTGTGCTTCAAGAGATAGATGTGGAACCAGTGTTACGAGACAAAATTTTAAGTCAGTGGAATAATCTTTTCCTCGTTAGATGGAAAAATATAAAGGAAACAGAACCATTCTGGTGCGAAGTTTCTTACTATAAGGATGCTAGTGGGGAAAGTTTGCTATTTCTGTTTTAGTTTTGCAAATCTCTAGTGCCGCAGTGGAAAGAATATTTAGTCAGTTAAATTTGGTCAAAACTAAGCAATGAAATCGGATGCAATTATTGTTAACCAACCCTATTTTGACCATAAGAAATAATTTGCAAGATAAAAAGATATGTTGTACAAATTTTGAAATACCTGACGAAGTTATAAAAAAATTGGAAAGAATACTATATATCAAAATACAGAAACAGAAGAAATAGAGAATTACAATGACACAGATTCAGAAGACTGTATTATAATGGTATAATTTAATTACCAGTTATGGTATTTTAAAACTAATAACTTATTTACTTTATAACTTATAATCTATATATGAAACTAGTCCTGTGAAATTACATGCATAAGTACGACTTATTGGTTTTATTATTAAATAAAAAATATTTTTGCTTTCAAAAAAAAATAGCTGTTTTTATTTTTGACTGGAATTTTATTTTTTCAATGTTTAACTGATTTTCTTGACTGGATTCGGAGAGAAAAAATACAGTCAAACGGTCAAATTTGACTGGATTTTAACATTTTGACTTGGCAACACTGGTAATACGGCCCAATGTTATATATAAATATATCGCTTACCAGCGCTTTTTTATTTGTTTATTGTCTACAGAAATGCCACGGAATTACACAAGGATAACATTGCGAAAAAGACATGGATGAAGCAATGAGGAATGTAAAAAACAAAACGTTGGGAGCGAATGAAGCAAGTAGGGAGTTCAACATACCATCCAGAACCCTGAGAAGACATATCTTAAAAGGCAAACCTAATAAATTGCTTGGTCGGTCAACTGCTCTTTCTTTGGAGCAAGAAAAAAAATTAGTTGTACACATAAAAAAATTGGAAAAAGTTGGTTTTGCTCCGGACCGAAAAGATGTAAAAGAAATCGCTTATCAGTTTGCCGATCGTCTTGGATTAGCACACCGATTCTCCAACAACACTAAGGCTGCTGCAGCAACAGCAGCAACAACATCATCATCAGCAGAAAAAGCAACACCAACAACAACAGCAGAAAACAACTAAGATACGAGTACCTCCAATCAACACATTTAAGATGGAGTTGAAAGATACTATAGAATTATGTAAGTTGGCCATAGGCAATAATTTTTTTATTAAAGGACTTAATGTAGATAGGCACGCGATCCACTGCAATACAGTGGAGCGCTACCACAAAATTAAAAGTTTATTGAAGGATTCGACGACGGAGTTCTTCTCCTACACCCCGAAGGGGGAGAAGCTGCAAACAATGCTGCTGAGGGGGTTAGAACCGTCGTCTGATCCGGAGGAGCTCCTTGCACTGCTGAAAGAGAAAGAGTGTGAAGGGCTCAAATTCGTGGGGGTCAAGCCGTTTGTCACGACTAGAGCCAAAAGGGAGAAGCGGCAACTGCCGATTTTCCTGGTCCAACTAAGTCCCACCAGCAATCTGGATGGTCTAAGGAGTATTAAAGTCCTAGACTACCAGGTTGTACATTGGGAGAAATTAAAGAGGAGCGAAAACATTTTACAATGTGTTCGCTGCCAAAGGTTCGGGCACGCCGCGTCGAACTGCGAAATGCAGCCTCGTTGCGAGAAGTGCGGAAAGAACCACAAGTCCGAGGAATGCCCTCTGGGTAAGGACGGAGCGTCTGAAAAAAGCCAACTCTCTTGTTCTTCATGTAGGAACACGGGACACACCGCAAATTATCGGGGTTGTCCCAGATTCCAGTACATCAAAAGAATAAATCTGGCCCGGCAGCAGAAAGTGGAAGTTAAACGTCCACCCGTGCATTTGCAAACTCCAGCCGTTACTCCCCATATTACCTACGCCCAAATGGCGGCAGGTAGGGAAAATACGGTACAGCAGGCCCCAGCGCCCAGAGCACCTGAACCAGTACCTGACATGCTAGCTATTTTGCTCTCTATCCAAGGGCAGATGGCTCATCTACAACGTCATTTAACTGAACAGACCGCGCGGGTGGATCAAGTATACGCACTGTTGCCTGGCCTAACGCACCTTTTGCTGTAATGGGTACATACGTGGCGGAGCAAACCCTGAAGGTCCTTGCAGTGAATGTGAATTCACTGATTAGGCTCGAAAGACGAGCCGCACTATTTAAGTTGCTTAAAGACCAAGCCCCTGATGTGCTCTTGGTTAGCGTAACTAAGCTTACCAAAAGACACAAAATTAGGCACAAAAGATACAAAATAGTACGGAGAAACCGACCCAACTCCATTCAGGGAGGTGGCGTTGCGATTTTCGTACGAAAAGGTATACGTTTTAAAAGAGTATACTGTGGTGTAGTACGTAGGTTCCAGGTGCTAGAAGCATGCATCGTGTATATCCCCCTCCGTAGTGGAAAGCGGTTGTACATGGTGTCTGTCTATGCACCTAAGGCTACTCAATCCACTTTATTCACCTCAGAGCTCGAGACGCTTTTTCGATTCCTGAGGCCGGAATTGGAGGAGAATTATTTTATTATCGGCGGAGATTTCAACGCCAAACATAGTGATTGGGGAAATAATACACCAAATACTAGAGGGAATCTACTATTCCATTGGTAGGGTCAGCACAGTGTGATGTATCGACTCGGGCTTAAGGCTACAGATAGTCCGTCGTTTCCCAGACACGGGTCCTATTTGGATCTTCTGCTGTTCGACTCACGAATAAAACTGACATGCACTAATCAACAAACTACAAACTGTCTACGCACTTTCGTGTATGACAGTGACCATTACGGTCTCAGCACCGAAATAACTGTTTCAAACGAAATTGCGGAATTGGTTGAGTTTGTTCGAAGGCATACAATTATAGTAGAGCGCGTTGGACACAATTCACCAGAACACTGACTAGAGCACTCTCCTCGAATTCGCTCTACCCACCGTCCAACAGAAATCTGTCAAAGGAGGAGATTGACAGGTATTTAAGACTAATGGACGAGACAATCAAACGAACAATGGACAAAACGATACCTCGGTACCAACACACTGACGAAGAAGACTTATTCCGCAACACAACAATTGACGCACTGCACCGACAGAAAATTAGACTGCTGTCAAGACTAAAAACCTTGTACAGACAGTTTACTGACAGACATAACCCGGAGATCATGACACTAAAGTCGTCGATTAAAAACCTCCAAACATTAATAAAGGAAAATTACAGAGCATCTGTAAGTTTGTATTGGAACAACAAAATTCGGGCTGTAAACACCAGCAACCCGAATATGTTCCCGCAAATAAATAAAATATTTCGGAGGAAAGATCACAACGACCTTTCGTGTCTTAAAATCGCCCGAACGACATACAACGAGAACATACTTACAGCAGCAGGCATAGATCCAAATGAAGCTGTTGATGATGACAACTTCTTTGTGATCGAGGATTCGCAAGAGCAGGTAGAGGCTATAGGAGCGACATTCCAGGAAGTGTACAATGCGAATGTTATCATTGGCCCGAACCACGATCTGGAGAATCGAGTCCTTGTGCACAATTTCTACCTTCGAAATGAAATTGTGAATTGGCGATTCGAGAGCTCGGGTTTCACCCAGTTCAGTGACGAGAATATGGCAAATAATGTCGTCACCAACAATAGGGCACTACCCCCGTTCATTTCGAAGGAAGAGCTCCAAACGATCTTTGAATCGCTTAGAAGTAAGAAATCAGTGGGAACCGATGAAATACCGAACATTGTGCTTCGACATCTCCCTCTAGAAGCGGTGAACATTTATACCACCCTGTTTAATAATGCAATGAATAATGCACATTATCCAGCGCATTGGAAAACTGCGGTGGTACATCCCATCCCCAAAAAGGGAAAGGATATATCCAATCCGGCGAATCTCCGGTCGATAAGTCTCCTTCCGAATATCAGTAAGGTTTTTGAAAAGGTAATCAATAGAGCTCTGTCTAGGTGGGTTGAAGGCAAACATATAGTTCCGGATAATCAATTCGGTTTTAAGGCGGGACATGATATCTCACATGCCGCGTCTAAACTGGTGTCCGATATCCAATGGAACAAAGGCAAGAAACAGTGCACTGGTGCCTGACTTGTTGACTTGGAGAAGGCCTTCGACACCGTATGGTTAGAGGGTCTTTTCTATAAACTGACTAGGCTGTAAACCACTCTTGTACATTCTTTACAATATGCTAACTAACAGACAGTTCATCGTGAAGAATGGCGATGTGACTTCTGTTGGAATATTTCAAATTAAAAATGGTCTTCAGCAAGGCGCGGTCAATTCGCCGATCCTATTCAACATTTTTACAAGCGACTTGATAGGTTCACTTCCCCATACTATTGCGTACGCAGACGACGTACAGATCGGGTCTAAAGATTGAGGTCATTAATATGCTTTTGCAGCGTGACTTCGACAAAATTAAGCGATATTGCGATGACTGGAAGTTGAAAATCAACTTTCAGAAGTCGGAAACCATTTTCTTTAGGACGCCTTTGTCTGGGGCCTCTAGGGATACCAGAAAGAATTGATGAAAGTTCTCGATCGCGGGACAGCACGGGCAGCCCCTTGCTTGTCAAAATGTAGTCAGATACCTTGGGATCTGGCTAGATCAATTTCCGTATTTTAACAAACATATAGAGGCCCTTACAAGGAGACTGTTTTATAACAGCCAACTCGATGCGAGGGTGAAGGTGATCTGCTACATGGCCCTTATCAGGCCCATGCTTGTATTTGGATGTCCCGTGTGGTTCAACGTGAGAGCAAGTTTATTGGAAAAGATTCGGGTGTTTGAGAGGGCTTGTCTTAGGACTTGTCTTCGCCTATACAGAACACCAGAGTCTCAGTACATAAAATCCTATCCTAATGAGGTCTTATACAATAGGGCGAATCTAATAAGAGTGGACAATTTCGTCATTAAGTTGACTCGAGGGCACATTGCGAGAGCAATGGCCTCATCGAACAACCTGATCTCCGGGGCTTACTACCCCAATTATATGTATCATGAGAGAGTTCGCTTTGACGGCTTTATTCCTCCAGAAGCGTTCCTCTACCTAGATAGCAAAGGTCTGATCCAGGACAGATTGGCGGTGCCGCTAATCTTCCACGTTGCTCGAACAGCTGCGGACAGGCGACTCAACTACGACAGAGACGTCGCACATTTCAGTGCGGATCGTCTCCGGTTCAGTAGGGCGGTAGGGAGGGATGCTGCTCAGCAGCACCAAAACTTTTGGTGGCTTGTTGAAGGGGAGGATGCTTCGTCGTCAAACTCCTTCAGTGATATGTAGCTTCATGTGAAGCAAAGTGGGCCAGCCTAATTTTTTTTTTCTTTTTCTTTTTTAGCCATGGCCGGCTTACATAGTTTTAGGTAGGATTAAGTTAGTTTTAAGAAAAAAAAATATATAAAATCCAAAAAAAAAAATTAAATAAAAAAAAATATATATATATATGCATGTATTTATATATTATGTATATACATATTATGTATACATATATATTTATGTATGTCTGTGTTTGTGTTAGATGTAAGTAGGTTAAGTAGATTAAGATTTATTTTTAGGTAGTTTGTAGGCTTTAGTTTTAAGTTTTATACAAAATTAAAAAATGTCCATATACTAAGTTTTTGATTAAAATTTATTTTCTTAGTTTTAGTATTAATTAATGTTAAAATAGAAATAAAAGTAGACTGTAAGATTCGTCGAAAGACATAGTTTAAGCGTTAGGTTTAACTTAGAGTGCCCGCATGGGGCCAGTAAGTTAGAATAAGATTATTTGTAAGTAATTTAAGCTAATTTTTAAGCGTTTTTTGTTTAGCATATAAGAGTAATTTAAGGTAAAAAATAAAAATGCATAAAAACTGAACTGAACTGAACACTAAGGCTGCTGGTAATGTTTGGCTGAATGGTTTCTTAAAGCGCAATCCAGAGATTTCAACTAGAAAATCCGAAGGTCTATTTCTAGCAAGAGCTCACGGCATGAATCGGGCCGACGTCAAAGATTTTTTTGACACATTAAGAACTCTATACCAAGAGCATGAACTTTTAGCCAACCCTGACAATATTTACAATATGGATGAGACAGGAATCCAAGTAAAAAACAAACCAGGAAAAGTTTTGGTTTCAAAAGGAGCTAAGGATGTTTACACACTCACAAGTTCCGAAAAAGGAGAAAACATCACTGTGATAGCCTGTTGCAATGAAGGTAATTTTTTGCCACCGGTTCTAATTTTCAAAGGCACTTACACCACGCCTCAGTTTTTTGAAGGTCTCCCACCTGGGGCAGATGTGTACATGAACAAAAAGTCATCTTATGTAAACACAGATCTGTTTTTAAAATGGTTCGAAGAAATATTTCTGCGCAAGAAAGCTCCAGGAGAAACGTTGCTTATACTTGACGGCCACAGCTCGCATTCAAATAACATTCAGTTGCTGGAAATGGGTGAAAAGAACGATGTTATCCTACTGTGCCTTCCTAGCCACACTACTCACGCTCTACAACCACTCGATAGGTGTTTTTTCAAACCTTTAAAAACATACTTTTTCCAGGAGGCTAAAAACTGGATAATTAACAACAAAGATAAAAAACTATCTCGGTACGATGTATCTAAATTAATTGGAAAAGCTTGGGGAAAATCAGCGAGTGTGTCTAATGGCATTTCTGCCTTAAAATCAACAGGAATATATCCTTTCGACCCAAGTGCTATTCCAGATCACTTTTTTTCATTGTCAGATGCATTGTATCAGCAGAACTTGATTGAAACAAAAACGACTTTAGAAATGTTGTTACATATGGAACCCGTGAACGAGTAAACTGAAAATAGCTACAAAAGTTGCAGAAATCTTGAAAATGGCTTTCCAATTCTTTTTGGACTTGTTGAATCTATTTTCACAAAATATAATACCAATCTGTGAAAATTTGTAAGAAGTTCTTACCAGGAATTTGAAAACTAAATACAGTCAAAATCGGTTATAACGAAATACCGGTTATTGCGAACTGATCTTGAAGTTCATACAAATTGTACTAACCGAATATCGCTTTTAACGATATCATCTATAACGAATTATCGCTGGTTCAAAGCCCAAGAAGCTTGAATACTCCATTAAGCGGACTAATCCTACAAACTAAGGCAGCAGACTTTGGAAAAGGGTTGGGAAAAAATGACTTCACCTGCTCAATAGCTTGGATTTAACGATTTCGGCAAAGACATAACATCGTTAGTACAATGGTAAGCGGTGAATGTGGTATTGCATAATGTTTGGGCAAAGCTGCGAGATGGCTATTCAGATGATCAAATCTTCAACATCGACGAAGCAGATTTGTTCTACAAGTGACACAGGTAAGATGTCAAAGGAACGAATTACGGTTGTAGTAGGAGCTAATATGACCGGAACTGCTACACAAAAGTTGTTGGTTATTGGAAAATCAAAAAACCCGAGGTGCTTTAAAAATGTCAAGAAACTTCCATGATTGTATGAGTCGAATAAACGAGCCTGGATGACATCAGACATATTCGAAAAACATTTAAGAAATTGGGATAGACAGTTGACAGGACAATCGATGGTCTTACTTCTATGTAAGAAGTGCCTGTGTTTTTGCCACCTACTACAACTTCTGTGTTACTACTGGATCAGAGTATAATCAGATCACTAAAAGAGCCACAAAAAAGCTTCAAACACTAAACATAATTCGTAACATCGAGAAACATGATGGACAACATGTAATTAGTTTGTTGGATGCCATTCTACTGATTTCCAGAGCTTGGGAGAGGGTGTCTATGGCAACTATCAAAAATTGTTTTAAACATGGTGGATTTATCCCACAACAACCTGATAATTAAATCGAAACTGAGTTTGAAGAAGAAGATAATTGTCCTTTGCGGCACTGAGTCATATGATAACGTATTTGATTCATACACTTTTGAAGATTTGGTTAATGTGGACAACACCATTGTGACTGCAGAGTTATTAACCGACGAAAAATCATTGATTCTGTTCAAAATGAAAATGTGGAGAGTGATGACAATGAAGAAGCTAAGAAGTGTCTTGTTTCTCTGACAGTATGGAAACATTTTGCAACATCTTTACTTACAGAAACTGAAAAAAATTCCAGTGAAAATTGAAGATGCACTTCAGGCGTTTGTTTTGTTGACAAATTAATTAGTTTGCTGCCGAATATTAGCAAGGTATTCGAGAAAGTGGTCAATAGAGCGGTGTTAAGGTGGGCTGAGGAAAATAATATAATTCCGGAAAACCAGTTCGGTTTTAAGGCTATTCATGCTGCGTCAAAGCTAGTCTCCGACATACAATGGAATAAATGCAAGAACCAGTGTACGGGTGCCTGCCTCGTTGACTTTGAGAAGGCCTTCTACACCGTGTGGTTAGAGGGGCTTTTCTATAAACTGACCAGGATGGGCATGCCGGAACCTCTGCTATATATGATTTACGACATGCTTATGGGAAAGAAGTTCGCTGTTAAATGTAAGAACGTCATTTCGAGCAAGATCTTTGACATTAAAAACGGCTTACAACAGGGGACTGTGATTTCTCCGATACTGTTTAACATTTACACAAGTGATCTAGTAGTTTAGTTTTTAGTTTTTTTATGCATTTTATTTCTATAACTTAAATTACTCTTATGTGCTAAACAAAAAACGCTTAAAAATTAGCTTAATTAACTTAAAAAATAATCTTATTGTAACTTACTGGCCCCATGCGGGCACTCTAAATTAAACATAATACTTAATCTATGTCTTTCGACGTAACTTACAGTCTAATTTTATTTTTATTTTAACATTTATTAGAACTAAGAAAATGAAAGAAAAACTTAGTGTCTGGACTTTTTTTTTTTATCTATAAAAACTTAAAACTAAAACCTTATAGACTACCTAAAAATAAATCTTAAACTACTTAACCTACTTACGTCTAATACATACACATACATACATATATATATATATATATATATATATATATATATATATATATAATACCTATATACGTAATATATAAGCATATGTATACATAAATTTTTTTTTGTGTTTTTGTATATTTTTTTTCTTAACACCTAACTTAAACCTACCTAGAACTATGTAAGCCGGCCATGGCTAAAAAAAAAAAAACAAATTTGGCTGGCCCACCTTGCTTCACATGAAGCTAATTATCACTGGAGGAGTTCGACGACGAAGCATCCTCCCCTTCAACAAGCCACCAAAATTGTTGGTGCTGCCGAGCAACATCCCTCATGTCGCGACTCCCTACCGCCCTACTGAACCGGAGACACTCCGCACTGCCATGTGCGACGTCTCTGTCGTAGTTGAGTCGCCTGTCACCAGCTGTTCGAGCGACGTGGAAGATTAGCGGCACCGCCAATCTGTCCTGGATCAGACCTTTGCTATCTAGGTAGAGGAACGCTTCTGGAGGAATAAAGCCGTCAAAGCGAACTCTCTCATGATACATATAATTGGGGTAGTAAGCCCCGGAGATCAGGTTGTTCGATGAGGCCATTGCTCTCGCAATGTGCCCTCGAGTCAACATAATGACGAAATTGTCCACTCTTATTAGATTCGCCCTATTGTATAAGACCTCATTGGGATAGAATTTTATGTACTGAGTCCTAAGACAAGCCCTCTCAAGCACACGAATCTTTTCCAATAAACTTGCTCTCACGTTGAACCACACGGGACATCCAAATACAAGCATGGGCCTGATAAGGGCCATGTAGCAGATTACCTTCACCCTCGCATCGACTTGGCTGTTATAAAACAGTCTCTTTGTAAGGGCAAAAGCACCTTTGGCTCTGGCCAGAGCAACATCTATATGTTTGTTAAAATACAGAAATTGATCTAGCCAGATCCCAAGGTATCTGACTACATTTCGACAAGCAAGTGGCTGCCCTTGCTGTCCCACGATCGAGAACTTTCGCCAATTCTTTCTGGTATCCCTAAAGGCCCCAGACAAAGGCGTCCTAAACAGAATGGTTTCCGACTTCTGAAAGTTGATTTTCAACTTCCAGTCATCGCAATATCGCTTAATTTTGTCGAAGTCACGCTGCAAAAGCATATTAATGACCTCAATCTTTGGACCTGATCTGTACGCGATTATGTCGTCTGCGTACGCTATGGCATGGTGAAGTGAACCTATCAGATCACTCGTGTAAATGTTGAATAGGATCGGCGAATTTACCGCACCTTGTTGCAGACCGTTTTTAATGTTAAAAGTTCCAGCAGAAGTCGCATCGCCATTCTTCACGATGAACTGTCTACTGGAGAGCATATCGAAGAGAATATACAGAAGTGGTTTACTAATGCCCAACCTGTCCAGCTTGAAAAAGAGTCCTTCTAACCATACGGTATCGAAGGCCTTCTCCAAGTCAATCAGGCAGGCACCAGTGCACTGGTTCTTGCTTTTGTTCCATTGGATATCAGAAACCAGTTTCGACGCAGCATGAATGATACGAGTATCATTGCATTATTAAACAGGGTGGTATAAATATTCACCGCTTCTAGAGGGAGATGTCGAAGCACAATGTTCGGTATTTCATCGGTTCCCACTGATTTCTTACTTCTAAGTGATTCGAAGATCGTTTGGAGCTCTTCCTTCGAAATGAACGGGGGTAGTACCCTATCGTTGGTGATGACATTATTTGCCATATTCTCGTCACTGAAATGGGTGAAACCCGAGCTCTCGAATCGCCAATTCACAATTTCATTTCGAAGGCAGAAATTGTGCACAAGGACTCGACTTTCCAGATCGTGGTTCGGGCCAATGATAGCATTTGCCTTGTACACTTCCTGGAAAGTCGCTCCTATAACCTCTACCTGCTCCTGCGGATCCTCGATCACAAAGAAGTTGTCATCATCAACAGCCTCATTTGGATCTATGCCCGCTGCTACCAGTATTTGTTCGTTGTTCGTCGTTCGGGCGATTTTAAGACATGGAAGGTCGTTCTGATTATTTCTCCGAAATATTTTATTTATTTGCGGGAACATATTCGGGTTGCTGGTGTTTACAACCCGAATTTTATTGTTCCAATACAAACTTACAGCTGCTCTGTAATTTTCCTTTATTAATGTTTGGAGGTTTTTAATCGACGACTTTAGTGTCATGATCTCCGGGTTATGTCGGTCAGTAAACTGTCTGTACAAGGTTTTTGGTCTTGACAGCAGTCTACTTTTCTGTCGGTGCAGTGCGTCAGTAGTTGCGTTGCGGAATAGGTCTCCTTCGTCCGTGTGTCGGTACCGAGGTATCGTTTTGTCCATTGTTCGTTTGATTGTCTCGTCCATTCGTCTTAGATACCTGTCAATCTCCTCGTTTGACAGATTTCTGTTGGACGGTGGGTAGAGCGAATTCGAGGAGAGTGCTCTAGTCAGTGTTCTGGTGAAGTGTGTCCAACGCACCCTACTATAATTGTAGGAATGCCTTTGAACAAACTCATCCAATTCCGCAATTTCGTTGGGAACAGTTATTTCGGTGCTGAGACCGCAATGGTCACTGTCATACACAAAAGTGCGTAGACAGTTTGTAGTTTGTTGGTTAGTACATGACAGTTGTATTCTTGAGTCGAACAGCAGAAGATCAAAATAAGACCCGTGTCTGGGAAACGACGGACTATCCGTCGCCTTAAGCCCGAGTCGATACATTACACTGTGCTGACCCCACCAATTGAATAGTAGGTTCCCTCTAGTATTTGGGGTATTATTTCCCCAATCACTATGTTTGGCGTTGAAATCTCCGCCGATAATAAAATAGTTGTCTTCCAA
Source organism: Volucella bombylans (assembly GCA_949129095.1). NCBI lineage: Eukaryota > Metazoa > Arthropoda > Insecta > Diptera > Syrphidae > Volucella > Volucella bombylans. Next base: position 160,942,056 of record OX422144.1, read on the forward strand.
TTCCAACCTCAGGAATCGAAAAAGCGTCTCGAGCTCTGAGATAAATATTGTGGATTGAGTAGCCTTAGGTGCATAGACAGACACCATGTACAACCGCTTTCCACTACGGAGTGGGATATACACGATGCATGCTTCCAGCACCTGGAACCTACGTACTACACGACTGTATACTCTTTTAAAATGTATACCTTTTCGTACGAGAATTGCAACGCCACCTCCCTGAATGGAGTTGGGTCGATTTCTCCGTACTATTTTGTATCTTCTGTGCCTCATTTTGTGTCTCTTAGTAAGCTTAGTTTCGCTAACCAAAAGAACATCAGGGGCTTGGTCTTTAAGCAACTTAAATAATGCGGCTCGTCGTTCATACTTTATCAGTGAATTCACATTCACAGCAAGGACCAAGTGATCTAGTAGGTTCCGTCAATCATGCCATAGCGTACGCAGACGATTTAGTGGCGTACAGATCAGGTCAAAAAATCTAAGTCCTCAATACTCATCTTTTGAAAATCAATTTTCAAAAGTCCGAAACTATCTTGTTTACAACTCCATTGAGATGGGCTTCTAGAGATACCAGATATAACTGGCGAAATTTGGCCATCATTGGACAACACGGACTATCATTAGCGGTAAGAAGCGTAGTGAGATACCTTGGTATCTGGCTCGATAAGTATTTGTATTATGACCAACATATAGATGCTTGTCTTGCTGGGGCCAAGAAGGCCTTAGGCCTGACAAGAAGACTGTTTCACAGCAGTCAACTTGTCTCCAGGGTGAAGGTCATATGCTATGTGGCCCTAATCAGGCCAGCTATAGCGTATGTTTGTCCCGTGTCTCGGCTTGTATAGAACACCAGAATCAGAGTACAAAAAAATATTATGCCAACAAAGTCCTTTACGATGGGGCAAATCTGGATAGGATTGACAATTTCCTGATTATTCGAAGACACGTTGCGAGGGCAATGACCAACGATAATAGCCTGATCTTTGGGACTTATTTCCCCAATTAAATGTACCACGAGAGCACACTTCTATCGGCTTTATCCCGCCAGAGGTATTTCTCCATATTGATGCTAAAGGGTTAGTGCAAAGCAGGGATGGTATCCCGGTAATATACCACCACAGCGGTGCGACGAACAAGCGGCTCATCTACGACTGGTATGTCGCCAACGCTCAGGAGCTCCTCCGTTTTAGTCCCGCGATTGCGGTCAGCGATCGGATCGATGCCGGAAACAATACACCGAATTCTGGTGGCTTCTAGAAGGGGAGAGGGTTGGCTCGCTCTCCTAGGTCGGTACGTTACTAAGGTAACATATTCCTCTTAGTTGTAAGTTAGATTAAGGATAGTTAGGGGGATCTCGTGGAAAGGTCGCGTTCGTTAGCATGAGGCCGCACCTTTGAGAAGTGACCAGTGGTTTATCGTATTGGTTAAATCTTGGTGGTGCGTGTGCACGATGTTGACAAATGACGGCGCCCGAAATCGCAATTTGGATGGTGATCACCCTGTGCGAGAAGTTACAAGTGCTCACCATCCCGATTATAGATAAGATAGGTTAAGTAGAATAGGGTCATAGTCTTAAGTTGTATACAAAATTCAAAAGATACAAGCATCTAAGTTTTTTTTTTTAAACTATTTTTCTTGCAAATTTTACTTATTTCATACTTTATAGATAAGATTAATCGTAAGATATTTTTTAAGGCCGAAAGGTAAAAGTTGAATGAAATTGTTAAGTTCAGAGCGCTCGGTAAGAGCCAGTAAGCTAGAATAAGTAACTATCATTGTCAAATTAGATTTAAGCATTTTTGTCTAGAATTTAAGTAATAGCGAAAGAAACAATAAAAATGAATTTAAAAGTAAAACAAAAAAAAGCTGAGGCTGAATTGAATTACTCAACTCCACAGATTGGTTTTAAGCTACGATTTCCACAAAATGGGCGCTCAGGCTCTAATTACGAAACCAAGTAACGTCACCTAATCTTGAGTGGATAAGGTTGAAAATCGTCTTGGAATTAATCACTCTTCCGAAACATTGTGGTGATTTATTTAAGCTACCCCTTTCGAGACACCTCAAACAAATTACTTTTTAACATGTACCACTCCCATAGAATAAATCAAACGCAAGCTTGAAATAATTATGCAGGCCAAACAAAAGACTGATGCAGATTTCTTAATTCCATTCGAATCGCTGCAACTTTATAAAACAACAAGTACATTTAAACTCGTACATAATTAATGAACATTTTGAAAGAGACATTTAACCAACAATAACACACATGTGATGCATGTGCAACGTTCGTAGTTCATTACCAAAATAAGACTTTAATGCAAAACAAAAAGAAAAACACTTCTAGTTAGGTGACCTTAATAAGCACATTTCAATAACAATATCATTTTCATATGACAGCAATCTTGTTGACCTGTTACATTGAGGTCGATCTTGATTTAGTAAAACAATATTTTGGATGTAAAGCGTTTTGCATTTCAGTTTAGGAGGCCGGTGTAACCAATGCATCTGCGGTGTGGCAACTTTGCATTGTTTGTGTAAAAACTAAAATATGTACACGTCCAAAGTTTTGGTTAGGTGTAGAGTAAAAGTTGCAAAATCCCATGGACTATACTGAGATACTAATTTAAAGTAGAAACATAATTGAAATGAAGATGCCATTGTTGCTTTGAATTAAACATTTCAACGAAGAATCCCGCGGCAAAATAAAAATGTCGGACAACTGACGTTGTCATAATAGTGCAGGGAAAATACTTTAATATTTTAGGCGACATTGTGGAGGTTGACCCTTCCAAAACGGGACTAGTTCGTTTTACCAGAAAGTACAAGATACCGCAGTTTAAACTCCCAAAACTCAATGGAGTGGAATTGTCCCTCTCGGACAGCGCGAAGTATCTGGGTGTGGTTCTGGGCAAAAAACCTAATTGGAATCTTAACTTAGCGGAAATAATCAAAAAGTCATATAATGCTCTTTTATATGGTGGTAGGACCCATACTTATATACGGCGTTCTAATATAGTGGAAAGCAATAAACAAGAAAACAGTTTACGGAAAATTACCGGCGGTTAAAAGAACGACTTCCGCAGCCATTGCAGGCGCGCTTCGTATCACCCATATGGCAGTATTGGACACCGTTCTGCACCTAACATCGCTTGATTTACAGATCAAAACACTTGCTGGCAACAGTGCGATCTGGATTACTTCAAGAGCAGTAGTTTTTTACATGGCACGGTCCTAGCGAAGCTACTGCAAGCGAATCCAATTCTAACGGATGAAATTCCTTCCTTGGTCGCTTTCGACATACCGTATGATATAATAAAGGGTGTGTTCTTTTAAGAGGTTTGTTTTTTAAACTGGCAACACTGTTTATACAGACTGTCAATCTGACAGTTGAAAGTTGATTTGTGGTTAGTACGTTTTGCCATTTTACGATGAATTGTTTAACGCCAGAACAACGCGTGCAAATTGTGCAAACTTATTTTGAAAACCATGATGGTGCGTAGCGCACGACATAATCGGTCGACATAATCGTCCATCTGAGCAAGTTATTCGGAACACGATGAATCGTTTTCGCACCACGTACACTCTAGTGGATAATACGCATCCCCACAGACGACAAACAGTGCGAACAGAACAAATTATTGCCAGTGTTGAGGAGAATCCGAAAGAGTCGATTCGCCATCGTGCACAGCCATTGGAGCTATGCCCATCCACTTTGTGGAAGATTTTACGGAAAGATATTGGCTTAAAAGCTTATAAGATCCAGCTTGTGTAAGAGTTGAAACCACGTGAAAATTATACGCGTCGTAGGTTCGGTGAATGGGCCGAAAACATGATTCAGCTTGATCCTCATTTTCAACGCAAAATTTTGTTCTCCGATGAGGCCCATTTTTGGCTAAATGGATATGTAAACAAGCAAAATTGCCGAATTTGGAGTGGAGAAAACCCAGAAGACTTAGTCGAGACGCCATTACAACCATTAAAGCTCACTGTTTGGTGTGCTTTATGGGCTGGTGGAATCATCGGATCATTTTTCTTTAAGGACGATGCCTGCCAGAATGTTACCGTCAATGGAGAGCGCTATAGAAACATGATTTTTGACTTCCTCAGTTGAATGGCATTGACGTGACGGATGAGCTTGCAAAAAGAGGAGGGCTACTCGATAATAGTCAGGTTGCTAACATCAAACCACCTCTTTCCATAGTTAGGGGCATTATCGAGGAGAAAATCATAAAGACTGCCAACCTAAGGTGGTTAAGTCTTGAAGGAGACAGGGTATCCAAGGCTCTCTGGTCACTTTTTGACGGGAAAAAATCTGAGAGTTAATAAAATTCAATAGGAATAAGCTTAGGACAGTAATAGGACGCAAAGAGAGTCAAATTGTCAGATACGGATATTTTCAGATTCTGCGGTGATCTGCAAGGTGTTGAGGATATAACACACATACTGTGTGAATGCGAGGCAATATCGCGTCGCCGAAGACAATTTTTAGAGAAATACTTTTTGAAAAACTAGAGGAAATAGACGGCAAAAACTTCAAAGGCCTTCTTGGCTTTTGCAGGGAAATTGGGTATTTCACCAGGGCGATTATTTGAAGACAAATTCAATTGATTCCACGGGGATCGCGATGGACCCAATGACTGGTGTCTGTGTCATGGCATATCCTTCATACCCCTGTTTAACACCTTTCAATACTTTTTGTTTTATTCAAACAGAAATAGTTATAAATACTAATTTATAGATAAAAACTTAATTGGTCTGGATTTTTACAAATCAAAATATTAAAACAAGAGTGAAAGAATTGTGCGGAGCTCACAAGCGAGCACTGGAGGCGCAATCTTTCTAAAGTCTGTGCAACTATTAGCGTACCCCTATGATATCGACATAATTGGCAGAACAGAAACAGAAGCTGCCAAAATGATGGCAAAACCAAGTATATACTGTCAACAAGAAAGGGCACACAACATCAAAGAATTAGAGAGACCGTCACAATCGACAGGTATAATTTGGAGGTAGTAAAGGACTTTATCTACTTTGGCTCCGCTATAAATTCTGCCAACAACAGCTCAGTAGAAATAAAAAGAAGAATCACTCTTGCCAATCGCTGTTTCTTTGGACTAAGAAGGCAGTTGAATAGGAAGGCCCTATCCCGAACAACATGCCAGTCAGTCCTACCCTATGGCGTTGGAGCATGAATTCTATGAAAACGAAATGAATTCTTTCGAGCGAAAAAAAATTTCGCACAATATTCGGTGCCGTTTGCGTTGACTTTGGAGAAGTTTCATCGACGAACTATACGAGCTATACAGCGACAACGACCTAGTCAGAAAACTGTGCATCGCAATGAGAATAACGTCCTAAAGGTAGTAAACGCTTTTTGTTGTTTAACGAAAATATCAGAAATTCTGCCCCATCTCCATCCCTAGGCTCATTTACAATGACAGACAATGCTAATCTGCTTGCTGCACACTTTACGGCCAGCTCAGCACTCCCAGATTGTGCTTTGTCTCCGCCTACACTTGAGTGCGTCGAATCTTCAATCGGACGAATCTACTTTCGCACTCCATCTCAACATACATGAATCCGCTGGTCCAGATGGTATATCTCCCATTATTCTGAAGAGGTGTTCTTCCATTCTGGCAAAACCACTGAGTAAACTTTGTCATCAATCCTACTCTTTAGGACTCTTTCCTACAGACCCATTGCACTTACGTCCCTTCTTTGCAAGGTCATGGAAACGCTGATGAATCGTCAGCTCATGAAATATCTCGAAACCCGAAAACTTCTCAAACTTTGTTGACATGTCTAACCGACAAGTGGAACCAAAGCATACATCAATCTGGCGAAAGCAAAATAGTTGCACTTGATATTTCCAACGCATTTGACAGAGTTTGGCATCAGGCCATTTTGTCGAAAATGCGTGCATTTCGGACCGACGACTCTCTTCTTCAGTGGTTTAGAAACTACCTTTCAGTAGTTGCAATCAAGTTTCAATTCAAGTTGTCTTAGATGGTTTTAAGTCCGATATTCACAAAATAAATGCTGGTGTGCTCCAGGGTTCCATTCTGTCTCCGACATTATTTTTAATTTCCATTAATGATCACTTGCCTGCTACTTCTAATCCACAATATATTCCTATGCTGGTGGCAGTGCTCTCTGCTTTTCAAATTCGTTTCTGGACTCTCGTCCCTGCCCTTCGGTTGTAGAACGGTAACGGCAGCGTATGTTAAGCTCATTAAATTCCGATATTAGCAGCATAACCAATTGGGGAACTATCTATAGGGTCGAATTTAATGCTTCCAAAACACAATTCTGTCTGCTGAAAGCGAAATTTAAACACCCAGATATTGTTCATGAATGGCACTTGCATCGTCGTATTGCCAAAGCCATAATAGAATTTTTGTTCTAAGGAACACAAGAATCACCCCAAGTTATTAAGTGGGTAATATTGTTATCCTCACACACTTTCTCTAATATTGTATATAAGGCAGATGCAATATCATTACCACTTCTCCCACCTGTACATTCTGTCCATATTGCACAGTAAACTTTTTTTGTTGTTGACAAATGTGCAGTAAGATTGTATATGCATAATTTTGAATGGTAAAATAACGGTCCAATTTCTGATCGTGGGCAAGTCAAAACATTTTCAAGGTCGAAAGTTAGTATAGGAATTCCAGATTTCTTATCCAAAGATTTCTGTTCTCTCATCATTTTTTTCAGATTAATATGGTTTTCTCGTTCTTTAATCATTTCTTCGGTAATTATTTTTTTCTTTCTCTGCTACCGAAAAAGTTTCACATTTTCCGCATCTATCGGATTTGGGACGATGGAAATCCAAATTAAAGTTGGTGTTGAAAACATGCCTGTAAAAACTTTCCTTTACAGGAGATTCGACTTGTTCTAGGTATAAGTTATACATTTTAGTAATGCTCAAGTTTGAATCAAGGTAATGCTTTGATGTATTCGCAGGACAGTAGTGAGACTCTACTGTCGGGAAAGAGGAGATATGGGCTTTGACTTCTGAGACTTTTGCTTCTGGAATTCGTTTTATAGGCTTTGAATCTTTCTTGTTAATAACTCCAGTCACAATATTTTTTCTGTTGTGTGCATCATAAACCGGCTTTTGCGAAATTGCAAACGTTCCTAGCCAATAAGGTTTGCATACCTGTATAAGGTTTCCAAGTAGTTCAACGTAATAACTAAAGGAATAGTTCCGCCTAGAATTACCGGATTTCTTAGTTTTACGAATTGTCTCAGTTCTGGTAGTAGTTCTTAATACGTAATTAGCCTTTTCGGTTCATTGAATAGAATGTTTTGAATAATTCTTGCCTTTCACTTGTTGTTATATTTAGCTCACATTTAAATTTGCAGTTGTTAAGGCAGTTCTTTTTGGAAATTATTTGTTTCGCAGATACCATTTTTCCTCGAGAACTGATGTAACTTTCTCCAGTTTGATATTGTCTTTGTCGAATATTTCGTTTCCAGTTTTTCTCATTAATCTTGCGTTTACGCGTTTTATTTGACACAGACTCTACTTCTTTCAATATTATTTCTGTGTTCTTATCTTCACTATTATTAACTTCGGATGCAGGTACTATTACATAATCCTCAATTATGACAGCGGGACCCAATTCAATAATATCGCCTTCGCAAACTGACGTATTTTGTGATTCTATTTCCTAATTAAATTTTTATGTTTCAAATAAATTATTTATTATTTATTCAATTTAAAATTTAATCAATATAAACATTTTTTAGTTACCAAAATATTTTTCAACATAAAATAAAAACAAAGAACCTTTCTGTTTAAAAATCAAGAGCCAACTAAATATTTCTCAGAGAATGAACATGGTTCTATTTGAAAAATAATAACGGAACAATTTTAAGCAATAAAGTTCTATCTACATCAATTTTACTATAATAAGTTCTATGTGCATTATTGCTAAATTTTGTTTAGAACGCAAAGTTCTATCTGGCTGTTAGAACCTTGTGAACTAAATCTTAACGCAAAAATATGTAGTTAGAACTATGTTTTATAAAATATCTCAGAAACAGAAAGAGATAGACTAATTTGGATAGCGGCAATCGAAAGAGCAATCATATAATACAAACACCAATTTCCAAAAAAATGTCAGTTAGAACCTTGTTGTTCTAAGGTCGCGAATAGTTGATTATTTGAAACAAGTGTTGACAAAAAATGAGCTGAAATCAAAACTGTAATTTTGGAGGCAAAAATAGAAAAGGAGCTTATAATGTTTACGTGAAATTGAACACGTATCTTGGAAGGACACTCGTAGGTATAGGCTGTGGAGCTCATATAATCCACCTACCTATTGATTTTGAATGCATAATTGTGAAAATTTATTCATTTTTCTACATTTATAGCGTTTGTGTTGAAACACTTAAAGAATTCTGTTATACCTCTGACACAGAATATAAGCAACTTCTCGGCTACAATAAAACTAGGTGGCTTGCGTTGATGCCGGCGCTGGAAAGAGTATTATAAATGTTTCAGCCTTCAAAAAGCTATTTTCTGGGCATTGATAAGTGCCCAAATATTTTAAAAGATTTTTGTAACAATCCTAGCTCAGAATTATTGTTATTTTTGATGCACGCTCAGTCAGCTACGTTTCATCAAGCTGTATTAAAAATCGAAGGACAGAACGTATCTGCAATAATCAATCAGCTCATAAACAATTTAAGCCAAAAACAAAATTCATGCTTCCTTCCCCACGCCACCCGTAATATAATGGCAAAGTCACAGGAAACTCGTGCTGTCAATGAGGACAGGGTAAAAACTGCAGCAGCTTAATTGGAACGATGCTACCAATGTGAGGGATACACCAAACAGTGCACTTTTGTAGTTGTAGTTCAGCTTCATGTATTTTCCTCCAGAAATGGCAATCTCACTTGCTCATGAATCCTTTGACCCAAAAATAAGCCTCATCATTAATCAATCATCAATCAACCTCGCGCGATTATTTCTAGCCAAATCCCGAATCCTTCCATTTAGCTGATAAGATAGTTACTGCTATCATATGCGGCTTTGAAATCGAAGAGTGGATGAGATTCGACTTGAAATTATTTGATTTACGAGTAGTACTTTGCTGATCTATCTGGCCAAAAGTCACAATGGTACTTGCCGATGCATGAGACTTAGAACGTTGTATAGTGTCTAATACGCAACATGTAGCAGAGATATGACTCGTAAGTTCCTATAATAAGTTATAACCACCACTTGGCCTAGCAATCGCTCGCATTTTCGTCCACCCTTCTTATTCTTTTAATAACCGTTGAAATATGTATCGCGTATAATTAAATCTTATATTTGTCGCATTAGTTAAATTTGCGAACCTTACCTCACATCGTTAGTCAGGCCAAGAACTTGCTGATGTTTTCCCATATGATTGATCCAATTATTTTTCTCTCGGCCCGTTCTTCGAACCTCGACTGAAACTTGAGCTTGCGGACCGGATTTTCTGACGAACTTCATTGAAGACGGTAAAACCAGCTGATTTGCTCAGCCTAAAGTTTGTCTCACATCGGTTTCTTATATGAAGACTTCCACGATTGCACGAACTTCTTATTATGTGCGACGACGTCAACGCAGTTTCCTTGCTAGTTAGCACCTAAATGAAATTATCAAGAGTCACCTAAAGGCCGTAACGATATAGTAATCATCGGCGAAGAGAATGAAAGTCGTAACAGACTGATTAATTTGCGACTTAAACTTCAAGTTATTCGGTTTTTCCAGCTGTGCATTTAAATTTCGTTTCAATGTCATTGTAAAGGGTTTTTCTTTTTAGAGATTTGGTTTTTAATCTGGCAACACTGTTTCCACAGACTGTCAATTTGACAGTTAAAAGTTGATATGTGGTTAGTACGTTTTGCCATTTTACGACGAATAGATTAACGCCAGAACAACGCGTGCAAATTGCGCAAACTGATTTTGAAAACTGTAGTTTGGTTCGCCAGCCTTATGCGCTCGCCCATTTTACGGTCGACATAATCATCCATCTGAACAAGTTATTTGGAACACAATGAATCGTTTTCGCAACACGTATACTCTAGTGGATAATACGCATCCCCAAAGACGACAAACAGTGCGAACAGAAAAAGTTATTGCTGAGGAGAATCCGAATGAGTCGATTCGGCCTCGTGCACGCCTCCAATAGCCGTATATGTCCATCCACTTTGTGGAAGATTTTACGGAAAGATCTTGGCTTAAAAGCTTATAAGATCCAGCTTGTGCAAGAGTTGAAACCACGTGACCACTATACGCGTCGTAGGTTCGGTGAATGGGCCGAAAACATGATTCAGCTTTTGTTCTCCGTCTCCAATAAGGCTAATTTTTTGCTAAATGGATATGTACTCGTAAATAAGCAAAATTGCCGAATTTGGAGTGGAGAAAACCCAGAATCCTTTGTTGAGACGCCTTACAACCATTAAAACTCACTGTTTGGTGTGCTTTACGGGCTGGTTTAATCATCGGCCGATATTTCTTTAAGGACGATGCCTGCCAGAATGTTACCGTCAATGGAGAGCGTTATAGAAACATGATTTCTGACTTGACATTGAATGGCATTGACGTGACAGAGCTTTGGTTTCAACAAGATGGCGGAACATGACACACGGCGCGTGACACCATCAATTTATTGCGGGAAACACTTGCTGAGTGCATAATTTCGCATAATGGACCTGTGAACTGGCCTCCACTGTCCTGTGATCTCACACCTTTAGATTACTTTCTTTGGGGGTATGTGAAGTTACTACTCTATGCCGATAAACCAGAGACGTTAGACGATTTGGAAGTCAAAATTCGCCGAGTTATTGCTGATATATGGCCCCAATTGTTTGATAAAGTTGTCGAAAATTGGACTTCACGATTGCGCTTCATTCGAGCTAGCCATAGAGCTATCATATTTAAACACTAATGGCATAAAATTATCTATTAAACAAAGCTAACATCATGGACATTCACATTAGCTTCAAGTGTTTTATTTCATATTGAATTTGCATACCTCTAAAAAACACCCTTTATATACCATCCTTATATACGTTTCGGGTATATTTTTAAATGTTGGCACCGTTCATATAAGATCTCTGAGAACTTTATTGAATGCTTTATATAAATCGTGATGTTTTTGCATCCTTTTCTGTAAACTTTAATTCGCGTCATAAGTAGACCTGCCACAGACAAAGCCGCATTAACTGTCATGAAATATTTTAATGCTGCGCTGTCGACTGTCTAAGACTCTTTTATATATTTTCAGAGTATGCGACATTAGTTTTACCGATCGGAAGTTGTTTCAATTTCTCGTGTCGCCTTCTCCTTTATACACCTGAATAAGAAAGCTCTCCCTCATTGTTCCGCGGTCTAAAAACTGAAGTCCGTGTGTCTGTGCTACAATATTACACTTCTTTTATATCACATTTTATGTATTAAAAATCTTTTCTGATCTCCGATACAATGCTCCTACCGCTTTTGCACGTACTCTATCTGCCGCCTTTACAAAACGCAGTTTATCGCTACTTTATTTCTTCTGTACTTAGTCCATCCTTGAAAAGCTTGTTTTTTTATGTTTCTTGATTTATGTGGAACCGGTCTTTTGAAACACCAATCAGAGCTTTTGTACTATGTTAGTCTTAAAATTTTCATTCGTACTCTACTACTAATGCATCACCCTCCGTATTTGTAAAGTTCTGCTTGTTTAACAAACCTAGTTGCCTCATTGTTTTTCAGCTTGCAACTATCTACACCTACCTCTGTGGGCACTATTCATGCATAATCTTATTCTTTCAACATAACGCACATTCAGCGACTGTCGAAAATGACATTTTAATTCATTTACAATTTCCTGTCCATCGGTGATTAGTTTTCCTTATTTTTCGAAACTTGTATATTCCGGTCTTGAAACCAGCTGCCAGCCGCTTAGCGTTCTTATGAAATTCCCGAAACTTGTTTTTGATTTCTTATATTGTACTTGTGATTATATTCCGATCGCTCTTTTCCAAAATTTGCAGACATCATCATATCACGGTTTCTTTTTAGGAGGTTGACTTCGCTGAAGTATGAGTGCATAATGGAGAGTATTTTTTTTTTACAATTAGCGCGCACCCAAGGGATTTGTGTACCCTTAAAATGTTTGTACACAGTGCCGCCGAAGGAAATTTAAGAGAGGTATCGGCGTGCATTGTTCCTAAATGTTTGCAAGTTATAACGACCAGGTAATAGAGAGCTCGGCAGGGCATTCCATAAGCGAGTTGTACGACTTAGGAACGTATCATGATATTTTAGAGTGCGTCCGAAAGTGGACTTGAGGGTATACTGATGAGCATTCATAGCGAGACAGGTGTTACGGTTGAGGATTTGAAGGGGCGGAATGCTAGGAAAGTTATCCCGATAACATATTTCCCAACCTGGAGTACCAGTTCCCTTGTAAAAACGCCTGAGAACGAGGTGTCGGCTAAAAGTGTTGTAAGTAACCGTTGGTCCAGTTTGGGTTCATTCGACGACATTTCCTTTGCAGACTTGACTAAACTTGAAATTTTTAAGTGGTCTGCAGTCCAAATATGTAGAAGTATCCCTTATACAATTTGAATCCCATTGTGAAAATTTTGACATTATTATGTAACGACAGTAAGTCGTGTTCAGGTGGGCAATAACAGGTATCCGATTGATACAACTTGAGGGTTAAGTAAGCATAATTGATGGGCAGTTGCAACACATTGCCAGATTGACAGGTTGATGATACCCTGTGTCTACCCTATTCCTACAGAATCTAGGATTTTTGGGATAGCAAATAAAATAAGGGGGCCGACATTAGTAATACTCTCCCAGAGCAATGGATGGAGCAATTTTTTATAATCATCTCTTTATATAACCAAATCAACTTATAGTCACACTCACTTCACAATCAAGTGTCACTGAGTCCTTCACAGCTGAATTATGTTACTCCAAATATAGAACAATTGACTGGAAGAGAAAGATAATAAAGATAGAGTTCCTATGACAACATGACACCCAATATCCAATGTGACACCTTGAAGCAGCAAAATGCATATTTTTTTCTCACACTTAACACGGATTAAATCCGTAGAAATGCATTGCAGGGCGCTACATCGTACTCGTGTTCTCTAAATTCAATTAAGGTACTTGAGATTGCCGTGGCCGTCATAAATGCAAGTATCTGAAAATCATGGAAATATCTGGAATTCAGCTTATTTGTATGCAGTCGTTGCTACAGTAAAGGAGAAAACGTATTGTATAATAGTGATCTGTAATCTAATGACATCAGGCACTACTCAATGCATAGTGACAGTGTGGTGTTCTAAAATTAAAAAGAAGATGAACGCCAATTGTATGGATACTCGTATCTATGTCAGCTTTTCCAATTTCGATTATGTAACTTCTAAACTAGCAATTTAACGGCGCAGCGTCGCAATATTTATTCACTGCTTCGATATACGCAACCAGTTAAGAGGTGTTTTGTATCTGAATTTTGGACATGGCGGAAAGACTTATTAACCACTAAATGTGCCGACTACTGACCTTAACTATTTACTATTATTATACTTAAATCCGTAAAAATTTATAAGCACTTGGTTTATTGCAAAATAAATCACGCACTGGCTGTTTATAACGTATTATGATACATCACTTGATGATAAGTGATGTTGATGACTTACTCGTAATACGGCAACATTGCTCGCCATTGGCACAACAGCGAAAAGGTAGATGTTAATATCGTTATAAGATTTTATCAAAAACTCAAAATTAAGTCGCACCACTGAGGTTCGAGCTTTACTGATATTGAAGTAGATCTGCTGCGATTTTCAAAAAGTATTACTAATAATAAATACTATTGCGCCTCTGGCCTTGATTTGCTATATACGCTAATCTTAGACCTGTTCAGAATCACTGGTTACTGGTTATGAACATTTAAACACCTGAAGGTGATTTCATTCTAATTTAATTGATGGTGTGGCGCAGGGATTAAGTTCGCCGACTACTTCGTAAAAAGCAGTCAACTTTTCGGATGGCACCACTATTTTAGCGGAAAACCATTGAAATGCAGAAATCTTCTTCCTATAAAAACGTCTGTCACTCCCCAGCGGTTCGAAGTTGCTAAAAAATCGTAGATCCGCTACACTGTGCATAAAATCCCTAAGGAAATAATGTAGTGAGTTGGAGAATCTATTGTACCACAGACTGGGCCCCCGCCCAATTATCAAGGCTTCGCCCTTTAATGACGTTGTCTAATAATGAACGGGGGCAGAGCAAAGTACTGGTCTTATCGTAAACATCTTCAGATGACGCTACCGAAGGTTGCTACGATTTGATCAGTCACAAGCTGCCGGTCATAGGTCTTGTTGGAGGCTGGACCACCGGTAGTCCCTACCAGGACTTAAATCACGGTACCATGGGAGTCAGGAGCCCCCCGGATCTCGGTCCGGGCCTGATTTGTTAGAGGTAGGCCCCCTTGTGGGAGCGTCATGGTGGCTGTGGTTTAAACCCAAAATCGCGGGTAAGAGTCTTCCTATGGTTTTCCTTGGTTTTCCTTTAGGTTTTCCTTGGTTTTCCTTTGGTTGACTCAATGTGGAGTTGCAATAAGTGCTGGGTGCTGTGACCCTAAGAACAGTAAGAGGTTTTAGGTCGGCCTCGACTCATACCAAGGGTGGAACTTGTGCCGGCAACACAGTTCCGAATTGGTATCAATGGATTGACGGTGAGCGATGGCAAGGCGTATCCTTGCTCCCATGGATGTATGGGCATCCCGTAGGTTTAAGCCCACACGGCAGGTACTTACGTTAAAAAACAAGAGACATCTGTACCACAGACTGTCGCGCCAGTAACTAATTCTATTTTAAGTTCCCCCGTGTGACGGCCTGTTTTTAAGCATTTTTTGGGAATTTTTTTTTAGACGTCTAATGACTAAAGATAGAACTTTGAGTTTTTTATCATTTATTTATTACTATTTCAGGAGTATGCAACACAAATTGAAAGTAAAAATCTCCATTAGAACGTAAGATCGATGACACCCTCCTTGACAAAAAGGTTTTTTTTAAGTTTTCGTTACGAAAAAAATAGAAATACACGGAATTTTTCTCTCTGTGTCTATATGTACTGAGTCCACCATATAAATTTCAAGTGAATCGGTCGAACCGTTCTTAGATATGATGGAGGAAAGTTTGAAAAACACGGATTTGAGAGAAACGCGTTTAAAGTTTCAAGTACGGTCAAAACTATGAAAATCTTAACATACCATCGATCTGCGATGCGAAGTTTGACAAAACAAGTGACCACAAAAATGTCCTCCTATACTTGTATAAACTTGTCTAAACATGTCTATACTTGTAAAGGGTTTTCCAATAGGAACTTGACAACATTGAATTTAATTTGTGAACGCACTCTTTCACTAATCATCAAACTGTCACTGTCAATTTATTCAGTAAACTCAACATTTTCATCATGGCAAAGTACACGAACGAGCAACGTCTGCAAATTATAAGAATTTTCTACCGAAATTCGGAGTCGCTGACTGCAACTTTAAGAGCGTTAACTTCAATTTTCGGTCGTAATTCTCGCCCTAGTACCGCTGCAAACGTTATGATTGTACTTCAAGCCGATAATAAAGTTTTTGAAATATCTCAAATGGTTTGCGTTTTATTTAAAAAAAAGTTGTCAAGTCGTTATTGAAAAACCCTATATTTCAATTTCAAGTCTATTTTTTCGCTGTTTTTTGTTTTTAGTTTTTCTTTGTCTGTCTCTGGAAGTCTATCTGTGCAATATTACTTTTAGTATATACATTTATTGACAATGAGTGTAATGAACGAAACATGCATCCATATGGGATGGCCTTTTTTTTCAAAGCGGGCCATTTTGCGTTCTCGAAAGCGGGACGTATGCTAGTGCACCTTATGCTAGTAGGATGTCCATACGTAAAATACTAATATTCAAACCATTGAGTTATTGTTGACTTGATATGTGTGAGTTGGTCACTGAGATCGTGCGAATTGACATTACTCGATTACTACTTCCGCAAGCTACTTCAGGCTTGAAAGCCAGTTTTTAGTAGGTTACTCGTGAGACAAATCACCAAATTGGAAATATCAGAGGAAGTTGTGCTAAAAACAAAATGTCATGAACCATTCTTCATAATGAATAAAAATTTACGATTCAAATTCAATTCATGTCGTTATGGTTTATGGTTGATAGTAAAACCATTCCTGTCACTCGCTATTTAAGTTACATAAAAATTTATTCGATTTTAACTGGGGAGGAGATGTAACCAGATGTAACCAGAAATCATTTATGTATGTTAGGCCACTAGTTACTACTAGGCTGTAGAAAATTTGTTAAAAAACTTGTTATCCATTCACCCCAAATCTTTGCTGATTTAAAAGCTTGTTTTCCTTTTGGCAAATTGTTTTTAAACTAGTTTTAAGACCAAAATAAAAATTTACTGATTTAGTATCTCAGATATGAGTGGGCATAGTGAAGTGTGTATCATATAGTGGCGTCTCTTGTTTACCTGAAATGTTATCTATGGCTCACTACTTTGACGCAATTCCTTAGAAAATACTCACTACATCTCAGCGATCGCTAAAGGATATTAACAAACATTTTCACAATTTTTCACCTTTACATTAGTGAACACTTAAATTGATCCAAACGCATATACGCAGATATAATACCTGTGCGCATTTCAACATCTTAATGACTCATATCAAAAACAATGTTTATAGTGAAGAATTAATTATGTACGAGGAATTAGGAAGAACTAACCGGTCTGGCCAACTTTTATTTTCCTTCAGCAATATTCGCACACTAATTCTATATAAGAGCGCAAACAAAGACATAACCCAGTTCAACAAGGTTAAATAAAAAATCAAAAAAAACATCAATTAGCGGACAGGTAACTAAATTAGTCCTTAAGAACCCCGTCCAAGTCTATGTTTTTAAGTTCAAAACAATTAAAAAAATTTAAAATACGCGTAACATCGTTTAAATGGTAAAAACAAAATAAAATACTCACTCTATAATTTCAGCTTCAATCATGATGTTGCAAAGGTGATTTTAAATTTCAAAACAAACCGAATAAAACACCTCAAGGAAACACTTAATTTTTGCTATATTTGCTCGCACAGCAAGAAGTAGGAAGTGTATTTGTATACGACGATACGGAGAGTCACTTTCGATTTCACTTTTCTTCAGTAGGCTGGCTGAGATTAGACTGAAAGTATGTATCTAGCTGCAGTGTTACGTCACTATACTGCAACAACCACCGACGGAGCCGAGCCAAATCACCTAACCGCCCCTTGGGTATGTGCAAAAATGCAGTGCCACAGTACTCGTACTCGTACTCGGTGAATATATTGTATACTCGTATCTACTCCACACAAGCAGATACCACACCGAAAGGAAGAAAGGAAAACAACAACAAAATAGAGCAAAAGAAGGTGAAAAATTCAGGAACTAGTTGTATGCCTACAACTCGGTCTACAAGTGACAGTTCCACTGAACCGACTTGTGGCGAATTAACTTGTTGAAAAAAACAAAAAACCAAATTGTACTGAAGCAAATATTGGAGGCGGGTGAAATGAAAACCGCGGAAGTATCGCAAACAAAATTACAATCGCGGACTAGACAAGAGTACTCGTATTCGTATCTGGCGCAACAACTAGAGTGGTTTGTTGTAGACTGAATGCTAGATGCGACTGTGGCTAACTACGGGCGACGCTTACTACAGTCAACTGCGATTGCCTTTGTTCGGTTGAATACCAAAATAGATGCCATGGTATGAACACGTACAGATGTGGGAACATTTTTAAGCAGTAGTGTTTATGCGTATGTAGCGTTTGTTTGTGTAGGTTTCGGTGGTTTATTGTCGCATCAGTTGAATTCCCGCGCACCGAACTGGTGTTTACTGCGATTGTTTACAACTGAGCTTACGGGGGCTGGTTGTCCGCTGAAGCTTACTTTGATGGATGTTACTATGGTATGAGCGGACGCTGGAGTTAGCATAATGAAGATACACGTTTCTGTATTCTGACATTGGTGGTGGCATACCAAAAACGAGTGTGTCAAGCTCGGATTCAAAGTGATGCAAATTTTGTCATTCAGTCGAATATGGTAGAGCTGTGGATACCAACGGAATAATGACCCCCAAAAATTGTTTTAATTTGGAATTTTATTCATATACGAAGGAAGGTTAAAATAGCTATAACTACTGTTAATTACTGAGTTATGTAGGTACTGTGTTAATACCAGTTAATTGCATAGAAAAAGTCGATCAAAATTTTAGCAATTTTTTACTTGATTCTACACCTATTATTGGTGAATTTGGATGAAAAAGTGTTTTTAAAATTTACAAGTATTGTTTGACAGTTGCTGCATCTATTTCTACTGACTTTTGTGATGAACTCCTAGAAGACATACATATATTTGTAACAAATTGTTCCCTTTGAAAATGACTATGTTCTTTTTTCTAGTCATTTGGTGCTCTCTCAATGAGTTATCAGGTATTACTGACTCTCCAGTAAGTAGGAAAAGAGTGAAAAGAGTGCATTCCATGGCCTTTTACTTTCGTCGATAATATCCTTAGAAGAACCAGAAATGTTGATTATACAGGCCTCACCTATCTGAGGTACTTTCAGCATCTGATCTTGTGCACATTGGTAAGGATAATTGCACGATTACTGCAGGCGTGGCTAACATGTGATGCAAGATTTTGGTTTCAACAATTTTGTCAAAAGATTTCTCATTTTTTCGAAGATCCTTTCTCTTCATTGTTATCGTAAATTTGGGGTCTAGCAGACTGACATATTCCAACCCTTTTATTTAGCATAGCTCCATAGTGGTATAGAGTTTGCCACGGAGACCGCTTCAGGAATCCATATAAACCGGACAACACTCCAACAGTCTAAATGGAATATTAATACCCTAAGCTCGTCACTAGTGAGACGAAATTTTAAGTCAGAACCGCAATGGATTTTGTAAGCCAGGTATCGCGGTTAAAAGTCAGTGTCCAGTCGAGGAAGGGGAAACACCGACCACCTGTATACTACTGGACCCTCGAAATCGCTGAACTGTGATCGTTATGCCTCCGAACCGGAAGAACTTTCTAGCATTTCCGGACGCTGGATACCAACCGACAATCAGCAAATGTTATGTACGAGTACATTCAATGCAATAAAAAGAGATTTTTGCGGACAGATTAATCACGATGTATTGGATAAAGTTTATCAAATTGCATCAATGAAGCTGAAGGGACCCAGCATGTAATCGCCAACATGTCCGATAATGTTGCGAAAAATAGTTGCGACCCTATGATTACACGCGAAGAATCGCTCAAAGCATCTAAAAGGGTGCGCGACAAAAAATCACCGGCACCGGTTGGTGTTCCAAGTAAAGCCCTAATATCACTATTAAATCACCACCGGACTTATTTGCCGAAATGTGTAACGCGTGTCTTCAAGGAGGTGTTTTCCGCCAACAGCTATTGCTTTTGCCAAAGGAGAAAGGAAATCCAAATGAATTTTTTTCTATCGCCCTATGTGCTTGCTTGACGCAGTCAGAAAAGTCCTTGAGGGGATCTCTTACAAAAGACTCTAACTAGCAATTGAAACAGCAGGGGATCTATCGGAACAACAAAACGGTCACGGTCTACAGTGGGCGCAATAAATGCGATAATAACGAGAGCTCAAAGCGCAATACAGGGGAGGCGCTGGAAATGTAGAAGGCGAACTGGGAATGAATTATGAACTGCTTTTATTAGATTGAAATAAATAGAATCCTTCTCCATGGCTCCAACGATAGAGTCAGAGCGTACAAAATTACTGGCGGTGGGCCAAAAGGTTCGGTCTTAAGCCGCCTACTATGGATCATTATGTAAGATGATATCTTACGCCTACAGATTACAAGCAAAACGTGAATTACCAGATTTGCAGACATTGCAAAGTCAAGCGAAGTCCAGCTCCACAGCAACGAAACAACTGAAACTGTATGTTGCGCTTAAAAAACACAGGATTTCAAGTCGTAAACTGAAGCTGTGCTTATAACGAGTAGGGAAATTTGCGAAACGGTAACGAATTGAGTTGGAGGGCATGAAATTGTTTCTCAGCCGTTTTCCAAGTTCCCCGGTAAGTGAAGTATATTGGAGACCCAAAACAGAATGCAAGACTCCTTCTTGCTGGAGCTGGGAGTTCTATATGCCGCACAGATTCAGTCTCCACCGCCTTGTCGCACTAAGAACTGCGGTCGCATCTCGAACTGTTTCGCATGATGCTATAGTCGTCGTATTCTCAATGCTTCTGACTTAATCGGAATCATGGCGAAACAAACTTCTACTTAACTCATTTTTTGACGTGACATAGCTATTTTAAGGAATAGCTGTTTAAACATAAACATGAAAACATCGCAAGCTGCCAACGTTGTAAATTTTTTACGGGAAATGCGGAATACGCGTCGGCAATATGAAACCGAAAGGATGGCCTTACATTAACAATTTGTAGAGTGGCCCAATCCCGATAATATCGTTGAATATATCTTTCAAAACAAGGACAACTGGGACCTTGTTAATAATATAACAGCGTATATATTCAGCGGCCTTACAGGTTTAGAGCGTCACCGTGAAACGAACTGCTAAAATAATCGAACCGTATAGAGTAAGCTTAGTCTTCAAGGCGGCCATCGCGAATATCTTGCGGTGATACCAATGGGGGAACAAATCAGTCTGTTCAGGTGGAAGTGCCAAGGTTTTCACCTTCCAACGCCAAAGGGAAAAAAAACAGTTTTATTTCGGCCCGGAGTTCCTGATTTATCATACCAAGATTCGTTGCTTGAACCCAAAATATTGACCTGGGCTTTGAGGACTTCTTTGGCTAGAGCGTTGTTATACCCTTAGTCATTGTAGGGTAAACAGTTAAGGCTTTTGGTACGACTCGTGTACCCATGTTTAGATAAAAATTTAGCTCAACCATTCTTTTTGTCTTCCAAAGTACCTAAAGTACCATTTCATCCTTTTTCCATTGTTAATTTTGTTCCTTTCTTATCTTCCTCTTGTCTGTAGTCCTTCTTCCGACTATTTCCTTGATGATTGCGCAATATTGGATGCACTTTTCGTATGCGTTTTTAAAAGATGATGACATAAAGGCGATGGCATACCAAACTTGCTAAGGTGATTACTCTAGGCTTTACATACCCCAGGTGAGCTAAAGCTTCCAACGCTAGGTTTCTTATTTTTCCTATGTCGCAGGGTTTTCTTTAGACAATAGAGTTTTGCTTAAAATTAGTATTTTCCTCATTCTAAGGTATGTGTACGTCAAATGATCAAGTGACCCATTTTGTTCGCGGATTGATCATTTAGAGTTCATCTAGTCACGTTCCTAAATAGATCATTTTGTCGAGTGGCCATGTGCTAACATACTTTTCAGCAAATTACTGCTGTCCGGAAGACATCGTTTCGCGATTTCGTTTCCTATCGATTTTCACACTGAGGTAACAAAATACAATTTTAAATTCATATCTTGGACAAGTTCGGCAGGCTCTTACTGAAAGAATTTGGATTTTATGTGGAATATAGAAAAAATATCGATTATCGAATACAGCCCAAGTCCCTCGTTGAAGGCAAGAATTATTTAGTTTTGTTCCAATACGCACGTGTGGCACTATTGAGGAAAAAGACGACATCACCAATGACTTCTAAGAGCTCCTGGACAAGAAGTACAAACCCTATTCTTGGTATGACATTAAAAGTCATCTTTTTACTACTACTGCTGCATATTGCGTGCACGAAACCACTACTTACCACGGCTTCAGGATAATTAATTTTACGGTGGGGCGATACAATATCGTTGCGATCTGGAATCTCAACTGGCTACTTTGCATTGATGATGGGTTTCCGAACTTTCAGAGAGCGAAAATTGGCACGTACCACTACCTTGTTATAGCCGCGAGACGTTCAGTAGCAACCCCATGACAGGGGGAAATTGAATGTCGAACGTGTAAAACAACTAAAAATTAATATACTCCAACGTAGACACGATTTGCCGATTTGCCGATTTGCCATTAATTTAAAATTAAAAACTGAACACCGTATGCAACGCTGCCAAAAGCCATCGGATGACGCTTTTGATCTGCCGCAATTTTCTCGGCCACCACAGGGAAACCTCTAGTGTGACGAAAAATGCTTGCAAACATATGCAACAAAACAGGAAAACTGGCTTCTCAAAAGACAGATCCTTTTTAAGGAATTAAGTTCGAACATTGTACCAAACGGTGAAAAGAACATGTCAAGGCTACAAAACCGGATTAAAAGGGACGAACAAAGGAACATAATACTAAGAACGCAGTTGATGATGATGATAATGATGAAGTCCGATTTCTACACACAGAAAAACGGAGACATTTGGATCATGATAATTAATAATTGCATCCTCCCAAGACGAACTAAAAATCGTCATATCTAGCTGCTGGACCTGAATGCCTATCTGCCAAGCTGTTTACGGAACCGGAAGATGATTTCATAAAGCGCATACACCAAATCATCGCCAAAATATGGTAGAAAGAATGTATGAATGGAACTTTGTCATTATTTGTTCGTTCCTGAAGCGCGCAAACCCAGAAGTACAAGTATAAGGTTCACGTCACTATTACTTTAGGCCAGGAAAATCCATCATAGACAGAATTTTCACACTATTGCAGACTTTGAAGAAAATAATGAATTTCAGAGCGACACCTATTTATCCATTTTAAGGCCGCGTATGAAAGGAATTTAAGAGACGATGTATAAGATTGTGTCAAAGATGATGATGCTAAGTGTACGCTGCTCTCTCTAGGCCGGTAAAGACATAACCGAGCCCTGCGAATTCTCTTACATCGTCCTTGAAAATCGTGGGCGAAACTCACATGCCAAAGCCAGAGGTACAATCTTTCGAAATTTCGTTTATTATTCCAATACGGGGCCAATATTGGCACAATCTGAAAAACGCAGCATGATGTCAATAACGAGTTCGTGATTACCGCCCTGAAAACTGTGAAGATGTGGGAAAAACAGAGAATATGCTATCTTCAGAAAATAACAACCAATATAGATGTTTCGGACAGAATGCTTCTTCAGGCAGATATATCTTTGAGGTAGTTGTCAATCTAGGCTCAGGTTTTAACTTTTGCAATGACACCTGCAGTCAGGCCTGCAAGGACGGAGAATGAAAGAGAAGACACAACGACGAATTGCACGGGGAGTATATCTGTATCGGCATAGCATAAAAGAATTCCAATAGAATAGAATTTCGGCTCAGAAAATCTTCGAATTCACCTAGGAGGAACGGCGCAAACTCAAATGAAAGAGAATTTTCTCAACCAATTCGGCATCTGTAACTGAACCTGGCTACTTTACGAACGAGATGAACGGAGAAGCTTGTTGGTTGATGGGTGGATTGTGTTGTCATCTAAAGCCATTTTTTTCCACTTTTGAAACGACTACTAGGTAAAACCGTTCAATTTTAATTTCTTTCACTAAGAATGGCATCAACAGACTTAAACATTGGCAATTCCTTGCACCTAATAAAAAATATAAAAAAATCTTTTATTACATGAAATTCAAATTAAATTCGTTCAAGTGCCTACATAAATGACGGTATGTCAAGGCTGCTGAATGATGAATAGACCGGAAAGGCATTCAGACATGACAGTGAAAGGGTACGTTTCGTGCATACTTTAATAGTAGGGAAAACCTAACTGGCATTTGCAAGTAAAAAAATCCAATAAAATATTTTTCAAAGAAAACATTTACAAAATTATGCGCATTTATAAATAAAACAATAAAACATTTCAGGCAATAGAAATTGCGACTCTTAAATGAACTTTTTTATCAGCTTGTAGAAATTAAAATATGCACAACCAAGCGCATCAGTTGTTTCTCCTCCCATGTGGTCCTAGCAATACCGAAGAAATTAAATTAAATAAAATTTAGACTTTCAGATTCTAATCGTTCAGCTAAATTTAGAACAAAAAACGATCCGAACGTAATTGAACAACTGATAAGGCTCTCTATATAGAGTTCACTATGCAGTTGCATTGATGTTGTTTAAATTTCCAAAATTTATTGAGTTGAGTGGACTGTCTATTCTATTATTTATGTGGATTTCAAAAAATTGCGCCTTTTAAGTATCTTATACTGAAAGTTATGTACCTTTTCAGAATTCAATATTTTCGAATTTTATAAGGCATCATCAGGACCCGATGGTATCTTCCATGTGTCATCTTAAAGCTTGGTTAACTCTCAGTAGTCCCCGCACTGAAGTTAACTTAATTTTCATACCAAAAGTATGTAAAATGTCACACGTTCTCCCGAAGGATCTCAGGCCTATCAGTATGTTATCCTACTTGAAGTAACTCTCAGCCTTCACGTAAATTTCAGCCTTAATCACAGAAGGGTGTCCAATCTATACCTATCAAAGAAAAAATTAGTAGAAACCGAACTACACTCTATCTCGGAAAATGATCATAATTGCGGTATTCGTTATTATCGAGGGAGCTTTTAACATCGATTTCTGCCCCTTTTTTCCAGGAACTACATAATCATAAATCGCTCTTTTTGCAGCAGCTTGATCGACTTCATTCTATCAGTTCAACAGTACAGCTATAAATGCAACCTTTACTCGCTGTTCCTCTACAAAAAAAAAAAACCTCTAGGAAGTGTACTCTGCCCTACCTAATAGAGTCTAATCCTTAACGGGCTGTGTTGATTCCCAACAAAACACCACAAACCATAAAAACTCAATTACACTTGCATTCGAAAATGTACCTATTGTAAGGCCGCGCACATTTGACACTTGAGGCGATAAAAATATGAAAGGGTTTCCTGCGCGTTGGACTGGTCGTCGAGATATAACTAGAACGCTAGTTTTGACTAACATGAAAACACAAATTGTAAGCGCGTAGATAGAACCACAACCAAAATAATAGAAAATAACTAACTAAAACACCTGAACTGTCAAATGTGCAAGGCCAGATTGTTAAGATGCATGCTTTCTCTCTCTAGCATCGGCCAAAACCAATATGACACATCTAGTGTCGCTGGTCATGCTAGGTCAAAAACCTTATATTAATGGCCGACTTAAAAAGAGAGAAAGCATACACCTATAGCTCCATAAGGTTAATAGTCACAGCTCTAACTTCATAATTTATATATGGGGCATTATAAATTTTAATTGGTATAAACATAATGTACAAACACATAAGTGTCATTACATATTATATGAATATTTATGAGTTCATTGACACATGTATATAAAAGTAAAGCATAACAGCTGTTAGACACCGAGATTTCTCCATCTCATGAGACAAGTTTCCTCGACACTAATCGCCAGTCATTTGAATCGGAAGAATAATAAAATCGTAACGTCTTTATCTCTTGCGTTTCATTTTAAATACAAAATTATATTTTATACGAGTCGCGTTCAATATATTCTCGGTATCGATATGAAGGAAAATGCGAATTCAATTTAAATTGTTTTTATTTTTCAATATAATCTCCCCTAACATCAATGCATTTGTTACATCTTGAGATAAGCTTTTTCAAACCCTCAAAAAAATAAATTTCCTCTTTCTCTGCAAAATACCCATTTATTGCCGACTTGAGTTCTTCATCATCCGAAAATCTTTTTCCACGAAGACATTTTTTAAAATCCGGAAACAGGAAATAATCACTAGGGGCAAGGTCTGGACTATAGGGTGGGTGTTGGATTTCTTCGAAACCACAATCTCGCGCAGCGGAGAGTTGTCATGAAGAAGCAACACACCCGCTGCGAGTTTACCCCGTCTTTTCTTTTTAATTTCCTCCCGCAAATTATGCAAAGTGGAAGCGTAGGATGTGGCGTTGATGGTTTCACCTTTTTTTTTTGTACTCAATGAGCAAAATTCCCTTTGAGTCCCAAAAAACTGTGGCCATGAGCTTCCCGGCAGACGAAGCGACTTTGAACTTCTTCGGGGGTCTGTTCCTTTTTTATGCCACTGCATGGACTCTTGTTTGCTTTCAGGGTCATAGTGGTGGACCCATGTTTCGTCCCCAGTAACAATTCGATCCATAACACCGTCCGCGTTCTCACTACACATCTCCAAAAGCTCTCTACAGCATGCGATTCTCACTTTTTTCTGAGGCGCTGTGAGCATTCGTGGTACCCACCTTGCACTGACCTTTGAAAGGTTAAGATGGTCATGAAGAATGGTGTGAATGATACCAATTGAAAGCTTGGTGATCTCTGCCATCATTTTCACCTTTATTCGGGCATCCTCAAGAACAAGTTTTTCGACTTCTTTGATGCTTTCTCCCGTACAAGCAGTAGCCGGGGCGCCTGAGCGGGGGTCGTCTTCAATGCTCTCTGCCTCTCTTGAACTCACTTGACTACTTTTGCACAGTTGATAATGAAGGTGCGGAACCCTGGTAAACAGCCAACATCTCTTCATGAATAGTTTTTTGACTTTTTCCTTGCTTAGTGAGAAATTTAATTACAGCGCGATGCTCAATTTTCACCATCATCGTCTCAGTTGCCATTATGATTCTGTTTAACTAGAGATAAAACGCGAATTAATAATCACATTTATATGAAATTTTACATGAATGCACTAAAATAATAGTATTACTTGATAAATAATTTATATATACAACCACAGCTTCACCCCGATACTGAGAATATGTTGAACGCCCCTCGTAGTTCATCTAAGTATAAAACAGGCTGCTTACCAATTTTTTTATCACATTAGAGGGCGCGAGACCGAAGTGGAAGCTTCAGCATATGACATAACTTTCTATGCGCCACGGAGACAATCAAACACATTCCTTAACGTAGTCCGATATGCCGCAAGCATACTCTTCTCTTCTCCATACTGGCTAAATCGGATAATGTATGTGTATGACCTTGAAATCGAACGCTATTTATAGTTATCGGTGCAATCAAAAACGCTCATTTAGTCATCAGAGACACACTGTTTAAAGACGCCGAAAAATTAAGCGAGAGTGAAAACATTTATAATACTACCAAAAAGATTATCGAACGACGTACATACAAATCATATGTCAATGTAAGTATGGGCTGACAGTCCTTGCAAAGATTGTAATCGCTGTTTAAGGCTCTCATAAAAACAAGGCTACAGGCATTGACTTACAATTTTTCCAAGCTGCGGCAAGTGTAGATCAAATAAACACTTCCCGGATTGCAAATCAATGCGATTGCAATCATAGCAACCGCTTAACCAGCGCAGAAAGTGTTTTTCGACAAAATCATAGCTATTGTTAAGGCTGCGACAGAGTGTGTCATATTTTACATAACGGTAAGTTGTAGTCGCTTTCATTGGGCAATGGCAAACCTCTGAAAATGAAATCTTCTGCCTACGAAAAATTCGCTGACTCTCACTGTGCACAAATATGACAAAATGGTAATGTTTTCCCCGAACTGTTTCACCCGAAGTGGATTGCTATCTCCAAAATATCCGGACCAAAACCACGGGGATGACCCCAGATTGAGGGTTCTACGTGGGTTAAATAACCAGAGGCGTTAAAGCAGATTAACTGTTGACGACCTGCAAAATGGAAAGAAACCAACGATGTTCGGATCCGCTCAGGTTAAAAATTATATTGACGATCCTACCAAAGAATATTTCTACTCAAAATATTTCCTCGGAAAACCTACGAGCCATGTAATAAGTACAAGGCATACATATATCAGTTTAAGGTAATTTTAACGGCAAAAGTGGAAAAGAGGACATCTTTGGCAGTACAATCAGATTACCGGCTTCATTCACAACAAACTTTTGCCGATTGCTTATTCCTCAACCTCTCATGAACGCCTTGGTAATCTGTATAAAGTGTTAGAAATACGTAGCATCGATGTCAAAAGGTGTCAGAGGAACCGTAATTTATGTTTCGAAATCCCTGATTAATGAAGAGTTCAGAAAAACGAACAGCTCACCAATGGAGCGGCACTGCATACAAGAACGAAAGCGATATAGCGAAACATCGTCAGCTTCTCCGGAGGAAAAGCAAAAAGGAGGGGACGCACTCGCACCAGAAAGTAGTCTTGCTCTTCCATGAACAATGTTCAAACGTTTTGCCAAAACCCAAAAACGACCGTGTCAAACCAATCAGATCCGAACATAAATATGTAGACATACGCAAGAAAATTTGCTGGTAGAGCCCCAGTTGATCCACAATATCGAATAACCTATAAACTGCGTCAACTAAGTCTCCTTTATATAGGGTACAAGATCTTGTCTGCCGTATTGTGTGGAGATAATAATCTGATTGGGCTTGTCAGGTCCACAAATGATCAAACATATTAACAGAAAATTCACAAAGTCCAGATTCATACTCACCGGAAGCAGTCCTGAGACTAAATTATAAAAACACAATTTTTTGGCACAATTCGAGTTTATTCATCTACGCCCCTTTAACATTTCTATGCCTTTCTTATACAGGGTTTTCTTTTAAGAACTATAATTTTGTTTTTAATGTGAACGCACCCTTAATGTTTTTTTTATGAACTGTCATTACTATTTTGCTTGCCAAAGTCAACCATTCAGTCATGGTTCAGTACTCGAACGAGCATCGTTTACAAATTAAAAAATTCGATGTCGGTGGCCTCAACTTTAAGACCGGTAATGCGAATTTTCGGTCGCTATAATTGCCCCACCCGACTCGCAATTCGTAATTTGTTGCAAAAATTTGAGTCTACATTTCGTTCCGGTGCCAGTGAAAGAAAGAGGGAGTGCTGAAAATGTTAACACCGTAAGTGCATCTGTTGACAGGGATCCAAATCAATGTATTCCACGCCGTTCGCAAGAATTGGCCATCGCTCAAACAACATATATACCTACATGCGTATAAGTTCAAATTGAATCAAGAACCAAAGCATGGAACCTTCTTAAATTGAGTTCTGGAAATTGTTGCAACCGATTCGAAATTTCATCGCAAAATCATATTCAGCGATGAAACTCATTTCGGCTAAGTGTCTTTGTCAACAAGCAAAACATGCGCTATTGGACGACTACAAACCCACATGTGTTTCATGAGATGCCACTAAATCCACAAAAATCAACTGTTTGTATGGTTTTCATACCGGCAGTGGCATCGTATTTTTTCGTTGGTGGTGATGGCCGCCACGTTGCAATTAATGGAAATCAACATTGGTGGGATGAGGTTTCAAAACGAAGGCGCCCTTCCCACACAGCGGGCCAAACGAACGAGCTATTGCAGTTAATAAAAATGTCCTTATGGAAAACGCGATAGAGCAAATCTTTTTAAGTTTGCGAACGGGTAATAGCATTCATGTTCCATTGTCGCATACAGCACGAAAAAGGTTTTTTTTTTTTATTTCGCTTAAACAGCTCCAAACATCTCTCTGAACGTGTGATGACGTTATTGCTTCTGGTCAAATGTGTGCAAACGCGGTACCCACGAGGAACAGAGCATTCGCATAACCAAATACTGCTGCAAAATATGATGTACACGGTCTATTGTTATCTTCACGATGTCAGCTATCTCACATACTTTCACTTTACGATTGTGCAAAACTATTTTGTAGATTTGTTTTATGTTATACGCGGTAACAGCCTCATTTGGGCGCACAGAATTCAGCAAATCAACGACATATGGCTGCTTTCGACGCAGCAGATTCCTTATAACACTTTTAAAGCCATTCTTGGGTTTTAACAGTATTTGTCCCCATATTTTTTCCTTGGTTTTAAAAATATTAAAAGGTGCGTCGCTATAACTTCAATATCTCGATGACTAATGATCGAAATGTCATCAAATTCTGACCCCTATCGTTTGAAGGCTGGTACTAACTGTACTAACTAAAAGTCGTATGGATGCGTAATTAGAGTCGCCATCGATGTGTCAGTTGCGGGACTTTTGGCTTATCTCCAAAACTCGTCGGATTGTGTAGAATGGTGGTGGGGCACGTTCGCTGCATTGTAAAAGTCTTAAGCAAACTTATCCAAACCTCTGATGTGTTAAAAAAGGGTTTGGACAAGGTGATGCGCTAGCGTGTGACTTCTTTAAAATCTTACTTAAAAAAAATTGTGGGACACTCGCAAGCAATCAATGATTTGCAAAGTCTGTGCTTTATACAGCGTACTAGCATACGCTGATGAAATTAATATTCTTGGCCGAATGCAGTGAGCAGTTACTCGTACGTTTGCAATAATAATATCAAAAATAAAGAACGCACAACATCGAAGAATCAGTCAGAACCTCGCAATGGATAGGTAGCTACAATCCAACCTTGGAGTAATTAAGGACTTTGAATATCTTATGCTTGCCAGTCGCTGTTTCTGAGTAATTAGGCCTTGTCGAGAAACGCTAAGGGGACTTTATTAAAGGCACAGTCCTGCGTTATGGAGTAGAAGAATGGAAGTTAGCGAAGGTGGATGTAAGTATCTTTCGACTTTTCGAACCCACAATTTTTCAGATTTTTGGTCCCATTTAAATTGACGGACTTTGGAAGAGGAGATGTTCCAGCTGTACAGCGACATTGACCTGGTCACAGGAATGCGTATTTGTCACCTTATTTGTCTGGAACATGTAGAACGAATGAATATTAGCGTACCGGCGCGATGAGTCTTCCATTACTTATCGGAGAAATAAAGTTCTGGAAGAAGACCTTGCATTGGCGCGCACAAATGGAGTGCGTAACTGAAGAGCATTGGGCAATTTTTTTTTTTTTTTTTTTTTTTTTTTTTTTTTTTTTTTATTTGCACATAAATTTACTTTAACATTGTTTTACCTGCAAAGCAAAGTGCTTATCTGCAGGTGGTTGGACATAACACTGATACGGTTCTGAAGTGATTTCAAATTGAAAACATTAGGTTTAAATACAATTAGTTGTTCGTTTTGAAGTTATATGACTCTACTAATATGACTCTACTTTACATGATGAAATTCAATAAAATGTTTTTTAATCTCTTTTTTCCTTTTTTTAAAATTAGGAATAATTTTCAGTAACGATGGGAGCGAATTTAACAATTTAGGAATAGTGCATCGTAGTTCTTTGTCTCCGTACGAGTTGTAAGCTGTCGGAACTTCTAGCATCCCTTGGGCACGTCTTCGGGTGTTTAGCATGTGGTTGATGGGTTGAAGAAACCGTCGGTCGTCCATGTAAGTTAGGAGTGTTGTCATCTGAAAGATTGCCTTTACATCTAAAACTTTAAAACTTGAATTAGTGTGTCGAATAATTTTAACAAGACGATGTTGTAGGTTAGATATCTTCTCCAGGTGGGTTTTTGCTGCGTTTCCCCAGGCCAGAATCCCGTATCTAATGCGTGACTCTGCCAACGAGTAGTACACTTGCTTTAGTACCTCCATATGTGAGTAACGCTTAAGATACACCATTGCAAATATAGTGCTCTTAAGTTGGAGACGCAGTACGTTGATGTGCTCACGCCACAGGAAATTCTCGTCAATGGTAACTCCGAGGTATTTAATGGTTTTAACTACCTCGATTGTGCTGCTGCTCCTCAGTAATGGACAACGATCATTTCGATGAAAGATTTGAATAACTTCCGTTGGCTTCGATGGCGTCCGAATATGCATCAACTTAGTTTTATTTGCGTTGATCACCAGGCCGTTGTCATGACACCATTCAGATACGAGGTTGAACTCGTGTTGCAGTATCTTTATGGCTAAGTGCAAGTCCTTGTGTTTTACGACGATTGCGATGTCATCAGCGTAGGCATATGCAGTAGCTTTTTTAAATGTTCTTAATAGTTCATTTGTGAACAGTATAAATAATATGGGGCCCAGTTTGGACCCTTGTGGCACGCCGTATTTGATCGTTCTTTTTTTGCTAAATGTGTCGGATATCTTGACTTGTATTTCTCTTCCACTCAGATAGCTTTTAAGCCAGTTTGCCAGCACTCCTCTCAGTCCTAATCTGTTGACGCTTTCCACAAGTTTTTCAGGAGTCAGGGTATCAAAAGCTTTGCTGAAATCTATAAAGAGCACAAGTACGTGGTGGTTTTTATTCAGTCCAGCATTCACGACGTTGGTAAATTCCCCCAGTAAGGATTGAGTGCTCTTGCACTTTTGAAAACCAAATTGGTTTGGATGAATCACTTTGTGCTTCGACATAAAACAATTAACACGATTAACAACTACCTCTTCCAAACATTTTTCAACCGCTGGTAGAATTGAAATCGGCCTATAATTCTCCATATCTTTTTTAATTCCTCCCTTATATATTGGGCGAATTATTGAGGTTTTCATTAGTTTTGGCACACAGGACTGACACAAACTACGGTTTACGATCTTCGTGATTATAGGAGTGAGACACATAGCATTTATTTTGAGATCAACTGGTCTGACCGCGCTAACTAGAAATATTTATTGGTTGAGGTGCAGATCCATTTTGACAGGAAACTAAACTGAAAACCTAACATTCAAGAAAGAGTCAATAAAGCTACAACAGCTTTATTCTCTTGCAAAAAAGCCATTGGGAACAAATGGGGCCTTCAACCTCGCATAACCCACTGGCTATACATCTCGGTCATAAGATCGATACTTACTTACGGGGTGGTTGTCTGGTGGACGGCCTTGGAAAATGCAGGCAACCGCATTAAACTAAGCAGAGTCCAAAGAACAGTATGTCTATGCACAAGCGAAGCCTTGCGGTCTACCCCCTTTGCGGCATTAGATATTCTGCTTCACTCGACATTTTTAGCAGACAAGTAGCTGCGACTGCAGCTATTCGCCTTAAAGCGACTAAACAGTGGACAAATAATTCATTGGCCACGCCAATATTCTAAATACATTAGGAATCCTCACAGAGAACATCGATTACACCATACCTGAACTTTGCTTTGACAAAAACTTTGATGTAAGCTTCCCCTCTAGATCATTCTGGGAGGAGGATGCTTTCATGGAGGACAAGTCAATCCATCTCTACACAGATGGATCTAAAACCGACAACGGAGTTGGTGGCGGTGTTTTCTCAGATAAGCTAAATCTAAGCCTCTCTTTTCGCCTGCCAAATCACTGTAGCGTGTTCCAGGCGGAAATTTCGGCGATTAAAGGAGCTCTGTCCTGGCTGAAGAAAAACGTGATATCTGCAAAGGATATCCGCATATTTTCGGATAATCAGGCCGCCATCAAGTCCCTGGACTCGGTCTCATTATATTCTAAAACCGCCCTTGAATGCCGATCATCTCTCATGGAGATGGCAGAGCAGTTCAACATTCACCTTTGTTGGGTGCCGGGCCACAGAGACATTCCAGGGAACTGCAGAGCCGATGAACTCGCCAAAATTGGAACCACTCTACCTATCTTACCGGACAAAGGTAGTATATGTATACCAATCGCTACGTGGAAACTAACACTAAAACTGGATGCCAATAAAAGAACAGACCTTAGGTGGACTGCTGGGCAAACATGTCTAGCGACCAAACAGATCTGGCCAAGGCTAGATCTGAGTCGCTCTAAGTGTCTGATCCTTTCAGATAGGAAACATCTCAGCGCCATAATAGGTGTCATTACTGGACACTACCTCATAGGCAAGCACGCAAGAAGGCTTGGCGCTTTTACTAATGTCTTCTGTAGAAGCTGCATGGACGAGGAAGAGGAGGAGACAATCATCCACCTACTCTGCACATGCCCAGCTCTCTCCCAGAGAAGAAAGCTTCATCTAGGAGCTTTCTTCTACAACGACCTAAACGATCTAGAAAAATTACACGTTAACAGTCTCCTACGCTTTATTATAAGCTCAAACTGGTTCCAGTAGTAAGAGGATGATAGATCCACGTGATGGGCCAATAGGCCTAAGTGGGTTGGTATTTCCAGCAGCCACTCTTACCTAACCTAACCTAAGATGCAAGTCCGGTTCCACTTTTTGGCGGGAGTTAGAAATGCGAAATGCGTTCCGGATTAGCAACGGATTGTTAAATTACGAGTATGGCTGAGTTAAAATAAGTAGCACAACGAGTTTCATCTACCACCCACTAGTTCCATAGCAATTAAGCTCCATTCCTTAGTCACTTCGCCCGCATGAATATTCATTTAGTCTTCCGTTCAGTGGTGCCTTAATCAGAAAATTCTTATTCAGATATATCGTTAAAATGTAGATTTCTTTATGATCTTTATACATATAACTGCTAATAGTTCAAACGGTTGGCATTTCATTAGTTGCATTTCTAACATTCCTATGCCAAAAAACAAGCTAAG
The DNA here is from genome assembly GCA_949129095.1 of Volucella bombylans. Taxonomy (NCBI): domain Eukaryota; kingdom Metazoa; phylum Arthropoda; class Insecta; order Diptera; family Syrphidae; genus Volucella; species Volucella bombylans. The sequence continues at coordinate 160,976,276 of OX422144.1, forward strand.
GTTAAATTCACGTTTGTTCGACTTCAAATGGCATTGGTGCTTATACAAACGAAATTAAGTTGGCCAAAGTAGACTTAAAAATTTACTGTAAATACACCGAAAGGTCATACCAGACATTAGGCCAAAATATCACCATCCATTCACCAAATTAGTCCACCACTTGAACTGCCTAGATTTTTTATTTGTTTAATAAAGATTAAGAGGTACTTGTTGAGACACTCGTCGGATCAACATCCCTGGAATCTCTCCAGACTGCGGTGCTGTCTACCATATACCGAAACGCCCTATGTCTCATAATAATGAATTCCTTGAGAGCATATATTCTATTATATGAAAACATCAAAATTTGTTTTACAGAAGGAAACAAAAAAACATATGTGGTTGGAATATATAGACCACCAGGTTTCAGTAAAGTTGCTTTTATTGAAGAACTTGGTAATGATTTGAAAAATATGAAGATAAACGAGGAATACATTGTTATGGGTGATATAAATATTGATGTACAAAACTCAAATTTAAATTCAAGCTATGTTAAAGATTACTTGGAGATGATAGCTTCATCAAGATTATTCAACGTCATAACAAAGTGCACAAGAGTGGTTTTACATAATGGAACCAAGTCGTTGATCGATAACATCTTAGTAAGCAAGGTCGATAACCCAATCTACTCAATGGTGATTGAAAGCGAGATCACCGATCATTATCCAATATTGTTTTATACAAAAGAGCAAGAACTCTCAATTAATTCAGTTGTAAGTACTACATACGAGTACATCTGCAATTCGAAAACTGATGAACTCATTCAAAAAGAGAACTGGAGTTCGATTTTAGATGAAGATGATGGTGAAAAGATGTGTAAAAAACTGGCTTCTAAACTGAAAGACATCTACAAAAAGGCAACAACTGTCAAAAAACATTTTAAAAAACGAAATAGCAACCCTTGGATAACGCCGGCACTCATTGCAGAATGTAAACAAAGAGACAAATATGAATTAGAATACAAAACCCTACGAAATAAAATCAACAAAAATATAGCGATACAGAAATCGAACTATTATAAAAATCAATTCACTCAGTTTAAATCAGATCCACGGAAAACCTGGGGCTTAATAAATGAAATCCTAGGAAGGAAAAAATCCAGTATCGACGAAACAATGACGAATAATTTCGAAACAGGAACCGGCTCTCTTCCTAATGACTTTGCCGAGTTCTTCTCTTCACAATTGGCAAATTTAATACATCATTGTAATGTGAAGACATCGGACAACATAAATAGGTTCATAGGAAACTCAATCTCCTCATATCCGACAAATAACAATGAGGTTAATATGATTATTCATTCTGTTGTATTTGCTCCGGTTTTATGCTGTATAATAAATCACAGTATCACACAAGCAAAAACACCTAAAACACTTAAAATTGCTGTGGTAAGACCGATTTATAAAGGTGGAGCTAAAAATCAATTAATTAACAACAGACCAATTTCAATACTTCCCGTTTTTGAAAAGTGCTTACGAGTGCTTCAATTTAAATTGTTTTTATTTTTCAATATAATCTCCCCTAACATCAATGCATTTGTTACATCTTGAGATAAGCTTTTTTAAACCCTCAAAAAAATAAAATTCCTCTTTCTCTGCAAAATACCCATTTATTGCCGACTTGAGTTCTTCATCATCCGAAAATCTTTTTCCACGAAGACATTTTTTCAAATCCGGATACAGGAAATAATCACTAGGGGCAAGGTCTGGACTATAGGGTGGGTGTTGGATTTCTTCGAAACCACAATCTCGCGCAGCAGCCTTGGCAACTCGCGCCGTGTGAACAGGAGCGTTATCATGAAGAAGCAACACAGCCGCTGCGAGTTTACCCCGTCGTTTCTTTTTAATTTCCTCCCGCAAATTATGCAAAGTGGAAGCGTAGGATGTGGCGTTAATGGTTTCACCTCTTTTTTTGTACTCAATGAGCAAGATTCCCTTTGAGTCCCAAAAAACTGTGGCCATGAGCTTCCCGGCAGACGGAGTGACTTTGAACTTCTTCGGGGGGTTTGTTCCTTTTTTATGCCACTGCATGGACTCTTGTTTGCTTTCAGGGTCATAGTGGTGGACCCATGTTTCGTCCCCAGTAACATAACACCGTCCGCGTTCTCACTACACATCTCCAAAAGCTCTCTACAGCATGCGATTCTCACTTTTTTCTGAGGCGCTGTGAACATTCGTGGCACCCACCTTGCACTGACCTATGAAAGGTTAAGATGGTCATGAAGAATGGTGTGAATGGTACCAATTGAAAGCTTGGTGATCTCTGCCATCATTTTCACCTTTATTCGGGCATCCTCAAGAACAAGTTTTTCGACTTCTTTGATGCTTTCTCCCGTACAAGCAGTAGCCGGGCGCCGGAGCGGGGGTCGTCTTCAATGCTCTCTCTGCCTCTCTTGAACTCACTTGACCACTTTTGCACAGTTGATAATGAAGGTGCGGAACCCTGGTAAACAGCCACCACCTCTTCATGAATAGTTTTTTGACTTTTTCCTTGCTTAGTGAGAAATTTAATTACAGCGCGATGCTCAATTTTCACCATCATCGTCTCAGTTGCCATTATGATTCTGTTTAACTAGAGATAAAACGCGAATTAATAATCACATTTATATGAAATTTTACATGAATGCACTAAAATAATAGTATTACTTGATAAATAAGTCAATTTATATATACAACCACAGCTTCACCCCTATACCGAGAATATGTTGAACGCCCCTCGTAAAACACTTAAAATTGCTGTGGTAAGACCGATTTATAAAGGTGGAGCTAAAAATCAATTAATTAACTACAGACCAATTTCAATACTTCCCATTTTTGAAAAGTGCTTAGAAGGAAACGTCGTAAGAAGGTTACAACATTTTATTGAAAAACACTCTCTTATACACAAAAGCCAGTACGGGTTTCAGTAGAAAAAAAACTCAGGACAACTACTGGGCGAATTTTCTAACTACGTGAATGAGGGCTTACATAAAGGTTACCATGTACTGGTGTTGTTTATGGATTTTAGTAAGGCTTTTGACACTCTCAACCATTCAAATTTATTAGAAGCGTTACGAAGAATCGGAATTCGAGGTGTGATGGCTGATTGGATGGCAGACTATCTTCACAACAGAACGTTCTCCGTCAAGATAAGTGATGCGTAGAGTGAGGCCAAGAAAATTGAATATGGCGTTCCCAGGGATCTAATCTAAGTCCACTGTTTTTCATTCTCTACACAAACGAACTACTGCGGATTTTTAAGGCTAGTACTCCATTCGCTTTTGCTGATGACACGGCCATAGGACACTAGATACGGCAACATTGATGATGCAAGAGGAATTCGATGCAGCTGTGCGATGGTACCATGACAACGGATTAGTGATTAACGCTTCGAAAACAAAGCTAATGCATATTCGGAGTCCACATTTCAAACAGACAGATAAGCAAATATACTTCAGGAATAAATCTTGTATTAACATGTCTAAAGAACGCATCGAAATAGTTGAAAGTTACAAGTACCTTGGTGTAGTTATTGACTTACTCTTCCTCTGGGACAAGCACATAAGCAAGCTACGCAGTGACCTAAAGAAGGGTCTTTATGCCCTCTCTCACTTGAAGTATCATGCTTCTGAGCAGGTGCTACGACAGGTCTATTATGCATTAATAGAATCAAAGCTTAAATACGGTATTCTTGCATGGGAAACCCAGCCACAACTCACATCAAAAAGCTCCAGAGACTTCAAAATTCAGCTCTAAAAATAATTCAAAAGTGTAACAGGCAGCAAAATGAAAGCAGCTTTGAGGTCCTCAAAGTCGAACAAATCTTCAAGATGACGGTGGTTTTGGAATACCAAGCCGACAATCGTTTCATTCGAACGTTAGAACATGAAATCAATACCAGACAACGCGCACAAGGTTTATTTCAAATCCCGGGCTACAACAACACATATGGCAGAAGACAACTTCAATACATTGTTCCAAAAATAATAAACTCCTTACCTAATGAGGTTAAATACTCGTATATAACAAATTATAAAACTAGAAAAAAACAATTAAAAAATTTCCTCTTGAATAGTTAAATAGACAAATGAAAAAATGTCTTAGAACTTTCAAATTTGAAATGAATATCTACGTTTTTTGATGTGTTAAGTCTTAATTTAAAACTTTAAACTCACTTATAGTTTTTTGCTTGTGATAAAAACACAATCTTATGCAGAAAAGCCAAAGCTTCGCAGGAATTATAAAATGTTTTGTATGTATTTTTGTATACATTTACTAATAATAATAAAATATTAAAAATGAATTATTTAAGATAAACAGCAAAGGAGAACGCAAACAAAACTACTTCTAGCCAAAGAATACGAGTATAAAGGAATCTCTGACCTACCTGGAATGCAGAGTTCTACCATATACTCGTACATACATATCTGAAAGCTGTGGATACTCGAAATCTGGTTCTATTGACCGAAGTACCCAACACTGTTCGCCTCAATGATAAATTACCACGTTAACCTCGAGGTTCTTGTTTCGTCTTCTTGGCCCGCAAATGAATACCCACAGAGCTGTAATGGAAAATATCTGACTAAAGCAAAATTTATTCGTAAAATTCTCATGCGGTCATCTCAAGGCCGCATGACTGGTGAAGCAACTCATAATAACCGGTGGTGGTCATTCGTGCAACAACCTTTTATTACAAAAAAAAAACTGAATTCAGTTGAAAATTATGCGTATAGATACATACAAATATTCGTATGAGGCATGACGAAAAGTGGAGCTTTGTAGATGCGTACGTTCCACCCAAAAGATGAACTTGAACCTAAGGTGGGAGTTTTCATTCAACAGATACCCTGTTACTGACAACAACGCTAGTCCGGTGAAATATTTACATATCTGCTTGCACTGATCTCGGCTATGTGTGGTAGTGGAACAACCTACGAAAGGTACCCCAAAAGAGATCGCAATTTCAAACCAAACACAAACACACTCTATCGCCTCTTTGCTGTATCACGTTCGGAGCGTCAATGCGTCAAAAACGTGAACTTGAACTTATAAGTTGTTTAATCGGGTTTTCTGCTCTTTCAATCTACGCTTCTTCGGATCGTTTTGTTTTGTGTGTTTTGTTTTGGTCATGGTTTCGCAGTACATACGAATACATACGAGTACTTCAATGGACCTTGTTAAATTGTTAATTCAGCGTGAATCTAATTAAAAGTTGTTAGCCGGGCCATTTCCAACAGACGAAAAACCTGTGGCATGCCAACAGATGTAGGTCAAGCTTAATGAGGGGATGACCAGTTAAAGACAAAAGAAAAAAAAAACATCGAGTTGTAGGCCTCAATTTTTATTGATTATTAGGTTTTGATACGACATTGATTGGTGAGATACGCTTGAATTAACAGTCAACACACTAATTAGTTTCCATCGAGGGCAGGTCTTCATGTTATAGGCTCGCAATCAAATCCGCAGTCCTCAACTTGGTTCTCTTTGTCGGCGGTATGGTGCTTTTCCTCCTCCTTGGATGACTTGATCAGCATTGGCGAATTTAATTTTTGCAGCTGATGTGTAAGTTTTGGCTCATCCTGTTTTGGTGGGCGAAGTGACGGCTGAGGATCTTGTGGTTCATTCACCTGATGTGACGGTTGGGACTTATGACCCTGAGATAATGGCCGTGGTTTCTGAGGGTGCACCCAATTACGAAACTTGGATGGCTTACGCCGTAACAGTGGCTTTGGATTGGAAACTTTTACAGGAGCGAAAAATTTCACATCTATATCCCTAAGAAAGGAAAGGGTTATAGGACCCGGTTGCCTGGATTCACTTGGCCCATTGGTTGGCTTGGGTTTCTCATCTGAACCAATTAATTTTTTATTGTACTTGGTCTTCTTCTTCACGGAAGATTCCGCCGCTGGCCTGTCGTGCTCATTTTCGAAATCTTTAAACAATTCTTCACTCTTTTCAAAGCATTGATCGGTACGTTTTTCACCCGCTATCTTGTGCTTACTTTCCGAATGTTTTGAGCTCTTAGATTTGTCCCATTTATTGGATGAATATTCATTCTTGCCTGACTCACGGGGTAAACCTTTAGATTTTTCGAAAGACGGCTGTGTATCTTCGTCTTCGTGTTTTGATTTCCCGAGAACGGGTGACTTATTCCCTTTAAAATGCTCTAATTGTGTTTCCAATTCATCTTTGGCATGATCTAATTTGCCTTTGTGCTCCTCTTTACTGTCTTCCAATTCACTTTTCAATTCTGGCAACAAATCCTCACTTTTAATGTGCTCTGACACTGAATTCTCCGATGATTGACCTTCTTCTAAAGGATTATTGTGCTTTTGTTCAGCACCAAGGAGTTTTTTAGAAGTCTCATGACCAAAAGGTCCTCCAGTATCTCCTTCTGGTTCTTCGTCAGCCTTAAATTTAATCTTATTCGTTTCAATTATACAAATTGTAATCAAAAATCACACACCTGATCATCTTCGTTTTTCTGATCATGTCCATTCTCCTGGTCATCTCCGTTTTCTTTATTACCTTTAGAATACTCTAATTTTGTTTCCAATCCATCTTTGGTTTGATCTGATCTACTTTTGACTTCCTCTTTATCGTTTTCCAATTTACTTTTCAATTCTGGCAACAAATCCTCACTTTTAGTGTGCTCTGCCACTGAATTCTCCGATGATTGACCTTCTTCTAAAGGATTATTGTGCTTTTGTTCAGCACCAAGGAGTTTTTTAGAAGTCTCATGACTAAAAGGTCCTCCAGTACCTCCGTCTGGTTCTTCGACAGCCTTAAATTTAGTATAATTCGTTTCAATTATAACTATAATCAGAAATCACACACCACATACCTCCTGATCATCTTCTTTGTCCTCATCATTTCCGTTTTCCTGGTCATCTTCACTTTCCTGATCATCTGCTTCGTCCTCCTTTGAATTTTTGAAAAATTTATCCAAAAAGCCTGCAAATAAATCGTCCGTTTCTTTAAATGTTTCCTCAAAGACGTTGTCCTTATCAAAAGATTCAAGAAATTCCAAAGTATTAGAAGTCAAGGATTTCACAACATTTGAGCCAAATTTTCGCGATGTAGATGCAATTTTGGAACCTGGCCCATAGAAGTTTTTAAATTTTTCGAATATGGGCTTTACAAACTTGTGCACTTTTGAGAAATCAATTTTTGTTTTTTTCAATTCTTGACAATCGATTCCGTGGTACAATTCAACAGTTACGATGTGAAGCACTAAACTGACAATGGCAAAGCGCCCGAGGCGGCACAGTGAACGCCGCATTATAACTAATTTATTGCTGGAGGTTCTGGGTATACGAATTTTTAAGTTTTCACATTAATCGCTTTAATAAGTGGTTCTGTGCATAGTCAGCATACTGGTATGGCGTTAAACGAAATCACCGTTTACAATTGTTTCTTTTTATACTTTGTCACATAATGGTCTGCAAAGAATAGAGACAGCCGCTCGGTTAAGTCTAAATGCGACTAAAGCCCACCTTGTGTCGACTATATGGATCTTCCACAGAAATTAAACGACTCAGAAAATTAAATAACAACTTGCCATCCTTACTTATTACTTTTTCAAATAGAGCTACATTCTACAATGGATTTTGGTTTGAGTCATCTTCTCATCTCTTCATCTTGTCTTCTCTCATCATACAACATTTCCTTCCTAGCGCATATTCAGCCCGAAACCACTCCTGGACGAGGGAAAGCCGATTCTGTATTTTTCCCGCAGCAAGAATTCTGTTGCCATTGCATCAGACGGGATGTCCATAAATACCAGAGTTAAAAGACAGTTGGCGTGCAAGGTCGAATCGAAGACCACTTCTCTTTAAATGGAAGAAAGCCTTGAGAGTGTAGCCCATGTATAAATATCAAGGGGAGGTAGATTCATCAATGCATTTAAAGCAGAGCCAGGTGTGCTGGTGAAAGCCCTGTGCAACCGAGATATTAGGTGACAGCAGCAGTGATGATATAATTGGCCATATCGTAGCCATGCAGATCTAAAGTACCCTTCTCTGTGACAGGACCAATTTCTTGCCGACGGCTCCTTTCCACTGCCAGAAATGCCACTGCTCCGTTAAGGTCCGAAAGATTCTCACCGATACCTTTGATGTCAAAAAGGATTTAGTCAAAATGATACACCGTCATCTGATGCGCACAATATCATATTTAAAAAACTCCTAACCCAAAACCAGAGGCACAACTTTCCAAAGGTTAGTGCAAATTCCTGCATCCGAGTAGGCTGGTGACATCGATATAATTTGCAGAACACAGCGAGCTCTCACTGATGCATTTGAAAATCGGTAAAAATAGGCTTAGCCATGAATGAACGGAAAACCAATTACATAGTGCCAACAAGGAAGGACAAAAGATATCCTGGGTTTTTTTCAAATGGTTTTCGTCTCCTTTGTGTATATGAGCTTTGGAGGACGAGATATAATACCGAATTCTACGAGCTATTCAGCGACATTGACCTGGTCAGAAATATGATATAACGATTGAATGGCAACGGTCTGGCTCGAAGACTCTTCGAATCCCACATGAAGGGACAACGCAATAGAGTAAGACCTCACATAAAAGGCACTTGGCAAAAGATCGTGCCAACTGGGAAGGGTTAATGGTTGAGACCCAGGTAATTCCAGGAGAGTAGAGTCATCTATGAAAACACTTAAGTTAGGAACTCTTAAACACTTATTCTTTTAGAGATTCAATGTGCATTGCATTCGTTGCATCGTTCGAACTTCCATTCAATATGCGCCCTATCCATTTCTTGCATGTCGATGTATTTAATCAAAACTTGAAAAGCTTGTCCTTTGGCGTTTGCCGCGAACTTTAGGCTTTGTCGCTGTATCATGAAATATACAAACTACGCGTTCTCAAAACAACATTTTTTAAATTTAAACGTCTAAGACCGAGTGCAAGCTTCATAATCCCACCAACAGATGCCACTGAAAGCACATGAAATGTTTAAAATTCCATCAGCTGTCCATCTGTCACAATTGACAACTGGGTACGTCATTTTTATTTCTTTGTGATGTTTACAACGAATTCCCTTCCACGAAAATTTTATACAAACAAAATAAATTTAAACCAATTTATGTTTCTCTTCCCTGTTACGACTTATTGCTAAAAATAAATTAGACTACCACGCTAAGCCATGGCGTGCGAGGTGAAAACATTCGCCAGCATTAAGGATTTGCATAAGGTGCAAGAGTTCTTCGGTTTGGGCCATGGTAAGTCCAGTCGTCGATTTTTCTTTATTCCAAACCAATTAACAAAGTTTCACGATTAAGATGAAAGCTGGTTAAGTGCAGTCCAATATGCCATCTCCCCGACCAGCGAGCTAATTGCATTTGCACTGGGGGAGAAGCTTGCCCTTCTGTCCTCTGCGTGGGACAACAAAAGCCAGCAACCAACATTCGCGCACTCATGGTCTGGTGAAATTTCCACTTCAAATGAAATCATTACAACAGTTCTATGTCTGCCGATGTATGGGAAAAATGTAAGCTATGGAGTGGATTGGACATGTGTCGCTGTTGGATTCTCCTCGGGAAATGTTAATTTCTACACAGATACTGGGATTAAACTGTTTTCACAAATGTAAGTTGCTTCTCATTGATTTCATTTCGGAGGGTACATGCAATCGATTTGTATTACAGGTTCCACGACAGTGCGGTTTATGGTATAAAAACATTGTTCAGACGTGATTCGGGCAATTCCTTTTTGTACGTCATCTACGATGTTGGCATCTGTATAATCAAAGGCGACGAAGTGTTTCCGTTTCTTTGTAACAAGAAAAGCCAACGTGTCCAAAATACGGAAGTCGTACATTTCAGCAATTACTTCGGTGACCTGGAGAATGCAGAATTGATTCCATATCAGAAATTCAAATACCCCAAGGATCGTGATTGTGTTATAAATGACACAGTTGTAGCAGGTCCTCAGAAACCTGAGACCTTTGACCATATTGTCCAGCAAAGTCTTACCGCTGGAATCTACGCGAAAGTAGATGAATTTCCTGCACAGAGTTCGCTTGTTCTGGGCGTGGGAACGGAACCTTATTTGGGGTTCTATTATGCAGAAGAAGGCTATCGGACGATTTCTATGGGTGAAGTGGCGAAGGACGTATTTGGGATGGTGTACAAAAACGTACTAGGGAGTGTGTTTAGTTCTAGACAATCTAAGCCCACCGCAGAGGAAACATCGTCACCTAAAGAAACCACAATGCGTTCAGGCGGCAGAATATACGACGGCAAGAGGGATGGCTTTAATATTTGCATAGCTCCAGGCAATCAATTAGCTGTTGTAATGGACAATTTGGATCGTGTGATTCTCATCGATTGTCAGAGAGGTGTGACTCTTCGCGTTTGGAAGGGTTATCGCGATGCCCAATGCGCCTTTGTTAAAGTAAAAGAAAACATCCTCAAAGGTGACAAAAGTGAACGAAGAAAAGCACTATTTCTGATCATTTATACTCCTCCAATGGGATGCCTTGAGATTTGGGGTCTACAAAATGGGCCAAAAGTTGCCGCATTCACCGTTAGCAAGAACGGTCAACTGGCATACGCAACACATGGCCTCATGGGTGTCACACCAGGGGCGAGATGTAAAACAACCGTGCATCCATGTCTTTTCCTTGACCCATCAGATCAAAGTCTCAAAGAGATATCCATTCCATTTCACTTTGCCCTTTGCGAACCGAACTCAAAAACTGCCAGAGATATCCATTTGGTTCATCGATTAAAGTCCATACTCCGAGAGGATCCAGATAACTACAATTTGGACACGCTGGCAGAGATTTGTGACGATTTTCAGACTGATGAAGTGCGCCTACAATGCATCGAAATGATGGCAAAGAATAAGAAGATCCCGCCTGAGTTTTTCAGAGTAGTTGTCCAGTCATTCACCTCTGAGTCTAGTTATGAACTTAAACAGCTTATCTCGTACTATCGCAAGCTGACGGACTTTTATATCGCCATGAAGAATCCATCAAATGTAGAGGAGGAGCTCAACGAATCATTGTCTTTACCAGATAGGGATCTTGATACGATTGAGCAGATTATGGACCTTCTAGAAGATCGTCAGACGCCCAACGCACTTGGTGGCCTATCCAAAGTGACTTTTCAGGTCAAACATCAGCACGATGGCGAGTTTATTGAGTACTTAAGAATATTCACGCCTGTTGATGGATCTCCGCAACTAAACCGGGATAAAAGCTCACTGTTCGGACGTGTGAGTGAAGATTTGTTTAGGGAGTGTTTCAAAAGCAGATTCTGTGCGAATTCGTTCAAGGAAGCAGCCTCAGCATCGTCGATATACAGTGAGGATCTTATGGTATTGGCTTTGAATTTCTGGCTTGAGAAGTCATTTACTTACACTTCGAGGTAGGTCATCAATACAAGACATAAAGTCTCTCGAGACATTTACAAATTCTCTCCCTCAGGGAAGACGTAATAAACGATATGATGCGACTCGGAACCATTATCCTTGCCATCTGCGATTTAGCCGGAGATAAAGTAAAAAGCTCTACATACAACAGAATCTGTCCTTGGTGGCAGAGAGTGCGGGAACTACTTTTAGAAAGTCCACGTTCCTTGAGCTTGATGGTCGCGATTGTGTGCAAAACTGTGGCCAAATCAATAGGACGATCCCAGACAGATGTAAGTTTTTTCCTTAGAGAACTTGTTTTGCCCGCGGAATTTTTATTTGTTCATCCTTATTAAAGGGATCTTGTGAGGAAGGCGAGGAAGAAGTCTGGGAGAAAATATCACAAGACGAAGCGCAATGGTCCCTTTTGATCGGTAAACTCGACGACATTGCTGTTTTGGGCGCAATCTTAGAGTAATTTGTTGTAGAAAGTGTTTCTTCAAATTTTTTATTAAAATCTGTACATCTAGATCGCCAATGCTGAGTTTAGATCCCACAATGCCAGAACTGCCTTACGAGACACCGGATTGTAGTCTTAAAGCAATTGTCACCAAAGGAAAAGGTGTCGTCTCAGATTTGGCAACAAAGTGGCTCCTATATTCAAGGATCCACCCTACGAAAATTCTTGAAAGAGAAAAGCTGACAGATCAAGAGGAGCCAGTACCAAAGCGACTGCAGGTTCTACGTCAACATTTCCCTTTCAGCTTAGAGTCGGGCGTTATTCTAAGTTTGATGTCATGGGAATACATGGTTCACTGGAGTAAGGATCTGCAAAGTCTTGATCACATGAGAGCTAGCCTCATTTGTCTGGACACATTTAAAGAAGCCGACTATGCTCTCAAACATGGAATGTGTTGCATGATTTGGAACGCAACCATTAAATACCCCCTTCAGTCGACGATGAAGGTAATTCAAAAAGCCGGACGCCTTCCCGACGATAAATCATGTCAGCTAGAAATCGGGATACCTGCATCATTGGTGGCCGATTTTCTAGATCTCTGTTTGGAGTTCCTTCAACACTTTGACACTTCAATGAGCCATCGGAAGAGAGAGTTGAAATTTGAAGAAATTCTATCAGATGGACAGTTACCGCTTCATTTTATTGCATTGCAACGAAACCATGCCATTCAAGAAGTTCTTCAGCTGCACATTGAAGTATCTCGAATTCTGCAGTTTATTGTGTTCTTTCAAATGAAATACCCCAAACCAATTACCACGTTGTTCGATGCTATGGCAAATAAGACATTGTTCGCAGAGATAAACAGAGAACTGTCATACAGTCTGCCAGAAGCAGATATGGTTCTACAGAAGCATCGCGAGGAGTTTCTCTGTCGGGTGATAACCGCATCTATGGATCTCATAAGAGAAGACCTCGAGCAGCTTTATGTGCTTGAGCACACTGGTTGGATGGATAAGGTGTGTGCGTTGGCAGAATTGTGGAAACTCGATCAGGATGGAATCAAACGACATCAGGTAAACTGATTCTGTTTCTGATTATCTATTTCGTGTTACATACTCGTATATTCTACCTCCCCTGTCTGTAGATAGTCGAAATGTATGCTCATGGCTGGGATGCCTATGCATGTGATCTCCTTAAAGACATTATTGACGGCATCCAGATGGGAAAATTACTGCTTGAAATCGCCGGGCGTCGAATGAACCTCTTTGCAAAAACATCAGGGACAAGATTTGCAAAAATTGCTTCTGTAGGCCAACAGCTGCTGCACTACCTCGACAATTTAGTAAGTGTCGGCGGTGTCTACTATCCACAGAACTGAAATTGAGTTGGTTTCTTTATTTTAGAATGAGAACAAAACACATGGCATTCAGATTACCGCTACCAGCCCAGATGAAATCGATCTTGTTCAAATGACCAAACTCACCACTGTTGCCTACGAGTGTCTGTCAAAGAAAGAGAGTAAATTTTTGCATATAGCTGGGCAAATGTTTGATGCGTGTAGGGTGTTGCAAGAATAGAAAGTGGACCTGTTGAATATACCAGCACGTTCGTTTTGTTTTCCTTTGTTAGGTTTAAGAGCCCATTTATTATGATTTTGTAAAGCATGCGATGTCGTCCCATGTGGCATCGTTTATTACATTTATTAATTTGAAAATGATTAAATATAATTTTACGATGTTGTTGTATTTACCTCGTGTCATTCTTGCTCATGTTTATTTGACCAACAAATAGATACTTATACGACCTGAACAGTAAGAGCAGCCTTTATACCGAATCAAAAAATATGACTACACGCCGGCCAATATCTTCAGACAAATAAACCTGGCTTCTTCGATCGTGAGAAGCAAGAGACAACACGGTGTACACGAATCATTATTTTTGTGGATTTGAGGATGCCCTCTACGACGACTATATGCTGGCGGGGGTAAACAGGCGTTGCTCGCAGGGCAGGGTCGGGACCGAACTGCTATGGTACGAGTACATGTTAGTCGACTCACTGCTTAACACTCTTAATCTGTTAAATGTTTGTTAAATCATGCCTACCGATTGTCTGCTCTAAAGACGAAGAGTACGGAATCTACTTTCGTAGTGCCCAGGAAATGTTTTGGTCACAAACTAAGCCAAAAAGCGATTTTAGTCGGGGTTTTACGGATTTCTCTAAGATCGATCCTCGTTAAGAAAACTTGAGCTGAGATATACGGAATCAGAAGATAGCAATGAACAAATATTGTGAAGAATCGGTGGGGGGGAGAAGTATCTGCTTCGCTTAAAGTCTCGGTGAAGCCTCTTACCACTTCCAAGCTAATTCGAGAATGCAATGAGGTCTGAGCGCTCTGTTTGTTCAGGAAAAAAAACGTTATCAAGCTATAGTATATTGTTAATGATAAGAGATCTATCAACTTATCAATAACTAGTAATAAAGAATAATTGTAGGACATCCGTGGATAAATTATTCGTCAAGTCTAGGGTTAGATTTCTTTGAACCTATTGTGCTGGAGACGCAGACCGTCGAGGAATATGTTTATATCTAATAATATAAGTTTTTTCGTCGATAAATAAACAAAGTCACAAAGCAAAACAAATCGTGAAAAAGCATACGTTTTGGGTTCTTGCGCAAAAACCCTGATGATGACTAACTTTACCAATCCATCAAGTTCTTTTGTTTGTGCTTTATATAACACGGCATCACCTGTGAAAAAGGTATCAGACCAATCGATTTTGCGTTATGGCGATATGGCATCATATCTAGAACGATTTTCCACAAAGGAACCTTGTCAGTCCGATAATCAGATTGCAATGTGAATAAATAAACGTTCGGAAAACATTTACTATCTTGTTGTAGCCAAGATACGAACGCGCATATCCCGAGCACCAAAACACTAAAGAAGTTGTGTTTAGGAAATTTAACATCGAACAACAGACTTTCCTATTCGAGTGGCGACAGAACTGCCACAACAAGCTCTCAGAAATTCGCATTTGATGTGCTGAGCTTGAAAAGCGCTTGTGCGACACAGGAGGTCCACTAGGCGGCTAGGCAGAGAAAAGCGAGATCCACTCGCGAACCTCACTAGAAAAAAAGCTATTAAAAAAATCAATCGACAAATTGGCATGATAGAATGTACTTCGAAGGATTGTGCGAAACTCACCAGCCACGATCAGAGGCCCAATATTTCAAAGTGGTGATGCCAATAGTGCTTTTGTGACTATTGAAACAGAAATAGGGATATACTGGTATACACAAAAAGGAGAGACTTTAACATGAAGGAAGAAAATTATAAGTCTACCTAAGCTTCGCTGTTAATTTATATAACGGTACCACAAACGGTAGTAAATTAGCGAAAAATTGTCTCCCAATCGCTGGTTTTTTCGACGAACCGAAAAATGAATCCATCCTACGAATCAAGAAACCATTCTATAAAATCCTTTTCATTCTACTTACTTGCTAGTTTATATGTCGCCACAGTTTATATTTAGTTGATCTGGAATTCCAGACCAATATATCTCTCCAGCTAGTACGGCCTTCAAACAACTAAATACCTCTACGGTCCTGCTACAGTCTAGAGGAGTTACGATTTTGCACGCGATGTGAAGGAAACCGGTTCTTCTAAAAGGTTTTCCAATAGGGACTTGACAATTTTGAATTTAATTTGTGAACGCACTCTTTCACTAATCATCAAGCTGTCACTGTCAATTTATTCAGTAAACTCAACATTTTCATCATGGTAAAGTACACGAACGAGCAACGTCTGCAAACTATAAAAATTTTCTACCGAAATTCGGAGTCGGTGACTGCAACTTTAAGAGCGTTAACTCCAATTTTCGGTCGTAATTCTCGCCGTAGTAGAAAGTCAATAACAAGTTTAGCGCAAAAATTTGAGTCTACATATTCGTTTTGTGATGTTGCCGTGTCAGTGAGACAACGGGTTGGTCGAAGTGTCGAAAATATCGCTGCCGTTCAGGCGTCCGTAGCAAACGATCCAAACCAGTCCATTCCACGGCGTTCTCAAGAATTGGGCATCGCTCAGACCTCATTATGGCATATTTTGCGTAAGGATCTTGGGTTACACCCATACAAGATCAAGCTGACTCAAGATGGACCATTTGAAGCGACGTACGTTCTCCGATTGGGTTCTGAAAAAGATGCGCCAAGATGATGAATTTCATCGCAAAATCATGTTCAGTGACGAAGTTCATTTTTGGCTCAATGGGTTCGTCAATAAGCAAAATATGCATTATTGGTTGGGTGAAAATCCACATGTGCTTCATGAATCATCATTCATCCACAAAAAATAACTGTTTGGTGCGGTTTGCATGCCGGCGGCGTTATTGGGCCATATTTTTTCGTGGACGATAACTATCGTCACGTTACTGTGAATGGTCAGCGTTATCGCGCCATGATAACCGGTTATTTTTGGCCCAAATTGGAAGATATGGACTTGGACGACACCAGGATGGTGCCATAAGCCACACAGCACACGCTACAATCGATTTATTGAAGAGTAAGTATGGTGAGCGTGTTATCTCAAGACATGGGCCAGTCGATTGGCCGCCTCGTTCATGTGATTTAACGCCGCTTGACTATTTTCTGTGGGGCTACGTTATGTGATTGGTTTATGCCAACACGCCGACGAGGTTGGAAGAGCTCAGAGCCAACATTGAACGCGAAATAGCGGCCGTTTCGGCCGAAATGTGTGGCCGAGTTGTTGAAAATTGCGTCCAACGAATCGACCGCTGCAAACGTGCCCGCGGTGGCCATATGAACGAAGTCCTGTTCCATTCATAAATGTTTTGATTGTACTTCAAGCCGATAATAAAGTTTTTGAAATATCTCAAATGGTTTGCGTTTTGTTTTAAAAAAAAGTTGTCAAGTCCTTATTGGAAAACCCTATATAATCGACGCAGTTTCGAAAAACTACTCTTACCAAATCTTTGTATATGTGTATACTCTCCAGCAAGTTATCCCCTGCCGCCTCAAATAGCTCGAAAGGTAAGCCCTCCTATCCGACAGTCTTAGCTTGCTTAAATTCAGATTTATTATTTTATCTTCCTAGTCCTATTTGATGATGCGGAAGTACAAACTCTATCATAGCAAATATGCACTTGGTTGCTTAGAGAAAAGAGTTATTGGAGTGATGACGAGAATTCGGAACTAAGAGCAAAGGATCAAGTAAGAGCTTTACGGGCTATACGTTGGCAGTGGCCTTGTCAGAACAGACTGAATTCATAGCTAATGCTCCCGCCAGTAAAGAATTCGAATCCTTCACGGACGTAAAGACAACCTCGCCTTAAGTGAGGCGCTCATGTATAGAAGAAAAGCAGTTAATTTAGTGTACACAGTTGGAGGCAGTTACAAAAGATTACGCAAAAATGAAATAGCAGTTGACTGAAACTCATATCATCCCGGAGAGTAGGATCACTTAAAGTAAAGTGAAAGTTACAGTAGCTTTAACGCGAGATCCATTTAAACATATTTGTCATTAGAGACTTTAAACGGAATACATATGTGTTTATAAACATATATTCCAGACTTGAATAACTTTGAAATGAATACGCAAGTATTGTTATAATAAACAACTGGTTCGATCAGTTCAATCTACAGAAGAAACAAAACTCCTGCTTCGAGAAATTAATTGCCTTTAAACCACAAACACATTGAACGCGCCAACTCTCTTTTACACCGCTGCGCTACATTTCTTCTGACACTGACAGCTTGTACTATCGGCATCGCCGCAACTACTACTACAGCGTTCTAATCTCGTCGATTTTAAAAACTTCAAAAATATGGAAGTTGAAAACAGCGACAAAATTTTAACATTTATAGAACTAGTTAGGAAGCACCCAGTCATTTGGAACATCAATTACCCGCAATACAAAAACCTAGGCAGAAAGATGGAAGCCTGGAGGAGGATTTCGAGCAAATGCGGTGTGCCAGGTAGTCAGGCAACTTCTTTAAATTTATTAATTACATTTCTCAATTTTTAAATACAATTTCTAGTAAACATTTGCAAAAAGAAGTGGAAAGCACTCAGAGATTCATATGCGAGAAAATTATACAAAATGTATAAAAGTGGCCTGGCCTATGATGACTCTCAGTGCACCTGGAGATACACCGAATCCATGAAGTTTATTAGAGATCACATCAAGTCTAGGTAGAGAGTATATTTTGATATTTCCCGACGCACACTCATTCTTAAAGTTCTTGGGGTGTTTTATAGAAAAACAGGCGAGTTTCAGTGGGTAGAAGCATTAGACGGTGAAATATCTCCCGAAGCTATTAACAATGATGGAACTGTGTTCAGTATCTTCGGACGAATGTCACCTGACCAGGATTTGTAAGTTACAAACAGAATTTATACACTTGTTTATGTTTAAAGTTTGACATTTTAAGAACAATGGATACTTCGTATACGGATGTGAAACTGCATGCTGTGGGTGGAGAACAAGAAGGGGATTTGTCAATTGAAGACACTTTATTAGACACAATCAAATCCGTGCAGACAATTTTAAATAAGCAGTCTTCATCTTCCACACCTCCCGACAATTCAACCTCAACGACAATAACAGTGCCCAGCTTAGATGCGGAAGATGAATTGTTCCTTCGGATTATTTTAGAGAAACTGAAAAGCATGCCTCTGCAAGTGAAAAACGACACGAAAGTGGCCTTGCTGCAGTACGTGAATGAAGTGGAAAGCAATATTTTAAAATCGGTTCCCGCGTGGGACAAGTATTTGAAAAAGTAAACGTATGTAAAGCTTAGCATGGATTTTTTTAGATTTTAGTTAATTAGATGGCATTCTGTGATTGTTTCCAAATAAAATTGTACAAACCCAAGCACGAATTATTTTATTTTAAAGGGTGTTCCTTCTTTCGGACAAATGAACAACCTGACTGCGTTTTAGGAAAGTCCCTATGCCAATTAAATTTTTGAACGCTTTTCAAGCTTTATTCAGCCTGTAACAAGCACAATATTGACTTCCAAATCTTCAATAGTTGCTGGTTTATCCGTATAAACCAATGCCTTCGGATGGTCATAAAGAAAGGATCCAGGGGTGTCGAACCGCACGACCTTAATGGCCAAGTGACAGATTCATTTCATGAAATCATTTCAAACTAAGTTTTGGTGACGTCGCTTCGAGTAGCCGATTACTACCAGGAGAAATAAGACAGTAGAGGACGATGCCGTCAGGCGAAACAGCCACCGCATCCCTTTCGAATCCTTTAGCACTTACTGCGGATTTCACAAAATTTTCGAAGCAGCGGATATTTCTAGTAGTTTCCAAAGAGCATTTATTTTCCCGTTAGACAAAAAAGGAGACTATGAAAATCCAAAGAATTGAATTTGTTTGAAAGGCGCATACAGTGTTTCTCTGATAAGAAAATTCTTCGAGAATTTCAAGCATCGCTGAATGGGCAGGAAAAAAAGAAGAATAAAAACCTGTGACATCTACTACCTAGATCGATTATTATCGACGGCAAAAGCAGCGCCTATTAGAATGCGGATTTGTTGTTAGAGGCAGACTTAGGCTAGAAGTCTTGAGTTGCTGGCCTTTTAACGAGCGCCTTATAACAACCCGATGGCGATACCAAAAATAGCTTACAAGCAGTGCCATAGTTACAATATTAAAATTGTCTTCGGCGATTTAAACGCAAAGCTAGGAAGAGAAGGCGTTTTTGGCGGAAGCGTATAGTAACTAAAATATATTATAGCCCGCAAGACACCACCTCCGTGTGGCCCTGGTATAGTGGTACTAGCAATCGCTTCTCACTCGGAGGGTCAAGGTTCGAATCCTGCCCATGACAAGTTTTTCAAGTTTTTCATTTGTGTAATTGGAACTCAGACAGAAAAATTCTGTGTGTGAAGGAATAACACTGACACGTAGATTTGGCTGTTGTAGAGTTTCAAGCACAAAAAATTAGTGCGAATCACTCTGAGTGAAGAAAAAACTCTCCGTCCTATTCGGACTCCCACCCCCTGGAGAGCGAATATCGAAACCAAATACACCTGAGTTTCAAACCACTACAAAAAACAATTTTTCCTTTCTCCTGCCTTTAAATTATAAAAAAAAAATGGATTCAGCCTAATCGACTATGCGGCGGGGCGAAGCACTATCGCACGAGGTTCCCTCATCTCGATATTCATAACGGGACTTAACGGAACTCCTCATCAATCAATCGTCAACCAGATTGATCACACTGCTATCGAAGCAAGACACTCCTCCAATATTGTGGATGTCCAAAAGTCCCGAGGGGCCAAGATCGCAGTGGCAAGCTAATACTATGAGGAAGTTCGACGTCGGACGGATTACAATCGTAAGAGGTCGCCAAATCACTTTCCGGTCGAGTCTCCCTTAATATCTTAAGAGGTCCACTGCTGCCAGTATCAAGTATGTATTGAACACCAGTGGAAACATTGCCAAAAAGCAATCAGAGATGCCGCCACTGATGTCCTGGGTTTCACTCGGCCACCATAATGAAGCCTCTGGTTTGACGACGCATACCAAGAAGGACTAGAGCTACTAACGAGCTCTACGAGCATAAGAGGTGTGACGAACATCAGCTTCGAACATGAGAAGCGCGCGCTCGAGGAAGTTGAGAGATGTTACTCCAGGATGAGAATTTAGAAGTTTTACCAAAAGGTAAAAAAAAAACATGCCACTGACGCAAATCCCGAACCGAAGCCTGTAGAGACGAAAAAGGGAACATAGTAGTAGAGTCGCAGTCTATGCTGAGAATTTGGAAAGAGCATTTCTGTAGACTGTATCCAGCGATGACGAACCAAATACCGCTGTCAGGCAGAATGAACCAACCTGGACAATGTAGATCAACAACCCGACCTGGATGAAGTTAAGATAGCCATATCTAAGCTTAAGTCCAAAAAAGCTTCTGGAGTAGACGGGCTGACTGCCGAGCTCTTTAAAGCGGCAGGCGATGACTTAATAAGGAGCATACACTAACCCACCTGTGAAATATGGTTGGACGAAAGTATGCCCGATGAATGGATCCTCAGCATTATTTGTCCGATCTTCAAAAAATGAGACCCTCTGAACCAACTACAGACGCATCAGTCTTCTTAACATCGCCTACAAGATCCTATCTGCTGACACCTGAAGCCGTTCGTCAACACCCTTATTGGTCTATATCAGTGTACCCATAATATAGGAAATATAATTATTATGCCTCGTAATTGACTACGATGACGTTGAGTCGGCTTCTAACTGCTACAGGGTCCAAGCAGCATTCAAAGTCCACCTGAATTTGATAAATTCGGGATTTGGAACAACTATTATTTATAGCAGCTATATTTTCTTCAGACTGGCAATTATGCGCACCAAGTTCTCTTCAAAAACGAATTTCGGAAATCAATTTCCACGCACCTCTAGCGTTGTTGAGGTGTAAATCGGTCCACGATGTTTTGCCAAAATATATTGATTTCGTTCAACCGTACCTGACATAAAACAAGAACACTGTAATGTTCATTCAGAAGTGACTGAGTCTTGTGTTAGAAGGAGAAGGTTGCAACAACAGTCATGATGGCAGACTTTCTTTGAGGTTAGGATTTTCCGAGACTAGTTTTACTTACTTACTTATTTGGCACTACAGTCTGGGGTTGGCCTGGGCCTCAACTAACAAGCCTCTCCAGTTAGCCCGATCTATAACTAACTGCTTCCAGTTACGCACTCCAAATCGGTTGAGGTCCCCTTCAGCTTGTGCGCGATACTGATACGAGTACTAAGGTGAGGTTTCTCTCTACTGCGTTGTCCCTCTGGGTTAGATTTGAAGACTCTCTGGTGTCCATTCGTTCTATATACCCTAACCATTTCAGGCGGCCGCAGTTTTCTGACTAGGTCGATGTCGCTGTACAGCTCGTATAGTTTGTCGTTGAATCTTCTCCTCCAAAGCCCGTCAACGAAAGGATTGAAGATTCATTTTCATTTTCATTCGCTTTCGATAGACTTTATGCTTCTGCCCCATAAAGTAGGACTAGAATGATTAATGTCTTAGATAGAGAATCACCCATTGGCGAAAGTGATTCTTCGTTTTATTTCTGCTGAGGTGTTGTTGACACACTTTACTACTTCGATATTATAGCCGTGACATAGACTGTGACATTCTGTTCAAATCATCCAATTTGGCTATCCCTTGTTGTTGGCAGCATGTACTTGATTTTGCCCCCATTTACCGCTAAACTCACGAATGTGTCATTGTTGGCTGTGCGTTTGTAACAAGGTATTGTTCTGTCCATCGTTTGTTTTATGGTCTCGTCTATTGGCTTAAGGCGTCTGTCAATCTCTTCTTTTGACAGATTCCTGTTAGACGGTGGCTCGGGGAGATTGCACTTGCCAATGTTCTGGAGCAATATGTTCAATGTTCCATACTATATTTGTACAAACTTCTCCAGTTCCGTAATTTCGTTTGGAATGGTTATTTCGGTACTGAGACGTCGCTGTCATGCGTTGTTTGAAATATGTTGGTTTATGACTGTCAATTGTATCCGTGCAGGAGATTTGTCAGCACAGCACAGTGCTGTGCTGTGTCCACCAAGTGAGTAGCTGGTTCCCTCTAGTGTTTGGCGTATTATTTTCCCAATCTTTATGTTTGGCGTTAAGATCTCCGCTGATTATAAAATCATTCTCCTCCGATTCCAACCTCAGGAATCGAAAAAGTGTCACAAGTTCTGACATAAAGAAAAGCCGGATTAAATAGCTTCGGCTGCATAGAGAGAGATGTATACTATGCATGCCTCATGCAGCTAGAGCTTGCAAACTACAGAAAGTAGTATATCAGATGAAGCTTCACATCTTTAGACCCTGGGACCTTCGCTTGTTGCACCGTCCTTCGCCTACGTGCAGCTAATTGGGTTTAGGCAATTTAAAGAGTAAAGCCTGGTGTTTGAATGTGTGCGAGTGGATGTTTAACCTCCACTGTTTCCGATGCAGAAGGATATTTACTTTCCTTATGGACTGAAATGGATTCCATTTCTTCCTAGAGCGCATTGCTTCATTCCAAATTTAACGCATCGAGGTTGTATTTCGCGTACCCAAATCTTTGGCAGCGAACACATTCTAAAATGTGTTAGAGTTTTTAAAGACCATTAGGGAGAGTTGAGCATTTCAACACAAACTTATCCACTCCACGTCGAGATGGATGGGTAATTGAAGCTAGAGTCCTCGTTAATACGAGTTGCAGGCGCACTGTGATGCCACTGGAAGAAAATGAGAGGAAGATGCTGTAGCTACTTCTGGAATCATATGAAGTTCTTGATAAATTTTACAATTGCCTAGGAATTACATTTTGATGCTTGGAAGGCAGTCGCAAATAAAGTTCCCCTCAGATTTCTCTTCGTTTGAAATGAAATAGTTGTGAGGGAACGTTGGGTATGCCTCGTCAGATTTATTATATTTGTGAGTTTGATACATACTCACAAGGTAGCTATTGGCCTAGATTATTCACAGTTATCCCAATGAATTCGCCCATAGCAGACTTTAGAAAGCGCTTGAAAGTGTATCGGTTGTGTGGCGTTGGACATTTTTGTTTTGACATTGTCAAGCTGCCTACTACTTCTTGCTAGGCAACAGAGTCTGGCGAGTTCATCGGCGACACAGTTCCCTGGGAGATCCCAGTGTCCCGGAACCAAAGACAGTGTGATCTTGTGCTGCTGATTAAATGCAATGCAGATCACGTGGTATTGGACTGCCGCGTTCGCGTGTTTCGTGATGCGTTCAGTTGGAATGACTATTCGTTAATCGAAATACCGTTGCTCCTTCGTTGACTGAATAATTATATTCTTCACAAATTAGATAAAATCTTTTCGTAGGGAAGAACAGTGTACCGGTATTGAGATCCCTGCGTAGTAAATTGTCAAAAAAAATATATAGCTTTCCATAAATAAATAATTATATGTATATATATAGAGTAAATTATTTTTTCGAATAATAATGAATTATTATATTTATCTTCACAACAATTTTATAAACCACAATTAACAACAAATTTTTAACCAACTGCAGAGAAGCAGTAACTTTGTGGTAACCTAAACAAATTGGGAACTCTAAAATACAAAATACTTAAGCGTTCATCTTAATACAAAATGGCTACACTTATATATGTACGAGTATGTATACAAAACACAGCTCTTTAAATTTATTTATTTATTTTTTCAATTTTATTAGTTGTCTCTCCTTCGAAATATTGCATAAATTCTAGGTCTTTGGTCTTCTTTAAAGCTTCAGGCGTTGCAGGCCTTACTATAGGAACAGTCTCATGGATCTTCAGATGAGAATACACAGGTATATATGATAGCGAAGTATCCAAGACTGGGGGTATCATCATTTTTCCTCTTTCCGGTAGTTTGAAATAGTTTCCTAAAATCGGTGGACGCAGTGGCTTACCATAGATTGTGTCTTGCAGATCATCACTCTCAACATTTTCTCCGTATTTTTCTTCCATTTTCGACGCCTCCTGGTATTGCTTTATGCAATCAACATAGACTCCAGTCAAAACCTTCAAGGTCGTCGAGCTGGCTACTTTTTTGATATCCGGAGGGAGGCGATATTTTTGACTCTCATCCACTGGATCCAAAGGTGAAAGACGCAGCCACGTCAAAGGAGTACCAAGAGTACCAAGGTATCTTCCTCCTAAAGACCACAGCCTACACGAGTAATCATGACTTCCACTAAAACAAAAAAAAAAGAAACAAAAATCCTCATAACTAATTTATCAATTTCAATATGCAATTTAAACCCACGTAACCACAATCCGAGGCTGATTGATGTAAACCAGTGATGTGATGGCTCGAACGTGAGCCTTGTAAGAACTGACAAGCATTGGTTCTGGCTGATGGCGAACAATCCTCTTGGCTCGTGGAGGAAAACGTTCCTTGCGCAGAAATATGAATTGCAATCGTAGTCTCGGCATGCAAATGTGAACCTTCTCCTCCTCCGGCATGCTGAAACGGATCAACAAGTTTGATTTAGTCCCTAGTCTTAGAAGACCTAAACCGAACCGAAGGTACTCCAAAGTAATAAAGCTGATTTTCCCTAATCGATGGAATTCTCATAAAAATGTCAACATGACATGGAACAACCACAGCAATTAGAATTCAATTAGTAATGAGGATGAACTCCGGGGGTTGTAATCACATTGTTTTCCAGCAGAGCTCTATGGGGGTAGGATTCGTTCGATTTGACTCGTTAGAGGATGACAAGAAATGAAGTCAAGTCGTTTAACCCACATTTGGCATGCAACCAGACAGAGCATTGGCATACCGCCGCCGCCGCCGTAGATATGTATGTAGATTTCCTTGGAATCCTACCTCAATATTTGTGTGGGGGCGAAATTTATGATTTTGTCATCATTTCCATTCGTTGTCGTGTTTGTGTCACAGAAGTTTGCCGAAACTATTTGTCGTATCTAATTTGAATTTTGTTGGATTTTGTTATATGTATGTGGTGGAGATATTACCAGATGGCTTCTGCAAGAGGTGGATGTAGCTCTTTTCTTTTTGGATTCTTATTTTCAAATTGTTTTCTTTTTTTTCCTTTTGCCGAGAGCGAAGGAAACAATCTCATTTAGAGCAATATGTTATAACAACTAGACCTTTAAGAACTGCAAAAATAAACTAACAATCTCACCTACAGGCGATACATATTCAAGTGGTATCTATGAAGTGGTAATAGTTCTGTGTTCTTCTAGAAAATGTCGAGATACCATTTCTAAATTCAGATTTGAAACCACTTGCGAATTGCTAAGTGAGGGACATGCCTCTCTTCTTGGCTGCCTTATGACTTAAGGCCTTCAGAGTAAATGCCAAAAAAGTCCTGATTTCGTGCTATACCAGGTAAATGATCATAAATGAAAACTAAATAGATTTATATATTTACGCGAAACAACGACAAGCTATGTAAGTGTGGTTTGCCCAACAGACTCTTGGGTGCAGCTTCTATTGATTTGAGGCAGTGTTTACTAATATCTTCGATTTCCACGAGTCCTTCGACTAAATTCACGAAATGTTTGGTCATTTTAGCTAGAATGATAGAAAGAGGCTTGACATCAAATCATGATGAACTCTGCTGATGAAAGTGCTGCCTTGAACAGCTTGGCGTGCCATACCGATTTGTCTTTCATAGAAAGTTTAGTAAGCAGTGATAAAGTGTCTACAGCTCCAGCGTCCACCAAATTAGGGAGCGTAGAGCGGAATTTCACAGAGATAGTAGTCAGCGATATCATTTTCATCCTCAAAGCAAGCGTGGCAGAATGTTTTGTCACTTATGCTTAGCACACTTAGGTAAAAAGTTCCCTATTACGACCCCAGTAGGAAATCTATTGAAATCCATGTGTTGAATTTAACAAGAGCCATTTTTATGTTATTTTGGCACCATTTATACATTTATTACTTGGTAACACACCCTTCCGCAATTTCACAATCACAATCTGAACTTTTTCCTACCTAGGAACGGCAAGAAAGTCATTGACCACTTAAGAATGTCGAGTAAAATTCGTTTGGTCTATCGGCAACCTGAAGCTATGTTTATATGAAACCCAACGGTCACTGGAAGCACTAACCGAGGACGCAGGCAATTTTAATCCAGGTTTGGTTCCTGAGAAACTCTCGTCTGAGTAATACCTAGAAGACTCATTGGCGATCTCATTATGAACAGTCCCATTGTGACCAGGGACCCAAACAAGGCTCAGTGAATACAGGCTTCATATTGCGTTCAGATAAGCCTTTTATTCTTGATATGACAAGGCCTTAAGCGCTGCTTAACTGTGGGTATAGATGCCTATGCTACACCCCTCCTCTGATTCTTATTGCTATCGAGATTGTATACCATATATCTCTGTTTCGAAGACAGACGTAAGTTTTCGTAACGCGGAGTGAACTATAACCTCCAAAAAGACACCAGCACCGCTTCGGCTTTCCAGCCATAGTGAAGACTCGAATACATTACTTTCCTGGCACAGATTCTGGCCGAGACCATTTCGGAGCATAGCGAGAGTCAACTTCCTAATTTGGCACCAACGGAAGTTCTTTTGTCATTGCAACAGATTGCATGTCCGTAAGGCCAGCGTCAAATGACAGTCATCAAAAGTTAAGAGCAGGGTCAGCCGTGCTAGCCATTCAGTCGAGATAAACCGATCTTTACATTGCTACATTACTCTTGACACTTGCTAGACTAACGTTTAATTGAGGCCAAAAAAAAATATTTTAATAAAGAAACCCGATTCATAGTTAATTCTTTTTAATAAGTTAAATTGAGTACCAAGTGTGAGCGAGACAGACAGTGATGCCGTGATTGAGACGGATAAACACGTCATTTCGCACGTGTTGATTTCGTGCTTACAATTTTGGCTTTCTTTATTGGACTTCATTGCATTGCAACTTTGATTTGCTATCTGACCGTTTCTGTCGACTAGTGGACTCTGTGGACTAGTGTTGATCGCTAATCCCGTGATTGTGTAGTGAGAATGCCATCATGCCATCTCGATACACTGTTCAGGAATATGCTAACATGCATCTCATTTATGGGGAATGACGGTGTAATGCTAGTGCTGCAGCCAGACTTTATCATGAGAGATACCCAAATGTTCAGCGTCATTCGGATCATCGAGTGTTTGTACTCGTAAATGGGCACCGGTCATTCTCAGAGGGTTGCTTTCCAAATCTAATGGTTAGTGAGGGAAGACCCTAGTACCTTAGTACCCGTAGTACTGTAGGAATACCGAAAAGTACAGCACACCGAATTCTAAGGGAAAACCAGCTCCATCCGTATCATGTACAGCGAGTCCAAAGACTGCTACCTCGAGATTATCCAGAAAGAGTCCAATTTCGTCAAACGATGGTGCAGAGGTTCAGAGAAGATCCGATATTCTTCGAAAAAATTCTATGGTCGGACGAATCAATTTTTAAAACGGACGGTTACATGAACCTCCACAATTTGCACGAGTGGCACGTAGAAAATCCACATTTGATACGAGAAGATAGATCACAGTACCCTTTTAATGTAAACATGTGAACGGGAATTTTGAATGGTAGAATTATTGGCCCATTCGAGTTGCCGCAGAGTTTGAATGCGGAGGTGTATTTAGGTTTCTTGGAGAACTACTTACCAAGTTTATTGGAAGACGTGTCACTTAATATTTATGCATGCATGTGGTATCAACAAGATGGCTGCCCAGTGCATGATGCTCGCACAGTACGAGAGTTCCTCGATCGGGAATACTCCAACAGGTGGATAGGGCGGTCTGGTACAATTTCGTAGAAAATTTAAACGAGCTACGCCAAAAAATTGCAGAAGCTGTTGAAGATATCAACTCCAGAAGATATACCCGTCTTATTGCAAGATCATTTGTAAGAAGATGTAGAGCTTGCACTGCCGCTGGAGGCAAACAGTTTGAATGTTGTAAGATACAAGATCGGTAGATGGCGTTTAGTCGCGCAACAAACAACAGTTGTGTAAAGCGATCCTGATTGTATACACCAAGAGAACGCAGTGTTCTGTGTGCTCTGTGATGGGAAAAAAATGACAAGAGTAGCATCTCTATCTGTTTCACTCACACTAGACTAAATGGCGTCACTGTCTGTCTCGTTCACACTTGGTACTCATTTTAACTTACTAAAAAGAATTAACTATGAATCGGGTTTCTTTAACAAAATATTTTTGTTTGTCCTAAATTAAGCGTTAGTCTAGCAAGTGTCATACCATTTTGGAATCCAGACTAAATACGCCATCTTTTAAAATTACTTACCATAATGGCATAGTACATTTTTTTGTCAGAACAATCAGTTCAAGTTGGGTGATTAATGATTTTCAGATACATGGATGGCCAAAAAGCAATATTTTAGTTAAAACCGATATAGTTATGTCTCAATTTTGGACCGCGATTTACAGAAGAGTTACTCAGGGTGATAAAAAAAAATCGAAGAAAAGTAAAGATTTGCGGTCACAGTACTTGAAAGATCGTCGCACTGTCTCAGATTTCTCGACTTTTGTTTTAAGTGCCAATAATTTTACAAGTACATGACTTAGATTTTTTTTTTATAATTTTGTGATAACCGACACCACTTGACCTATCACCCGTTTCCAGCTTGACGTTGATTTTCAGGACACCCTGTATAACCGACGCTAAACCATACTTTTCAACATGAATGGTGTCAGACAGATTGATCTGAAGCTCTTGGCGAAAATCTTTTTTTTTATTCTAATCCAACTCTCGTAGTCACGAACTTCAAAATTGGCGATCTAAACACTTACACCAGAAGAACGTTTCCGTATCACTCAAAATTATTTTGAAACTCGGTCTTCATCTCGTGATACGTTTCGAAAATTCTGTTATTTTTTGATCCTCGTAATCGACCGACTAAGCACGCTAGTCGTCGTGGTGTTGTTACATTTTGCACTACATAAGTTCTACAGTGCCAACAGCGCGTCAACGTAATGTCAATACAAAAGAAATTGTAGCCGGTGTGAGTGAAGATTCGGATTCGTCAACTTTCTGCCGGGCAGGTTAAAGACGACCATCACATTTTTGTTTTAAGTAGCGCGCGCTCAAAGCGTTAAAGTACCCTTAAATGTTTCCACACAACGAGGGCGAAGGAAAATTAGGGAGGAAGAAAAGAGAGATACCGATGTACATTGGTCTTAAATATTTGCAAGTTAATTATAAGTAGGAAATAGAGAGCTCGGCAGGGCATTCCACAAGTAAGTTGTTTGGCTTAAGAACGAATCATAATATGTATTTCAGAGTAAGTCCGAAAGTGGGCTTGAAGATATAGGTACTGATGAGCATTTACATTAGAGGCGAGGCAGATCCAGACGAGGCTCATCAGACTCGATCACACCCACAAAAGTGCATGTTTTGTTCCTCATACTGATGGTTACAATCAGTTGTCAATGTTGCCGGACAATAGTCAGTAGATATTTCTTCGAAAATACGAGTATGGATGGCATTAATTGACGCAAATTCCAGCAAGATGGCGCAACGTACCATTCTGGCCATGAAACCTTTAGCTGGCTGAGGAAGAATCTAGTGAATCGGGCACCGAGATCTTGCAATTTGACTTCGCTCTATAACTTCTTGTCATGCTATGTAGCAAATAAATAGTAAAACTATTCATCACTTGGAAGCCAATATTCAGCGTATTGTTGCTGAAAGAGAACTCCAAATTATCGAATAATTATCCCGCAATGTGCGCCCAGGGATTAAAAACTCAAGTGCTGATAATGTCATGAACCATTCTTCATAGTGAATGAAGGCTCTTGATTCATATTCTAATCACTACGTCAGCATTTGCTTCACATTCGGGGTTCCTGGAGTACTTAAAAATGGTCAGTATCGCAGAGTATTTAAATTGGTTGCGAACACGTACGTTGGCTGCAAATAATGCGGAAATAAGGTGTCAGCCAAAATGAAACAAGAGATGATATGGTGACAAACAAGACATTTTGTTTGAAATAAGCGAAATAGAGCAACGAATTTATAAAAACTCGTCTGATTTGTTTGAATGGTGAACTACTAGATCAATCTTGAACATCTGAAGTTGTTATGCAGCAGAACGATGAACATATACATATGGCATCTAGCCTGGCAAACTAACAAAATATGTATTTGACATTTACTCTTATTCAAAACTGTCATAAAGACTCAACCCCACACGTAAAGATCACGCTAGCGGCTTGTTAGAAGACTAGAGGCAGACTTCTAACAGAGGAACACTAAAGATGGGGCTACGATGTAATAGATTGTAAACTAGGTCCAAATCCTCCGACGTTTGTTAATCACTATCAAAATAGAAGATTAGGCAAGATCGTATCGCCAAAGAAAACGCAATGCCTGAAATATAATAAAACGGAATGCCGAGAAAAGAGAGACGTCCTCGTATACCATGGAGTTGACAGGTGGAGAAGCACACATTGACAATAATCGAACACGGTGTCTTGCAGGCATGGTTGATGAGATAATAAGCGGAGATAAACAGAAACAGAAGTCCTTACCAATAATTAACAATGTGCCAAATTTTTACATATCCAAAGGCGCTTCCCGTGAATAAGTAGCGATTCTTTTTGTCAGTAGCCATGGCGATAATACAGTCTCCAGTCTTATGAACAGCATTGAATTCACTGATAAATCCGCCAGCCTGATGATGTGAATAGACTTGAACTATTCCAGTATCCAATGCGACTAGTAGACTTCCTATCAAGACAACAATTCAATTGAATAGTACCTAACCAAATATGAGACGCATCAATACCATGAAATTTAGTCATTGGTCTAGTTTGCAGAAATAAAACTGCCTGAACAGATACCGGCAGAGCGTTTTTCTTCTTCATAAATTCTTCCTCTTCGTTGTATGAGTCAAAATTGCCACCAATAACACGTTGTGAAACTGACCTTCGAGTAAGTTCAGAAATACGAATTTGTGGCGTTTCCGGTAATTCTTCGATTTCACTGTCACCGTCCTTTTTATACAGAAGCTAAAAGACAAGAACTGCATTACATGAAATACGTGAAAACCGTATACCATTCAACCTCAACAAAAGTTTTCGGATGCTGGACATCATAACGACGGTAAGGTTGTCCAGTTTCCAATCTCCAAAAAATCAATTCTCCGGAATAGGTTCCTGTCACTAGGCACTCTCCCAGTTTAACGTCCGAACAGGTAATATCATCTCCATGAAATGTTGGCCAGTTTTTGGCATCACTATATTCCTTACCTTCTACGTCAGCAAATTCAGTGACACGGCGATCCCATCCAACTACAAAGATTCTATCTTCTATCCATGACACAGACGTAACCTCACATTCAGGCGTAATACTCATATTTCTTATACACACAGCGTTGTTGTAGTTCCAAACTTTTAGAGACCCATCTCGTGCTCCAGTTATGAGAAATTGCTCAAGTGGATCAAAACATGCAGCGGTTATTTCGATAGTCCTCGAACCACCTCGATTCACTTGCATGTGACAGTTTCTGATCATAACTTGCCTGCGACCAATCCACGGATCCCACACAATGATATTGCTATCAATGCCGCATGTAACAATATTTTTAAAGAGCTTGTTGTACAGAACAACAGACACTGGAGCGGCATGAGTGTTGCCATCAGTTAAATCCATTTGTAAGCGTGGGCAACATTTTAATGCAATAACTTTTCGGCCTCCTACGAAAAGCTGTCGCGAATATTTGTCATAGAAATAGACCAGCTCTGTTTCGGTTCGTGGGACCATTTTGACTATGCCACCAAATGTTTGTATCAGATTGTGTTCGGTTAGATGCCACACTTTGATTATTTTCACGTAGTCAATACTGTAGACCTTCTTCTCCTCGGGTTGAATAAAAATTGAGATAATACCACTACTGTGTCCGGCAAGGATTGCCGATGGTTTTGTGGGAATATAAGGGTCCCACATTCGAAGAAAAGCATCCGGACCCCCGGTTGCTAAAATTCGATTGTGTTCGTCGAGGAAAAACGCTGTGACGCCCTAAAAAGAGAGGAAAGTGCTTACATATGCATTTGTGAGAGCTAACTCATATATTTTGCTGGATGAGGCATGGATCTCATAAAAGCAATGTAAACAAGTATGAATAATTGAAGAAATATTTGAAAACGCAATGCTTCGCCAACAGATAACTTACCAAAGGAATCCGGAAAAATGTTTGATTTGAAGTCTTCCAGTCAACTGCTTTAAGACCCGGTGGACGGCCTTTATACTTCCTAACATTTCGGTACTCGGCCGCAGCTAAGACAATATTCATTTTAAAAGAAAAATAAACCTTCTGAATCAATTCCATGTGAAGATTTAGAAATTCCCTAGGGTAAAACGCTGAATGCTTTCCTTTGAGTACATCAGACCACAGAAGCTCTACTAAAGCGGTACCAGGTTTGCTCTGAAAAGGGCCTCGCAAAATTGGTGAAAATTCCAAAACCCTCACATTGCCTGCTCTATCACCCAGTACTAGCTTCGACATACTGTGGCTTGCCTCATCGCATCTATATGCCATACAATCGACTGCAAATGGCATGCTACGGATAACCATGCGAAGACTAAAATTGGAGGCCACCGTTTCATGGAATCGCAGCTCCCTCTCAGTCGATGACGTACAGACTATGGCGACATCGGATAAAGCTTGTATCGCTAGGATCCATGTGGGCATTTTTATACAATCTAAAAATCCAACAATGATGTAGATCAGGATGTGGAAAAATTTTTAGCTTCTGATACTCGTACTAACAGCTTTCAGAGACGCCAGCTCGAATTGGTTCCAGCTCAAATGACCTGAATCTGATTAGTCCTTCTTTACTAGCAGTGAGATACATTCCAGTCGATTCCCCGTCACTCTTAAGATTGATACAAATGATGTGCAATTTTTTATATAAAAAACTTAAAATTGTTACATTTACCAAACTCTTTAAATGGGTCATTGCGACAATCGGCGTACGATGCTCGGATTTCTTTATTATAGGCTCTTCAGAAATGGGCAATTTGAGTGCTTCTTTCTGGCTATCGGGATCATCATCCTGAAATCCAAATATCAAGTAGGAAACAAACTCATCCCAATCACATTTGAAGTCTTTGTTTTGATTGATTTTTAGGAAAAGCCGAACGAACTCATCGTCAGTAAACCACAGATTGAACCTGCCCAGAGCCGCACGTAACTCATTGTGGTTGAGTTTCCTTTCTGGATGGTCTAGGAAGATTTGATGAAGCTTTTCAATATCGTCAATTTGTAGCCATTCGTGAAGTCTAGTTGGTCGTTCATCAAAATGTGAAGCAGACGAACATGACGAAGGAAGTTCTATTCTTAGGGAGTCGTTTCGGCTAAAACTAAGATCGTCAGACATATTCAGTTATGTGAATACAACATATGATGTAAATTATTTCAAACAGAAAATCTAATAAAATAATAAAGTGTCAACAATTTGTAAATTTTTTGAAATTTTATTTAAAATTCAGTGTCGATCTAAGTTGATCTAAGGTAGCCATCACTGATTTTACCTACTCGTATGTTCAAGGACTCTTTTCTTCCTTTTTTAATGTTGTAAATTATTACGAAGATGAGGCTTTCCTCTACTCCATAATCACTCTGGGTGACCTAGCCATCTAGTCCAGATTACCCAGTCTTTTACGACGAGGTTGGCATCGTTGTACAGCCCGTATATTCTCCATTGATGCAAACGGAGCCGACAATTACTATTCAATTGACTTCTAATTAGCAAAAGTGATTCTTCTCTTGAATGTCAATGTAGGGTTTCTTCCAAAATCTGCCATATTGTCAAAATTTGATCTATGTGGTGGACTTTCCTGGCCCACTAATCGGGGCCGGTCAAACTGTTGACGGAGGGTATTAGACATTCACATAGCACGGCAGACAGGGTAGCTGGCGCAGTTTAGAGGTTTCCTTCTTCAGAATCGGCCAAGCTATTCTGAGACTCCGTTTGGGTATACTTTCGTATACTACCCAGATTTTAGAGATGAGTTGATGTATGCTTCGTATCGAATCATTGATTTAAACAGCTCGGCAGTTAATCCATCGGGTTCAGCAGTTTTGTTAATCTTAAGCTTGGAAATGATTGTCCTGACTTCAGGGTGGACGGAAATGTTGTCTGTCTTCGTCCATGTTGAATCGTTTATTCTACCTAATGGGGGAAAATTGTTCATCACCACCGTTTAACAGACTGCAGAAATAATCTTTCCAACGACTGTGGTTCTATTAAAAATGTTCCCTCCTCAGACCTTGTAGATGGTTTTCTTTTTTGGTAAAACTTCCAAACTTCATCCTTCTGGTAGTCGTCGATCGAGCGGTTCTCGTGCTCTTTCTTTTTAATTTTGAGGAGCCTAAGTTCTTCCCTTCTTTATGCATTCGTCATCGAACTATGGGTCTCCTTCTTGCGGCGGGTTGAAACTCAGTACATCAGAGGCAGTCTCTCTGATTGCCGATGATATTGGTGTTTTAAGCGAATATCGTGCAGGCTAAACTTTCCAACCGTATCACCAACGATGCCCTCCTTGCCCAGTTTGGTATTAAATTCGCCGATTTTCATGTCATCTTTAGGGCATTGCTCGGAGGTTTTGTCAAGGAGCTCGTTGAGGCAGTATTTGGTTGGTTTTTTTACTTTAGTTGGTGAATTTACCTTTATGCGAATCGTAGTCAGGCGTCCACTTGCATTCCTGAAACTCAAGTTATACTCGCTAGTCGAGGATTTCCGCTGCATGCGGCCTGCTAAGGGTTCGAACATTCCACATGTAGATCCGAACATCGTTGTCCTTTAATCGTTAGCCAGGGTCAACAATCTGTTATTTTCCAAGGCCATTATTTTTTTTACCTCTTCCGTATAACGTTGTGAGTTCAATCATGACGTAGGCCAGTATTATCCTACTACTTGAGCACTGATTTACCCATGCTGTGGTACTGAAAGGTAGTGCCAGCACTACGTTACGAGCTTCATTGTTGTGCTGCTTAGTACCATTTTTAGAGGCCTGAACGACGATTGAGTGGGTAACTATATAAAACATGGATTAGGCCAATAGCGCAACGTTTCAATTGTGCGTCAAGTACTTCCTCTTCCAACTTGCTGTGGGTCCTGAAAACTGCACGAGTAAACCTTTACATATGCAGGATAAAATTAGATGAGCATAGCCAAACTCAACGTTGGATAAAAGAAAAAGAAAAACTCTCCAGATTTAATCAGTGATATTGCCCGCATTCAGCTTCTTGGGCGTCAGTACCAGCTGTCAGGATTTCTAAAGGAAAGATGTTGATGTAATAATTCAAATTGGTTCAATAGTAGAATTCATACCTCATAGAGGCCTACTGACACCGGTATAACGGACTGTTATGTTCAAGTGGTTCCAAAAGAGTCTGGTCCTTCAGGTTGGAGGTAACTCGTGAAATCAACTGCGCGGCAGTACAAAATGTATGTACATACATGTACTCGTATATGGTTCGAAATTATTTTATACGAAGCCTTAAGCTTTCAGATCAAATTTATAATTTTCTCCAGCCAGCATGGCTTTCTGAAATGTGTGTAGGTAGATCGTAGATGACAACGGAATTGATGTTATTGCACCTAAACTCACTTAAGCTTTCGAAAATACGAGGGCGGGTCAATAAGTCCGTGACTTTTGGAATAAAACACAGATTTTTTGATAAAAAAATAATTTTATTTTTCAACGTAGTCTCCCTTGAGCTCTATACACTTTGTCCAACGCTTCTCCAATTTTTTTATCCCTTCCAAAAAAAATGATTTGTCGAGGTCCTCAAAATAGCGAGATGACTTCATCATTGGAGTCAAATCTTTTTCCACCAAGCCATTTCTTCAGGTTTGGGAACAAGAAGTAGTCGCTCGGAGCCAAATCTGGAGAATAGGGTGGATGAGGGAGCAATTCATAGCCCAATTCATAGATTTTTGCCCAGGCAACTGCACATGTGTGCACCCTTGCATTGTCTTGGTGGAAAATAACTTTTTTCTTGGCCAAATGAGTTCGGTTTTTTTTCAAATCGTCATTGAATCGGTCCAATAAGTTGGCATAATATTCCCCATTGATTGTTCTTCCCTTTTGAAGGTAGTCAATGTGGATTATCCCGCGTGCATCCCAAAAAACAGTCGCCATAACTTTATTGGCTGACAAACCCACTGTTTGTTCTCTGGTGTGTTGTGATGGATCCATGTTTCGTCCACGGTTACAAAACGGCGCAAAAACTCCTCCATATTGCGATTAAACAACGCCAAACCTTCCTGTGAAGTTGTTACACGATTGCGTTTGTGGTCGACTGTGAGCAAACGCGGCACCCATCTTGCGGAAAGCTTTCTCATGCCCAAGTGAT
The DNA here is from genome assembly GCA_949129095.1 of Volucella bombylans. Lineage (NCBI taxonomy): Eukaryota > Metazoa > Arthropoda > Insecta > Diptera > Syrphidae > Volucella > Volucella bombylans. The sequence goes on from OX422144.1 coordinate 161,013,012, forward strand.
CATTCAAAATTGAAACCACTGAGCCATGCGAGATCCCTACGGCTTCCACAATCTCTCGCACTTTCAATCTTCGGTCGGCCAACACCATATCGTGAATTTTTTCGATTGTTTCGGGTGTAGAGACCTCAACTGGGCGTCCAGGACGTTCGGCATCTTCAGTGCTTGTACGGCCACAACGAAATTCAGTAAACCACTTTTTTACCATTGAAATCGATGGTGCAGAGTCCCCATAGCATTTATCAAGCTTAGCCTTGGTCTCGGTAATGGTTTTTTTTCGCAAGAAATAATGCTTAATAACCACACGAAATTCACTTTTTTCCATTAGTGAGTAGTCTGATCAAAATAGCTGTCAAACACAAACTAACTGACGCAGCAAGTTTAAATTTTGACAGGAGTCAACTGACAGATGCCTGTTGACAAGAGCAGTGTTGCTGTTTCAGTAAAGAGGTCAGAAATTCAAAAAATCACGGACTTATTGACCCGCCCTCGTATACTTCATTAGTTGAGCCTTTACAAATTGTCTGGCCTTGGCCTTGGACTAATATTATTAAAACAATTATCTTCTTACCTGCATAACGGTCAATCAAGCGTGGACTTCCTTTCAACGGATCCATAAATGGGAACGTTCAACGTCGTTTTCTTTGATTTGCCCTTTCTGATCTCCCCTAGAACGACGGTTTTGTCTTACATCGAGAGCAAGGTAGTTGCTTAGAAATACATTTGACAGAGTTTGGCACCAGGATCTTTTTTCGAAAATGTTTGCCTTTGGGATCGACGACTCTCTTCTTCAATGGATTAGAAATTACCTTTTAGAACGTCCAATTCAAGTTGTCTTGGATAGTTTCAAGTATGTTATTCACAAAATAAATGCTGGTGTGCCCTAGAGCTCAGTTCTGCCTCCGACACTCTTTTTAATTTTCATTAACAAAATCTTGTCTGCTACTTCCAATCTAATATATACCTTTGCTGACGACAGTACTCTCTGCTTTTCATATTTATTCCCGAACTCCCGTCCCTGCTCTTCGGCTGTAGAACGGGAACTCCAGCGTATGTTAAGCTCATTAAGTTCCGATATTAACAGCATAACCAACTGGGGAACTATCAACAGAGTAGAATTTAATGCTTCCAAAACACAATGCTGTCTGCTGTCATTAAAGCGAAATTTAAACACCCAGCCATTGTCCATTAATAGCACTTGTATCGTCGAAACTGAACACCCTTTAGTCAATGACAGCGATGTGATCAAAAATGGTTTCCTCAAGCGATGTAAGAAATACTTCACCCCCTCTGATGAGGCCACAATATACAAGACGCCGATATTGAAGTAAAATGACCAACTCTGGTCAGGTGCGCCTAAAACATCTCTGCACCTGCTAGATAGGATTCAAAACCGTGCGATAAAACTCATAGGTGATACTAATATCACTCAGTCAATGGACACCCTAGAACTCCGAAGTTTTATCGCTATTTCCACCACCAGAGCTCGATAGAAATCGCCAGTAGCATTCCGCCCGTTCAAAATTTTAACCGTAACAATCATCTCGCTATGAATGCCTGTCAGTACACATTCAATTCCACTTTCGGACGTACTCTAAAATATCGTGATTCGTTCTTGAGCCGTACAACTTATTGAATGCCCTGCCGAGCTCTGTATTTCCTAGTCATTATAATCTTCAAACATTTAAAACCAACGTTCATCGGTACCTCTCTTTCTTTTCAATTTTCATTCGCCCGCAAGCTTGTGCGCAAGCATTTTAAGGATACGCCAATTATAAGAAAAAAATGCTTCCCCTTGAAGAATACAGGAATCTAGCAGACATTGACTATCCTCAGTCTATGTCGATTGCGCATCTCTTTACAACTCTATATATCTTAACTTGTGGTTTATGATGCCCTCATCTCTCATATCTGCCGAGTCACCGCACGTCTTATGAGCCCCAATGGATGATGAGATGACATCGCATGGCACCGATGATACGCATAAGACTAAACAACTTCATGAAAACAGAAAAACTGTTGGCTTGAAATGTGAACATAACGGATAGAAAATTGTCAAAAAAATACCGCACGGTTTGAAAATTATCCCTATGGACCACGTAATTGAGGCTCAGTAAGTAATTTATCTGAATACAAATGTCGAACAGAGAGGATAGCATAACAAATCGCATAAAATCGAAAAGTGGTGACACATCGGGGCCTGTTCGGATATCTCACAGTTTCTCTGGCATAGAACACTTGCGTAAATGCACGTCAACAGTAAATAAAACAATTAAATTTCGTTTATTACGTTTATTCGCCAATCATACCACCCCCACAAGCAGTCTATTTTTCGGAGTGCAATTTTCTGGCTGCAATCGCGTTAATATCACATCGTAGCCTGCTTCCTCCGCATGCAACTTTCTATCAGAGTCAACTATGTCCATGCACATTTGACCCTGACGCGTCATCTCCGGCTTACAATTTAGCGTCCCCAGTTCATGGGCTTGATCTGCTGCATGAGCTATGTACAAAAAGTCCTTCTCTTGCAATACAGACTGAAATGTTCTACTCATCGGGTAGTTGATGTGCGGCATCGGTTGAATGTGCCCATAACAACAGGGGCAACAGACAAACTTTGCTCTACTACGTATACATTGACTAAGGACAATATCTGTGGCTGTTCCACAAGCATGCAGTGACGATCCAATATCGAAGATACCCTCAAAGTAATCAATATTGCATTGATAGAACAGGCAATTGGTCAAGCCTAGTTCATTGGCCCGATCCTTGGATTTTTGCAGTGATATCGCTTTATTCTCCAAAAATATAATGGTGCACTTTGGCAGCATTAATGCGAGAAGGATCCCGAGATGGCCAGTACCACTGCAAAAGTCGATTATCCTATCGCCATCTTCTGCTAAAGATTTTACAGCATTGGCAAGGTTTTCCAACTGCTGGCGTTTTCTATTAAGTCTCTGCACAGGAATGGAGCTGTTTACACTGTGATCTGGCTCAATTGCATTCCAGTCAACTGGTGTATCATATACAATCCCTGCGTCACTAGAAAACTCGATTTGTAGTTCCTTAAGTTTGCTCAGACTTGATTCAACTTCTTTTTGTTCGGTGAAAATTCTGCTTCGTGGTTTGTACCGCTTTGGATCGCTTCTGTACAGGCTTGCATGCTCGTACTCAGGTATTTTGTGAGGTATTTGGAGTTTCTCTTTGTCGTTGGTTGTGGGAAGCAATTCTTCTAAAATTTGGCAGCATTTCTTATCTGTTAGTTCGACCTAGAGTACAACAATTAAATTATGAAGAAAAAAAACTTTCAAAATAAGCAAACGTCTTACCACATTCAACCATTTATGCAGACGGGGAAAGTTTTCTTCTGTTTTTAAATCGATTGGCAATTCTCCGAGGAGTATTTTGAAGCAGGAATACAACATCAAGTCGGCGATTGTGAAAGCGATTCCCTTTGCAAACTTATGCTCTATATCAAGTGTCTCCTTAGGCGTCGTACATTCGATGATAACTTTTCTTTTCCTCCCCACAGGCTTTTGTTTGTTGGCATTTTGTCGAGCCAATTTATAAATATTGTGCATCCTAACCGGCTCTCCCATGTGAGCCTCAAATCTTGGCAGTTCCCGTGGCAATTCGTACACATCTACATTAGTGGCGTTCCTTTCCGAAATAACTCTTTCCAACGCGTTGATGATATTCACCTCACAAAACCGAGTCCAAATTGAACATTCTGCAGGTGCGAGCAAGCAACTCTCCTTGAATCCAAGCAGTTCCCTTCGATCCGAATCTGTATTTCGACTAACCACTTCTCTGCAGACAGCACAGAGACCCGAGATAAAGGTATTACTGTCCTTCACGTAGGCGGGTAACTTAAGATCTCTGATAGCTTGAATTGTGCTCTTATTTTTACATATTATCCTATCATCGTTCAGCTCTTCTAAAGCTTCTGCGTTCAGTCTGATTTTGGGGTGATCGTAGAAGTAAGTTTTCACATAGTTCAGCTTGATGTTGCTAGGCGAATCCAAATATTTGTAAATATAGAGCCCAATAAATGACTGGACTGTGGTGTATATTTCCGTTTGGTTATTCTTATTGACAAGCTCAATTTCCACAAACAGTTGGTCCATGTTTTTGTGAAATAATTATTGTGAAAACACGAAAACAGAAGGGAGCAGATACGGTTTAGAGAAAGTAGAAGACTTGCACTCGTGTTGATGTTTTACATCTTGACTGCTGCCGTCATTCGGATGACAGTTTGTCACTAATTTGGGGATGTTCAAAAAGTACACTATTCGGAGTTGTCAGTGGAGAAGGGAGGCTGAAATAATTGCCCGTTAATTTTTAAAACTCTCTAGATAGCTAATTGACTTTATGTCTCAAAATCCAGCATTAGACAATCACCAAAATCCACTAATTTACATCGGATTCTACAGGTTTCTCACAAATTTCTAAGTCGCTGCTATAAAGTAGACTAAATTTGCTAGACGAACGACTGCCGTATATAACAAACCTATGAATTTAAGCGGCAATTTTCTGTAACAAAATACTGCGAATCCTGGGCACCACAATATAACTCAACATATGTGTGACATCATCATGACAATTTCCTTTGCGGTTAACAATAGAGTCTAAGTACTTCAGAAGTTGGCCTGAAGGGCTATCGCATCGTTGATTATAATAGCGCTATCATCGGCGAAGAAATAGAGAAGTCGTTCTAGGAGCGTTGATGAGCTTCTTCAAATTTTAACATTATTTTGGGTACTCCAACTTTAACCTCAAATTCTCCGGTTATTCCCGTTGTACGTTCAACTTTCTTTTAAGCAAGACATAGATCTATAGGGCATTTTTATGTCTTACAGCCGCCTATAATAGGGATTCCCATCAATTATTTTTTCGATAAAGACGATATGCAATCCCCTGCATTGTCGCCATGTTTTTCCATCATTATCCATATATGTATGTACTTTATATCTGCCGTCTTCTGTTGTGCTTACAATAAATTCTTGAATTCTCAAACTAGCTTGAAGGTGGGGACGAGTTCAGGAATTATAAAATTGAACAGCTGGACTGCACGCCAGTGATTTTATCCACTTAACTGCTTGGCTAACTTTGATTTCCTCTTTTTGAACGATAGCCGACAGAATAGTACTGCACCGAGCTATACAAAACCAAACGTAAACACTGCAATCGTCAGGAAACGAAGGAGTAAGCTGCACTCCATATGGTCCTAAATGGTTCCGCTCAACAGGAGTACAAAAGTTAATATTTGCCAAGAACAGGCATGAGGAAACATTGAGCTGAGAAAATATAACACACGGTAATTCAGTATATAGTTGATGATATAAATGTCGAAATCTAAATTTTTCTTTTGGAACTATAGAGCCGTGGTTCTAAATGACAGTTTTTTCCAATTCGTGGGAGTTTCTATGCTTAAAAATCACCTAATGGCAAAAAGGGAAAATTTATTGTATTTCTCTAAAAGAAAATTGTGAATTTGGTGGGCTTAAAATTTGATATAGATCTCCACACTTCTCCTTGGCTAGATAGGCAACAATTTTTTTTTCATCATCGTCCTCATTGAAAAGTTCATTTCGGTTAGCAGCAGAATATTATTCACCATTAACAGTCTGTCAAAGTCATCTTCTATATCTTAAGCATCGTAAAGAACTATATTCTGTATTTCTTTCCTCTGTAAGATTTTCCTCAAGAAGAAGAAGAGGAAAACCTTCATCATGGAAGAAGCTGGTTATAGTGAAGACTCAATGGGAAATTCATAAATTTAGTTGACGGGTTTTTGATCACGGGACTGTTACGACTCTTTGTGGATGCGTAGCTCTATGAAACGAATACCAACTGAACAACCATATCGCCCCATTGATCATCATCAAACCAAGGCTTGAACTCATATGTGATATGGGCCCATGTCAAGCTTATATCAGGACTAAAGTCAGGTGTTAGCTCATATCTCTAATGCTTAAAACCTCTTGCCTAAGTCTTCCTCTGATAATGTATCGTATCTCTTAGTAAGCACCGCTTCTCTCTATGAAAATGGCCTTACCATGTCAATGCCTTGGATTGTTCAATCTCTTTGTTCGTGATTTTCTATTATAAAAACTAAATCGACAAATTTTTGTTTTACAATATACGAGATCAAAAATCACTCATAGGATCAAAACGACAAGAATATCTTCATCCGCCTTCGCAAGCGTCGACGATTCTGCGACATAAAGCAGGACTTGACAATCATCACTTAATCTCCTTCTTAGACCAAAGAAAAAGCGAGTCAATGAGTTACTCTTCTCTTTATTTCTGATGAATTTGAGGTATCTAACTGCTATAGCTGTCTATTGTGATGTTGATTTCAACGGATTTTACACCATTCTTGCCTCATCTGTTTCAATACCTGAAAATGTATTTATTAGTAACACCGCGCTCTGTCATTGGCATATGCACTTAGTAACACTGACTTTTTGAAAATTCTGCTTTTGGTTTTGCTTTGTTAGTTTTGCACAATTTTTTAAAATACGTTGCTAAAGAAATCACACCACAGTGTATAATCTTGTCTCAACTCTGCATGTCCATGAAACTGCTTCTAACCTTTATGTGGCAGCGAAATTTTAACATCGTCACTCTTCCCAATTTGACGTGTATTTACTAAGCCTTAAACCCCACTGATTAGGGTCAATCTAATAACGTTCACACAGTACAGCAGACAAGATGATGTACGCGATACTAAGGCGGTTGATGAATCCATATTTGGCGCAGTTTAAGGAATCTGCTTTCTAGTTGATGGGGCAAACAATTCATCAAGCATAATTTCCCTCCGACCAAATCTTAAAAATGAGTTTGTGTGCACACACTCTATACCAACCCATCTGTTGTTGCTTTTAATTGCTCCGCAGGTAGGCTTTCATCGCCCATGTTGAATGGTTCGTTCTGCCTGGAAAGTGGGTGTGGATATTCCATCGGGACCGATGTCTCTACTAATAAATTTACTGTTTGTTTGGGCCTTGTCGAGCTTCTATTGCCTTTTATTAAGATTGAAGAACGTTGTTCCTGAAGTAGTAGCTCTTCATTTACTCTTTTTTTACCAGAGAAGGATTTTCTTTTGCGGTCCACAAATCGTCTTATTCTTCTATACAGCGTTTCGCAGGCAAATTGTTTTGCTACAAATCCTTGTTCGCACTCTTCATCAAACTAGAGATTTCCTGTGTGCCTTGAGATGACTACAACACATCAACTGCTGAATTTCTGACGGCTTCTTGGCCTCGATGTCATTGATCTGCAGTACTATATGCGGGCTGTATTTCTCATTTGGAGCGCCTGAGATAACCGTAGACGTACCTTGGGTGCAACGTCTCTCTATTCATAATATCAAATCGTTTTTGGAACGTTCTTTCTCAGATCAAATATAAAGAATTATATCATGCACAAAACTAGCAAGCTATGTCCACCACTTGTATGGACAAATTCTATTGGGTCTGGACGGTAAACGTAGGTATTTGCTTTATCGCCGCGCCTGTATATTTCAAAATTGACGAGTAACCGCCCTTAATAAACTGCTACAACCTTCACTTGTATTTATTTACTTTGACAGTTTGTCGTGTTGACATCTTTCTTTTTTGCACCGCACGTGTTTACAGTGCGCACTGCATATATATTTTTCTCCGATATTTTCTAGTTTTACATAAAAACCATGTCAGACAAGTAAATAATTATTCAAAATGAGTGTCGAACAACAATGTAACAAAAATTGCTCTTCCCCAGATATGCGATTCCCAATAAACTTCCTGGTAAACAAGTCTCCGTACTTGCCCACCGCAAACGAAGAATTCTTCAAGACAAAGCCGTAGTTGAACAGAAACGCAAGGAACGCATAAAGCGCATTGCCAAAGCAAAAGATCACCACAACTTTCGTCGTGCAGAGTCTTTTGTTATGGGCTACCTTAAGGCAGAAAGAACATCCAACCGAATAAAGCAAACGATACTTCGGACGAAATTCACAACGCCAGAGAAGACCAACGAAAAGTTGCTGGTTGTTATGCGACATGCAGGGTAAGTTCTTAAAAAAATTGTCCTTCGGTTTTTTATGACGTTCTTTTCTTTACAGGAAAAAAATCTTCGATGAGACGACGAACAAAATCTTTAAAACCTGGAACATGACCAAACGCCATCACACGGTGTTCATGAAGAACAGCAAGGAGAATCAGATTCTGTTGAGACTAGCCGAACCATTTGTATGCTATGGATATCCATCTGTAACCACCATCCGTGAGCTGCTATTCAAGAAAGGTTTTGCTTTGATTAACGGAAAGAAAACCCCGATTCAGTCGAATACAATGATTGAAGAGCAACTGGGTGAAAAGGGTATCATCTGTTTGGAGGACATAATCCACGAGATCTTCACAGTGGGATCGAACTTTGACACAGTCATATCGTTTATAAGTCCTTTTGTGTTGTCGAATCCCAAAGACGGTTGGCAGAAGAAGGTTAGCGTGAGTTATAAACGAGGCGGAGAGTATGGAGATCGGGGCGATGCGATAAATGAATTGATTGCCAGGTGCCTCTAATGTGTGTAGTGCGTAGATTGTAAGATTATTGATACTGTCTTCAAAGGAAATAAAGAAAATTTTGTAAATTCTAACGTACACTCAGGTGTGAAGTGTTTTATTTTGAAATACTCGAATGCTGTGGCTTATCAAGTGTGTAGTTGGATCTGGTTCGACGGTTGCGTATCTCGGTTTTATGCTGATTACTTCTAAGGTCTACCACTGCTACTAAGGATGAATGATTCTTTGTATATGGCCCTCGAAATGACCTAGTAGGGCAGGAGAATTATCCAGTATTGAAGGTGCTCGCTCCAGAATCGGCGTGTGAGACATCTTCCTAGGTGACTAGTATCGAAAGCACCAAATAGTGGAAGTCATTAAGCTTTTAGTCCGATGTTGATACTATGTAAAAAGTATTTCTCTTGACGGATCGCAAGGTTAGGTATTTATATTTAAAGACCACGAACGTTTGACACTGCTAACTGCAGTTGACTTTTGCAACGCAGTCTTGAATTTCTTCCTGCCTTTATTTTTTTATTGAATAATTTTTAGTCCTATTCGATGCACTCACAACTCTCCGAAAATAAAATGCCTAGATTTGATAACTTTCGAACCTCGTTGCTCACGCTTAGATTGAGTAGTTGGAGAGCTAATTTCAATCCCACACCTTAAATCAACTTTCACCAGGTATTGACCGTTGATATGTACATCAGACCGAACATCCGATTGTTAAAATTCTAGAAAAGCCTGGCAGTGACACAACACGATTAAGCTTTATTGTATTCTAGCAAACAATTCTGCTTTATCTGATTCCTCTCTTAAAGTCCTGGCTGGGTTGTTGTCCAACCAACGCGTATTGCTTCACCTTCCAGATTATGAAACATTTGTTGTAAGTTTATTAAATGATGAACGATCCCTAGCCAGCTGTTCGCCAATAATACCCTACTCCTACTTTGCTAGAACTTATTTTACGTTAAAACAAGTTGGCAAACAAATAGAAAAACTCAAGATTACTCCACAAGAAACACAGAATGTGTTGTAAAAATGTGCAATTTATTTAAATCAACTCAGTGTTCTTTCTTTCCTTTATTCAACTTAGGCCTCTCCTCCTACTGCTTCCACCGCTTAATTTAATGTATAATTCTATTTAAGTATGCTTGTATGACAACAAACTTTAATAAATCTGCCCAGGGATTGATCCGCGCCTGAAATCAAATCACGTAAATATCGTCGTATGGCTTAGTTCAGACACGGCCGTGCAGAAAAAGGTGCCAAGCACCAATTGTTAAGGAATGTTCCACTTCTTGGTTTCAAAGTTCCGTGACGCTAAATGCTTGTACAAATGATGCTATTAATCGTGGACACACAACACTTTCATGAGCTTCTCTTAAATTCCCACATACAATCGCGATCAGAACGTCAGATGCGTCATTTCGTCCGATGCACCTTTTTTGAAGGTGGTATATTCCAGATTGGTCCAGGGTCTCAACCAACTAACCCTTAACGACGATAACCTAGCTCGATGTGTTTCTGTGGCCCATGAAGACTCAATTATTCCAAATTTCAGTGCGGATGTGACCTATCCGTGCCAGGGGGATAGCTAACTATTAACGTAGATCGGACTACGCTGGTAGTCTGCCCTATTGGCTTCCGTCATTCACCTCCAGCCTTACTTGAGGCATAAAAATGAATAAGGATAAAGAAAACGCAAAATCCCATACTAAAAAGACTATCGCATGACAAGTGAGCGCCTCCATATCAGAAATGGGTGATCTCTCAATGGCAATAGATATCTCTGGTAAGGAAATCTCACAAGATGTGCAGAAGCAAATACTTGCAGATCCTACTGAAAGTAGGTGAAGAATTACCAAGGTAAATGAGGCGGAAGTTGCTGTTCAGTGAACGCAAGGCAAAAGGATTTGGACGATAAGGTGTCTCTTCGATTTCCGGAAAAGAAAAGAAATCTCTTGAGTGGGCTGAGGAGGCAATTGCCAAAGATACGCTAATGAAGCCTGCACCTAGGGGTCCAAGGGTAAAAAGGAAAGTGGGTTGCAAGAATTTACAGTGGGGAACGGGATGCACATCTGCCTGTTTTTCTCCGAACATGGTCATCTGATTTATGTGCACTAGAGCTACATAGCATAGGAAAACCACGAAATTGGACTGCGACGGCCATATAAGGCTTGAAAATTTGGGATAAGGCTAACTGGTTATGCAGTACCTCCTAGGGATATCTCCAGTAAGCCGAAAGACAGACTCTGTGTACCAAACTGGAAGATGGGCAAAAAAGAGATGGTCGACCCCATTTAGGCTCAGAACGTACATGAAGACTCAAGAGGCGTACCACCGGTACTGCGAAAGGGTAGCAGGTAAATGAATCTGTTTCTCGGTCTCGAGAGGCATTTCTCAATCTCAATCTCTACCTTCAAACTACGATAACCGTCCAGCCCAATTTACGAAATGTGTCGTAGAAACAACAACAGGAGTCATCGGAACTGCGATATATATATAACAAGTCCTGGGTCTACTCTTCAATAGACGGATGGTTATTTTTGTATGTTGATTCGATCTTCCAGAATGCGTGCCCCGGCCAATGACGTATTTTCGTTAGAGCTTATTCCATCAGACAAACGACGCATAGAATATAATTGGCCTTATCAGAACCCTTCTCGATGACAGGCCCCATGTCGTGCCGAAAGCTCCTTCGTTCTGCCAGAAGACCGACAGCGGTCTGGAGACTTTCACCGTAACATGTTTAATCTATAGAAGTTTGCTATCTAGGATGACACCCAAATAGTTAGCTTCAGACCAGACGGCTTCTTCCTTCTCGTAAAGAGAACGACCTCAGTTTTGAGAAGATTGATTGAAAGCCCAGTTAGAGGGCAGTTACATCATTCGCGATGCTTGTGCATAGAAGTGAAAACTATTGAGCGCGTTGAACAATGAGTCTACCAACATGCACCATAGCAGTGGGACAGAACGCCGCCACAGTCAGCATTCGCAATCAGTTTCTTATTCACCAGCAATGCTTTTATCCACAATCCTCAATGTCGATGAAAATGTCCAGGCCGTATTCCCTCTTGTCGAATGCGCCTTTAATTCTACCAGATTTTGGAGTATTGCATCAGAGACAGGGGATGCATTCGCAAGGCAGTTGTACGCACATGGATCTCGACCAATCTATCCATGCTCTTCAACATGAAGGAAGTCAGACTTATAGGTCTGAAGCCCTTGGCGAGCGTGTAGTTCTCTTTTCCGATTTTCGGTATAAAGGCTACTCTCACTGTTCGCTGGGGTTTTGGTATTTATGCCAGTGCCAGCCTAGTAGTGAAGATTCTCTTTAGAGTTACCAGTAGCTGATCTATACCTTTTTGTAACAAAACTGGGTATATGATATCGGTTCCATGCGATTTGAAGCCATCAAAGCAGGCAGCAGCATGTTGATGAGATGTACCTGCTACGACATGATGTATTATTCAGCCCACTAGCAGCTTCGTTGATAGGAGCTGGTTGTGAGCGGGTTCTGATTAGGTTACCTGGGAAGTGAACCTGAAGCATGAGATGGAGACTCTCTACTTTCGACTCAGTGTAGGTGCCATCAGATTTTCCGAGTGATTCCAGACAAGTTGCTCTTCCTCCTTTGAGGACTTTGACCAGACTACTCATTTCACCGACAGATTCGATCTGCTTTCCAGCTGCATATGCCATTTTAAAACACTTGGTGAGAGTATCGTTCAGGTTCTGAACAGCTTTGTTTTATCCTAAGCTTAGGGGTAGCTCCTCCTCCTCGTCCTATCCAGGGTCCATAAATGTCTTCCAGTTTAACTTGTGAGAATGAACAGGTTAAAAAGTGCTCCCACACAATTTCACAAGCCAATATCAGCTTGTGGTTAACATCCAAAGACTTTTCGCATATTCGAAAATCCTGACATTGTGTTTGTGTTTGTGGTTGTGGCTGCCCACAACTGTTCCAAATGAGAAATATTTATTTTCGACTTGGCACTAGAATATTACATATATTTGGAAACTTATCACAGGAGAGATATGGATTGACTAATTATTAGTCTAGTTTGTCAAAAATTTATTCCAAGCAGGAACTGACTTGGACATATTATTTTCCACTTCATTGACGTACTGCAACAAGGCTTCTTTTGTGTCGTTCTTCACTTTGAGAGGAAACTTTCTCAGCTTCTCTATTAGAAATCGACAAAACAGCTCGTCTTCTCCATCTAATTGAACAACGTTTTGGGATTCCGAAGCTCGAGGCTTATTCAAAATCTTCTGCACAGATCTGATGGTATCTAGTAAAGTTTCCTCAATGGTTATTCTCGGCTCCATTTTGTTTGGTGCTTCCATTAAAGAGTCTTCCATAAAGATTTCTTCCCTCTTGCCCTCATACGAGGTATTTTCTCCATCGTACGAGGGAGATAGCCTAGAAAATGTCTCAAATTATTACAAATTCTATTGAAACTCACACAAGCTTACACATCAGTTCCTGCAGTGATTTCTGTCGATAAGGTACACACTGGTTCTTCATTACAAGTTGAGTTCAACGAATCGGCACCAAAATTCGCAGGCGACCAATATGCATTGTGTTTGTTTCTGTAAAATAGATGATTGAGCATTGAATTTAGAGCAATCTGCAAGTGTACAACCTGATGGAAATGTGATCTTTTAGAAAGTCCAGATCCTCTGCATACTTCCACCTATAACTGAACTCATCGTCAGAGTCTGGACCGAATTTGTTTCTTTTATACCCTTCCCTTATGTAGGAATATCTTAGCCCTCTCCACTTCTTTTTACATGCTTCGACTTCGAAAGAGAGTTTCAAATGTAAACAACAAAATTGCAAATAAACAAAACCACTTAGGAAGTTGCAAATGCATACCTGGAACGCCACACTCATCTGAAATTCTTTGCCAAGTTTGTATTTTGGAGAGCCTGCTTTGCCTTGGAGGATAACTATTATCCCAGAGGACAGGATTTGCTTTAACAAGTTCTATGAATGCTTTGACTTTCGCGCTCGTTTGCATTTTTTTTGTTGTGTTTACGTTTTTCAAATTATTTAATGTTGCCCAAAATCAAATTAGAAGCGATAATCGCTGTGCAACTCGCTGTTACTGTGGCTGTGTAGTTATGGCGATATTGAAGCTGTCAAAATTGTGTCTGGCACGTAATTGACGTGTTCAGTGTTTGGATAATTTCAAGACAACAAAGTGAGTTATTTAACATATTTATGGTAAGTAACCAAAAGTGAGTGGATGCATTGAAAGCAAAATTCGCCAACATAAATCTGATATAGATTCATACTTCCTCAGAAGAAATAGACAATATTATGTAAACCTACAAGTAAAGTCATAAATAAGACATTAAAACCGTTTAAGGTGCTACTATCGTCAAAATAGAAAAAAACACCCAGCATCGTGAAAGCGCACACTCTACATGACGCCACTTCTGAAAAGGTGTTCTAAATGTGTTAACATTCTGAGCGCGTAACTACCAGTTGAAGCAGAGGTGCGTTTATAAAAATCGTAGAAACGATAAGTGCGGATAAATACAGTTAGGAGATTTAATGTTGACAGGCAACAATCGTCAGGATACCGGTCGCGTATCCGTCAAACTCTCGTCAACGCCTCTGCAACCTGCATTAATAGCCAAAGTTCAGTGGCATCGATGCAAAAAAGTTGATTGAAATGCGCAGCAGAAGTGCTGCATTTCATCTGAGCACTCGCACAGAAGTCCTGGTTTAATACAGAGTGCAGACAAACACATGTAACCAAATAACTGGCCTATGAAGACTGACAAGCCAAGCACTGTCGAAAGCAGCCGACATTTTTATTACATTATAATAGTGACATTAGCTTGTCGGATCGTTATAGTGTCACCTTTGCCTTTATATACTCGTAGTGCAACAAGAAAGCGCAACATATTAGCCCTTCCTTCGCCTCTACTCGTATATCCAAGTTTTCCGGTTGTCTGCCTGCACGTCCTTTGTATATTCTTTTTGCAATGTCGCTAACTACGACTTCCATAAAATCCCATTTGCTCTTCGTGCGCGACAACCGAGGGAATAGTACTGCTCGGAAATCCTTCGTTTAGTAAGGCTTTAAAGTACTCTATTGCAAATCTTGTTGCCCACCGTAAGTAGCCTTTCCTGCTCATATTCAATACATTTCGGAGGTTAAAACACCTGCGAGTTATTTCTTCATTGCTCTGCAATCTTTTAAATGTTACATATGTTGTTTACCCGTGCTTCGTGACGGAAGAACCCATGAATGTTCCTCTTCTAATTTCCGATATAATGCTCCTACTGTATTTACATGTAGCGGAGCCGGTCTTCTGAAACACCGAGCAAGTTTGTTTGTTGTATGGCATTTTGGAACAATTCTCCCAAAATTGTGCACCTAAGATCACTTTGGAATACTTTACGCGTTGTTGTGCGTTATTCTATTGTCATAGATGATAATCTATCTGAATTTAGTGCCTACCGCTCCAGTATGTGATTAGATGCCGCTCTTGCTTAATAAATACCGTAGTGAGGCCGTGTGATTTACTCGTATGTGAGTTTAGTATATCTTCACCGACGTAGTTTCTCGTTTCGAAACCGTTTCCTCCATGATAGTTTCGTATTCGTTGTTCGATTCTTCAACTTGTCCGGTCCAAGGATTTGCTCTCCTGACGTTGTATTTAAAGGGTAATGGAAAGAAAGGATATGCTAATTTGCTGTGCGTCGGAGCTAACAATACTCCAAGTTTTGTGTTCAATTATCAATTACATTATTAAGCCATCAGGAAGTCACTATGTAACAGTTTGCTATACTATGAATATTTTTATGAATATATGAATATTTTTATTAGGTTGTGCAAAATGTCATTGCGTTTCCTTTATTTGATATTTGCGTGTGCGTTTATTTAATATACGTAATCATATATTGGCCGTTTTGTTCGATGACCTTTTGTCATCTTCCGGGCAACTTCATAATACTGCGCTCATGCGCGTTCGTAAAAGGAGCGAAATAAGTGGTATTGGCGCAAGATCTGAGCTATACGGTAGATGTGGCACAATACCTCAACCATCCTGCAACAATTCTTGCGGAGTAACCAATTTTGTGTGTGGTCTCGCATTACTATGGTGAAACACCACACCCTTGCGATTCATCAGCTCGAGACGCTGCTCTAAGTAGACATCGGAATTAATCGTTTTGCTCTTTGGAAGCAGTTCATAGGAGACTGGTCCCTTCCAATTCCACCAAATTGAACGTTTTTCTTTTGGTGGATGTCCGTCTTGCGTTGCTTTTACGATGCTTCCTCTTGCCTACTCCAATTTTTTTTTTTTGCTGTCATTGATGTAGTCAATCCATTTTCCCTCGCCGCCCGTGATAATACTCTTAAAGAATGGATCGTTGTCGTCGCGTTTGGTGAGTTTATGGCAGACGCTTCGTCTGATAAATTTCTTTCAACTCATCCAGTACCAAAATAACGAGCTCCTTTACGAAGTCAAGCGATTTCTAACGGCCATAAACGCTTCTAATAGACACTTTTAGAGCGGTAGCAAGCTTCCGAACCGTTGAATGCTTATTTGCTTGAACTAATATTTTGATTTTATCAACTGAAAAATCACCATCCCGTAATCTTTAAGGGCTGACCAGAATGTGAATCTGAAACATGAATCTGTATCTGATATCGAACTGTCAAAAGTTGAATACATGTAAGTGCCAGCACAATGCGTATCTGTGTGAATTTATATTTCGAAGTTGAGAAGCATCCAACTTCGAGATAAGGATTCGAGATTGACATGTGTCTGCGTTTGACAGCGATTCAAGATTCAAGCTTCAGATTCACATTCTGGTCAGCCCTTTAATCAACTTCACCCTCGCCAAAGTTGCTTTCTTCCCTTTTTTTGAGTAATGTTCGCACCACAATTTCAAGCACAAAACTCTACCCAATCACGCCAACTTTTACTTTAAGTGTCAGACATAGACACAAATAAACGCAGGCAAACCCATCTATTGGAAGAAAACTCAATGACTTTTTAAACAGCCCAATAATTTCCGAATAATTCTACACTAAATAATTCTACAAAAAATGTGTTTATTGTAGGTCGCGATTACAAGTATTTGTACTCTTCTTGCCATGACACCCTATGCCTAATTGTTTTGTTAATCAACGTTTTTCACAGCTCTTCAGCATGAGAACTATATTCTCGATTCGTGAAAACAAAAAGAAGAAGGAAAATACTACATCGAACTCTCCACCACTCAGTGACGTTTCTCGGTCGACCAGAGAAGGAGGAAGGAAAAAAGTGAAAAGTTCTCCAGGCGAGAACAGCTCAAGTGAAGTGAAAAAAAAAACGCACTTTCCTGATCAAAGTGCACCATAATTTCTGCAAATATCTGCTCCATTACTACGCATTTTCAATAATTGTCCACCAAATCGGATTCGCTATCAGTCGCCGCCTGCAATACGTGTGCATTTTTCCCAATAATCGATCTGCAGTGTGGGCGAGACGCAAACAAAAACAAAAAGAAAATCGACGAAAAAAACCCAAAACGGAATGTAAATTTTTCGCAATCGCCAGCAATTAAATCCGCAAAAAGAAATAATCCCAATAACACCGAGACTCCTGAGAATCCCTTCATCCCTGCGCCATGAGGCACATCTGTGTGCTCGAAAAGTGATGCAAATAGTGTGAAATTCATTTCCAACTTCGAGATTCCACATCGCTTGCGATCCTACAATTCGGAATTCCATTTCCAAGTGCTAATTTGGAGTGGTGGTGGTGCAAAATTTGTGCAATTTCCTCTCGATCTGCGACTCCAATCGTAAATCGGTCGACGAAAAAAAAATATGCAAAATTAGTGCTGCTGCAAAGTTTTTGTTTTTTGTTTTTTCTGTTTCTGTTGGATTTTTCTGTTTACTCTTTTGTTTTAATTTGTAATTAATTTAATTAAAGTAAAATTCGAGCAGAAAGTGAGGCGACAAATTCGAAGGAGGTGCCTTCTTCGAGAAAATCTTTTCAGCGGAACTCTCGGTGGTGGAAGATTTATAATCCGTCAGCGAAACTAGACCAAGGATTAATCCTCTCGTTCGCCAGCCAGATTGGTTGTGATCCTGAGAATATTACACGACAAATATCAGTCTAAGTTGAAGGGGATTCCGGATTTGAGGCAGCCACTCGTATTGCATTGTGAAAATGAAAAAAATATTCTCAAAGTTTGACAAAAACGAGAAGCTCGAGAGCAGCACCACAACGAAGGAGACGAATAGTTTCGTGGGAAAGGTATTCGTTGTGGGTCGAGTGTCTGTGACGGTGGAGGATGTACTGGCAGAAGGTAAGTGGCTAACAGATTCCTCTCGGAATCATTTCAATTCTCTCTGTGGTAATTTTTCTTTTTTTTTTTTTTTTTTGTTAATTTACTTTACTTTTACATATTGTGTGGTGGCAGGTGGTTGGGATCGCGATCGGGAGGTTTTTTTTTCGTTGGTTTCACATAAGTCGTGTTATCAAATGGAAACACACGTTGATTGTCTCAAGTAGCGCAAAGCGAATCGCAAGATTAGATAAGGCAACCTTGCATGCAAACCATTGGGCTGTTTTCTGCCTGCTGAGCTGTTTCTTAAGAGTTGAATTATGGTGACGAGTTTATGGCGTTTGATAGCAATTTCTTATTTAATTAATAGCAGAAGTATGTTATAGCCAAGCAGGAGGAGTAATGGTAAAATGTTCAGGGCATTGTGAGGTGGGATATTTATTGAGCAGTAGCGCACTTGTGTCGATGGTTCTAAATGGAGCGCATATTAGATTAGATCACTACTTTCGCTTTGATGTAGGGTTTTAACTTAATTAGTAGTCTCTGGGTGTGGACTTAGTATGTCTGGGATACTTTTACTTTCAGGAATGCAGGACTTAATGTACTAATGATACCACCGGGTGGTATGGGCTTGATTTTAGAGGGCAGCTTTTATATGGTCATCCAGCAAGAGGTATCAATAAAAAAACGCAGCATTTTTATGAAAAATAGTGATACTTTTATTTTTAGTCTAAAGTACAAACTCTGAGATTAGTAATGAATGCCCGCCTCTGCTCTGCCTACAAATAGTCATTCTTTTGATGAAGTTTTTCATCACGTCTGTATTTCGTGAATAACAGCTTTGATATTTTGTTTTACAATCGTTGCCGGATCATTGACATTAGCTTTATTTTTAACATATCCCCAACGGAAGTAGTCCAATGGTGTTAAATCGCACGATCTCCGCGGTCAATTGAAGTCTCCAAATCGAGAAATCACACGTTCCGGAAATTTGTGACACAATAGGGATGGACGTCATCTAAGTCAGGCAATTTCATGCAACATCGTTCGGTAACGCAATCCATTCGCTGAAACTGTCACACCAGCATCGTTTTCTAAAAAATGTGTCCTAGCCAAACACCGGTTTTTGGTTGGGTTTTCGGAGCTCCAGATAAAACAGTTTTCTTTGTTTACGTACCCAGATAAATGGAAATGAGTCTCATCACTCGCAATAATTTTGTGTATAAAGTCATGACCTTGTTCTTTCATTTCAACACCCAATGAGAGAAATTACGGCGTTGTGCGTCGGCTGGCTTCAATTTTGTTTCAACTGGACCTAACAAGCATGTAGGCCAAGATCTTTATGCAAAATACCGTGCAAAGTGATCGTCTCGAAATGGACACATCTGTTTTTTTTAGTGACATTCTCAGCTACGCCGGCGATATTTTCAACTCACCTTGCCGGACGAACACGAGTTGGAGTCTTCGCATCACTAACCTGTGCAAGAGGTTCTAATATATCGTTTACATTAACTATAGCTGTGCGAGAAGGCGCTTGATGGCGGCCAAAATCAGTACGAACTTTCCGAAATGGTTCTGCGATATTTTCACCGTTTTTGTAGTGAATTTTTTCTATTTTAACACATTGTACGAGTGTGTATCGTTCTATATTTAATAACCTCCTAGGTTTTACTTATTAAAAGTAAACGCAATCATAGTTGAATGTTGACAGTTCAACAATGGCGCGAAATTTAAAATGACAACTCTTGTCGGATGAGACTGAGCTTTGTTCAATGAGTAAAAAGGCAAGGCAGAGCAGCGCAAATTTGTGAAAAATGTCAGATCAAATGAGAGCAGAAAAGTGCGGCCATATGTTAGTTGTCAAAAATGACAACTTCATTTTCGATTGTTGGATAATTATTTGAGTTTGCAAGTTTAGTATATATCGTGAAATAAAAACAATAAAATAATGGAACTTAGTTTTTTGAAACAAATGGTATTAGAGGCGATGGATTCAGAAAGCAACAATAGTTTTTCAAGTGATAGTTCGAGGACAAAACAATTAATTTGCAATCACAGCTGATTTTGACGTTTCTCACAAATCTGCTCTATTTCTCTCTCATTGAACAAAAAGCAAATATGAGCTGTAATATTTCATTGAACACGAAAATCTGAAATTGTCATGCTCTGAGCAGCCTCTGAACAAAGCTTATATAATTGACTCAAACTAACGCTTGACTACAATTGATGCTACAGTTATGTACGATAATCGTTAAACGAATGATATTGTCGAACCAACAGCTTATCCTGATGTTTTCATGATCTGATCTTAAAATATCTGTTTGTATCGTTTACATCTGATATCTGATGTTAATAATGCCATTATCGTAGGAAAAAATACTATAAATGGAAGCAATATCCGAGTACTCTGTATTGGGAAATTTTTTGTCATGCCCAAGATAACTCATCTTTTGCTACTCGTAGAGCCAAAAAAAGATACTTCATGTCCAAACAGGCCATCCATCAACCTGCGAAGAAGCTTTGGAGCAATATGCAGTGCGTTGGAACTGTCAACTCAATCATGCTTTTCTTTCAAATACAATGCTGAACCCGTTTTTCGTTTCTAATAGTTAGCTGATTTCTATTCCTCCAGTGGAATTCGAATTTGATATACAATCATGTCTGGATATAGTGAACACCTTGCACTTGGTATTTCTAAATTTGACAGAGTTTGGCATCAGGCTCTTTTGTCGAAAATGCGTGCATTTTGCATCGATGATTAGAAACTACCTTTCGGAACGTTCAATTCAAGTTGTCTTGGATGGTTTCAAGTCTAATTTCACAAAATAAATGCTGGTGTGCCCCAGGGCTCCGTTCTTTCTCCGACACTCTTTTTAATTTTTATCAATATATTCCTTTGCCAATGACAGTACTCTCTGCTTTTCATATTCATTTCCGGACTCACGTACCTGCTCTTCGGCTGTAGAACAGGAACGGCAGCGTATGTTAAGCTCATTAAATTCCGATATTAACAGCATAACCAACTGGGGAACTATCAGCAGAGCAGAATTTAATGCTTCCAAAACCAAATGCAGTCTGCTGTCATTAAAGCGAAATTTAAACACCCAGCCATTATCCATAAATAATACTTGCATCGTCGAAACCGAAAAACTTTCCATTCTCGGTATATGTGTCAACAACAACTTACGCTGGAATGACTACATATTCAATGTCGCCAAAAATGCTGCAAAATGTCTAGGTTTCCTCAAGCGATGTAAGAAATATTTCACCCTCTCTGACCTGGCTTCAATATATAAGGCATTCATCCGCCAACCTTGTCTCACCTTGTTGTATCGCTATTTTCATCACCAATTCTCCACTAAAATTGCTAAATTCTGCCCCTTCATGTTTTTAACCGCAATACCCAACAATTTTTGCAAAAATGCCGTCAGAATCAATTTACAACCCGAATCCGGCAATCAGCCGCAATGCATACATTTCCAGCATGGAGGAATATCGCAAATTTTATGCGGAATCCCTGGAGAAACCAGAGGAATTCTGGTCACGAGTAGCCAAGCAGTTCCATTGGGAGACTCCAGCTGACCCACAGAAATTCGTTCAGTACAATTTTAACGTTTCCAAAGGACCCGTCTACATCAAGTGAATGGAAGGTGCCTCAACGAATATTTGCTACAATTTATTGGACACAAACGTCCGCAACGGATTGGGAGATATTATTGTCTTCTATTGGGAAGGCAACCACCTTACATACCGCAAACTATTGGAAGAAGTATGCCGGTTCGCAAATGGTCTTAAAGATCACGGCATCCAGAAAGGTGATCGTGTAGCCACTCGTATTTACATGCCAATGATTCTGGCACTCCCAATTGATATGTTGGCATGCGCTCGTATTGGCGCTGTACATTCTATTGTCTTTGCTGAATTTTCATCAGATTATCTGGACGAAAATATGTTCGATTGGAAGTCTAAGCTTTTAATAACAGCCGATGGGGCTTGGCGTGGCGAATAGCCACTCTACTTAAAAGCTCTCTGTGATATTGCATTTAAAACGGGTTACTCCGTGTAAGGATGATTACGTTAAGGAGGACATTCCATGAACTGATGATAGAGATTTCTGGTGACATGAAGAAATGGAGGATAAAGAGCCAGCTTGTTACCCAGAATCGATGGCTGGTGGACCCTTAGCCTTTATGTTATACACAAGTGGATCGACTGGTAAACCGAAGGCAGTTTTACACACTACAGCTGGATACTTGTTGTATGCTGCGACTACTTTTAAGATTGTATATATTTGATATCTATTGGTGCACAGCTGATATCGGCTGGATTACTGGACATTCTTATGTGGTATATGGTCCTTTGGCAAATGGTGATTCTTCTGTTCTGTTTGAGGGAACTTTTTTTTTTTTTTAATTTACGCGCGCCTAAGGGGTTAGATACCCACCCTTTTACTGTTACCAGGGCGCGGGCGGAAAGGTAGAAGGAGGAGAAATGAAAATGTTTTTTAGTGGTTTGAAACTCAGGTGTGTTAGATTTCGATATTCGCTCTCCGGGGGTGGGAGTCCGAATAGGACGGAGAGTTTTTTCTTCACTCAGAGTGATTCGAGGTATAAAACTCTACAACAGACAAATCTACGTGTCAGTGTTATGCCTTCACACGCAGAATTTTTCTGTCTGAGTTCCAATGACACAAATGAAAAACTGACTTGCCATGGGCAGGATTCGAACCTGGACCCTCCGAGTGAGAAGCGATTGCTAGTACCACTACACCACGGCCACCCTGATATCCTGATAACGACCGGTACTGGGCCCTTATTGACAAGGACACGGTTACACAGTGCTACACAGCTCCAACAGCAATTCGTGCTTTGATGAAATTCGGCAATGGGCCTGCCAAGGAGCACAATCTCAGTGGTCTGAAAGTTATAGGTAGTGTAGGAGAGCACATAAATCCTGAAACTTGGCTCTGGTACTCTGGTATTGATGACACATTCTGGCAGAGAGATACTGGAGGACATGTGATAGCCCCTCTTCCTGGATGTACCCCAATGAAACCTGGATCAGCTTCCTTCCCATTCTTTGGAGTAAAACCGACTTTGTTGGATGAAAGTGGCATTTAAGTTATGGGTGAATGCGAGGGATACTAGGTATTTTCGCAACTATGGTCTGGTATGATGGGGAGTTTATATAACAACTATGAACGATTTGAAGAGCAAGTTCCCAGGCTTTTACTGCACGGAACACAAGAGAGTCTCTGAAGCCGCTGTAGTCACCCGACCACATCTTGTCAAAGGCGAATGCGTCTACTGCTATATTACACCTAATGAGAATGGTTGATGAACTTAAGAAATTGGTTCGCGAACGAATTGGTGCACTTGCTCAACCCGTTGTCGTTCAGCATGTTCCGGGACTACCAAAATCTCGTTCTGCAAAAATAACGCGAAGAGTTCTATGAAATTGCCGGCATTCTCTTTATCCATCAAATTTTGGTTGATAATATCGATTGTCCTTCCTTACTTCAACTTATTTCTTTTAAAACCAACCCACGGAATCTTAGGTCAGTGAAAATTCCCCGGCTTAATCTTCACAGAACGAATTACGGACACATGGAGCCAATGCCTAGTTTCGTGAAGTTAACGATATTCTGTCTCTCTTCGACTACCATCTCAGCAAATTCTCCCTCAAGAACATTCTTATTTCCACATTTTTCGTTGAAAAATTACGAATAATGATGGCACTGTTCGACGGTGCGTTATCATGGTGCAAAATCCATGAGTTTTCTGCCAACAATTCTGGTCTCTTTCGGCGAATTGCTTCACGCAAAAGTCTCATAATGGACAAATAATACTCTTTGTTTACTGTCTGGCCTTCTGGCAAAAATTCATGATGCACTACACCGTTGTAATCCATGAAAACCGTGAGCATTGCCTTCTTTTTTGACTAAAAACGACGTGTTTTTTTTGGTCTCGGCTAATTTGGTGAACACCACACACATGCCTGATGTCTGGATTGCGTCTCGTACTTGTAAACCCACGTCTCGTCTCCAGTAATGATCCTTTTGATGAATGTGGAATCGGATTCAGCCTCGCAAATCATCTCTTTTGCGACGTCAACACGGTCTCTTTTTTTGCATGAAAATGAGGTCTTTTGGCACCATCTTTGCTGCTACACGACGGAAACCCAAATCATTAATCAAAATGTCTTGGACGGATCCATAGGCAATGTTCTAGTCCTCCGCTATCTCTCTGATGGTTAATTTGCGGTTATTGACCAACATTTCTTTTACTTCATCAATGTTTTCGTTGGTTTTCGATGTCGATGGTCTGCCACTGCGTTCATCATCTTCGATTGACTCACGACCACTTTTGAACCGCTCGTGCCACTGGTAAACGACCGTTTTCTTTAGAGAATTGTTGCCGAAACACTTTTCCAACATTTCCAATGTTCGCGCACCATTAAATCCGTTTTTTCGCAAAATTCAATACATGTTCGTTGTTGCAAATTTAAATTCATTTCTAAAATTGTAAAAAATCGCCAACACACACAGAGATAGATGTACTCTTGGCTACGTACGTAACTTTTGCAAATGTCAAGCTGTGATGCTAAGATTTAGAGGGAATGTCAACAACAGATTTAACAACTTAACAAAAAAAAAACAGAACTCAAATCGGAACAATGGGAGCGCCACCTGGTTATTCCGGGATCCTTTTGATCAATGGTATGCTTGCAATAATAAGAATAAACAAAAAGAGGCGTAAAATTATCTATCACCAGACAATTGGTGCGTCTAAGGGGAAGACTCTTAGAAAAGCTACTTAACTTATTGAAAGTTTCGATAAAGCTATCGCATGGGTTGAGGCCAGCACTCCTGATTATGCTGGCATACTAGCATTGCGAATTCCACGCGAAAAAGCGGAACAAAAGTCAATTTCTGAACGCAAGAAGCAAACATCTGTTCACCAATTCTTTCAATAAACACCCAGATGTACATTTCTATTTTCCTACAAATTCTAATGAACTCTTGCATTTACGTACACAAATGTGTATTTTGAGCAAATAAAACGTGTTTTTGGACAAAAGATATCAACCTTGATATAGTGAACAACTTGGATACTGTGAACTGGCCTTGCAAAAATTAGTTCACTTAGTACCAGAAGTAAATCTTATCAAGACCATACGGTCACTCTGTCAAAATGTTAAGTTAAAAGAAATGTCAGTAAAAAAGCTTGTAAGCTAGTTCTTAGTTCGAATAACTTGTTAGGCAGTAGTGTTTTATGTTTGCTCCCATAATCTTCACGCAATATTGAAAACAATTCGCACTGAAGAGGTCGTGATTTAACATAATTGATTATTTTTACAACTTCATCAAGGACCGAGTTTAGATTGTCTTTATCGTGAGTGCTTACATTTGTAGAACACAATGACTGGAACTAGAGTTTGGCGCTTTATTTAATATTTGTGCTACTGCTCCTGCGGTTTTACCTGTCATTGCCTTGGCCCCATCTGTACAAATTTCGATACAATCGTTCCAATCGAGATAATTTACTTGAAAAAATTGTTAATCGTGTTAAAAATTTCTTCTCTGGTAGTGTTAATTATCAGCGATGCGCAAATAAGCAAGTCTTCTTCCAGTGAATGTTTATATGGATACAGTAGAAAGGTGCTTTGCAAATTTTTCATCGAAAATACTTTGTGTTATGTGGCAGACATATGGTTTTTATTAATTTCTCAGCGCTTGCTACATAACATGCAGAGAGTTGAGCCACTGGAATTCGTCATGCTTTCGTTCTTTTCGCCTTTAGTGAGCAGTTTGATATTGAAGTCGTAATATCACCTTCTTGAATCTCACTATCTTGATCGCAAAACTTTGAGGTTGATGCCGCATCTTCCAGGAGAACTATCTTTGAACTTTCAATGGACGATTGTGTTGCCACACCGTTAAGCCGACGCTCCATTCTATCTTTTAAGATTAACAGTTTGATTTTACAATATGATAAACATTGAATAATAACGTATCGAGATACTGAATTTTACAACCGCTATCAACAACAAACACGAATATGATGCTAAGATTCGAGAGCAAAACAAACGCGCAACACGCAGGTGGGTGGAAAGAGTCAGCAAGACAATTATGCTCTCTTTTATACTTGTACTTGTACACGTACAAAACTGCGTGTCGCCGCCTTTTCGGCTATTCTGCAAACGAGATAATAATATGTTTACTCGTACAACCTATGTTCTTTTGTTTGTAGTTTTTAATCGTAGCATTATTACTAGCACTTTTGTAGATTTATTATGCTGTGTGTCACCTCATTTTTTTCCTATTATGTGACAAGACATAATGTGCTTCCATCTTTAGGACTTAGGTTTGATATTAGCTGTGTTCTTTTGCACGCATGTTCATCATAAAAACTTGGCAGCACAGATATACATATATTTGATGTTTATTGGCAGTTCATACTCGTATGTCGGTTGGTGAACAGTTTTAATTTGATTTGAAAAAATTTTGTTGGCAAATGTTTGACATTTCAGAAAATTCATTGGAAAGTTCATCGCAAACGAAGAAAATAGGCTTTGGAAGCACTGTTTTATATGCTCTAAGTATCTAGTCTAGTTATAAATATTGATACAATTTTTGTGCAACTATTTTAAAGTATTAGTTGCACTCTTTTCATGTTAACCTTTATTTAACCTGTTGCCTCAATGCTTATTTGTCTCGGAAAAGATTTTTGTGTTTAGTCGCTTAGAATCATGGAATGGGGTGACATCGAAACCGTGTGGCTTATACAAGTGTAATATGCCAGAAGGTGACATCTTTCGGACTTTGCGACCGTTTGGAATCACTCGCTGCTTTGTTTATCGTACTGTTATTCGAAAATACTGGTGGAGAACGTGGCCGTAAAAGATCCGGCCGTCCACGCACGACTCCGCGAGCCATCAAAGCCGTGCATGCTCGAGTCAGACGCAAACCACTAAAAAAAAACAGAAGTAAACATGACGCATGACGCACTGGACACCTGCTAACAGTCGCACTGAAGCAAAAACCAAACAAACTCTGTTTACTGACGACAACATTTTTACCGTCGAAACTTTTAATAAGCAAAATGATCGAGTAAAGGTATGCTCGGACATCAAAAGAAGCTTCAGAACATATTCCAAGGGTTGCAAGGGACCACCACCCCGCAAATGTAATGGTATGGTGGGGAGTGAGCTACGATGGCATAACCACCCTCCATTTTTGTGAAAAAGCAGTCAAGACTTCGGCGAAAGTTTACTAAACCACTGTTTTGGAAAACGTCATTAACCCACTAAGCCGAACAATGTTCGAAAAAAAAGTACTGAACATTCCAACAAGATTCTGTGACTAAAAGAAAAGCACCCGAATTCAAATCACCGAATGATTGGCCAGCTGGCAGTCCGGACCTCAACCCTTTGGATTACAAGTTGTGGTCCGATTTAGAGGGAATTGCCTGCTCTACTCATTACCGAAATATTGAGTCTTTGAAGCGAGCCTGTGTCCACGCTGTCGACAACTTTCTGATGAATGAGGTCCGTAAATTGTCCGTAATGATGATTGGCCAGTACGTCTCAGGTCGTGCTTTAAGGCAAATGGCGGCCATTTCGAATGAAGTCTTCCATAACTTGTAGCTAGGGATTTGACAAATAAGAAGTAAAAACTTGTTTTTAAAAATATCAGCGCGTTTTCATTTGGTATAAGCTTTTCTTAGTATCAGTATTGAGTACTAGACTAGGTAGATAGCATATATAAATTGACTTAGCATATAGTACATCGTTATGTTATTGTTGTAATTTACACGCAAATTATGTTTTTAGCGGATAGCGGATATCCAAAAAAACACAGCTATAATTACGCGGAGCCCTCGCAGAGGCCCGCTGAGCACACTTTGCGTATAGCTGTATGGAATAGATTTTAATTGCAAAGTGTTGAACGAAACTTTTCGTCTTCCATGTGGAAGAGTTCCATTTGAATATTCTTAATCTACCAATTCCAACAGATTTCAAAAGATCTCCTAGTACAGGACCCAACTTTAAATACTTTTCGAGAGCGATATGCAAAATGC
Organism: Volucella bombylans; assembly: GCA_949129095.1. Classification (NCBI taxonomy): domain Eukaryota; kingdom Metazoa; phylum Arthropoda; class Insecta; order Diptera; family Syrphidae; genus Volucella; species Volucella bombylans. The sequence goes on from OX422144.1 coordinate 161,040,950, forward strand.
CTCAAGGCAGATCTCTGCCTTTCTTCCTTCTTCGAATCTTCAATATGTATGAAGCAAACTACTTCATAGAGACTTACTATTTTGTAAAGCCTGATTTTCTGAATTATAACTTGCAGCATTCTAACTAGCGGAAAGCCTTTAGTGAACCATTATCTGATGCTCAGTGGTTGGGATGGCGATATATCTGCAATTATGACCACATACCAATTCTGCTTAATTCATCCTCCTTGGTAGTCAGTGGGTAATGGTCTCGTCCATTCGGGCTTGAGTTCCCTGAACTAATCAAAGGAACACTATTCGAAATGGTCAACTTTTAGAAGAAAGGCGTTCGGCTAATGAATTCTCGCAATTTAATCAACAATTGCGTTGCGTTGAGCTTGGCAGATTCCTTATATGAACTCTTTGAATGTATTTGGAGCTAAGGTCAGTAAGCATTTACAGGACCAGTCAGGGCCTTGAAATGGAAATTGTTCTTGATCTTTAACCGATTAATGACAGCCCTCATATACCCAATCCGGTTTATTGGGTATGAAATATTCGGCATCTTTTGGGGTGAAACCCTACTGTTGCGGAGCAGAAAAAGAAAGGAAAAATACGTTCAGATCTGCACATAGAATGTCCGCATCTTGAACGTACACGTACATCCAAACAACTACATAGCAGATCCCCTAGACTGCTATAAAGAAAAAATCACAGCCATCCCAGAAGTGTCGTGGGATAGGTCGACCAAAGTTGTGACATAATCGTACATATATGTCCAAAACTAACTGCTACAGAGAACAGAAATAAGATGCGGATTTGTTGTAAGTCAGAAGGCAAGAAGTCTTATGCTTCAAAAATAAATACGTCAACATGATTATGACACATAATCACGCATCCACAGGAGAAATAGACATGGAAATAGAAGAAATTTTTTTACGAGATCCCCGACAAAATCTACAGGCAATGCTTTTAAGTATGACGATAAAATTGTTTTAGGTGATTTTAGTTCCAAAATAGGAAGAGAGCATGGTTTCCTCACCTCAATATTCACAAAGGAACATGGCAATCATTGGATCATCAGACAATTAACCAAATTTATAGCACTTCGATTCAGCCAAGGCTCTCTTTGAGTGTCATAGGTGTCGGAACATTTTGAGCGCCCAATTTAGGCTCGGATCACTATCTAGTGATGAGAAGCGAGTGACTGCGGATAGTGCTAAAGTGCTACTCCAGAGACAGCATTCAGAACCGTACAAAAGGGTAAAAAGACCATCGAGCCCCTGTAGCGGGGAGCCAGGACAATTAGTAGTAAAATCGCAGACTCGTAAACGTCCCAAATTTAACTGTCAGGAACGAATCTTTCAACTTGAGCAATGAAGCCAAGATTTCCGTCAACCTGATCAAAATGAAGTAAAGTTTCCAATATCAGAGCTTAAGCAAAACAAAGCTACCTGACCTGACGTTCTATCTTCTGAATGATGAGTGAAACCCCAGCATCGTTTGCCCGATCTACAAGACACCCTCTAAGCTAGGCTTCCTATAGAGGCATCGGTCTGCATGACATCCTGTTCAAGATTCCGTTTGTTGCATTGTGTGGCTGCCTGAAATAATTTCCCAACTATCTGATCACTGCGGTTTAGGATCACAGTTGACGAAAAATTCAGACTATAGCAGATCCTAGAGAAAACTCAAGGACCCACATTGATCCTCCCCACTTCTTTATACATTTCCAGGTCGCATATGAAATGAGATGTACATGTCTAGTCTTGTCATTGCTTCTAAGATTTCGCATGGTGACGGTGGAGAGCTATGATGTTAAAAAAGGTTTATGACAAGGTGATGTGATACACTTTTTCAACATCATACTTGTTAAACGTTGGACATCATATCACTGGCAGAATTAAATGAGATGTCACAGGCCAAAACCATAACAAAACAAGTGACATACAACATCGACAAAGTGGACAGACAGAACGTGTCCATAGATAAATAATGAGAAAATAAACAGAGAGCTACACTCACCAATTGGTGTTTCCTTTGTCTGACAACGTAGACGAATTATAGGACCTTTTAAAGACTGACTAAGGAGACTGACTACATAATACCCGAATCACCCAAGTCTTTGCTCTGAGAGTCAAAAATATGCATTTTACTCGAGGCGGATGCACATATTGCCTTCATTTTTCGACGAATTTCGGCCCCGTTTGCGTTCATGGGTATTAGTGCAGTAGAAATAATGTGGATCTTGACGAGCCGTTCAGCGCCATTGACCTCGTCAGGTGCGCATCAGTAGCCTAAGACGTTAAGAACTTGTACAGTGTTCCACATGACCTTTCATGCTAGCTCTCTCCTTTTTAGTGAGAAAGAAGTCAGATTGATGGGACTCAAAGTACTCATCTTTTTCGATTTTCAGTGAAAATGTATTCTTACTGTTCGCAGCTTGTAGGCCTGGTTAGAAAAGTGCACATCAGTCGCCTGAGATGACTAGAACAAGGACCAGTGCACAATTGTAAGGGTGACTCAAACATCTTGAACTTTTAAATGGATCTTTCAAGTTCGCGGGAATTAAGCAAATGGATAATGTCTAAGCTATCTTAGATAAAGTATATACTACTCGTAGGTTGGGTGAAAAGTGACCTCCTTGGGAATGAAAAATTTTTTTTTTTAATTTTTTTTTATTTTATTCAATATTGTCCCCTTTTAGCTTGATACACTTATTCCAGCGATTTTCCAACTTCTTGATCTCGTCCGAAAAGTAATTTTTCGGAAGGTCTGCAAAATACTCCTCCGTGGCGTTGATGATTTCCTCGTGTGAGCTGAATTTTTTATTGATGAGCTATCTTTTGAGGTTTGGGAAGAGATGAGTGAGCCAAATCGGGCGAATACGGTGGATGCGACAGCAATTGGAGCCGTAAGTCATTGATTTTCGCCGTTGTTGCGATGCTCTTGTGCGCCGGCGCATTGTCTTGCAGAAACAAATTTTTTTTTCGCTTCATGTGAGACCGTTTTGCAGCGATTTCGGCCTTCAATCGCTCCAATAATGCACAGTAATACTCGCTGTTGATGGTTTTTCCTTTTTCGAGGTAGTCCACGAAGAGTATGCTATGACAATTGCAGAAAACCGACGCCATAACCTTTCCGACACATCGAGCCTCATTCTGTTCTCTGGTGTGTAATAGTGGATCCAAGTTTCATCAACAGTTACCAATCGACGCGAAGAGTCCGCCTGATTCCGCATCAGCAAGTCCAAACACTCTTTCGAAGTGCTCTCGTGTTCGTGTTTTTGGTCAGGAGTGAGCACGCGCGGCACCCAGCGGCAGGATAACTTTTTCATATGCAGAATATTGCCCAAAATATGGCGTGTGCGCTCAGTACTAATCTTTGTCGTATCTGCTAGCGTGCGCACCTTCACTTTCCGGTCAGCCAACACCATTTCATGTGTTTTGTTGACATTGTCTTCTGTAACCGCATCGGAGGGCCTGCCGCTGCGGACTTGATCGGTAGTGGAGTTGCGGCCACCACGAAACTCTCGAAACCAATATTTGATGGTGTAATCTGACGGAGCATTAGCCCCATAATGTTTATCCAACTTTTCTTTTGTTTTCTTCGCCGTTTTGCCTCTCAAAAAATAATGTTTTATGAGAGAACGAAAATCGTTTTTGTCCATACTCAACATGATGCCAAACACGTCACAACAATCAGCTGTCAAAACAAAACTAAAGACAGTATCGCACTGAAATTTGGCATGTCTGCCTAAATATGAACGGACTTCAAGGCACCATAACCTTTTTTGCAGTAGGAGTACATTCTGGCGGTCAAGGAGGTTACTTTTCACCCCACCTAGTATTCCACTTTAGAGTGAATAGATGATCTTGTTTTCAGCAACTTTTCTTTATATGCACCTTTTTCTATTCTCTAGAAAAATGAGTCACCGCTTCCGTGATAAAATGTCTACAGTATCAGTCATCCCACTACATCTGTGCCTAGTATAGTACTTGTAGTCTGGTGGGAGTGTAAGCCGAGCAAGGCAAGTACACTGCGTCGGTGTTGACATCACCTCTGCACCAATCAGTTTTTCATTGTATAATTGGAACTCAGACAAAAAAAATTCTGCGTGTGAAGGCATAACACTGACACGTAGATTTGGCTGTTATAAGAGTTTCAAGCAATGAAAAAAATACTGGGAATTATATCTCGAATCACTCTGAGTGAACAAAAACTCTCCGTCCTATTCGGACTCCCACCCCTGGAGAGCAAACATAGAAACCAAACACACCTGAGTTTCAAACCACTACAAAAACAATTTTCCTTTCTCCTCCTTCTATCTTTCCGCCCGCGCCCTGGCAACAGTAAAAGGGTATCAACCCCTTAGGCGCGCGTAAATTGTATAAAAAAAAAAAAAAAAGCGTCGCAAGAGGTTGGAAATCTTCGCTTTCATCGCTTATTTGTTTGTAGCATCTCTCAATATTGCTGATATGGAGTCATGTTAGCCTTTGTGTTGGTACTGCTTCTCTTCTTTTTGTCATCCCTTGTATAGTACTCGTAGTTACCTGCAGCAGTTAATATTTATTGCTCCTGAGAAATGATGTCTTAGTTTTACCTCTTTTAAGTAGGGTTGCATCCTACTTTTCTTAGTATTTTTTCGTTTGTGATTCTGTCAACCTAAGAGATACGCACATTGTAAAGGGTTCCGATTTCTTGATTATTTTTTATGTAACATGCATCTTGCCACACCATATAATAAGACCGTACAGACGTACCACTTGAGAGTTAGCTAATAAAACCTTATTCTGCTGGCAGAAAACTAACCTCTCTCGGTCTTTTTTGCTTTGTACAATATTTCTTTGACGGGATTTGCGTCGCTATTGATTGTTGTTTCTGGGTACTTGATGTAGTTTACCCGTTCCATTACTCCGTCATCTATTCTTAGCTCGATACTCTGTGATTGCTGTTATTTGTGAACACCATGAGATTGGTTTTCTTCTTATCCCAAGAACATATTATATTTTGTATGTGTATATGCTTTACGAGTACAATGTTAAGTTCATCCATTATGTCCTTGGGTTCACTTATATTTTTCGTTGTAACGACTGTATCAATCGCGTATTTTATGTATGTTGTGCATGTTTAGTTTGTTTATTTTGATTCTGTTGTTATCCGATACCACATCTCCGGCTATATCGGAGTATATGTTAAATCGTGGGAGCGATGGAGTAGGTACAACTTTGTTTCATTTCTCTGCGTATTTCCATCCTTTCTGACACTCTTCCCTTTCAATTTAAATTTTTGCCTCTTGGTTCCTCCAGTACAGGTTACCAATTGTTTTGCTGTAATTTTTTTTCAATCTTTTTCTTCTCTGTATCTCCAGCATTTGTGTGTTGAAATTAAGATTAAGATTTATCTTAATCCACGAAGTACTTGAAAACCTCCTTTGGCTTCTTTAGGTACCCTTGGGAGCTTTACGTATTCCAAAATAATTTCTAAAATCAAACCGGGATGGGCTTGCATCTTCTGCGAGTTTATTATATTTTATCTTAGGGATTATCTCTGAAAATATCTTTAGTGTATGACTCACCAAGCTGGTAAGTAAAGGAACTTAGGTCGTTTTATTTTTCTTAAGGCGTTGTAAGGGTAGTTTTTTTAGTTGTAACTCATTCTTTAGGAATGTTGCCATGATGTTTGTAGGTACATATATTGATTGCGTTGAAGAGTTGGACAAGTATTCGTATGTTTCTTTCTTCTACTAGACTTAGTTTGGATCCTCATCTGTTCCTACTGTCTTCCTTTCTTTTTGACTTAATTTAAAACCATTATGACTTCTTCTTTTATTATTTCTGTCTCATCACCAGTCCGTAGTTACGAGTACTTTCACTCATTCCAGAATTTCGTTTGTTATCCATGCCTTTCCAGTTTCGTGGTTTCTGTTGCCAATATGTATTTTTTTGTCTGTTGCCTTGATTTCCACATAACTTGATCTCTCTCTCTCCCTCATCTTGTTGAGTATTTCGAGGTTCGATGGGAGGATTATTTGAATACTATTCTCTGTCAAAACTCCAGTAGGTGTCTCCAATCCTCTTCGATGTGGGACAGCTGAAATACTTTCAGCGCTTAGGTTCGTGTTACGAGAAGTCCTCCTCTTAATCATGTAAAACAAGCTTTCCCGTGATCGTATTTCCTACGATCTTGTTGTTACCTGAGATGTAGACACTGCTTACATAGTGAATTCGTTTTTCCAACTGGATTCAGAATGAGTTAAAGGGTTCGTTATTGACGCAGCTCTTTCACCATTTTTGCCTGTTCTCCATTGTCCACAACGACGACAGGATCATATCCTAGATTGACGTTTGAATCACTCGCGAACTTTTGGTCAGACTTCGGTATCTTTGTGTCAAAAGATCAGAGTCCATTATCAAAACAAAACTTGAATGCGAAAGGACCATCAAGTATTCTATCGAACTTTTATTTATTTAATTGCATTAACTTGGCATAGTACACTGTAATTAAATTTATTCCGTTTCCTTTAATTATACAATATTTTTCTTTATAGCATTTTTGTTTTTTGCTTTTTTGCTTTTCTGTTATTTATTTATTTATTTTTTTTTTTTTTTTCTCTAGAATAAGAATTATGTTGTATTTTACAGCAATTTTTAACAAGAAAAGGATGGTTCTTGGTTGGATGGTGAAGGATTGGTATTGTGCTGCGCTTAGTGGCGGGAATCTCTTGGGTAGAATTCCGCGAGGATGGAAGCTGGAATTCGCTTAAGCATTTCCTTGGGGAAGATACGCAGCAACTGTCAGTCGATGTCGAGCGACTCAAATACTGTGCGGTTTTCATAATTACCCTGAGAGATAAAGTTCTTTTCGAACTTGCTCAAGAACTCCAAGTATAGCAAATCATCAGGGGTGAGGGCTTCCTCACCGGCGACAGCCTTCATGGCTTGCACAACCTTACCGATGGCGTAACAAGCATACAGCTGATTTGATACATCAGAGTGATCTTTCCTGGTCATGCCTTCACCGATGGCAGACTTCATCAAACGTGACAGAGATGGTAACACGTTGACTGGTGGATAAATTTATCTGTTGTGCAACTGACGATCAACGTAGATTTGTAAATCAGTAATGTAACCTGTCAAATCGTGAATGGGATGGGTAATATCATCGTTAGGCATAGTAAGAATGGGAATCTGTGTAATGGATCCGTTACGGGCCTCGAAACGTCCGGCACGTTCATAAATTGTAGCCAAATCTGTGTACATGTAACCGGGGAAACCACGACGACCGGGCACTTCTTCACGGGCGGCTGATACCACACGCAAAGCTTCAGCATATGACAACATATCGGTAAGAATGACCAACATGTGTTTCTCACATTGGTAGGCCAAGAATTCAGCTGCAGTTAAAGCTAAACGTGGTGTAGTAATACGTTCGATGGTTGGATCGTTCAAGTTCAAGTTGGCCAAGTTCAAGAACAAACACCCATTCTCCATGGAAGCGTTCTCCTCGAAGTCCTGCTTGAAGAAACGAGCACTTCCATGTTAACACCAATAGCAGCGAATACAATAGCAAAGTTATCTTCATGATCATCGAGTACTGATTTGCCGGGAACCTTAACCAAACCAGCTTGACGTCAAATTTAAGCAGGAATTTCGTTGTGTGGGAGACCAGCAACAGAGAATATGGGAATCTTCTGACCACGAGCAATTGAGTTCATCACATCAATAGCAGAGATACCAGTTTGGATCATTTCCTCGGGGTAAATATGTGACCATGGGTTAATGGGTTGACCTTGGATATCAAGGAAACCTTCTGCCAAAATTGGGGGTCCTTTGTCGATGGGCTTGCCGGAACCGTTGGACACACGTCCCAACATATATTCTGATACAGGTGTACGAAAATATCACCAGTGAACTCGCAAAGTGTGTTCTTGGCATCAATACCCGATGTACCCTCGAACACCTGAACGACAGCTTTTGAGCCGCTCACTTCAAGAACCTGTCCCGAACGTATGGTGCCATCGTTCAAACGATGTTGCACAATTTCGGCGAACTTGGGGAATTTCACCTCATCCAAGATGACAAGAGGTCCATTGACACCAGACACGGTTTTGTATGTTAGTCGTGGCTGAGAGATGAAATCTCTGGAAATGGCAAGGACATGAATTCTAAATTCTGTTGTTTCTCGTTTCTTATTGGATTTTAACTGTTCACGTTCATACTATTGGTTAAATCACAAACAGAGAAGAAAATTTTCGCCAGTCAGCTGAGTATGAGAAGGCAACGAAGAACGACGAAGATTTCACACTGTACTACAGCAAGACTGGAGTACTATGAAGGCCTCTATGAAGCTGACGGTAACCAATTTTTGGGATCTGATGAAGTCAGCAGTAACGTATTTACGTTACAGGTTATCCCACTAAAATTCAACAGAGACAAGTCCTTTGTCCTGCAGAAAGCTTCCTTCCACCTTCCGAAGGAAACGACGTTTAATATTCTCGATTCGGGATATATGAACTCGCTGAAAGGGGGACCACACTGACAACACTTGGCATATTCGAGAAGTGAAGACATTATCATTAATTAAGACAAACATTAAATAAATAGATTCGCAAGGTCTTATGTGCCCCTAGCTAGTAGCTAGTCGTAAAATAGAAGATAATCTATCAACAGTTAAGGAAGGATGATGTGCTCTGCGGTTGTTAACATTTTTGTCATGGATGTTGGTCTTCCTCAAGTGTCATTAAATTGCACCTTTCGAAGACTCCATTTGCTGCATTGTGGCAAGTTTCATCACTAGTGGTGCATAGTTAGGCACTGATCTATGGAAAGGAGTAGCTTTTGTTCTTACAAGAGGAAAAGGAATTACTAGTAGTGTCGGACGGTAGTGATATTTGCTGGGAATATATGAAGAAATATGTTGAAATGGACGTATCACATAAGAGGACGTTTATGGAAATAAAAAATCCGTATGGGTATGTAGCTTTTGGGTGACACTAAAAATTTGTCAAATCAGAGTTGACACCATCCAAAATTTCTGGTCAAAGATTCATCGATCCAGACAACAGAAAAGGCTCTGACATTTTACTGTATCAAATGGGTGAAATATGCTCGGGAATATCCCTGGAAAGGGGTGCTAGTAAGAAAGCTTACGCTTTTCCCAGCTTATAGGATCACCTTCTCAGACTAAGGGAAGATATGCCGTCTGTACGAGCGTATTAATATACTCGCTTGTTACGGTCCTTGAATTCTCTTGTAAAATTGTTTGCGAAGGTGGTCTTACGGATGTTTGATCATGCCAAATTAGATAAAATCAGAATCTGGAATCAATATGTGAACTGCGCAGTAGACAGGTTGGTCTTGTCCAAAGCACTGAGTAATGGGTGATGCGCAAATCATAATTCTTCATGTCTTAAACGAACGACAAATATTTCTTCTCCTTTTGAGACATTGCCGTATTTCTTTTGTTCAATCTTACACATACTCGTGTGTATAAGAACTAAAGGTTGACCAGATAAGAACGATAGGAAAAAACATTTAAATACAACAACGGTGTGAGATATTTTTATTTTGAAGCTATGTTCATACCATTATGTGTGGAACGTATAACATCATTCAAATGGCCGCCATGGCTTCGCCGGCAGTACTTCGAGTGGTCGGTTCAATTTTTGATGACTCGGTCCAATATATGTGTCGTTTTTCCGGCAATAGCGTGGCGAATTTTAGCCCTGAGCTCGTCCAAAGTGGTTGGCTTGTTAGCGTAGACAAAGAACTTAACATAGCCCCAGAGAACATAATCGAGTGATGCCAAATCGCATGATCGCTGCGCCCAATTGATGAACGCTCGCCGTGAGATGACTCAGTCGCCAACTTCAAGCGTTGTGTCGCTTATATCGCATGTCGCGCCGTTTTTTTGGAACAACAGCTCAGATATATCGATGTTGTCGAGCTCTGACTACAGAAGTCAGTTAACATCGCTTCATCGCTCCATTGACAGTAAAAGTGTCTCCTTCCTCATTTCGAAAGATATAAGGTCCGATGATGACGAAAAACAGTCAATCTTTGTGGACCGATTGCTGCTTGGCTGAACGCTTGTGGATTGTGTTTGCTCCAATAACTGCAGTTTTGCTTGTAGACATAGCCGCTCGGCAAAAAATGCGCATCGTCCGAGAATTTGATTTTTTGGGCAAAATCCAACATTTCTATCTCCCAATTAGCGAACTTATAGCGTTTTTTATGGGCATTCGTCTTCAACTCTTGCGTCAGCACAATCTTATACGGATATAGTCCCAAATCTAACTGCAAAATAAGCCAGGTTGACTCTCTGGCGATGCCCAATTCAGCTGATCGGGTCTTCTTCGATACTACCCGCTATAGCGGCTATGTTTTCTTCATTTCGCACCAATCTCTGTCTGGTTGGTGGCTTAAGAGTGTACTCACGCTCAAAATTTTCCACGGTGCGAGGAATTACTTGCACACTGAAGCCATGATGACGATCGCCTTCATAACGAAATTCATGTTGCATATTTACAAATGAGCCGGAATTTCGATAATATTTTTTAATAACTTCCGCACGTTCGGCAAGCGTAAAACGATGCATGATGAAATGGCAAACCTTACTGAATATTTTGGCAGCCAGATGTCATTGGTAACTTTGACAGCTGCTAAAAGATAACAATTGGGAAACTATTATTGCTATCGCAGAGTTGCACGCTGCGAGCCTGCGGAATTTTAGTCTGTTCTCGAAGAAGGGCTTTTTTGAGTGCATTCACACTTTGATATTTTTTAGTGCTGATCTTGCCCTGTAAAATGTCCCTATGGAAAAGTCAAGTGCATTTGTTTCTGTTAACTGTTTAGGCCATTGTGTCGACGAAATGAAGTAAAGGACGTTGTTTTTTAACCACTCTATATTGCTTTGTGTGCTGGTTTAGGCTCTTGTTGGAACGTTCATTCTCTCTCACCGAAATGCTTGGTTGTTCAGGACTGCAAAGCATCTTTCAAAACACTTTCGCATTCACCAAAAACGCAAGCGGCGAACGTTAATCGGCCATCAGAGTCGCCCAAACCACGCTCAACGGTGGCCCTTGACTTCTAGTGGCCAATCTAAGTTTCAAATTTTCGTATGAACTTCCGTTAAATGAACACAATCGTTTTGTTTGTTCACGAATTGTTTGATTGGAAATTTTTTCCAATCATTTGATCTATCGAACCTCACTTGTTTTTTTTTGAACATCAGATTTAGTCTTTTCTGGAACTTATAAGGCTTTAGTTTGAGCTCATCTTTCAATATCCGTTGCATGGTTGTCTTGGATATCTTCAGATCAGCAGCCAGTTGCCTGCCACTCCGTCGAACATTTCGTTTAATTCGAGCCTTCACTTTCCCAACCACTTCTGTCACCACTACAGCGTTTTTCAACACTGCCAGTATTGTTGTGACGTGCTATGGTTCGAGACACGAAAGACTTATTGACATCGACGTGTTGGCAGGCTCTAACGATAGCCACTTATGACTTTCCACTCAAATATAGCGCTATCACACTATTACGTTTGAATTCCATAAAACTGAGACGCAAATTCACGCTTGTGCATTGTCATTAGGCGAAACATTGACGTAATTTCAGTTGTCTGAAGTTGGTTGCAGTCCAATTGGGCCACACTGTATAAGAAGAAATGACAGATCAACAGTGAATTTCACAGGATGAGAAGTCGAAAACGAATTCAAGGTGTTATTAACAATTAATTAACGTGATATAGAGACGCTTGTTACCTATCTACCTACATATTTTGAGTGCTATCTCGTTGTGGAGCATAGTAAATAATAAATTCAGTTCATCAAAATCATTTTGTCAACAAAAGATACTCGTAGTTACTGAAACTAATAAAGGATCGGCCTTATTACAGAGTTGTTCAAAGAGAGTCTCCTGTATCACTGTTTGAATATTTTTTTTCGTAACACGAATTTTAATGATTACTCGTATTATGTAAATGCAATTCAATGGGAAGACAAATTGCTGTTTATTTCCCTTGTCTACTGTTTTTTTTTTGTTTCTGATATTTGTAATTTGCGTGCCTTGTGATGTCCTGGTATTACTAAGTGATTCTACCCCCAAATCAGAATCACTTTGCATTTCGATCAAAAGAGAAAACCTCAATTGACAACCATTTGACTTAAGCTCTTGAATTGAATAATCGTTGCTGTTGGAATTTTGAATTAAAGGAACTACCAGTCGTCAATACTTATTTCCATTTTTCGACAGAACGCAGAAATTGTCCTTGACGATTGGGAGTGCGCCCAAATTGACGACGGTTTGACAATTGATTCTTTTAATTTGGCTAAAACGTCAAAATTGTTCTTATTCCATTACGGTGTTGGAGTCTTTGTATTGCTTCTCACAAGCACTCGTATCTGCTGAGAAAAACGAGTGCCGCATAACCATCCAAAGTGTTAATTTTAACATATCTTTGTGACTGAGAAGAAAATGTTTCCTAATCTTGTTTTGTGTACTACACACTGGTGGTAACTAAGTGATTGTTGCATCTCTTTATTATAACACTTATGAAGTTGCACATCATTTTAAATATCAAAGTCGTGGATGTACAGGCTGTAAAAGCTGGGTGAGAAGACTCTTAACTGCAGTGCGATACACGTGCATAGACATTTTTTTAAAGATGCCTACATCAAGACGGTGTAACTTACGGGATGCGAAGGAAAAGGTTTGGCTTGCGTGCTGTTTCAGAAGATGGTTTCAGATGAACTTTTCAACGCGGTATCTATGGTACTCGTAGTTCGATATTGTTTATGAATGATGGCGATAGGAATAGCAAGTGGAGATGCAACAATTTTCCAGTCTTCTGAAAAAGGCGACTCCTCTAAGCCTTGATTCCATTACTTATTAACTTGTCCGGTTAGCGGACATTAAAACACCATATCATCGGTTAGATCATTCTTCCATTCTTCACGTTAATAGACGCAACGCTTTCAGGGCGATCTGCGACTGCTTGAAGCGGAGGTTTAGTCTTACATTTCTTCTCGAACTGCGAAAATAAAAATATGTAGTCATATCTTGAGCACTTTGGTATATTTGATGTATTTGAGGAATTAGCTCCGCTACACTCCAAAATCTTTATCTGTTGGGATTTTAATCTACACATCTTAGGGAATGAAAATTGAACAACTCGAATCACTCAATTTAACCTTTGTAAATTCCAATCAACCAACTCATTTTGCACCCAATTGTATGCCTTCTCTATTAGACTTTGTTTTAGTTTCTCATCCCAGTTTAGTAATGCACTATAACCAACTTCTTGGTCCTTCTTTTTCCCATCAAAACATGATTTTAACAGCAATAGATGCAATTCCTTCTTTTATAAATGATACAACCTTTACATCATATCAGTATTCTCATATCAACTTGGAAGAGCTTTTTGCTGAATGTCGTCGTTTGAATTGGTCGCCCATTTATAGCACGAACAATACCAGTTTTCAGGTTAAATATCTGAATAGCATCATCTTATATTTGTTTAATAAATATGTCCCGCTTAAAATAACTGCGATTAAAAAAAACTAACATTCCATGGTTTACTCAAGATATTCGTGACCTTATAAAAGCATTTAACTTTTTGTACTCCAGGTGGAGACGATACAAATGCTTATCTCTACATAGGGAGTTCAAGGCTGCTCGTAACGCAGTAACGACCCTTATTCGGAGAAAAAAAAGAAACTTCTTCAAACATAAATTCGACTCTGTTAGCTCAAGCTCCGCGTTTTGGAAAAAAGTTCGTCATATTGGACTAACAACAGATAAGACATTTACATGTTTCGTAAATGATATTTCTCAACGACTTAACACCTGTGGACATCATATATACGCCGCTGACCTCCAAATATACTCCCTGTTTCCGAAATCGAACAAAATCCAGGCGATAAACAGCATGAATTGTGAGCTAGAAAAAATTAGTAAATGGTCAATCGAAAACAGGCTAAGTCTCAACCCGGCAAAGACAAAAACTATGGTGATAAGTGGTTCTAGAAGTACGGAGGTTTTTCTCCCAAAAACTGTATCAAAAATGTATGGAGCACTTCGTGGACTAAGTCCCACGTCAAATTACCTGCCAACTTACGTTAAGTTAAAACTTGTTAAGTCCTTTGTATTGCCTATCATCCTTTATGGTTGCGAAATATTTTCCAACATGGACCATGAGTCTAGAAGAAAACTCACAGTAGCCTATAATAGTTGCGCAAGATACATTTTTTGTATCAACAGACATGAACACATTTCTGACTACAGTAAACAAATAAACGGCTGCAATTTAATGGCGTTCCTAAAATACAGAACCATACTATCATTACACAATATTATTACAACCCAAAAACCGGATTATCTATTTGAGAAAATATGTACGTTTTGCAAGAAATCATGGGGCCATGCAATTAATTACTCCCAGGTGTAAGTATCTTAATACATCTCGTCAATTTTTCGTGCATGTGATTCAGCTTTGGAATCTTTTACCCCTGGAAATTAGTTAATAGGGCATTCCATAAGCGAGTTGTACGGCTTAGGAACGAATCACGATATTTCAGAGTACGTCCGAAAGTGGGGTTGAGGGTATACTGATGAGCATTCATAGCGAGAAGTGTGTTATGGTTAAAAGTTAGAAGAGGTGAAATGCTACTGCCAATTTCTGTGGAGCACTGGTGGTGAAAATAGCGATACAACAAGGTGAAACAGGAGACATTACGTCTGTGTCGAATGACTGTGTAATATTGTCATCACCTATGAGTTTTATTCCGCGGTTTTTGTTCCTATCTAGCAAGTGCAAAGAGGTCTTAGGGCATTTGATCAGATATGGGCAATGTACTCCAATTTTGGGCGGATAAACGCCTTATATATTGAGGCCAGTTCAGAGCCTTACATCGCTTGAGGAAACCAAGATATTTCGCAGAGTTTTTGGCGACACCGGATATGTGTTCATTCCAACGTAAGTTGTCATTGACACACATACCGAGATAGGAAAGTTTTTCGATTTCGACGATGCAAGTGCCATTCATGGATAATGGCTGGGTGTTTAAATTTCGCTTTAACGACAGCAGACAGCATTGTGCTTTGGAAGCATTAAATTCTGCTCTGTTGAGCAGTTGTTGGTTATGTTGTTAATATCGAAACTTAATGAGCTTAACATACGCTGCCGTTCCCGTTCTACATCCGAAGAGCAGGGACGTGAGTCCGGAAACGAATATGAAAACCAGAGAGTACTGTCGTCAGCAAAGGAATATATTGGATTAGAAGTGGCAGACAAGAGATCATTGATGAAAATTAAAAAGAGTGTCGGAGACAGAACGGAGCCCTGAGGCACACCAGCATTTATTTTGTGAATATCAGACTTGAAACCGTCCAAAACAACTTGAATTGAACGTTCCGAAGAAGAGAGTCGTCGATCACAAATGCACATAGTTTCGACAAAAGAGCGTGATGTTAGACTCTGTTAAATGCCTTAGAAATACCAAGTGCAACTATCTTGCTTTCGCCAGATTGGTGTAGACTTTGGTCCCACTTTTCGGTGAGACATGCCATCAAATCACCAGTGGACCTGTTGCTACGAAAACCGTACTGCTGGTCATTGAGTAGTTTTCGTGTCTCGAGATGTTTCATGAGCTGACGATTTATCAGCGTTTCCATGACCATGAAAATGGATTCATCCCATTGAAGATTCGACGTACTCAAATGTCGACGGAGACAAAGCACAATCCAGAAGTGTTGAACTGGCCGCAAAGATTACGGCAAGCAGATTATCCTTGCCCAAAGAGCCGACAGCTGGAATGTCATTGTAAATGAGCGTTGGGATGGAGGGTGAGGCAGGATTTCTAATATTTTTAACAAACGACCAAAAATGTTTAATATCTTTGGGACATTGTAGTATTTTTTGCCTCAGTTTTTGGTCGTATTGAAATTTCACGTGCTTAAGAAAGGTGTTGAAGTCATTTCTGGCTCGTTTGAAGTTTTTCGGTTTTCCTCTTTCGAATTGGCCTTGTTGGACCGAAAAAACATTTCTCTAACCCTGACGGCCTCTTTACAGCTCGAGTCGTACCATGCCTTTTCTTTAGGTTTGACATTCTTCATCCGATGAGGGATAAAGGATCTCATTCCCAAGAGAATAATGTCTGTGATCAGCAGCATCCAGGTCGTTTTCGAGGGAATATAACGATCAGTTAAAATTTCTAAAGAAAATGTTAAGTCCGATTCAATTGGCTTTCTCTTATTGCCATACGGTTCTTTTAGGAATTTTTTTCTCTAACTGTGTACGAGAAATTAGCCGATACGACACAATGGTCCGACGAGCCTTGGGGGGAGTGCACATCAACGGTGTACTTATAAGGGGGAGAGGTTAAAAACAAGTCCAGGGTGTTGGTGGTATGACTATCAACGTCTGGTATTCCCGTGGGCTTATTTACAAGCTGCATTAAGTTGTTTTCCGCAGCAAAGATCTCAACACACCGTCCTTCGGGTGTTGTCTGTCCAGAATGTCGAAGCCACCCAGAATTGTGTATATTGAAGTCGCCGTAATAACGATTTCAGTATGAGGATACAGGGATAGAATTCTTTGAATGGAGTCAGACAGCGCATCAAGCACGTTAAACGTCGAATTACTGTCCAGTGTGGGGCTTCTGTAGATAAAGCAGTAGTGAATAATTTGCATACGGAGATGGAATTTTAACCACATGAAATTGAATTCCTGGTTGGAACAGGGACTACATTGTGGTGGAGTTTGGTAAGCTACATCACTACGTACGTAGATTGCGAGACCGCGGTGAGAGAAGAATAATGGCACTAGTTCATAGCCAGGTAGCCTCAGACCAGAGTGATCTGAGAGGTGTATTTCACTAAGTGCCAAAACGTGGACGTACGCAGAAAAGTGATTACTCTTTAGCCCGCATATATTTGCTGTGTCCACTCTAAATTCCCGAGTCATTACAAGTTGTTACATATTATAGTGTTCTACGAGTTTTTGCAAAAAGAACTCATATGCAGTTTTAACCGCAGTAGCGATTATCTGTAGTTATTCTCCGTCGAATTTCCATCAAGGTGTCGTTGGTGATCCGAGGTAGATGATCTTTTAAACTACCTGAAGGATGTGTCTCTCGATAGTGATAGTATTTGTCAACTGTTGCTCGATAAGATATATTTTATCACACGAGTACATTCTTTAAGGTCAATTGTTTCAGCATCTTCCTCAATCGTTTTCTATTACGGTGTCCTGGGAACGAGCAAGGACATGATGATTGGATCAGCTTTTCTGAAATCGCGATGTCCGCCACCGGTGTTTAGGGTTCGATGAATTTAGCCGTATGCGACTATGAGTCGATAAACAGATGAGATGGGTCGTATCGGGAGTATGAGTATATGCGTAACCCATTTCTAGGGTTGATATTGTTGCAAACACGTCTTTTTCAGTAAACGAAAAAATAGGGAATTGATTTGTGGCATGAGGGGCAGATGATAGAAATGAGGTTCTTCTAGCTGTATGCATTCTTTCATCTTTTCAGGTTTGGCAAGTGCTCTGGTGCATAGTCCCTACCAAAACATTTCTTCCAATATTCAAAAGCTTATGCCAAACCTATGGAAAGTAATCAAAGTCGAGATTGGGTTCTCTGAATGTCCGCAGGTTTAGGATATTCGATGCATGTCATGACATCAGTCAGCACGTTATCCATTTGGTTATGAGAAACAATTCATCATCATCATCAAACAATTCATACTCGTGTGCCAAATTAGCTGTCGATTCGTGAAGACTTTTCCTTACCGCTTCTGGCATTTAACCCACCAAGTGCAATTACAAATTCGCACAGACACCGAGGGCTACGTCCGTAAATGATGAATTTTTCAACCTCGTCGGAAAGGGCGTGTACACATAACTACACTCGGGGTACTTATCGGGTCGAAATCAATGACCTTTATTTTCAATTTTATAACCGACCTGATACTTTTCCTATTGTTCAGGTCAAGTCAACAACAGTGGATCGATATTTACTTGCCATGCTCCTTGGAGCAGTGGTGACCGCCTCTGATGAAACGAAAAAGTTCCTTCAATATCGCGTCATTATCATTAAAAAGTATGCTTGGAAAAGCATGCCAAAGGGACATCGAGCACATGATTGTTGATTTTACAAAGGAATGAAAAAAAAGAAGACAAACAACCGATAGGTCCTCCAATAGAATTTATATGTCTCCATGTCTGCTAGCGGAACTTTCCGGATGGTCGTTATAAATTATATTTCCTTACAGAATGTATATAACTATTACTATAGTTATTTGTTACTTAAAATCAATCCTATTGTCATTAGTAATCCTGTTCCCATTGTTTTTTTTTGCTAAATTAATTCACAAGAACTTTGTTTGAATTTTGTGCCTCAATGTCGTCGGTAGTAATACGTGCGGTATATTAAAGGCATTTCTGCTTCAGGAAAGGTCATGAAGGTGGAACATGAAATTCATTGTTGTCTGAAGGATACAAATTCAACTTACGTAGTTGAAGTTCGTGTTCCGGAATAGTTACCACCTCCGAATTTTTAAAAACACTCTGACACAATAGAATTTTTTTATTTGGGGAGTTTTCACTATTATTTTTAGCGTAGTACAATAATGTGTAAGTGCAATGCAAAAAGTGAAGCACAAATTTGAGTGGATTTCAAAGAAGCAATTTACTTTTAAAAGTATTTTTAACCGAAATATCTAAGCGGAGAATAAGGAAGTTATTAATAAAGGTTCCCGCTGGCAGAACTTTAAGAAAAAGTCTACAGGTTATATTTATTTACAATAATTAAACCAGTGTTTTAAAGAAGAGCAATAAATTTTTAAAAATTATTCCTTCTGAAATCTGTCGACCGTATCCCGTGCAACGGGCTGGAGAAGCGATGGTAGAATGTTATTATTTCTCGAACAATTATCTTTTAGTTTAGCAATGTATGGTGGATTTGATAAACAATCATTTATCATGCGTCGACAACAATTACCTCGAAAATTTTCCAGAAAATAAGGTACAATTATGCAATGGACTGATAATTCAAACCAAACGGTTACTTTGGTGCTGTGGAGTAGCTGTTGAGGTCTGTTTTTGAGTATTAGAGCAGCCGCCCTCTTACGCACGGACTGACGCGGATTATTGCGCAAATTGTGGTTGACCGTGGCTCAAGTGGCAGTGGACTGGTTTCCAAATCGGAAGGTTCGGTGTTCGAATCCCAGCCTCGCCCGAAAGACAAATACATTTTTTCAGTTAACGAAAATCAAGTAAGATGAGTAGTTGACTAGAAATCAACAACAAGCCAGCCTCCACTAAGAATTTAGTCTCCCCATTAAATGTTGGATATGTCACCTATGGAGCGAAATAACCACTGAGGCCAAACATCTTTCTTTCTCTCTCTATCCCATTTTCCAAAAAAAACCTAACACTTGCTCAGGCACTTTAAGTGTATTCATAACCACTTGAATGTTAAGGGGGGAAGGTCGCTGAAAGAAGTAAATTTTTAAGGATTTTGAAGTCAGTGAAAAATTCGTAGCCAAATTCCTTTAATTTTGCCATCGTTTTCATCGACTTGTGACACGGTGCATTGTCTTGATGAAACAGCACTTTCTTTTTCTTCAAATGCGGTTTTTCTGCGATTTCGTCCTTCAAATGCTCCAACAACGTAATGTAATAGTCGCTGTTGATAGTCTGCTCCTTTTGGAGATAGTCGATGAAAATTATTCCATGTGCATCCCAAAATACGGATGCCATAACCTTGCCAGCCGACTGTTGAGTTTTTGGTCGTTTTGGACGAGGTTCGTCGCCTGCTCGCCACTCACCTGACTGCCGAATTGACACTGGTGTGAAGTGATGGAGTCAAGTTTTATCCATTGTCACATACCGACGCAAAAATTCGGCTTTATTGCGGTTGAACAGCTTTAAACACTCCTCTGAATCATCAACACGTTGTTGTTTTTGGTCGACTGTGAGCAAACGCGGCACCTACTTTGAACAGAGCTTTCGCATGTCCAAATATTCATGTATGATATATCCAACACGTTTTTTTGATATCTTCAGAGCCTCATCTATCTCGATCAACTTCACTTTACGGTCATTCGTAATCATTTTGTGGACTTTTTTGATGTTTTCATCTGAAACAGCCTCTTTTGGACGTCCACTGCGTGCATCATCTTTGGTGCTTGTATGACCACTTTTAAATTTTTCATTCCACTTATCAAGACATTTCTTTGCATCGGCTGCATTTTTTCCCATCAAAAAGCAATTATAAGTCAACACACGAAATTGCTTTGAATCCATTTTTTTCACAATAACAAAATTTTTTCACAAAAGTTGCTTCACTCACAATACTATATCTCGAGAACTAATCGTCCGACAGCTGTCAAATTTATACACGTATCTTTTGAAGGTTGGGACTGACTGAAAATGGTATGGATTTAGTTGAAGTGGTGCCCTCTCTTAGAAACAGCCCATGTGTTTGAGTATAGCCAAAAATGTCAAGAAAATCTCCTCAAAATTTTAGAACGATCGGACAATTATTTTTTATAGTTATGTTGCATGCCGTTATGAAAAATACAGTTTCGAGAAAAAGCGATTTAAAGTTTTCGGAGCAAAAAAACCGAAAATTTTTCGACTTACCGATCGGCCATTCCAGGGGCATACAAAATTCCTTCTGATTCTTCGTAAAATTCATCTTGAGCTGCTCTTCCTTGTTTACGAAGTGCACGGGCTTCTTTGTTCTGTTAAGAAAAGGAGCAGGCCGATTGGAACCGCCTGCTGTGCGCTCTAAAATCGAGCGTGCACCTGGAGCCGAAAATACGCTGCCATTTTGAAACGAATAAAGATTTTGCTTTGAAATTTTAAGGAGACATTCATGTTGTAGAATAGGTAGAAACATTTTTAAAAAATAATAAAACAAACAAAATTTCGGGACTTTCCCCTCGATGTTGTCATCAGTCTTTGACGTTGGGCTGGGTTAGGCTGTTTGCTGGTGAACTTGTTGTCCGGAATCTCCACATCCACGTTCGAATCAAATCTTCAATCGCAAACAAAAAATTTAACGTGCACAAGAATCATTAGCCTTAAAAAACG
Organism: Volucella bombylans; assembly: GCA_949129095.1. Lineage (NCBI taxonomy): Eukaryota > Metazoa > Arthropoda > Insecta > Diptera > Syrphidae > Volucella > Volucella bombylans. The sequence goes on from OX422144.1 coordinate 161,062,036, forward strand.
CTTCGATTGCGAACGCACGTTGTTCGCCCATCCACTGCTACATCGTGACTAAGTATCCCGCACGAATTGAACGCGACCCTCTAATTGCATTAGAACAATTCGAAAATTAAATCCTCCCACCGGATACCCTGTACTTTGTATGTTCACCGCGAGCCTTGATTACCGCTTGAATTCTGCGTGGGATAGAATTTATTAAACTTTGACAGTATTCATTTGTTGTCATTTTCCACGCAACCTTAATTGCTGTCATAAATTCTTCTTTGCTCTTGTTTGCTCGATACTACAATATTTTGGGCTTTAAAAGTGCTCAGCAGTTCTCATCGCGGCTGTTTCCAGGCCAGCAAGGTGTTTTCAACCCGATACTTGTTACAAAATCTTTCACATGATAGCACAAAAGATCCTGAATTATGTATCGGGTTTTCCAATAAAGACTTGACAACTTTTTTTTTTTTAAATAAAACGCAAACCATTTGAGAAGTACAATCAAAACATTTATGAATGGAACTCGACCACCGCGGGCACTTTTGCAGCGGTCGATTCGTTGAATCCAATTTTCAACGACTCGACCACACATTTCGGCTGAAACGGCCGCTATTTCGTGTTCAATGTTGGCTCTGAGCTCTTCCAACGTCGTCGGCGTGTTGGCATAAACCAATGACTTAACGTAGCCCCACAGAAAATAGTCAAGCGGCGTTAAATCGCACGAACGAGGCGGCCAATCGACTGGCCCATGTGTTGAGATAAAACGATAACACGCTCACCATACTTACTCTTCAATAAATCGATTGTAGCGTGTGCTGTGTGACTTGTGGCATCATCCTGTTGAAACTACATGTCATCAAAAATAATCGGTTATCATGGCGCTATAACGCTGACCATTCACAGTAACGTGCCGATCGTTATCGTCGACGAAAAAATATGGCCCAATAACGCCGCCGGCATGCAAACCGCACCAAACAGTTATTTTTTGTGAATGAAGTGGTGATTCATGAAGTACATGTGGATTTTCACCCGACCAATAACGCATATTTTGCTTATTGACGAACCCATTGAGCCAAAAATGAGCTTCGTCACTGAAGATGATTTTGCGATGGAATTCATCATCTTAGCGCATCTTCTCCAGAACCCAATCGGAGAACGTACGTCGCTTCAAATGGTCCATCGGCTTCAATTCTTGAGTCAGCTTGATCTTGTATGGCTGTAAACCAAGATCCTTACGCAAAATACACCATAATGTGGTCTGAGCGATGCCCAATTCTTGAGAATGCCGTGGAATTGACTGATTTGGATCGTTTGCTACAGACGCCTGAACGGCAGCGACATTTTCAACACTTCGACCAACCTGTTATCTCACTGACACGGCAACATCACACAACGAATATGTAGACTCAAATTTTTGCACTAAACTTGTTATTGCCTGTCTACTAGGGCGAGAATTACGACCGAAAATTGGAGTTAACGCTCTTAAAGTTGCAGTTACCGACTCCGAATTTCGGTAGAAAATTTTTATAATTTGCAGACGTTGCTCGTTTGTGTACTTTACCATGATGAAAATGTTGAGTTTACTAAATAAATTGACAGTGACAATTTGATGATTAGTGAAAGAGTGCGTTCACAAATTAAATTCAAAGTTGTCAAGTCCCTATTGAAAAACCCTTTATAAATGACGCCATTTAGTTTTTAATGTTCCATCGATTTTTGTAAGGAAGGAACTCATGCTTTTAGCTCGATAACAAGGTGGAGAGTCATCTTGAAAGATAGGATCAATTGTTACTGGAAACAGAGCATCTATGCAAGGCACCAAATGATATGTTATGATGTTTGTGTAGCTGCCTGCGTTCATTGAGTCGGTGCAAAACACTAATTCACCTTGTCCGAAAAATTAAATGCAGCCCCATATCTTAAAACTTAGAAGAAATTTGTTTGCTGAGTACTGGATACCATCTGATGAGTAGAGGTTACATTTAACATACTTTCGTCAGCAAAGATAATATTTTTCTAATCATTTTCGGTCCAATTTTGAGAAGCTCTGCAAAATTCCAACCTTGCGGCTTTAATTTTTAATGTCAAAGACGCTACCAATCGGAATGAATTTCAACCTTTCATGTTTCTTCAAAAAAACACTCGAAAATTCGCTTGCTTTGCCGATTTCCTTCGATATTCGTTTTAATATTCGGTCTTCCCCTTTGGTTCGACTGACGTTCCGTACATGTATATTTTTTGGCTGCGTCCAATTCTCTTAGAAATATCCCGGACTGAGACCCCGTCACTGTTTAAAAATTCAGTAAAACACTTTTGTTCAGTAGAGAGTTGTTTATCTATTTTGACTACTCGTACACTGCAGTAAAAACGAAACTGAACTGAACTAAACTTCAAATAATGGAAAGAGACACATGCATGGACATTTATGCAGATGGAGACCAGTGAAAGAATAAATCACCTCCACTACTTTAAGGTTTTGTGAAATGTCAGACTGGTAACCTTTTTGTGTCCACTTGCCTAAAGAGTTGGAGTATGTAGGGTAAGAGGACAACCCTCATACATTTTCGACAAGGTTTTGGTTTTAGGCAAGACATTTTTTAATTTCGTATAACCTAATGGTTTTTGAGTAATCGTCGAAGTTTTCAAGCAATGCACACAATTTTTTCTGCATGGAAATATGCAAGCAGCGAAAACATGATATCAATATGGGTTGGCGCGGGTCCGCCACGTCATGCTGCTGCATCATTAAGCAAACAAATTGAACTCAATCGAACAGCTGTGCCACACGGTTATACGAGTAATAATGATTTAAATAAAAAAAAAAGCTAACCCTTGAGAAGTCAAAGGGCTTCAAGATGTAATCATTCTACAACAGAGAATATTAAATTCGTTTGACGAGCGAAGTTTGCTTAATAAATTAGTGAAGCTTTTCAAAATTTATTTCCTTTGACGACATCATAATTAACAGAATGAAACTGAATACTACTTGTGTGAGTTGTGTGAGAACAAGAAAACATTGCGCAGCAACGATTAAACTTTAAACGTTAATAATTACTTAAGATCGACCCACACTTGTGGAAAAAACTTTAACACCAATTTGTGCTGCTGTTAAATTTCAATTGCTGGCCAAAGGAAAGGACAAAATCTACACGCGCTTGTACGAGTTCATACTCGTATTTGCAATTAAAAATACGAAACCGGTTTGTTCAGTGCAAAAATACGCGACTGCCTCTCCGCCCCCGCCCCTATTTTAAATTCAAACGATAAATGATGTTTAATAAATTTTGTTTTTGTTTTTTTTTTTGTTGTCGCTGCTGTCGTATCGTTTGAATTGTGAGTGCTGAGAGTAGTCGTATGTAAGCAGTAATTTTGAGCAGTGGTGGGCTAGTTAAGCTAGCCTTAGTCAGGCAGTATCATTGGAATTCAATGGCAAATGCGGTGGAGCACTTCCATCACTCTAATTTGTATAAGGATTTCTCAATTATAGAATTAAACTTGACACCAGTGTGAATGAACCGCACCGCTGCTGTTTGCTAAAGAGAGCGGTTGTGACGGAGAACAGAACAGAACAGCACAGTACAGGGCAATGGTATTTATTATGGAACTTGAAATAAAATTGTTGTTTTGTGTTGTTGTTTTGATGTAGGTAGCACGCTTCTTTAGCAGACCAAGCCAGGCCAGCCCAGGCCAACCAGTGAATAAACGGGTTTCGTAATTTGCCTTAGAGCTCGGGGCTGTGCTTTTTGTGGTGAGTCAGCTGCTGCTGCCACTAGGCCATACCCGTACTCATACCCGTAGCTGTAGTCGTCGTACATAGTTGTAGTCGTATGTGTCCTACTTTTGTTTTGTTTTTTTTTTTAATTTTTTATCGGTTCTACCTATATTCTATGCACACATATAACTTGTGTTGTTGCATTGCTTTTGACTTCCATTCGCCTGTGTTGCGGGTATTTCTACGTGTTTGCCGTAGATTTTGTATTAGTCAGATGTTTGTTCTATTTAAAAACAAAACAAAGAAAGACGACCTAATGATGTCTGCTTTTCTTCACCGACGTGATTGGAAACTTAGATGAAGCTATTCTGTTTTGAATCAACTGCTGAAATTAAGCTCCACTTTATAATGTGACTTGGTTTGTGAAAATTGTATGATGGTGCAGACGGGTAACGTACACTCATGAACTTGCCGGCTGCTTTTTTTTTATTAAAAAACCAGTGCACTCAATACACGTTGCATGGTGGTCAACAATAGTGCTTATGAATATCAACTGTGGTGCTGTGCATTTAGCTTTGGAGATAAATTGAGCTAAACTGAGGATTGAGTCACCTACAATGTTGTAATGAAAGAAAACAGATTTTTCCTAATGAACCTAGATTGGAAGCGAATAGTAGAAACGTATGTTGGGATAACAGTTTTTACATGTCGTCGTCTAATGAGCAAGTCGAATTCTTAAATGCAAATATTTTAAATCTCTATGACACACACGTAGCCTTGAGAAGCAAGACCATCAAGGAATAAAGTAATCCATGGTTTGCCAGTCAAATACGTTCCTTAATGCAGCAGCGCGATAGAGCTTACAACAGTTGGAAGCGATATCGGCTTCCAGAACTGCGGCAAATGTACTGTTCACTTCGCAACAAAGTTGTTACAGAGATCCGTTCCGCCAAATCTTGTGTGTATGCGGGCAAGCTGAACACCCGCTTAAGTGGTCGACAGTTGTGGAACAATTTACGCGGGATAGGTGTTGGCAAGGCAAAGTGTAATTTGGCAGATAGTAATGACAGCATTGATTTCAATTCTGGAATTGCTTGTCTCTGGTTGGCTGTTAGTTATCAAAGTCGATAGTGCTGATGTGGTAGGAAGTATACTCTAAATAAAGTCAAATGCCATTGGGTTAGACAAAATGTACCCTATATTTCTAAAGCTACTCCCACCAATCATACTGCCTTTTATCGCCTTTATTTTTAACACTATTTTGACAAAAGCAGAGTAGGTACTCTACTCAGTGGAAATTGGCGAAAATTATACCTATTCCCAAAAGTGCTAAAGCTGATGAGTTTAGACAAATTTCAATTCAGCCCTTTTTGAACGTACCACCTTGATCAAAAAGGTTCCGGAATAACCACCGTATGGCGCTCCCATTGTTCCGATTTGAGGTCTGTTTTTTTTTTTTTTTTTTGTTAAGTTGGTAAATCTGTTGTTGACATTCATTCTAAATCTTAGCGTCATAGCTTGAAATTTGCAAAAGTTACGTAGCCAAGAGTACATCTATCTCTGTGTGTGTTTGCGATTTTTTTACAATTTTAGAAATGAATTTAAATTTGCAACAACGAACTTGTATTACATTTTGCGTAAAAAACGGATTTAACGGTGCGTGAACGTTGGAAATATTGGAAAAGTGTTTCGGCAACGATTCTCTAAAGAAAACGGTCGTTTACCAGTGGCACGAGCGGTTCAAAAGTGTTTGTGAGTCAATCGAAGATGATGAACGCAGTGACAGACCATCGACATCGAAAACCGACGAAAACATTGCTGGAGTAAAGGAAATGTTGGTCAATAACAGCAAATTAACCATCAGATAGCGGAAGACTTGAACATTGCCTATGGATCCGTCCAAGATATTTTGGTTAATGATTTGGGTTTCCGTCGTGTAGCAGCAAAGTTGGTGCCAAAAGACCTCAATTTCATGCAAAAAAGAGACCGTGTTGACGTCGCAAAAGAGATGATTTGCGAGGCTGAATCCGATCCCACATTCATCAAAAAGATCATTACTGGAGACGAGACGTGGGTTTATGAGTCCGACACGCAATCCAGATATCAAACTCGTGGAGTTTGAACCATGATAACGCACCGTCGCACAGTGCCATCATTATTCGTAATTTTTTGACGATAAATGCAACAAATACCATCCAAGAGCCACCGAATTCACCTGATTTGGCTCCCAGTGACTTCTTTCTGTTCAATCGAGTTAGAAAACCACTACGGGGAATGCGTTTCAGCAGCCGAGAGGAAGTAATGGAAAAATCGCAGGAAGCACTGATGGATACCGAAAACCGAATATAAAAAAATGTTTCGAGGATTGGATCAAGCGCTGGCATAAGTGTGTTGCAGTCGATGGGGATTACTTTGAAGGGGATAATATAGATTTAGATGAATAAACTTGTATGGAAACTTGTTGATCATTTTGCAAAAACAGATGAGCACATATCTTAAACACAATAACATGCTAATACCAAAGCAATCTGGTTTTCACAGTTGTATTACTGCCCTGTTCTTGGGGTTCCTAAACTTTTCCAAGGCATTTGACATGGTTGATCACAGTAACTTATGTATACAGCTCATTCGACAATATAACTTTTCATTAGGTGCAGTAAAGTTGCGTACTTAAACAACAGAATGCAATCAGTTCAGCTCAATGGCAATGTAACCGATTTTGTTCCAACTGTTAGTGGTGTCCCTCAAGGTTCTATACTTGGCCCCCTATTGTTCTCATTATATGTAAATGAGCTTACATCCATTACAAACAACTGTTCGTCACATATGTTCAAATGTATATGAGTTGTCCACTTGGTTTAATTGAGAACGGAGTTTGAAGATCTTGAGGAAATTTCACGTTGGTCTGAACTTAACGGATTTTCTTTAAACGCTAAGAAATCGAAGTGCCTAGTCATATCAAAGAAACCACTGGATCTTTCGTATTTTCCACATATTTTGTTGAAAAGCTCCGCAATAGATTATGTTGAGACTGCAAAGAATCTTGGGGTCACTTTTAATCGCAAGTTAACTTGGGAAAATTACATCAGGGCTGCCGTTGGAAAGGTATATGGGGTGTTACGTAACTTATGGGTAACACAGTCTTTTACTCTAATTAAAACGCGATTGATGTTAGCTAAATCTTTGGTTATTCCTATTTTACTCTACGGATGTGAAATCTTTTGTAGCTGTGACTCGATCAGTAACAATGCTTAATGTTGCTTTTAATAGCACAATACGTTATGTTTTCGGGCTACGTAAATATGACAGAGTAGGTAGTTATTCTTTTCGTTTGCTTTTGAGAGCTATCTCAAGTTTCGCACTCTAGCCCTGCTATCGAATATTCTCGTAACACACCAACCATTATACTTATACGAAAAGACTCGATTTGCCTCTTCGCACAGGTTTGGTCAATTAATTCACCCCCAATACACATCTCTTACATCAGAGCGTCAATTTTTCGTAAATTCAGTCCGATTGTGGAATTCACTACCGCGAAATTTAAGAACTAATTTAGGTACAAGCACAACAAGGCCTAAAAGGGAATTTCGCATCTATTTCTGTACAAATCTGTAAATACATTTTTCGAAGCAATTAATACATACATAATTATTATGAATTGTAATCTGTACCTACATTTATTTATTTTTTTGTTAAGTTTTAATTAGCTTTTCACTATCTTATAAGATATTGTATCTTAAAGTGTATAAGCATTACAAATAAATAAATAAAAGAACTCTGAAGTAATGGTATTTTACTTCAGTTTATGTCCTTTTTCCTCTTCTGAGCTATATGGGTTTAACTGCGTTCTTAGTGGCGACTTTTATTTATGTCGTTGTAGATCGAAGGAGGTCGTTATATTTAGGACATCATTATGTTAAAGCACAACCGTAGTTCTCGTTGATTTGACTAGAATGCTAGCCCCTTGGTACTCGTACTCGTAGTTGGAATTTTATGCTACATAAAGAAATTTATTCATATAAATACATAATTGCCCAACGACCATTACTGTGAGGTAGAGAATGCACATACCATCTGCAGTGGTAGTTGAATTTTACACTTCAGGTATTTTTGTTTGCAGTCATTCGTAAACGCTTTCGTTCGTTCTACCTTTTGCTAGAATTTTTGAAATTCGTTTCTGCTGTAGAATGTAGATGTTTTTTTTTTTTTTGTAAGAAGCTGCATTTCTTCTCTTCTATTAGTGTTCGCTCTCCCATATTCTTTATCAAACGAGTGTTTCCACAAAGCCTTCACAGAATATTCACTAGAATTGTGACCAGCTATCAGTTTTTTTTTTAGGAATGATCTTATGTGTAGGATAATATAATATAGTATTACTATACCTGGCGACGCGAATTACTTGGCCAACCGTTTCATCTTCTTTACCGAGAAAACGTGAAGTTGCAGAGTTGCATCAGTTCCTTGCTTGGCTTCTGAATGTGATTGTCTGAGTCTATGGTGGGCAATCAGTGCTGGGAGTTGGTCTTATCAATCATCATTCATAATTGCTTTTGTATATATTAAGGTGGGCAAACTTCAGCTTCGTTATGAGAATATTTCTACTCGTTGTGAAGGCAATTAGACTGAATCCGGAAAATGTTGAAGGTGGTGTCGTGTGGGATATACGAGTGCTTTGCGATTAAAGAAGATGATCTCTTTACGTACGGTTACTGTGCATGCGTCGTCTGAGAAACAAACTTTTGTGGGAATAGATGCACATGCACTGTAACCAATCCCACGACAATAAAATATTGTTCTATAGTGAGAGCCACGGTTTGAAAGAATACCATATGCATATTGCCAAAGACTTACCCAGTTTTGCATTAACGACGTCGGGGAGGTTTTAACGTTGTGTCTGGGGAATAATTCGATTATCTTCATTTAAATTAAACGACATTTGACTTAGGCTTTATTGTTTTATTATTTTATTGAATTTACGTTTTACAGCATTATGAGGTGTGAATTAATGCAGATTAATAATTAAATTCCAGAGCAGCTACGAGTATGACACATTTCATCTAGAGATCGATTGTGAATGCGAGGGCTTTATGATAAGTACCCATGTTTACCGACTGATGCTAAATGTGTATGCCATCATACAGCGCCATTTTTACAACCATGACTGTCAAAATTTCAGACAGATGTATCGAGTAGTTTTGTTTCGACAGCTGTTGAAAGTCATCAAGTTCGTGTTTATTTGCAATCATGGAGAAAGAGCAATATCGATCAGTGATTCGATTCCTTTTTTGGATGGGAAGACGTGTGAGGAGATCAAAGTGAAGTTGCATGCAGTTTATAAGGACCAAACACCTTCGATGACTACCATTAAATATTGGTTTAATGAATTCAAGCGTGGCCAAACATCCGTTTTTGATGAAGAGCACCCAGGCCGTTCGATGTAGGTGACTACGGAGGATATGGTTAATAAAATCAATGATATCGTGTTAGCAGATCGTTGGGTGAAGGTCAGAGAGATTGCTGACATTTCAATTGAACGCATACAAAATATCCTACACGAAAAGTTGGGCATGAGAACGCTATCGTCGGGACAGGTGCCGTGTTGACAACTTCGGAGCACTATTTGGACATGTTTAAGCGCAATCCGAAAGAGTTTCTATCGCGTTTCGCGACTGTTGACGAAACATGGATCCATTACTACACGCCAGAAATGAAAGAACTGTGAAAACAGTGGATTTCACCTGGCAAAACTGCTCCAAAGAAGCGAAAACGGTTTCAAAAGTCATGCTCACCGTTTTTTGGGATTCGCAAGGCATCATCTTTACCGACTATTTGGAGAAAGGAAGGACAATCACGGGGCAGTACTATGCTTATTTATTGGACCGATTCGATGCTGAATAAATAAAAAAAATGGCCCCCCTTGGTAGAAAAAAGTCCTTTTTCATCATGACAACGCACCTGCTCACTCGTTCGCCACAGCAAAACTGGTCGAATTACGCCACGAATTGCTGCCTCACACTACCTCCTCCAAATTTGGCCCCTTGTGATTTTTTTTTGTTTCCAAACATTAACAAATGGCTTGGCGGAAAGTGATTCACGTCAAACGATTAAATCATCGCCGAAACAGAGGCCTATTTTGCGTAGTTCGACAAGTCATATTTTTTGAATGGCTTGAAAAAGTTAGAATATCGCTGGACTAAATGTGTTCAGCTGAAAGGAGACTATGTTGAAAAATAAATAAAACAAATTTTTAATGCGTTTTCTTGCCAAACACAGGTACTTATCATACAGTCCTCGTACAAACCGCTTGACCATATGTCTTGTTTATAGCTCTACATCAGTAAAGACATAATGCTGTCAAGGATGAAATCTATCCATCGTACTTTCCTTATGTTTAACTCTCTCTTCTAGGGACTTAAGAGGTTATACGCGAGAACGAAAAAATACGTTTTTTTCTGAAAATGTATTTTATTTTACAAAAACAAAAAATATAGGTGCATTTAGTGGCAACATCTAAGTTTAGAATGGGACTAATGATTTGTAAAAATATCGATCTGGTGTGCTCCTGCAGACGATCTCCTGAAGTTCCTGCAAAAAAAAAAGGTGTTCGGCGGTGATCACGATATTTCCGGTATAGTTCATCTGAAATAAAAAAACCCGAAAGATTCTTTTAGTGGATGGATGAAACTAGGTATTGATCGAAGCAATAATCGACAAAAATAGAAATAGTTATCCGAAATCTTATTCCTTCGATCAGTACCTGAGGAATATATCTGAGAAGGTTGTGTTAAAATTTCAGGCCGATCGGTTGAGCCGTGTTTTTTTTTATAAATCTTGATCATCGACTTCGAAAACATAGTTTTGAGAGAAGTTGTCGGAAGAAGTTTACACATAGAAACATTTTTTTGTAACTTACATGGAGTCATCTATTCCTGGGCCATAAGATGGAGCCTCCGTAGCATCAGCAGCTTCTAGTACCTCAAGTTGATGTTGTCTACGATTCATTCTTCTTTTTTCGCGTACTCCCATGCGCTCTCAAGTCAGACATCATGATGCGCTCTGCATCCTCGCTTTGCATTATACCCAATGTTTGTTTTTTTCTTCTGCAGTGTTCTACGAAAAGTTTAGTAAAGTTTCGCTCTCTTCTACTGCGAATTTTCCATTCCAGCTATTCTCAGGCCGACGTAAGGTGTGAACTACAAAATCAGTTCCAAGGTAAACAGGAGTTTTTAAAAATAGGAATTTCTTGCGAGGCCATCCATTGGTAATTACATGCGTCAGAAAGGACAGGCGGAGTTATTGCGTCTGAAGTGAAAGTATTTGTGTCATCGATCAATCATTTCTCAGAATTCAACATTCGATTGACATTAATGAAGCCGTACAGAACAAAAACTTCCTTTACAACATTGTGACTGGGGATGGTGTTTTCAAGATGATCCAGAAACCAAGTGGAAGACGCCAGACGAGCTAATACCCAAAAAATCTCGTTTGCAGAACTCAAAATTGAAGATAGTCTTGATTTGGTCTTATGACTCCAAAGCCATTGTCCAAAGAGTACCTTCCACCGGGTCAAATAAGTAACTTACAATTTTATCTTGTTGTTTTGAAGCATCGTATTCAGCCAGAATATCGCACAGAAGGAAGTTGGTGGGTGTTACACTGTAATGCGCCATTTCATCTATCAATACTTGTGACCGATTTTTTGGCTAAAAATCGCATTTTAACTGTCAACCACTGTATTCGAATGTTTTGGCACCGTGCGATTTTTAGTTTTTCGGAAAAATCCATTTGCCGATGAAAGGAAAGCATTTTGTGGACGTACATATATAGAAGTGATCCACAAAATTTGTGCCGACATCCTGAAGAACATCCCTGCCGATGATCTACAACACTCATTCGAAATGCTTTTAGACCGCGCAAATCGCTATATTGAGTCGGAATATTTTGAATAAAATAATCCGTTTTCTTTATTGTTCTTATTTTTAAAAAGTTCTGTTTACTTTGGAGCGCATCTTGCATGAGTTTACCAGTTTTGCCTTCATATACAGTGACACCCATAGGTTGTTTATGCTTGGGGTGATGGAGCAGGTCCTTAAAGTCTGATTTGATCAGAGCGTTCACACATATCTTAATCAGACATTTACGTAAGGGGTCTACAGTTCTGAAAGGCGGTGTTGTTAACCTTCTAATTAATACAGCTTACACCACATCTATCCGACTGTGGATCGGAACAGTCTCATCTCAGATGAGACGCATCCTTTTCGCGCTCTAGATCTAAGACATATCCAATAATTTACCGAGATGGGTTGCCATTGGAGACGTTCTAGCTCGATTCCTAGCTATACTATGCCTTTAGTAACACATACCAATATGGTTGAGGTAGTTTTCCAACTACGTTTTCCTATACTTTGTTGCACTTGCCTGCGCTGGACTTTGTTGTTTGTCCTTTTTTGATAGCAACATATATTTTGTTTTGCTTTCATTGCCCGCCAGATCCATTTTTCTGCCATCTGCCCCAGTCCTATGTAAGGCGCTTTTGTACATCAAAGGCTTCGATGATGTTTTTTTCCCCACTTCTCTATCAGAATGTAGATGCATAACCGAACGTGTTTGGTAGCGATCCCAATACCAGACATGGCTTTGTGATCGTTTCTATTGACGTTGTCATAAACAACCTCAAAACCGATGAAGAGGCGGTCATTATCGAATAATATTCTTGGGTATTCTCCAAGACCTGTCGCAGGGTGAATATTTTGTCGGTAATGTTGGTTGTTGACGATGGGTTTTAGGCGTTTACATAATACGTCCCCGGCATCTTGTATACGATGTTTCAAATGTTTATGTCCGAGTAGTTAACCAAATTCAGAGGTCTCCCTCTTCAGGACTGGACAGACGATGCTGAGATTTCATTTAGGAGACATGCCTTCCTCCAAACAAACTTTAGGACGATTAGATAACTTATAGAGAACGCAATGTGGATTTAACATACGAGGGCTGTTTGATGAGCACCCGGATTGGAAGATAGGTGGCGCTACTGAGCGAAAATGAGTGTACCATCATTCTGTATAATCGCTTTTAGCCCGCCTGTCAAAATGTTGTGACAATCCGACGCTTAGTTTTGTTGTGAAACCCATTTCAAAACATCGTATTAGGGTTTTTTGCAACCATGGAAAAAAAAGCAGTATCGCTCCGTTATCCGATTCTTGTTTTTGAGTGGCAAAACCTGTGAGGAAAACAAGCCCATTCTCGATGGTGTGTATGGGACCCATTCACCTTCCTGTACAATAGTTTCCCATTGGGTTTACCATTGGTTCGCAGAGTTTCGCCGTGGTCGCACGTCAGTTTTTGATTAACCGCGCCCAGGTGGCCAAAAACGGTTACCACAGAATAAATCGTGGACAAAATCCATGATCTTGTATTGGCCGACCGCCGAGTGGAACAATCGCAAGTTGGCTGAGATAGCAGGCATTTCAACTGAACGCGTTAGCCATATTCTGCACGAGATTTTGGGCATGAGAAAGCTGTCTGCGCGTTTGCTCACACCGGGGAACAAGCGCAATCGTGAGACCACTTCAAAAAAGTGGTGCTTGGCCTTGTTTAATCGAAATCCGGAAGAGTTTCTGCATCATTTCGTGACCGTCGATGAGATATGGATTCATTGGTACACACCAGAGGCCAAAGAACAATCGAAACAATACGTTTTACCCGGTGAACGTGCTCCAAAGAAGACGACGACCGCGCTTTCAGTCGGAAAGGTGCCAAAACAAAACTAAGCGGCGGATTGTCACCAAATTTTGACAGGCGGGCTAAAAGAGGTTATACTATAATATATGATGGTATACTTCCAATCCGGGTACTCTCAAACAGCCCTCGTAATTCTGAACAACGTAAACATACGAGTACAAGTAGATGCACATTTTTATGAGCCTAATCTTTTTTAATCAGAAATATCATATCTAAAGAATCACTCTATGGGCAGTTATAATTATTTTGTTAACGGGCGGTCAAGTCTTGAAGACTAAGAACTCAACTCGACAAGGTGCAATCTTTTTAATTGAAACCTACAATATGCACGATTTTAATAGAAATTATACGATTGTATTTCTTCAAGAGCTAGAAAGATTGAAGGATACTTTGAACGGTATATATGGATGGAAACTAAACAAAATCATGTTTATACCGTCTATGTTTTTTATATCTCTTAATATTCGACTTCAGTTATACTTATGAACTGATTTTATCGGAATTTTTTAATATACTCGTACGCTGCCGATCACTAGGATGAGGCCGTACATTTTGCAATCGATTTTCACTCTTTATACCTGTTGGAAATTTTGTACCCGGAAACTTTTACTACCTGTGAACAGGTACATATTTTCTTAACAGGAAGTCATAAAATAAATAAGAAACGACCGTTGGAATTTCCCAACATAAAACAATGAACTTCTTGAAAAGCGCATAAAAAGATGCGCCACTAGGATGAGGCCGCAAACAAAATCTTTGAAAGAAATGGAAAAATGAATAAAATGTTTACATTTTATGGTTTTTAAACATTTATTCATTACGTTTTTCTACAATTAATAATGAGTATGCCCGCCATTTTTCGATATGACCTCTATAAGACGGTTTGGAATAGAATCATACAGTTTTCTTAAATAATCAAGAGAAATTTGGGCCTAGGCATCACGAATAGCTTCGATGTTTAATGTTTTCTCTGACTGAATAGACGTTTCTCCAATTCGTTCGGCAAAAGTGAGCAAAAATCTAAGTGACAATCTGCTAAATAAACAATTAAACGTGCGAAATCTTAAAGACTAGTTCTGTCTCAATATTTCCAAAGAAAAATTTCTTAAACCTACTCTTTCCTTTAAATAAATAAAGCAAAATTTGTTGCCGTTAAATCTTTACCGCTTGCTTCGAATTTTTCACGGGCTATCAAACCAGCAAACATGTCTGCGCCGAACCCTCGAACAAGAGCTGCATCAGCAAAAGTGCTGCCTTCTACACCCACTCAATCATCTCCTGCTCAAAAACAACAGAGCAGAGATAACATACCCGTCACTGTAAAGATCTTAGAAGAACAACTCTCCAATCAACTTCACTCACTAAGGCAGAGTTTCACGGAAGAAATTTCCAAGATTCAGAGTGAATTACTACTGAAGATTGAGGAAATTACTGACAACTGGAGTCGAAAACTCGAAGAGGTTAATAAAACGATCGCCAACATAGTTGATCGCATTGATCGACTTGAAGATAACTCCAACGCAACCTCTCAGCACCATCATGAGGAAATTGCAGCTATGCAAAAGCAATGCAACCTGCTTGAGAAGAAGGGGATCTCATGCGACGCTGTGCTCTTCGGTATACCGATTCAGCCTGAGGAGAACCTAAGAAGTTTATTCAATCGACTTTGTCACCCTATTAATTGTAAGCCGCCTCTCCTAATGAACATTTTTCGTACCAGAAGCAGAAATAATGGGACAACACCACCACCAACTGTTATAAAATTCAGCAACTCTTTCGAGAGAAATACTGTTTTGAAGTCAGCTGCAAACTACCGAAAGCTAAATGCCAGTGAGCTTCGTCTTCACGATCTGGGCATCGAATCGAGCAACAGCTGTTATCTCAATGAGAGCTTAACAAAGGTAACACGCTTTCTCTTAAACAGCGCCCTTGGTCTCCGAAGAAAAAAACAACTGTTTGCTGTGCACACAAGATATGGAGATGTTTATGTTAGGAAGACGGCGAGCGGAAAAAGCTTTCTCATTGAAAGCCCAGATGATCTTCTTGCTGCTGCCGCTGCGACAAATATATAATTCTTTATTCTAAATTATTGTTATTGTAAACTCCATATTCACTGTTTCTTCTCCCACTCTTGTTAAATTTCCTCTATTACCCATCACCCTCGCTAGGAATGCACTCTTTTTTTGTCTCGCCTGCTCTTGATTTTATACCATGGATGTTTCAAGCTCTTTCTCCAGTGAGATGTACAGTATGAATGAAGAATCAACATACACTATGGCAAATATTATTTCCCAGCGATTTAATGGACTCAGAGATTGTTATCTAAATGCACGTAGCTTAAATGACACTAAATTAGACTATTTAAAATACTTGTTCACAACTTCTTGTATCGATGTTATTTGTGTGAATGAAACATGGTTCAAACCAAATATATCTGACGAAATCTATGACATACCAAATTTCAAACTGCATAGGAATGATAGAATCACTGAGACCACAGGTGGAGGTGTGGCAATTTACTGTAAGTCAACTATTAAGTCGGAAAGCATTTTTAAATCCAGTGGACCTGGTGTTGAGTTTATTGCTGTTGAAATAAGGGGCTGTAATACTAAGTGTCTTGTGTCTTGTGTGTATAGTAAAAACCGAAGATGTTTTTCGGCGCCTTTCTTTCTTAGTTTTTCGGAATGTTGTGCACTTTATGAGCATATAATTGTTTGCGGAGATTTCAATGCTGATTTGTTAAGAAATGACTCACGAGCATTTCAGTTGAAAGACTCAGTGTCCTCTGTTGGTCTGAGTATAGTTAATACCACCTATCCCACACGCTTTGTCCCAGATTGTTCACCCAGTCTTCTTGACCTTTTTATAGTCTCTGATCCAAAGCTCGTACTTCTTTCTGACCTGATTCTGATTCTGATATCTCTTGATATCTCTGATCATGACCTTACCTTCCTGACATACAATATGAACTTATCTAAATGTTCTACTACTGACTCTTTCGCGTATAAAGACTTCAATTCGGTTGATATTAATGCCCTTCAGCTGGCTACAACATCCTCCTCTTGGATGCAGTGCAGACTGAAGGTTGATCCCAATGACAAAGTTGATTCCTTTCAATCGATCCTAACCCAACTGTTTAATCAACATACGAGTATACCGACAAAAACAGTGAGATGTCTCATGTTTTTAACGTAAGTACCTGCCATGTGGGCTTAAACTTACGGGATGCCCATACATCCATGGGAGCAAGGATACGCCTTGCCATCGCTCACAATGATAATTCATTTTTGATACCAAATTCGGAACTGTGTTGCCGGCACAAGTTCCACCCTTGGTATGAGTCGAGGCCGACCTAAAACCTCTTACTGTTCTTAGGGTCACAGCACCCAGCACTTATTGCAACTCCACATTGAGTCAACCAAAGGAAAACCAAGGAAAACCAAAAGGAAAACCAAGGAAAACCATAGGAAGACTCTTACCCGCGATTTTGGGTTTAAACCACAGCCACCATGACGCTCCCACAAGGGGGCCTACCTCTAACAAGTCAGGCCCGGACCGAGATCCGGGATGCTCCTGACTCCCATGGTACCGTGATTTAAGTCCTGGTAGGGACTACCGGTGGTCTAGCCGCTAACAAGACCTATGACCGGCAGCTTGTGACTGATCAAATCGTAGCAACCTTCGGTAGCGTCATCTGAAGATGTTTACGATAAGACCAGTACTTTGCTCTGCCCCCGTTCATTATTAGACAATGTCATTAAAGGGCGAAGCCTTGATAATTGGGCGGGGGCCCACAAAAACAGTGAGAGTACAAAACCAAAACTGTCCTTGGTTCACCTCCGATGTGATTAATATAATCAAGATTCGAAATAAATTGCACAGTAGATGGAAGCGCCGATCAACGAATATCAATTGGGAAGCATTTAAACAAGCCCGAAATCATGCAACTCTGGTTATATGTGCATCTAAAAAGAACTACTTTGCATCAAAGCTTAATGCCTCTTTACCCGCCAAAACACTTTGGAGAAACATAAAAAAAATTGGTGTCTCTAAAGTGCTTAACCCTCAAAGTGCTCTCGACCCAGATCTTCCTAATAACTTTTTCGTAGGCGATCAACTCCATGATAACGGTCTCGATGCTAACCGCATTTCGGCACAGTCGGAAAGTTCTGTGCAAAGACTAGAAGATTTTGAAGTGGTGAGTGAAGATGAAGTTTTTAAATGCACCATGGCCGTTAAGTCTGATGCTATTGGAGAGGATGGTCTATCAATACGGTTTATTAAACTAATTTTACCTCTTATTGTTGGCCATCTTACTCATGTTATTAACTTTTGCATTACCACATCAACTTTTCCTATGTCTTGGAAAATTGCAAGGATACTTCCAATTGCCAAAAAAACAAAAGCAAATTCTCCTTCTGACTACCGACCAAGGTAATAGTTTATCAAAAAATTTTGAAAAAGTGTTAGAGAAGCAAATCCTGAACCATGTAGCCACTAACAACTTGTTCTACCCGAAACAATCAGGGTTTAGAGTAAATCACAGTTGCTCTACAGCTATGATAAACCTATTTGACGAAATAAGGTAGGATGTTGACAAGGGCTATGTAAGTCTTCTTTGTCTGCTTGACTTTTCGAAAGCTTTCGATAGGGTAGATCACAACATCCTAAAGTGGAAGCTAAAAAACTTTTTTGGTTTCAGTGATAGGGCTGTCAAACTTATTGGTAGCTATTTATCAGAAAGATTTCAGAGAGTTACCTCTGGCTAGTTCAAGGAGTTCCTCAAGGGTCAATTCTTGGGCCATTATTATTCTGCATGTTCATCAATGATCTTCCATCAGTCTGCACGCAAACATCTGTGCATCTTTATGCTGACGACGTTCAACTTCATCTAGGGAAACCCTTTAACCAGCTCTCTGAGCTAGCTCTTCTTGTTAATGAAGATCTTTCCCGAATATATGCTTGGTCCGTCGTTAATGGGCTTCTTCTGAACGCAAGTTATACCAATATCTAAGAGAAAATTTAGCTTGAATATCCTACCAGATATATGTTTAAGCAATAATAAAATTACTGCTGTTGAGCATTGCACTAGTCTGGGCATTGTTATTGATCGTACTCTATCAGGCTACAGTCATACTCAAATAGTCATTGGTCGGATTTACGGATGTTTACGCAAATTATGGCTATCGGCTTACTTTACTCCGGTGGAAACTAGACGCAAGTTGGTTCTAACATTAATAGTCCCCATCATTATGTACGCAGATGTTGTCTACAGCGCCCTTTACTCACTGTCTCAGCATAAGTTACAAGTAGCATTCAACGATGCGGTGCGCTACGTATACGGCCTCCGTAGATATGACCATATTTCTGAACACACAAAAAAGCTATTAGGCGGCACACTGCAGCAATACATCAATACAAGAAATTGTGTATTCTTACATAAAATCATTAACAATAAATGTCCATCCTACTTATTTAACAAACTCGTCTTTAATCGTTCTGTAAGAAATTTAAGTATCGTTCCTTTCCGCCACCAATATTTGAACTCAAGTCGTTTATTTTTCATTCATGCTGTCAAACTATGGAATTCACTACCACCGCGAATCAAATTCATTTCTAACTGTGCAATCTTTAAAAGTGCAGTCCTCTCGCATTTCTCTTCTTTAACTAACCATCCTTAATCCCTTCTTTGTCCCCTATAATCTTTAGCTCCTAAGTAATTTAAGTAATCTCTTCTCGTATCGTAGTTTTAGGTTTTAAGTTATAAATGTTAAATCAGTTATAATGTCTACTCAATTTGTATCTAAGTACTAAAAAAGATATCAATCTTATTGTACATCCCAAATATTTAATAATAAATGAAATGAAATGAAATTAAAGTGTCCTTGTTTTCAAATTGTCTGCCGCTTTCATACACTTTACGAGATAACCATGCCCAAACATTTTCGATTATGTTTAAGTCCCGTGAAAAGGGCGGCCATGGTAAAAGTTCCACGTCTTCTGATTAAATTCAACTTCTAACAACCCTGGAAGTATGGATGGCGGCATTGTCTTCATGGATAATCAAAGGCAGGGGTCCGCAAATGTTTTACACTTTTGGATAGCAAACATTTGTAGTTGTTTCTGTTCGTTGTTGTGGACAAAATCTCCAACTCGATTGTACCATAGTAGGTAATAGCTCCCCAGACCATTACATCTGATGTACGGCTTTGATGTCTTGCCAAAATAAGCTCTTCCTTTCTTAGATCATGAAAATAAAAGTTGTAACCATCGGGGCCGTCAAGGTTAAACTTTTTTTCATCCGAAAAGACAACGCGTTTCCATTCATTGCTCCAAGCGACATGTTCTCCTGCAAAATTCATTCGATGCTCCTTTGTTCACTTGCCTCAAAACAGGTTTCTTTTTAAGTTTACTCCTCTGTATAGTACCACTTTTTCGGAATATCCTTCGCACCGTTGTTATGCTGGCTGATTCTCTGCTGTTGGACCTTATTTTAGTCGCTGGTAGAGTAGAATTAACCGCTTTTCGCCCAATGTTGTTACTTCTGTCGTGCGTCCTTTTTGATTTTTCCCATAGTGTTGTGGATCCGCAAGATAACTCTTTACAACAGTCTTACTTCTATTAAGCCTCCTTGCAGTTTCTCGGCCTGAGAGTCCTAACTCATTGAAAGCATCTATTTTTCCTCTTTCTGTCGCTGTCAAAGTCTTTCGGGAACCCTTTTTTTTTTTAAAGAACTAGATAAAAATAGTTCTTTTCAACGCTTTTTAAAATATTCTTAACAAAACTTTGAAAAAAATCGCTGATGTGAACTCCTGCAACGTAATATTCGCAAGGCCTCATCCTAGTGGCGCATCTTTTTATGCGCTTTTCAAGAAGTTCATTGTTTGATCTCGGGAAATACCAACGGTCGTTTCTTATTTATTTTATGACTTCCTGTTAAGAAAATATGTACCTGTTCACAGGTAGTAAAAGTTTCCGGGTACAAAATTTCGCCAGTGTACCTACACAATGTCAATCATTAGTCAGACGAAAACCAGAAGCTGTGTTTTATTTATTTATTGTAAAAAGCAAATAAATAAATACGAGTAGACCTAACTAAACAAACAAATAGTACTTGGAGTACTAGCTTATTAAGCATGAAGCGTAGCACGGATCGCTTTAATCAACTTAGTAAATTTATTTACTTTAATTAGAGCTGCGTATTTCCTGCTTTGATTGTGTTTGCCTGCAATATCTGGTCAATGTGGTCAGTTTTATGGCTGCTATTTCGTATCACTGACAATTAACAATTAAACACATTGCTTGTAGGTAAGCAATTTCTCAAGCTGCTCTTGAGTGTTGATTACTGTGATTGTGCGTAAGATTGTGCTTTTCTTTTTGACATTGAGATATACTCGTATAAGGTAAATGAAAAATGTGGCAATGAACCAGATTTTCGTTGAAGACAAACATAGGCAGACCTTGATTATTACTAAGGCCAGGTAAGCATTTAGTGAAGTAATCACAATTGCAGTAAGAATACAAAAGTAGTTAGCAGGAAATCGTAATAACCACGAAAAGAAAATCTAAGTATCTAAATGTAATCATTGGGAAGACATCTAATGCTACTTGTAAATGGTTAACTGAAATTTTTGTACGCTGTTTAAACATATCCTTCATAATGCAAGTCTGGTTGTCAGATGTCCTTTTTTTTGTCGGAACAGACAACTTTGACAAATAACTAGTCCATTGTACTTTTTGTACGAGTATGTTCCTTTTACTAGAATTCCTTAGTTTATCGTAGAACGATGAATAAATATTCAGTGCCTCATTCTTCAGCGTCATGTTCCTGTAACCTGATACAAACTTAGTCCGGACACCCACAGATCCACCGTCGTCGTCACGCTCACAGCAAGCATCGCTGGATATTTTGTCACTTCTGCCTACCATACTAAGTGCATAGCAAAAACGTAGTAGCCCGCCAGTAAGCAGTCCACAGTTTTTTCTATTTAGGGACAGCAGGAAATTCGCTGATCTTTTAGAGACGTCGGGAAAAATTCGTTCGGTCTGCCTTCAGTTATGTTCATATGGAGCCCAACAGACATAGGCCCTAATCGAGGACGCAAGCAGTTCTAACATAGGTTCGGACCTACTAAACACTCTTCTGAGCCTTGTCTAGAAAGTTCATCACCGATTTCATTTCCCGAAGTTCCATTATGACCTGAAATCCAAACAACAATTTGAATTCAGCCTTTTGACTGCGGTCAGTGAAGTCTTACATTCTTGAGGGTTCAGTAAGGCTCCACCTGTTCTTCACAATATGGTTCGTTGCCTTTGGAAGGCAGACGCAAGTTTTCCTAACGAGGAGTGGAATTTAACGATGCTGTCCTTTAGAAAGAAACCAACGCTAAATCTAAAATTAAAATCCATTTCAAGACAGAAGTGTATTATTTTAGAGCTGATGCACGCATGTTTGGCAGATTGACAGATGTCATCTATGAATTTGGGAAATTTACCATGGAACCCTACAGAACAAATCCAAATCGTTGAATTCAATTACGAAAATGCAGGTTCAATCGAACCAACAATACGAAAAATTCGTGCCAATTTTGCACGTAATCGTGTGCCTTCCGAGACATGTGTAGTGTGTACGCAACATAATCAAAACAGAATCCAAGACACGGGCTCATTAGAAAATGTGAAAACGGCAAAACTTATTTGCCCCGGACGTTTAATGGAAAATATCGCCCTTGTAAAAGAAAGTATCGAAAACGACCCAAACACCTCCATTCCTCACCGTTCTCAGGAGTTTGACCTCTCCACAACCACACTGACGAAAGATTTGGCTCTCCATACGTACAAAATCCAATTAACGCAAGAACTGAAGATGGCCGACCTGAGTCCTGGAAAACGTGTTTCCTGACATTGATTTTTGCAAAATGGGGTCCATATTCACATTGACGGCTACGTTGATAAGCAAAATTGCCGCATCTGGAGCATCGAAAATCCACGAGTGATTCATGAGATGCCAGTGCAACAAGAACGAGAAACTGTTTGGTGTGATTTATGGACCAGAGGTGTCATAGGGCCGTATTTTTTCGAAAACGAGACCGGAAAAGCCAGTAAAGTCAACGGAGCGCGCTACCGGAATATGATGAGTAATTTTTTGTGGCCCGAACTCGAAGATGTGGATACGGACGGCCTCTACTTTCAACAGGATGGTGCTACGTGCAATAGAGTTATTGCGCACGATGTTCCCTGGCTACCTACTTTTGCGTTTTGGAGACACCCATTGACGTCAAAATATCGCGACTTAACACCGTGGGACATCTCACTTTGGGGGCTCTGTTACAAGCAAACAATTCCAAATCTGAAAGCGGACATTTAAGTCGCCATCGCCGAAATAGAGAATAAAAAAAAACTCATACCTCTTGTTAAAACACTCTTTAGTTCTCCTCATCATAGCCGCGTAAATCCAAAGGACCATCCTTGTTGACAAGCTCCATGTATTGCCGAAAGCTCCTTTGTACTTCCAAAGGTTCGACAATGCCTTAGAGGCTTTCGGCGTAGCATATCTAGTCCAGAGAAATTTACTATGCAGGGTGACACGCACCTACGCAAATCATACGACAATCCCTTTAAGCACTAAATGAGGCAAATCAGTCCCTCTCGTACAGAGAACAACATCCGTTTTGAGAAGATTGATGTTCCCCTGTTTACCTCCGCCATCGCATATTGATCGTAATCGTCAACTGCAATCTATTCACTAGCTAAGGTCGCCGCGTTGTTCAGCTGGGCACTAACATTCCATGTGCAGAATCGAAAATCCTTTGCCTTTTTCGAGTAACATTGGTGTTAGACAGTGGTATCATTTGTGTCCGTTCTTCTGCTACCATCTTTACTTCAGAAACCCTAACAGCTGGTTCTGAAATCCCTTTCAGAACTTGGCTTTGAATATGTCAAAGTAGCCCTGAAAGTGGATCACCAGGTCAAGAGTCCGAATTCAGGTGACACCGATAATCCCATCTGCTGTTTCATTTAACGTTGAGGCCGGCCCGCATTTGCAATTTTTGGGGTGGATATACTCGTATAAGGGTTTACTCAAGCAGTGTCTTATTAGTAGCTACCCGCTGGATCGTCATCCAGGCCCATTATGGGTTTATTGCCTTAACTTATTCTCTCAAGTCATGGAACCGTTTGACCGCACCTCAAGTTGCACGCTCCCCATATTAAAAATCGTCATTAATTACCAATTTTGTTAGGTACATCTAAATAAAAGTTCTTAAGGCATTTAATATTCGTAAAATAACTTTTTAGAAAGGATCCCAGAGTAATAGAGAGGGGACTGCATAACTTTATACAAACTCATAACTGTTCAGCTAAATTTGAATAATAAACGAGCTAAGATGAATATTCAATTGCTACGAATAGAATCTTAATCCCAATCGCAACTTTTTTGCCTCTCCCATCCGTATTCTCTGCTCTGTGGCAAGACGCAAAACCTCAAAACCTCAAAGCATACCTAGAAGAAAAATCTCTATGTCAGCTTTAACTTTATTTACTTTTCAAGTAAATCATTTCATTCCCTTGGCATTTTTTTTTTGTTTTTATTTTTTTTGTTGTATTTTTACTTAGCAAAATTATATGAACGTGCCTTCTGAATCCGAATGCTCGTAGTTGTGTGTTTACTGCGGTGGAGCATTTTTTTCCTAACAAAAGGAATTTTTTATCTTATCCCATTGTTTCGGTAGAGAATTTTTATGACTGGTTCTACGTCTAAAAGCCGCTTTACATTTTTTATGCAAACAAATTACGAGTATGTATCATGGTACGGCGGATTACGAAGCCAATATCAATGTTTGAAAATAGTTTTAGCAAATGTTGTTCCAGAAGAGGATGCACGAAAATCTCCTTATTTTGGTTTTGTTTGGTATTTGTACTTAACTTTAAGGGAAGAGAGCCATGGTCTTACGTTTTGTTTTTGCTGGAGATAAGTACGAGTACTATTCAATGTTGCATGCAGGAACAAGTCTTGTCCATTTGCACCTTTAGATGGACACCCGTAGAGGTGAGAAGTTGGAAGGAGCTTCAATGGTAAAGAGGTTAGATTTTCGGCACTCACCACTTAAATATCATACATGCCACTTAATACCAGAAGGACCGAACACTTATCTTCCTTAAGGAGGTTTGGGTTCTTTTCTAAAAACTTAGTGTTGCGTTAGTCTTTTTTGCGAAGAGAAAGGGGAAATCTTATTTACGGATACTGTCGATACTTACGGTGACTCGTGTAATCGTTGGGTTAAAGCCAACCTGATACGCATTAATCAACCCAAACCCTGGAACCGCGTTATGATTACTTCACAGTGGAGCCTAGCGACAGTAACGAGCAAGCTCGTCTTTGTTTAAAAAACATCCACCACAAATACTCCGAAGCGTGCCAAGGTCTCTTTTCGGTGGCCTTCTATTCAGACCATCGAATAGAACGACTATTCGTTCGAGTCAGTGCAGTAGAGATATGCACCGCCTGCGCAACCCGCCACCGTCTGCTCCTTCCATTTCTTTTTCTTTATTACCGACTGATCGTAGGCGCCTACAATCCTCCATGCGTCCTCGCAACTCAATATCACGGAAACGATGTTTTCGGGCGTAATTACCAGATTCAGCCGGTCCACAAACAGCTTTCGTTGCTGATAACACCTCGTCAACCGTAGAGCAATAGTGGCATCTGCATGATACTTTCACTGCCATATGATTGAACAGCCCGTGAAGGTGGGTAAGGCAGTAATTCACCGCACAATAACTTCGCTTCAGCCATGAGGTTAGAACAGGTATGAGTCGGTGTGTCCACCCACCTACGACCTCATCATCCCATTGGCTCTTCGAGGGCCCCCCAACATTGGGTCTTAGCCTAGACAGTGCGGCTGCTATCTTTTCTACTTTATCCACTGCCCTCCGAATGTGCACCTCTAAAGTAAGTCGCGAGTCGAGCCACTTTCCGAGGTAGCCAAGATTCGGGCTCGAGCGACGTTTGCACAGGAGTTCTCCAGAACCATCGTTGCTTGGTGAGGACCACCATCTCCGTTTTTGATTCCCCTAGCTCTAAGCCGTGACGCCGCAGCCAGTCCACCACTTGCGCAACCGAGCACCATATCCTGCGCTCCGACAGTGCTACATCGCCCGCAAAGCCAGTGAGCCTGGTCCCCGAAGGCATTTCTAGGCGCAGGAGCCCGTCGTACACGAGGTTCAGCAGTCCTTATCATCATATTAGACATCGTCAAACCAATTTGTATCCTGAAAAACCTTCCTCTGATGTTTCTCTGCCTTCCAAGTCAATGTTGTGATTAAGCCTCAAAGGGAGATCTGATATCTTTACATCAGGATTTACCAAACTTAATTTACTCAAAGTAATTGGCAGAAGATAGGTTAAAGAGTGCAGCCTAAAGTGCTAAGGAAAGTTTCTATGAAACCCAGACAAGCAGTTCCTTAGAGAATAGCAGTTAGCTATATACGAAACAGCCGCTGTGTCTCATACACTGCTATATAAATTCGTATGACTTTGTTTTAATGTTGAGCCCTTGACATGCGAACAGCAATTCAATTTTGAGAAAAATATTTATTCTCCAGTCATTCACTGGCATACGAGTATTTAGACCTCAAAATTTGAAAATTTCCTTTAGCTAAAGCTTTGTTGTGCATTCGGTTGTCAAGTGGCCGAGACAATGTTATTTAATAACGATTCTTGCTGAAATCCTGCACTTGTTTGGAAAACTTCCACACAGCTATTCCCACATTGAATTTGTTGTTTTCCATAGTAATGCGGCACAGGTTTATTAGTTTAGTTTCTTAGCTTTTCAGTGTGTTCACTGAATCATCAACCAACCAATATCCTCGGGATAAGAACGGATTTACTGTTGAGGACTCTGCAAAATGGAAACAGAACAACGGAATTCTTATTTGCACATGGAGTGCCCGGACTTTGTATGGGTGATGTGTAAACAAACAACCAACGGATGACCCTAGACCTGAAAGTGGACAAAAGGAGGATGGAAAATTGTGTCTGCTACAGAGAACAGAAGCAGCATTTATTTGTTGTAAGAAATATATATGTATCATAGCATTGCAACAACGTACGAGTACAGCCATGAACAAAATTAAAAGGCAGCCCTGAATTTTCACTTATAATTAAAAACCATTTAAAAAAATTCAAGGTTTCTAGTTATTGTTATTTTGTAGTATTATAATAGTTTATACCTAAACCCTTGTTTTTTATAAGTTTTTGAATTCCGCGGGGTCAACTATCCACCAAACGTTTGCGTACAAAAGGATTTGTACTGTTCCGTACTCTATGGATGGATCGTTCTAACTCCGGTATGGATTTGCACTTGTGGGGACGGATGAGCCCATAGATGCTCAATTAGGTTAAAGTCAGGGGTCTGAACGGGCCACTCCAAGACTTTAACCCCATTTTGCTGGAACCAAACCTTGATTTTGCTCGCAGTGTGACACGGAGCATTGTCCTGTTCGAAAATGATTTGATTTTTTCGTTTTTAAATAATATCGCAATGGCAGGCTTCAGGGATGGCGCCAGCGCACATTGGGGTATTTGTAGCTGGCCAAAATAATTTGTTTCTTCCGTAATTTTCAATTCAAGAGATTCCTTACCGCTGGTGGGGGGAAATCTTTTAAGTGAAACTACTTCGTTGACTCTTAATAACAAAAAGCCATTTTATTTATAGCTTCAATTTATACAGAAATTTTGCTTACTTTAACAAAAAGAAATTTGTACAGAAAATTTGCTTATTTAACAAAAAAGAATCAATATACAATAGACACTCGAGCGCGACAGGTAAACGTACTTTTTGTCTATTCGACACTTTACGTATTGTGCGGTTGCAACTTGAGTCATTAAATTGTTGTTGTCACAACAAGTTGAGCACGGGTGGTGGAAATAGTGATAAAACATAGTGAGACACGAGACATTTCGTCGGTGTTCGAGGGTGTCCATTGATTGACTGGTATTAGTATCATCAATAAGTTTTATCGCACGGTTCTGAATCCTATCTAGCAGGTGCAGAGATGTTTTCGGAGCACCTGACCAGATGTGGGAGTTGTACTCCAATTTTGGGCGCATGAATGCCTTATATATTGAGGCCAGATCAGAGGGGGTAAAATATTTCTTACATCGCTTGAGGAAACCTAGACATTTCGCAGCATTTTTGGCGACATCAAATATGTGGTCATTCCAACGTAAGTTGTCATGGACACACATACCGAGAATAGAAAGTTTTTCGGTTTCGACGATGCAAGTGCCATTCATGGATAATGGCTGGGTGTTTAAATTTCGCTTTAACGACAGCAGACAGCATTGTGTTTTGGAAGCATCCCCAATTGGTTATGCTGTTGATATCGGAATTTAATTAGCTTAGCATACGCTGTCGTTCTCGTTCTACAGCCGATGAGCAGGGCCGTGAGTCCGGGAACGAATATGAAAAGCAGAGTCGACCACCGTCGAGTGCACAACTCCATCAGTGCACTCGCCAATATTGTTGTGTGCTCTGCAAAAAAAAACCGCGCGCGTGTGCAAAAAAAAAATACAAAAACAAAAAAAAGTGCAGTTCAGTGAAAAGGAAAATATCACACAGTGCGGGTATCCCACCTCACCCGCTCCTAGTCGAAGTACTGTTGCTTGCACTCAGTCACTGCCGTTACTGTATTTACCATACAGTACGGGCAGTGGCTGAGTGTATGTAACAACTGATGGATAGCGGGGTTGTGAGTGAAAATTTTGTTGGTGCACTGTTTCATATTGTTGTAAGGGCATAACACCTACAACAATTTGATTCAGTAAACCAACGTCAGAATTTCCACTTCGCAGCCTTGCTTAGTATCGTCGGTGTTTGTGTTTTCTGTGTTTGTCTGTGATTATGACTAGGGAATTCAGGGTAGACATAGCCAATATACGCGGGCTAAAAAGTAATCACTTTTCTGCGTACGTCCACATCTGTAAGTACAGACCAGCTGTTTTGGCACTTAGTGAAACACAGGTAGATCCCCGCCCACACCTCTCAGATCATTCTGATCTGAATCTACCTGGCTACGAACTAGTGCCACTACTCTTCTCTCACCGCGGTCTCGCCATTTACGTGCGCAGTGATGTAGCTTACCAAACTCCACCACAATGTGATCCATGTTCCAATCCGGAATTCAACTTCATGTGGTTAAAATTCCATCTCCGTAAGCAAATTATCCACTACTGCTTTATTTACAGAAGCCACAAACTGGACAGCAATTCAACCTTTAACGAGTTTGATGCGCTGTCTGACTCCATTCAAAGAATTGTAACCCTGTATCCTCATACTGAAATCGTTATTACGGGCGACTTCAATATACACAATTCTGGGTGGCTTCGACATTCTGGACAGACAACACCCGAAGGACGGTGTGTTGAGATCTTCGCTGCGGAAAACAACCTAACGCAGCTTGTAAATGAGCCCACGCGAATACCAGACGTTGATAGTCATACCGCCAACACCCTGGACTTGTTTTTAACTTCTCACCCTGATAAGTACACCATTGATGTGCTCTCCCCTCTAGGCTCGTCGGACCATTGTGTCATATCAGCTAATTTCTCGTACACCGACCACACAGTTAGAGAAAAAATTCCTAAAAGAACCGTATGGCAATACGAGAAAGCCAACTGGAGCGGTCTTAACAGCTTCTTTAGGAATTTTAACTGGTCGTTATGCTTCCTCGATAACGACGTGGATGCCGCTGCTGATATGATTACAGACACCATTCTCTTTGGAATGAGATCCTTTATTCCTCATCGGATGAAGAGTATCAAACCAAAAGAAAAGGCATGGTACGACTCGAGCTGTAAAGAGGCCGTCAGGGTTAGAGAAATGTTTTTTCGGTCCTACAAGACCAACCCGATAGAGGAAAACCGAAAAAAGTTCAAACGAGCCAGAAATGACTGCAACGCCTTTCTTAAACGTGTGAAATTCCTATACGACCAAAAACTGAGGCAAAAAATACTGCAATATCCCAAAGGCAGTAAACATTTTTGGTCGTTCGTCAAAAACATTAGAAATTCCGCCTCATCCTCCATCCCAACGCTCATTTACAATGACATTCCAGCTGTCAGCTCTTCGGATAAGGCCAATCTGCTTGCTGCACACTTTGCGGCCAGCTCAACACTCCCAGATTGTGCCTTTGTCTCCACCTACACTTGAGTGCGTCGAATCTTCAATGGGACGAATCTACTTTCGCACTCGTGTAGTAGCAAGAGTACTTAAAGATCTCAACATACATAAATCCGCTGGTCCAGATGGTATATCTCCCCTTCTTCTGAAGAGGTGTTCTTCCTCGCTGGCAAAACCACTGCGTAAGCCTTTTCATCAATCCTACTCTTTAGGACTCTTTCCGAGCAGATGGAAAATAGCATTTGTCCAGCCCGTCCCTAAGAAAGGCGAATCATCTCTCTCCTCCTATAGACGCATTGCACTGACGTCCCTTCTTTCCAAGGTCATGGAAACGCTGATAAATTGTCAGCTCATGAAATATCTCGAAACACGAAAACTTTTCAATGACCGGCAGTACGGTTTTCGTAGCAACAGGTTTACTGATGATTTGATAGAACGAAAATCTACACCATTCTGGCGAAAGCAAGATAGTTGGACTTGATATTTATAAGGACAGAGTTTGGCATCAGGCTCTATTGTCGAAAATGAGTACTTTTGAGATCGACGACTCTCTTCATCAATGGATTAGAAACTACCTTTTGGAACGTTTAATTCATGCTGTTTTGGATGGTTTCAAGTCTGATATTCACAAAATAAATGCTGGTGTGCCCCAGGGCTCCGTTCTATCTCCGACACTCTTTTTAATTTTCATCAACGATCTCTTGTCTGCTACCTCCAATCCAATGTATTCCTTTGCTGATGACACTACTCCCTGTTTTTCATATTCGTTCCCGGACTCACGGCCCTGCTCTTCGGCCGTAGAACGAGAACGCCAGCGTATGTTAACCTCATTAAGTTCCGATATTAACAGGATGACTAATTGGGGAACCACTAACAGAGTAGAATTTAATACTTCTAAAAAACAATGCTGTCTACTGTCGTTAAAGCGGAATTTAAATACCCAGCCATTGTCTACGAATGGCACCTGCTTTGTTGAAACCGAAAAATTTTCCATCCTCGGTATGTGTGTGTCAATGACAACTTACATACGTTGGAATGACCAAATATTCGATGTTGCCAAAAATGCTGCGAAATGTCTAGGTTGTCTTGTATGTAAGAAATACTTTTCCCCTTCCGAGCTGGCTTCAATATACATATAAGGCATTCATCCGCCCAAAATTGGAGTACAATGCCCACATCTGGTCAGGTGCTCCTAAAACATCTCTGCACCTGCTAGATAGGATTCAAAACCGTGCGACAAAACTTATAGACGATACTAATATCAGTCAATCAATGGACATCCTCGAACACCGACGAAATGTCTCGTGTCTCAGTTTGTTTTATCGCTATTTCCACCACCAGTGCTCCACTGAAATGGCCAGTAGCATTCCGCCCATTCAAACTTTCAACCGTAACACCCGTCTCGCTATGAATGTTCATCAGTATACCCTCAAGCCCATTTTCGGACGTACTCTAAAATATCGTGATTCGTTCCTAAGCCGTACAACTCGCTTATGGAATGCCCTGCCGATCTCTGTATTTCCTGGTCGTTTATTTATTTTATTTATTTATTAAGATATCAATACACAATTATAAATTGTTAATAATACTAAGGATAAGAGCAATTAGCAGCATCGGCTTTCGGCTCCAAGAAATAAATACATTTTTATATAATTAAATTGTAACGGCTAACAAATTCTTTTATTTTTAAAATATTCCACTTGTTTGGTTCTTTTAAGATGTCTATGAGGTTGGGGTCGCAACTGTTGTTGTAATTTGGGTGTCCTAATTGGAAGCAAGTACTTAATATGTGAGCGATGTTTAATGTGTTAAGGCAGTTGGGGCAGATAGGTGGAGGTTCGTTCTTGAGTAGGTGTAGGTGAGTATGGGCTGTGTGACCAAGGCGTAGTCGGATGAAAGTCTTAAGGTCGGGCTTACTAACGTCCAAAGGGAAGATAGGTCTAACTTTGGTTGGGTTGATAAGGCTGTAATGATGCTTGTAGTGTTCCCAGTCAATTATTCTTTGGCTATGGCATATTTGATTAATGTGCCTTTTTAAATCAAGCCGAGAAAAGCTGTTAAATGTGAAAGTAGGACTGTTAAGTGCCATGTTAGCTGCGGCGTCTGCTAATCCATTCCCTTTTATTCCTACATGGCCCGGAGTCCAGATAAGCTTTAACTTTGTATTGGCTTTGGAAAGAATATTGCGGATTTTGGCTATTACATCTGCGTCGTTTCTTGGGTTGACAACGGCTCGTAATACTGATAAGCTATCAGAGCAGATCGCCCATTTTCCTTTTCTTAATACACTGATCTTAATGGCCTCCAGTATGGCTAATGCTTCGGTTGTGTAGATGGAAGTAATATTAGGTACATTACCTTGTGTAAGAACAGAACCGTCCTGGGCTACTACTGCAAAAGCGGTGTTGAAACCTGTTTTGGACCCATCTGTATATATGAAGTTCCATCCAATGTTTTTCAAAGAACAACAGATTTCGGAAAATTGCGCTTTAAAAATGGCGTTGCTGGTGCTGTCCTTACGAAGTTCTTGTATATCAAGGATAACTGAATCTTTGTGAAGAGACCAAGGAGGATGTGTTGGAGTAAATTTGGCTGTTTTGGTTAGGGGAAAGTCCAGTTTATTTCGTGCCTCGAGGATGAGGTGTATAGCGGATGGGATTCTTCTGCTGCGAGTGTGGGTAAGTGCTCTGCAAGTATCCCTGTCAATAACTGACCCTGTTTCGAAGAATAATTTTACGTTGAGTTTGGTGATTATTTCTTGATACCGCTCCTCTACTGTTGGCAGTCCCGCTTCGGCAAGAATGTTTTTTAGTGGTGTTGTTGGAAAAGCACCGAGGCTTTTCCTTGCTGCTTGGTGGTATGCTGGTGTGATAATTTTTTTTGTAGACTTTGGGCAGGAACCATAGATGGATAAAGCGTAGTCGATTTTATTTAAAACTAGTATTTTCGTTAAGTTACAAAGTGTGTTTACGTGAGCGTTACTTTTATTTGAAGAAAGATACTTAATAATGTTAAGCCTTGCTGCCAATGCTGTCTTTAGGTTAGTACAGTGCGGTTTCCAGTTGTATTTATTGTTTATAATTAGACCTAATACATTAAGGTTGTTAACTACTTCAAGTTTTTTATTATTAATTGTTAGTTCTAAATTAGTACAATTCTGTTTTCTACAAATATGGATTAATTTACATTTTTCTAAAGCAATGTTAGGCCCAGAGGTATCAGACCATTGGCTGATCTCATTTAGTAGAGTGGAAAATATTGCTTTAGTTCTATCTAAGTCATTGTATTTACATAGTATGTAGACATCGTCTGCATAGATACAGTGATTTAGATCTTTGTGTTTAGAAATAATATAACTTATTTGGTTGAAGGCAATTGCAAAACAAATTACCGATAAAGGAGATCCTTGAGGGATACCGTTATCGAGAGGTTTAATTTTGGAGAAGAAATTGCGAACTTTTGCGAAACATTTTCTATTTGTTAAAAAGGCTTTAATGAAATGGAAAATTTTGGGACCAAGGCCCCAGTTTCTCAAATTGTTTAAGATAAGGTGGATGCCCACTCGATCAAAGGCTTTCTCAAAGTCAAGTGCTAGGATTGTGATATGGTTGCGTGCCGTTAGGGCGTTTGTTACCACAAAGTCAATATGAAGAAGGGCATCAATGCATCCTCTCCTAGGTTTAAAAGCAACCTGGTTGGGACTTAAAACTTTTTTGTATTCGGTGAACCATAACAACCTGTTTGCAATTATTTTTTCCAAAAGTTGTGATGTACAGGGGAGTAGCGAGATTGGGCGATAGCTATTGATACAGGCTATGTCTTTTTTGGGTTTGAGGATTGGGATAATGGTAGCTGTTTTCCAGCTTTGAGGGATGATGCCTTTGGTAAATATGTTGTTAAAGAGTGATAAAAGCCTTAGTTTGGTTGTATCAGGCAGGTTCTTCAACATGGGGTAGGATATCTTATCCCGTCCTGGTGTCTTGCCTTGTAATCTGCTTAAACAGCTTTCTAGTTCAAAAAAGGTGATATCAGTCTCAATGCGAAGCGCTGCAGCATTTGTAACCGGTAGTGGTGTAAAGTTAAGACTATTCAATTTTTCTCTGTTAAAAGCCTGTGGGAAATTGGAGTGGTGGGATCTTGTGGACCAAGTATCTGCAAAGTGGTTACTGATTTCCTTAGCGCTAGTTATAGCTCCTGTGGGTGTGTGGATTGACAAAATATTTTTAGGGGAGGCACTACCTGTGAGAGATCTGATTCTTTGCCAAACCGTACTCGTTGATGTTTTTGGATTAATTGACGCAGTGAATTGGGCAAAGCTATTAAGTTTGCTGTTTTTTAGAGTTCTTCTAAAAATGGCATTGGCTTTTTTGTAGATTAAGAGGTTAACTTGAGTGGGGTTTTTTCTAAAAACCCTCCAAGTTTTGAATTTTACCGTTCTTAACCTGGATAGTTCTTGGTTCCACCAAGGCACAATTCGGTTGAATGTTACTGAGGATGTCTGCGGTATGCAGTCATTTGCAGCGCTACGGATCATTTTAAGTAGGATAGCAGCCTCATGGTTTATACAGTTCGTTGGAGGTAGATTGCGGGTGTATGTTTCAAGTTTTTTCTTAAATAGATCCCAGTTGGCCAAATCGGTTTTATATTTTGGGATATGTTTTTCTATATCTTGCTTGGTTGAAAGGAGCAGGGAAATGGTTATGGGGAAATGGTCACTGTTATGTAAGTCTTCAGAGATACCCCAGGATGTCTTTGGGAACAGATTAGATGAACAGCATGATACATCAACGTGCGTAAGTGTGCTATGAGTTGAAAGATGAGTAGGAGAACCGTCATTAAGAATTATAAGGTCTGATTTGGAGAGGAAATTCTCCATAATGTGACCCCTTTTGTTGGTTAATGTGGAGCCCCATTGCTGGCTCCAGGAATTTAGATCCCCTGTTAAAATATATGGTGGTTGTACTTGGTGGATTATGTTTTCTAAGTCGGATTGGGTAAAATTCTGTCTGGGGTGGATGTAGATGCAAATAATAGTAACTTGGGTACCCAAGTTAACTTCTACGGCAGTTGAGAGAATGTTAGAATTAATTTTTTTGGGGACATGAGGAATATTTTTTTTAACTAATATGCCGACACCTTGAACGGATGTTAAATTATAAGGCTGATTAACAAAATAACCGCAATAACCTTTAGGTTTAATTGGGCCTACTTTGTATGGTATGTGAGTTTCTTGAAGTGAAATTACATCAAGCTTCTTTGATTTTATTATTAAATTAAGTTGATCGTAATTATTTGTGAAACCATTTAGGTTCCATTGTAATATGTCTAGGGAGCTTATTCTTTTTGGTTGATTATTTTTAATGTATTTGATTGAGTAGTGATGGTCACCCTTGCGGAGAGATCTGCAATTAACACCAGAGCAAGTGGGTAAAGTTGCGTTCCACATAGCTAGAGCGGCCGTCGAGCTGAAGGTGTTCGTCTGTATTTTTTTTATGGGTTTCGATGTGTGTTGTGAGAGTTGGGTAAGAATATGTTTGATTGACTTGGAAGAGATTTGGTTTGTGATAGCATTACCGTATTTGCCAAAGAGTTAGAGGTGGGATTATTTGTTTTTGGAGAGCGGGATCGTTTATCAGAGCGAAGAGTAATTGAATTGGTTTGTGGTGATGGAGACATTTGTTGTTTTTTATCTAATATCGCTTGTGAGGTGCTTGGCAAAGAGTGGGATGAAGGGAATTTGGGAGATTGGTTGGTGGAAGATTTAGGTGGAGTAGCTTTGCTTACCGATACTGTAGGGGGTGAGGGTGCAGGTAGGTTTTGAGATAGTTGCATTGGGTTGGGTGTAGACTTTTTTATTTGCTGAGAGAAAGGTGTAGGGTTCGGAACTGTCACTTGATTTTGAGAGTTGTAGATGCGTATGGCTGCGGCCATACTACATTTATTTTTGATTTTAATTGTCAGGATTTCTTTGTTTTGTTTGAATTTAATACAGTCTTTTGAAGAAGATGGGTGTTCCTCTTGGCAGTTTGCACACATTAATCTTGTGCAGCTTTCCGGTTCGTGAGGGGGAAGGTTGCAGTTGACGCATATTTTTGTTCTAGTGCACCTTTTTGTAGTATGCCCTAGAAGTTGACAATTGCGGCATCTCATCGGTGAAGGGATGTATTCCTTAACTTTTGTCTTGTACCACCCTATTTCTACGGTTTGGGGAATTTGGAAAAGTTCAAAAGTAAAAACCATAAGGCCAGTTGGTTGGATCTTATCGTCAATTTTTTTGGTGAATTTGTACACTTCAATTACTCCCTGAGATTTCATTTCTGAAACAATTTCGGATTCTTGGACGTACTTTAACCATGGCGCATATACGATGCCCTTGCAGCAGTTGAGTTGCTTGTGAAGAGTAGCTGTCACCGGAATTTGGTTAGCTAATACGTTAGTTTTTAGGAATTTATCAGCAATTTGTTGGCTTTTAGCTAATAACAAAATGCTACCATCTCTTAAAAGTGATATATTCTCATATTCCTTACTAACCGAGTCAATTGATTTTTTCAGTACGAAAATACTTACGGATGAGATTGGCTTATCCACGTTTTTGGCTGATATTTGAACGAATTTAGGATTTTTGATGTTACGTACGACTGGTAGCTCTGGGAAATCAAGCGGCAAGTTGAAACGTTTATTTTTCTTAGCCTTGGGTTGATCAGGTGACAAATCAGCTAAAATGTCAAACTGATTCCCCGTGTTTCCTTTTGGCCCCAATGGGCCCATGTTTTAAACACCCACAGGAAATTAGAACTTAAATAAACCACGCGACGATTAAAGAGAAAGGCAAGTACTTTGTGTCCGTAAAGAAAAGAACGGGATAGGTATAGAAGAGAAAAAGGTCGAGTAAGAATAAAGCGAACGAAGAGATGTTGACGCTTTAAAAGCCAGACGATGACTGTTCCTGGTCGTTATAACTTGCAAACATTTAAAAACAATGTACATCGGTACCTCTCTTTTCTTCCTCCCTAAATTTCCTTTGCCCGCGCTGTGTACAATCACCTTAAGGGTACTCAAACCCCTTGAGCGCGCGCTCATTATAAAAAAATGCTGGCACACCAGCATTTATTTTGTGAATATCAGACTTGAAACCGTCCAAAACAACTTGAATTGAACGTTCCGAAAGGTAATTTCTAATATTGAAGAAGAGAGTCGTCGATCCCAAATGCACACATTTTCGACAAAAGATCCTGATGCCAGACTCTGTCAAATGCCTTAGAAATATCAAGTGCAACTATCTTGCTTTCGCCAGATTGATGTACGCTTTAGTTCCACTTTTCGGTGAGACATGCCATCAAATCACCAGTGGACCTGTTGCTACGAAAACAATACTGCCGGTCATTGAGAAGTTTACGTGTTTCGAGATATTTCATGAGCTGACGATTTATCAGTGTTTCCATGACCTTGGAAAGAAGGGACGTAAGTGCAATGGGTCTGTAGGAGGAGAGAGAGAAGATGATTCGCCTTTTTTAGGGACGGGCTGGACAAATGCTTACGATCAGTGGCATCGATGGTAAACAGCTGTCAGAATAGAGTTGGCTTATCCGGATAAAAGACGAAAAGCATGGGAATCTAGCGGCCAAGGAAAGTAAGAGGTTCTACTCCAGAAACAAAGTTTAGAACTTGGCTAACCAGACCTGCATATAAATTTGTGAAGATGAGGAAGAGAATTTAGTAGTAGGGTCACAGTCGGTGCTGATGCCACTTCTGCAGACTGTTAAACGGCGAGGATGACCCAAACTCCGCTGCCAAGTAAAACAAACCATCCAGCTTTGAGAGCCAACAAACCAAAATGAGGCACAGGTAATAATACCTAAATTTATGAATAGAAAGGTTGCGGATCTGAAGGGCTGTTGAGTTATTTAAGATAGCTGGGAGATGGCTTGGTAAAGGCCATATACCAATTGCTTCAAACGATTCCAGCTGTTTCGGTCGGCAGCTCAGAAAAGAACTCATTAGTCGTCTTAGATGTCTAGAGCATTCGACCTAGAAAATGCTGTGGTTCGAAGAATCTTTTATTACTACGTGGAAGAACAGGGCGATTGAGAAAGACTTCGATTAAGGGGTGATTGTGGTGATTGTATGAATTGGATCAATTGGATGCTGTTGACAAAATGTTTCCTGGTTGAGGCCAAGGTCTACTTCGGACTTAGGGCCTTCTAAGTAAATAAGAAAGCAGTCATCATCATATTACAGTCTCTTTTCAGGACTTTCTTTGACTAATTGACTGATCCCACATGTTGTTGTCTGTATGATTATAAAATGCAAAGCGTAGATATTTTCTTACTCAAGGGCATCTTTGTAGGCTCTGCTGACTTGGGTTGGACTCGAACTCGAACTTATCTGCTTCAAAATAAAAGTCAAATCGATTTTGAATGGGAACTTTGGTACGTGCATAGCATCGATCATCATCATTTGACTGGTAGTAGGATTATCGAAAGACATTCAGGTTTCTTTCTAAACGTAGTCTTACTTATCACCGCAATACGATTTGATGTCTTCCTTCTGACTTTGTATGATGTTAAAGTTCTCTTCAGAAGACATAAAATCCTCTTTGTATGGCCGTGTTTACTTATAATTAAAACGGATCACAATCAATGACTTTAGACCCCAGGCGGTTTTTCACAATGGATCCGCTTCATGCATGTTCAATATTTTGGAATAGACAGGAATACCTCATCTATGTTTGGGGATCTGAGCTGAAACTTACTTGGATTTCAACGTCCAACAAATATTTATCACCCCGATTCATTATAAAAGTGATAAAATTGACACAGTTTTCCTATTGTATGTAGTGCGCAATAGTCAAATTAGAATAACAATATAGACCCGATGTTAAACGAGTCATTATATTATCCAAAAACAAAGGAATGCCACAATGTCTAGCTTTGGTAAATAGAACCCGTTTATCTGTTGCGCTATGCTATGGCGTATACGTAACCTTTTTTTAATCACTTAAAAATGTCCCCCATGTCATGTCTTCCCTAACACACTGTACCCACCCACCATTCTTAAAACACTAATACGAAGCAATGCTTACTAATTTCGCTACAATTGCCTGTCGTCGCTGTGTAAGACAATTTAACTGAAAGTACATATATTCTCGCTTAGTTAGCCTTGCAAATTGGTGTGAATATTTTAAATCGACCAGGGAGACGAGAATAATTTTCAGCTGAAAACACTCCAGTGAAACAGTGAAGGCCAAGAAGGCTTCTAATCAGTATGCCAACTCTCTGTATATTGTAGAAACAAGAATAACGGTCATGCTCTCTTATCCATATACTCGTACTACCACTTGAGACTCTGTCTACTACACCTTAATTATAATTAAATATGTAGCAAGCAAAAATTTTCTGCGCCATTAATTAAAATCCATGGAAAATAGGTTTTTCTCATTTCGCTCCGATTGATTTGTTGTTTTAATGGTTATGGGGCAAAAAAAAAAAATGGAGAGAAATATCCAACAATTGCGGCGACAATTATCATGCTAATTGAGTGCAATGAATCGTAATTGAAAACAGTGTTTATCGGGGCTGAATTTGTCAGTAGGTTTGTCAGTAGAATATCTACCTACCTACTTGTATGTACATACCAGAATAACAATAAAATTTCTACAGTACATGTACTCCGATTGGGGTAGATACTTGATTTGAATTGAAAGAAGATTATGCCGCCGATCAATAAAACAAATTTACGCCCCACCTTGAGTTGTTCCCTCAGTTCAGGAAATGTGTTGATTAAGAGAATACGAGTACTTGTTCGTAGTGATATAACCAGGCGAATGGAGTGTTTAATGTGGAACAGCGGCATACTTTCATAGCTCCAATCAAGTAAATAAATAAATAAATAAATGAATAACTGAATAAATAAAACAACAATGGAGCAGGGTTTCACTCCAAGGCTCCATGGTGTCTATTCCTTGACTCACTTTGTTAAGTGCTTTTCTTTTTGCTTTGTTTTTGTATTGTTTTCTTTTGGGTCTTTCTTATTGTCTGAAATGTTTATAATAGAAATGAAAACAATAAAAGCATAAAGAAGACATAAAGTCGTCCTGCTGTTGCAGCTGTGAACCATTTTAAAGAATCCAGTGCAACGGACAAGGAAAAATGTAAAGTAGGGTGCCAAGAATGTGTTGCCCTGCCCCATTGACACACATCATCTGTGAGTCAGAATTCCAAAAAGATACGAGGAACATACTCAAATATACGATGTTAAAAATCCTGTATACGTATACCTTACTAAAGGTCGCTCTATTTTGCATCACATCCCCAGTAAAGTGCCCCTGGAACATTTGCTGGGAGTTGAGCTTAAAATGCTTTCTGAACGCAATTCTCAGACGACTCTCTTTGTAGTCAATATCACTAATCCAATTTTTTTTTTCGCTATCAGTTTCTTTCTTTTATGGAAACATCCGTGACTACACACGCTAAAGTGCATGTCAACACTGTTAAAATGTTTGCATACAGCGCGATGAGGGAAAAT
Source organism: Volucella bombylans (assembly GCA_949129095.1). NCBI lineage: Eukaryota > Metazoa > Arthropoda > Insecta > Diptera > Syrphidae > Volucella > Volucella bombylans. The sequence goes on from OX422144.1 coordinate 161,102,176, forward strand.
TAGAGCGATACCCATGTACGTTGGTTTTGAATGTTTGCAGGTTATAACGCAGGAAATAAAGAGCTTGGTTGGGTGTTCCAGAAGCGAGTTGTATGGCTTAGGGAAAAAATACTAAATTTGTTGATACACTGCCAACGCCAGTAGCGATAGAAATAACATGGCAAAGCAAGAAACATTGCAAGGCTTTGAATTCTTTTTCTTCGAATTCAGCGTTGGGTTTTTTATTCCAATTTTGGGCGAATAAATCCCATACTTATTGAGGTCAAGTCATTTGGAGTAAACTACTTTTTTTTACATTGCTAAAACGAGTTTAATATTTACTCGTATTTCCGTTCCTGTTGTACAGCCGAAAAGCAGGATCCAATATAAGAAGCAAAGAGAAAAAATAATATACTGGATAAGAATTGGGAGACCAGAGATCGTTTAGCTATAATAAAAAGAATATCGGATATAGAATGGAGACCTGGAGTACACCAGCATTTATTTTGTGAATATGAGGCTCGAAATTGAACGGTAAGCTAATCTCTGACACAATGATGAAGAGTTTCATCGAACTCATATATACGCGTTTCGGTAAAAAGATCCGAAAATATCAAGGCCAACTATCTTGCTGTCGTTAGATTGATGAAGTCTTTGTGGACCTGCTACTAGGGAAACTGTCCTGCCGGCCATTGAGAAGATTTCTGTTGATAGGTTATAAGCGTTTCCATGACCATGGAATGAATAGACATAAGTTCAACGGGTGAAGAAAGATGAAGATTCGCATTTTTTTTAGAGATGACCTTTTTCTACTCAGAAATGGTCAAAAAGAGTATGAGTAAGAGTAAAGAGGTTTACGAATTGGTATTGCCAGCGTTAAGGAAGATCTCTTCAGAAGAAGAGGAAATATGCCATTTGGGCCAGTGGATTTTTGTATCTTTTAGTGCTGATGATAATCAGACAAAGAGCTAACATCTGGAATGTCTTTATAAATAAGTGTTGTAATGAAAAATGAGGCAGAAGTTCTAATATTTTTGACGAAATCTTAACTATTATACTTTTGGAATACTGTAGTATTTTTAACCTCAATCTTTTGACGTATTGAGGTTTTATACACTTTTAAAAACAGCGTTGCAGTCATTCGTGGCTCGTTTCCTGTAGTGAAGTTATCAACCAACCATTCTTTGGGGTTTGCTTGTCCAAAATGTCGAAGCCTCCCAGAACTGTGCATATTAAAACCTCCTGCACAATAACGAAATCAGAATGAGGATACTTCGACACAATTCTTTTTTAGTACTAGCAGTACTCCAACTTTAATTTCGAATTCTCTGACTATTTTCGTTTTGACGCCATCGTGCATTTGCATATCATTCTTACTTTGATACCTTTTGACACTTTTTTTTGTATTTATAATTAGCGCGTGCTCAAGGGGTTTTTAGTACCCTTGAAATGTTTGCACACAGAGCAGGCGACCTACAGTTAGGAAGGAAAGAAAGGGAGATACCGACACACGTTGGTTTTGAATGTTTACAAGTTTTAACGACTAGGAAATGAAGAGCTCGGCAGGGCATTCCATAAGAGAATTGTACGGCTTAGGAAAGAATCACGATATTTCAGAGTACGTCCAAAAGTGGGCTTGAGGGTGAATTGATGGCCATTCGTAGAGAGATTGGTGTTACTGTAAAAGGTCTGAAGAGGCGGAATGATATTGGCGATTTCTATGGAGCACTGGTGTTTCGGAATAGCGACGGAAAAAGGTGAGATAGGATATGCAGATCTTTTGCGGGCGATAACACTCCATTAATATATTGTATGAGTATGTCAGCTTGATTGTCGTCATAGTAGCTTGTTTGTAAATTACCCTCTATTGACCGACGTTATAGGAAGAATATTGGGTATGGCAAAAGTCGGTAAATTGGATCACTTTTTTTTATAAAGGGTGTTTTTTTTTTAGAGGTATACAAATTTAACATGAAATAAAGCACTTGAAGCTGATGTTAATGTCTATGATATTAGCTTCATTTAATAGATTTTATGCCATTAGTGTTTAAATATGATATCGGGCATATGATCGCCACGGCTAGCTCGAATGAAGCGCAATCGTGAAGTCCAATTTTCAACAACTTTATCGAGCTACTGGGGCGGTATATCAGCAATAACACGGCGAATTTTGACTTTTAAATCGTCCAACATCTCTGGTTTATCGGCATAGACTTGTGACATCACATACCCCTAAAGAAAGTAATCTAAAGGTGTGAGACCACAGGACAGTGGAGGCCAGTTCACAGGTCCATTATGCGAAATTATGCGCTCAGCTAATGTTTCCGGCAATGTTCAGCAATGTGTCGCGCGCCATGTGGCATGTGGCGCCATCTTGTTGAAACCAAAGCTCTGTCACGTCAATGCCATTCAACTGAGGATCGAAGAAGTCAGAAATCATGTTTCTATATTCCACCGATGATTCCACCAGCCCATAAAACACACCAAACAGTGAGTTTTAATGGTTGTAAGAGCGTCTCGACAAAGACTTCTGCAAGTTTTGCTTGTTTACATATCCATTTAACCAAAAATGGGCCTCATCGGAGGACAAAGTTTTGTGTTGAAAATGAGGATCATGCTAGACCATGTTTTCGGCCCATTCACCGAACCTTCGACGCGTATAATGGTCACGCGGTTTCAACTCTTGCACAAGCTGGATCTTATGAACTTTTAAGCCAAAATCTTTCCGTAAAATCTTCCACAAAGTGAATGGGGATAGCTCCAATGGCCGTGTATAATGGCGAATCGACTCATTCGGATTCTTCTCAATACTGCTCTTCACAACGGCAATAACTTCTTCTGTTCTCACTGAGTGTACGTGGCGCGAAAACGATTCATCTTCTTCCTAATAACATGCTCAGCTGGACGATTATGTCGACCGTAAAATGGACGTAGCGCACGATAAGTTTGGCGTTAATCTAGTAATCGTAAAATGGCAAAACGTACTAACCACAAATCAACTTTCAACTGTCAAATCTGTAGAAACAGTGTTACCAAATTAAAAACCAAACCTCTAACGAAAACACCCTTTAAAAAGAATAACAAGTAAGCCCAACAATTTTACGTAGCTACTTGATCTATTTGTCTAGTTTAAACATAACAAGAACTTTCAATACTATTGAAAAAATCTTCAAAAAGAAGTCAAAACAAATAGTGGGACAAAAAACAAAAATTGGCAATTTTACAAAGCAGCTAAAGTTGGGTTGAACCTTATTGATTTTCGGCAAGTTTGTCGTTATTCTGCTCCTACGTATATCAATGAAGCGTTTCCGCACTAAACTTATCGACACATATCGGTAGTAATCCTACGTCGGCAGATTAGCAAAAGTTATTCGCACTTATCCTTTGCTTTGAGCACCGAGTCGCTTATCATCTACATAGAAAGCGATGGCGATGAAGTCTGGAGAACTCTCCAAATCGGAATAAACTTAGTTCATAGCCATCAGCTGTTCCTACTTAGCACAACCTTGTGTTAAGTATCTTCCTTTACTTACCTCTCCTCATGGGATGGTCTCGAATATTTTTCGGCTGGGAGCGATGGTGTTCATTCGTTAAAAAAGTCCTTAAATTTTGACTATATTGTGCAGTTCATTGCAGATCTCTATCTGCCAAACAGCGGAGTCACATGTTCATTGTATCTCTGGTGAATTTTCCGAACATCATTTTTTCAGTAATACTTCTCCATTGTTCTTTGGTTTTTCTTTGGCGAAAACTATTGTAATAGATTTTGCAAGTAACTTTTACACTTTTCTGCAGCTGCATCTTCTCTTTCTCTGCATGGGATTTTAGAAGTCGTCAAACTAAGGGCTTATGGCGATCAGGCTAAACCGGCGACATTAGATGCGACGTGCCTGATAGCTTGTTGACAATGTTGCAATTTGTCCTCTGCGTTTAATGATCATTGGACTTCCAGAAAGGTTTCAGAAGACTGATCCAGAAAAGACAGCAACACTCTACAACATCAAATTTCCTCACAATACTTCTTCATTGTTTCACTGTTTCGTATTCGTACCTTGTCTGCAAAGAAGTAGTAGTCCTGGATGATGGTAGCTTCTCGGATGGTTTAAGCTTTCAAAATACAGTTGTTGTGTTTTTTTTTTATGTTTTTGGATGTTGAGGTGTAGAAAACACATTCTATAATAGCTCTTATTGAATTTTGTCAAGTCTAAGTCCGATTGCAGAGCTAGAGCCGTCGTTCAGGATATATTTGTTTGTAATCATATTCTCCTTTTTGATATAACTGATGTAGCGATCTGAATGACTTATCGCCATACTAAGGTTGGCATATCCAAGGGCATACTCTTGCAGATGTATTAGAAAACCAATTTATGAAAACTTATTTGGAAATGTTTACCTCGACAAAATATAATTTTGAAATAAAGATAAATAAAATTTGTATGCATGCACGTATAAGAACTTTGAAAGGCCTATTGCCAGCATTTTATGAGTCTGAAAGTGGAAGCGTAACTTGTAAGAAATAAAACACTTTTATCATGAGAGTGGGAATGTAAGATGAAATACCTTAATTTAAGCAATAAATTTAAGTTAAATTTTGTCTTGGAATTGTTAATGAATTTTCATTAAAGTGCAAGTGCTGGTAAAGATACTCAAGACTTGCTAGGTACCATTAATTGTAGACGATTATTCCTTCGATGAACTAGAAAAAGTGCTTTAAATAGCCGCACTTTCTAGTGCATCTAACTGAGTGGCTGAGCGTAAAAATACAGAAATAATAAAACAAATGAGGCAGCACTGTGGAGCCACTTCAAGGCACATGAAACGTACTGCAACACGCCAATACTGCTGTACTCCAAATCACCTTTTCCCGACCTTGTCATTACGAGTAATATGCAACAATTATAGTATGTATAGTATGTACTTATTCTCGTTCTTGCATTATACGAGTATGTATATTAGAGTGGGACTTTTTGCTGCATAAGACGGTTTTATAAATAGTAACTCTGACAGTGCTTGAATTTTGCTGGCGTCATTTTGTTTAAGCTTATTCAAAACTCCCATTCGACTGATAACTCGTAATCTGGGTTGATTCATTTATTCTGATTTTAAGGGGAAACAAAACCGTCACTAGCAGATGCATGACACACAACTTAAAAGAGCACCCTCGTCACAAAATACCGAACTCACGTCAACTCCAGCCCGTTTGTTGTTACGGCAATTCCTGATTCCGAAATGATTAAGAATATTTTAACTCTCTTTGAATTAGAGTATGAGTATTTTAATGGAATCTATCACGTGTGTAATTTGGAATCCCTTCCACGTATATATTGCGCCATATAGCCAGCCATATAATGTAATGACGTGGAACTGATGGTTATTCGAAAAGTTGTCAATTCTCAACGTTTGTGTTTACTATTTTTCATTTTAAATGACCTTCAGGGGCAATTTTGCTCCCTTGTCGATAGCTTATGAGTATTTTGTGATCGACATTACTTCGCAGTGACAGTTGCCGAACCCTTTTTCACGTCCTCTTCATTATAGGTACTTACGAGTACATAATGATGTTCTAATTGCGGTTAGTAGCTATTTATGGAATTAATTTGAGCGTTTATTGCAATTGTTTTATTTAGCGATAGGTTCTCCTGATACATGTGAATATGTGATATGAATGCAGAAGTGAAGTGTCTAGAAATTTTAGAAATTGTAATAATTGTAAATATATATATTGTGGAAAACCTACATACGTACTGGTATGCACATACACTTTCACTATGGCACTTGCATATGGTACTAGGGGCGTTCACCATATTCTCGGTATCGGGGTGAAGCTGTGGTTGTATATATAAATTGACTTATTTATCAAGTAATACTATTATTTTAGTGCATTCATGTAAAATTTCATATAAATGTTATTATTAATTCGCGTTTTATCTCCAGTTAAACAGAATCATAATGGCAACTGAGACGATGATGGTGAAAATTGAACATCGCACTGTAATTAAATTTCTCACTAAGCAAGGAAAAAGTCAAAAAACTATTCATGAAGAGATGGTGGCTGTTTACCAGGGTTCCGCACCTTCATTATCAACTGTGCAAAAGTGGTCAAGTGAGTTCAAGAGAGGCAGAGAGAGCATTGAAGACGACCCCCGCTCCGGCGCCCGGGCTACTGCTTGTACGGGAGAAAGCATCAAAGAAGTCGAAAAACTTGTTCTTGAGGATGCCCGAATAAAGGTGAAAATGATGGCAGAGATCACCAAGCTTTCAATTGGTACCATTCACACCATTCTTCATGACCATCCTAACCTTTCAAAGGTCAGTGCAAGGTGGGTGCCACGAATGCTCACAGCGCCTCAGAAAAAAGTGAGAATCGCATGCTGTAGAGAGCTTTTGGAGATGTGTAGTGAGAACGCGGACGGTGTTATGGATCGAATTGTTACTGGGGACGAAACATGGGTCCACCACTATGACCCTGAAAGCAAACAAGAGTCCATGCAGTGGCATAAAAAAGGAACAGACCCCCCGAAGAAGTTCAAAGTCACTCCGTCTGCCGGGAAGCTCATGGCCACAGTTTTTTGGGACTAAAAAGGGAATCTTGCTCATTGAGTACAAAAAAAAAGGTGAAACCATCAACGCCACATCCTACGCTTCCACTTTGCATAATTTGCGGGAGGAAATTAAAAAGAAAAGACGGGGTAAACTCGCAGCGGCTGTGTTGCTTCTTCATGACAACGCTCCTGTTCACACGGCGCGAGTTTCCAAGGCTGCTGCGCGAGATTGTGGTTTCGAAGAAATCCAACACCCACCCTATAGTCCAGACCTTGCCCCTAGTGATTATTTCCTGTTTCCGGATTTGAAAAAATGTCTTCGTGGAAAAAGATTTTCGGATGATGAAGAACTCAAGTCGGCAATAAATGGGTATTTTGCAGAGAAAGAGGAAATCTATTTTTTTGAGGGTTTAAAAAAGCTTATCTCAAGATGTAACAAATGCATTGATTTTAGGGGAGATTATATTGAAAAATAAAAACAATTTAAATTGAATTCGCATTTTCCTTCATATCGATACCGAGAATATATTGAACGCCCCTCGTTCGTATTTCTTTTGATAAATTGTTCACCTCTACTCGCTTTCGACTTTGTCTTCAATATGAGAATAAGAATGTATTTGTAGGCACATACGAGTACATATGTACTTTTAGTCATTTTCATTGATAAAGAAGCACTTCATTTAAAGTCTAGACACTTGGCGATTCGCAAAGTGTGACCAGATAATGAGGTACTCCTAGCATAAACAGATTAAGTCATTTTACGAAATTTTTTAAGTGAATTAGACGAATGACGTAATCATTTGTTGTTACATTTCAAACTCTGAAGGCGGTTGCATATCATGAAATACCTATGTAACTATTGTACAAATTGTGTAATCTCGATGCGTCATTAGGAAATTTATAAAATACATTTGGCTACTACGCTAGAGGGTCTTAGTTTGATACCTAGACAATACGCCGAATAATAGTAAAAATAAGAAAAAATTGTGAGTCCGCCTCTTTGTATAAAATGATAAGACAGTGAATAGAGTGACAGTGTTCTATATTGGACGGTGGTACCATCATCTCTCACTACATATGTTACTGTCAAATTTTGAGCAAGCTGCGTCATTTAGTTTGTATGTGGCGAGAATGGAAATATGTGAATTTTGGAAGATAACTACGGAGGAGTTTTTGCACTTTTTCAGAATCGTGGACGAAACATGGATCCAAACATGGTTTTTCAGAGCGAATCAGCGCAGAAGAAGGCGCATTGTATTATATAATTTATAACTGTTTAACACCTGACACCATGTAAAGATTTAATAAAACACTCGGTTGACTTTCTTTTATAACTTTATTGTTAGGATGCTCAATCACGACTGACTGACTTAGTAAAAGAGTCATATATAAGTATAGATATAATCTTACGTACATATATGAAAATGCATGTATGTATATGTTAAAGTATACAACAGTAAGTACCGGTATAATCGGTCATATACTATGATTTTGCACCTGGAGACCTAGGCTTTTGAGAAGGCTTGGAGATGCGAAAGTTCACTGTTGAATATGCAGAAAATCGATAGGACAACGACTCAAATTATTCATATTGAGTACTTTGATAAGTCGTTGTAAACACTAAGGAACACTGGTATCCCTATGGCCTATGAGGGTGTTGAGTTTCTAAATAACATACATATTGCATCTATGATTATGTTTCGTAGGGGGAGTGGAGTTTTTGAACTGAGAGAAAATGAAATCCAACAGATTTTGATGGATTTTGATACGAAGATCATCACCCGAGCGTTCAGCTTTTGCACTAAAACCTGTCACTGCACCACTTAGCAACCATCAACCTGTTTTTTGAGTGGATGGCAGAGAACATACGTTCCGAATGTTTTTCCTATTATGGAATATGAATTCGGATATCTGTCAAGACGCTGAAGGCGATAAGTTGGTTCCTTTGAAATATTCCTTTCAACAACGAAAATTTGGCATTTTACTTCAAATGGTAGTATCAGAATCAGTGCGATGTGTTCATCAAAACGGACGAGAATTCTCTGTTCAAACTGATGAAATGAAAGCATCTCTTGGTATGAATTTAGTTATGGGTTATCTATGGAACCAGACAAATGTTATACCTAGGGCTCGATTTGAAGAAATTTGCAGGAACCTACATTTTTGCACCAATGAAAAGTACGAGACCTTACTAGCCCAAATCTTGACTGAACATTCAAAAGTGAATTTAAGAGCAGCGGGTCATCTAGCTGCAGCAAAATTAGTAGAGGAGTTCACTTCAGCGCGCATTTAATTTTAAAAATGCCTACGGTAAAGAATAACAACGAACTCGGTAGATGTCAGGGGAAGAAGCACTGTCAACCGTAGTCGAGGCCAAGCTTACTACACACCAATATATGTTATTAGAGCTAAAGACCCTGAAAGGTTTCCTTCCTACGAAGTTGTTCAAACTGAAAAAAAAAAACGTGCTATCCAAAAAGAGAAGACATGCCTGTAACAGATACTTCAGCTGAAGGGACGGTCCAAGCTTTGATGAACCATACTGTGGAACGTTTGATAGTAGTTCAAAAAAAAGTAATATTTACTTTGAAAGATGAGGAATTGCGCAATTTGTGTTCTTACGAGCAGAAATCTGTCGGAATGGATGCTGATGATTCAAGCGTGTTCACAAGTTCTGTGGTACCCTTCCAATTGGCTTGTGAGAGCTCGGAACAAAAAGACGTAATATGGCAAGATCCCAGACCACACCTTTCCTAAAGTACTACTCTTCTTGTTAGGATGTTGAGGGAGGCCTTAATCTGACGATGGATTAAGTGCAACAATAACTAAAGTATAAAAAGTTGGTGATTTTATATTAGTGTCGAGGAAGGTCAAAAGGGTACAGGGATACAAAACTAAGTGACTTTCTGCTGTATCCGTGTCTGTTTCGTTTAACTTTTACTAATTGTTTGGACGACGAGATTAATAGTTTGCCACCGCAATGACGAATATTTTTTCCCTTCCAATGGAATGTATGTATCTTGGAGGAAAATTGCTAACACAACACTTAAATCTACTGGTGTTAACTGTAAGAGTAACCGGTCAAACAATAGTTGTATATCCATTACAGTACTTCTTCGTTAAATTGGTTGATACGTTCTTTATGTGTCAGTGATTGTAGGTAGATTTTAGGACTAAAAGTCAAAGTTGCAGCTTAATTTTTTTCGTTTTCAGTTCTTAAATGGTCTGTCGTCAAACAAGGTCTTGGCAACAAATCAAAGGCGATTTTTATCCCACCTTATTGAACGGTTTCAATGACTATATGAAGTTAAAATGACAGCACTCGGCCAAGAAAAAAGTGCTCTTCCATCAGGATAGTGCACATGTGCATAGACGCCATGGCTAAATTAGACTACGAATCGCCCATTCACCCATGTCTTATTCACCGGATTTAGCCCCTAGTAACTCTGTTCTGCTTCCAGGCCTAAGAAAATTGCTCGCCAATAGCGATTTGGCGCTATCGAAGAAAACATCACTCAAACAAACGCCTGTTTTTAGGACCTCGACAAAGGTTTGCGATTGGGAAGGGACCAACATATTGGAGAAATCTTGGACGAAGTGAATTGATTGATGACTATATTGAGAAATAAATCCTGTTTTCAACAAAAAGACTGTCATTTATTCAAACTGTCACAAACTTATTGATCCTCTCTCGCATAGTTAAAGCTCATTTCCTCTTTCTGGTTCTAACATTAGCTGTTATGACGTCTGGTCGGTCACAGCCCTCTTTCACATGTCCTTATTTATTGTATAGAGTGGCCCGATTTCACTTACGCCATCGGACAACCCTATTACTTTGACAATTGGCTTCAGATTGGCTTATGACATAGCGCGTTTTAAACGTCAGTCCAAGGATATTTTTTACATTGGAATAGTACATACCACCCGAACGAGTTGAAATTATGCGAAATTTCTCATCGATGTGGCCACCCATGAAGACGACTTTTGGCGCATGAAACTTATTTCGCGTTCAACGGCACCGTAAACAGACAAAATTGTCGGTTCTATGCCACTGAAAACTCGATAAAACTAGGAATACACGTAAATATAACTATTGTGGCTCAGAGCAGTCCGCGTCCATGGCCCGATCATCCACCAGAACAAGCCAATGAGCAGTATACTAATCTAATTAATTAATTTTACTAATTAATTCTTTCTTTATTCCTTTACAAATGATAAATACAATTATATAAATTCTTTGAGATACATTATAAATTACAGATTTGTAAAGAATAGTTAGTACAATCTATTGTCAGAAGACAAGAGGCGAGAGTACATATCACTTTATGTGTATACAATCTAATAAAAGATTATTGATGGGGAAATGAAACACAATATACAATTAATAGAGAAGTGATAACAAATAACAATAAAAAAGATAGAAAATTCATTTTATACCAATGGATTAAAAAGCAAATCGATTTCATTATGATCAAAGGAGAAGAGCCATTTTTTAACATTTTTCAAAAATACTGATTTCTTTCTCTCACACCTAAGGTTTACAGGTAATAAATTAAATAAGCGAGGCGCAGTAACGTAAAAGAAACGGGAGAAGTGAGTTTTATGTGTAGTTGGAATAGTGGCGAAGTGCATGGTATTGATGCTAAGCTTATACCTATCATCAAGCCTACGTTGTAGTATCCGGAGTTGTCAAAAAATATTCTTAATACCTTATAGCAGTACAGATGTCTCAGAGGAAGAATATAAAGATATTTGAACAAATCAAAACTGGGTGTTCTACGATTTACTTTGGTCATAATCCTTATTGCATGCTTTTGCTTAATCAATAATGGTTCTATTTTATTATAGTAGGCACCACCCCAGCAAGATATACCATACTGTAATTTAGATTTAAGTAAACCATTGTATACCATTTTTAAAATTTGAGTATTGCAGTAAAGACTAAGGTGGTAAATCTGTCTAACGACCTTATTTAAATACTGTTTTATATAAGCTGTGTGATCTGTCCAAGATAACTTATAGTCTAAAACAATACCTAGGTATTTAAAACTATCAACACACTCAATTCTAAAGCAATCCTTACTGCAACTTATATTTTCATTAAATGCCGGTAAACTACCTAAAAGTGAATCAGCTAAACAGAACCGTTGACAATATGGTGAGTGATAATAGAAGGGCGGATCTTTGCCAGTTAGACCCTTGATATTAAACATCATACATTTAGTTTTATTACCAAGCTTTGTTTCTTGAACCATCTTCTTAAAATGTCTAAATTCCAATTTACATCTGATAATAAACTATGATAATTCATATTTGAATAGGAAATGGCTGTGTATCATCAGCAAAAGCTGTCATTTTGCCCCTAAAATGCTGAATGAATAAAGAATTCACATATATAAGGAACAGTAATGGACCCAATACAGATCCTTGAGGAACACCTATATTGGAAGAACGTACGGAACTAAATACGTTTTTAATCTTTACCACTTGTTTACGATTCAATAGATACGAGGTAAACCACTCAAGAATGAAGCCCCTAAAACCTGCATTAAACAATTTATTTAACAGTATAGTGTGGTTAACCATGTCGAATTTCTTTGTAATATCAATAAAAAGACAGGACGGAATTTATGAGTTATTCAAACTATCATATATTTCCCCAGTCAGCTTTAATAATGCACTTTCTGTAGACTTACCACCTTTGAAGCCAAACTGGCAGTCACTAAAAAAGTGGGTCTTGTCTAGAAAAGATAGCATTCTACGCTTTATACCCTTTTCAAAGATTTTTGAAAAAACTGACAAAAGTGAAATAGGGCGATAGTTATTCAATTCTCTGGTATCACATTTTTGGTGGAGAGGAATTACCACTGCTTTTTTAAGGCAATCCGGAAAGACTCCTTTACGAACACAATTATTAAAGATAAAACATAGAACATCAGAAATCTGAAATGAAATATTTTTCAATATGTTGCTTGAGATATTATCATATGAATGTGAATTAGAAGCTTTAAGAGAACTTATAATTTTTTGAATTTCAAGTGAAGTAAATTCCTCCAAGAAAAAACTTTCTGGTTGAAGGCTCGATTCCAGTATGGCATTCTCGCTAAAATACGGAGAATTGCCACTAGAGTTAATGTGATTATTATTTGAAAAGAAACTAATAAATAAATTGGCAACTTCCAAAGGCTCAGAAATCTCAAGGTCATCATTTAGCAAGACAATATCGATGCCGGATTTATTCTTATTAAGTATTTCGTTGACAACCTGCCATTCTCTTTTAGACTTGCCAATATTATTAGCTAATTTACGGATAAAGTAATTATTTTTGCAAGTTAAAATGTTAGATTTAACTTCACGACAGATCCTCTTGTAATACCGTTTAAGTCTAGCATTATTAGGATGTTTCTGAATAAGTAAATAGATTTTCTTTTTCTTATTAATTTTTTTAAGAATTGGGATGGACATCCAATTTTTTAAAGACTTTAACTTACTGTCCCTTATATTATTCTTCTGGCAAGATAAAGAAATATAATACTTTAGTCTTGAAAGAAACAAATCAAAAGCGATATTAGGATCAGTAGCATTATAAACTTCATCCCAGAATTCAAAATTCAGATGTGTTCTTAAGGCAACAAAATCGATTTTATCTATCGATATCTGCTTGCAGATAAGTTTTGTCTGGCAATCTCACAATTAAACTGTATACTGGTTAAACTATGATCAGTTATTTTCAGGTCATAAATTATTGTTTTATAGGCTACGCGGCTGTTCCTGTGTAGTCTTATAAACATATGGTCCAAACAAGAATTGGAACGGGTAGGCTGGTTAATTAAAGATTTAAAACCAAATGAAGACATCAAAGACATAGTTATCTACATCAGAAGAATCAGCGAGGATATTAATATTAAAGTCACCCAATAAGATTATATTTTTATTTTTCATACTTTCTGAAAATACTAAGAACTCATCTACAAATGTTTTTATAGTACACTTATGCAATCTATAGATACAGATAAAACAGAAATGGACATCAGAAACCACGCAACTAACACTAATAATATCTGCACTTGCTAATTTATACTTTCCAATTACACATTCTTTTATCTTATTACTATAAAATACTGCAACCCCGCCAGCCGCATAATCATCATTACAGACAGCATCGAATGTGAAATTTGGAATTATATTAAAATCTGACATTTCTTCTTCAAATATCCAGATCTCAGAAAGAAAAATTAGATCTGGTAAATGATTCAAAGGCGTGAGATGAGAGAGAAAAGTATTAAAATTAGCTCTTAGGCTGCGAATATTTTGGTGGACAATTGAGAAACCTGAAGACTGTTCATTATCGTGGTCAATGTAAAGTATGCAACACAACCAAAAAAACCTATTTAGATATTCGAATATTGTAAGAGAACTAGATTTATGACCATGTAGCTTCTGTCCAAGTCAGTGATGTTTGCTCCATGAATTGTTTTATCAAGGTAATATAACTGATAAGACAAAAGCTAACTGACTTTCCGGAAGGTCTGATAAGCCCTAAGAAATACGTCAATCGGTAGAAAAGTCACTTCAAAAAATAAGACACAGTGTGATTGGAAAGCATGTAAAAATAAAGCTTTTAGTTGAAGACGATAAGAATTTTTGGTTTTCATTAGAATTGTTCTTCCTCTAATGGGCAGTGAAATATTACCTCGATTTCGCAAGTCCTACTCGTAATGTGTATATATTATAAAAGGTGTTTTTTTAGCTGCATGAGAAGTTTCGATGGTTGTTGTCTATGTCAATGTCAATGTCAAACTGTGTTGACATTTCTGTTCAGTAAGGTTTGACAATTCATCATGAATCGTTTAACGCCAGAACAATGGTCAACATAATCGGCCTAGTGAGCAAGCAATTCGTGCAGTTATTGATCGTTATTGCCGTATATAGAGCGAAGACAATCCTCAAGCTGTTAACGAATCACCATTACATCCATTAAAATTGACTGTTTTGTTCGGTTTACACGCTGGCGGCATCATCGGTTCTTATTTCTTTCGAAATGAGAAAGGAGCTGCCGTTACGGTTCGAGCCATACTGACTGATTTTTTGTTTCCAAAAACTAATCAGCTAAACATCGACGACATTTGGTTCCAACAAGACGGCGCAACTTGCCATACAGCGCGCTTAACCATCAATTTATTGTAAAATCAATTTGGTGACAACTTTATATCCAGAAGTCTGAATCTAAGCCTCTCTTTCCGTCTTCCAAATCAGAAATTTTGGCGATTGAAGAAGCTCTGTCCTGTCTGAAGAAAAACGTGATATCTGCAAAGTATATTCGCATCTTTTCGGATAGTCAGGCCGCCATCAAGTCCCTGGACTCGGTCTCATTATATTCTAAAACCGCCCTTGAATGCCGATCATCTCTCATGGAGATGGCAGAGCAGTTCAACATTCACCTTTGTTGGGTGTCGGGACATAGAGACATTCCAGGGAACTGCAGAGCCGATAAACTCGCCAAAATTGGAACACACTCTACCTATTCTACCGTAAAAAGATAGTATAGGTAGTAGTAGTAGTATAATAAGTAGTAGTATAATTTATTTTTACTTTTTCAAAAAATACAATCATAACAAAATATAACAAATTAGAAACTAAATACAGTATCATATATAGTATATTTAAAAAAGTATCTGTATTCTATAGTTCATAGGAACTAGAAGTGAAACAGATTTGGAAACAAAAACAAAAGAATATAACAAAAAATAAATATATAAACAGAATGAGTGAATGTTAATTACAAATGAATCTAAACCAAAACACAAAGCAAATTAAGAATATCTTTATAATTATAACCTAAAAGCCATGATTTTACTTTTTTGAGAAAGCTGGATTTATTACGAATACATATTATGTCATAAGGTAGTTTATTAAACAATCTTGGAGCAATTGATGAGAAAAATTGAAAAAATATTTGCAGATTATAGTCAGGAACTTTTACAAGATTTTGTTCATTAATTCTAAGTTGGTAAATAGAAGAGCTTCTGTTTAGTGAATAACCCGATCTTTCAAAAAATATTTTTAAAACTTTGTAACAAAATAGAAACATCTCTGAAACATCAGAGGTAGAATATTTAGATTTTTGAATAAGGTGAATAAGCTATCATAACGACGATTTTTGCAACAAATAAGTCTAATGACATGTTTTTGAGACACAAGAACAGGGAACATTTTGTTGTAATGAGTGCCACCCCAAACAACTATGCCATATTCAAGCTTAGAATGAACTAAACCATAATAAATACACTTTAGAAGTTCCTGTGAGCAATACGATTTTAAAAAGTAGAACTGTCTAGTGGTTGCCATAAGATATTTTTTGAGAGCATTTGTATGAGCTGACCAATTCATCATCCAGTCCAGAGTAACATCAAGGTACTTGAATTCTCTTACCTTATCAATACAGAAACATTTGTTCGAACATGGATACAGGTCAAAAAAGGTCTGAGTGTTGTTTTCAGATCTGCAAACAGTAGCACTATGCTTAAATCTCAGGCATTTTCCACAGTGAAAAAGGAACGGTCCATAGTCTACTTGCTTGCCATTGGTATTGAAAAATATAAGTTTGGTTTTATCGCTTATGACCATTTTGTGCATTTTGAACCAATGACTAAGTATTTCAAGGTCATGATTGATATCTGAGGAGAGGTTCAAAACAGAATCACTAGAAAAAGCACATGCCATATCGTCTGCGAAACCAGTAACTTTACAATGAAAGTTTTGCGCAAAAAGAGAATTAATAAAGATAAAGAATAATAAAGGACCCAACACAGAACCCTGTGGAACACCCATAGATACAGTTCTTATAGAGCTTAAAAAATCATTGATTTTCACTCTTTGAGATCTATTTGATAAATATGAATGAAACCAGGTATGAATTGTACCCCTAAAACCATAGTTGTACAGTTTATCTAGGAGTATAATATGATCAACAGTATCGAATGCTTTTGTTATGTCCACAAAAAGCGCAGCGGTATAATATCTATTATTAAAGCTGTTATAAATATCAGAACAAAAATTTAGTAATGCACTCTCGGTGGAGCGACTTGAACGAAAACCAAATTGACAAACACTAAAAAAATTATTTTTTTCTAAAAACTTGACCATTCTTATTTTTAACGCTTTTTCAAATACTTTCGAGAAAACTGGTAGTAGGGAAATAGGCCTGTAGTTATTTATTGAACTACTATCTCCTTTCTTGAACAAAGGAATTACTTCAGCAACCCTTAAACATTCCGGAAAAATACCACAAGTAATGCTTTTGTTATACAAAAAACATAAAATATCACAGATATTTAAAGCTATTTCTTTTATTAAATTATTTGAAAAACTCCCAGTTGTTTGTGAATTTGAGTTTTTAAGAGACAAGATAATTTTATATAGTTCGAAGGACGATATGGGATCAAAGAAGAAACTTTGAGAACATGACACTTCATCGACAAAACAGTTACTATCACAGCAGAAAACTGAACTGTCAGAGACTACTTTTTCTCCTACAGAGGAAAAGAAAGTATTGAATTTTTCAGAAAGGGCCTTTTTGTTGATTATAAAAATGTTCTCTTCATTCAAACTAATCATTCGATCTTTCTCAACAGACTTATTAAATATGCCTCTTATTAGTTCTCATTCTTTTTTTGAGTCACCTTTGACCTCACGAAACTTATAGTAATCGTTTTTACACGAAGAAACTTGTTTAGATATATCTTTGCATAGTTGTTTGTAAGCAGAAGTGACATTAATATTATTGGGATTTTTCTTCTTTTTTTTATACAATTTGTTTTTTTCTTTAATTTTTTTAAGTAACTCAAAAGATATCCACGGTTTAAGTTTCTTCCATTTACCAATACTTTTCACTCTTTTCTCTGTACATTGCAAAACATAGTTTTCAAGTATTATATTAAACTTAGAGAAGGCTAAGGAAGGATCGTTTTCATTAAATACACTTTCCCAACATTCGAAACGAAGAAGATTATTTAGTGAGATAAAATCAGTTTTAACACACGAACGATTAAACAACAATGGCTTCTTGATAGAAAAACAAGAAAATTTTATGCTAAGACATGTCATACAATGATCGGTTACTTGCAAATCGGCAACAGAGTTATAGATTTGAGTTATCTGGGAGTTGAAAAAACGAACCATAATATGGTTAATACAAGTATTAACGGAAGATGAATAACGAGTAGGTCTATTTATACATGACTCAAATCCAAACGAGGATAACAAAAACAAATATTTATCTAAAAAAGAAGAATTTTGTAAGATGTCTAAGTTAATATCACCCAAAAATATAGCATCATTCGCTTCGTCTGACAACAAATTTGCCAAGTCCTCAAAAAATGTGTCATTTGATAAAGTTGTTTCATTAAATCTATAAATACAAAAAAGAGTCAATTTAAAGTCATCAATTCTAATTTTTAACGCGTCCAAGCTATTCAAGTTAAATACGTAATGATCAACGTTAAATGATTTTTTAGCAAATGCAGCAACGCCACCAGCTGCATATTTATTATTACAGCAAAATATAGGCTGGTACCCTTCGATGACAAAAAATGATTTTTCCTCTTCGTAAATCCAGATTTCTGACAAAAAAATCAAATCAGGCTGATTTTCAAACGAATTTAAATGGGCAATGAAGTTATCAAAATTTTTTCTCATGCTTCTAATGTTTTGATGGACAATAAGTAAATTAGATAAGAATGCTTGGTTAAAAAAGAGATCGAGGTTATCAACATCAATAGAATTTACAGAGGGGATATCGACGTCATTACTTTGAAAATCTTCCATATTACTTGAGGACTAAAAAATCTTCACTAGAGTTAATTACAATTAAGTTGTCCTTATCCCCCTTTCGCATGTACACTCTCCCGTTTTTAACCCACGCATACTTGTACATCTTTTCCTTTTTAATTTTTTGTGCAGCATTTAATAGAAATTTCGTTTTACCATTTAAACATTCATTGATATAAATTTTACTATCTTTATCACAGCCAAATATTTTAGAAGTTAAGTTATTTTTTTGTAGGATTTTGTTTTTCATAATTAAGTCTTTCTTGATTTTAGACACAAATTTAACAATCAAAACAGGTTTAGCACTATTCACATTAGAATTTTTGGACATTTTAACATTTTTAACAAAACAATTATCAATTTCCATTTCGGACACATCAGTTGAGACACCCTTTGAAAACACTTGCAGTGCACAGGAGAGGGCATTGGTGTTGTTGACATTAGGAACACCCACAATTTCTATGCACTTTTCTCTTCTGCTTTGTTTCAAGAAATCAATTTCTCTCTGAAGATCATGCACAGTCTGTAAGAGAATATTTTTTTCTTCTTGTAGAGAGGTGATCACTGAAAGAGTTTGTGCATTTTCAGCACGCATAGCAACAACTTCATTGTATATTGATTCCAATGTTACAGCTTGTTGTTGTTGCCTCATAGACGAAGACGATGGAGTAACAGTTTGATGATCTTCCTGTACTTGCGGATGGAGAACTTCCTTGTATTGTTGTTGTTGAAAAGTATACCAATCGCTACGTGCAAACTAATACTAAAGCTGGATGCCGATAAAAGAACAGACCTTAGGTTGACTGCTGGGCAAACATGTCTAGCGACGAAACAGATCTGGCCAAAGCTGGATCTGATCCGCTCTAAGTGTTTGATCCTTTTAAATAGGAAACATCTCAGCGCCATAATAGATGTCATTACTGGACACTGCCTCATAGGCAAGAACGCAAGAAGGCTTGGCGCTCTTACAAATGATTTCTGTAGAAGTTGCATGGACGAGGAAGAGGAGGAGACAATCCTCCACCTACTCTGTACATGTCCAGCTCTGTCCCAGAGGAGAAAGCTTCATCTAGGAGCTACAACAGTCTCCTACGCTTTATTATAAGCTCAAACTGGTTCCATTAGTAAGAGGATCACAGATCCACATGGCATCACAATGGGCCAATAAGAAGTGAGTTGGTATTTCCAACAGCCACTCTTACCTAACCTAACCTAACCTTATATCCAGAAGTGGTCCTTTTAACTGGCCTCCTCGTTCGTGCGACTTAACGCCTCTCGATTACTTTTTATGGGGCTATGTTAAGTCATTGGTTTATGCCGAAAAACCAGCAACTCTTGAAGCATTCGAAGCCAATATTCAGCCACAATTGACGCCATACGGCCAGATTTATTGGAAAAAATAGTGAAAAATTGAACTGATCGAATGGACCATGTAACTCGTAGCCGCGGCGGGCATATGCCGGAAGTCATATTTAAAAAATAAATGAAATTAAATTATCTGCCAGATTATAATAATAAAAAATTCATTCCAACAATATTTCTGTCTTGTATTATTATTTAAAGTTCTCAAGGTCTTAAAAAAGCACCCGTTGCTATATAAGCCTCGGTTTGAAACTGTGTTTCTTGTTTCGAATGGGACCAAAACCATCTGTTGCAGCTGCAACACAGTATCTCCGAAAATCTGAAACTTTTGTGCGGAAGTGTATGAAACGATTTAGTGAACTTGGAAACGTTTAATTTAACATATATTATCTGAATAGGGAAAAACGAGCATTTCAAAAGGCGTTGAAAATAAATTCCCCAACAAGTTTAACCTTAGAAAATCAAGTCGAAAATTACTAGAAAAAGTATCCGAGAAAAAAAATTTAATTACGAAGCCGTTGTTCCAAGCTTTTGTTAACCAAAAGACATATAGAAAAGACATAGGCCGTTAAAAAAATGTGAACTACACCAAAATTATTTTTACTGACGTGTGGACAGTGTGGTCCAACGAGCATTGAAACAACCGGCGAAAGTACATTCTCATGACCTTTTCTGTGTGTCGAGATTTGGAAGATTGGTAACCTTCATCGGCAAACTGGAATTTCAAAAAATGACCCAACTGTACCAGAGAGAATTGATGGCATCCGCTGAAATGCTGTTTCAACTTTTGAAATCGCCATATTTTCGCAAAAGAGAACGACGATCCGAAACATCGTACTCGTATCTGTCTGGTCTCCCAGTCTCCAGATACCCACCCAATTGAAAATGTCTTGGGACGTAGAACCCAAGACTAGTTTTTTAATTTTATATGCATTTTTATTATATATCATAGAATCTATTAATACTTACAAGCTAGACAAAAAAAAATGCTTAATTAACATACACTGTCTTACAACAACTCTCTAACACTCTGTAAACCGGCCATGGATAAAAATAACCTAAAGACTCGCTTTGTTCCCAAATATGGCTACACCATTTGCAACATCGCTCATATGAAAACATATGCCAACCGCGCTATGTGTAAACATCTTAAGGGTACTTTCGTTTCCGGACTCACGGCCCTGCTCTTCGGCTGTAGAACGAGAACGGCAGCGTATGCTAAGCTCATTAAATTCCGATATCAACAGCATAACCAATTGGGGAACTATCAACAGAGTGGAATTTAATGCTTCCAAAACACAATGCTGTCTACTGTCTTTAAAGCGAAATTTAAACACCCAGCCATTATCTATGAATGGCACTTGCATCGTCGAAACCGAAAAACTTTCCATTCTCGGTATGTGTGTCAATGACAACTTACGTTGGAATGACCACATATTTGATATCGCCAAAAATGCTGCGAAATGTCTAGATTTCCTCAAGCGATGTAGAAAATATTTTACCCCCTCTGATCTGGCCTCAATATATAAGGCATTCATGCGCCCAAAATTGGAGTACAACTCCCACATCTGGTCAGGTGCTCCTAAAACATCTCTGCACCTGCTAGATAGGACTCAGAACCGTGCGATAAAACTTATTGATGATACTAATACCAGTCAATCAATGGACACCCTCGAACACCGACGAAATGTCTCGTGTCTCACTATGTTTTATCACTATTTCCACCACCAGTGCTCCACTGAAATCGCCAGTAGCATTCCGCGCATTCAAACTTTCAACCGTAACACCCGTCTCGCTATGAATGCTCATCAGTATACCCTCAAGCCCATTTTCGGACGTACTCTAAAATATCGTGATTCGTTCCTAAGCCGTACAACTCGTTTGGAATGCCCTGCCAAACTCTGTATCTCCTGGTCGTTATAACTTGCAAACATTTAAAAACAATGTACATCGGTACCTCTCTTTTCTTCCTCCCTAAATTTCCTTTGCCTTGTGCGCCCGCCAATTATAATATTAAAAAAATATTGCGACTCCCTACCACCCTACTGAACCGGGGACGCTATTCGAGCAACGGGAAAGATTAGCGGCACCGCTAATTTGTCTTGAAGGAGCGCTCTTTTTTTTTTTTATCAAAATCGAGGAACGCCTCTGGAGGAACGAAGCCATTAAAATGCACACTCTCGTGATGTACATGGATAATTTGGGTAAAAAGCCCCGAAGATCAGATAGCAATGTACCTTCGAATCAACTTATTGGCGAAATTTTCCATTCTTATTATGTTCGCTCTATTGTATAAGACTTTATTAGGATAAAATTTTATGTACTCGGACTCTAGTGTTCCAGGCGATGGCAAGCTCTCTCAAACACCCGACTCTTTCCCACTTAACTAGTTCTCACGTTGAACCATACGGGACATCCAAATAAAGGGTCTTTCAATAAGCGCTTCCTATCTTTAAATTTAAATAAAATAAAGTGTGTGTGAGATATCATCGATATTTTTTATTCGTTTAAAAGGCCTATCAATGCTATTGTGTGTGGAATATAACTTCGTTCAAATGTCCGCCACGGCTTCTCTGGGTGGCGCGCATCCGCATAAATTTGACCGATGGCACGGGTTATGTTGGCTTTGAGGGCCGCTGTGGTTTGTGGCTTATTTGCATAGACCTGCGACTTCAGAAAACCCCACAAGATAAAGTCTAACGGGGTCAAAACGCACGATCTCGCTGGCCAGTTCACATTACCTTCACTTGAAAAGACCATGCTCTCGAATCGCTAGTGCAGAATTTCCAATGTGGCGTGAGCTGTGTGGCACATAGCGCCATCCTGTTGAATCCACATTTCGTTGGTGTCCATATCATCCAATTCAGACCAAAAGAAGTTGGTAATCATCGATCTACAGCGCTCGCTTGACGTTGACGATAATGGCCTGGCCAACGTTGTTCTCAAAAAAATATGAACCGATGATGCCGCCAGCCCAAAATCCACTCCAAACAGTGACTTTTTCGGGATGCTTGGACGCTCTTGGACTGAAGGAGATTTTTCGATGAAAATTAGGGTCAGTTTCCAACGGTTCCAGAGCCCATTCAGCGAACACACGTCGCTGCCTACGGGTGCAGACTCAAGTGTCACGACGCAAAATTCGCCAAGTTGTGGTCTGCGAGAGGCCGAGTTCTTGTGAGTGACGCGAAATCAGCTGCCCCGGATTCTACTGCACACTCTCACGGACAGCTGCAATGTTTTCGGATGTTGGTTTATCGTTCACTGAACCTCAAATTTATCCATCACACGGCGAATAGTCTCTCGGTAAGACGATTATGGCGACCATAAAATGGGCGAAGCGCGCGGAACGTTGCCCGAACAGAACACCCATTTTGATAAAACAATTTTATCATTTGCACGCATTGTTGAACACTATGTCCATCCATGGTGATTTGGAAAAACAGACTGAATAAATGACAGCCAATTTAACAGATGTAGCTTCAACAATATGGCCGCTATCAACTGTCAAAGTTCGGAAGTCCCTATTGGAATGCCCTGTACAAGCAAAGCTCGGATAATGGCCAAGTAGCTATAGCATCGAGTTGGCTATAAATCAGTCTCTTTGTTAGGGCAACAACACCTTTTGTTCTGGCCAGAGCAACATATATACGAGTATGTTTGCTAAAATATAGATATTGGTCTAGCCAGATCCCAAGGTATCTGACTAAGTACATTTCGACAAGCAAGTGGTTACTTACTTTCGCCAGTTCTTTCTGATATCCGCAGAGGCCCAGATAAAGGCGTCCTAAAAAGAATAGTTTCTACTCTAGCAGAAGTCACATCGTCATTCTTCACGATGAACTGTCTACATGTGAGCATATTAAAAAGAATGTAGAGGTTTAACATACTTATGCCCGGCGTGTTCAGCTTGAATAATAGTCACGCTAACCATACGGTTCTCCAAGTCATTCATGCATTGTTTTTTGCTCTTTTTCTTTTGATCATCTTTCAGAATACCTTGCTGATATCCGGAAGTAGACTTATCGACCGCAGATTCGCCGAAACGAAGTGTCTTTATCTCTTTCGGGAATCGGATGCACCACGCCTGTCTTGCAATGCGCTGGATAATGTGCATTACTATATTTATTGGATTATTAAGCAGGATTGTGTATATGTCCACCGCTTCTAGTGGGAGATGTCAAGGCACAATGTTCGATATTCGAGATTCGAGGATCGTTTGAAGCTCTTCCTTCAAAATGAAATCCTGTAGCTCGGTCTCGTCGACGAGTAAGGGATGTATTGTAGGTCAGTGGTAGAGCATTCGCTTTGCATATGAAGGTTTATAAGAAATTGGCTGTTATTTATCGATAAGGCGATTATTGCAAATAATTATATGAGGTTGGACAACGTACAAAAGCCTTTGAAATGCGTAATTTTGGTTCCTAAACTGTACATAAACAAAATATTGTTTTCAAATACTCAGTTGAAGATAATAGAATCTAATGTCAATACTTGTAAATTAACGATTACGATTGATTCCTTAACCATATTCTACAATCTCCCCTCATTAATTTGAAACAAAGCTCGTACATGTATTTCTATCAGCATGTTTAATACTGCAAAGTTATTTAAGATTTTTTTTATTATTATTATACGAGAGTACGTACATAAAATAATAGTAAAGTACGGGTATTCGTAACTTAACCCAATGGTCTTATGCAATTTTATTGATCGTGGTCATGATTGCAGCAGGCGGCATATAAAGAAACCCAACACAAATTGCACATTTGCTCGTCTACGAGTACTCGTCAGTTATATTTCTTCTTCGAAATGAAATTCAACTCTCTTTCATAGTTCTCCAATGAAATTACTTGGTGTTGGTATTGGAGTCATGGCCAGACAGTATGCAGTCATCAGATTCAATTTGAAAAAAATGTCGCCCCTTTTTATTCTGGTGCTGAGGATTGCGTAGCACATGCAGTGTGACGCGAATTCCAATACGAAGAAATCTATTTATCGTGGTTTATTTACGATTGACGACGATGGCGAGAACCACTTCCGCTTTCCGCTTCCGATTGAATTAGTTGACGCGTTTATTTTGGAGCAGGTGCTGCAGTGCTGTAATGTGTGGTATGGGTTATGAAGTGATTTCAGTACTATACGAGCATATTGATGTGGGGCGCTGCTTTTGCCTTGAAAGGAAATTTTATTAAAAAAAGAAAATTGTATGGAAATGAATGTATCGTTAGATGTTTGCCTATAGGCACTTTCGTATGAATATTTTAAATTAGAGCTGAAAAGCTTTCGGTTTCTAAGTTTCTTGGTGCGGCAGCTTACAACAGCTTATAGGAAAGTATTTGCACCAATAAATTTCATAAACTTAGCTTGGGATTATTTAAATAGATTACACTTGTAAGTGCAGTGAAAATTGTACAGTAGTTATTGACCATAACATTGTAATTGAACTTTCCAATGTATCACCTTTGCTATTCGGTTTTATTTTTCTGTTTACGATTGAAATATGAAGCATAAGCGCATATAATGTCTCCTATTTCTCCCAAGTATCTGCATACTTTTCATTCTCGTCCGAACCTCGGCTGTAACTTGAATTTTCCGTTCTGTATATGGCAATTTAAGCATAAAATTGTTCCACAATAGGTAGTTGTTACAATTACTAGTATCGCCTTTGACTTTATACAGAGTAACAAGGAAGCTCTCATTTGGATGAGCCCTGACGTCCCAGAACGGGTTGCTGGCATCGATATAACCGACCGATACCTAGGGGTATCTACAATGGAAGTGGCCCTCCAGGTTGAGGGATGTGGCACCGGGGTAATTGCTCGGCCATGGAAAATAAAGTTAAGTTGCGAATCAACAACAAGCCTCCGTTACGGACGGATATACTGTTGACAACCCCTGCGAATGTAACAAGAACAACGAGCTTCGGATCTGCACATGGAATGTTAGGTCTCTTAATAGTCAACGTGAAGCCGAACAACTTGCAGCGGCCCTCAACTGCTGCAAAGCAGATATTACCGCCATCCGAGAAATGCGGTGGGATGGGTCGGACAAAAAGAGGATGAAAAACCGCGACATCTACTATGGCGATTGTTATCGCCTATTTGTTGTTAGAGCTGACTTAAGCAAGAAGTCTTGAGTTTCTCCTTACATGAGATGAAAAATGACACACCAAATATGACTTCTACTCTTGGATAAGACCTACGGGCAGTGCCTTAGCTACGACATTAAAATTGCCTCGAACAAGAGAGGGCATCTTTGGTAGCACTGTCGGAATGTATAGCTTGCATAAAACCACCTTGATGATTCAGGCTAATCGACTTATCCAGCACGCAGTTCCTTTGGGGATTGGACATGCTACTTGGAGAATTCCTGATCAATCGATCGTCAACCATATTGAACGAATTGCGATCGACGCAAGGCACTGCTCTAGTATTATAGATGTCCGAACGTTCCGAGGGCCAACATCGACTCTACTACCACTACCTTGTTGTAGCCAAAGTACGGTTGCGGATATCCCGAACATCGCAAAGGCAAGCTAATACCGTGAGGAAGTTCAACGTCTGACGGCTACAATAGCAAGAGATCTCGAAACACTTTTCCGATCGAGACTCCCTTAATTTCATAAGAGGTCCTATGCCGCCAGCATCAAGTATCGAAGACCAGTGATAACATTGCCAAAAAGCCATCTGAGATGCCACCTCTGATGTCTATGGTTGCACTCGCCAAGCACAACGAAACCCCTGGTTTGAGGATGAGTGCCGGCAAGCACATGCAACTAAACAAGAGGCATACAAAGCGGCGCTGCATAGAAGGAGTGGAGCTGAGCAGAAGAGGAGAGACGAACACCGGCTTCTCAGTAGGGAAAAGAAGCAGCATGAGAAGTGAGAATGAGATTCAGAAGTTTTACCAAAAGGTAAAAAACACATGCCATGGACACAAACACCGAACCGAAACCTGTAGAGATGAACAAGTTAACATAGTAGTAGCGTCGCAGTCGATGCTGGGGATTTGGAAAGAGCATTTCTATAGACTGTATAACGGTGATAACGCACCAAATACTGGTGTCAGGCAGAATGAACTCTTCAACCTGGACGATGTAGACAAACAACTCCGGTCCACCTGACCTGAGTGAAGTGAAGATAGCCATATCTAAGCTTAACTCCCACAAAGTCAGAGTCGGAAAGGAGCTTACACCATCTCATATGTAAAATATGCGTGAAAGTATGCTCGATAAATGGAACCTCAGCAGTATTTGTCCGATCCTCTCTGCCGTATTGTGTGAATGCCTGGAGTCTTGGAGTCAGCATAGTTCCAGTCTTTGATCTGATAAAAAATTCATCCGCCCTGCTGGTCAAAGATGGATTTTTACTTTACGATCCAGGACAGGATAATAGAGAAATTGGTGTGAACTCGCATAGAGTTGTACGATGGATTTGAGTCTTTGTAGTTCAAAAGCCCAACTCTATCAATTGATCGCTAGAGAGGATAAGCATGATCTAAACACATTAGAAGCAAAGTTCAGGATCACTGCATAGAATGATCTGCAGACGCGTAAATCATAACCTGGAGGAAAGTAATTATATTCTAGGAAGTTTAAGTTAAAAAGAAGAGCTTCTGAAACACGGTGCAGACATATCAGTGCTGGTGAAGTTGTGTAACCTGAGAAGTTATCCAATTTTTAAAGAAATAAAAAAGCATATCTTCGGAAATAATATCTTGTAGGTGGATCTAGTATTAACGTCGTATTTTGATGCTGCAGAAATGCCTTCAATTATTTTGAAAGAAAAGAAGACATTTTTCAAACAACTTAAAATTCGCCACTTAAAAACCAAAATTCACATATTAACGGGTGACCAAATAGCAATAATAGTTTTCTCAATTGCAATGTTTCAGTAGCTGTCAAAGTTACCAATGACATTCAGCTGTCAAAATATTCCGTAAGGTTCGCCATTTCATCATGCATCGTTTTACGCTTGCCGAACATGCTGAAGTTATTAACAAATATCGAAATTCCGGCTCAGTTGTAAATCCGCAACTTGAATTTCTTCCTGAGGTCGGTCATTATAATTGCTTCAGTGTGCAGGCAATTCGTCGCACCGTGGAAAAGTTTGAGCGTGAGTACACTCTTTTGGATTTTAAGCTACCAAATAGACAGAGATTGGTGCTAAATGAAGAAAACATAGCCGCCGTAGCGGCCAGTATCGAAGAAGACCCAGAAATGTCGATTCAGGGCCGATCAGCTAAATTGAGCATTTCCAGAGTCAACCCGGCTTATTTTGTGGATGGATTTAGGGCTACATCCGTATAAGATTGTGCTGACGCAAGAATTGAAGCTGGACGACCATAGACAACGCCGTGAGTTCAGTGATTGGGTGCTGGATATGTTGGCCGAAGATCGGGATTTTATCCAAATAATCTTGTCGAACGAAGGAGAGGCCCATTTTTGACTCAGCGGCTATGTCAACAAACAAAATTGCCATCATTGGAGCGAACACAATCGACAAATGTTCGGCCAAGCATCAATGCATCCACGAAGATTGACTGTTTGGACCTTATTACTTGAGAAAGGAGGCCCGTTACCGTCAATGGTGTCAGGTATAGAACAATGTTAACCGACTAGATACAATACAATACAAATTTGTCTCTCAAACGTCATAAGCTGGAGTAGTTTGCAGAAAGATGTTGTGTTTAATGCCGCTGTAGCGAACGAATCGGATCATTAAAAACGAGACTAAGTAACTATTGTAATAATCAAAAACTATAAATAAGAAGCAAACAGTGTGACCTAGATAAGCAATAATCATTTTACTTGATCGATAACAAACGAAAATACAATAGTATAAAAATAAAAGCTAAGTGAGAAGGAGATTAAACGATATTAACTTGTTGTAGAGCAACTTATAAACGTACATACGCCGGAAAGGTTGTGCCAGTTGAATAAATATAAAATCAATTCAGGTCTGTCAATTACGATCAACGTTTAATTTCATGGTTTTTGGTTCAGTCGAAACGAGTTATAAGGAATCTAAAAATGTTCTTTGCCATTTATTGTGGTTACAAATGAAAATAGAGTGAAACTACGAGTAAGGCAAAAGGGGCACTTAGATCTTAGCAACATGAATAGTGCCTGTCTCGCTGTAGCTTCGATAGAGGATACCAACTTCAAGGATACTTAACAACCGCACTTAATATTTTCTTGGTTATGTACCAGGTTCTCTAAGCGTACATACATAAGCGCAAGTACAAAAAGCTCTATATCTGCGCAGACACCGTCATTTTACTTGTGCTTTGCGCCGATTTCAACATCTAAATTACCGTCAAACCCAAATCCGTGTGCTTTATTTTAGATAACCTTGATTGCGTCTTTAACATACTAACACTGACTACTTGGGAATGTATTTGAGAGGATCGTCTTCTACATCTCCTACCATTCCTAAATGGTTTGGACACCAGCCCTGTACTCGCGCTACTATCAACTCATAGAATCTATTATTTTTCACACTATCCTTAAACGTTGTCACGCAACACACCTGCGCCAACGTAGGCGACTGTGACTCTTGAATTTTACCTCCATTGAGGCTATTTTCTTGTGTTTGCAGTGCCCAACTCGTATTAACTGATTACGAGGAAATATTCTCTAAATCCTGATAGTCTACCACAACCGGGTGTCTCCTTTAGCTACCAAAGCGGTAACAAAAGTGCAAAACAGTGGCAAATTATATTATAAACCAAAGTGAGCCCTATCGATTTCACACATCCTGTTATTGAAGGTCTCAACATCGATCGTGGTTAGTGATTTGAAGTTCCTGACTGTTTTTTGTTTTTAAGATTTTCCCTAAGAAAAACCTGAGAAGTCGTTGTTTTTTGGTTTCGCTCGTATAGTAGAGTTCGCGAGCGGTTTTCGTGAGTAGCAGCTTCTTTGCAACGTCGTCTTATGCGGCATATTGTTCTCTGCATGCGCTTCCCAGTTTTCCTTAAAGAAAATAATTCAGAGGTTTTATTATGGTGGTTCGACGATATCTATGACGCTCCTGATTTATTGCACTTAATGCCAGCCGTATTTATCTCTGATAATTCCAGTCGTTAACTGACAATTCTTCTGCATCAATGGTTGGTCATTTTTGGTTCGTTACAACACTACCAATATTGGCGATTTGACCAAAAATGGATCTCAAAAATCCATACTATTGTTACTCCGTTTTCTGAGGTGGCAAACTGCAGGATTAACTTGATGAACTTAGCATTGATCCAGATTGAAACCAAGCGTCTTTCTCATCGTACTTGTATGGCAGCAATACCCGATTTTTAGCGATTCTGGGCTTAACCTTATTGCTCGGCTGCACTTAGTCTGTTAGGGCTAGAATATTCCAGGTGCAAGACCAACTGCCGTGCTTATTCATATTCGATCGTGTTTGTCGGTTCATTGCGTTAAGTTTTTTTTCAGGTTTGCGAGAACACCCCTTAATCTGAAGGAGCCAATTCTTCTCTATTTCGAAGTTTCCAAGAATCCCTTTGACTGTTTAAATTCAGCTCGTTAAGGGACTGGTTGATTCCAAATCATGGGGTTTGGTAATTTGTACGCTTCCCTGCGGCAATCTACTTAAACATTTGATTGTTAAAACCCCGAACAATTGCAATAATAATTTTCGAATTTATACTTGTTTCATATTACCTCACAAATCTTTAACAAATTGTTTTCTAGTAATCTATCAGATAAACATTTTGAGCTCTAAACATTTTGTTTGTTTATTTAAGGTGGATTTGCAATGGTGTTCTTGGCAAAGGGCAACTCTGGAAATGATAGGTATGCTCTCAAACGTATGTACGTAAATAATGAGCACGATCTTAACGTTGCCAAACGAGAGATTCAAATATCGGTAAGTACCGCTCAACATAATTTCAAAACTATTCATCTGATCATATCCACATTTAATTCGAACAGAGCAATTTAAGTGGACACAAAAATATTATCGATTATGTGGACTCCAGCATTACTCATACCGGCAACGGAGTCTATGAAGTTCTCCTTTTGATGCCTTACTGCAAGCTAAACATGCTGGCCATGATGAATGCGAGGTGAATAGACCCAGTTCTTAATTATTATTAACTTTACCCATTACAATTTATTCCAACACGCAATGCAACAATACGAGCATTATAATAAATTTTTTATTCGCAGACTGCACGTTGGCTTCACTGAATCCGAAGTTCTAATGATATTCTGTGATATTGCTGAAGCAGTCTCGCGCTTGCACTACTGTCAGACACCTATAATTCATCGCGATCTCAAAGTAGAAAATATATTGCAATTACGTGGAAATTTCGTTTTGTGCGACTTTGGTTCCGCTACCGCAAAGATCTTGAATCCCGCTACTCATGGTGTAACTGCTGTTGAAGAGGAAATTCAAAAGTATACAACACTGTCTTATCGGGCACCGGAGATGATTGACTTGTACAGCGGAAAATGTATAACAACAAAAGCCGATATATGGGCATTGGGCTGTTTATTGTATAAATTGTGTTTCTTTAATTTACCCTTCGGAGAGAGTACACTAGCCATACAGAGTGGCAATTTCTCGATTCCGGACAATTCAAATTATTCAAAAGGAGTACATCAATTGATTAAATTTATGCTCGAGCCCGATATGGACAAGAGGCCGAATATATTTCAAGTATGTGAGATTGCTTTTGGACTTGTAGGCAAAGAGAATCCAGTTCAGAATTTGCACGTAAGTATCGGTAGTCTATACAATTATTTTGTTTGTCATGTGCTAAGGGTTTTCTTTATTGAAGCAGTCATTATGGAAATCATATTGCGTGATTGGTTTATGTCTTGTACTTGCTCAACATGATCGTAGCCTGTATCAATTAGGTTTGTGTGAAGAATATCTTTCTGCGTTCATTAAACTTTTGAATAAAGTAAATATTTAAATTGGTGTCCAATGTAAACTGAAGACATTTGTAATTTAAAATGTCACAACTTTTTATTGATACGAGTAGTCATGCTATTTTACTCTGATTTCCATGTCGTTGCTTTGTCATACATGGCGAAGTTTATTGCCACTAGGGGGAATTATTTGGAAAAAGTTGCACACAAAGCAATCCGAACAACTTTTATTGCTTAAACTTTAATCGGTCTGAGTGGTAATTGATCTTACGGATTGACAGGATCTTTAGCTTTTTCGGATGGGGGGGTTTACACGTATTAGACTTATGTTAAAAAAAATTAGTTGTTAAGTGGCGGATTAAGCAAGGCGACTGTTTATCGGCTAAAGTACATGATTTTCGATTTGAGGCGAATCACATTCAGAGTCTCTTGGATCACATCTTTATTGTTCTGTTCTATAAGTTGACGCTTGATAGTTATTCAGTACCTTCTGGAGTGCATATTGTACGAATAACTTTCAACTTGGAATGAGGAGAACATATTTATTTCAGGGTAATCCCTTAAGAAAAATGAGCGCCATTTTAAATGGAGGATGCATCCACAACCATATTAAAGTAAATGGGTAGATATGGCTCAAGTAGCTTCCAAATCGGAAGGTTCGGTGTTCGAATTCCAACCTCGCCCGAAAGACATTCATTTTTTCAGTTAACGAAAATCAAGTAAAATGAGTAGTTGACTAGAAAAATCAACAAAAAGCCAACTTTCACAAAGAAATGTTGGATGCCACCACCATTTCTATCCCATTTTCCAAAAAACTTAACACATGCTAAGGCATTTAAGTGTATTGATACCCACTTGAGTGTTAGGTTCTTAAAAAGAAAAACACGCGCGCATGGATTTTCATTGGAATATTTTTCGCCAGTCAAATCGACCGCTTTTGCTGGCACGTGTTTCATGTCGAACATGCTATTCCGATTCCGATTCCGTTTTCCACGAAGCAACGTTCAAATTCTATTTCAGCAGCGACGCGCTCACTCACGAAGACTTTTCAGTGGGGGCTCGGAAATAGAATCATCAACTTGTAATTCTTCGGATTTACGTTTCTGCTCCTGCATTTCAAACTTTACTTTAAGTCTAGCGTAGCGCATTTGCTGTTTGTTGGCTTCCCGTTTCGCACTTGCGTGTCATTTATGCGATTCACGTTTACGATCATCACCATTTTGTGGTATAGATTCTTCGCTGTTGCGTAATTGGTGTCGCTTACGCATACGAGATTCCCGCATTAATTCAGCCTTAGATTTCGGAGGTCTTTTACCGACACAAAGAACATGAAGAATGAAACGCTACTGTCAGAGAACTGACAAAAATTAGCAAATAAGCACTAGCCCCTGCCATGAAAAAAGACGGTAAGGCAATAAAGATGCACAGAATTGTGGTGCACATCCTTGTCAAAAAACTAGAAGCTCTTAGGTATCTCCCTATTATGACCAAGGTGCTATAATTTAGTTTTATTGAGGGATTTCCAACGCTGTACCAATTTACCAACCAAACTTGATTAAAGCTTACATATATATGTTATGTCTGTGGTGTGTGCAGATTCGATAAAATTTCGAATGAAGTTTTAGCCTTTAGGGCATTGATATTCTTGGAAACAATTTATTCCCAAAAGAAGGGGTCAGTGTGTCAAATTGTTAAATTATCAACTTGGTCAGAACCTTATCATTGATGCAGAACCAGGGCAAAAAGCAGTGAGTTTATTAGTGGAGCTGAAAGAAAAATATACTAACTGAGATGGCAAATCAATGAAAATAGCAACTTAACATAAACAAAGCCTAGTTCTTTTCCATTGAACGTTTAATCCAAATAAGTCATCAGAAATCATTAGGCTCTACCATCTGGCTTCAAAATTGGATTGATCACGCATTTCGTAAAGATGAAAGCAAGCATGATCGACCGAAGAGCATGACAAAGAGCAGAATAAAAAGGAAAGATATCGGCATGCCAGAAAGAGTTGAATCACATTGGCAGAGCTCAGATAGAAGTATAAGGTACTTATCTGCTATACGATTAATTCGGTCGATAAGTAATGTCGATTAAGACGACACTTGATAGTCAAGTAAACTCAATTTCATAGATAAAAATCTAATCTATGAATCACGAAGCAAGGATGGTGTCTAAGAAATGTATGACTTAAATAACTTAAACAAACTATTGGCTGCTACAAATGATGCAATTTTAGTGCTTGTTATAATTCTGTGGTTTTTCCTTGAGACCACAGAACTATTCTTGGTTCAATGTTGTTTGCTGGAAATCTTCTCCGCGTCCATGAGTCTGGTACAGAACTCTTATTTGTTTATTTATAATCTTCCCCAAAGATAATTATGATACGCGTACGTTTGACGCTTCATCAGGAATTTAAATTCAAGTCAAACCATCTGGTAACAGAATTTTTGGGTCTTTTTTTTACACTTCGCAGCAATGCAAAACCCTGTAATTTTAAGAAAATTCAATCCGTTTTCGTATGCAAGCTTCCGTTCTTTATCCAGATATCATTCAATGGCAACTAAAACACCTATTTATCAAGACATCATTTGATTTTCAGGCTTTCGATATCATTAAGCAGCAAAGAGGTTGAAGGTATGAATTGTTTCAACGCCAGCTTCTATGATATTTGATATTTATTGAATACCACCTTGATCAAAAAGTTTATTCAGAAAATTAAAAATACAAGTTTATTCATCTAAATCTATAGTGTCCCCTTCAAAGTAATCCCCATCGACTGCAACACACTTATGCCAGCGCTTCATCCAATCCGCGAAACATTTTTTATATTCGGTTTTCTGTATGTCCATCAGTGCTTCCTGCCATTTTTCCATTACTTCCTCTCGGCTGCTGAAATGCATTCCCCGTAGTGCTTTTTTTACCTCAATTGAACAGAAAGAAGACACAGGGAGCCAAATCAGGTGAATTCGGTGGCTGTTGGATGGTATTTGTTGCATTTATCGTCAAAAAATTACGAATAATGATGGCACTGTGCGACGGTGCGTTATCATGGTGCAAAATCCACTAGTTTTCTGCCCACAATTCTGGTCTCTTTCGGCGAATTGCTTCACGCGAACGTCTCATAACGCCCAAATAATACTCTTTGTTTACTGCCTGGCCTTCTGGCAAAAATTCATGATGCACTACACCGTTGTAATCCATGAAAACCGTGAGCATTGCCTTCTTTTTTGACTGAAAACGACGTATTTTTTTTGGTCTCGGCTCATTTGGTGAACGCCATTCACTTGCCTGATGTCTGGATTGCGTGTCGTACTCATAAACCCACGTCTCGTCCCCAGTAATGATCCTTTTGATGAATGTGCGATCGGATTCAGCCTCGCAAATCATCTCTTTTGCGACGTCAATTCTGTCTCTTTTTTGCACGAAATTGAGGTCTTTTGGCACCAACTTTGCTGCTGCACGACGGAAACCCAAATCATTAACCAAAATGTCTTGGACGGATCCATAGGCAATGTGTAAGTCTTCCGCTATTTCACTGATGATCAATGTTTTCGTCGGTTTTCGATGTCGATGTTCTGCCGCTGCGTTCATCATCTTCGATTGACTCACGACCACTTTTGAACCGCTCGTCTCACTGGTAAATGACCGTTTTCTTTAGACAATGGTTGCCGAAACACTTTTCCAACATGTCCAACGTTCGTGCACCATTAAATGTTGCAAATTTAAATCCATTTCTAAAATTGTAAAAAAATCGCCAACACACACAGATGTACTCTTGGCTATGTAATTTTTGCAAATGTCAAGCTATGACGCTAAGATTTAGAGGGAACAGATTTACCAACTTCACAAAAAAAAAAAAAAAAAACAGAATTCACATCGAAACAATGGGAGCGTTGACTTTTTGATCAAGGTGGTATGTATAATTTCACATTAGATATTTTGTGATTGGCTTGGAAATACAAATAAGATACATTCAAGAGTAAATAATTACATAAAAGTTAAACAATGTTATATGTTTCTGGCCAAGATGGACGAAAAACTTACGCTCGGACTGCAGACAATTAAATCTAGGTTGGATTGGGACAGTCGTTCTTTCGGAATTGGGAAAATTAAGTCTATTGTACAAGTACTTAGTGATCTATATGTACTTAGATCATCGAATCTGAAGCCTGTTATATGTTTGGAAAGGGGAGATATATGGTCGAAACGTTGTTTATTAAACACAGTTTTTGTGTTGTAATCGACATTGCAAAACACTTCACAGCAGTATGTTAGGATTGGCAAGAGTAAAGCTTTTACAAGTAGCATTTTAGTAGCAGTTGGAACAGATCTTTGCGAACACCAAAGTAATCGAAGTCCATTAGAGACTTTTCCAACCGTTGTTGCAATATGATCACTCCAGGTAAGGCTTTCATTAAAAACAAGGCCCAACTTCTTAGCAGTACGGACGTATTCTATAACTGATGCTCCTAGTCTTATCGGAGGAAAGCTGGATGTATTTAAACGCTGCTTGTATATACATAAAGCTTTTGACTTCTCTGGATTTAAGGACACGTTGTGCTTTAGTGCCCACTGCTGGATAATATCTAAATCCAAATTAATTTTCCCTACTGCATTTGAAATCTTATTGAAAGGGCAATTCAGGTGTACGAGGGTTGTCTGAAAAGTTTCCGAACAATGATACAAGACATTTTTTCTCAACATTTTTTTTTATTTTTCTACATAATCTCCTTGTAACTCTTCACACTTCTCCCAGCAATGCTCCCATCTCTCTAACTCGTCCAAGTACCTGGCGTTTTTCTCTGCAAAATAATTGTTCACGAAGGTGATTGCCTCCTCATTTGATGAAAATCTCTGTCCTCATAGCGCAGTTTTTAGATGAGGGAACAAAAAGAAGTTGTTAGGGGCTAGATTTGGTGAATAAGGCGGATGGTCAAGCAGTTCAAACCATAATTCATGGATTTTCACCATGGCAACCGCTGAGGTGTAAGACGGCGCGTTGTGTTGGTGAAACAGCTTGGCAAGTAATGATGCGTAGTATGCTCATGTAATGGTTTTTCCTTTTTGAAGATAATCGAATAAGATAACTCCTTTACTATCCAAAAAAAAAACTTTCCCAGCCGAAAAAACAGTTTTTGCTTTTTTTGGAGCCGGCTCGCCCTTTGCAGTCCACTGTTTTGACTGAATTTTTGTTTTTGGCGTATAATGCTGTATCCATGTTTCATGTACAGTAATTAGTCGGCGCCAAAACTCGGATTTATTGCGTCTAAACTGCGCCAAAAGAGCGTTGGAAATGTTCATTCGAACACGTTTTTGGTCTAACCTATGCAAACGCGGCACCCAACGCGCGGACAGCTTTCTCATGCCTAAAACTTGATTTAATATGCAACAAACACGTTCTTTACACATTTTCATAAACTCTACTCTCTCTCTCACTTTAATTCGGCGGTCGTCTAACACCATTTGGTGAACTTTAGCAATGTTATCGTCAGTGGTTGCAGTTTTTGGACGTCCCTCTTACGGCCACGTTTAAATTCAGCTGCCCAAAATTTCACTGTGGTAAATGATGGTGCAGAATCCCCATACACAGAGTCCAACTAATTTTTGATTTGCGTTGCCTTTCAAAAACAAAAATTTAATAGCAGCTCGATACTCAATTTTTTCCATTTTCACAAAAAAACACTCACATCGACTCACTCAAACGGCTGTCAACTAAAAATGCTCGTCCAAAATGACTGAAACCTCGGTAAGTAACTGTCAAAAGATGCACAACTAGCATTCACTAGATTTTATTGACGAGTGCTGCTATCTTTACTTTGAGGTCGGAAACGTTTCAGACAACCCTCGTAGTTGAACATAGTCAGCAAACATGTGAACTGAGCAATGTTTGACCATTTCAGGGAGTTTGTTAACATACATTGAGAATAACAGTGAGCTAAGGACAGAACCTTGAGGGACACCAGCTGTTATCTGAAGGAGTGAAGATAATCGGTTGCCCACTGCCACACAATGCTGACGGCCGGTTAAATAGGAGTACAATAGTTTTACTGCAAATGGGGAGAGTCTAAAGTTATTCAACATTTTATTACACAGTACAAGGTGGTTTACGGTGTCAAACGCTTTTGAAAAATCAAGGAGTGTTAGGAAAGTACAGCAGCCTATGTCCATAGCTTTACGGATATCATCAACAACAAGCAGTAATGCAGTTTTGCAACTTATTTTTGCCCGAAAACCAGACTGGGTGTAGCTTAAAAGATTATTTGTGAAAAGATGTGTTTGCAGTTGCTTAAGTAAGGCTTTTTCGAACACTTTCGACAAGAACGGTAAGTTGGATATAGGTCGGTATTCAGTCTCTACCCGATTTGCTTTGGGAATCGGAACTATCTTGGATTTTTTCCATAAAAGAGGGTATTCACAAGTGGTAAGAATGTTATTGAAAATGTAGATAAGGTGTTTCAAAATACAAGGAAGAAGGAGTTTCAAAAACTTTGGATTGATGTCATCCAGTCCTGTGGCATTTGACTTTACAGATAGAACTGCTTCAACTATATATTTATCGTTTAAAGCATTAAATTGAAAGTATTGCTCACCGTCAATGACTTTTTCCAGTTGTTGCCAAGGCATTTGGTGTTCAGTGTAGGAAGAATTCGTAGACACTGCAGTGTGTTAAGCATGTCACAGTCTACATGAGCAGCTTCTTCCAATTTTTGTTTCCCGTTCCCAAGTTTACACAGCTTTTTCCAAATATTCTTTCCTGATTGATTGTTAGGGCAAAGAAAAGTTTCGTAGTGAGCTCATTTCGCGCTTTGTATGCGTAAAACAACCAAGTTTCGAAGTGATCGGTACGTTTCATAAAGCTGCTGTAACTTATAGTGTTTCCATCGAATATATACGCGATTGCGTTTTTGAATTAAATCAAGAATTTAATTTCTAAGCCAAGGTGGAGAATTGCTTTTTACAATCTTTCTGATCAACGGAACGTGTTGGTCAAAATGTGTCTTTATGTTATGCCGCAGGAAAGCCACTTGCTGTTCAACAGAAGACATAAGGTGAACTTGCTCCCATTCGACGTTAGCAATGTCGGTTTTTAAGGTTTCATAGTTGATGTTTTGATAGTCTCTAAGAATAATTACGTCTTGCTTTGAGCCAATTGGTATGTCATATGTCAAGTATATCAAGTCATGCTTTGAAAAACCTGAGGCTGTTAACTGATTATAGAATACAGCTTTATCAGTATTCCCTACAGAGAGATCACCCAGAAGAGTCGCTGTTTCCTTAGTAAAGTGTGTTGCTGCCGTAGAATTGCTTAAGACTCCTGAGACTATCAACTAACTTAGCTGAAGTGGCAACATTGAGCAAGTCACAGTTAAGATCTCCACATATTATAACATTAGATACAGAGCACAAAATTTCCTCTGTGATTCTTATTATCGGTGCAACGTCTATGTTTTATTTGGCCTATAGACAACTCCAAGAGTACGCGTTCTATGCCACAGTGGAGTTAGAAGATTCAGAATAAGTTGCATCGCGTTGGTATCCTAAAACTTGTAATGAGACATAAGAAACGCTCTTCTGTTTAAAAATAGTAGTGTTAAGCTTCGAATATGTTGGTGAAGTCAACACAGACTTGAGTCCCAACTAAAGAAAATAAATTGCCTTCACTGATATACATGTGAGGTCAAACCTAAATTCATTGTAAAATTAGCTTTGCCCCTTTGTATATAAATGTGGAAGATCAACGATTTCCGATATCCGATAGCCTTACCCTTACGATAGTGATAGTGCACAACCTAATTCATGACAATCGGCAGCCGTTTCAGTGACTTAAATAAAAACAAACAAAATGAACGCATCATTCTGCATTGTTTTGTGAATTTGTTGGTTTCCGGCGTACTTGCTACCTGCTTTTTGATTGTTCTTAATATCACATCACAGATTATAACTTATCAATTATTTGTTTTGATTTTTTTTTATTTAGAAATCACCAATTCCCGTACTCGAGCAATTGCCAGTGCCTCCATTCGAATCGGAATTTAAACGTATTCACAGTGCTGCTTCCATTAAAGTTAAACCCCAGAGTGTAGCAATTGTTGAGTCGGGCACTAGTGTTGCGCCACGACAACGACCTAAAGGTAGTTCAGCACACAGCCAACATCCTCTTTCATTGGGTCTACCACCAAGTCCTTCACCACGAAATAATATAACTTCACCCCAACCTGTAGTTGAGCAGTTTCAAGCAAATTTTCCAGCAATAGCAGCTCCACCTCAACCACCAGCACCAGCACCCCCACATCTACCAGCACCACAGCCACCACAACCATCAACAGCAGTCACAACACCAGTGCAGGCAATGCAACAACCAATACCGAACAGTAATTCACAGGCACCGCCAGCAAGCAACAGAGCCAACTTGGATAGTCTTTTTGAATCAAAATACCCAGATCCGTTTAGTGAGGCAGCCAGTATTGCTGAGTCTGCCAATCCTACTGAAAATAATCTACCGGAGCAACCAATGTCACTTCCTCAAGATATGATAGCCGCCTTAGGTACTCCAACTAAAACAATGCTAACGCCACCAAAAAATAGCGGTGGTCACAGACGAAATGTTAGTGACACTTCGGCATTCAATAAGTAAGTATGGTGTTTGTGAATCTTCGCCCTGCGTTCTGATCCTTTTTGCAGTATTCAATTGGTTAATCGGTTTTCTTTTCTTTTAATTTTTATTTCGTTTTATGTTTTTATCCTTGTTTTGTGGATGCTTGCTGATTTTCCCAATCCATATACTCGTACATACGTTAATCCCCACTCAAAAATAAAAGAACTTTTGCAAACGAAACATCCCAATTCCTTGCCCCATACGATCAATCGGTGAAGAGCCGCAGTGGCAACGGTGAATCACCATCAAACATCGCTGGCGGTAGCCAAGGTTCCAATCCTGGATTATTCCTTTCCGAACAGAATATGGCCAATGCACGCTTGCAATCGCAATCGATTTCTGCTTCAATTTCCAATACAGAGCTTTCTAGTTTGCCAGCTAATACGACAGGAACGTCGTTAGAATCGGCCGCAGCAACAGCAGTTACTTCGCTAACGTTAGAGGCACGTGTGGATGCAT
Organism: Volucella bombylans; assembly: GCA_949129095.1. Taxonomy (NCBI): domain Eukaryota; kingdom Metazoa; phylum Arthropoda; class Insecta; order Diptera; family Syrphidae; genus Volucella; species Volucella bombylans. The sequence continues at coordinate 161,142,893 of OX422144.1, forward strand.
GGAATCCATTTGAAGACCAACCATTCAGCCAGATGACTGAAGATCATATTTTTGAAGTTGAATTTGATAAAATTCGCCAACGAGGTAGTCAAGGAAGTAAGTTACAATTTGTGACACACCCAAGAGTAAGCATTGTCAAAGCTAACACAATTTTTTCTCCCATTTTCATAGGTATTACAGCCAAATCGGGCTCCACGGCATCCACATTGACCCCGACGGAGAATAATCACTGTAGCCACACTTCAACTCAAATGCAGACCACACCAGTGGTGGTGCCAGCAACGCCAGTAGTAGCACAAGTGCCAGCACCACCGGTACCAAATGTCACCGCTGGAACAGTGAATTCAGCATTACCTGAGGATCCATTTGGTTCGGCACCATTTAGCTTGCCACCGGGATTGCGTGAGAAAGCCTCTGCACTCAGAAAAACCGGAGGTAAAGCATGAAATTTCTATATTTTAAAATTTATATTAGCATAACATATAGAAATCGCACACGCAGACGATAGTTGTACCGTGTCGATTGACCAATGCAAACCAGAGGAGGAGTAGTTCATTCTAATCTAGTTGTATTCTTCCCCTCTCCCCCCAACACACATAGTAATGCATCAGTAAAGTAAACGTTCTCTATGATAAAAAAAAAAAAAAATCTGTTCGTATTCTAAGCTTTGCTGTGGGATTTTGTTACGAGAATTATGTGATTTGTGCAACACAAGCCGCGGAAAAAGGCGGTATTGGTTGTTGCTGTCGATGAGGCTAATTCAAATTAACTGCATATCAAAGTAAAAGTAAATGTTATCGTTTTTGTGTAGTAAATATTCGTGTAATTGATGTTCACTAACAATATATTGATCGTGTGGCAATTCTAATGTGTATAAGCTTATCGAAAGCTATTCACTTTTTGAGCAATATTTTGTGTGGTGTGAAAACTAATTATTTAGTTAGTAAGCTTAAACTTTTTCTTTGATAAAAACACAGTGATTTGCTATATCTCGCCTTAAAGTAGCCTTTGTCGTTACACCGAATCCCAGATACTGCTTTCGAAAGCATTATACGTGACCTACGTTGTGTTTTAGTCCTCGAACTGCACCGTAATATCGATTCGACAATAATAAGAAAGATGTCTGATGCTTTTTTCCAAACTTTACTGAACCTAAAAGAAAAAAAACCAAACACGAGACTGAGTAGTCTACTACTGATACTACTACATATGTTATTTTTTCCATACATTTATTTTTTTTTGTGATGATCATATATGTATTTGTGGATTCTCATTTGTAAATTGGCAGCGGTCTACCTATGCCCTCGGTAAGAGGGTTTATCACAGTAAGAGGCTTTAGCGCAGAGCTCGTTCTCAATATTAACTATAGGTCTTCCATCTGTTTGTGGCATTGCTTGTAGATGAGAGAGGCAATCAAAATTGCAGTGAAGTAAATATTTTTCTTTTGCATTTTAACGTTACCATCATGACAGTAATCTGTTCGTGGGCTTCTGCATTTACTTAAACGCCGCTACAGTCCATTGTGTACTTGGATCTCAGTCAATAAATCTCTCAGTTAACGCGGTCTACGGCCGACTCCCTTCAGTTACACACTCCAAGATAGTCTTATTTTTTAGCTGTGTCCCTCCATCGCAAAATCTTCGGGTCATGCGTTAATATTCATTCACTCTATATGTCCAAGCCGTTTCAGGTGCTATGCGTACACACAGAGTTCATTGTTACATATCGACATCCAAAGGTTGTCAAAGCAAATGGGATCAAAAATCACTCGAAGAGTTTTACGTTCAAGACATCTCATCATCAATCGCTTACTTATGCGAAAGAGACAGCGATTTGCAAGTGTAAATCTTCATTTAATTTCTGATTAAGTGGCATTGTCAGAATAAAAAGTGGAGCAAGGTAGATAAGATCCCTAACTACCTTAAAGTTTCACTTCCGTACCTACTTGATATCAGCATTCACTTTGTTTTGCCCTCATCTACAGCTAAATTTATTTTTGGCGCCTCTTTTTCAATACTTGCAAACGCAGCAGTGATAACTCGCTGCGTTCTGCCCATTCTATCAACGTCATCAGCATATGCAAGTAATTACATAATTATACAGACTTGGAAATTGGCTTGCAAATTTCGCACAAGACAGTGCACCACCTTGTTTAAACTGCTTTTCACATCAAATCAAATGATGTTCAAATCCGGACGGTACTCCGAAAGGAAATTATTTTCTTGCGTCATTATGGAGGATTATGGCAAACTTTCCAAAGTTAGAATCTCATGATGTAGACTCTCACTCTCTTGCCATTCAGAAACAGAAAAAAACATCGCAGGTTCCCCTCATCTTCATCGTTTCCACCGGAGTATCAGTATTATCAATTTATTTCTTAATTTTGTCTTCTGACTTTGCCTGCACTAGAGTGCTTCTACTGCTCGTTTGTTTACAAAATTATTTAACCCAAGAGACTGGTTTTAACTTGTTCAGGTTTTAACTAGCATCCCATCTCTCAAATACAAATTACGTAAATGCTTTCTATAGGGATTCGGGAGACTATTTGAAATTTCTGCTGCTTGTGTAACATTTTGTTTGTCGAGTATTAGGCACAAACATTTTTCGATTAATTCAGTCATCTATAAATGATGAAACGTAGTGATTTTCAGAGAATCCAGCTCCGTTTATAAATAAAGATTCACACTCGAAAAAATTAAAAATATCTCACAACGTAGCTGTTTCCTCTCCAGCAGTGGAAAGGCTTTTCATTCTATTTCTGTATAACCACCGTACAATCTTTGTTTTACAACATGGGAATGAATCTTTCTTCGTTTAAATAGATTTTTTTACTGATTGGCGTCTCAAAGTGTTGAAAAACGTAATTTTATAAAATGCACAACTTACAGCACATTCTGCGACAAAGTAGTGGCAATTGACACGAGATAAAACAAATAATGCTTTACGTCACAGCTTACAAAAGTCATTCTGTTAAGTGAGGGGACTAGGGTAAGGGTTTTCTCTTCCTCTTTTCACAATGCGAAAATCCAGCTAAGTAAAAACTAACCCGATTACAATGGGCTTCGACGGATGATGTTTTCTGCTCTTTTGGTTGTAAACGAGTATAGATGATCTTGTGGTCTAAAAATTATTACATACACATTTTCCCACTGCGTATTAAGCCTTTATTTGTTTGTGCTTTGAGCTAACACTTAGGAACAAAAAAAATAAATTAACAAAACAAAAGCAAATCACTGTGTAAATTGATTCGTTTGGTGTTACAAAAAAAAAGACTGATATTTGTGCAAATCGTATGATAATTCTCGTAACAAAAAAACTCACAACACATCGCTCGTAAACACTACATTTGGAAGTAGTACTGAAGCTCAAGAAATCACTTTCGATCAACAATAAAAATTGGAATATACAATTTTATCTTTTGTTCTACAATATAATGTAGTGTACTTAAAGTTTTTCTCTGTCAGAATTTTTGAACATAGCGCATAAAGAGACAAACAGTTTATAAGCAACAACAACAAAACAATGTTTTAAGCAAACTATTTTACTATTTGATGAAAATGTTAATTCATATTTTTAAACAAACATAATTGTAAATATTTATAGAGAAAAAAGAAAGAAAGAAAACAAAAAGAAAAAGACAAAATCATGAAAAGTATTTGGGGATAAGGATTTTTTGTAAATTTGATTTTTTTAGTTAGCTAATTTCTTTATTGTTTATAATTTTTGTAAAACTATTTGTTTATATTCATCTGTATATTTTCTTTCTTAATTTGTATATTCTATTATGTTGTATTTAAATCGTTTGCTCTTCTTCTTATTCATGTGTAACTAACTTTTTCTTTAACTTCTTACTCATTCTGAACTCTTCTTATTCTTATTATTATTTCGCTTCTTACACTATAAGCATTTTATTTTTCTATCACTCGTTTTGAAAGTTGAACATTTTAGTAATAAATTACATAGAAAACATTAACAAGTAGCTAATTTTAGACGTACAGCCATACACACATTTAATTATTAGATTGCCATTTCGATCGAGTTTAAAAATTTGCAGGCATACTCGTACGATGATGGCATTTAATTGATGATACCAAGGTTCTGCAAATAGGTTTCGTAAAACAGTACTTACTCAGAAGTTTAGATAGTTGGATGAATTTTAGTCGCTCATGTTACCTTCATCAAGACTAGAATCGGAGATAAAAGCCAAACGCAGAAAGAAACTAGTTATTCCTATAAAAATGGTTTAACAATCGAGAGTGAGGTGCGGAGGTTAATAATGAAAGCATTTGAACGGAGTAGGAAACTCCGGCTAGCAAGCATCAATGTGCGATTTTTACCTAAACTTTTGTCTTCTTTATTAGATGGTTTTAGAAGCAGCCCTTTAGTTTCCCTTGTTTTCATTTCTACATTCTCTTCCAAGCAATTAAATTAAAATTATGTTGTGATGTGAACTTGCCCAGGGCTGAATCTCACAAAGCAAAAGCTGATATACTGAAAGCATTTTTAAATAGAATAATTAGAGGTTGTAGTTTTAAGACCAAGCCAGTGCAGTAGATGTACATTGAACTATCTCCTTATCCCCTCTTTTTCATTTGTGATATTTGCGTACACCATCTTATTTTCGTCTGAGAATTTTTCTTAAGAAAGTCTGGCTAACGTGAAAAAAGTTTGTCTAATTTTTAAGTTGGTGATTTAATGACAAACATCTACAATTACCTGCGAAGTTGCAATTTATTGTTAAAGGGGTTACTCTTATTTATTTACGTAAGGCGACAATATATATTCGCGTTGGACATGGGCCTAGATCACGAGGTTTTTCTTAAGCACGATTTTAGTCCTCTCAACAACTCCAGTTGCAAAGGCAGGTTGGATGAGGTTCCTTTTCACTTAGACGGGTTAAACTCGACGGCGTTAGTATTTGCTTACCATTTGAGGAAACAGGACGCGTATCTAACTAAGCATGATCTTATATCTCGAAGAAACTAGAGGCATTTGGTCCCTTATTTATATAAATTTCATGTCATACTTCAGGACTATGATGATAAGAATCCGCGATTAACAAAAGTGATCCTTCGCTTGGATTTCTTCTTATTTCTCGGACCATAAAAAGGGCAAAGCTTTTACTTCATCAAAGTTTTAGCTTCATTTTGTGGTATATTGCCCTAATTGGCTGTCCTTACTCGACAATAGTATATCTATCCACTAAACGTATCTAGTCCTAATCGAACTAGTGGAAGCCCACGTATTTCTTAACATGATGTCAATCGAATCTGATTGCTGCACACTTTGCGGCCAGTTCAATACTCCCAGATTGTGCTTTGTCTTCGCCTACACTTGAGTGTGTCGAATCTTCAATGGGTCGAATCTACTTTCGCACTCGTGTAGTAGCAAGAGTACTTAAAGATCTCAACATACATAAATCCGCTGGTCCAGATGGTATATCTTCCCTTCTTCTGAAAAGGTGTTTTTCCACGCTGGCAAAATCACAGCGTAAGCTTTTTCATCAACCCTACTCTTTAGGACTCTTTCCGATCAGATGGAAAACAGCATTTGTCCAGCCCGTCCCTAAAAAAGGCGAATCATCTTCTCTCTCCTCCTACAAACCCATTGCACTTACGTTCCTTCTTTCCAAGGTCATGGAAACGCTGATACCGGCAGTACGGTTTTCGTAGCAACACTGGTCCACTGGTGATTTGATGGCATGTCTCACCGAAAAGTGGAACCAAAGTGTACATCAATCTGGCGAAAGCAAGATAGTTGCACTTGATATTTCTAAAGCATTTGATAGAGTTTGGCATCTTTTGTCGAAAATGAGTGCATTTGCGACTCTCTTCTTCAATGGATTAGAAACTACCTTTCAGAACGTTCAATTCAAGTTGTTTTGGATGGTTTCAAGTCTGATATTCACAAAATAAATGCTGGTGTGCCCCAGGGCTCCGTTCTGTCTCCGACACTCTTTTTAATTTTCATCAATGATCTCTTGTCTGCCACTTCTAATCCAATATATTCCTTTGCTGACGACAGTAACCTCTCTGCTTTTCATATTCGTTCCCGGACTCACGTCCCTGCTCTTCAGATGGCAGCGTATGTTAATATCATCAAGTTCCAATATTAACAGCATAACCAATTATGGATTTATCAACAGAGTGGTATTTAGTTCTTCCAAAACACAATGCGTCTGCCGTCGTTAAAGGGAAATTTAAACACCCAGCCATTATCCATGAATGGCACTTGCATCGTCGAAACCGAAAAACTTTCCTTCCTCGGTATGTGTGTTAATGGCAACTTAAGTTGGAATGACCACATATTAGATGTTGCCAAAAATGCTGCGAAATGTCTAGGTTTCCTTAAGCGATGTAAAAAAATTTTCACCCCCTTTGATCTGGCATCAATATGCTATATACGGCATTCATTCACCCAAAATTGGGGTACAATGCCCCATTTGATAAGGTGTTCCTAAAAAATCTCTGCATCTGCTAGATAAAATAAACTCGTACGAAAAAACTCATAGGTGATGCCAATACGACACAGTCAGTGGACACCCTCGAATGCCAACGAAATATCTCGTGTCTCACTTTGTTTTATCCATTGAAATCGCCAGTGGCATTCCGCCCCTTCAAACCTTTAACCGTAACACCCGTCTCGCTATGAATGCTCATCAGTATACCCTCAAGCCCACTTTCGGACGTACTCTGAAATATCGTGATTCATTCCTAAGCCGAGCAACTCACTTGTGGAATGCTCTGCCGAGCTCTCTATTTCCTAGTCATTACAATATTCAGACATTCAAAACCAATGTACATCGGTAACTATCTTTCTTCCCTCCCTAATTTTGCTTCGCCCGCGCTGTGTGCAAACATTTTAAGGGTACTTTAACCGAAGTTTGAATGAAAACAATGTTAAGTAGACTGGTTCTTCTGTTCAGAGGGTATACCTACTTGAGAATCGGAAAAATGATAATGCGGTATCATTCATTAGACATACGATCGTATTTAACAAAATATTTACCGAATTAGCTTTCGAACTTTAAATAACGCGGTCGGATTACTTTATCTTCTCCATCAGACATATCAGTTTGGGTATCATTGTCGAAACCCCCACTTCGTAAAGTCGACTAGTTTGCTGCCGATCATCATCTATGGTGAGTGGTCCATTCTCTCTGCCATAGAAGATACGAGCATTTGTTAAATTTTACGGGTGTTCCAATTGTTCCCATTTCTCATTTTTCTTTGCCCAGTGCAGAATTTTTTGTGGTGCTTTATTGTCATAGGAGTTCCCCAAGGGTTTTATGAGAGACGAATCGATTACAAATTTTGTCACAGTATTTCTTGGGTTTGATTTGCGTCCGCGTTTCCTATCTTGACTATTACAAGGAGGAATCCATGAAGGCCCTCGAAAGATTCGGATAATAAAAAAAGAGGTGTGTTTTGCAGCGATCGCAAGTTAAATCAACTCTGTTTCCTGATCGGCGACTGCTTGGTCCACTTATAGATATTATGGTTTGTGAAATGCGTCCTAAATGCATTTCAACTCAGCGCAAAACCGAATAGGCTGGGTCTATTTTCGGACATCCTGTCGTGCTAGAGATTTTATCGAGGAATGTGGAAAAAGACGCCTGCCTTCTCCAACTTGGCACTAATTTCATAAATTATTGTTCCTCGTTTGTTCGGCCGAAGAGCTCGTAGAAGCCTTACGCACCTTTCACACTATACGGTGTGTAATTTTCAATTATTTTCGAATGTCCATTGCTTCGTTTGATGAATTAAATGAAAGGCTCAAGAATTCCCTTCAGCGAAAACACACAATTTAGGAACTGAACGAGTATACAACCCTTTGAAATGGTTGATGGAGAATGGCTCTTCTCCTCGCTTTCTAGAGAAGGAACTCACTGAAATAAAGCGAGACTGAAGATGGTTGAAGAGGTGTTGAGACTTTTGTTTTTTTTTTTTTGTGTGGGAAGGTGGAAACCTTGCATAGGCACCAATGGTCCGACGTGAATTGGTAGTGTCAGATTCTTACTGACTAAAACCACCTCCCGCGGAACTACCACTAAGTATTACTTCGCGAGGGAAGGATTTGAGCTTCTTGCTTCATCACGGGGTGCTTAGCGAATTCGTAAATTATTCGTACACATTATTCGTACTGCTTTATGGTTAACAGCAGCCCAAAGATCTTCAGATTTCAACATATAATGAACTATATTTTCCGGTGTTGGCCGTTCACCAAATTCTTCACACAATATAGCTCTTTCGTTTGCATACCGCGCACATTCGAAGAAAACGTGCTCCACGTTCTCTACCGCCTTTACGCAGCGAGGACAGGACGGACTCGAATCACGGCTTCACTTGAATAAATATTCCCGGAAACAACCGTGACCCGGGAACTGTGTAAGATAGTAATTCAGTTCGTCGTGTTTTCGTTTTACCCAACATTCAATCCTTGGGATTAGTCGGTACGTCCATCTCCCTCTTTGGGTCTCGTTCCATTGTTGTTGCCACGCTTTTTTACTGCGGCCTCTTTCGAATTTCTTCGCTCGATTTATGGATGACCCGATTTGCACGCGATTTTCATAAAGTCGTCTAGCTTCTAAAGCTAGGATATCGATTAGTACCATAGAGGATAGTACCAATAACTGCTAACTCGCAGTGCACATAATCTGTACACAGATTTGAATCCCTTCATGTGTGTCTTTTTATTCGTGACGTCAGACCATATTTGTGCCCCGTACAGCTGTATGGAGACTACAACTCTCGCAAGCTTTAATCGTTTGCCTTGTTTCGGGCCGCCAATATTCGACATGAGTCTCGAAAGAACGCCTATCGCTTTCGACGATTTCTTGCAAGCTGGAAATAATTGTGTGCTCTCTTTTATAGTTATCGTCTCTAGCACCCTTCTACTCGTAATGAGAACGGATTCCGTTTTATGTTCCGCGAGGTCTAAACTCATATCGCGTAGCCAGTTTTTTATCAGTGACATTGCTTCGTTGCAATACAAGTCGATTTCTTCAAGTCGTTTCGCCACGACTACAACAGCAATATCGTCCGCGAATCCTATAATGGCGGCTTCCCTGGGGACTGGGAATCATAGAATGTCGTCATATATCACGTTCCACAGTAAGGGACCTAACACTGATCCTTGAGGCACGCCCCCTGTAATTTTATATAATTTCGTCCCGTCGTCGGAGTCGTAGAGAAGCAACCTGTCGGTAAAGTAGCTCCTGATCAACCTTAATATGTACTTCAGTACATTTAATCTTTCGGGACATTGTATAATACGCGACCAGTTCGCTGTGTTAAAAGCATTTTTCACGTCAAGTGTAACCACGACGCAGTATTTTTTACTGCCTCCTTTCCATCGTCTACCTTCTATGGCCGATTTGGCTTTGTCTATTACGACTTTAATCGCGTCAATTGTCGATCGGCCCTTTCTAAAGCCGTATTGATATTCCGCGAGTCCATCATTGGCTTCAATGATAGGCTGTTGCATATAATTCGCTCTAATATTTTGCCCATAGTGTCGAGCATACAGAACGGCCGATAAGAGTTTATTTCCTTTTGGTAATAATACCAACCGTTGGTATTTCCATTGTTCCGGAAATATTCCCTCGCTTAAGCATGCATTATACATGCTAACGAAAACATCTAGGCGGGCTTTCATCGCTATTTTTAAAGCCCTATTTCGTATGCCGTCTGGAGCAGGGGCTTTCCGATCTTCTACTTAGTAGAACTCCGTCATGGTAAGAGGGTAACAGAGTTTCTACGATTCTGCTGAGAAATATCGGGCAAGTTGGTGTCGGTCTCTGAGGCGTTTTGAGCTTCGCGGTTATGATTTTGTACGTTTTGCGCCATACATTTTCGTTCAATTGCGTACAAAGATCCTTAAAGCACTGTCTTTTGCTAGACTTAATGGCGGATTTGAGTGCGGCGCGTGCTTCTTTATACGCTGTCCCCAATATCAAATGTCTATCCATATCGGTGGGTAGACTAGATTTGAGTTTATATTGAAGAATGGAGGAAATGTGAATGAGAAAACATTGATTTCTTCAAAGTTACTTCAAGTTTAAAAATTCCTAAAAAGGCATAAGACTTTGTAAGAAAGCCATCTTACTGCGAGGTTACTCTCCTTTCAATGCTTTTAAAATTCTCAGTTCAACCTCATAAGGGTTCTTATGTTTCCTGGCTTTTACTTAACTTCTTGATTTTTAACCAGTGGAGAAGAAACCCCCGAAATATAAGTCGAAGCTCGAGCTTGCGGCTCTTGTATTTCTTTCTCTTCATTTTCTAATTCCATCCTCTGTCGGTAGCCGTCCGGCAGAAAACCGTCACCATACAATGTGAAAATGGCTATTGCCTTTTTATATTCCACTAAAAAAATGTCATGCTGTACGGTCAACACCGTATAAGTGTGAAAGGAGCGTTAATGTATAATTTGATAAGTTGTTCGTTCACATTTTTCGAAGCCCTGTTTTGATAACAACTCCGCATCTAAATAGACACTGGCTTACCCCTTTATTACAGTTTTTCATCATTTTTTTGCTCCGTCATACTTGTTTATATTATATGTCCTCTGCTTATAGTTCGACTCGGGATATTTCATGTACCGTTGTCCCTTTTTTCATTTTCTAAAGTATTTAGCAGTTTAAACATCCACATCGGGGGCTGTCTGTTACTTTAGCAGATCATCTGAAGTATGCTGCTATTAAACGACTACGGAGTTTGTTCACTGCAAACTCATTCAATATCTCAATTTCCACATTATGACTAGAAGCCGAAGAGTCCTCAAATAACTGAGATCCGAACACATATCGGGTTTTCCAATAAGGGCTTGACAACTTTTTTTTAAATAAAACGCAAACCATTTGTGATATTTCAAAATCTTTATTATCGGCTTGAAGTGCAATCAAAACATTTATGAATGGAACTCGACTTCATTCATATGGCCACCGCGGCACGTTTGCAGCGGTCGATTCGTTAGACCCAATTTTCAACGACTCGGCCGCACATTTCGGCCTGTTGGCTCTGAGTTCTTCCAACGTCGTCGGCGTGTTGGCATAAACCAATGACTTAACGTAGCCTCACAGAAAATAGTCAAGCGGCGTTAAATCGCACGAAAGAGGCGGCCAATCGACTGACCCATTTCTTGAGATAACACGCTCACCATACTTACTCTTCAATAAGTCAATTATAGCGTGTGCTATGTGGCTTGTGGCATCATCCTTTAGAAACCACATGTTGTCCAAGTCCATATCTTCCAATTCGGGCCAAAAATAATCGCTGATCATGGCGCGATAACGCTGACTATTCACAGTAACGTGACGATCGTTATCGTCGACGAAAAAATATGGCCCAATAACGCCGCCGGCATGCAAACCGCACCAAACAGTTATTTTTTGTGGATGAAGTGGTGATTCATGAAGCACATGTGGATTTTCACCCGACCAATAACGCATATTTTGCTTATTGACGAACCCATTGAGCCAAAAATGAGCTTCGTCACTGAAGATTATTTTGCGATGAACGTACGTCGCTTCAAATGGTCCATCGGCTTCAATTCTTGAGTCAGCTTGATCTTGTATGGGTGTAAACCAAGATCCTTACACAAAATACGCCATAATGTAGTCTGAGCGATGCCCAATTCTTGAGAACGCCCTGGAATTGACTACGGACGCCTGAACGGCAGCGATATTTTCGACACTTCGACCAACCCTTTGTCTGACTGACACGGCAACATCACACAACGAATATGTAGACTCAAATTTTTGCACTAAACTTGTTATTGCCTTAGACAGGCCGAGAATTACGACCGAATATTGGAGTTAACGCTCTTAAAGTTTTTATAATTTGCAGACGTTGCTCGTTAGTGTACCTTACCATGATGAAAATGTTGAGTTAACTGAATAAATTGACAGTGACAGTTTGATGATTAGTGAAAGAGTGCGTTCACAAATTAAATTCAAAGTTGTCAAGTCCCTATTGGAAAACCCTTTATTTCAAAGTTACTTATCAATATTTTACCTTGCGTAAAGCAAACTAATACACCTATTGTGATTGCATTGGTTCGAATGTTCGCTTACTATTGCACGGTCAAAATAATCATTTTGGAAAGCGTAGGTCAAACTAAGCGTTAGTATCCTTTGGTCAAAGATCTACACAATTTCATTGTCAATGTAATTCAAATTCCTCGTCAGACTCTTTTACTTTCTTAGTTGTTAATATAGTTTTATTTGTTCGTTTTTTATTTGAACTTCATCCTACACCTTAGCTTCTCCGACCTTGCACTGACATATTTGTTAATTACATTTGCCACTGAATATGTGCTAAAACATTCAACAACGAATTCCTTCTTATAGTCGTTAAATTTACGAAAATCAAGTTCGTAATTTGTAGGCAATAAAATTATTATTCAAAATTCTGATGGGTTTGTAGGATTAAGACTATTAAATGTGAATGAGGTTGCTCGCAAATTAGTTTCTATTTCTGCGTGGAAGTCTTGGTTTGGAGATCGAAAAAGGCTAACATCTGGTAGAATCGAATGAGTTTTAAAGAAGTAAACAGAGAATTTCTATACAAATGTTGCATTAAAAGTTTACTATGAACTAATTTGAAAGAATGAATAAAGAATGAAGGTAATAGGAGCTAGTGCTTGGTTTTTAACTTGTTGATTACATCGTACAGGTACATACTCGTAGAAGAGTTGTTTGAACCGAAATGTACAATACATGAGGGCATCTCTTAACTTTTTCAAACAAATCAAAGTAGTTAATTTTATAATAAATATAATAATATCCAATCAAATTAAATACAATAACATGAACATGAACAAGAAACGAACATTTATAACATATGCTTGTTAACAAATATGTTTTATTACTTTATGTACCGAAAGGTCTGTAACAGAATTCGTCCTCAGTCGTCATCATCATGACATCCTTACTACAATTTAGTAATTCACTAATGAGAACACAAACTCATAATTTCCTTTGAATTAGCCAAAAAAATAATCAAAAAACATATTTGCTAGGTACAAAACCAACAAGATATTTGCTTATCCACATGTGTATCTTTTAATTAATAAATGTGCTTTAATTTTACTATAAGAAAATGTACATAAATAAATTTTTAATATTTTCAGTCAAGTGTACAAGTTTGAGTGTCAGATAAACTAGATAAACAAAATGCAAAGAAGGTTTTAATAATGCAAAATAAAGCAAAACAAACCAAAACCAAAAATTAAGAAAATACTTTTAGACATAGACAATGTTGTTGTAATCAACGGTTCAAACAATAAATAAGCAGTTAAAAATTTTAATGTCAAATGCTATATACATATTACAAAACAAAATATATATATATTTACTAAGCTAAGAATTAAAACAAGCAAGAAAACAAAGCATAAAACCTATGGACAAAATACCATATATCTATATAAATATATATTTATTTTAAATGAATTAATAAATGCAAATACATATATATATATATATATATTGACGAATGAATTTGTGGCACTTCTTAATTTAATGTTTAATTTCTATCGCATCACTATTCTTTTATTGGTTTTTTGAATTTATTTATGTTTGCATTTTAACATTTTATTATTTTGTTTCTGTTTTACACATTTGATATATTGTATTATTTTGTTCACTTAACAACAACAAGGTAGATGGTCTTATATGTATCCCCTCTCTCTCACGGGTGCTCTAGTTTTTTGGAAATTTACTACTACTAATCCACACTAACCGAAGTTAGGTTCTCTCGGCAGGAGTTGTTTTTCTTAAAAAAAAAAAAAAATTTAAATAAAATAATAAACCTGCGAGAGAGAGAATAGCAGGTAAAAAGGATAAATAAAAATACGCTGGTGATGGGTAAAATTAAATTTTCTCTTTCTCTGTTTCTGTTTCTGTTTCGGGTTCTATTTCTATTTCTCTTTAGCCAATCAATAAATGCTTAGTAGTTGAAACTAGTCCTACACTAATAATAAACAATCAAAACACACTCACTCAATTTTTATACTGCATAAAAGTCCTCGATTTATTTCAGCTCAACGTGGAATCTGTGTGGTCAGTGTTCCACCAGCTGGCGGAACAACATCATCAACATCGTCGAAATGGCTTTTATCACCAACGCTGGAGATGGTTTCTAGCGAGGAGAAAGCTTCACTTTTAAATAATTTACGCTCAGACTCTGAACGAGATGGCGAAAGCATAACACTGGCTGGGAATTATGTAAAAATCCCATTGGAAGACCGTAATAAATATGAGAAGTTACGCAGTAATGATAATCCCACTTCGGATGACTCTGATTCGGAGTTCTTCAATGAGGACTATGGCAGTAAGAAGGCAATTTTTAAGCACATTGTTACCAATAACATTCCAGAGAAGATTCATAAGATACAACAGGCAGCATACCATAAAGTTGACAAAACTCAAATTAAAGTCCCCATCGTGAAGAAACTACGATCATCAACTAAATCAAAGGTTTCTACAACTACTCAACAGGCTTCCAATGAGCAGAAACACGTGGGACCACCACCAGCGGCTACCGTTGAAAAGAAGAAACCCTCAGAACGTGAAGATGATGCTGATTCAATTGGATCAGCAAGTGATTTACGTGCCGAAGATGATGACTTTTTCGATGAGAACAACATGAATTCGGCAAACAGATTTAAGAAGCCCGTTATGGACGATGGTATAAGTGAAAGTGTTAAGACATGTAGCTCATCGGCATATCATGCCGAATGTGAAAGTGTAACAACTCATGAAGATGATGTCAGCCGAGTTGTTGTTAAAGTCCGCATGAGAAAGAAGGATCGAATGAGTGAGGCTAATAATGTTATTGATGAGAGTGAGTTAAGCCCGTCTTCCAATGATTTTTTGCATAAATTTGGTGATAAACCGCTCTTGTTGGACGATGAGCTCGACTACAGTTCTGGTGACAGTGATTCAAAGGACAAGAGTGAAGACTCACCTGAAGCGCCAAATGATGATGAAGAATTAGACGTCTTTGCTATGGCACCTTTCAAAATGCCCCCTGCACTACCGAAGAAGAAAAGTCGTCGGGCAAAGAGTTTGCCTGTTGTCGATGTTAAGAAGAAAGAAGATGAAATTTGGACTTCCACACCAATCAAGGAGAGTCTGCGAAAGGGAAAACGAAATTCATTTGTAACATACTTGGCCGAGGCTGGACCACCTGTAAATCATGTCGCTGTTCGCCCATCAACAATAACACCCAAGCCAAGTGAACAGCAACTTGATGAATTCAATGAACCTGTTTTTAATCCCTTCATCGAGGGAGTAGCAGCATTAATTCCTCCAGCAATTCCACCTAAACCAACTGTGCCGGTTACGTGCAAAATTCAAAGTTCCTCAAATTTCGGAATGGTCACAGTGATATCTGCACAACCTACCATCATTGACCATCCACCATCGACCAATGGACGTGATCTCTTTGGCTCAGAGCCATTTCCACAGGTAATTAGTAAATGTGTCACCCCAGAAAGTCACTTTCAACCCGATCCAGTTCAACTTGTGACTGTTAACCACTCGATTATTATAAATAAAACCCCTGAACCAACCCCAATTCACCATCAGCAACAGCTCCAACATCCACATCAACAACTGCAACTGCAACAGCAACAGCAACAGCAACCACAGCAACAGCAACAGCATGTACATCCAATTATAACTCAACCAACTGTTCATCCAATTATAACTCAACCAACTCCCTCCTCATCCTCCACACAATTTGTGGGTTATCCCGTAGCCAGTGTATCGTCTTTGAAAACTCCACAAGATTTCTACCCAATTGCTGATAATGAATTTGTTCAAATCGCTCAAGATCGCTGCTCTGACTTTACCCCTGACGATGAAGAAGAACCGGTTGTAGCAGCATCTAGTACAGCTGGTGGTAGCAGCAGCTCCTTAAAACCGAAAAAAGAGAAATCTCACTTGGGCGTTCGAACTCTACCAGCGAAAATCTCACAAAAGGTCAAATCAAATGTTGGAACTTACAAGAAAGTCTCCTCATCCAAAAGCAAGAAACAACCTTACGCCAATGACGAAGAAGAAACTGGATACTTTAAATCGAACACTATTCAGAGCTCCAAGGCTGGTTTCAGTAATATGAGCTTTGAAGATTTCCCCTCTGATCAAGAAATTGATCGTATGTCTAAGACAATTCCCTTCGAGGTGGTTCGCAATGAGAAAATGCTTTTGGAAGCCGAAAAGAAATTCGGCTCCTTGAAGAGGCGGAGTAACCTGTTCTCCTAGAAGCGAATCTTCGAGACTAAAAAGTCTTTGAAGAAAGAATTTAAGCAAGTGTTGCAAAAGTATTTTTAAGAAACATGAAACTACACAACATGCATACGATACATATGATTTGATACTCAAATTTGTATTCGTATTGTAGTAAGCGGCATGTTTATGTTTTGAAGTTAAAATCTCTCAAAAGTCTTAATAAGAAAAACCAAACAAACAAAAAAATATATCTAAAGTGTCAATTATCGAATGTGAAAGGCTAACAGAAGTGGCCTACACCTCAAACGCCCACTCAACAGTAAACAAAACAACAAAAAAAACATACAAACAAAATATTTAAATATTGTGACGAAAGACTGAAAGAAGTGAGAAAATACATAAATGCAAAATTTCACAGGAACACATATAACAATACGCAATAAAACGAGGAAATATAAAAAAGCAAAAACAAATCGAATCGAATCGAATCGAAATTCCATAATTAAGTGTCACCTCTGCCCCTTTAGTGTTTCGTTGAAATGGTTTTCTTTGTATAAATGTTATTCGTATTTGTTTTAATTTGGTAATTTTCAATTTGTAATGTAATTAGCGTTTTACGTTTTTAATTTGTTTTATATTTCAGCATTTTCAGTAAACAAACAATTTTACATTCAACAGTTACACAGTAATTTTATTCACAATTTGTGTAGTTCAAAGAATATGTAAACAAATTGAATATTTTTAGAAAAGTTTATTATAAATTAAATTATCATATAAATACATAGTTAAAAATGGATCGAAGTGTTGTGGGTTATTGAAAGAATTTCAAAATGGAAACAGAAATGGAAAGTGTTGCATCAATGACAGAATTATGGCAAGATACTCGTACGTTGAATGGAATCGTTACTATTGTTCGCGATACAAATGTCTCTGGCCCAGAGTTTTATATTTTTCATGCAAATTGTTGAAATTAATTCTTTAGATGATTAACTATTACAATCTTCTAAAAACTCTTTATGGCTTGAATCAAATAATTCACCTGGAGGGCCTATCAGGCCACAAAACATTTGCAACTAGAAATGAAACAAAGCAATTTCTTCAAATTCATAAAAGTTTTATTCAAAAACAAAACATTATGAAAGCTCTGTATTTTAGTTATACAAAAATAAATAATTAAAAATTAAAAAAATTTTGTATAATATTTAATGGAATTGCATTCCGGGCCATCTCTATTCTTCTAAAAAATTCGTCTGCACTTCTAACATTTTCCCGATTGATTTTCCTTTTGACGATCTCCTAAAGATTTTCTATTGGGTTCAAATTGGGTGACTGCGGTGGCCAATCCATAACCGTAACATTGTGATCACTGAGCCACGTTTTGACTAGACTAGACGTGTGCTTTGGATCATTGTCCTGCTGAAAAACCAAACGAATTGGCATTTCCAATTCCGCATACGGTCCATTATTCCATTAATGCGATGCAATGGCCCCAAAACAGTAGCAGAAAAACCACCCCACACCATCACGTTTCCTCCGCCATGCTTGACAGTTTTTACACAATAACGTGATTGAAGTCGCTTACCAAGTGGTCTTCAGATGTAAGATATTCCATCGCTACCGATGATGTTAAACTTCATCACTAAAAAGGACTCCACTCCATTTCTGTATGTCCCAAGAAAGATGTTCCTTGGTTTCTGGTTTCTGGCAACCGCCAGCTGGTTGAACCAATTTCGGCGCAGTTATGAAGGGGTTTGTTTTAACTTTTCTTACCAACATAGCGTCCGTTCGAGAGTTTGTTCTACGTGGTTGACCGTCGCGATTCACAACTGCTACTTCTTTTGTCTTGCGATATTGACCTATAATTTGCGACACCGACGATTTATGTACATTATAGTTTTGTGAAATGCCCGAAGTAAAATCATCTACAATACGCTGTCTTAAAGCATCACCACATTTATTAGGTGCCATTATTAACTTTTTTTCTCTTGTAATTGATATCACCGTACACCTGCTCTCTGTAAAAATATTTACGCAAGTGAGCCTTCAGATCACGAGCTTCAGGCATATGCTCAATACAATACAACTCAAAAATAATGGAAAACTACCGCAATGTAACAGTTAATTTGCAGTTAGGCGTTGATGTCACATCAGTTGCAATTCTTTTGTCGCGCATTTATTTTTATATAACTGAAATACAGAGCTTTCATAATTTATGAAGAATGTTTTGTTTTTGAATAAAACTTTTATGTATGCATTTGAAGAAATTGCTTGGTTTCTCTTCTAGTTGCAAAAATTTTGTCCGATAGTGTATGTACAGTATGCAAAACCCATATTCGTACACCCCCATTATATACAGAAAACCCTGTTTTGCCATGCAGAAAAAAAGAAATGTCTTACAAAAACACATGATTTAAGAAAAAAAAAGTAATACACACCAATACTTTTCTCTTATTTTAATAAAAACATACACTTTTTGTTATTTAGCACAAACAAAATCCGTATTCGTACACATAACTATTGGATTGAAAAAACTGAGTTTAATATTTTGTATAATTAATCTTGTCGGCATGGATTCCACTAATTTGTTTGTCAAAATTTGTGGAATTTTTTCCCATTCTGTCCTCAAAGCCTTTTTCAAATCGTGTTTGTTTCGAATTTCGTAGTACTTTAACTTTTTTTTTTGAAAATTGAGCATACATTTTTGATTGGACTTACGTCAGGGCTTTGAGGAGGAGTTTTTAAGTATTTTACATAGCCGTGTGTCCAACGCCGTATGCTTCGGGTCGTTGTCTTGTTGAAAAACAAAATTCCGTTCACATCCCAAATTTCTGGCACTTTCAGGCAAATTTGTTTTTATGATATTAATATACTGTTTGGAATTCATGATCTCCTTAATGAAGTGCAATTTTCCGACACTTTCTGCACCGAAACACACCCCCACCATGAGTGAACCACCACCATGTTTGAACGTTGGTAGTAGGCTGTGCCTTCTTAAGCTTGCATTAAGCTCACGCCAGATCTTGACACGTTCATCTGATATTTTTATATTAAATTTGCATTCATCAGAAAAAATTACCTTTCTCCAGAACTCCATATCCATTTTAAAGTAAGTTTTTTCGAAAGTTATCCGTTTTCGCCTGTTGACTGTGCTTACTCCTCGTATAAAAGGTTTCCTTACAGCGACTCTGCTCCCAAAACTAAGTTTTGGCACATAATTCCGTACAGTTTATGGGTTAACTTGGATCCCAAGATATTTGTGAAGACTTGCAGCAAGCTTAACACCACTACTTAACGGATTTGGAGAAGTAAAAAAGACTGGTCTTTTGCTCAAGAAGGATCTATTTTGATTTCGAGGTTTTTTTTCGACCCGACCACTATTTTTATAGGTATTTATTATATACTGTATTGTATATTGACTTCTTTTAATAATTTTTGCAATTTCTCGCAGAGATTTACCGTCTGTATGCAAATTTACTATCAATTTTTTTATATCGTTTTTAAGTTCACTTGACTTTCGACCCATTACGAAATATACGCGCTCGCACAAACAAATGCTATAAGATTCTTAATACAAATGATTGTTTCTCACACTCAATGTATGATTCCATTTAAAAAATTCCAATATAACTGTGAAATTCCTTGTTTCGTGAGTAGAAACGCAGTACTGCCATCTATACGAATACGGATTTTGTTTATGTCAAAATGAAAAAAGGAGCTTTTTTGTACATTTTAATGAACACATGATTTTCATTTTTAGTTTTTATAATAATTTTGCATATTGTGAATAAAATCACCCGTAACCTCATCCATTACCTGTTTTGTTTTTGTATTGGTAAACATTTTTCCTTTAAAAGAGGGGTGTCCGGATATGAGTTTTGCATACTGTATATCAATTCCAGCTATTCCCTGATACACTTTACTCCGCAGTCGAAAAGTTCGAGAACTGAATTAAAGTAGTTTTACACTTGTACCAATCACGAAAACACTTATCGTAGGTTTCTTGTAAAATGGCCTTCAGAATGCCCCGCCATTCGGATTTAATCTCATCTATGACTGGAAAACGATTTGCTCGAAGTGGTTTTAAGCTTCGGGTACATGAAGAATTCACAGGGCGCTAAGTCGATGACGTTGGTTGTACGTTGATGTCTGCGCTGATACATTATCGTGGCCAATTTATCACCCATAATTCCTTGACTTGAATTTGACAGATACCAGCAGTGTCATCAAGTTCATCCAAAGTCAATCGTCTATTGTTTAACATAAGATCTTTGATTTTATCGATTTATTTCTGATCAATTGATATTGATGGTGTTCTCGGTGACAATATTCATCAGCCGTATCCTACCCTTCCCTGAATGGAACCACTCGTTTCGTTGCGTTTATTTCATAAGAAACACAAAATTGATGGCAAGTTCTTTGTTCTGTTGAATCGGCTATCGAAAAAGTTGCTACTCTGTAGAAATTGTCATGCAAACTGACAGAAGCTTTGTTCAGTAGACTGTTTCGAACAGAAAAGTACAAGCTTTCCTGTTCAGTGAGAAAAATTGTTGTCCGTATCTGTTCTACTCTGTGTTCAGTGAGGCTGTTCCAATCTGTTTGGAACAGAAAACTCGCACCTACTTTCGAAGTAGAACACAATTGTGAAAAATGTCAAAATCAGATGTGCTGTACTTTTCTGTTCTCATTTGATTAGACGTTTTTCACAAATCTGTGCTGTTCTGTTCTAGTTTTTCCTCACTGAACCAAGCTAGAAAGTAGCACCAATTTGAAAATAATAGTTATCACACAAGTGGCGCAACACATTTGGCGCAAAAATATGGAAGCAGTCGTAACTCTTGGACTTTGTATATATTAGTTCTATGTTCTTCCTTATTATTTTAGTCAAACACGTAGGTTTGACTGTGTTAATTTGTTTTCTCTGTTATACAGCAGTGCAGTTCAGGTTTATCTTGGGCCGATGATGGTTTACACCAAAAATCTGTGTCTGGTGTGCAAAGTGTGTAAAGTCAGGAAAAGGTAATTTTTCAGGAAACATTATTGAATGTTTGATATGAGCCAAATCTTTCACACTAGAAAGTGTGATCCCTATTTTGGCATCTATCTGAATATTATTGAGCTTGAAATAAGACTAAACAATAATTGTAGAAGCAAAGTTTTAGCTTTTTTCATCCCATATAAGAAAAATCGCTGTTTAGCCAAATTTATGAGTTAACACACTTTGCACACCAGACACAGAAATGATGGCCTCTTAAGTGAGCAAAACAGAATTTTTGTTGAGTTTACAATGCCTTACTCAATTGGCCCAAAATGTATTGTACTCGTATTGAAGAAAAATCGTATTCTAGATCAAATTTTAATTTAATTGCTGAGCCTATGACGTTGTCTTTATTTACATAAGGCTGAGTGGGGGTAGATAAAGCTTCTATCTCACAGCTAATAAATAGCTTTTATTGTTTTCATTTTCACACGTATTCATTCATTAAAAATATGCATCCATGAGGATAGCAATGTCGGTCTTTGAAATAAGCATTTTTTGTACCCACTTTTCCGCGTAGAAATTTGTTTTATCTCTGTTTTTTCTTTTTGACAGAACACCCTGTTGCAATTTGCAATTACTTTTTTTTAAAGAAGATCAGCAAATTACAGGAGTTTTTATTAATGAGCTTAGTAACGCGCGCAATCTTTATGTTATTCTTGAGCGTATGATATTGGTATTCTTCAACAGAATCTGAAGAAATTTGAAATGATTAGTTTATTGGATGCTTAAATTAACGACCGCTTTGGTTTGACTTTTAAGTAAAAGTTCTAGTGACTACAATTTTATTTCTCTTATCTAGTATTTTTGTCACTATAAAATATTGCAGTCTTTTTTGTATGATTATATATATTATTATTTTATATAGATTATATTCCCTCTCCTTTGCTGTAGTTTATACCCATACGTTTCTTGACGTTTTTTGAGCACTATCAAGATTAATGTATTTAATATTTGAGGTGTGTGCTCAATTGCTATGCTACCCTCCAAAGTATTGAGCTGTTCTTCTAAACAGTTTTGCATTTTAAATTGTTGTTGCATTCACTGATGGTTTTTCCTCTCATTGCAGTGAGATATTTTCTAGTATTCTCTTTTTGAATCACCCAACGTCTTGTTTTTCTGGTCAAATTCTAAATGACTCTAACTGAGAATCTATTCCGTCCACGTTTGTGATCTTTTTCTGCGAAATTTAACAATTCCACTTTACTTTACTTTTCCATTCATGCACACCTACATATGTATGTATATGTTTGTTGGGTTTCTCACAAATTAATTTAAAAAAAGTTTGCACCGTTTTCTCCTTTTTAGTTTATTCTTAACACAATGCAACATTTTGTTGAACATTCCGATTCTATATTTTGTTCGTTACCAACATTTAAAAAATAACATTGTAGAATGTATTGATCAGCGGGCAAGAAGTGTTGCGTATTATATTTACAATCACAGCTCGTCTCCAATTGATCAATTTAGATAGAAAAAGTCTATCAAATATACAATACTTGGATGGCAGTAGCTTCAAGAAACTTACTAGCATGATTCGTATAAATGCATCCTTTGGATTCTAGCAGAGTTTTTTATCAAATTATTTACATAATAAAAATTAATTTTTCGTCAGATTTAATCCCATGGCTGTTGCTTCTTCTCGAGTTGCTTACTTAACGCTGTGGAATCTTTCTTGGACAGCACTGTTTACTCAGAATCCCTTGTTTTTACAAATAATTTTTTGTTTGATGTGATAGGGGTCCTTTCATTGAACAATTGTATAGAAAGGGCTGGTTTTTAGTAGCACATATGTTGGCACCTATATATATCAATTTGACAGTTTTTTCTTCTGATATCACTATTTTTTCGGTGAAGGCAAATCTCCGAAAACAGAATCGTCTGCTTAAGAAAAAGTCTCCATCCTCACGCCGTTGGGAGTCGATATAAAATCATAGGTCCCATCTCACTATGCACAAAATGACAAGGCGAACAACATGGTGAGTGGGAGAGACTATGGTTTGGTCCTCACTAGACTGTCGTGCTAACAATTTGTTTATTTTATTTATGCACTGCCGCATTTAGGGGTGTACTCGTATAATACATACTCGTATGGTACATTGTTATGCCTGCTTAAGGGCTTACAATTGTTACAAAAAATCACTCACTACTGGGGTTTCCCTCTGCGATGTTAAGAAGCGTATCAGTTCTTCGGAATTAGTGTTAGATGAATGAACTAAACAGTCGAACCCCAGAATAGTAGAATAAACGAAGCAAATCCCTTTTACTAAGCCACCAATTCAGCAAACAAATCAAATAAATAGAAAGAAAAATCCCTTTTAATTGTGCTAACAAATTGTTTTAACTGTAATTTTTTGGTTTTTGTCTGTGGCTTACATTATCAAAATCAAAGAAATTTCTTATCTTTCTTTATAAGACGTTTTTTCTGATACTACAAAAGTTAAAAATATGGAAAACCGTATCTTCCAGTCTGCTGTTACCATAACTTTGTATTTTCTTACTGATAGCATAACATTGTTGATCGCATAACAATGTACACGTACACATAACCTAGTTGGTCCTGACCGTAAGCTGGATTACGAAACATTTACGACTGCGCTTTCAATGCTGTTTCAAGTCGAAATATTGTGCCTCAATGTGGGAAGTAGTTTATGTATGTATGAGCATACGTATATCACACTTACTTGTACAATACATCTTGGTGTTAACAACATAAACGTAACTAATAGATTTCTTCTATAGATAGATAAACTGGTTTCTTCTTCTTCTGTTGGCTATTCGACTAGGTGAGCTCATGGAACCCACTTATTCAACTAGCTTTGTATAAATACTACTCGTTAGCTTCTACACATTAATCTAATCCACAAAATTATATACCTTCAACGACTCCTAGCTTCCTAAATGCATATACTAGTTACTATTCTCAAATTCTAGCTTTAAATAAATTTCATTTGTTGCCTAAGTGCAAAACCCTTCTTCCGTAAAGCAAACACGTCCTTTATGTTTATCTAATTTTTCTCCGTTTGGAATTATATTGTATATATTTTTGTTTTTTTTTTTGCCTTGACAGACTTTTCAATAGAGATTAAATGTCAAATCAGACGTCACATTGAACTGGCAAGCTTCATTTATTTTCAGTGCAGTTGGCATTTCATCATGGAAAGATTGACCCCACAACAATTTCAAATCTTTAAAATTGATTTCCAAAATCGAAGCTCCGTTCGCGAAACTTACACAAGGTGGTGCAAAATTAATCATCCAATTTTGTTTTTGAATTACTTTTTTACTAAAACAAATGATTTTGACTTTTGAGTGATGGAAATCTTTATTTGAACCTTTACAATTGTTTCTGTTAAGTGGAAAATATGATATCCGCCAAGTGGCTGCCGCCAGTGTTGATACATAGTTTTGCCCGTTTTATCGCATTTTCCATGACTTTCCGCAAGAGTTCCGGTGGTAACTGTTCGCATTCCTGTCGAATATTCGTCGTAGGCTTGTTGGGATAAAACCGCGACTTCATGTAGCCCCAAAGAAAGAAGTCTGGGATGGTTAAACCGGCCACGCCAAAGCGGGAGATTACGCGACCAGGAAACGCTTCCTTCACAATATACATTGTGGTTCGTGCTGTGTGTGTGGTTGCACCGTCTTGTTGAAATCACATGTTCACCAAGCCTCGCTCATCCAATTCCTGCAGTATGAAGTCGTTTATCATGGCTCTCTAGCACACAGTGACTTTGAGTGGATGTAATGGATCTTCGTGCCTTTTCGCCTTCAGTACAATGAAGAACATGTGAACACTGGAACATGTGTAGGGTCCGTCTAGTGACGCCCAATTGCGTGGCCCGTCGTTTCTGGTGTTTCTTCGTTCTCAACGATCTGGCAGGCACAGCCGCGATATTCTCGGCCGAACGACCAGTCCGTTGGCGGCCACGCCCTGCATGGTCTCCTGTGGTTCCACTCTGTTCGAGTCGAGTAGCTAAGCGCCAAAATGTTTGCCCAGTTGGCGCGACACGATTAGGAAAATCGATGTCAAAATTCTCGCTGCGCTAAGACCACCGGCACAATTATTCCACGCTCTTGCGGAGTATAGCGCTCCATTTCTCATCTGTTTGTATACTGCAGCTGTCGAGTTCACAAATGTCAAATATTACTGCCGTAGGACGCCATTTGCAAAAATTATACCATCTTCCGATAGGGTGATTACTTTTGCGTCACCTTGTAGAACACTTCGTGACATGACATCCATGCGGGAGAACTGTGGTTCCAATAAAAAAGTATAAACCGCTAAAAAAAAACACCCTGTATGAGGTACTAAGTAGAATATTTTTTTTTGTAGTGATGAGCGATCGGAATACAATTATGTATTAAGGATATTTGATTTTGTAGCGTCTTTGTTAAATTGTTAAATGTTATCTGAAGGGTTCCAAAGTCATCACTTATAATAGCGCTGTTGTCGGGGAGAAGAATAGAGGTCGCTTCAGACTCATCGATGTGTTTCTTTTACCAAAAAGTCCTGGAAAAAAGACTTGAAAAGCAAACAACATTCATCACTGCATCTTGAATTTCCAATCATCCTTCCATCCAATCCAATCCGGTCTCCGGTATTTTTTTTTTCAAGTTTAAGTTTTCTAGAAATTCTGTCGTAGTTATCCGTAAGCTAGAAATTCCGCCCTAAGTCGGCTTGCCCTCCGGAAAACAACATTGATTGGTATGGGGTTTTATTATCTTGCGCAATTGACTGTTGGTATATTTTTATTGTATGCAACAGTAGCTGTACCGATTGACAGTTGTACAATATCTATGATACAGTCTTATTTATTTCAAGTTTGTGGTATTGGTTTATTTTTGTCCAATGGGTTCTTGAAGTTATTCCCATTTTTTCTTTATGCTTTGGAAAATCTTTATAGGCACATCCAACCTGTTACGAGTTATTAGTTGTAGTTAAATTTATAAATACACAAATTGTTATCTTGTAGAGGCCAGTGTGAGAGAGAGTAAAATGGGTAAAAAAGATTTGTTTTTAACAACGTGCACACGATTTGGTGAATGCAAGTACGTATAGAGTCTTATTTGGACGATCTTATTAATTATTTTAAAATGTTAACAAGCTTTGGAACACTGTTAAGACATCAGAGCGAGTTAAAAAGAACGTATAAATATATTGGTCGAATTGGTCAGCTTAGGACGGATTTGTCCGCTTTCGCCTACTGCATACAACACTTCGATCTTTAAAACTACCATCCAATAAACTATAATAGTTTACAACAACAACAAAAAAACATAAAAATGAAATACATCTATTATTATCATTCAAAATCAATTCATTAAATAGACAAACTACAAAATAAAAAGCGCAAACAAATAAATATTTTTATAGACGGTATATTAAAGTTAATCTCTATCCTAAGGTAGCTTACTTTATTAGAAAATTCCTTTTACATGTGTTTTTTTAGGTAAACCAAAGTTTTAAAAGTTTTATTTGTGAGATATTTTTGAGCCAAAAGAAAAAACAAACATGATATCTAAAAAATCAACACATGATGTAGAAAAAAAAATAATTATATTACTGATTAAATACTTCAAATTATTTGTGATTATCTCGCGAATTAAATATTAAAATATAAATGTTATCTCTATTATTATGAATTACACCATAAGCTTTTTATACACATAAATCATTAGTTACAGGAAAAACTAAACAAATAACAATAAAACATTCCTTCTTGGAGATGCTGCAATTTATAAATGAAAAATCCAACACCTCACTCTCGTCCATTAACAATAGAAATACAATAAAAACAAATAAAAAGAAGATACAAATCAACAAAAGAATGCTTACGAAAGGCACAACCAAACAAATATTCAGGTCAACATTTACACTAAACAAAGAGAAAACAAAATCTTCACATATACTGCGCTCTTAAATTGTAAATTCACAACGAAAAGCTTTTATTTAGTCGTCAGATCGTCAGATTGTCAGATACTTTTGTAAAGTTTCCTTTTTTCTTTTTTTTAACTTGTTCTTATATACATACATACATTTATAATGCAGCTAAACCGTTACTCAATCAATCAAACAGAAATACAAAAGAATGAAGAGATAATAAGAAAAGATATTTTACTTTTTAATGGAAAGCGATTTTTATAAAAGAAAAACAGAAAACAAAAAGCGAATAAAATAATAATAATTAGAAATTAGAGTATTATGTAGAAAAAAAGAAGGGAAAAAGAAGAAATAAAAAAAAATGAAAAAAAAAAACTATATATTGTTATAACTCAAATAAATTATACATAAAAATATATATACATATATACATACATAAAGTAATTATTATTAAATATTGTACAATAGTTATTATTCAGTTATTTATGTATCATTACAAACAAATCAAATATTATTTATTGGAAACAAAAAATATATATACGACTAAGCATTTATTGAATGGGTTTGTTTTTTTTTTGTTTTTGTTCAATAATTTGAATAATATTTTGGCTATTTTGTTGTAATAATTAATTTTTTCTTAGTATATTGTTCATTCTTAAATCGGTTTTTTGTTTTATAGACAGAGAAGTCTTGTTCGATGGTCAGCGATGGATTGGTCTTTACAAATGTTCGGTATTCTACGTCTCGTCTCGGTCCAACTGATAGGGACCCGAAAATCCTTTTAACTGAAATATTGACACCGATGAATTTTTACTTAGCTTTTAGGATGAAATATTCGACGAAAAATTGTTCGCTCCAACTATTTTAATAACAGCTCTGCTTGGTTACTGATTGTTCATCGCAGAACCGACGGATATCGGAACTCATATACGAGGGGCGTTCAATATATTCTCGGTATCGATATGAAGGAAAATGCGAATTCAATTTAAATTGTTTTTATTTTTCAATATAATCTCCCCTAACATCAATGCATTTGTTACATCTTGAGATAAGCTTTTTTAAACCATCAAAAAAATAAATTTCCTCTTTCTCTGCAAAATACCCATTTATTGCCGACTTGAGTTCTTCATCATCCGAAAATCTTTTTCCACGAAGACATTTTTTCAAATCCGGAAACAGGAAATAATCAAAAGGGGCAAGGTCTGGACTATAGGGTGGGTGTTGGATTTCTTCGAAACCACAATCTCGCGTAGCAGCCTTGGAAACTCGCGCCGTGTGAACAGGAGCGTTGTCATGAAGAAGCAACATACCCGCTGCGAGTATACCCCGTCTTTTCTTTTTAATTTCCTCCCGCAAATTATGCAAAGTGGAAGCATAGGATGTGGCGTTGATGGTTTCACCTTTTTTTTTTTGTACTCAATGAGCAAGATTCCCTTTGAGTCCCAAAAAACTGTGGCCATGAACTTCCCGGCAGACGGAGTGACTTTGAACTTCTTCGCGGGGTCTGTTCCTTTTTTATGCCACTGCATGGACTCTTGTTTGCTTTCAGGGTCATAGTGGTGGACCCATGTTTCGTCCCCAGTAACAATTCGATCCATAACACCGTCCGCGTTCTCACTACACATCTCCAAAAGCTCTCTACAGCATGCGATTCTCACTTTTTTCTGAGGCGCTGTGAGCATTCGTGGCACCCACCTTGCATTGACCTTTGTAAGGTTAAGATGGTCATGAAGAATGGTGTGAATGGTACCAATTGAAAGCTTGGTGATCTCTGCCATCAATTTCACCTTTATTCGATGAGAATATGTCGAACGCCCCTCGTATTTATATTGCAAAATCAAAGTACGAGGGTTGTCTGCAAAGTTTCCGACCGAACGAACAATGATACAAGACATTTTTTCTCAAATTGTTTTCTTTATTTTTCTACATAGTCTCCTTGTAACTCTAAACACTTCTCCCAGCGATGCTCCCATCTCTCTAACCCGTCCAAATAGTACTTGGCGTTTTTCTCTGCAAAATAATTGTTCACGAAGGTGATTGCCTACTCATTTGATGAAAATCTCTGTCCTCCGAGTGCAGTTTTTAGATGAGGGAACATAAAGAAATCGCTTGGGGCTAGATCTGGTGAACAAGTTGGATGATCAAGCAGTTCAAACCGTAATTCATGGAGACGGCGCGTCGTCTTGGTGAAACAGAATTTTCTTTTTCTGCAAATGTGGCCGTTTTTCCACAATTTCTGCCTTCAGCTTGGCAAGTAATGATGCGTAGTATGCTCCTGTAATGGTTTTTCCTTTTTGAAGATAATCGATTAAGATAACTCCTCTACCATCCCAAAAAACAGTCGCCATCACTTTCCCAGTCGAAAAAACAGTTTTTGCTTTTTTTTGGAACCGGCTCGTCCTTTGCAGTCCATTTTTATTTCGGGCGTATAATAGTGTATCCAAGTTTCATCTTCAGTAATTAATCGGCTCGAAAACTCAGATTTATTTCGTCTAAACTGCGCCAACAGAGCGTTGGAAATGTTCATTCGAACACGTTTTTGGCCTAACGTAAGCAAACGCGGCACCCAACGCTCGGACAGCTTTCTCATGCCTAAAACTTAATTTAATATGTAAGAAACACGTTCCTTGGACATTTTCATAACCTCTACTCTCTCTCTCACTTTAATTCGGCGGTCGTCTAACACCAGTTGATGAACTTTAGCAATGTTATCGTCAGTGGTTGCAGTTTTTGGACGTCCCGAATGTTCATCATCTCCCAAGCTCTTACGGCCACGTTTAAATTCAGCTGCCCAAAATTTCACTGTGGTAAATTATGGTGCAGAGTCCCCATACACAGAGTCCAACTCATTTTTGATTTGCGTAGGCGCATTGCCTTTCAAGAACAAGAATTTAATAACAGCTCGATACTCAATTTTTTCCATTTGCACAAAAAAACACACATCGACTCACTCAAACGACTTTCAACTAAAAACTGAGCATCCAAAATGACTGAAACTTCGGTAAGTAACTGTCAAAAGATTCACAACTAGCATTCACTAGCTTTTATTGACGAATGCCGCTTCGTCGCCGTTCCGGTCGCTTTTCAGACAGCCCTCGTTGCAATGCTTTCTAAACTAAACTAAACCTCTGTCGAACCCCTCAGCAGGAAATTTATACAAGGAGTTGATGTTTACTACAAGGTATGTAGGTGAACTCTTCGATTGCTTCGGAATTGCTT
Source organism: Volucella bombylans (assembly GCA_949129095.1). Classification (NCBI taxonomy): domain Eukaryota; kingdom Metazoa; phylum Arthropoda; class Insecta; order Diptera; family Syrphidae; genus Volucella; species Volucella bombylans. Next base: position 161,173,265 of record OX422144.1, read on the forward strand.
TTATCTAAGCCATATATTCAGTGTGTTTGATAAAAGCGTGTAGTTGTAGAAGTTATAGAAAACAACCTCTTGACTAAGGGAAAACAAGTTCATTAAATTTTAAGGTTTCTAACATTTCTTCTGTGCTTAATATGTTATGTTGTCCAGTCATTGCCTCACACCTTTGTCGACAACATACAGCCAATTTTTCAGCATAGTTCTGCAGTAATTGTTGCCAATTGTTGTCTTTATAAAAGCAGTTTACACACAAGGGATTTTCTGTACCGAAGGAGAATTACGAAGGAAAGAAAAAGAGAATCCCAATTTTTCAAGAGTACATCCGAAAGGGGCCTTAAAGATAAACTGATGACCGTTCACCTGTTTAAATGGACTTAAATCTTGTCTTCTGATCCTCTGCTTTATAATTTCCCAGACATTTTCAAACGTTTTGTTTACATTGATGTCATTTTTCTACCTAAAACCACAGATAATAAAGTGAACCATTTTTTTCTACATAGATGAGACATCAGTATAGATTTATTATGTGTGCTAAAACCCTAACAGATTAGCCAATTCGGACGTGGAAGTCCGAATATTATTGCAGGGGACAAGAACACTCCTCTTTTGTACAGTTGGATCTTCCTTTGGGAGTCGAAATTCTCGGTTAGAGTCACAAATTCACCGACTCTCGTCGCACGGAAATACACTTTTGTCGAAAGTTTCACTGTTCGTTTGACGACAATTTCACAATGCGCTGCCCACATATGCATCATGGGTTGTTTAAAAAATACAGATGCTTCATCAGTGAAAATTTTTAACGCCCGGTCTCTTTTTTGAATACGTTTTTCAGTTAACAAATTATTATAATTAAAATCTTTTTTTTCGGATAATTTTGTGACCTTATTCTCATAACATTCACTTTGCTTTTCTTAGGCTAACCTTCTTATATTTTGTTTTTAAAATTTTAAGCACCTTGTTTTCAATGGCTTTTGAAATTATTTTTGTTTTTTTCTCATTCAGATAAATAGTCAACGTTCCCATGTTCGTTAATAATAATAAATTCACCCACTTCCTCACAAAACCCTCTGACTTTTGGAGATATTTTGTAATGGATAATTTTGGAGTTCATGGATGAGCATCAAGAATCACAGCTTCAATTAAAATCTTACATAGAGCACTTTTTACGGAATAAAGTCTTGTAACTTTCAAAAACGAGATGTATCTGAAGTAAAATTTCACAGCGCATTAGAGAACTACAGAATGAATGATCCCAAACAACAATTTGTATCGTCTGCAACTAACAGATTAATTTATACACACGCTTTTATCAAACATATTGTATGTATTTAGGCAAGCTATACAGGGTTTTGACTATTCGCTGGGACCAAATAATATTGGTATAGTACATTTTTTGCATCAGTTGGATGGATTTTTTGAAGTACGTTTTGCGTGAACATCTACGATGGACACTATTTGCGTTTCCCTGTCTGAATCTATTGCCTATTTGAAAAAAATCGGTAGAATCCTTTCTTAATCTCACATTTGAACGCTTGGCTTTCAACATCTATCTAAACGGCTGGATCAGCTTAGAATTTTTCCATCTTCTTATAAACGATGAATCACATTATATGCAACTCTAAAGTTAATGGTAAGCCTAGTCTTGAAATATTGGATTGTACCACATGATTTTCGCTCAGTCGGAAATAAGAAGTTCTCGAGTGAAGATCTGTGCCAGAACGTTTTTTTTTTCTTGATTTATCAAATAAAGTGGTACGTCTACTTGACGTGTGAGCATTTTAGGGTTCATTAGAAGCACCGTTATTTTTTTTCTCTAGGAATTATTTACCATGTTGTCGGCAGTTAAAATTCGAAACCTCTTCCTTTACGAATTTAAATGAAAAACACTAATGACGCACTTAAGGATGTAGCGGTAAACGAACGCACTATACGACGTTGATGTGGAAAGTTCCGTTCGGGAGATTTCAGCCTCGAAAATGAACCGCGTGGGCAGCCGTGGTATTAAGAGCAACGGTGGATGCGGACTCAACGAAATCGGTGCGGGAGATTGCACAAAGCATTGGAGTATCCCCAATGACAATAATTCAACACCTTTCTCGCATAGGAAAGGTAAATAAACTCGATAAGATAACTACGGCGCCTGGAAATCTGCGCATCGCTTACATTAAGAAACCAAACTGAACCGTTTTTGCACCGGATAGTCACCTGTGATGAAAAGTGGGTACTGTATGATAATCGTAAAAAATCTGGACAGTGGTTGGATGCAGATGAAAAACCAAAACACACCCCCAAGCCTGATCTTCACACAAAAAAGGTTATGGTCACAATTTGGTGGACATCGAAAGGACCATTCCACTTTTCATTTCTTCAACCAAGAGAAATGATAAACGCTATCAAATATTGTGAGAAAATCGACATATTGCATGCTAAATTGGCTGAAAAGCAACCTGCGTTGGTCAATAGGCATGGTCCAATCCTTTTGCATTACAATGCTAGACCCCAGACCTCACAAGTGCAAAAACTGTTGCAGTTGGGATTTCAAATTCTTCCGCATCCACCGTACTCTCCTGATATTTCCCAAACGGATTACCATCTTTTCCGCAATCTGGTTTCCGGAATAGAGCAGAGGTCATAAAAGCCTTTGAAGATTTCATTGCCTCAAAAAGTCAGCACTTCTACGACGAAACAGGAATATTTAACCTGGTTTCACTTTGGGAGAATGTCATAGATGCCAACATCGGACGTTATCCTATAAAACAGTTCAAACCAATTAGATAGGGCTATAAGTTTTGGACTGGGACAACTCCGATCAGTTATATTGTTTGGTTTGACCCATACGCATGATCGAAACACTACTCTCGCGCAGTTAAAAAAGAGCTTCCTCTTGGAACGAAAGTTGTTTTGGATTTCAGCCAAGCACTAATTTCGAGAGGATTAAACTTGAGGTACCATTTATTTTTTGACAATTTCTTTTCATCGCTTCAATTGTTTGAAGAATTGAATATTTTGAATTTGAGAGGAACTGGGATAGTAACCGTTCGGTAACTGTGTTCAGGACTAAATTTAATTGTTTGTAAATGGCACGAAAAAGCATTGTAAATATGATTTTAAACTGCATATCAGTCCACCCAACGACTGCTGTGAAGCGATTCTCTCGTACAGAAAGAAAGGAAGTGTTTGTTCCACAGCCCAAACTTGTGAAAATATATAACAAAAACATGGGAGGTGTCGCATCGGGATAAGAGGAAAAAAGTGATATTTTTCGCTATTTGCTTATTGCATCGATATGGCTATTTCAAATGCATGGCAGTTGCACATATATAATCGAAGACACTTGGATAATCTAGATTTCCGTCGAAGAATTGCAAGGGGCTTGATGGGAATGTACGGAAAAATAACCGGCCAAGAAATTTGAAGCCCCCAAGTGCAGAAAACCAAAAGATCCGATTCGATCAAATTCAACATATGATTGTTGAACAATATAAAAGAACAAGATGCAGAATTTGCCACACTCAAGCAACTACTTGCTGTGAGAAATGTAATGTTGCATGCATCATGTTCGGTGTTTTAAGCAATACCATTCTCCTTCTGCTCATACTTAAAATGGAAATAAAATGTTGAATTGAAAAAAATTTTGTTGGTAGTGCATTATTCCACTGTACCGTATAGGGTACACACCATCCCCATGGTTTGGTAAAAGATAGATTTTTTTAATTTTTTATTGGTGAATGTTAAATCTAAACATTACATTTTATAAAATTCAACATGGAATTAAAAAAAAAAATCTCTGGGATAATCCGGGTTAAAATAGGATAATAGGCTGAATTTAGATTGAAAATATATCTGAGAATTTTTCAAAAGTTGTCTTTCGATCTTTTGAAGGAGGTGTTCTGTAAACTGAAATTTTCTTCACACGGAGGAGCTGACGACGGTGTCTACTTCTGGTAAGTAAATCATTTCAGTAATTTGTTTTTGTATTATTGTGACGGTCACCAACACAGGTAACGATACGTGGAGGTGCGTTAAAATTCGGAGCTGTAAAATTTTATTAATCGGGCTAATGTTCTGTAGAAAACACCAAAAGATCCAAACTTCATAACGCTAGTGAGGTTAATTCTTTATTTAGCACAAAATCAGAACCAAAGAAACTCGAATACCTTTAATTTTATATTAAAAGACCACCGTCCTTGTTTGATTGGGGCAACTTTTTTATTACCCCATCAAATAAAGTGATTGTGCTTAAGTCGGCATATTCTCTGTCGTCTTCTTCCACAGTGAATGGTCCATTCTGCTTGACAGCGGTATTTTGACCAGGCGGACCATCTTTTTTCCAGGCTTTGTTTCTGGCTTTGTAACCCTAGTATGTTCTGATAAAATTTTCGAACGCCATTCCTGCAGTAGAATCTCTCTTTCTCGAACGCTCACTTCTGGTGCTCCGTCGACGTCATTCACATATTGCCGGAAAGAACCGTCCCATAAAATCCGTCGCATACCAACATTGAGAAACGATACCCGATTACATTTTGTTATTGTTAAGAGTGTTGTCTCTTCCAGCAGTGACAGTTTCTCTACATTCTCAAAATGTTTCTACCAATGAATGTTCGAACTTAAATCGTTCATCTCACTCGCACTATTACCACATAACGCGTAGCAGCAATGTTCAGACGAATAGCCAGTAAAAGTGGTACACCGTACTACTGGTGGAGCGAAGAAATAAAAGCACTCAGAGCAAACCACTTACAATCCCGGCAGCAGTGGGTCTCTACAATCATCATGTCCAATAATGCTCAGGACTATTGTAGAGGACATATTACCACAGCGGCATCAACAAAACGTCTGAACCTGATGGCATCCCGGATAAGGCAGTGAAAGCCGCCGCTCGAAAGAGATATTCGATATGTTTATAACAACAATACAAAGTGTCTGAAAGAGGGAGTTTTCCCAGAACAGTGAAAGCTGCAACATTTTGTACCCTTACCAAAGGGGAACAAGGTACCTGGAGAGCCAGCTTCATATCGCCCAATATGACACACGGATTATAAATGATAAATTGCTCACTGTGGCAGACGAAAAGGGAGCATTTCTGATCGACAGTTTGGATTCAGAAAATCACGCTCCACCGTCCTCGGCGCCATAAAAGCTTTAGTGGACATAGCAGCTGAATTAATAAAGAGGGACAAATGGCGATGGGGAACACAAGAATATTGTACAGTACTGACACTGGACATAAGTTAACACCTACTCATGCAGTTTAAAATGGAAGGGTATACCCGGCCAGTAGCATTATACCGTCCTACGGCGTCATAGGGCTTACAACCCTATACGGAAGAGATTAAAATATGTGACAAGTCAACTAATGGCCTCCGATAAAAATGGACTCACTGTTCACGATCCTAGCTAGCAAACGTTTAAACGACAGCGCCCTTCCAATTTGCACATGAATTATTCGGGCACTTAACAGGCCCCGTGCAGCCGAACAATTAGCAGAGTCTTTTGATTGGTGCGGTGGGATGGGCCGCACATAAGGCGGATGAAAAACTGGCATATACTATGGTGATTGCTATGGGGAAAAGAAACAGCACGGCAGAGCGTCCTATGACAATCCGCATCAAGGCAAGTTCGCTAACATAAGCCTAATATGCCCCCATGCCCCAACGGAAGACAAGGACGACGCCATCAAAGAATGTTTCTACGAAATTCTCGACAAGACATATAAGCAATGTTCGAAGTCGTACCTTAAAATCATACTGTTCATATTTGGTAAGCATAGCCTACACGACACCGCGTCTTAAGCTTATTGATTTTGCGGCGGAACGAAATATTACTATTACGGCCGGATGGCCGTGGCTCAAGTGGTAGTTAGCTGGCTTCCAAATCGGAAAGTTCGGTGTTCGAATCCCAACCGTGCCCGAAAGACATTAATCTTCTCAGTTCAGTAAAACCAAATAAGATGAGTAGTTGACCCGAAAACAACAATAAGTTAGCTTCCATCAATAATTTAGTCTCCCCATTAAAAGTTGGATGCCACACGTGGAGTGTCATAACGACTGAGCCGAATCATTTTCTCTTCTTTTCTTTCTATCCCTTGTTCCAATGAACTTAACACATGCTGAGCCTTTATACTCGTAAGTGTATTTAGTTGTTAAGTTGTTTAAATGAAGCAAAAAAAAAACACATGCAGCTAAACAAGAAACCTACAAAGCGGGGCTGCAACGAAGGACGAGAGCTGCTTGTGAGCTCTACAAGCAGAAGAGACGGGAAAAAAATCGGTTTCTACAGAAGAAGGAAGAAGAGCATGAGAAGCGTGCGATCGAAGATATTGAGAGGTTATACTTCAGGAAATACGTACAGAAGACTGTAGAGATGAACAAGGAAACCTTGTAGCGGAGTCACAATCGGTGCTAGGAATATGTTATGGAAAAAATAAAGCCGCCATCTGACAGAATAGATCATTCAACAGAATAGACTAACAAGTCAGCTGATCCTGACGCCTTACTGGCCGTGGTATTTGAAGCTGTTACAAATGGCTTTATGGAGAGCATATAAAAACTCATTTCTCAGATCTGATCAGAAGAGTATATGCCTGATGAATGGAATCTCAGCACCATATGTCCACTCCACGAAAAAGGAGATCTCAATAGCTACGCCAACTCTAGAGTCCTCAACATCAGATACAAAATCTTATCTGCCATAATATGTGAACGTCCGGTTCAAACCAGGAAAGTCCACAATCGACCAAATCTTCACACACCGGCAGATCCTGGAAAAAACTCAAGAAGTTCAAATCGATACCCACCATCTTTTCAATGATTTTGAGGCCGCATATTTATAGAGCCATGTCTAGCTTTGGCATCCCTGCCAAACTCGTACAAACGCGTACAATAACAATTAGAAACCTTTGATGTCAAAAAAGGTTTTATGCAACGTCGCGCGCTGTCATGTGACTTCTTTAACATCATACTTAAAAGAATTGTGCGGAACTCATAAGTGAACAGTGGAGGTACAATATTCCTAGTGTCTGTGCAACTACCAGTGTAAGCTGATGATATCGACATAATTGGTAGAACTCAGCGGGCTGTCACCGCGCGATCGCTAGTATTAGGAATTAGCGGTAAATGAGGGCAAAACCAAGTACATGCTGTCAACAAAAAGGGACAGAGAGCATCGATGAATTGGACAGAACGTCACAGTCGATAGCTATAATTTCGAGGTAGTAAGGAACTTTGGCTCTGCTAAAAATTCTGGCAACATCACCTCAGCAGAAATAAAATGAAGAATCACGCTTGCCGATCGCAATTTGTTTGAGTAAAGAGGCAATTAAGTAGTAAAGCCCCTATCTCGAAAAACTAAGGACACTTTATATTAGACCTTGATTAACCCAGTCCTACTTTATGGAGCAGAAGCATGGACTCTATCGAAAGCGGATGAAGATTTCCTCAGTTGTTTCGAGAGGAAAAGCCTTCGAAAAATATTCGGTCCCGTTTGCGTTGACGGGCTTTGGAGGAAAAGATTCAACGATGGACATCGGTCTAGTCAGACAACTGCGCGTGAGTCGCCTGAGATGGCTAGGATATGTAGAGCAAATGGACACCAATGCTCCGGCCCTCGAATCTTACCCGGAGGGACAGCGAAGTAGAGGATGACCTCACTTAAGTGGCGCTCGAACGTAGAAGGGGACCTCCAATGTCTTCGGGTGCCCAACTGGAGGCAGTTAACTAAAGATCGAACTAAGAGGGGAGGCTTAATAATTGAGGCCTAGGTCCACGAGCCTTCTCTTGAGCGATTTTAATGCCCTTGCATGCCCCAAGTTCACTATAAGTCTCATGACGATCTTGCAATATCAGTTCCCGCATAGCGTCGATGTTTTCTGCCACAACAACCGGGAACTACGACGACCACAACCGAATTCCGAAAACCAGCGGAACACCGTAGCCCTGGATGGTGCTTCATCACCAAAAGTCAAAGCGAGTTGATCGGCATACTGTTGTTGAGTTAATCCACATCGTAAATCATAAATAGTCATCGCACGAAAATGCTCACGATTTAATTTAATTTTTCAAGTCTCTATAAAAAACGCAAATAGCACTCCTGTGATAAAACATTTTGTGCACGTGTACCATTAAAAACGCCAAGCTTTACCTTGCTGTCTCAAAATTTAAGTAGCAACCTATGTCGCATTTATTGTTACATTACGATCGCATCAAGTATACACATGTATATCCGTAGATAAAAGTATATCACATACAGAATTTCAATATTTCAAAATTTTTGAAGACAATAAACTTCGATATATCTGTATTTCCCACTCGAAATGCGTCAAATTTACGCGTCCGGTAACACTTGTGTTAATCATTTATTAATGGGTAAGATATATATGATTCTTCCAGAGAATCAACGATATATTTTATTTATTTGTTCACAATTATGTTTATAAACGAAATCCGTGGAATCTTAATGCGTCTGTCCGCATGCTCTCCCAAATTGTCGGAATCACGTGTGGTTGCTGTTTTTTTCGTAGTTTTTCTTAGTTTTATATGATATATAGGATATATATAGGAGCAATATCGCCATCCACTTAATGTATTTGTATTTCTACCTGAAAAAAAAAGGAATCACTCTTAAAAAACGAAATTTAAATTTATTTACAAAGTCACCCGGTATAGATAAATTTTTAATTCAAATTATCAACGGTCGCCTTCTACTGTCGACCTTTTTTTTCTTGCCTTTAATACCACGAGTCTCGAACAATTAGCCCTTCTCGTTTTGTTGCTTTTTTGCAAAAGCTTTTCCACAGTTGACACTGCTTTCATTGCATTGTCAAGGTTTGTTTTGATTGCTTCCAATTATTTTCTTCAATTCTTCTGCAGTGCGGTGGTGAGTTTTTTTTTCTTTTACATTTTTTTTTTCAATCGCCTTATCTTGTCATCTCTCAATGTGATTTCAAGCAACTACAACATTTAACTCATAATCTACGTGTGATACGTGTGTAACCATTTAATCGGCTGAACTTCTTAATTGCCACGGCAATAATGAACCACCAAGGAGTCCTTGTAAAGTGCGGAGGATTCGCAACGCAATTAGCGAAGCACGTCAATGAAGTCATAGATGGTGATCCCCTGTGGAGTGCCCGTTACGATGCCAAAAATCCTGATGCAGTTATTCAGACGCATTTAGATTATTTAGAAAGTAAGTTTAAAAAAAAATAAAAAAAACAAAACATCGAACAAGTTGCATTGTTAAAATTCTATGGTGCCTCTGTGTCTACGTGTTCATTTGCGGTTAAATAATCTCTTAAGTTCTCCACCCGACCATAATAAAAAAAAAACAACAATTAAGATAAAATGTGCGATGTTTAAATAATAAAATAGTGATTACACTGTTTGCTTGCTATTGTTCGTGGCCATTGGTAGTTGTGACATTCTCACGTTTTTATTTACTTTCTCGAGACATTCGTCGCACATTGGCACCATGCAGTGCGAAAAACTTTTTCTTTTTCGGGTTCCGGTTTTGGTTTCGATTTCGTTTTCGGTCTCATTTTTCCCAATAATTTATTAACTCGTGCGGAATCCGTGAGTTGTTGGCTTTCAAATTTAACGGCCAGCCTAATGTTGCATTTGAATTTTTTATTTATGCAGATGGCGCTCAGATCATCTTATCAAATACTTATCAAGCGAGCGTAGAGGGCTTCATGAAGCATTTAAATCTAACGCGCGAGGAGAGTATTGAAATTATGAAGAACAGTGTCCGTCTGACGAAACTTGCCAAGGAAATGTATTTGAAATCAAAGGGCGGGACGGACAAAGAAACGGATGCAGGTGAGTAATAGTACTAACTTGAGCAGACGTTTCAAAAGCGTTCCTATGAGTAATACTGCCATACAAATTTGCAACTGCTTACAGGGACGGTCTGAATAAGGAGCGCAGCTATTTTGTATTACAATGTTAATTGAAATGTGATTAAGTTTTATTTTAAGACGTTTATAATAGTTGTTTGCCATATGTTTTGTAAGAAAATCTCTACTGTCTGGATATAGTTTCCTGCTGACAGCATTTTCGTAATATATTGCTGGACTTGATTGTAGGATAGCTTGGTTCCTATGTCAGAACATTTTTGCTTTTTAGCCGCATTGGGGAGAAACCGAGTTTGACAAACAGCAGCTGTGAACATCTACCAAAAATATTATGAGTACATATGGTAATAATAACATTATGATGTGTGCTAACGCAGGCAGAAGTGCACATCAAATTCTTTTTCCTCTTCGTCCCTGCTGATTTGTGGAAATGGTTATGAATAATACTCAATGTCTGCGAGTGTCTCCTGATGGAACAATGTCGATATCTCACAATTATAAATCTCGATGGGTTCATCTATTACGGGTCTTAGAGAGGCATTGATACCGCGTTATTTGTTTTTGGCGTTGGGCAGTGGGATAGAGTAAGTTGTTCGAGGCTGGTCAGTTCATATTCCAAAACAGAACTGAGTGTGATCTTGCGCTGCTCGTATAAGTTGCCGGAGTCTCTAAATAGCCTCGAATTGTTGGTGAGATCACTGCTTGATTACATGACCGACTGGCCTCTTTGACTATTTTAAAACGGTCTGTGAAAATGAAAATTGCCTTATCGAGTACAACTTCGCACTGTCTCCATTCATGTTTTTTTCCAGGAAACAGTAAACATTTTAGAGTACCGCCGATGAAGGTCATTAGTAAATGATTCTTATAGAAGCAAGACGTTTCGTTTTTTTTTTTCTAAAAATTTGGTGTAAGTCCGTCTTTTCAGTGCAGGCCAACAAATGCAGTGCTTATTGGAAAGTTCAGTCTGCACCGATTTTTATAATCTTTTTGTTAAAGGGTGATCATTGTAAGGTGCATAGCGATCCCATCTGAGTGCTTATTAAGGAAGGATTAGATTGTGAACTACGCGTATTTTTACAAAGACTTCCAACCTTCCATAAATTGATAGCACCTTTATATTTAGATCAGGGCTTTGCATGAGTTAGTTGGTCGTCAGTCAGCTTTTATATTGTTCAGATAAGTATGTCTTCAGCAGATTTATACCTGAGGATTTTATATGTACTAGTTTTTGTGAAGAAGATTCTCCGCTCACGTTTAAAAGCAATTTGACTGCGATCCGTGTGATGTTCGCCAACTATTGCTGACGATGTTCTCAGATGTTCTCATAGACAGTAATGGAAACTATTCATTATTGTAACAATCACAGATAGTGGTGGAAAGTTAGAAAATTCTAATCGATTCCAAACTTTCTTGTTCTAACAGATTCTAGAAAACCCATCAAAGGAAAAGATTTATTATGGATAATGCCCAGTTAGATCTCCAAATATGCAGCTTATAATTCTTAACAGCTTCTTTATTTCTTTCGCTATAAGTTCTGGGCAGATGAGTTGTGCATTAAATATGCTCATGACGATCCCCTATTTATAACATTGTAAACACCGACATGATTGAAATACTCTGAAACAAAATTGAAGTAAAAAGAAATCTCCCATTGTGAAGTCGGTTATTAAAACAAAATAAAACCACCGCACGAGTAACGTCTTACGTTGCGCCGCGAGATAAAAAAAAAAACAACTTTCCTTTTTTCTCCCGGTCAATAATTTAGTTATAATTTTACACTTTACCAATGATGACCCGCCGTCTTTAGCGTCGCTGCGATCACCACTAGCTAAAACCGAAATACTGGTCTGGTGGGTTTTATTGACTCTTCCCTTTTATACCCTAGTATTGAAGAATCAGCTATATTGGCTTTGCCCTCGTCTGCTGATGGGAAATGAACGTCGCTATTGATGACTCAATTTTTGGATACAACAATCCACAGTGCGGGTATAACACCTCTTGTGGTTGTTCGTCAAAAATATTAAAAATGTTGCCTCATCCTCATTTATAATGACATTCCATCTGTTAGATCTTTTGACAAGGTCAATCTGCTCACTGCAGTCTTTGCGGCAAGTTCCACATTTCCAGATTGTGCTTTAAATCCGCCTACACTTGAGTGCGTCGAATCTTCAATGGGACTAATCCACTTTCGCACATGTGTAGTAGCAAGAGTATTTAAAGATCTTAACATTACCAAATGCACTGGTGCAGATGATACTCGTATATCTCCCCTTCTTCTGAAGGGGTGTACTTCCACGCTGGTGAAACCACTGCGTAAGCTTTTTCATCAATCCTACTCTTTAGGACTCTTTCCGAGCAGATGGTAAATAGCATTTGACCAACGCGTCCCTATAAAAAGCGAATCTTATTCACTCTCCTCCTACAGACTAATTGCACTTGCGCCGGCAAACCGGCAAACCGTCAGACAATGATATATCTCAAAAAACGAAAACTTCTCAATGTTCGGCAGTACGGTTTTCGTAGCAACAGGTCCCCTGGTGATTTGCTATCTTGTCTCACCGAAAAGTGTAACCAAAGCGTACATCAATCTGATCAAAGCATGATAGTTGCACTTGACATTTATAAAGCATGTGACAGAGTTTTTCATCATGCTCTTTCGTCAAAAATCAATCCGTACTTTTCGGATCGATGACTCTTCTTCAATGGAATAGAAATTACCTTTCGGAACGTTCAATTTAAGTTGTCTTGGAGGGTTTCAAGCCTGATATTCACAAAATAAATGCTAGTGTGGCCTAGGGCGCCTAAGCGCCACAGCCTGTTTCTATTGCACAGATAAAAAGATATTAACTTAACGGAGTCGGGCGAATAATCCCACTACCTTGAGAATTTCTCGCACAAATTACCGTGATCTAGTGTTTCAAAGGGGTTTGAAAAGTGTAAAAGTACTAAGAAAAGTGACTACCCATACCTAAAGCTCTCCTTTTATCTTCAATAACATTTATAAGTGCTGTTATGGAGCTGTGTTTTTGAGAAAACCGAATTGTTTCGACGAAAGGATATTTTGAGCAGTTTGATCTTTGGAATTGGTACCATTTAGACATTTTCTTTTCCATTGGCTGTGGTAGGCAGTAGTTGTCAAAATTGTATTAAAGATATGGGTGATATAGGACAATATGATTGGTAAGACACTTTTGAAGAAGGCAGGATCCATTTCACCGACTGCATTTGATTTTATAGATATAACACTTTCAACTGTCTCAGAGAAATCAAAGGCTGTTTCCGTAGAGTTCATAAGATTCGTGCCCTAGTACCTATCTATAATATACGAGGATTGTCTGAAAAGTTTCCGACCGAACAATGATACAAGACATTTTTTCTCCAAATTTTTTTTTTATTTTTCTACATAGTCTCCTTGTAACTCAACACACTTCTCCCACCGATGCTCCCATATCTCTAACCCGTCCAAGTACCTGGCGTTTCTCTCTGCAAAATAATTTTTCACGAAGGTGATTGCCTCCTCATTTGATGAAAATCTCTGTCCTCCGAGCGCAGTTTTTAGATGAGGGAAGTCGCTTGGGGCTGGATCTGATGAATAAGGCGGATAGTCAAACCGTAATTCATGGATTTTCGCCATGGCAACCGCTGAGGTGTGAGACGGCGCGTTGTCTTGGTGAAACAGCTTGGCAAGTAATGATGCGTAGTATGCTCCTGTAATGGGTTTTCCTTTTTGAAGATAATCGATTAAGATAACTCCTTGGTGTATCCAAGTTTCAAGTACAGTAATTAATCGGCGCCAAAACTCGGATTTATTGAGTCTAAACTGCGCCAACAGAGCGTTGGAAATGTTCATTCGAACACGTTTTTGGTCTAACGTAAGCAAACGCGGCACCCAACGCTCGGACAGCTTTCTCATGCCTAAAACTTAATTTAATATGTAACAAACACGTTCTTTGAACATTTTCATAACCTCTACTCTCTCTCTCACTTTAATTCGGCGGTCGTCTAATACCATTTGGTGAACTTTAGCAATGTTATCGTCAGTGGTTGCAGTTTTTGGACATCCCGAACGTTCATCATCTCCCAAGCCCTTACGGCCACGCTGCCCAAAATTTCACTGTGGTAAATGATGGTGCAGAGTCCCCATACACAGAGTCCAATTCATTTTTTATTTGTGTAGGCGTATTGCCTTTCAAAAACAAGGATTTATTAACAGCTCGATACTTAATTTTTTCCATTTTCACAAAAAACACTCACATCGACTCACTAAAATGACTGTCAACTAAAAAGTGCGCGTCCAAAATGACTGAAACTTCGGTAAGTAACTGTCAAAAGATGCACAACTAGCATTCACTACCTTTTATTGACGAGTGTCGCTATCTTTACGTTGCGGTCGGAAACTTTTCAGAAAACCCTCTTATTTACTTGCGTAGTGGATGCTCTTCGAAGAGCTGAAAATGGTAAGCTTAAAAAACTCTGGTTAAGTACATACGTTGCAATCAACATGTCCAAGTCTGTTATTGTTCTTATGTAGTTTCGTATGTAGTTTCGGCGATGCGCATCTAACCTATTGTGTTTCCAGGGTTTTTGACAGAACTTTGAGGTTTTTCTAACAATCGGAACATGATCGTTGAAGAGAGATTGTATGTTGTGATTCAGGAATTTTATTTGATCATTTGAAGGTGTCACGAAATAAATAGGTTCCCACCCAACACTTCGAAGATTTTGTTCCAAAAGGGTTTAGTCAATTCTTGTAAAGTCTCGATAGGTGTACCATATGTTTGTGTATTGCAGGTCAAAATCAAAAGTCAAGTATATCAGGTCGTGCCTTCAAAAGGCAGGTGGTGCTAGCTGTTCATTTAACAATATACGTTTCACATCACTAACAAAAATTACATCCAAAAGCGAACTACAACTTGCGGAGAAATGGCTTGGAACTCTCATGTTATCAACCAGAAAATTGTCCTCCCCGTTTATTATAAGTTTGGGTGCAGTGACAGTTAATTCTTTCCATGAGTTGGAAAACTGGCGCAAGAGTTATGTTTTTACTCGGTCTATACACATTTCCCACGATAAGTTTGTCTTCGTCTCATATATCAAGAAGCACATATTATGTGTCACTACCATCCTTTGAATTATTGAACACCTCAGATTGCGAATAATACATTAGCTCGCTTATATAGTCGCAGCACCTCCCTTCCGGTCATGCGCAATTTTATTTTCGATTTTGAAATATGAGTCTAAATCTATTTTTACCCGCATTGATGGAGTTCTTGTTTTTCGGGCAATCGTGACATGCACTCAATTATCACTAGATGCTGTTTCAATAAAACTTAGAATAACTTACCAGAGTAGAAATCCGCTTTGGGTGCTCTCCAATGTACAGCACGAAAATTCCATGCCATTTCAACTATTTATTGATCAAATTCGATCAAATTTTCAAATGTTGAGAATAGTTTTTCTGTTTATTGTCTTGTTTTTTTTACAGGATTGCCAATTGTTATGGCTTCTATTGGCCCCTATGGTGCCCATTTGAGTGATGCATCGGAATACAGTGGCAGTTATGCTGATAGTGTTACACGTGAAGTGTTACGAGACTGGCACAGAGTGCGAATTGGAGCTTGTTTGTCTGAAGGCGTCGATGGATTGTCTATTGAGACAATTCCATGCCAAGTAAGTAAAAAATTTATGATTCTGTGGTTATGAACATACCTTAATAAGGGTTCACTCTGATTTTTTTTTCCCCCAACAATTCTAAGATGGAAGCAGAGACTGTAGTTGACTTACTCTGTGACGAATTTCCAAGTACAAAGTTTTGGGTATCATTTCAGTGTAAGGTAGATAAATTGGACAAAATCATATTGTGTTCACTTTTGAAAATTAAATTTTTTCAATACATTAGGATAAGGAACATCTTGCGCATGGCCAACGATTTTATGATGCAGCTTTGTCTATTTGGAGGAGACTTGAAGAAAAATCGGCCACTGATCAGTGCATTGCCATTGGTGTGAATTGCGTTAACCCATGGGTAAGTGTTCCTAACATGAATAAAATAATCGTTTGAAACTTGTCTTTCCATAGCTCGTATCATCACTGTTTAAATCTGTACAAGGAAACAACATTCCCCTTATTGTTTACAGTAATCGAGGTGAAATTTTTGACGAACAAAACGGTTGGACTGGCACTGAAAAATGTGTCCCTCTTGACACATTTATTCCCGAATGGATTGAATTGGGCGCAAAGATCATCGGTGGATGTTGTCGAGTTTACCCGAGTGATATTTTACAAATAAGACAGACTATCGACAGGTTGACACAGCAACCTAGTACCTAAATGAAAGTGTACTTACCGTTTTTCCCTTACTTGATCTTTTTATATGTTTGTCGAGAAAGTAAAATGAAAAAAAAATACTGTTTCTTGTTTATACGGAGATGGGTTTTAATTTTCCTAATTCTCAAGTATTTATTCATAGTTTAATGACGCATCAAATACATACTGATAAAATGACAATAGGTTATGTATATGTTCTATTGCCGTCTGTTGAAATAAGTGCCAACTTAAGCAGATTATTTTCTATTTTACAACTGGCATATCGCCTCATTTAATAAGGGGTTATCATGTAGTATCATATTCATGCTGAATTTGCATTCAAATGAGTGCACATGGACATGTTGTGTTTGAATCATATTTAAATGAATTTATTTATTTAATTACTCAAGCCATAAATAATCCGAAGACAAAGGAAATTAATCTAAATGAGTTAGAGACGAAGAGGAATTTTTTTTCAAGACTTTGGAATCTACATACGTGATACAGCACACCAGGCATGTTTGGCCGTTTCCAAGCTAGATATGAACTTTATTTTGTGTCGGAAAATAAATTCATGTGCTATAATTAAAAAATAGGAATTCGTAGCTATGGGGGTTCGATAAGCGAATGACTTGTCCGTTATCATTGAAACCGCCGTTAAACTGAATCATGACAGAGAAATCTCGGAATTACAAAAGACCCATATTTTTGCACCAGTTCTCTAATTAGTAGAGTTAACTACAATAAAATCAACCTACAACTAATCCTACACTCGAAAGACCTGTGACGGTATTGAAATGAGACTTGAAGTAGGAACGTGTTTTCTATTCAAATATGTCCATATCTAGGGGTCATTGCTACGATTAATTAAAAATTCTGTAAATGTTTTGTGAAAATTAATTCCCATGTATAGGTTTAAAAGATCTCAATAACGAACAAAAGAATCATCTGTCATAACATAATTTATTTGTAAATCAGGTTATAATCAGATTTTTATAAATGTGCAGCTGTGAGGAAGTCTATTCTGTTTTTGCCTTATTACAAGCGATAACAGAGTTGTCTGTTCAAATTCCACCAAACTGGTCCCCTTAAAGTGTCAAATAATTGTGTCAAGTTTGTTTTCTATTATCACAATTGCCAAAATAAAAACAATTGAAGGAATTAAGTATTTGAGCTGGTTAAAGATGTTGTTTTGTTTTAAATTAGATTAGCCAACCGCGTTGTTAATTTTAACGGGAAGATGAGGGTCTACCAGAAGAAACAAATTAGTTTTCAGATTTGAATATCACACACACATTCAAAATTGAAATTAACGGCACAAAAACATTAGAAATATTAAACAGTGGTTTACGATTGGCATGCACAATTCAGAAATGGTAGTGAATTCCTTGACAATAACCATAGTACTCATCATCATTACACACGCATAATGAACTTTACGTGCAAATCGCTCTCATTCTTGCAACTTTACTTGTAAATTGCTCTGAGTCTGGCAAATTCTGGCAGGTTATACAGATGTACAATGGGTCTGTGCGAGGGTTAAGCGTTTGCAAAAGTATTAGTAGACTTTAGTCATCGATGACGTGCACTCGGCGGTGGTCGACACGGTACTTGTTTCGAAACTGCGAACTTCAAAATATAGAGCAGCAGTTGTCTATGAATAAAATAAATAAATAGTAAAAATTATGTTATTTACTATTTCTACTATTTTTTTTTGAAGCTCTTTAGTAACATAATCAAGTAAAAAAGTCAAATTCTTTATCCACTTGAATTTGGGCGATAATGGGTTAACATTCAAAGAAATATTCACGCTGAATCTAAACATTTGCACAGTAAAGGGTCACCACAGAACGTGCAAGTTTCCGTTTCTGCTAGTCTGAACCTTCTGACATGTTTCCTTGCGAGACAGTGTCCTGACACGATCTCCACCACAGTCCTGAGTTGCTCGCTATTATTTGTTAACATCTAAATGTTTAACTTCTTATTTTTCTGCTGGTAGGGAACTGGCGGTCACTTAATTAAAAACCCGTCAAGCAGATTGATCACATTTTCATGAAGTCATATGCTGTCGACAAGTTATATGAGAGCAGGTTATAAGGCATACCGCATCTGATGTGCTAGCTGTCACCCAACCATTACCGTGAAACCCCTGGATTTATATGTATAAAGTGGGGGCAAGCGCTTCCAGCGAAACAAGAGGCGTGTAAGACGGGGCTGCTAAGAAGGTCGAGATCTGCTCGCGAGCTCTATGACTAATGAAATTGAAAAGATCATCGGCTTCTCAAAAAGAAACCTTTCTTGACATTGAAAGTTTCATCAGTCTTCATAGTCAAACGAGTTTGATATAAATAAGGGGTGCATGGATTGTCTTTATAAATAATCTTAAATGCAGCTTTAAAATGCATAGAAAGGTGATGTGAATAGAGTTGGTGCTCCAGGGGGGGTTACTCTGTATTTCGATTCTAATATCAAATCACACGAATTTGAATAATTGGCACTTAGTAATCCGAAAGTAGTATTGAAAATTTTGATATTCGGATTTTAAATTCTCTCATTTTCGATGAATTTCGAAAGTGTTAGATACCCAGTTTATCCGACAGCTCAATTTGCGTTGAAGCAATTCGCATTAGTTCAATACCCGTAAAAATGCTAGCGTTTATATGAAATTATCCAAAATGAGCGAGAGAAATTTAACAAAGAGCTGGTTGAACTGACACTTCACACTAACACTGATACATTGTTCTTATTTCTTTCTCTTTCCAAATATTTCGTTTGCAATCCTACATTTTAAATACACAATTGATTACCTGCCCGATGGTGAAAGAATGATGAGAGAGAGAAAGAGTAAAATGTTTCTATGCAATTTGAAAATGTTTATACGATATTTCAAAGCGGTTACAAATTTTCAATCCGTTTTATAAGCAGGAATGAACGTATGAATGTTGAATATTTCAATGCGGTTTGAAGTGATGTTTATTCGAGCGTATTGAACCAATGTGGATAGCTTCAACGCAAATTGAGCTGTCGGATAAACTGGGTAAGAGAGTGCCAATTTAAAATAGAATCGGATTGTACTTTCGAATAGTTTTGACTTTCGAATCGAAATACAGGGTAACCCCCCAGGTTTTTCTTTTATGCCATAATGTGACAACCGCAGTAGAGTTATCTGCGATGCTTACGAGACTGATAGCTCTAAAGAAGGTGCCGATCATAGGGTTCCTTTGATCAAGATCTGGAAAATGGCGCTGATATTCTATTCATTGGATATGCTTACTTCCAACCATATCTTGCAAATAAACTGATGCATACCAACTCATTATTGAGTGCCAAATCAGTTGATTTTTCGTTAAGCGTCTGCAGCCTTATTCGATTTCAGCTTAGATATCGCCAGCTTAGCTTTTAGAAAATCGGATGAATGGTAATATTGCTCATCGTCGTCCACGTTAAATGGTGGATTTTTTAGCCATATTAGAAAAATGTTATGTTTAATTTTTACCTTCTTTTAGAAGAGAACAATTCATTGATTCCACTGACTCGGTCAGACCAAGTATCAAAGTATACAGATAGCGTTTCAAGAATGCCTTTGTTAAGTTTTATAATATGTACTAATACGATCTTATCGAAATGAGGTCTAGTGAACGATCTTATTGCTTTAACATTTCGATAAGATCGTATTAGTACATATTATAAAACTTAACAAAGGCATTCTTAGTTGAATGCCTCATTTCGATAAGATCGATGTAGTAAATATTACAAAACTTAACAAAGACGTTCTTAGTTGAAACCTTGTTATCTACTCGTATATACTTTGACTAGTTTCGTTGTGCATTAAGATTGCTTGTTGAATAAATAAGTTGTAATACGAGAGAGCATTTGTTTTAGCATGTTATTAAATATTGTTGGCGACCGTGACAGGATTCTTAACATTTTATTAAACAATCTCTACCAACTGTTCTAAAAAGGAAAGAGCAGCTAAACTCATAGTCCAGAATCAAGCGATAACATAGAAACGTTTCGATGGCAATGAAATAAAATGAAAGGCAGCGCCAAGCTTGATTTTAACGCGAAAGATAAAAAAAAATGAAGTAGCGGACTAATTAGGGCCTCGTAGAAACGCCATCCCCCTATACATATGTCTTACCCCGCTAAATAAGGAGAAAAAGTCACCGAAAACGAAGAAACTCTGTTAGCAAGCCTTACTCCCAGCTCCTCGTGGTGCCATATGGGAATAGTGACAAGTGGTGAACCTCTTGAGTGTCAGTTGGTCTGTTGCCAGCAAAGCCGCAGTCGTACAAAACCTTTTTACTCCGAGACGGAAAGTAACGTATCGTATACGGACGAACACTTTATTGACGACCTTTGACTATCGGATACGGATCTCACTATAAAGCGCCTTAAAACGATAGATCTTCGGCGCTCTTTACAAACTAACGTCTAATAGGTGATAGAGGACTTCAATGCGACTATGCTTTAGCAAGTGATGGAAATTCACATTCTTCAAGATCGTCATACTAACAAAGTTAGTTACGTTCAATAATGCAGATTTTCTGCAAAACAAACTTAGTCAAACTTTATTACTCTTGTGCTCATAGACGTCAATATGGTATATCGTCATACTTGTGCAGATTAGTTAGGCATTTCAATTGCGGTTGCAGAAAAAGTTATAACATTTTAGGTGCGGAATAGTTTTGTGTTTTTTTGAAGAGGAAAGATGTAAGAACTATTGGAATAATAATAAATAACCTTTCTCTATTGAAAAAAAGCTAATCTAATGTTTGGCTGAATATTATTTTCAGCATTGCAATGATAT
This sequence comes from Volucella bombylans, assembly GCA_949129095.1. Taxonomy (NCBI): domain Eukaryota; kingdom Metazoa; phylum Arthropoda; class Insecta; order Diptera; family Syrphidae; genus Volucella; species Volucella bombylans. The sequence goes on from OX422144.1 coordinate 161,194,231, forward strand.
GACGTTTTCGAACGCAAAAAAATGACCATCGTACAAAGATATGTATGTCTGCGCAGTGAATGTGTTCAAAAGCACATAAGGAAAGTTCTGCGATTATACTAAGGTAGGGATGTTGACGTTTATGAACTCACCCTACGTTGTTTAAGGCGGGGAGCGAGCATCCAACCAGATCGATCAACCGCCGCTTCAGAAATTCCCCTAGACTACCAAACTAAACGTGGATCTAATATTAGACAAGAACGCGGTAGTACCAGATTCAATACCGACAGGCTTAGCCATCCCTAAGCGTCGCAACAAATCAGCGATCATCCTATCTTAGAAGCAGAAGCGATCATTTAGTAGCACAATGTCGGAAATCGTGGATGTCCACAATGCTGTGAAAAATATTTTGAAAAACCGGCTCGAACCTCTGCAGAACACAGAAAAGCAACTACACATGGCTATCGGCAGATACCTAGAGACTGGTGAATAAATGTACAGTGAACAAAGCTTGGATTTAAGTAATCTCAGCAACAGAGGGAACCGAACTAAAAGCCCAATTTCGTGTAACAAAGATCCAAGTGTAGTGTAGAGCAATACGTGACAAACGCCACCATATCAATTCATTTGCCCAAGTGCCGAAAAAACAGAAAGCAGGTGCTAAAATAAGACCCATGATGAGGAAAGGCCTCTTTGTTTGTTCAATCCTCAGGACGCTTTTGGCAACGTGACTGAAATATTTTCTTATCTGCTCTATGAAATATACTCGTAGCACAATTCCTACGTGTTCAAGTTCAAGTCCTCAGAAAAAATAACTCTGGACTTTACACGGGACGAGTATAACGCTCAGAGGTAATCTACAATTAAGAAGAGATCAAGTAATTATAAACATTTTACGTTTATTACTAAGTGAACTTTATTAAAAGAAATTAATAGTAAGTAAACAACCAACTGAAAACCTCAAATAGGGACACGTGTTCATCCATATTGGCAGTTGGGCCGATAAGACTTGCTCTACTATCAACTATATTTTGGTCAGCAAAAATAGAAATAAGAACAAATTTGCAGATAGAACGGGGTTAACATCTGCACCTTTGCATGTACGCAATCAATCTTTTCGTACCGATAGAAAAGGTTATCTTCCTCCTAAAACTTATGGCACTACACCATCTCTGATGAATTCATGCCGCACGTAAATTAGGTCAACGATAATTTGGCTGCCCTTCGCCAAATCACATTTCGCGCAACAAAGTGGACTGTTTTGCGAAGATTGTGTTTTCTATTTATATTTATATAAAACTAGTTTTCACCCGCGGCTTCGTCCACGCGGGACTCTGTTTTACCATAATATACCTTTTTTCGGTAAAATATTTATGAAGTTATAATGGGTGATTTTATGGTTTTTAGTTGTCAAAAAAAAGTACAGGAAAATTGCAAAAGTGTATAGAAATCTTGATCAATGTTTACCGTGCACTTTTTAAAGATTATTTCATTTAAATTTTGACCACTACTATATTTTAAGTGGTCCATACGAGGGAGTCTAATTTTAAATCACTTTTTCGAGCATATTGATACCAGCCAATAATAACGCTAATAACATGTCTAATGTTGTCTTCCTAGGCTGCAATTGACGCTGGTTTATCGGCATAGACGAGTGATTTGACGTTTCCCCATAAAAGAAATAGTCTAAGGCCTCAAACCGAACCACACGTCCACCAGGTTCAGCTCGTGCACTTTGGGCAAAAAAAAGTGCGAAATTACTGAAAGATAGCGGGCTCTCTTAACGGTAACATTGTTCTCACTATCATCTTTGAAAAAATACGGACCAATGATTTCGCCGGACCATCAATCGCACCAAACAGTGCATTTTCCGGGTGCATTGGCACCACTTGTATTGCCTGAGGTTGCTCATTGGACCAAATACGGCAGTTTTGTTTATTAACATACCCATTCAACCAGAAACCAATGCTTAGTCGCTTAAGACAATTTTTGCCAGCTTTTCTAAGGCAAACTCACCGAAAATTCGACGCTGTGACAGGTCGTTCGGCTTCAGTACTAGCACGAGCTGTAATTTCTAAGGTTTTAGACCAAGATTCTTGTGTAAAATCTTCCATGTAATCGAGTAACACAATCCCAATTGCTGCGAACGGCAACGAATGGACAAATCATGGTCTTCATCAACACTGGCGGATACAGCAGCAATATTTTCCTCTGTATGCACTCTACTCATACGGATAGGTGGCTTGATGTCCAATAGCGTTAAATTGGTGCGAAATTTGGTCACTATGGCTTGAATTGCTTGCTCAGTAGGCCGATTATAACGGCCGTCAAATGGTCGTATTGAGCGAAAAACATTATTCACAGGTCACGAATTTTGATTATAAAATTCAATAAATTGTAAACGTTGTTCGGGTCATAGATAAATTAACCGAGATGTCAAACTATTAATACTTTTGCAAACCCTTAATCTTCGCACAGACACACTGTAAGTGAATTCCTATCCTTTTACATCTCTACGACTTTGTCAAAATTTGATAGAATGAGAGCGATTTGCACGAGTGTGTGTAACGTGGATGACGTTTTTTTGACTAAAATGGGCGTGGTTTGTATAAAATGTGAGGGAAATCGGGATTGATGACAATTCAGACGTATTCATAGACGTAGAAAACTGGTTTTGATTTTCCAATACGTGGAAAGTTTGACATCTAGGTTAGTTTATCTATGGTTCGGGTGTAAGTCTTTCCATGATCAAATGGCTATGCTAACTTTGACGCATGTCATGAATAATACGTGAGCTTTCAAAAATAGAACACTGAAAAACCAAGCGTGAAACTCATGACGCCGTGGGAATGTAAATATGTAATTGCTTTTTAGAGAACTTCCTTCTAAACAATATTTTTTTGTTTTTTTTTATTGGCCGGAACTAATATTAACAGGCTCGTGGGGGAACTTACACGTGAGCAAGCTACGTAAAATTGACCATATGAGAAAAAAATGCCTCTTAAATCTACGCCAGCGCATTTTAAAGTTTGGACTTGAGACTTATTTATCATTATGCCGAAGCCTGGATATTAGAGGAATGCGTGGCAAGAACACTTTTCCTCCTTAAGCTTATCCGGTTAAAATAATGTCTTCGATTCAATTTCTATGTAAGGCTTTGACATGTAGTCTAGTGACCTTACAGAATTTCGGAGGCTTTAAATTCCGAAGGAGCATTACAGGTGTGCTCTTCCGTAAAGTAAGCTTATGGCATGGGAGACCCGGCGGTTTAAGGGAATTTAAAACTCTACGGGATAGTTAACGGCTTTATCTGAATTACAGACAGACAGTGTCTACCGATTTCTAGCCCATTTGTTCCATGGACCTCATTAGTCATAGTTTTTTAGAGTCCAAATAGCCCGTTCACAAGACCATTCATTCATTCAATTGGATTATTCTGTATATGAGCAATGCCTGGATAAATGTGAACTATGAGTTACTTGACGGTAAAGCAATTATATCATATGAACTGCTTGGCGAGGGGGGGGGGGGATTCATCAATGCATCTGAAGTGGAGCCAGGCGTGCTGGGGAAGGTACCCAGACAGCCGAAACAGACCATTTTCATGAGAGCTTATTCCACCAGATAACTGACTCATAGAATATATTGTAGTTGGCCTTATCATGATATAGCCATGTAGATCCAGAGGACCCTTATCGGTGACAGGCCTCATGTCTTGTCGACGGCTCCTTTGTGCTGCCTGAAGGCCGACAGCGCCTTAAAAGCTTTCGCCGTAACATTTTTAATCTGTAGACGTTTGTTGTCCAAGACGACATTCAAATACTTAGCGTCTTTGGAGAATTGGATCTTGATGCCTTTAAACACTATGATTAGTCAGACCAGACAGCTTCCTCCTTCTCGTAAAAAGAACAAATTCCGTTTTGAGAGTCCATTTCGATCACGTCTAAGGCTACCTGCGCTTTAGAGCAAACGTTACAGTATAGTAGTACAGTTATATTATCAGCATATGCTTGTGCATATACGTCAGAACTATTGAGCTCGTTAAGCAGTGAGTCGACCAACATGCAACATGACAGTGCGAACAGAACACCGCCCTGCGGGTAACCCCTGTTAATTCCAGCCATCACATATTAACCGCAGCCACCATCCGCTATCAGTGTCCTAATTATAATCGTTGCTTTGATCCACAAAACTAGTGATTCGTCTACGCCGTGTTGTTTGGCCGAGTTACACATGCCGTCAAAAGTTGCATTATCGAAAGCACCCACAACGTCGATGAAAATGCCAAGCGCGTATACCTTCTTGTCGAATGCGCCTTCAATTCTACCTGATCCTGCTGCATCGCAGATAGAGGATCTCGACCATTCTCTTCCTGCTCTTAAACATGAAGGAAGTCAGACTTATTGGTCTGCTTCAATTTTCGGCATAAAGCTTCTCCCACTGTTCACCACACTTTCGGTATGTATGCCAGTGGCAAGCTATGAGTGAAGATTCTCTTCACAGTTACCAGCAGCTAATTGGGTTATGCCATCTTCCCAAGAGACGTGAAGCCATCATATGAAGCAACGGTACATTTGGTTAGTAGGATCTGGTTCTGATTAGTTGAACTCAGTGTAGACGCCATCATATTTTCTGACTGATTCCAGCGTGGTTGATCTTCCCCTTTTAAGGACTTTGCCAAGCCTACTGGTTTCGCCGACATTTTCGATGTTTTCACAAAATTTTTTATAAAACGCACTTTTCGAAATCCGAATAAGCTTCTGATATTCTTTTTTAGTTCGACCTGTAAGGACTCCAGTCTTCCTCCAAATTAGTCTTAAGTGACGTGTTTAGAGTTTTCTGTTTTTTTTACGAAGCCGCTTCAAATCTGCGTTCCACCAAAGAACGGACGATATGCAAGATTGCCTTCTGGCTGGACATGGCATTTCAAAACACTTGTGAAAGTCGTTTTTCTCTAGCTTTTGTTTTGTGTTGAGCTTCGGGGGATTTGGTTTTCAATTCAATTTCTCCTGTTCAACAAGGTCGAATCGATATAATTCGATGAATTCGATATACCTATGGTCTGACATAGAGATCTCCAGTAATACTCTCCGTAGCATACCTGTTGGATAACGTTAAATCGATTACTTGCTGTCTTACTCTAGTAATAGAAATTGGCTGAGAGCCAGCATTGTTGACAACCAGGTCAGACGACCATATGAAATTCAGGAGATTTTTACCTCTCACGTTGCATTTGCTACTACCCCAAAAGTATGGTGAGGAATTATTATCGAAGCATATGATAAGTCCCATCTTCCTGGAATCACAGTATTCAATGAGTACGGCCACCGTCTTCAGTGACACTAACGACATAGGGAAAATAAGCAGACGCAACGACGAATTTATTTATTTTCCATTTACGTCGGCAGCAACTAAATGTTGGTTGCGAAATTGCCCAAGTTTAGATGGTGAGAGTGTTTGATAGTAAAACAAAATTTAACACATTGGCTGCAAAGGCATTTTAGCGATTTGACTAGCTGGAGGCCAAGGCATTTTTTTTCATTTTCATGTCTCTCAATACCCAAAAAGTAGTTCTGCATCACTCCCAATATTTGATTACTCCTAACTGTACAGTTATAACGGTTTTTGTGTGTCATACGCTTTCGTATGACGTGCCCTCATTCGGTGTTTTATCTTCTGCCAAGCCACGTCATCCGAAAACATGCGACGGCTTTTTCTTGTTGTTTTTTTGTTTGCTGGCTTATTTTTACACAGTTTTTGTAAATATATAACAAAGAAACCTAACAAACGAAGAGGTGGCACGAGTGTTGCAAGCGGCGGACAGCGAGAATAGTGATGGAGATTTTTCCAGCGACGACTACGACGTTGACCACAATTGGCAACCTACGGGCGGCCAGAATTCGGATAGCGAATCTGACGTTAGTGATGTCAATGTTTTCGATGCGGAAGCTTACAGTGATGAAGAACAAGCAGATGCTGAAAATGAAGACACATCAGTCGCCAATAATGTTTTGCCAAATTCGACAGAGTTTTCATCAAGGCAAAAAACCTTCACTTTTACGTGTGTAGTTGTGGTTTCCTCATAGATGTTGCAAACAATATAAGTTGCCTTGATGCGTTCAACCTTTTTGTCGACGAAGAACTTTTTGAGCTTATCGGAACAGCAATTGGAAAGAGTCACTCTTACCCGAGCATTGTGGGAAAAAAATCGAGACCTACAACCAGTCAAGAAATGAAGAAGTTCCTCGAACTTTTATTATGGATGGGTCTGGTAAGGGTTGGGAATTTCGGAGGATATTGGTCTAAAGTACAATTTTGGAGTTACCGCAAAAGCAATGTCCCGCAATCGTTTTCAAATTTTGCTGAATTTTCTCCATTTTGCGGCAAACTTTAAGCCAAATTTTCAAAGAGTCTTCATGACTGGAGAGGTAGACTAGTTTTCCGCCAATATATCCCAAACAAAGCCTTATGGGGTTAAATTATTCAAGCTATGCTTGGCGGAAGGATTTACATGGATTTACAGGTGTGCGGAAAGTTGGTCTCGCAAGGAATGTTTGCGAGTAACTTTGTTGCCTTTTGAAAGGACAGGGGCGTACCCTTTTCGTAGATAATTTTTACACGAGCTACGAACTTGCATTTTCCATGCTTGATCAACAAACGCACCTGGTTGGAACCTTACGGGCCTACAAAAAATATTGCCCAAAAGAGGTAATGAAAGCTACGTTGAAAATAATCGAAATGGTGGCCCAAGAGGAGGAATATGGAGTGATTGTGCTCAAATGCCGTTGCCGTAAATGACCAACTGCCTGCAGACTCTAACGAACCATCCACCAGTAGAGGCAGGAAATCAGTCCGACGGCAAGGAGTTCGAAGTAAACCTCTTACTGTTGTCAAGTACAATAAGGGCAAATCGCAGATCGATCCCTCTGATCAAATGGCTTCCTATGCTACTACACTCGGACGAGGTATCAAGTGGTACAGAAAAGGTGCGATCGAACTTTTACTTGTGACAGCTACAAAATGTTACAAATAAGAAAGTTTCGGGAATGGACATTTGATGGGTTATTAGATCTAATGTCTCCACAGCCTATAACTTCAACAAATCACAACATACAAAAAAGAAAAGATGAGAAAGGCAAAGCAATAAGGCATGCTTGTGTATTGTGCTACGTAACGGCAAAATAATCGTCTGACAGAAATACTGGAAGAAACAAAATCAAGAAGACAACAACTTACTGTCCAGAGTACCCCAACAGACCCCAGGTATGCGTGGATTGTTTGCCAAAATACGCTCGCTCAAGAAGGTAATTTGAATTTACAACTCTCTTTTGACAAAGTATAATTTGTTTTATTTTTCAGGCAGTAAATACCACCTTGATCAAAAAATTTAACAATTGATTCAGAAAATTAAAAATACAAGTTTATTCAACTAAATTTATACTGTCCCCTCCAAAGTAATCCCCATCGACTACAATACACTTATGCCAGTGCTTGATCCAATTCTCGAAACAGTTTTTATATTCGGTTTTCGGTATGTCCTTCAGTGCTTCCTGCGATTTTTCCATTACTTCCTCTCGGCTGCTGAAATGCATTCCCCGTAGTGGTGTTTTAACTCGATTGAACAGAAAAAAGTCACAGGGAGCCAAATCAGATGAATTCGGTGGCTGTTGCAAAATCCACGAGTTTTCTGGCCACAATTCTGGTCTCTTTCGGCGAATTGCTTCACGCAAACTTCTCATAACGCCCAAATAATACTCTTTGTTTACTGCCTGGCCTTCTGGCCATGATGCCCTACACTGTTGTAATCCATGAAAACCGTGAGCATTGCCTTATTTTTTGACTGAAAACGACGTGGTTTTTTGGTCTCGGCTCATTTGGTGAACGCCATTCATTTGCCTGATGTCTGGATTGCGTCTCGTACTCATAAACCTACGTCTCGTCTCCAGTAATGATCCTTTTGATGAATAATGTGGGATCGGATTCAGCCTCGCAAATCATCTCTTTTGCGACGTCAACACGATCTCTTTTTTGCATGATATTGAGGTCTTTTGGCACCAACTTTGCTGCTACACGACGGAATCCCAAATCATTAAGAAAAAAAGCTTGGACGGATCCATAGGTAAAGTTCAAGTCTTCCGCTATCTCTCTGATGGTTAATTTGCTGTTTCTTTTACTCCATCAATGTTTTCGTCGGTTTTCGATGTCGATGGTCTGCCACTCCGTTCATCATCTTCGATTGACTCACGACCACTTTTGAACCGCTCGTTCCACTGGTAAACGACCTTTTCTCTAGAGAATCGTTGCCGTAACACTTTTCCAACATTTCCAATGTTCGCGCACCATTAAATCCGTTTTTTTTACGCAAAATTCAATACAAGTTCGTTGTTGCAAATTTAAATCCATTTCTAAAATTGTAAAAAATCGCCAACACACACAGAGATAGATGCACTCTTTGCTACGTAAATTTTGCAAATGTCAAGCTATGACGCTAAGATTTAGAAAGAATGTCAACAAAACATTTATCAACTTAATAAAAAAAAACAAAACTCAAATCGGAACAATGGGACCGCCACACGGTGGTTATTCCGGAAACTTTTTGATCAGTTCAAAATCTTGAATTTTGAAAATATAAAATATATCATCTTTCCGTTTTCTTTTATCTATAAGCAGGTTTCTAAGTTATGAATTTTGAAATAAAGGAAAACAAAAGTGTTTGGCTTATTTTTACCTGTCAAAATCACCCTAGGGCCACGCAAGTTACACTAAAATGTCCACCAGAGGCCACAGGAACCACAGAAACGGCTATAAAATTACATATACCGTCGGACAAAAAAGTACGACGTGGCCCCAAGAGAAGTATTAAGTGTTGCACGAAAATGTACGACATGCCCCTAGGGTATTAGGTGTCGTCCGAAAACGTTCGACGTGGCAGCCAATGTGTTAAAAATTCTGTATACAAAAGCCAGTATGTGCGACATAGTCGTTCCATTTACTTGATAAGACTCTCGAATTCAATAAGAGGCTCCGCTTCTAAACAGCTTTCCCAACAACAACAAACGAAAATCTGTTTACAATTGCGATAGTCACTCACTCGTATACATATGTATTGTTGATTTGAGGAACTTTGCGGCTGAACTCAAAACTGATATCAGACATTCTAATAGCAGATACCGCCGTGTGGAGAAGACTATCTATTTTTCTGATGACAACAAATATAAAAGCTCAAGGAAACTAGGCGGCCAACATTATTCAGTGGGTAAACTCGCGCCCGAACACATAGTGCAGTGCAGTGATTAATAAATTTCCAAAGGCTCATCACAATTATTTATTCATAGAAGGTAAACACTGAATCTATCATATGTATTATACATTTGAACAAATCACTAGGTGGGCTAGTGTTACTACTACTCATTGTGCTAAAACTAGATACTCTAGCCAACCTTGTCTATAGAAGTATTTCATAGAAAAACTGTGGTGTGCGCTCTAAATTGCGCTCGCTTATCGGGTAATGTTAATGCAAAATTTTGTAAACAGTCTATTTATAAAAAGATAGATGCTGATTTGTTGTTAAATTGTTTGCTACTTAATCAGTCTTTTGTTGTATAATTGAAATCCGGCCATCAGTTATCAAGTAGAGTTGGTGACAGCACGACTGACAAGTCACTTGGAATTATTAATTATTATTAATATTTTTAGCTCGTCAAAAATTAAGTAATCGAGTTGAGTACTTCGGTACTGTTTTGAGTTGAAGTTGAATAGTGTATAAATCCAGTATTAAGAGTGCTAATTGTATTTGCAAGGCCTCGAGTGCCTAACTAGAAGCTGAAGGCGGTTCAAGTATGTATCACATAGTTTCTCTGATCGAAGATATAGTGAAACAAAGAGTGACAACTTTGTTATTCAAGTAAACATGCGCTCTGATGTCATTTGCTTGGCCATGAGCTTGTAGTTCTAATTAGACACTACGTACATGCTAAATGTAGTCACAAATGTTTACCGTTTTAATGAATGATTAATTAATTATTTTCAATATATTCGTCTAAGGTCTCAGGCGTTTAATTGCAAATTAATCTTGATAAGAGTAGCAATGTAATAATAATATTTTAAATTGCCTCTTTAGAATTCTTGTCATCTTGACTATAATATTTTGTAAATTTGTAAAAAAAAAAAAACTAGACCATGTGCCACCAATATGTATTGTATCTTAATTGCGTTGTTTACAAGAATTCTTATAAGTGCGCCCAAATCAACGTGTGTATCTAAAAATAAGTTTTGTCATGAAAATGTATAGGTACTAACTGCGAGTATACAGAAAGGTTCTCGACCGATTGTTTTTCTCTAGTGTTTTTTATTTACGTTTGTTTTATTTTGGTTTTTTTGTTTTTTTGCTTATAATGAAAGAGCTTGCAGAGAAGGCGTGAAATTTATTTTTCTATTTTTAGAAAAAGAAAAAGAAATCTTCAAAATTGCAATAGTTCATTGGCTTGTTTATGAGATAATTTGTACACGTTTTGCATTTTACTTTCAACCGTGACCTAAATACTTATTCTGATATAAATGATGCGTATTTCGTTTTTCAGATTCTACTTCTTATTTAATTACTCGTAGCGCGTATAAATACATTTAATGGCACACATTTCTCCCCCGTATCTGTATATGTTTCTACGCCGCTTGTGGGACAGACTATTTTTCGCAGAGCCTAGTACCATCTCGCCAGTAAGACAGAGATGCTTTCCATTTGAGTGATCCAATCTTTCGGCCCCTCTGTCGAACTTCGGTTGGTGATTAGCCGTCTTTTGTTTTTGGACCGGATTTTCCGAGGAACGTCTTTGTACATGGCAGTAGCAGCTTGAAGTTTTCCACTTGCGGTTTCTTAATATGTGAACTATGCGTTTTGATGTAGGTATTTGATGAAATCCTTGACATTTTCATCTCCGTCCCGTAAAAAATATCTTTAAGCTTAAGCGACGATTTTCGGTCATAAAAGATGCTAAGTTTTCGCGCCATTTACCCATTCTACGCAAAATTTGTGTAAGAAATCGTCTCATTGTCAATTTTCTTGACTTCGCACCTTTCCATACACGAGTGGATGTCGAGAGGTGGGTTCGAGTGTTCAGAAAAATGGAAATGCAGATATTTGTTCAATACAACAGATTCATAAGCCATTATCTTCTACTGATCACTTATAATAGCGCTGTCTTCGGCCAATAAAAGGAACTCCTTCCGGATTCCCCGGAGGCGCTCCTTCAGTTGGAAATCTTGTGGGACATTAGGACAGAGGGCAGGGAGGAAACTCCAGTTATAATTTCAAATTTTTCGGTTGTGCTTTTTACAAAAAAAAAAAAAAAACAATTACATTTTTTTGTTTTTGTAATAGCGACACTTTATTTTCTTTCTTATCGTTGCCGAGGTTTCTTCAACTTTTTGACTCTGGGGAATGGTTTTATAAAATTACAAAAATGAGAAGGTAAGGGAAAAAACCGCACATGCATTAGCACATGGTGAGTGCTCAACAAAATAATTGTAAGACTACTCCGGAGTAGAGAATGTGGAAGAATTCTGATAACTTTTGGGGTATATATTATGTAACCTATGCATTCATTAGTCTCTGGTACTTTTTGTGATCTTAACGCCGTTCATGTACCATGATTACATTGCGTTGCCGATGCTACTCATATGGAACTCTCTCTTATATATTCATAGAATGCGACATTAGCTTCACCAATTGGAAGTTGTTACAATTTATCGTATGACCGTTGCCTTTATATAGTGGAATAAGACAACCCTCTCTCCACTGGTTAGGCATCTGTTTGCAACTCATCATTTTATTGAACAAAAAACGGAAGCATTTAAACCCATGATTCCCGATTGTCGGTCTTGTTTCAGAGGGTATACAATCAAGTCATCTTTTTCACTGCTTCGTTAACTTTGGAGTCCGTAAAACTTGAAGTATCTTGGCGCTACATACGAGTGATTTTACTTTCGTTTCTTAACGTTGTAAAATAAAATCTCTTCCCCATTAGCATGCATGTTTGCGTGAATTAAGTCCAGAGCAGGAAACAAAGTTTCTTAAAATGGTTTTGCTTAAGGATTTGTTTAAAAAATAAAAAACTAAGCCATAAATGGCTTCGTGTGCGTATGTTACGAGAACAGTGTAATGTTTATGTTATCAAATCTGTTGCTGTTGTCTACATTTTTTCAAAAGCTGACATAAAAACTAGGTATGTGGCGGTTGACATGTTTAACCACTGTAGATGTAAAGGTGGGCCTAAACGACGAGCATGCTCGCCGAACATACTCGTGCTCGCTATATTTTTCTCGTGTAGGGGCTGGTTCGCGAACCGCTCGCTGTTGGCGAAAAATTTCGATTTTTTCGTGCTCGTTGGCTTCGATGTTCGCCGTGTAGGGCCGTGTTCGCGAGCAAACCTCATTTTTGCTGTGAACGCCGCCGAGTGAATATCGTGGATTAAACATAATGGCAGCAGTAAATAAATAAATCACCATAAGCACAACCACTTGCGCTTCTTTATCACACATGTTCACAGTATGAAGAATCAACACGAAATGAATGCTCGCCAAATGTGTTCGTCGTGTAGGGGATAACGCAAACGAGCGTGTTCAGTGAGCATGCTCGTCGTTTAGGGCTACCTTAAGCCTCGTCACTAAGTTTCCAGTGTCTCCTAAATTAGGTGTTACTCTGCTCTCCAGCAAAAGTCCTAACTGAATCCTGAAACTCCAATTAGAACTTTATTCTTGTAACCCCACTTGTGAGCCTTGGCTGGGTTATACTGCTTCAGTTCGTGACGGCAGTTAATGGTTATTATTTGCTCACCCACCGCAAGAAGCTCTACTTTTGGAATAAGTAAGTATTGTAGAATCCGTTGACTTATTTTTTCCAAAAATGGTCTTATTTTAAAATGTTTGTCATATCCATTAAACCACCCACATGGCCTCAAATCGGTATTATCACTGAAGTCTCATTTACAATACTGCGATATGCGATACGAGTGTCGTATTCGGACATCGGACGTCTGTTTACAATGATACGTCAAAACGCAACGAACAATTGTCAAGTGAAGTGCTAATCACGGGAAAAAAACCCCAAAAACAAATTTTGCTGTCACGCATTGCGAAATGCGAAAGTTTGCCATATTTTCGAAATTGACTGCGATGCTTGCTGCGAGACTCGCATTATTGTAAACAAACACATTGAAGTACATGTTACGCAAATATTTTTGACAGTTCATGCCCTCTCTTTTTCGAACAACGTATCGCATCTCACGTAAGCATGTCATCATGTCAAAAAAAATTCACTGTTCAACGGATTTGGTCCAATAATGTGGCGAAGATGGCAGTTGAACACAAAACATGTAAATCACCATGTCAACGAACTGCTCCATTTCGGTAGTTATTATGTTTTCTGGCTTAGTTATGTTGTATTGAAGAGCTTTTAAGACGACAAATTGAATTAATTCCTCTGTAAAAAGCAAGAAAAATAACCCCCTGTGTTTTCAGCCCAATCACCGATTCTGGCTATTCAGTAGCACCCGTAAATTGAAAATTCTTTTCATCGTACAAAATATTTTCAGGCTTTTCTCTTTTTGTTTTCAAGTCAATGATGCTATTGTAGTTCGATTACAGGCTCAGATTCGGTGCCAATTTCGGGCACTATAAGACAGTCGCTGTTGTTTAGTACGGTCTCGAATTCTACATCAGAGTCTGCTACTTCATCAACCTTCAGGGATACAGTTGAAATTCGTCCATGAAATAAATAAAAATATGAGAAGAATTTTTTTCGAAAACGCAGCTCTTAAGGGGGTAGTCTCATGTCCGAGGTTAAGTTTTGAAGGTTTTAAAGGATTTTTTTTGCGGAAAATGAAATACTTGTGATAATTATATTATATTATGAAATTCTGATGATAATTATATGTTATTATTTAGCTATTGAATAATACAAAAAGATTTTTGTTAAATACAAAAAAAATATTTTAACGTCATTTACAGATCCTTTGTAATCTTCTGAAATCAGAATTCCAAAAAGATTATTATTTAATAGAGTTGTCATTCTATCCCGTAGCAGATTTAAAAGATTTGAGTGAAAAATAACAAAGTGGCGGCTTTGTAAAATGAAATTTCAAAAATCGACTATTTTTTTCAGTTTAAAATCGAGATAAAAAAAGTGGATAAAAAAATCGAATTCTGGTACCGGACAGAACCATTCATGTGTAGTATATTGTGTTAAAATTTCAGCCAAATCGGTCCAAATCGATTTTTTTTTAATTAGAGACCGACGGATAAAAGTTGGTTTCGAGAAAAACATGTTTAAAGTTTGGTATAATCCCCGCAGCTGCAGTGTACGCTCTCCCCTATTACTTGCTGTAACTTTAAAATTACATAGTGTATCGGTCTAAAATTTTCACAATATATTCTCCACTTATTAAACTTTGAAAATATGCAATGTAGTTTTCTCAAAACTATTTTTTTGTTAACTATACTTGCCGAGTATTTAATTAGCACTTAAAATCGCAACTTATTTTTTACTTCCGTTTTTAGTGCACGCTCCTGTTGGAATCATATATAAGTTAATATCATTAGCTATAGCATAAGAAAAAATACCGTTTCCTGTGTAAAAGGATACACACTAAAGGAAAAAAATAATTTCAGGTCATTTCGAAAAGGTTTTCTTGGAAAATTATGCATCATAAAATGCAAAGTCATATTTGGCTTCGAATGCGGAAGGGGGTTAACAATATTAGCGACACTACCTCATGCTTTAAAAGTCATTTGGCTCTTATGGATATTAGTTTTGTGCTTTTTTATCGGCCAAGGAGGTTTCAAGAAAGATTTGCTTTTATTAGTGCATTGATGTAAATAAGGTACGCACCAAACTACATTGGCTTTTCAACATTTGCTAAGTTTATGTTATTTGCATCGAAAGAATCTGGTCTAGCCAGTTCATCAGCTTTGTCTTATTCTGCGACCTGGTAGACAACAAATGCCGATGCTTAAATTGTATGCTATCTCGCTAAGAGATGCATAAATATTGTAGTATCTATTCTCTTCAACCTTATACGAGTTGTGCTAGGTGTGAGGGATATAATAGTTGCTGATAGTCGACAGTGGACACTTATCTGTGCAGCATAGAAAACAGTAAGGCATCAATAAAATCAATTTCTATAAGCAAATGGTTTGTGAACTCAAGAGATGCCGCCGTGCTTGAGGATATACTGATGACCATTCATATCGAGACGAGTGTTACTGTTGAAGGTATCCATTGACTGAGTGATATTAGCATCAATACATACGCGAGGCTGTTTCATGAGTACCCGAATTGGAAGATAGGTGGCGCTACTGAGCCAAAATAAGTGTACCATCATTTAGTACAACGTCTTTTAGCTCGCCTGTCAAAATTTGGTGATAATCCGACGCTTAGTTTTGTTTTGACACCTTTCCGGCTGAAAGCACGTTCACCGGGTAAAACCCATTGTTTCGATTGTTCTTTGGTCTCTGGTAGGTACCAATGAATCCATGTCTCATCGACCGACACGAAATGACGCAGAAACTCCTCCGGATTTCGATTTAACAGCACGTTTAACAAGCACCACGTCTTTGACGTGGTCTCCGGTGTGAGCAAACGCAGCACCCATAGGGCGGACATCTTTCTCATGTTCAAAATCTCAGGATATGGCTAACGCGTTCCGTTGAAATGCTTACTATCTTAGCCAACTCGCGAATTTTCACTCGGCGGTCCGCCAATAGGAGATCATGGATTTTGTCCACGGTTTCCTCTGTGGTAACTGCTTTTGGGCCACCTGGGCTCGGTTCATCAAAAACCGACGTGCGGGAATAGGCTTGATTTCCTCGCAGGTTTTGCCACTCAAAAACAAGAATCGGATCACGGAAGAACGGTACTGCTCTTTTTTCATGGTCGCAAAAAATACAAACACGATGTTTTGAAATGGGTGTCAAAACAAAACTAAGTGTCGGATTGTCACCAAATGTTGCCAGGTGGGCTAAAAGAGGTTATACTAAATGATGGTATGCTCAGTAGTGCCACCTATCTCCCAATCCTGGTACTCATCAAACATCGAATTAAGATTAATCTGATTTTGAATTGGTTTGTTTTGAACTCGCCTTACATCATACAAGGTAACAGGTGTTATTAGTGACAAGCGACCAATAATCGCCAACTTAAATTGTTCGTCACTGTTAGGTCTGCAGAGATTTGAGAGTGGGGAAGGGCAGTATCCATCAGTAAACGGAGTGATTCCTTTTCTAATTGTCGCCACTAGGAGTCATAAGGAAACTCGACATGGGAGTTGCTTTGAGCGGGCTTACTGATAACGACTGTAAGTGTTATCAATAGACAGAGTAGTTGACAGCACATGTTCAACTTTTCCACACCTTATTTTCAAACAGAACTAGGCTGCGTCAAGTGCCAAGATAACATCCAAGTTTTTTCTATTCCACTCTACCAAGACAAACATTTTCCTGATCCATTGAGTCACTGTCATTTTACAAGATTTGGTGGATGTTAAGTTGCAGAACGGTCTTGTGTCTGACTAAATTGTGTCGACTGCTTAAAGCTGACTGTGGCATGTGTAAACAGTTTAACGGATTAAATTCGAGATACTTTTGTTCACATATTGCATTTTTATTTATTAATGTCGCCCAATTTATAATTAATGGTGGTTGAACAATGTTCGAGTTCTAGTAATGAAAGCAGGTACCTTGAAATCCCCATGAACCTTGGTATCAATGACTTTGCTTTTGCGTTCAGATACCTGGACTATTCAGGGAAAATGACGGAGCAGATTGGGATTGTCATATGAGAGATAATTTGATGCAATCGATACTACCTACTAGCTGGTAATTAGAGCTCAATTTAACTATGTCAAAGGTAGCCCTTTTCTTATCTGCCTATGCATGGGGTAGTATAGAGCCTGGAGTAGGAAACCTCTATAGATGGTGCTATTTGCTAGCCTTCTAAAAGGCAACGTCAAGACCTTTTTCGATGAAGAAAGTATCAGGCTAGTGGACACTAGCTTGAAAAGGTGGAAATGAGTATATTTCAATTTTTCTATTATGAAATTGCATAAGTCGTCCAAGAGTGATGGCCGAGCATCCTCGGAGGATGAGCTGAATGAGGCGGAAACAGGCATTTTAAACAATACCTCAGTATTGGCTTGAGTAGCCCCTAATTCTATAGCGACAAATGACCAGGGAATAGCCGTTTTCTTTTGCTTACCTCTGTCGGTGGTAGCGGAAAGTACCTGTTCAGACTTTAAAGCAAATCCATGATTACTGTTTTGATAAGCAATGATGTAAGGTACCTTGGTTAATCACTTGGTTCTAGTGAAACTTTGTTTGATTTCTTCATCCTGTGGAAGTCCGATTGATCTTTTCAATATTGCTAATGTTTTAACAGAGCTTTGATTCCTGCAAGATTAACTTAGCCTGGAACTATCATGAATCCTTTAAATTGATTGGAGAATTTACTCGTATTTGATGTGGCGTTATATAATAAAAAATGAAAAGAAATTCTTCTTCGCACAAAATCCTTCTTACATGGTGTTGCACCACATCCAAACCTACATCTGCGATTGAAAGGTCTAATGTCAACATAAAGCTGTTACTATAATGTCAATATCCTAAATTGAAAAGACTAGATGGCGCAGTTGCAAAAACCAATTGGACAACAATTGCCAGCGAAAGTTATAATTATGCATATTTTTCTCGGGATCCACTTAGCTTTCAATTATTATAAAGACCTTCGATGTATTCGCAATGTACGTACGAGTACATATCTTACCTTCACCTACTATAATATAATGACTTCCACGCTATCTAAGCTAAGTTTATACACTCAAAAGTGTGATTCTTATCGGTCATTTATTCACAGACATACATAATTGTTTATTACTAAATACGAGTACACACTCATATTTGTAGATTATTTAACTAAACAAAAAATAATCATTCAGCTAATTCGTCTAATGATTACGAGTATAGTTTCTCTGGAGTACACCTATACTTAAGGTATTTTTACCTATACAATGAGTTCTCAAAAAGGCTACCTGCTAAAATAGATTAAGCGGTATGACACTTTTCAATCTGCCTATGCACAAGATAACACAACGATAACAAGAATTTGAAAACAACAAAGCATTCTTTGTTCTTTAAATTCAGAAGTTAACCCAAAGAAAAACCCTCCCCATCCAGATTGATCGTAAGGATTCTCCTAGTCGTAGCGCAGGATTCATTAACTATAGGTATTTTGGACATCATAATCATCGTATTCGCACTCTTCGGACCAGGTGGTTGTTCAGCCGAAACAGTAGATTGTTGCACCTTTCTTTCATCCACTGCCTATGAATTGTAAATGAGGTGGATGAGCTCACCCGAAGAATTTTCCTCTCCATACAGCAGAGGATAGCCTCATTCATTCTTGATAAAGTCCATGCTTCTGCGTCATGTGTCTATAATGTCGCTTTAGTTGTTTGGGAGAAGGTTTTGCTATTGCAATTAACAAGCGATCAACAAGAGTTACGAGTACATCTCAGCACTGGTCTCGTTGTCAAAATTAAAAGCGTAACCTGGATAGACAAATTCCCAAATTACATCTATGTACATATATAAGTCAGACCTATCTGTGCTATTTCCAAACCGATAACTGCAAACGCAATATTAACATCATTCTGCGTTTTTTTCAATTATTATGTCAACACATGTAGTTGGCGTATGCGGGTAATTGAATAGACTTTTGCCATATTTCACCTTTGGATGACGTCTGAGTTTGAACAATTTCGTGAAGAACACTTCGACTTTCCTAAATCCTTTTCTGATATCAAAAGTCTCGGTAAGGTCTTCGGCACTGATGGAGCATCGCCATCATACATAATCGAATGGGTTTCGGAATGGATACCAAAAATGGGCATTGTTCCGTCTGAAACAGTAACTTTCTCTATGAATGCTATCATGCGCGGGCCTTAAATATGGTGTGTATCGATCTCAAATTCACGGTGTCTCCGAGATCTACCGTAAAGTGTAAATTTCATCTCTAGTACACTATCCTTCACCAAACCAGAGGCTCACGCCAACACAATATGGCAGAAAGAATCTTATAGAAAGTATTGAGGAAACTTATACCTCTATAGTAGACACAGTTTAAAGGGTCCTCTTTATGAGAATCGAGCTGAGATTCCATTCATCGGGCTCCTGTGCCCCTTACCAAGTCACCACCCGCTGTTTTTAAAAAAAACTAGTCTGTTATTTTTGCATTATATTCGCCGAAGAATTAATGAGATATTATTTAAACTTACCTTAGTATTGCATCGTATAGCCCTTCTGAGAAATTGTGGCAGCACATCTCCCGTTCATTAAGACTGCTGGTTTTAACGCCATTATTCGTCTTTTGATGATGGCCCACAAATTTTCTATTGGATTTATGTCCGGGCTTTGCGGGGCCATTTCATCACCGTAATTTCGTTCACTTCGAACCACTCCTTCACAATGCGGAAAGTGTGGCAATAGGCATTGTCTTGCTGGAATACGATTTCTGGTATGTTGCAAGTGGCACATCTTTCAAAATGGCACCAAATGATTAGCCAATATGTTTTTGTGCATTGGCCCATCCATTTTTCCATTAATTTGGATTATTGCGCCAACGCCATTCGCAGTAAAGCATCCCCTAACCATCACGCTGCCGTCTCCAAACTTCCTTGTGTACTTCGTGTCCAACTCCTTGTTAGGTGGACGTCGTACGTACATACATAGGTTCTTCCATCGGGTCCTCTAAGATTAAATTTGTATTCGTCGCTCCAGATGACAGACTTCCAAAATGGCAAACTTTTGCATACATGTTTTACATTGACCCATCCATTTTTCCATTAATTTGGATTATTGCCCCAACGCCATTCGCAGTAAAGCATCCCCTAACCATCACGCTGCCGTCTCCAAACTTCCTTGTGTACTTCGTGTCCAACTCCTTGCTAGGTGG
The DNA here is from genome assembly GCA_949129095.1 of Volucella bombylans. NCBI lineage: Eukaryota > Metazoa > Arthropoda > Insecta > Diptera > Syrphidae > Volucella > Volucella bombylans. Next base: position 161,214,209 of record OX422144.1, read on the forward strand.
ACGTCGTACGTACATAGGTTCTTCCATCGGGTCCTCTAAGATTAAATTTGGATTCGTCGCTCCAAATGACAGAATTCCAAAATGGCAAACTTTTGCATACATGACTTTTGTCAAAATTTATATGTTTCCTCCGATTAACTTGTGAAACCATTGGCTTCTTCAAACTTTGGCATCCCCGAAGATTGTTTCCCACATACATAGATGAACTAACTTAGATGGCAAACTCTACTGAAACTTTTGCAAACCCTTAACTCTAGCACAGACACACTACAATTGAATGACTAACACATTGTACTCTATAACCTGCCAGAATTTGCTAGAATGAGAACGATTTACAAGTAAAGTTCAATATGTGTGTGTTATATGGATGACGTTTTTTGAGTAAGATGGGCAGATTTTGTGTAAAATGGGAGAAAAATTGACAGGGTCACACGGAAAAAGGTGATCAGTGGAAAGCGGGATTTAGTTTTCCAATATTTGGAACGTTTGCCATAAATAAAATAAATGTTAGTTCATCTATGGTTTGCCATTAATCGACCTCTTAGTGTCCTAGATGATACCGTTACACCATAATTTGTTTTCATTCAAGCTCTTATGGTCAAACCACATAGGCGCGTTTGCGCACGAGTGCTTTAGCAAGGCCCATTTACAATGCTCCGAGATCCGATACGTTAAAAAATATATTATATAATATAAAAATATTTCCGTAACATGTACTTCAATGGGTTTGTTTACAATAATGCGAGTCTCGCAGCAAGCATCACAGTCAATTTCGAAAATCTGGAAAACTCTTACATCTCGCAATGCATGACAGCAAAATTTTTGTTGTTTTCATTTTGAGCTGGTTATTTGTGAGTGGGGTTTTGACGTATCATTGTAAGCACACGCCCGATGTCCGAATGCGACCTTCGTATCGGATCTCGGAGCATTGTAAATGGTGCTTCACACACGCTTTATATCGAACTTACGATTACTTGCGTCAAAAGCACGAACTTAAAAATTGCTGAATGTCGCTTAGGCGTTGAGCTAACAGATAAAGTATTGTTTCCTCAAATTTCTAATATATGAATTCGATGCACGAGGTAGAGCAGAAATATACTCTTCTTATTTATATTAAAATTTAGTTAGAAGAAATTACTTCACAAACAATGCATTTTAATAAATAAATTAAAGAAAAAACAACAAATACATAGTTAAAATTACTACTTTGTTTAAGAAAACCATAATAAACTAATCGCAAAAGGCAATATATTGGATGTAAATACATTACACTATAATCTACCCTGTAGCTACAAATCGCGAGGAATTCAAATTTTTTTTACAAAAATGAGTGTCAGAAACGCCTGAGGTTACATTTCGGATTGTTCCATAAGCCATAAGAGCCCACTCAATATGTCAAAGCGCGACCACGCGAACTCGACATTGTGGTTTGGTCATTAGTCCACTTTTACACGCCGCATGAGTTTGATGCGCATGTTTTGGTTATTTTCTTTAGTACTGTCCTTCTGTAATGAGCGCATTTTTACACGAAGCCTTTTTCTCATTCTTTGGGTTATTTGACAGCTCTCTTTCATTTCATCTTTGGCGCTCAGTGTTTCATAATTGAAAATGAGCCCGCTTGTTAATTCTTTCGTCCATCTAAATTCATCCGCCATACTGAAATGTTGTGCTCGTAACAAAACCAAAGAGCAAATGCGAAAAAGGAGAAAAAGAAATGTAAAAAAAGATGCAATGAAAATCTTACCCACATGCAGTGGGAATTTGATTAATTGGGTATTTTTCGTTTCATCATCCTTCTCTTTTGCATTCATTTGAATCTTTCAAAACATGCGCCGTGTAAGAGCAGACTTATTTCCACTGCAGTAGCAAAAAGGTCATTTAGAGAATGCCTTACTATCAGATTGTCCGCTCGTTTTGATGTTTTTCTTGGTTTGGATCGTTTCCGATTCTCAAAGGTGCTAAACGCTTGAAAATGCTCTATGGCATTCTGAACTTTGTTCAGTATACAGCGGATTTTTGAAATATATATATTTTATTTTGACATATATTCCAAATAAGTGTCTTTTCATTCTTCGTGGAACTGTTTTTTCCTCATGCTAATTCGTAAATTTTAAACATAAATAGGAGAAATACGTATATATTTGAATCACTTGAAACATTGAACATGAATTAAAATGCCACAACAATATCCCGTGGCGGTGATGCCAAATTATATTTTTTTTTCACAATCAAGCAGTTAGTCATTGCCAGATCTTGTAAAACCTTGTGAAATAGTACGTGGTGTTGAAGAAAAATAAACTTGTATAGTAATTAGGGTGCCAGCGCGGTAAGTACTCAGCGCCTAATGTTCCCTTGCCCCTCTTAACAAGTTTTAGCTCGATCTTTATAGACTAAACACGCTCTTTGTTCGATAAAGTTTTTGATGACGACACTAAGCAAAGTCCATCCGTATTGTTGCAAAGCAGGCTTAGACAAACAACAAAATCCAAGTATTGTATTTCACTGCGAAAAAGTGTTTTTGTCCAATGAAAAACGTTATTATTACCAATAGAGCAGTGGATATCTGTGATCTTTTGGGAAAATATAGCGTTCGGTAAAAGATTAAAAGGCTCCAGACATCGCTAGACTCATCATTACTCCTATAAACATATTCTTATCAACTACAATAGTACGTAATTATTTTCCATGGGTATATGACCTACATAATTAAGCGGCTTGGTAACCAAGTGTGTTGCTATGCTTGCTGTATTGAGAAGCATCACTTAATAACACCCGTTATCACTGTGTCGTCGGTTACCTACATATGTAAATCATTAAAAATCTGCAATCTGCACCCGATTGACGTGGTTTACTTTTGACAGATTTATGATTACAATATTTACAGATTGTAAAAGGGTTACTGATTAGTCCTAAACTGGTAATTGGATTCAATATGTTAACAATGGCTGTTAATCAGCTTGTTTTCGTCTACAACCACTTCAACAGGGTTATAAAACTCACTTAGTTCCGTTCCCACAAATTGACAACAGATCTTGTATTTCAGTGCCTAGTTTGTTGTTTGTTTCACGGTTCGATAAGCCTTATCTGAGGTGATAGCTTCTCTCCTCTACTCATCTTCACAGCTGCAGATCATAAATATAATCACAATACATGATTTACGTGCGTATTGTGGTATCGTCAAATACGCAAGTTCAAATCCAATGTCAAGCCATACAAAACACTCCTCTGTTATCTTTTGCCCTTATTTGTTTGTTTTGGCTTCAAATTAAAGTTCAGTGTTTTGGCATAGAGAAGATTTGATGGAAATTTTCGCCTCTATATCGTCCATTAAAATGATAACGTGAGCGAACAATACTGATAGGAAGGTTGTTGGTTTAAAACAAAAATAGGCGCGCACACTACGAGTATGCACGAGTATTGTAATTGCCAGTGCTTACCATCAGATACTTTTTTTTTTGTTATTGCAGACAGACAAACAATAAACAGAAATGGGACTTAATCGAATTTTGGTGAAGGACGGTGGATTTGCTACACAATTGACTGTTCATGTTGGTGATCAGATTGATGGTAACCCACTATGGAGTGCAAAGTTCAATGCCACAAATCCACAGGCTGTCATAGAAACGCACTTGGACTTCCTTCAAAGTAAGTAAATCCCATTGGACTCTTGTCGATAGGGTTCTTATAATTTTTGCTAATTGATAAATATTTATTCTTTGAAGGCGGAGCGGATATCATCCTTACTAACACTTATCAAGCTAGTGTGGAAGGTTATGTCCAGTATCTGGACTTGGATGAGGAACAGAGTATTCAACTGATAAGACGTACAGTACAATTTGCTCATATTGCTAAGGAAAAATTCTTACGCGAGTGCTATGAAACAAAAGTTAGAGTACAAGAAGGTCTTCCAATGATTATCGCATCTATTGGACCTTATGGTGCACATTTACACGATGGATCAGAGTACACCGGAAGCTATGCTGATTATGTTGCTCCCAAGGAGATTGCTCAATGGCACAAAACTAGAATAGATGCGTGTCTTGAGGCCGGCGTTGACGCCTTGGCCATTGAGACGATTCCCTGCCAAGCAGAAGCTGAAGCTTTGATTGACATGCTGTGTGATGAATACCCTGAGGTTAAATTTTGGATTGCTTTCCAGTGTAAGGTAATTTTTACAAATATTTTCACTTTTAAGTAAAAATCTGAAGTGGTTAACATTTTTTGTGTTTTGTTTTCTTCTTTTCATAGGATGGATCAAGTTTAGCGCATGGGGAAAGTTTCCGGGACGCATCGCTGTGTATTTGGGAGAAGCTAAGGGAACGTGGGGCTCAGGACAACTGTTTAGCTATAGGAGTAAATTGTTTACATCCAAAGGTGAGCGATGAAATATTAAATAAGGTTACTCAAACTAAAATAATATACAAACAGTCATGTCTTTAAACTGTAGTCACAGCTCGAAGGGGTTTTTATTCATCGCATTGCGCTTTTCTTTGGTACCACATCCAAAATTCCTAAATGTGGCAAAAATTATAATGTTTGATTCTTCGAGCATAATTCCTAATTTTAGGAGTAAAGATTAGCTCATGTTACGCTTATGTCCTTTATACCATTGGGAATCCTATGATACTCGTACCATCATGTGCGGTTTCTGTTAATGCATTTCAATTCTCGCTAACTCCCTAGTCACTGGGACTATTCTTTGATTCTAGGTCAACCCACTCTTTCTCTGTGGTGTTGCATTGAATGATGGCTAATGTAAACTTTAGGAAGACTAGATCTAAAGATACTCAACATCAGATCAAGGCACTATTTTATGTGAGTCCGCGTAGCTGAAATGTTAAATAGAGTCTATCGAAGTTCTCCAGAATATCACTTATCAACAACGAAAACATTTCTATCCGCCGTAATTTGCGTTATCTAATGTGATTGACACTGTCGATCACATTTCAACGATATTTAATGCACTGCTCAGCGATAGTGCGCATGGTGTGGATGAAATTGACACAGGAGGAACCAGAGCGGAAACTTGTTCAAGACTGGTGTTGTTTTCGCCACTCGGGGAGGATTTTTGCACACGAATTTATTTCTTATTTTCGTACCCTTAGAAGCTCGACTATTATTCTCCCTTTCTATTATTCGAAAAACAATCTGATTCCAAAACCATCTTTACTAGGTAACCGGATCTACGCAGATGTTAGCACTACACTTAATAGCTTCGCGAGAATGCCAATACCTTAATAAGGGAAGCCATCTCTCATCGATCATCCTTACTGGGGTCTTCAATTACAATTGCTCACAACTCAGCAATGAAGCAAAGCGCTATGCTCTTCCATCTGAAAAGTAACTTCTTACCCTCCAAAATGAGCAGATATTCATGAATCTTGCACTATCAAACTATGCCCACTTACCTATTTTTTGATGATTATGCAGACGGTTATACTGTGTTTCCCATTTAATGTTTCTTCTGGTTTTGGCAGCAGAATGTTGATGTATACGTATTCACGCTTTATCTCCCACGTAATCACCGAAGTTAAGCCTCATTGACCGTGGTTAGTATTGGATTTTCCATTAAGGACTATGTATACACTTTTGTTCTCGACTTCAAGAAGGCCCGCTGTGTGCCAAGTAGCTCCGTCCTGCATCTAAAAATAATGTTCTAACATGTCCCGATAGCGATTTCCATGAACTGTGACGTGGCGGTCATCATCACCAACGAAAAAATACAGTCTAATGACGCTGCCGTCATGAAAGCCACACCAAACAGTCAATTTTTGTGGATGTAGTGGCATCTCCTGAGTTTATAGCCGGTCAATAGCGCATACTCGTATTTTGCTTGTTGATAATGCCAGAAATGAGCTTCATCGCTAAAGATGATTTTACGATGAAATTCCGAATCGGTTGTAACCATTTCCAGAGACCACTCTGAAAAAGTTCGGCAGAACCACAACTAAATGATAGACAATGACAAGCAAAATAGTAACGGCAGTTCACAAAAAAATATTAATGGTGCGTTCACATTTAATAAAAAATAAATGTATATTTCTTAATGGAAAACCATATTCTTAGTTGAGGGACTGAATGGAACCTTACACCGTCCCGGTATTTCAATTGCCCCGCAGGTAATACGGGTACATAACTTATTTTATGGCAGGCCTTGAGCTTAAACATGCTTATTTCTGTGATAACGAGATTAGGAGAAATGCCCATTGCCATTCCGTTTTCCAAGGCCTTATTTGCGCAATGCATGCATCATGTTCGAGATAATAATATCTGGAATTGTCACAGTATTGCATTGTGAGCTTTCTATGTATGGCGAGAAACGTGCTGGCATTTAAATAAACAATCTCTATCCGGGTATAAAGTTCTTACCGCTAAATCAGTCCTTATCTGAGGTGTGGTGAATTAACTTAAGAGACTCCGATTTTACTATTTTAATTTGGGTGGCCTCGAAGACATTGAAAAAACAAAAATATGAACAATTGTTTTTTACGAATCCTTATCACAAAATATTTTACTGCCTTTTTTTTGTTTGTTGAAGAAGCTCATATGTAAACAACATTTTTAACATAATTTTCATATTTTTTTTCTTTCAGTTCGTTACTCAACTATTCCAAAGTCTTAATGGCAACCGCTCTGATAAAGACAAAATCCCGCTTGTAGTATATCCAAATAGTGGCGAAATCTATGATGTTACAAAGGGCTGGACCGGCAAAGAAGATTGTGTTCCTCTAGAGAACTACGTACCAGAATGGGTGCACTATGGCGCTACTATTATTGGAGGCTGCTGTAGAACCTACGCCAGAGATATTCATCGAATTGGAGACTGCATTAGGGGTAAAAAAGGAAAGAAATTGTAGATTAGGTTTAAAAAATGTGTTCCCAAATAAGTGTTATTTTATACATGCAACTAGATATCGTTGTTTAAAAGTTATTAATAAAAGTTATTAAATATTTTAGATTTGTTTTTTGTTAAAAAAAATTAGTTCCACTATTAGAACTGTTCTCTCTGAAAAGTCCAGAAAGAACAAATAGGAAACATTCATTAGGGTCTGGAATTCACCCCAGACCTGAACTCTCCTCAAATCGTCATAGATAAGGCGGCATATGAAGATATCATGAAACTTATCAAAGAAGGCATACTAGAGACTAAAAATTTGAGCCTCAGAGAGCTCGATGTTCTCATCAACGTTCCTGACACCGAATCCCACACATATTTTACACATCATAAAATGGTTTATAAACGGTGTAAAACCATCCAGCTGTACTGGAGAAGAAGTTGTACACAGAATTAATTGTAAAGTATAGCTTTTTCCAAGCAGAGACGTAATGACAGGTCAAATAGCAACCCGCATCGAGTAGACTGCATATTCACTTAGGACAGGAAAGCCTCTTTGTGATACCACATTATGACAATGTCCTCAAACCCTAAAGTATAAGAACTAATCAGAAATCGTTTTGGTGTTTTTTTTTCAATTCGAGGAATCTGGGGACCGAGATGTCCACAGATAATAAAAGAAGCAACCACCCAGAAGAGTTTTGTTCTGGTGGAGAGCTCTGGTTTGCTTTTCTTCTTTATCTACACGGCTTCCGTAAAAACAATTGAAAGGAATGTCCAGTCTATTGGTGCGCCAGCTAATACATGTATAGGTCTATGACATTTTCACAGCTGTCCAGTCCAAATGCAGTACATGTCATACTCCACATCAGCAAAAGGAGAACCTCTGCAAATGCCAATGTTTCCTGCAATGGAAATACGCTGCAATTGTTTGGAAAAAGGGGTACTCAATGCAGTGAGTAAGCCACCTTTCAACTCTTGATTCATTTTTGAGCATCAGAGTATACCTACACATAGGAATCGATTCTGTCCTCGCCAAGGCATTATCCGTCCAGTTTTCTCTTTTGTGATTCAGATTGACGAACTGAACTGGCTTTTAAACACAGTTGATCGGATGAAGGAGGTGAACAAATATGTCTAGTGCAACAGTCAGTGTAGATCTTAGAGCAGCGCTGACTAATCTTTTCACCTTTCCTAGTGTGAGACAATTTATCTGTTTATACAAATCTGGCCATTGTGCTGCTACATCATACTACCTCCCTCGTCCAACAGTGTAATTAGTGAATTGATTACTATGTTCTTTGGAACATGGCTCGAGTGACATGTCTCCGAGCTGAGGATCCTCCTAGGTTTCTTCTTGTGAGAAGTTGATTTATCAATACGCTTAAGGAGAGTCTCACTAACTTGATAGTGCTAATGTGATCTCCTCTGCTTAGAAAATGATGAAGCTATGTACCTGCAATGTCAAATACCTGAGAAAGAGTGATTTTCCAATAGGTCTTAAGAAATAGAGAAAGAGAGAGAGGGAGACCGAGTGTAATGTGGTTTCAATCGATTTACCTTTTTGGTACGCATATTGGCAGTTCTTCAAAGCTTCATAGCAAGAAGGATGACAGGGTTATAGATCTGGGATCCTTGTATCTGCTACGGGTATGAAAACTAAAGATATATCAGTTCAGATACAAAATATTATACTGAGAGCTAAATGGGCTTTAAGGATTCATAACAGGGTGGATCTGTAGGTGGGCAGATTTCCCAAACTAGATTTGAGATGGGTTGCTGAAGAAATGGGTTGGGTTGCAGCCAGGAAAGTAACATAAGTGTTTAAAAGCAAATCCAGAGATTCTTCCTCTGAAGTACCATCCGGGTGCTGCACTAGGTTTAAAAATCGTGGAGTTTTGGAAAAAACTGTTTATATAATAGTTTGAAGTATTCCTTTCGCATAAATTAACCCAAAGCCTATGTTACATAATCCAAACGTCTCCCACGGTTACCCTATGTGCGATGTCGACATACCTATTTCATTGATGATTGAAATTACTTGGAATAAGTAAGATCTCCCTCCACTAATTAAGCACTCGATTGTCCTTTATTAATTTATTAAACAAGAAATTTATATATATCCAAAAGGGTTGCCAACGAAAAACAACAAAAAGCGTGACAGCTGACAGTTCAAAGAAGCTTTCTATAACTTATTTTCACGAAAGAGTGCAATTGACTCAAGAACTGAAACCTACTGACCACGCACAGCGAAGAGAGAATGGATTATGGAGCAACAGCAAGTGGATGTTGATGGTTTGTTCGTCGTCAAAATAGTCGAATTTGGAGTTCAGAAAATCCACGAGTGATTGTTGAGAAATAAGTGCATCCATAACGTGTCTATGTTTGGGGCGAATTTTGGGCTGGAGGCGTCATCTACACATTCTTCTTTGAAAATGCGGCTGGTCAGGCAGTTAATGATGGTGGCTATCGCGACATGATAATCCCTTATTTTATGAATAAATTGCAAGATAGGGATTTGGACGATATGTGGTTTCAACAAGACTGTGCCAAAACAATTCAATTACTGCATGATTTACTTCTTGTTCGTGTGATTTCCCGTTTTGGGAATCGGAATTTACCTTCCAGATGATACGATTTAACGCACTTTGGGACTTTTTCTTTGGAGTCTTTTCGCGGTCTAGGGCTTATGTCAAGCCCACGACTACCCACCCCTTGAAACAGCAAATTGAGCGCTATATCAACGAAATTCAGCAATATTTATACAAAACTGTCAAGGAAAATTTCGACTAAAGAGTGGGTTTGTGCCAGCAAAGCCGTAGAGGCCATTTAACTGATATGTTATTCCATACATAACCGTATTACTGTATACGGGGTTCCTGTATGGGAATGTGAACAACAAAAAACACAATTCAATTAAATTAATTGATTTTATTCATATATAATGTATTTTTAGCAAAATATAAGACATTCAATTCACAGCCATAGTTAAGAAAAAGTACTGTAAAGCTTTATAGGAATCAAAAAAAAATTTAATTCTCAAAAGTCAATACTCTGCTAAATTATTTTTGTTTCTGAAAGTAGATATAACAAACAAAATGTATTCCTGTAAAAAGCTTAGATTTTCAAAATACTACCAGCATATTATTACGTTTGCTTTTTGGCTATATGTATTCGTAATGCATACTTGCATACTTCCGTTCAATGCTGTGGGCAAACATGTCTTTGGCAAGTACTGCAGGTCATTATACATTCTTTGTCTTTCGCCCTTGGGCATAAAAACCATTGTCCGTATTTTACAGCCCCTCTTAAAGGTTCTCGCAGTGAAATGTCCTTCCGGTTCTCAGGATCTTCCTCGTCTCTATTCGTAAGGATTTTCTCAATATTTGTTCGCAGGTTTGTAGCCGTGTTCTTGTAGCCTTTTTGCGTATATGCTTTTGTCAAGCTAGACCTAAATTCTGCAGATAAATGCTTCCACTATTTTTTTTTTCTTTAAGTTGTTTCCGAAAGTGTGCAAAACTATCGAATTGACGCCTGCCTGATCAAGGGCCCGGCACATAGAATCCGTTGCGTCCATTACGATGCCGGATAGGTTGACGTTGACGTATTTGACGGAAATGACAGTCCCATAAAATCCGTGGCATATGTTGGCAGAATGACGAACGAAACGAAAAAAAATTATTGAAATGTCAATTAATTTCAATGTTTTCTTTTCAAGCTACTGCAATTTCTCTTCATTCCCTCAATGTCTCTACCAATGAATGCTTACTCTCAATTTATGAATGCGTGAACCTCAATATGTGAATGTATGGTCCTCAATGTATGAACGTGTTAACGTGTGAACTGTCAACAGATTGACGGATTGAAAAAGTAGAAAGTATACCTACATTATCCGTTCTTTCCGTCAAATCCGTTGCTCATGGGCCTGTTTCCACAATAAAGTCTATATCCTGTCCAGCAGTGGAATATGTCGACGAAGCATACTCAACAGATTCTATGGGCCTGTGCCTTCAAGCATACAATAAGAATCTCTTAAAGTCAATCTGCGGGTTTTTCTTCCTACAGAATAATTATGTACAAGTTGATCAAAAGTGTCAACGCCTTCTTTTGTATTATTATAAAAATTTATTATTGTAGGTACCTATTTTTTTTATTTCAGAGTCAACTTCCTTATCCTTATGCAGTGAAGAGACCAACAGCACTCCATATCCTTTATATGCTTATCAGGCTTTGATATTATGTATATAAATTCTAAAAAGACAATTTCCTCTAAATCCTAATAGTTGTTCGTCATTTGTACTCAAGTACTCAATGAGCAATTATAAAAAAATATTTCTCAAATGTAGCTTATTGGAAAAAGTAGCAGTTCTGTCATCAAACTTTATACAGTTGATGAGGAAATCAAACCCCTTATGCCCAGTAACTGCTAGAAAGATCGGTGAACAGTTTACAAGACCATTCTTTGATGAGAGATTCAGAAAAAGGACAAAAGTTTATTTCAGTAAAATGACATTTGAATAATAAGGTTGCTTGTGTTACAAAATAAGTACGTACAGTATCCGAAGATGTACCCAATAATGAATTGGGACACTAATTCTTAAAAAATATTGAAACATTCACTTTTTCAAAACAGCTACAATAATTTATTGTATTAAGGTACGATCAGACAATCATCCGAATGACATGCTGACGTCAGAGAACTTTTGTAATTCGGTTGTCATTTACATGTGTCATTTACATCCGCTGGATGACACCCGATCACACAGTGTCATCCGTTCGGTCATTCGAGTGTCATTTTGTCCCAAAACACGCTTGCTTTGGCATCCGTTTGATATGCCTGGATGACAGGCGATCATACGAGATGACACTAATGACACTGATGACAATTTGTAATTAATTGTTTGCGAAAAAGTTCATCTGTATAAAAGTTGGAATAAAGCGTTTTTTTGCCTTTTTTCGGCACTGGTGTAGGTTGGGAAGCTTCGAGGGACGTTTCAGCGTTTGACAACTGCGTCAACTCATTTAAAATTGAATAATCATCGTACGCATCCTCCTGAAAAACAACAAACGAATATAGTAATATTTGAATGTATACATACATGAAAGTAGATCAATTCAAGTGCGAGTACCTACCAATTCTAATGTGGACGTCGATGGACACGATTGTGTCACTTCGGAAGACTCTAAAAACGACTCTAAAAGCGATCACACGGTCAATCAAATCAGTCATCTGGATGACATAGAAATCGTATTATCTGGTATGTCATCCGGTTGACACGTTCAATGACATGCCGGATGACAGGCGGTCACACCGGATGACCACTTTAGGATAAATTTTACGTCTTAGTGACGTCAGGATGTCATCCTTATGACAAGTTTGGATGACCGTCTGTTCTAACCTTTACTTTTTATATTTTATTAATATATACGTCAGCAAACCCCTCAGCCTTGTTATTTTCCGTTTGAACAGTGAAAATTTCCTAAACAGCTTTGATACATGAAGTCGCAATGGAAAAAATAAGAATCACACCACCCACTAAAATTAACGGCTTTCCTAATAAAAAATAAAAGCCCCCCGTCCGGTTGTAGAGTTAATACTTTTCCATCAATAGAAAAAATACAAATTTTATTTAAAATCCTGTGTTTTCTATCATAATTACTTCGTGCGTGAATTTTAGGACACCCTTTACATATATCCCTGCTCAAAAAATTTATATTTTACAACCGTAAAGCGAACAGCAAAGATCAAAAGGATGTCTAACAAAATAACGTATACTGTATCGATATTTTTTTCTCTACAATTTTTAATCATCTCTAGTTTGTTTTCGCTGATCACCACGCCACATAGCGGAGCTTTCAGAATAATACCCTTTCTCACGAGTCTCTTTTCGATGACAACTTCACTTTCAACTGACAAGTGACAAAATAAAACCATTTCGCATAATCTGTCAGAAATACTTGAATATCGGCGGCGTTTCGTTTTTGCAAATTTATTTCAGCAAACAAAAATTGTCATTAATTTTATTTATTTTATCTAATTAAACACAACATCTAGCCAAAATGCTCATCAAAGTTAAGGTTAGTGCCTACAAATGAGAAATCCGCCAACTCAATTGAGTAAGATCATTTTTTTTTGTAATTTTCTTTGTTTTTGGGACTACCCTAGACTCTAACTGGAAAAGAAATCGAAATTGATATTGAGCCAACGGACAAAGTCGATAGGATTAAGGAGCGAGTGGAAGAAAAAGAAGGTATTCCCCCGCAACAGCAGCGATTGATCTTCTCAGGAAAACAAATGTAAGTGATGATACCACAGATATGATCATGAATGGTGACTCAAAGGTTTCTTTTGGTGTTTTGCAGGAATGACGACAAAACAGCTGCGGACTATAAAGTTCAAGGAGGTTCTGTTCTCCATTTGGTGCTGGCACTTCGTGGTGGTTTCTAAGAGCAAATCTCATCAAATTATTTAATTTTTTTTTTTTATACCAAACAATCTGGCAATCATAATGTAACGTGTGTTATGTTGTGATGCGTTAACTTAATAAAAAAATGATTCGTTTCTCAATGTGTGTGGCTGGACTTTAGAGATTTCCTAGTACAAATATGAATTTTAGTGAATGGTGAAGATAGAATGGGGGTAGATTGACTAATCAATTTTAAAGTTGAGTTCCATTATCGATTAAAAATTATCGTACATTCTATACATTCTATACATTCTATACTTAGAACTATAATTTCTAAAAATATAAATTTCAGATACCATAGGGTAGGCGCATAATGATGCTATAGAACTGTGCGAAGCGGGAAGATGTAAGCGCAGCGTTATTTATATCATCAATATCCTCGCAACTTGCAGAAGAACAGATGAAGGAATGATTCTGACTGGGATAGCGAAACATCTATTCGAATTAGAATACAACTTTGAACAAACTTCCCAAGTAGCTACAAGATGGCAGATCCTTATTGAGGCAACTCAACAATATTATTGTAGATTTTCGTAACTACCCTTGTTCACACTTAATTCTCAAACTTTTGTGAGTTACTATATTTAAATGATTCAAATCATATGAGTCACAGTTTGATCCCTGATCCAACGCTTTTTATGTTAAAGAAAAGCGGATAACTACCCTTGCACATAAAGGCTCACCAATACTTCTGTTGCTGATCCTCAAATAATCGAAGCTATTTGCTTACTGTTTTAACATATCGTTTTGCTAACCAGTTTGGAGACAACTTTACTTCTCCTACTTGAAGATCATTGATTTCTATGGACACTGATGGTATCCATTACCATCAGAAAAGGGTATCTGCGCGGCGATTGATCAGGAAACTGCTGACTGTCATATAACTTGGATTAGGCCAGCAGCGCAACAGTCTAGTTCGTAGGGCAGTGCTTGCTTTATCTCCCACTTGTGTAACAGCACGAGTAAAGTAAATGGTAATTGCGTGCTCGACCAATAGCATAATGATGGCCTTCATTGTCATAGAGCTTATAGCCTCGGATAATAAAGGATCCGCTGGTGACGACATTCGCAAACGATTAAAATACAACGACCTTCGATCTGGTTGTGGAAAATTCGGACACGTGCAGCTGATGCATTAGCATTGGCCATTGACTCCTACCATGCATACATATATCACCGCCATCCAAGAAGGATGAAAAACTGTAATATCTACTACGATGGTTGCTATAAGGAACAGAAATAGCGCTTATTCGGATGAGGATTTTTCATACGCGGCAAAATTAGGCAAGGAGTATGTGGCTTCCGGCACTTGAGCTAGTGTCTTATGACAATCCGCATCAATGCTAAATTCGCTAACATAATATGTGCTTTTATACACTAATATGTGCCCATGCTCCCAACGGACTTAGGCTTATTGAATTTGAGGCGGGAGGAAATGGCACTATATCAAACAGATGAAGAACTACTATGAAAGGATGTAACGTAGAATAGTTGCAATCACAAGAGACCGCTAGAAGCTTCGCCAAACACGTATCCCAAAACTTATCAACAACTCCTATGCCGCCAGCATCAAGTACCGAAGACCAGTGGCAACGCTGCCAACGTGCCACCAGAGACGCCGCAACTGATGTACTGGGTTTCACCCAACTACCATAAAAAAATCCCTGATATGATGCAGCATGAGTCCACCTGACCAAAAAGCAGAGCGATTTAAATGACGTTTTCGATTGGTTTCTCTTCGGAATAAAGCGATTCGGATTCCAATGTAACACTAAGAACTTTTTCAGACACAATACTATTTGACATATGTATATGTCTCATATTTATACATATACTGAGCCGACGGTTGAAAGGTGGTAAAAAGCATTGATAAAAGTTGGCCTAGAAGGGATCCTGCGTCTAGGATATCGCCGTTGGTACTCTAATCTAGCTAACCCTGCATCCCGTATTCGTTATTCGCGTATCGAAAGGATTTTTTCTTAAACATTTGCTAAACACTTTACTCGTTCACTCTTAACCAATAAATAAAGTAACATCGGCAAATTTCAAAGGTTGTCGCCGAATTAAACAAAAACATTCCACAAAGCGGAAAATTTACCGTTGGATTAATTCTCCAACTTTGTTTTACTTGTTCACTGACAGCTTTTAGTTAATTTATTTTTATTTGAACACACTATTTATTTTGTGACCCATTTGCCTGAATAAAATAGTGATTTGCAATAACTTCCGTTGTTCGTAGGTGGAAAAGTCATACATAAAAATCGTAGATACCCAATGAAGAGAAAACAAAAGTTTTGATAAAAAAAAGTTGACCTAAAAGTTGAAGATTTCGAGATAAACGCATTTTTCTGATGAAACTGATCCAACGATTTTTCAAAATGCCATAATTTTATCTGGCGTTCATCGAAATCGACGAAATTTTAGTATTTTATGCATACTGAAATTCTCTTTCAAAAATGTGCACAACGATTTCTTAAGCTGAAGTTTGAACTCGAAATCAGAGGTTCATCATTTTCATAAGGATACCGACACGCCTGGCAACGGACTTAGACTTCCAAAGACTAATGGCACTGTTGCCAACATCAGAAGCGTCGCAACTGATATGTTGGGTTTGGCTCGACCAATACCAAGAAATCTCTGGTTTGAAAAAGTAGGCCGGCAAACACATGCAGCTAATCAAGAAGCATACAATGCGTGAGCTCTACGAGCAGAAGAAAGGGAAGAACATCGGCTTCTCCAGAAAATAGGTAGGGGTGAAAATAGAACCCCTACCATACAATTTTTTATTCGCCATAACTTCAGGAATCTTCAGCTATCAGGACGAAAACCTAAACTGGGACACCCTGTTTGTGTTAGCACACTTTGACACAAAATCCAGAAGAGAAATTTTGCTTCTGAAATGAAAAGCAGAAGTAAAATTTTGATTCTAAAGAAATGACGTATAACAGTTTTATGTCATTTTTGACGCTCCGGCGTGCAAAAAGAAGGCTTGTGTCAAGCCAATCGAAAACATTCAAAGCTGCTGGAAGTGAATTTATGGAGAGCACATATCAACTCATTTCTCCGATCTGGCCAGAAGATTGTATGCTTGATGAATAGAATAATGAGCATGCGTCCAATCCACAAAGAATTAGCTCCCTCAACTGCGCTAACGATAGACGTGTAAGTGTTCTCAACACTGCATAGAAAATCTTGTCCGCGATACGATCGATACCCACCATATTCTCATTTTAAGGTCTTATATGACAGCATTTATAGAGACAAGCTACACGAGTATAGAGCCGCATCTATTTTTTGGCACGCCTGCCAGACTCGTTCGTCTGTGCAGAATTACGATGGAAAACGCCCTCTCCTCCAGCAGTGTCATTAACGACTTTGAAGTGCTGTTAAGTGACTTCTTTACCATCATACTTGAAAGAAAGTCACAATTCGATCAGCGAAAATTATATCTGTCGAATAGAACCTTAGCATCGTTTGTCCGCTCCACAAAAGATGAGATCCGCTAAACTATGCCATCTGTAAAAGCATTAAACCCTTGAGAAAACTCAAAAAGTCCATATTGGTACTTGCCAAATCGTAATGGGTTTTAATGTCACAATGGCAGCCTCTATAGACACGAGCTGTACAGATTCACGTCTAGTCTTGGAATTGCTTGAGTTTCTCACTCGTCAGATTGTGCAGAATGAAGATAGAGATCTACTTCATAAAAGTCGATCTTTGGTGTTAAAAATGCAATTCTTAAGAAAATTGTGAAAAATGTACCAGTCGATACATAGTAGGGGCATCATTTTCCAAAAGTCTGCTAGAGCTGCCATTGGTGCCACACAAGTGCCACAAAACCAATGCTGTTACAGTAGGCAACTGTGACTTTAACGTAGTTAGGTATTTTGTATACCTCGGAGCTGCTATTAACTCTGATAATGACACCTTCTGGGTCATTGTGAGCAGAATAAATTTGCGTTGGCAATTTTGGAAGAGGAAATAAAGTAACGACCTCCGGGAGATAGACAGGAGTAGATAGACATGGAGTGCCCAACTGGAGGCAGTTGACAAAGGTAATCTCTATCTGGAGAAGTTTGTCGTTTATGGCGCCGTTCCACCCCGGACTGGGGCATCATAAAAGTAAGGAAACAGCAGCGATCATATTTACTCAACGCACTTCTTCAGTGTTCGTGTCTGAATTATTGTCGTCGGAATAGTTGGAGATTCAGAATACTTGAGTTGTACGTTTCGTCGATTGAAACGTTATCAATCTGGTTATGGGCTGTTAATCAAGATTCTTCCATGTCCCATTTGTTTTGCGGATGTGGTCTATTAAGGATGGATAGCTAAAAGTTGTTATCCTTTTTTCGTTCACTAAAATCGTCTAAAAGAAAATGATGCATATCCGAGGAAGTTGGTCGCTGCCTCATAAATGAGTTTTACGTGCTTCAATAGTTGACCCGACGGCACAAAGTCCAACCTGGAAGTTCAAGTTAAGAGAAGTGCGTCGCTGCTAATTGTCACATTCTCTAAGTAGGCATCCTAGCTCGATGCCGATGAATTCTCAAATGATCACAACTCCAAAGTAGCATATAAGGTTACCTTAAATTCACCGTCAAGTTGAATTCCCAGTATTGGACTCAGTATATTGTACGAACGGTAATGTTATATTCCTCGGATTCTCTCCTCCTTTTCTGCAAGATCTACACCTTGTCTTAACAAATTTGAGGAATCAGGAAGCCGAAAATTAATCTAGTGTTCTTTCATCAAAATTCCAGATTTGTGCTTTGTCTTGCCATACCAACATTAACATTTTGTTTTTGAGTTCGAAAAAGGTTTTGAAAACTAGCCGTTGCTTTCTCCAAACTCTGAACGCTTCCTAAACAGCTTCGAGTATTGAAATAAATGTCAAGAAAACTTGTGTCAAAATCACAACAACAATTCTTGGCATGCGAAATGAGATTACCATCATTTCCAGCAATTTCTGAGGTAAACAAATCGAAAATTCCAAATACATAAAATTCCACCTGAAATTCGTACGATGGCAAATGTTCCTAAGTATTTGTCAGCCTTGGAGAACCTTAATCTTCTACAAGTTGAAAAGAACGGTAAGATTTTTATACTCCACAAAAATGGTCCCTTTGTCCAATAATTCATTCTTTCAGACATCGCCCGAGTCATCAATAATCTGCGAATTCTTGAAAAATACATCGATTCTAACACAGAACCCATTGACGTTCTTGCTCCAAGTTTATTTGCGAACCCGGGTGAAGAAGACTGGAAATATTCCATCTACCTTTACCAAATCATCCTTTCAATTATTACATCAGTCAATTTCGATAGTGAGGCAAAGGAGGACCTCATCTCTACCAGACATGTGAATCTTTTGATCAATTCTATTCAGGATGCCTCCGTTTATGGACTACGAGCTCATTTGCATCCGCATTTTCGGTCACATCCCGTTTTCGGAGGTCTATCCAACAATAATCCTTCGAAAGCAGATTATTTGAAAGTATCTCTTGAAGTATTTCGACGAATACTTACGGTGCGACAACTTCAATCGGGTGGATCATTGAATGAAGTCATCCGTGACTACATTGCTGGAATACTTACAATCATAGAGTGTGACCTCACAAATGAAATTCAACTAACTGAATCGGAGAGAAAACATTACGAACGTGATTTAAATTCTATTTGGGAGAAAACCTCAAAATGCGACTATTTTCGCAATATCCTCCTCTTCAAAGGATTGGCAAATATTCCACCAGCCCTGCAAAAGCGACTTCACCGAGAACTGCTTAATAAACTTATGTGCAGAGGAGGCTTCACCAATTTCGTTAGAACGCTGCTGACCAAACGAACAAATGCAGATCGTCCGGAGAGTGAATACTTTGAGGTAATTGCAAATATTGTTGCACACAAAGGACATTCGATGAAGTTCTATAGCATCCTTATTGAGCAAATTTTTGAGTTCCTCAATGTGTGTATTGTCGATCCGAACATGGCCTTTTGCATGGGTGCAGGCCTGCTAACTCTGAAAAGATTGTACGAACTCAAAGATGAAACTCGGAATGCAGTCGCCATTAAAGTTAGTCAAATCTTTCAGAAACTATCGAGTCCTGAAGATGTCATAAGCGGACTGATCGTCATGGAGTACAGTGAATTCGCTTACCTTTGTAATTTCTTATTCACATGCTTTTGCACTTCGTCCATTGAGTGTTTGCCAAGCGAGTTGTTGGTTAGATTTCTTCCTCTGCTTCTGAGAGTGTACAGTTACATACCCGACAAGTTTAGAGAGAAAATCCAAATTCGAGAATCTGTTGTCCGATGTCTGGCCAATCGAAGCCGCTCTGAGTTAGAGGGAATCATATTCAACTTAGTATCCAAGCAGTATCCAAGTGACTGGGTAGATATTCATCCAAGAGTTATAATTCGTTCGGACGACACATTTTCTCAGCTGACGGTGAAGGTAACTCCACCCAATGTAGAGATAGATGAATTCAGCATCTCGAATGTATTGCCAGAACTCCTGATCGCCTCTAATCACAATATTCTCACCTATATAGTGTTCATGTGTCTTCTAGTCATGATGCAAGATGCTCTCTCAAGAGACGATGCCGCTCCACCAGATAACATTGATCTCCTCCATGACGAGGACGAGTTAGTTTCTTATTTGAACTCCAAATATCCCATCAAGGTCGAAATCATTCTCTGTCTGAGCACTTTAGTGACACATCAAAACCTCAAAAAGCAAATTAGCGAGAACTCTAGCGAATTCCTTGAATTTTTGCGCAGTTTTATCCAAAGAAGAGTTTGCCAGTCCTTGGATAACCAAGAGAATACTGATCACACTTTGCTGCTTATGTTGACCATCACCCAAGAAATGATCGAAAGTTCGGACATCCCCGAGAAGTACCGAGATTTCTCAAAAGTTCTGCGGGAGTTGCGAAAGCAAACTCCAAACGAACTCGTTATTCACAGAATTGACAAGCTACTGCATTTGTTGGAAGGTGGCCTGAAAGCATCAGCTCAGAATAGGACTAGTCAGTATAACGTGGCGAGAGATTTAATGAAAGAGCAAGAATCACATTTGAAGGTCTACGGCATGAATTTGATGATTGAGATGTTGCGGCGGAGGGACAAAGATGCTTTAGCTAATGGGCATGTGACAATGGCGTTGGGATTAGAGGCGCTCAAAGAGTCTGAGTCGTATACGTTTCTGAACTGTATTAAGTTATTTGTGGAGATGGTCAAAGTTATGGAAACAGAAGTCTTGGAGACGTTGTCTGATGAGTACCTGAGTAATAATAATAAAATGGATTTCCGATTGGTTTTAGGAGAGACCATTCTGAAAGTCAGTAAAGAATTAGGTAAGAATGGTAATTTATGTGATTGACAAGACTTTGTGACTAAGTTTGATGATGGTTTTAGGTCAACTAGTTTACAAATACAGGAACGTTCTTGTGAACTGTTTTATGCATGGTTGCAGATCAGAAATCGATGAGTTTCGGTGGTCGAGTTTTTCAAATTTGGCCAACCTTTGCAAGACGCTTACGTTCCAGGTGCAGAATTTTTTCCAAGAGGTAAGTGAAACATGCCAACTTAATCATTTTTTGAAACGCAGCAGATTGGGCTTGGTCTTTGTATCATAGATAAGATAGAAACATGAGGCTGATTCCAAAATGGATCAAGATCGGTTTGATTATAAGGTTGTTAGTAGTGCCGGGTGCGGCAACGTTCCCTTACGTATCGTAAAATGAGATTAAATGAGGGTGAAAGTCATATGCAGGCACACTAACATTTTTCAACGTAGCAAAAAGCACAAGAAAAGTGACTGACTGGGACTCATACAAAGAATCAGTCAAAATATATAAAAAAGAACTGAGGAAGGCAATGCGACAATCCTGGAGATCATTCTGTGACAGAATTACAGAAAGAAAATTCCTCTCTACAAATCCTATGATGCCTAGGATGGCTCTTGGACCACCTCAAGTGATGAATCACTCAACTTGCTACTGGATACTCACTTTCCAAGTACATAGCTCCCTATTTGCGGCCAGTGGCAACCTAAACAGGACTACTGCAACCGTGACCAAAACTCACGGTCTGATTACAAGAACCAAACTGCTTTGGGCGCTGTATAGCTTCCAACCATGCAGGTCCGCTGGTCCGGACGGTATAATACATGCCGAGCTACAAAGGTCCGCAGATATTATCTTGCCTACGCTAGAGAATATCATGAGAAGCTGTGTAGAACTGATCTACATTCCGCTGTCATAGAGAGAAGTCAATGTAGTTGTCATCCCCAAAGACGGAAAATGCTCTCATGTTATTCCAAAGGACCTCAGACCTGTAAGTCCATCATCTTTCCTTCTGAAAACTCTAGAACGACTGATTGATTATCCATATGATATCCATCCAAGATTTTTTTCAACGGCTCAACATGCCTACTGTGGTGGAAAGTCAGTGGAAATGGTTCTGCATACACTGAATATCCACATCGAACGATCCTTACAATATAGAGACTATGCTCGCTTTCCTTGATATAGAGGGTGCCTTTAACAACGTCAACACTGCGCTGTCAACTCTGCAGTTAGACGACTCACTTGGGAGTTGATCAGTCTTATGCTAAACAGCAGGATCTCCAAACTGGGTGGGGCTTATACTAAAAGATGTGTAAGCAGAGTGATTGTCTATGCGGTTGACGTTGCTATCAGGTAAGCATCTCAATACCATTAAAGAACTTCTTTGGCTAAATCTTATTAGATTAACCTGTTGGGCAGATCGCTGTGCATTGGGAGTAAAGCCGCATAAAACTGATCTTGTCTTCTTTTCCGGGAAATTATAAAATTCCAATTATAAATCCTCCCGATATAGCAAAATATCTGGGTCTCAATATCTGTCAAAACTAAACTGTAAACCTAACATTCAAGAAAGAGTAAAAAAAAGCTACAGTAGCTTTATTCTCTTGCAAAAAAGCCATTGGGAACAAATGGTACCTTCAACCTAGCAAAACCCACGTCCGAAGAACGGCATGTCTATGCATAAGCACAGCCCAACGTTCTACTCCCTTCGCTGCATTTGATATTCTATTTCACTTGACACCCCTCGATATCTTCAGCGGGCAAGTAGGTGCTATTCGCCTTAAAGCAACTACACAGTGGACAAATAATTTATTTGGCCACGCTAATATTCTAAATATATTAGGAATCCTCACAGAGAACATCGATTACACCATACCTGAACTTTGATTTGACAAAGACTTCCAGGTAAGCTTCCCCTCTAGATCGTTCTGGGAGGAAGATGCTTTCATGGAGGACAAGTCAATCTGTTTTTACTCACATGGATCTAAAATCTATAGTGAGGTTGGTGGCGGTGTCTTCTCAGATGAGCAAAATCTAAGCCTATCATTCCGTCTTCCAAATCACTGTAGCGGGTTCCAGGTGGAAATTTTGGCGATCAAAGAAGCTCTGCCCTGGCTGAAGAAAAACGTGATATCTGCAAAGGATATCCGCATCTTTTCGGATAGTCAGCCCATTATCAAGTCGCTGGACTCAGTCTCATTAAATTCTAAAACCGCTTTTGACTGCCGATCATCTTTTACGGAGTTGGCAGAGCAGTTCAACTTTCACCGTTGTAGGGCGCCGGGCCACAAGACACTGCAGGGAATTGTAGGGCCGAAGAACTCGCCAAAATTGGAACCACTCTACCTATTCTATCGGAAAAGGATAGCATAGGTATACCTATCGCTACTTGCAAATCAGTATTAAAGCTGAATGCTAATAAAAGAACAGATCTTAGGTGGACTGTTGGACCAACATATCTATCGATCAAACATATCTGACCAAAGCTGGATCTGAATCGCTCTAAGAGTCTGATCCGCCTAAATAGGAAACATCTCAGCACCATCATACGAGGGGCGTTCAATATATTCTCGGTATCGATATGAAGGAAAATGCGAATTCAATTTAAATTGTTTTTATTTTTCAATATAATCTCCCCTAACATCAATGCATTTGTTACATCTTGAGATAAGCTTTTTTAAACCCTCAAAAAAATAAATTTCCTCTTTCTCTGCAAAATACCCATTTATTGTCGACTTGAGTTCTTCATCATCCGAAAATTTCTTCGAAACCACAATCTCGCGCAGCAGCCTTGGAAACTCGCGCCGTGTGAACAGGAGCGTTGTCATGAAGAAGCAACACACCCGCTGCGAGTTTACCCCGTCTTTTCTTTTTAATTTCCTCCCGCAAATTATGCAAAGTGGAAGCGTAGCATGTGGCGTTGATGGTTTCACCTTTTTTTTTGTACTCAATGAGCAAGATTCCCTTTGAGTCCCAAAAAACTGTGGCCATGAGCTTCCCGGCAGACGGAGTGACTTTGAACTTCTTCGGGGGTCTGTTCCTTTTTTATGCCCCTGCATGGACTCTCGTTTGCTTTCAGGGTCATAGTGGTGGACCCATGTTTCGTCCCCAGTAACAATTCGATCCATAACACCGTCCGCGTTCTCACTACACATCTCCAAAAGCTCTCTACAGCATGCGATTCTCACTTTTTTCTGAGGCGCTGTGAGCATTCGTGGCACCCACCTTGCACTGACCTTTGAAAGGTTAAGATGGTCATGAAGAATGGTGTGAATGGTACGAATTGAAAACTTGGTGATCTCTGCCATCATTTTCACCTTTATTCGGGCATCCTCAAGAACAAGTTTTTCGACTTCTTTGATGCTTTCTCCCGTACAAGCAGCAGCCGGAGCGGGGGTTGTCTTCAATGCTCTCTCTGCCTCTCTTGAACTCACTTGACCACTTTTGCACAGTTGATAATGAAGGTGCGGAACCCTGGTAAACAGCCACCATCTCTTCATGAATAGTTTTTTGACTTTTTCCTTGCTTAGTGAGAAATTTAATTACAGCGCGATGCTCAATTTTCACCATCATCGTCTCAGTTGCCATTATGATTCTGTTTAACTAGAGATAAAACGCGAATTAATAATCACATTTATATGAAATTACATGAATGCACTAAAATAATAGTATTACTTGATAAATAAGTCAATTTATATATACAACCATAGCTTCACCCCGATACCGATAATATGTTGAACGCCCCTCGTATGTTAAGTACATTAAATTCTGATATTAGCAGCATAACCAATTGGGGAAATATCAATCGTTGAAACTGAAAAACTTTCCATTCTCGGTATGTGTGTCACTTACAACTTACGTTAGAATGACCACATATTCGATGTTGCCAAAAATGCTGCGAAATGTCTAGGTTTCCTTAAGCGATGTAAAAAATATTTCACCTCCTCTGATCTGGCATTAATATATATGGCATTCATTCACCCAAAATTCGGGTACAATGGCCAGATTTGGTCAGGTGTTCCTAAAACATCTCTGCACCTACTGGAGAGGATTCAAACCCGTATGATAAAACTCATAGGTAATATCAGTCAGTCAATTGACATCCTCGAACACCGACCTAATGTCTCCTGTCTCACATTGTTTTTTTTTTTTGCTAATTCCACCACCAGTGCTCCATAGAAATCGCCCCTTCAAACCAACCGTAACACTCGTCTCGTTATGAATGCTCATCAGTATACCCTCAAGCCCACTTTCGGACGTATTCTGAAAATATGGTGATTCGTTCCTAATCCGTACAACTCGCTTATGGAATGCCCTGCCGAGCTCTCTATTTCCTAGTCATTATAACTTTTAAGACCAATGTACATCGGTGTCTCTCTTTTCTTCCTCCCTGATTTCCCTTTTCATGCGCTGTGTACAAAGATTTTAAGGGTACTCCAAAAAACAAAATTGGGGTGAAATAATCCGCCACTGAAATCGCATCTGTAGTCTTGAATTCTGGAATAGAAAATGGCGAAGGCTTCATAATCGAAGCAGCCTGCTGCTTCGTGGCACTCGAAACTGCTGCCTTCGTCGTTTGTGTTACAGTTTGTCGGATTGCTTCTGGAATTATGGTGGTTAATGGTTCAATTTGCTGGTTGATCTATTGCCATTTTTTTGAACTCAGTTCTGACACCACTATTACATGTATGTATATTAATACTACCTTTACAGAGGTCGACAACGTTCGATTTCACTCCCGTTAAGAAAACTTCCGACGGGTCTTCCAAATGCGAATATACGAAATTTTGATGCCAATAAGCAAATTATCTGCAAAGCACATGTAATAGAGCAGTCAACGTCAACGTCAAAAGCATATGTTTGCATTGCAAGTGTTAAACGTTTATGAACAGATAACTTGCCTTATCTCCTAGTGAGTCCACTTCCCCAACGTTCTGAAAACATTTTGGGTTTACATTGGTTTAATTATTTATTCAATTATTGTTTAGCTTACTTTTCTCCGCTTGTTTCTGCCATTTCAGTATATATTTAATGCAATTTAATAGTTTGCTGCCAAACATAAATTCAAAGTGAAGTGTGCAACATTCTTTTGACAGTTGCACAGATGTTCTTGCTTTCGCGTAAAAAAACTGAATCTACGACGTTTTAGAACTGTTTGCTTTGCAGTAATTTTCCATTGTGCGTTTGCGAATCCCCTGCTTTGCACATTTTGCGCAACATATGCGCTTACGAATTTTTCCTGTATTTTAAAGAATCTGCGTCTTTAGCGACAACCAAACTTGTTCGATAATGGAAGCTTCTTGGAACTGAATTCCCAGAGTCTTGTTTGAGTTCCAGATCTCAATGGGCTCATGGGAAATGATATTCCCGATGAACTTGCTAGACAAAGCTCAAGGGAGAATTTATTAGAACCCGGGACTGCGTAAGAACTGCCTGCGTCCTTGGTAAGGGTTTCCACTGACTGATGGGTTTCATGTGACTATAATTGCCCATGTCTTCACTCTCAGGGAATGCTTGGTTCCAGACGTCTCTAAGAGGACAGCGATTTTGCTGCTGTAGAAAAAACTCTACACTGCTTTCTGGTATTGTATTGCGTGCTAACCAAAAGTTACACAACATCCTGCGACACCTGCTGTGAGAGTGATGACGACGCAACTATGTCTGTGATTGTTCGGCTTACGCTCCCATTTGGCTGCTGATACTTGGCGCTGCTTTGGATGCTTGTACTGTATATAGTCATTTTATCACTGAAGTGTTTACCCACCTTTTTATGAAAGACTAAGAAATTCTATTAAACATTTGAACTAAATTTTTATATAAGTGCTCTCTTCCGCCCAATTTGAGCGTAAAATCATCCAAAAGTATCATTGAACGCTCTTTAACATTTCATTTGTTCGTCCTGAAAGTATTCGACAAGTCTAAAAAAAATTTATCTTGTTAAATTCTCTGTTAGTTCAGTCAACAAAATGTAGGACTTTTGCTAGTACATATGTTTTTTTAAAAAGTACAATATATCATCTCTTCCCTTTCAGATGCTTGTTTTAATAGACAACGAAATTCAGATTGGAAAATATCTACCCGCCAAACGTGCTGCAGTACTCGTCCTCAGTGAACTTCTCCTCGGAATGGATAATCTATTAGACTACGAAGAGTACCTTCTTCCAATCTACCGAGTCCTCAAAACCCTATCGACCGATTCGAATGATGAAAAAATTCGTGTCCATGCTGCCAACGGACTCAAAGCACTTGATGAAAAGTGCAAGAAACTTCTCTTCCCCGAGGAAAGAAGAGAAAAAGAAATTAAAATAATAGGAATTAAGGATCCACCAGCCAAAAAGTCTACAGGGCACATTTTAGAATTAAACTAAGCACAATGATTTCCATACATATTATAGTTGTTTTGCATTTTATTGTTTCATCTTATCTGCTAGTTATAAATTTATTTTAAGCCTTTACATTGATAGTTTTGCTTTTAATTACTTAACTTAGCAAGCTATAAATACGAGTGAATGTGGAGAAGCACCTATGCTCAGTCATCTTAAGTCAATGAGGGGAAAGGCAACGGCAAGTACGAGTGTTTGTATTCTCCATCGACAAGACAAATGAGCGTAGCTTAGTATGAAAGTCTTTCAAGTAATCTTAACTCTATATATCGCAAATAATTAAGAACGCTTGTAGTAATTTATTCTGATAATCCTCTTCTATGGGTTTTTAGGCAGCTCTTGTAGATTACGTTTCGCCATGGTTTGCCGCCTTGATTCTCTGAATAGTACATAGACGAATACTCCTACCATTATCACAGACAATGATACAGTTAATACCACACTCTCTACGTTGCTGGCAATGCTTTTTAAACCATCTAAAACCAAAAGTGCACAAACATAATAACTTGAGTAATTATTATAGATTGTGTAAAAGGAAGCTTACCCCCGTTCGAAGCCCTACCCTGCGATATTCCTCGCTCATCCTCATTCGGATGAATTAGTTTGGCAAATTGCGCATGGTGATGATACTTGATTGGTTGGATTTCAACAGTTTCATCTTTACGCTGTTCACTTGGTTCGAATTCATGTTTTATGTTCACCTCATTAATACCGGGGATTATGTCCTCAACTGTGGCTACGGAAGCCTCAGTATCAGGACCGGTATTACCATCTGATTCACCTGATTCTCTAAGTACCAAACCGCTTTTGTCCACAAATTTCATCTGACGGTACTCTCTACCCACACGATCTGGCTCAAAAGGATCATTTTCGACGGGGGCAGCTACACCTCCTTTGCCTGGGATAGTAAAACTAGCCCGAACAGTTTGCATTCCTGACTGGAAGCTACAGACTACAACAAATCTTCTCGTACTGTGGGTGAAAATGCCTAGATTCTCTTGCACTGTAATGAATGTTTCCACTGTGTTGGTTTCTGGTTTTACTAAGCTGCCGCACATCTTGTGATCAATTCGCATGACATATTTATCGGTGGCTTCTTTTGGATTGCCTTTAATACCACAGGTGCCACCATCAACTACGATTTTACCACCAAAGTATGGACCTGTTTCGACCTCAATTTCTGATGCAAGAGGTAAGCACTTTGTTGCTTGGGCTGAAACTGTTAACGACACAAATTTATTTGAGTTTCTAAACCTTAAAATTATTGATACTTACATCCCTTAGTGGGAATCACAATCGTTTGACCTTGGAAAAGGTCATTTTCTATTTCGTTGTCGATCAATTCCGATCGTCCAGTGATTTTTGGATTCTTTCTCTTTTGCTGTGGCTTAATGTGAAAACTGTATTTGGTAGCCATTCTGAGGTTATCAACTCTCGCTGTATAGTGCCTAATTGGTCTGGAAACAAAATCTAATTTAAAATTCAAATGAAATCATTTAGAAAACTTACTCTTCTGATATTTCTAGTTCACTGTCATCGACAACCTTCGATCTACATCGATGTGGGCCAAACGATTGCATTTCACAGTAGAAAATTTGAAACGATTTCGGTGGTGGCAGGTCATCGGTCTCGTTAGACGCTGGTACGAATTCTACCTCCCACGTAAGGTTAACCGACTTATAGTTGGGCTCTCCGGAAACGGCACGAATTTCTGAAAGAAGAATACAACAAAGAAACGCCGATCAATATGACATCTTGACTGAGTCAGCATTTCGCATTAATTATGCTCAGCACAATGAGAAGTTAGAGAATAAGTTTGGTCACAAAACAGGTTCAGCTACCCAAAGAAGCGTTGCATCATTTACATTTGCATACGGTGGCCATTAATTGGGTTACAATTGGTTCCCATAAAGGAATTCTCACAATCGCTTGCCATTAATATGTATCACTGGAAACGTTTAATGCAATTACACAGACTGGTAAGCTGTGACGCCTAGTCGTGCAGTGCAGGTGGTGCACAGCTGCTGTACTCAATAGTAAAGATCAGTAGGAGGGAACAGAGGAAGTCAGTATAGAAAGAACTTATGGCGAGAGTACAAATTGAAAAGGAGAACTTCTGCAATTGTAGCAATTTCGAGCAGTGAAGCGAATCAATGATCATGTTTTGTGTGTATTTGTCTATGTTGGCGTGGTCTGGATCTTGATCACTACGGGGGGTATTTTACGATCTCTTCATTTGGCATTTTGTATAATACATAGGTGGAATTTTGTCACTGAGAATTTTAAATCACTTGTTAGCACAACTGCGCCAATTGGTAACGAGAAATCATTAAATGGAGTTACAAATGAATCTTCATTAAGACTGCGGTTGAAATTTTTTTACCACAAGTACTTATTGTAAATAGTAAAAACTTTGTGGAAGGAGTGATAAATTGATGAGGGGCAACATGAAGAAAGGGATCCGCATTTTGAGAAATAATGTGTCACGTCCCACGAGTTTGAGTCTGATAAATAATTGCAGGCGAAAACCTTGTGGCCAGCAGAGAATTTCTTCGGACGTTGTGAACATAAAACAACGAATGGGAAGCTTCTCGTTCCAAAACAGGATATTCGTCGGTTGGTCTGTGGTCCAATTCAGCAAAACCGAATATAACTCCTCGGATATGGATGGAACTTTGTTGATGACTTTTGCCTATCGTACATGAACAACCATTGGATTCTGGAGCGTCAAAGCCCTGCACGACACGCTCCAGAAAAAACACTATCCGGGGTAGGACTGATGCTAAAGAACGAAACATTCTCAATGCTGAAATCCTCACAGTGTCCAGATATTGATGGCTAAATTCCAGAGCAAAGTAAGAAAAATTATGATCATGTAGTGTTACGCTTCGAAAACGAAAACGTGGCTAGGGGTGATAAGGACAGTTCCTACAGCCAATTTAGCACCATATACAATCAAATGCCTAATAATTTGCAACGCTAAGGTTGGGGGCACGTGATGGAATATCGATCACATTGCGATCAACCGTCGTTTCAGAAACAACCCACAAGAAACGTGATAATCACCTCATGATAACTTTTATACGCCTTCGTACAGCATCCGTCAGCAATAAGTTTGCGTCCAATTCAGGGATCATATTGCATTAGAAGCAGGAACAATCAGCAAGCACGATGCCGAAAACCAATGGAATGCTGGCACATATCTATGCGGAAAAGTCTTCGCACCTGGCTATCGGCAGACACCTGGAGACGGTGTACAGCTATCAAGGCTCATATTGCAGCGGATTTAGCAGAAGAGAGACTGAACTAGAAGCCCAATATGGGTTAAAGATTAAGAGAGCAGAGCATAATGCGAGACGTGCTAAACTTCAGTATATCGACTCATTTGCAAGGCCAAAGAAGGAGATGCAACAATTCCAACAATGGTGGTTGAAATTTCAAACAACATCCAGTGAAGAATTGTTCAACAGGTAGAGAGAACAATTCGTCACAGTCCTTAATCGCTTAGACGATGGTAATATGATCTCGAATTCTAATGAATCTTTTGAAGCAACGAGTTTTCAAATTCTTTTTGCGACTCCGAAATAACAACAGGAAACGAAAGCCTCAAAGCGATGGGTTTGGAGGGCAACTTGCCGAACTATTTTAAGCCTCGGCAAATATATCGACACAGCTGTTACAAATGCGTGGGAAATTTATGTAGGAATTAAAGAAAAAGAGAGATAGATGATCATCAAGTTTTGAAAATATATGCGTTCTTCCGATCGTAGCCGAGATAATAGCTAGGATCATTTAAGAAAGAATTAAAGAATATTTTGACCGAACACTCAACGACGATCTAATCTGGATTTATGTAGCCGAAGCTGTTTTCTTATCCAAAGGCTGGAGGAGCAAAAGACGACTCTATTGCGTAACGCCATGCAGTGGCTAGGCGCTGAACAGTTGAGGAGCAACTTCCTTGGGTAGGAGTTGGAGAGAGCTCAAACGTGTTGGTGTACTCCAGAGAGTCAAAGCAGATCAGAAATTGCTAATGAACATTTTACGGAATGTGGAAGACAGAACGCAAACAGATACTTCTACCATCCAAGATGGGCGATTGTCTGAGCCTAGCAGAAGGAGGATGAAAAACTGTGACATCTACTACGGTGATTGCTGTAGGGTGCAAAAGCAGCGCCTATTTGGGTCTGGATTTGTCGACAGAGGCAGGCTGGAGCAACAAACTTTGTTTGAGCGATTACAATCCGCATTAATGCTAAATTCTTAAGTTATAAAAGATATGCGGTTCCGCCCCCACAGAGGAAAAAGTCTCCTGATTACCATGTACAAGAAATTATCTATTGTACTATACTACTCGTATGTCTGCTTTCTAAAATTCAAACTAAATGCGCATTGTGACTGCACCTCGCATCTGTCATGCAAACATGCGATGCTCTTATGATGCGATGCGTATCCCGTTGCAATACGAATCATGATTTTTTGGAATGTTACATAAACCAAAAAACCTTAAATCGATACTATCTGCTTTTTTTATTTAAGAGTGCATATGAAAGTATTAATATAGACGAGCTACATACTCAAACTAGCCCGACTGTGAGAATGACAATCGAGAATATTCAATAATGATAAAACAGAGGTACTTTACGCTTATAAAGGATCTCAACAAGGTGACGGGATTTGATATCACTGATACTGACATTATAAGAAGAAATCAGCGAAATCGCTGGGATGTTTGTGGCCCTTGCAGCAGGAACGGGAAAGAGGGGTTAAGTGGTTAATAAGAGCAAAATAAAGTATGTGCTGTCGACTAAAGAACACAACAGAAAACTAAAGCTCGATGGTAAAAGATTTTGCTCACGTTTCGCTGACTCAAAAGTAGAGGTCAAACGAATAATCAATCTTGTCAATCGATATTTCTTTAGACAACAGATGCACCTGAGAACAAATTCCCTCCCACGAACAACGCGGAGACAAATGTAAAGGGTATTTTTTTTATAGGTTTAGTTTTTAAGCTGGCAACACTGTTTCGACAGATTGTCAATTTGACAGTTGAAAGTTGATTTGTGGTTAGTGTAAAATGTGCAAACTTATTTCGAAAACCATGGTTCGAACGAAGAGCTTTATGAGAGAACTGGCCGTGAACCTATTGGCACAACCATATAACGACGAAAGTGGCTGTGGATTGGTCACATTTTTCGAAAACGTGACATGTCCATAGCTAACCACGCGATGCAATGGAATCCGCTTACTCAGGATGGCAGGATACGCGGCGGTCCTAGAAGTATGTTACGTGAAGAGTTGGGGAAAGCTGAGGCACATTGCTAGAAACCGCACACGATGGCGCGTATGCGTTGTAGAGGCCCTAGGACCCACCGAAGGGATATAGGACATAAGTAAAATAAGTATGATTCGGTTCGCCAAACTTATCGTGCGCTACGTCCATTTTACGGTCGACATAATCGTCCATCTAAGCAAGTTATTTGGAACGATACACTCTAGTGGATAATACGCATCCCCAAACAATACAAACAATGCGAACAGAAGAAGTTATTGCCGTTGTGGAGTGCAGTGTAGAGGAGAATTCGCCATCGTGCACAGTAATTAGAGCTATGCCCATCCACTTTTTGGAAGATTTTACGCAAAGATCTTGGGTTAAAAGCTTATAAGATCCAGCTTGTGTAAGAGTTAAAGCCACTGGTTAAATGGATATGTAAACAAGCAAAATTGCCGAATTTGGAGTGGAGATAATCCAGAAGCCTTGGTCGAGACGCCCTTACAACCATTAAAACCCACTGGTGGAATCATCGGCCCATATTTCTTTAAGGACGATGCTGGTCAGAATGTTACTGTCAATGGAGAGCGCTATAAAAACATGATTTCTGACTTCCTCAGTTGAATGGCATTTACGTGACAGAGCTTTGGTTTCAACAAGATGGAGCAACATGCCACACAGCGCGCGACACCATCAATTCGCGTAATAGACCAGTGAATTGACCTCCATGATCCTGTGATCTCAAACCTTTAGATTACTTTCTTTGGGGGTATGCGATGTCACTACTCTATGCCGATAAACCAGAGGCGTTGGACGATTCGCCGTGTTACTGCTGATATACGACTCCAGTTGCTCGATAAAGTTGTCGAAAATTGGACTTCACGATTGCGCTTCATTCGAGCTAGCTGTGATCGTTGTCATATTTAAAAGCTAATGGCATAAAATTATCTATTAAATGAAGCCAATATCATAGACATTAATATTAGCTTGAAGTGTTTTATTTCATATTGAACATGTATCCCTCTAAAAAAACCCTTTATAGGACCCTTACCCTTCTTCTTTTTTATATGGCGCAGAATCATATACTTTATCTTAAGCGGATGAAAATCCTGGTTGCTTTGAGAGAGACGTTTTTGGAGTGATTTGCAGTCATTTACGAATATGCATGAACAGAATATCGGAAAGAAGATTTAACATCGAACATTGACTCTGTCAGAAAGGCTGAAGAAGTACACAGTTGTTCTGTGATAACGAGTAAGAGCTCTTAATGTTTTTGACGACAACTGAAAATATCCTTTGAGACATATTTTGATCATGATGGTTTAACATTCAATCTTGGTGTAATAATCTGAACCACTTCCTTGGGTTAGATAAGGTCAGGCCTATACAAATTGGTAGCATCTGCTGGATGGAAACAGAACAAATTAGTCCTTTCGGACGTCTTTTAAGATTTAAGAACATTTTTGCTATTCTTCAGGGGAATACGAATCTTAACGGTTACAGTGATTGACACTAGTGCCTGAAGCGATTACTCTTCTTTCTGAGAGACCGAAAATCTACCTTCAGAGGACTATGCATGAGTTCAAGCACCAGTTCTGGGTTAAGTGCTCGCATTTCTACCACAGGTACATTCCACATGTACGTAGCAACCCTTCGTACATAAAAAGCCACATAGAATCATAATCACACCAGGGAACTAGCATAACCCTGTCATCTGAAAAAAAAACGTGATCCTAGCTAAGTGATTTTCCACATTTAAACGCAATCTCTTACTAAACTTAACAATCCCCATAATTGCCCTATTCGAAACACTTTAAAGATAACTCTCCAGGTTTGAAGTGTTAGCCTTTACCACAATATGCCCGTGTCCTTCATTCCGAAGCCATCAAAGTTGACGTAAGTTGCTATTCGACCTTTCATTTGCTGGAAAATTCTCCATTCATCCGAATACGTAATAACCCATTACAAGACCTACACAGGCATAGTAACTCCAGCGCCTTATGGGGGTTAAATAAAGACACTTCCAATCTTCCCAACGAACAAAAAATAATTCACTGACACACTAATATGTGCTCTGTGCGTGCGATTCCTCTCATTACTCACCTTGGGATAAACTATAACTAATTTCGGTTTCACGCGGATTGAATAAAACAAATTACGATGTTCTAATTGCCATTCACACGATTCTTCAAGATACATTCCTTTCCTCTTCCAGTGGTGTACATTCTCATTTGAGATACCCTCTTGATCTAAAGACGATGCGGAGAGCTTCAATTTACTAAGGACAAAGTGGCACATCACATCACACTTAATTTGTAGTTTCTCTCGTAGTTCTTTGATTGCCTGTTGTGGTGCGCAAAATTCACTTAACTATTCTAAATTGCTTGTTGTAATTACAGTCATGGTGGTAACACTAGAGTTGGTGTCGTTGGCGGTGACTGGTGATGGTCAATTTGTAAAAAAAAAAAATCGCTCAAAAGAAATCGTTAATAGCCCAGTTGATCTGCATTTCGTTTTGCCAGGAGATTGTCCCTCCATGGCTGCCATGATATCCATGCTGCTCATGGTCTCTTTATGGTCTCTAGAGCCAAACCATGGTGCATCATGAGTAATAACCGAGAATTAAGTGCAATTCGCTGTGACTAAATGAGTCTAAGGTCTCACCCTCAATGCAAATCACAGTCTAGAGCACTGCAATGGAATACGTCACCATTTTCACGAGTGCTGAGAAGGGTTTCGTGCTAATGCCGATGCTGACGCTGATGCCAATGCCAAGTAACAAAGGAAGTTTCACTGCGTGCAGCAGGCGTACAAGTACGGAGTGTATTCTCGATGCTGTCTTCACGCTCTCGTAACTTGAAAAGAGATTTATTTTTAATGACATGGTTAGCTGAAAGATTGGGCCACTAGTTTCGGTATTTACTCGCAACGGAAGGGTTGGAGAAGACCTGAAGTACGAATGAATAGTTGGCAGCTTGCTATGGAAGAATGACCCTGAAGTTAGAGTCATTTGGGATCGTGATAGTTGTGCCCTAAAGTGTTGTTGAGTGTGACGATTTTCATTTGATGGTCTAGAGGTAGTTTACGGATTTCAAAGGGAAAAGTGCTGATTAGAGTAGGTTTAGATATAAAACATGGATGTAGGTAGGGCCATTTGCATTGTAATTTCTTGAATGAATAAGTCGATGCATAATGGCTTGGGTATCGTAGAGTTAGAGCAGCACAGTGAATTGAATTCATACCCAGTGTTACACTATGACGATCTATCTCTGTATTCCCTGTTAAAACGGGGCCTTTTAGCATCACAGCATCCTTACTTCAACATTTTCGTCGCTGTAAAACAATATGGTTAACCGACTATATTAAAATATCCTCTTGGGAAAACTACTAGAACAATGGGGAGAAGTGTTTCGCGTATGCCCCACCTGCGTGAAAGCTGCAAACAATCGGTGAAACAACTGCAGAACTACAAAGCTGTACCACTTGTTGAAAAACAATTCGAGGTGAGCGAAATTGCCAAACATAACAATAGAGAAGGGCTGTAGCAGCTATAAATCGACAACTTAGTCGTCTCCGAGGCCAGTCTAGACTTACATGCCCTATAACTAATTGCAAACAACTTCAGGACCACTGTACTATTGAAACACACGCGTAGCGATTGAGTAATCTTTACTATGATTTCTTCTGGAGCTACAGGAATCTTTCGCACTTCTTGTGGATCTGCCTTGTTTTTTCAAGCCTCAGAATGCAATCTCTATGTGGTTACAATATGCAAGACTTAAATAATCTCTGCTCTGTAAAGATCATCTACCCTGATTGGATGTATAACTGGTCTTAGTGCACTTCAAATGGGGGACATTGTTACTTAACCTTACCAGGCATCAGCAGGCTAATAAATTTTTCTTTCTTCATCATAGGAATACAAAAATGAGGGTACTTATCCCTTGAAGAATTGCAGGCAGGAAGCTACAATCTGGAATGAGGACAGTTGCAGAAATTATCACTGCTTAAGCAGTTACCTTTGCTCTGTCAATTAAATTAATCAGTCATGAAAAGACACACATCACGTCAAGGAAGTACGTTACTTACCACTTGATTTTTTCCCAGAAGGAATAAACGTTGAGCAACAAGACACTCTGCGTGATTACGGAGGCTCTTTTCGGAGCCGAAAAGTTATCAACGTCAAAGTTATCAAAGTTATCAAGTCCACAGGTAAATGATGTGTGTACAGGGTTTTCCACTAAGAACATTTTTATTTAAATGCGAGCGCACCCTTAATGTTTTTTTAGCTATGTTCAGTGAGGCGGTTCCGGACTGTTCCGAACAGAAAAGTACAAGCTTTCCTGTTCAGTGAGAAAAATTTCTGTCCGAATCTGTTCTGCTTTGTGTTCAGTGAGGCTGTTCCAATCTGTTCGGAACAGAAAATCTTGCACCTATTCGAAGTAGAACACAATTGTGAAAAATGTCAAAATCAGCTGTGCTGTTCTGTTCTAGATTTTCCTCACTGAACAAAGCTTTTGTGAACTGTCATTACTATTTTGCTTGTCAAAGTCAACCATTTAGTCATGGTTCAGTAGTCGAACGAGCAACGTTTACAAATTATTAAAATTTATTACCAAAATTCAGAGTCGGTGGCCTTAAGTTTAAGAGCGCTAACACTAATTTTCGGTCTTTAAAATCACCGACTCGCAATTCGCAATTTGGTGCAAAAATTTGAGTCTACATTTTCGCTGCTTAAGGTCCCGGTGCCAGTGAGAGAAAGAAATGCAAGGAGTGCTGAAAATATTGCGGCCGTGCATCTGTTGACAACGACCCAAATTAATCCATTCTACGCCGATCGCATGAATTGGGCATTGCTCAAATAACATTGTGGTGAATTTTATGAAAGGATCTCGGCCTACACCCGTATAAAATCGAATTGAATCAAGAACTAGAGTCAGATGGCCATTTGAAGCATCGAACTTTCTCAAATTCAGCTCTAAAAATGGTTGCAACCGATCCGGAATTCATCTTCAGCGATGAAGCTCATTTCTGGCTAAATGACTTTGTCAACAAGCAAAACATGCGCTATTGGAAGACTACAAACTTACATGTGGTTCATTAGGTGCCACTACATCCACAAAAATTTACTGTTTGGTGTGGTGTCCATGTGGGCTGCGCTATGGGGCGTATTTTTTCGTTGGTGATGATAGCCGCCATGTTGCAGTTGATGCAAATCTCTATAGCGACATGTTGGAGTGTTATTTGGTTTCAACAGGATAGCGTCACTTGCCACACAACGGGCCAAACAATTGAGCTATTGAAGTCAAAGTTATCTCAGAGTCAGTCAATTGGCGCATCAAGTCAAGTCGTTGGCTTATGCCAATAAGCCAGAAACGTTAGACATGCTCAGAGCCAATACTGAATGCGAAAATGCCGGAATATCGGCCGAAATATGTGGGAAATTGGCTCCAAAGAATCGATCGTTGCAAGCACACCCCTAGTGGAGCGCCCAGCTCTCGTTTGTCAATAAACTTGCCTGTAATACTTCGGCGAGAATTGGAGGCTACATTGTCCGAAATAGATCTGTTAACTATGTAGGGAAGCTTTTATGCATAGAAACGTGAGTATTATACTCGGCAAACTGTAACGGTTGGATGCTCGAGGGTTTTGAATATAAATTCATCAAAATCTTCCTGGTACTACCACCTATTTAGCAGACAATGACGAATTTCTGACAGCGGAAATCTCAGCATTGACCAACTCTCTGGATCCCGCAGGTTCAGAGTCGCCAAATACCGCAGGCCGTACTCACTTTTATCCAAAATAATGAAGGATACAACGCAGTGTACACAAATTTCTTAACACCCTAGTCGTTTGATTTAAAATCAGGTATCGAACCTGATTTCTATAATAAAGGGTTTTCCAATAGGGACTTGACAACTTTGAATTTAATTTGTGAACGCACTCTTTCACTAATTATCAAACTGTCAATGGGTTCGGTTTGCATGCTGGCGGCATTATTGGGCCATATTTTTTTCGTCGACGATAACGATCGTCACGTTACTGTGAATGGTCAGCGTTATCGCGCCATGATCACCGATTATTTTTGGCCCGAATTGGAAGATATGGACTTGGACGACATGTGGTTTCAACAGAATGGTGCCACAAGCGACACAGCACACGCTACAATCGATTTATTGAAGAAAGAGTAAGTATGGTGAGCGTGTTATCTCAAGACATAGGCCAGCCGATTGGCCGCCTCCTTCGTGCGATTTAACGCCGCTTGACTATTATTTGTTAAGTCATTGGTTTATGCCAACACGCCGACGACGTTGGAAGAGCTCAGAGCCAATATTGAACGCGAAATAGCGGCCGTTTCGGCCGAAATGTGTGGCCGACTCGTTGAAAATTGGGTCCAACGAATCGACCGCTGCAAACGTGCCCGCAGTGGCCATATGAACGAAGTCGAGTTCCATTCATAAATGTTTTGATTGTACTTCAAGCCGATAATAAAGTTCTTGAAATATCTCGCATGGTTTGCGTTTTATTTAAAAAAAAAGTTGTCAAGTCCTTATTGGAAAACCCTTTACGATTACATATCAGGTGCCTTGTAAGCTCCATCCTCCAAAAATTTGTATCCTCATTTGAAATATCTTCAATATCTCTGAACAAGCAATTCCTGAGTCCTGTGTTTAGCCACCAGAAAGCCAAAGTCATAAAAGGTCACCAAAGGATACAGCCATTTTCGATGGCCTTTGTTGAAATGAGCTCCTGAAACTTAATCAAAAGATTTACCATTTACTGTACACCATTTAACCGTTCCAAACATCGACATTATGTTGATTGAATTCACCTCACACTGACTGCCGGTAATAAAACTGACACAATAATTACAAACCTTTCCTCAATATCTCCAAATACAAGTACCATCAATCTCCATAACAAGAGATGGCGCCCCTCAGGCTGACTAGAGGTTTTGGCCACACAGTCAATATTCCATCGGAAACTGATATTTACCATAATAAGCAACCAAAAGCGGATTTATTGCCTCCAGCGTGGAGCAATTAAACTCACATCATCATTGTTATGATTGTTATTCCTTTCAAGAGAATTATGTTATGCAACGGTCTGCACGGACCAGCAATAAATGGTTCGGTTCTAAGCTCGCAAAAATCTTCCAATTGGCCCCTGTGGGATTCTTCTTCTTTAAAACAAAAAAGTACCGGTTTGTCTGGACACATCCACATATATACATGTGTACATCTGAACGTCGTTAGTGGGACGCGTGCTGGTTCTGTGCCAGATATATCGCAACGGGAGCTGGCACAACTTTGTCTGATATCCAGAATGGTAATGCGTGGCAATTATTATATGTAGTTGCTTTAATTGCTCCCTGGTGGCGTGGACTGGCCATAATGAGACAGATGCTCCACTAACTTATGACCTAACTATTCTCATTCCCTTACCCAACAGACTTAAGCTACCACTCGTTATCACACGCGAAATGTATGTTACATACGAAACCTATGTACGAGTATCTTCGCCACTAATGACGCACTAGAGCAGCACGCTACGCAAACATTTACTCGTATATGAGTTTCGCAAGTCAAATTCTAGGCAACTGTGAAGCGTCTTCGTCTTGGTTTTGGTC
This sequence comes from Volucella bombylans, assembly GCA_949129095.1. Taxonomy (NCBI): domain Eukaryota; kingdom Metazoa; phylum Arthropoda; class Insecta; order Diptera; family Syrphidae; genus Volucella; species Volucella bombylans. The sequence goes on from OX422144.1 coordinate 161,254,142, forward strand.
GCGGTCGTGGTCGCCGTCACAGTCGCCGTAGCCGTCGCTGTCGGTTCATGACCACAAGATAGATGATGACAAAAAGCCAAATCCAAAATGTGTGGTGATTATGTCGCCGGTGTAAAGGTTGTTAACGAGCCTTGTTCCAACATCATCGTCAATGACGGCGGCAGTGGCAGCGGCGACGACCGTGTCATTGACTATGTTCCTGCAACGCCAGAAGATCGTGCATTCGATGCCTATTCATATGCCGATGCAATGGTATAGGCGGGAATGTGATGCCCAGCGGTATATCCAATTTGGCTGATTAAGTTATTTGCAAAAATTCACAAGCCCAACTGTACGATAGTACATAGTAGGTCGGATAGAAGTGCGCCGATAACGATGGTGGAATTGTGTAGAGATGCAACGGCAACAACTGTACGACAACTACTCGCATGTGCGAGTACATAGGAATATGTACTCGTACATGCGATTGACTTGGCCCAACCAGGAAGACAACGCTGATGGCAATGCTGAGACTTTTGTCTTTATGATGATAATGTTGTCCAAGTCGAGCTGCTGAAGATGTAGCTGGATGTACTCGTAGTTGGAAGATGGCGCACAAATAATATCTCTCAATCCATTTGTCTGTCTGCCTGTCAACGTAGCTAGCAGAGTTGTTCCATTAGATATGGGGTGCAGCTTTGCCAGAGGATCCATCCAAGTACACGTACTCCTACAGTGTAGTTCAAAATTATGCGCATACATTAAATGTTCGTATGTTTTGTTTGTTTAAATCATTTTACTATTGTACTCGTAGATCGAACAAGAGAACTGTTTACGAATAACACGTGAACTCATTTGGATAGATGGGACTGATCATGACAAGGTCTAAATCATTTTCCACTCTTAGATACCGTTCAAAAAGATTTTCACTTACACATGTCTTTCCTTTGGATGACAATAAAACACTTGTGTTGACAAAATATTGTCATTGTTGTGTTGTTAACTATTACCTTACCGAAAAGTTAGCACGTTCTGGTTTGTACCTTTCCATAGAGTTTATTTGTATTCCAACCAAGATCCGGAGACTGGTGTATCTCCGCATCAAGGAAATCTGAATTGGAAGTCTGGTGTCATGTAAAAAGAAAGGAGCTACAGGGTTGACTTAGTCGTGGTAAATGAAAGCAGAAGCTCATGCGATGGAGAATGTGTTTCGCTGCAGTTGTAAATTATTAGGACGGCAATATGGTGTTTCCAATTTCAAAGACGCCAACTGAAGCAATGAATTCCCGTATATCTATTGAAATCGTTCTAGTTATTGTAACAGTTGTCAAGATTTTCAAATAGAACAGTGCAATTGAAATTTACAATCAGCGACGAATAGGTAGAGCTACTGAATATTGTCATAGCATAGCGTAATGGCATTTTTGAAGGGGATTCGGAGGAAGATCACAAATTTGCCGAAGTAGGTTATGTCCCGCTAATACTAAGATGACTAAATTTCCCAAAACTGTGCCTAAATCCCTTCATAAGCTATCTAATCTGCTTTCTAATAGTGAACACACTCCCACGTTGATGATATGCTGAGTCTGGCTGTAGGTTTTGAACAAGTAAACTGGCAACAGCACATCTGAGTGAACTACAGTTCTCACATTTGTTCAACTAAGTGGCCAAAAGGTGCCTTTATAATTCCAGCGAGAGTCTCCTTAGATTTTCGGGATAGGGCCTTACTACACAATTGCCTCCTTAGCCCAAAGAAACAGTGGCTGGCAAGAGTGATTCTTCGTTTTATTTCTGCTCAGGGGTTGTTGGCAGAATTTATAACAAAGTTAATTTCTGCCTCGAATGTATAGCTATCGATTGTGACGTTCTGTCCAATTCGTCGATGTTGTGTGCCCTTCTTGTTGACAGCATATACTTGGGTTTACCCTCATTTACCGCTAAACCTATTTTGACACCTTTCGTTTCAATACTAACGAACGCACAGGTGACAGCCCGCTGTCGATATCAGCAGCGTATGCTATTGTTCCTCCAGTATGCACTTCTGAGTTCCGCACAATTCCGCAATGCGCATCACCTTGCCTAAAACATTTTTCGATATCAAATGTCTCGGTAAAGTCCTTACCGACCTTGAGCGTTCTCAATCGTCATTCTGCACACACAGGGTGAGTGTGGCAGGGATGCCAAAAGTAACCAAGGGTCTATGTTATATGCTTAGGGAAATCAAGCACTTAAGATATTAGTCGAATCTGGTTCGAGACGCCACGAAGGACCAAGGATTAAGCGAAATATAGTTTCGTTCTAGTAATTCAGAAGGCTGAAAGGTGATGGTGTCTTAGAAAGAGGCTTTCAGTGGGTTGGGAATTAAGGGAATTAAGGGAATTATTCTCTATACATTCAACGTAAGTAGTGCATAAAGCACGGGGTTGCTACGCATTCAGGACGGCGCAACTTGCTACACAGTGAGCCAAACAATCGAGCTATTGTCAAAGTCTAGTGAGCTTGTTAAATATCTGAAGAAATGAGCCAGTCAATTGGCCGTATCGCTCGTAAGATTTGACATTTATTGTATGAGAGGTCCTAGGTGATTTCAATGCTGATTTCAAAGAAAGGAGAATGTCTTTGCCAAAGCATTCGGTGAGATAGCCTGTACGACACCACTTTCAACAGGGATTGTTATCGAATTCACTAGGGAGCGATATATCATTGTAGCAAGCACGCCGTTCTTACATCTCGGGATTCATAAGGGGACTTGACGGTTTCCTAATCAATCTAACCCCAACCAGATTGATATCATTATTATCAAGGCGTGCCTCCAGTATTCTGGATGTCCGATGGATCCGAGCGGCCAAAATTGACTCAGACTACTATCTTGTTTTGGGTAAAGTATGAATGCGCATATTCCTAATGGCAATAATAAAAGAAGGTACTCTAAGGAAGTTTGACGTAGGAAGATTTCAATCGGAAGGCCAGAGCCTATGCGGATGAAGTGTTCGTTAAAGTCGCTCGACAGCCTTCGGCGCCAAAATTTTTTCCTGAAAATTCGTGGCTAAGCTGCTGACAAACCTTTAGGGATGCCGTCTGTGATGTGTTAAGTTTCGCCCCGACCACACTGCAAAACCTGTGGTTTGACGCTGAGTGACGGTTGTCGCATACAGAGAAACAGAAAGTATCTGGTGGTAGATTCCCAGTTAGTCACATCGAGATCTAAGCCTGACGGTACTGACAGCCTTTGCTGCCATAAGGCTATCCATTGTCATATGATTTTTTAACAGGCCGTCTCCACAGGATATGAACGATGACCGGATTATAATCATGGCATGAACATGTCTAGTGGAGACACAGAAACCCATGCCCAAACTCACATCAGGACATGGATGTTCACTTTTATGTCAAAACATGAGACTGGATGAAAATCAGGGAATGCATTTGACATTTCTTGTATATGTAAGTTGTTTTCTGTTGAATGTAGTGGTAAATGTAATGACTAAAAATGAGGAAATAATTATTCCTGTTGTTGCATGTCATCGTATGAGCATCTGCTCACAAAATGAAATGTTTTGACATATTTTACCCAGCCAAGGCAGAACAAAATATGGCGGACTAGATGTCAGATGTTATGTCTGACATAATTCTGCCTCGTGGAGACGGGCTGTAAATATCGCACTTGTGAAACTAGCTCTATCTTTCAAAAGTATTTATTACTACTTGTCTATGCGAATGACATAGACGTTATCGTCAGAACACAGTGATCTGTTTGTGAGGCATTTGTAAATATTGTAGCAGAAGCGACGAAGATAAGTTTGTCGATAAGCGTGGCAACGACAATGTACAATACATGCTGTCATCGAGAAAGAATATACGAGGATGATAAGTCGGACAAAACGTCAAAAAACGTGCATAACTTCGAGGTATTGTAGTTATTGATTTTGTCGCCCTAGGCCGGCAGCTAAATTGCGGACAGTCAGTTAATACAAACAACGTCACCACCTTAGAAATCATTCCAGGAGTAACTGATGCCAATTGCTGTTTTTTAGGCTAAGAAGGGGCAATTGAGCAGTAGAGTCTTCTTTTGTTAAAAAAAGCGTTCTATAAAATAATGATCGTCCCGTTGCTCATCTATGGATGAAAGATAACAGAGAAGCGCTTCGAGGGACTACGAATATGTTTGCATCGATCTGGAGTGGAGGAGGTGGTTTAACCAATAACTTTACGCTCTCTATAGTGATATGGACTCAGCTCTGGCGACGTCCAATGCCTCGCAACTTACGGTCAGGTTGTCCACAACCACTTAATTTGTGGAATCTTCCCTCGGTTGGGGCTTACACAAATTGAATGCAATATTATTTGGAGGTTCCAAAGTCGATATGGAGAGCTAATGGACACCAGCGCTTTAACTCGAGAAGATAAATCTATCATCGCGAGAAACGCAACAGGAGAAGAGCCGTCTTTAGGTGGTGAGTGCAAGAAGAAACGGACTCCAAATAAAATTTCCATGTGGTATTGAAAGCATATAGCAAACAATATGGCATGTTGTTTGATCCCCAGGTCCATCCCGGACTCCAGCTGGAGCATGTAAATAGTTAATAGACTTCTCAATAAGCTTGGGCACTTTCTTCATAGGCCATGACTCATTACCCAACCATAACTGTTGATAGTAAGGTCATTTTCCGAGTGTCAACTGGCGGCCAAAAGAGGTCGATCACCAAACTTACTGCACGCTAACTGCCTTTAAATGTTGTTCCACAGGACGGCTAGTTTGACCAGGCTTCATTCATGTGTCACATTGTTTTTCATAACTAGGACAAGTGAAAAGAATTATCAATTATGGTTAATTTCATCTTCTACTTAAGTCGGTCAGGTGATGAGGGGGCTGCATAAAAGATAATTAATGTAATCGCGCTTCCCTCACACTCGGCTCAAAGTTAAAGTCACAAGTCATTGACACAGATTTATCTATTAAAATTCATTAATACCTAAAAAGGAAGGAAAAAAACAATTAAATGAACTTCCAGGCCCAAGTGTGTCGAGAAAAGTATCCGTAAACATATCCAACCGCAACAGTATCTCGTACATAATTGTTCTGTTCTCCTGTTTGCAGCACAGAGGTCCGTTGGGTCTTATCGCCAGCAAAGTGCTGACCTCTAGGTTCATTGCTTACATGTAACTTATAAAAGCCTATGGTCATTACTCGTATGAATATGAGGTTTTCCTCCTATCCACCGAGCTGTCCTCTTATGCAATCTTAACTCAAACCTCACACTCAACTCATACAACCATCAAGAAAATTGACCTACTCCTAGAACTACGGAGTATTCGTACATTTCTTATGGAGTAGATTCCTTTTGTTTTGTTTTGCTTCTTCTGAGAAAGTAATTGTGTCAAAAATGTCAACTGTATTACGACTAACTGGTTCCAATCTAGTTGGCCAGCTCTTTACTGATTCTACCTTGGAGGAGCCATAACAATTTCCATTTCATATGCGAGTAGCTTGCAGCAGAGAAAATAAATTTCTTCATAACCATCGACCGACCGACTGGGTTGAAGTGGAGATTCCCTTTGTTGTTGGCTCGGTGTGTAATCAATCAATGGCAGCACGATTTTCGTGGCTGCTAGCAGTTCCATTCGGAATTTTCCGCCTCGTTTTGTAGCAATACCATCTGCACACTGCCTATAGAGCAGCAGCACTACTCGTATGATGGTATGCGCATCTAGATAAACTCTGACTCGTGTTCCACTTTAGGGAAGAACTCAACTCAGCCAGCCGGAGTTCGGAGACCAGAGAGCTAGCACAAGACAGAAACCGTGTTTTACATTTAAACTCTGCTGTTGTGTTATTCAAATCGCGTCTCTGAAGAGTTCGTGATTACCGCGTGGATTGTTGTCAGCGATGCCTTCTGGAAGTGGCAAGATATTCCGTATTCCGGGTTCCAAATTCGGTGGAGTGGGACGTGATGAAGAATATTTGAATATGGAATCGGGATGGAAACATGAGGAAGGCAGATTCAGATGCAGGCATATTCAGAAACAGAAACAGAAACAGGGAACTGCGATGCTCTAGTTTATTATTGAATTGGTTGGGTCGCAGATTTTTATTGGGAACACACAGACAAAGTCGACATGAAGGCACCTATTACCAGGAGATTATCGTATTAACGTAACAAAATGAAGTTTCATTTGCATTAGGCATGGCTAAGTGCTTTCAGTCAGTAAATCGGTCGATTATTTGCCGGTATACAGCGAGACTTAGTGGGTGGAGTTGCCTTGGTGGATGGATGGAATTGGAGTGGTCTAGAATGAAGTAATTGATATAAATGATCGCTTAGAGCATGATCAGTGGATCTGGGCCATGGATTATGATAAGTTCCTACACTACACAGGCTAGATATTTGATTGCTCTGGGATGGTTGTTAATTTATGTTAAACTGAGAGCACACTTCCGCTCTGAATATTCGTTATTGAAAGAAAATTTCTGCGATTGGTCCTTATGGGGATTCGAAACTTGGAGTCCAAGTAAAATATAACAACACATTCAGTTAATAATTGATTAGTTGCGCTTGCACATGATGGATCATTAGGGAAAATTTCATCAATCACTCAATTTGCATATGAGAGCCATGCATCATATGCTGCACTGGAGTTTGAGCGTCTGTGGCTACAATAGACTGACCATCATTACACGGTACTCGTACTTCACCTGGTGGTAATTACATACTGTTGTTTCCTGCGCGTTTCATCATAAATCAATGTAAAGATAGTATTGTATCTCATGCGAGTGAAGTAATCTTTTTTCTCTGTTCTAACTCAGAAGCTGACGCTTGAAAAATGTTCCCTTTTGGGGATTTCGCAATTTTTTATGAATTCAAACACCGATGAGAGAATATATTTATTAGTGTTACGTTTAGAATGGACATGAACTGCAGATACAATGAATAATGCATTTTTGATGTTGATAAAAACTCTTACTCTGCAGATGATGCATCCTAAATCAATCCCGTAAACCATTTTGCATCTCAGACACGAAACGAACGCAGAAATCGTCGTTGTGTCAACTGGTGAATTGGTGTTGACGCACCCCTTAAGGGCCCTATAACTTATGTGGACACTTGCTATTGATAAAATACTTCTAGTTCCAGAAAGATGGCGCTTCATACAATACTGCCCATGAGACCATTGCCATTGACTTACTGAGGACTTGATTCAACGACAACATTATTTCGCGAAAATAACCGGTGAATTGACTACCAAGGTCGTGCGACTTGAGGCTACTGATCGCTTCTTGTGAGGCTTGTAAAACTTTGGTGTATGTTGATAAACCGCAAACTATTTAGGCCTTGAAAGCCAATATTATGAGCGTTATTGTTGAGATAGAGTCTTGGAAACTTGAACCCAAAGTATGCGCTTCGGCAAAAACGCCTAGTGCCTAGTTGGCGCTATAGTCCAGGGATGAACTTGGGCCTCGACTTACTGCTCTTCCCTTTTGCGTGATCTTGTCCCAATCGCCTGCAGTTGCGCACATAATGTTGATTAAGGTACCCGTCCACTTGAGCACGTTACCTAAGGCGAGGTCTTCTTTTACCTCGTTGTCCCTCCGGGTTCGATTCGAAGAAGCAGCGTTGGTTCTCATTCGCTCAACATGACGAAGTTATCTACCCCGATAGAGGAATAACCAAGGTTATTTTCATCCGCTTTTGTATGACTTTGCCTCCGCGCCTATAGTGGGATTAGGTTAGGTTAAACAGGAGTGTGATGGATATGGCATCACACAGACACCAAACACCTGTGGAACCAGTTGAATTTGTCTTCAAACGGCAAAAACTTAAACAATCTCCCTGGTGACACACCCAATTTTCTTGCAAAAGCCAAGAAGGCCTATGAAGTTCGTGCCGTCTATTTGCTCCAGGTTTTCGAAAAAGTATTTCCTTAAAAATTTTCTTCGACTACACGATATTGCCTCGCATTCACACAGTATATGTGTTATGTCCTCAGATCACCGCAGAATCTGCAGATATTTGTATCCGTCAGGAGTCCTACTATTGTTCTAAGCTTATCCCTGTTTAATTGTATTCACTTCCTAGATGTTTTGCCGTCAAAGAGCGACCAAAGAGCTTTGGATAACCTGTGTCCTTCAAGACTTAACCACCTGAGGTTGGCAGTCTTTGTAATTTTTTCCTCGATAGTGCCCCTCACTATGCAAAGGGGTGGTTTGATAGTGGCAAACTCACTACTGTCGAGTAACACTCCATTTCTTGCAAGCTCGTTCGCTTGTGCCAGTGTCCTGGCACCCACCACAGTCTTACCTGGTTCTGACTGCATAGTGCCTTAAACACTATACGACAGCCCCTGACTGTATCAGAGTTGACGTTGGTTTCTTCCATTGCCTTGAGTGCGCCTAGGCCATCGATGTAGATAGCGATATCTCTTTGGATAACGATCTCATCTGCATTAGCTTAGCCACCCTGAGGACAGCCAGAACCTCTGATTGGAATTCTGATTGCTTGCGTCCTGTAGTCTTATAGACACTCTTAGTTCTGGGTCTTCTGAGAAGATATCAGAACCTGTTCCTCCCCTGATTATTGGATTTTTTCCCAGTCCTCCCTCTCCGGATTAATTATATCGTCAGGGATATCGAAGTCGACCAGGGAAGGAGTTTTATCCGTTAGAATTGGATTAACTGACAATGGGATTAAGATGATGAGGATCTTATACAGTGTTTGTACTATTCTTCATAATGATTACAGATTTCTTGTCGTTGGTATTTAAAAAAAAGAAATTCAAAGGCTCTTAAGAAAATACCCTTAAAATAGTTAACTAAACTGGTAAATTTGTTAAAGACCTTGATTGTCTTCAAGCCGCCTAAATTATCTTCTGGATGTACACGACTATTATCTAAACTTTCGGTAGATAAATATGTTAGTAATAGTGCAGCAGATTGCATAACTTAACTCTAAAGGAACAAAACCATCGACAAGACTTACGGCTTTCCTTGGTCCGGTGCCTTAGATCTTTACATGCAAGAATCTGGAGCTTAAAGTGCTTTAAGCCTGTGTTGGCTTAACAGATTGAAGCCAAAACTCGAAGTGAGCATAACATTCGATGATGACAGTGAAACATATTTTTTCTGTATATTCCCAAGCCGGAAGAGATGGTATAAAAACGAATTTCTAGACGACCAGATCCCCATATTGTCAGATGGATAAAAGATAAAGATGGGAAATGGAGCTGGAATCGTTCAGCTGAATATAAGATGATGCCTTCCCCACTAGAGACATCCAGTCACAATATATCCAAGATGTCATAAATGTTGCTATCTCAATAAAATCCAAAATCGTAAAGAGCTGTCGTTAAGAATTTAAAGGTTTTTATCATATTTTGCATAATTTAAAATTCTTCTGAAGCCCAAGCTAGGCAATGAATGTGGAATGGATCTGCTAAAGACGCAAAATTGACCGGCCAACATACGAGTATCAGGCCTGAAGGAGGTAGAATAAAGCTAAGAATAAAGGCTCCTGTGAAATGCAGGGACAATTTTGAGTGCATTTATCGCTATACAATCAAGTGCCTGTCTTCCAAGCGGAGTGTCGAATTTCCTCACCTATAGCTCAGCCCAGCAGCGTTTAAGGCCCTAGTAAGCCCTTAGATCAGTTTCAAACCATGATAGTTTAAGAGTGCAGTTCCTTTACAAGGAATGGAAATACTGAATTTAGTGAGTCTCGTCTAGGTCTTTTAGACATAGAGGAAGCGAATTGTCCGATGATTAAATGTGATTAGAAGCCTGTCTCTGAACAGATTTATTAAAATCTAGACTTTAAAACTAATAACGTTTTCTTAAAGCTATAAATAAAACTAAAAATATGTGGCGAGAACAGGCAGGGGCAGTTTGTTGAAGTATTAGTCGAAGAGAAATTGAGTAGCATTCAGTTTTCATAGCATTCAAGGCATTGGTTCCAGATATCCATAATTTAGGAGGGTTGTCTGAAAAGTTTCCGCAACGTAAAGATAGCAGCACTTGTCAATAAAAGTTAGTGAATGCTAGTTGTGCATCATTTGACAGTTACTTACCGAAGTTTCTGTCATTTTGGACGAGCAGGTTTTGGTTCACAGTCGTTAGAGTGAGTCGATGTGAGTGTTTTTTGTGAAAATGGAAAAAATTGAGTATCGAGCTGCTATTAAATTCTCGTTTTTGAAAGGCAATACGCCTACGCAAATCAAAAATTAGTTGGACTCTGTGTATGGAGATTCTGCACCATCATTTACCACAGTGAAATTTTGGGCAGCTGAATTTAAACGTGGCCGTAAGAGGGACGTCCAAAACTGCAACCATTGCTAAAGTTCACCAAATGGTGTTAGACGGCCGCCGAATTAAAGTGAGCGAGATCGTAGAGGTTATGAAAATGTTCAAAGAACGTGTTTGTTACATATTAAATCAAGTTTTAGGCATGAGAAAGCTGTCCGCGTGTTGGATGCCGCGTTTGCTTACGTTAGGCCAAAAACGTGTTCGAATGAACATTTCCAACGCTCTGTTGGCGCAGTTTAGACGAAATAAATCCGAATTTTGGCGCCGATTAATTACTGTAGATGAAACTTGGATACACCATTATACGCCCGAAATAAAAATTCAGTCCAAACAGTGGACTGCAAAGGGCGAGCCGGCTCCAAAAAAAAAGCAAAAACTGTTTTTTGGGATAGTAAATGAACTATCTTAATCGATTATCTTCAAAAAGGAAAAAACCTTTACAGGAGCATACTACGCATCAGTACTTGCCAAGCTGAAGGCAGAAATTGCGGAAAAACGGCCAAATTTGCAGAAAAAGAAAATCCATTTTCACCAAACAACGCGCCATCTCACACCATGGCGAAAATCCATGAATTACGGTTTGAACTGCTTGACCATCCGCCTTATTCATCTAGCCCCAAGCGACTTCTTTTTGTTCCCTCATCTTAAACTGCGCTCGGAGGACAGAGATTTTTGTCAAATAAGGAGGCAACCACCCTCGTGAACAATTATTTTGCAGAGAATAACGCCAAGTACTATTTGGACGGGTTAGAGTGATGGGATCATGGCTGGGAGAAGTGTTTAGAGTTACAAGGAGACTATGTAGAAAAATAAAAAAAAATTTGGAGAAAAAATGTCTTGTATCATTGTTCGGTCGAAAGCTTTTCAGGCAGCCTTCGTATTTTACTATTATAAAATAAAATTAAAAAAATAACTTATAAACTATATGGTATACATTGAAGAATTCAAGGTAGGAAGGTAGCTAGAAATATCCATAATTTTGTTTGCTAAGAACTGAGTAGCAAAAGGATTACAGACCTGAATTCCCATTTTAAGGAAGATAAGCTGAATTAAAGAAGAGGTATCAATGTTCCCAACTGAGATCGAAGAGAACATCGACAACTTTTTCGCATATAAAGGAGCTGTTTTACCCATCGTGTCTAGTAAGCATATGGGACCGTATGACGAGGGCTTATTCCCTTTACGCAGCAGCACAAGACGTTGCTTTTTCCATTTGTCTGGAAAAACCTCTTCTATTAAACACTTGTTATACATTTCCACGAATGCTTCTGTACTTATTTTGCCGGCTTGCTTAAGGACCTTATTTGGTATGCCGTCCAATCCAGGTGATTTATTATTGCTAAATCGTTTGCATACGTCCAGAAGTTCCGCTTACGTAACTGGTGGGATCTAACCTACTTCCTGCAGTGGTTCTATATGTTCGGTTGATGCTTGCGGTGGAAATAATTACGACACTATATTTTGCATCAGCAAAGGGCATGAGAGTGCCTTAGAGCCCTTTAGTTTTGCAATGACCGTCCTGTAGGCGGTACCCCAGGTATTAATATCTTATTCCTCGCAGAGTTCTTTAAAGCTGTTGTTTTTGCTTCTCCGAATGGCTAACTTAAGGTACCTACGCCTGTCTTTAAATCCTGGTGGGAGGGCTTACCTCTGGATCGCTGGCATAGTCTTCCCAGCTCTATGGCACTTGCTACGTAGCTCTGCTATCTCTTGGTTCCACCAGTATACTAGAGGCCGGCGGTTTGTTGACGCTTTCCGTACCATAGATGCGTCGCAAGCCCTAGATACTGTTTTAGTAACTTATCTTGTTTGCTGCTCCTGGGTTTAATGTGGATTCTCCAAAAATCATGAAAAGGTGTTTTCGTTCAGTATGCTTGTTTCCCATTCGTTGTGCTTTCTTTGGGAGGCACTTCTGGGTTGCTCTCCTTGCTTGCACTTCAAATAGGATGGCCTGGTGGTGCTAGACATGTTGGTCCAACAGTTCACCTAAGGTCTGTTCTTTTATCGGCATTCAGCTTTAATATTAATTTGCACATAGCGATTGGTATATTATGCTATCCTTTTCCGCTAGAATAGGTAGAGTGGTTCCAATTTTGGCGGCCCTACAGTGCATCTTATAGTGGAATTACAAATTGGCGTCCAGTGTTTGGCTGGAAAGGAAGAAAATACAAAAAGACTAGTATCGTAGGGCAGATCTACCTTATCCTAATTTATGTTTGACAGATCGATTACAGACCAAAAATTCTAGGATCTAGGTGCTCTCATCATAATTATTTTGTCCACTGCCACGATTGTATTCTCCAACCGTACATTTTGGCAGGATACCAACAATATCAACTGATTTGAATGACTTTCGAGGCTGAATTTTATAGCAATTCAAGGAAGTAAAGTTACAGCAAATAACAGCCCTTTATGAGCTCTTTAGCTTGACCAGTGTTTGCCTCATCCTACAAAACATTTAGTACCGACTCGTAAGAGCATGTCAGGCAACTCTAACCAAGTTTTACAACTGAAGGTTTTACCAATAAAAAAAAATTTAACAAGAAAGCACTTGAAAGAAAGATATTTTCCAACTTTATGACTAGTTCACAAAGAAAATACTAAAGTTATCGCATCAGTGAAAGCAAAAAAAAGAATTAAACTTCATGGCTTATGAACTCATCTTCATTATCGTTACCGTATCTAGCTAAAAGACCATAATTATTTGGAAGTTATAGTCTTTTACGTAAAGCTCATCATCGTTAATTTTTGCTCAGATTGCGACATTCCAAATTCGTCATCTATTATTTATTACCACATTCAAGTATCCATCTCAAGATTTGTTGCCCTAAAAAGTATCTAAGGTTCTACTCGTATAAATGTTTTTTTTTTTTCGTTCTATTCTTGCTCATTGCAAACTATGTCTCATAAATCACATTTTCTTTCATTCGCCAATTACCGGATTTGAGATTTGCCATTCATGGCGAGCGAAAGAAATCAACAAAAACAAAAAAAGCTAATTTCTGCTACTCGTAGTGCCTAACTGTTTAATAGAAGAAAGCAAAAAGGGACTGTAGCTTATCCGCACCATGATTTAGGACAGTGAAACGATGCAGCCAAATGAAAAGATTCGCATATAAGTACAATACTTCACCATCATCGCTTGGCTGCCTAGATAGGTCTTTGTCTCTCTCTCCTCCTTTAGATAAATTTAATTGGGCCAAAAGATTCACAGTCAAGATTCGGAGAGTGTGTTCCATATCAAATGAATGAATCCGTCATAAACTGAGCGAGTCTAACGACTATGAAGACTACGACTATGAGTATGGCTATGACATTGCCTTTTACTATTGACACATTGTTGTAGGCACACTCTGGGTGAAATGATCAGAGCATGCATATGGGGAGCAATGTGCCAATGGAGAAGAGAACCAGATCTGAAGAAGATGGCTAATCTCAAGAACTAGATCAGTTCAGAGAATATATGATGCCATTAGCGTTTAGATTTCAATGCTCTGCGATGTCTCTGGCAGTCTGCTCGCGCACTGGATATGTACTCATAATTTGTGGTCAGAATGTCTGAAAATTGGGACAAATACGCTGAAACTTGGCGAACAAATTTTCACTTTTAATAATTCTTTCCTTCCCTAACTTTCCTATTTGCCAGTTTGTGTTGTTTTTTTCTTCTAATTTGCTGTGCATTAGGTTCTCAATTGACAAACAGACAACATTTGCATGACTTTTTGTTTGGTGTGGAGATTATAGGCTCGACAAGTGGGTCGAAAGCCTGCAGGTGGACTGGGATGGAGATGTAATGCTTGAACTACTGTGATAACCATGGTAAACTCATTCGCATAAGATGCATGCGCACTGGGCAAAAGACAATGTGCAAGAGTGTGCAAATGTAAGAAGTTCACAAAGCGAAAAACTAGAATATAATCTGTGAAAGATGGATTTGGGTCAGTCGCAGTTCGTAACTCAACTCTTTTGTTTCCCAGTTCGTCACTCAACTCTTTTGTCTTTCTAAATATGAATAATTTAATGCGTTATATTGTAACAAATAGATTAAAGTGGATTAATTGTTTTCCATGCTGTGCTTTATTTTAATTTCTTCTGATTAGATCCACACGCTCAAAATGAGGTTCTATGAATTGCAGACTTTGGCGGTAAGTTTAGTTTTTAATCGGGGATAATCTCAATGACCCGCTTTCAATCGAAGACTGAGTAAAAGTTAATACTTGCTTGAATATTCAATGTTCGAAGTGCTCTTCCCTATTTTTTGGAAATGATCTGATTGACGAAGTGAATTAAATATTCGATGTGCTTTCGTTGGAATTAAAAATTGTAATTTTTCCTTTCACCATGATGATGCACTACATAATGGCTTTTGCAAAATACTAATTAACGGATCTGCATGCATGATTCTTAGAATTGAATCGCTTTAAAGAATAATTGAACGGAGAAAGGGTAATATTTGACAGAATTGAGAAAAGAAATTAAATCGGCTATTACGAAGGTATGCCAGTAGACCACATTTACTGTGTAGCTGTAGAGGTTGATCGGATATTTAAATTTATTTGGGTTAATCAGGTCTTCAACCCATACCATGTTGATATGTATTACGTCTTCATTCTTCAATAACTTGAATCCAGATGTCATTCATCGTTTAGAAATTTAGTCTGTGTTGTTAGGCGTTTGCTGATGAAAGCATGATGTCATTTCATTAAAATAAACACTTGACCATTCTGGGAATACGATAAGATAGCTATCAATTTGACAGTAGCCAGTATCATAACTTTGAATGCACCAAATTGTGATTATACAGGCTACTCTGATGAACTACTCGCACTTAGTTTGCCCTTATTACAGCTACAGAGGCCTTCATGTGACCCAGACCTAACTTCGGACAGTTTTTTAGTACATATACAGAACAGAGTGCCTTAACCCTTGTGCCTACAGTCAAAAAATTATTCATAAACATACACCCAACATACCCGGGTGTCCCATACATTTTTGTATGTACACGGGCATCGAAAGGAGTTGGTTGTGTTTTTGCTAATTGTGTCTTAGAATTGTTTGAAGTATTTTCTCTTGTTACAACATTTGTTACGGCATTTGGATGCAAGGACCCTTTTATTTTTCACGCAACATTTAGTTTTTTTATTTATTTATATGCAGGGTGTCCCAAAAATCAACGTCAAGCCGGAAACGGGTGATTTTTATCTGAAAATCATTAATCACGCAACTTGAACTGACTGTACTGACAAAAAAATGTACTATGCCATTTTGGCAAGTAACTTTAAAAGATGGCGTATTTAGTCTGGATTTCAAAATGGTATGACACTTGCTAGGTTAACGCTTAATTGAGGACAGAAAAAATATTTTGTTAAAGAAACCCGATTCATAGTTAATTATTTTTAGTAAGTTAAAATGAGTACCAAGTGTGAGCGAGATAGACAGTGACGCCGTAATTGAGACGGATGAGTGAAACAGAAAAAGATTCCACCCTTGTGAAGTACTGACGCATAGGCACATCGTGCCATACTACCGTACTTCATTGGACTTCATTGGATTGCGACTTTAATTTGCTATCTGACCGTTTCTGTCGAACCTGAATTTCTTCTGGACTAGTGTTGATCGTTGATCCCGTGATTGTGCATTGCGAATGCCATCATGCCATCTCGATACACTGCTCAGGAATATGCTAACATGGATCTCATTTATGGGGAATGCAGGTGTAATGTTAGTGCTGTAGACAGACTTTATCATGAGAGATACCCAAATGCTCAACGTCATCCGGATCACCGAGTGTTTGTAAATGTGCACCGGTCCCTCTCAGAGGATCGCTTTCCAAATCTAATGGTTAGTGAGGGAAATCCCGTCATGCCCTACGAGGACGAAGTCTTACAAGCAGTCGCACAAGACCCTAGTATTTGAGTACGTGAGATTGAAGAAAAACCAGCTCCATCCGTACCATGTACAGCGAGTCCAAAGTCTGTTACCCCGAGATTATCCAGAAAGAGTGCAGAGGTTCAGTGATGATCCTAGATTCTTCGCAAAAATTCTATGGTCGGACGAATCAATTTTTAAAATGGACGGTTACATGAACCTCCACAATTTGCACTAGTGGCACGTGGAAAATCCACATTTGATACGAGATGATAGATCACAGTACCGTTTTAAAGTAAACATGTGGACGGACATTTTGAATGGTAGAATTATTGGCCAATTCGAGTTGCCGCAGAATTTGAATGCGGAGGTTTATTTAGATTTTTTGGAGAACCACTTACCAAATTTATTGGAAGAAGTGCCACTTAATATTTATGCATGCATGTGGCATCAACAAGATGGCTGCCCAGCGCATTATGCTCGCATAGTACGAGAGTTCCTCGATCGGGAATACTCTAACAGTAAAAGAAAAATTTTATTCTAAGCCGATAGAAAATTTAAACGAGCTGCACAAAAAAATTGCAGAAGCCGTTGGAGACATCAAATCCAGAAGATATGCCCGTCTTATTACTAGATCATTTGTAAGAAGATGTAGAGCTTGCCTTGCGGCTGAAGACAAAAAAAGTTTAAACATTTGTTGTAAGATACAGGATCGGTAGATGGCGTTTAGTCGCGCAACAAACAACAGTTGTATAAAGCGATCCTGAGAGTATACACCAAGAGAACATAGTGTTCTGTGCGCTCTGTGATGGGGAAATAACTAAATGAAATGACAAGGGTGGAATCTCTATCTGTTTCACTCACACTAGCCGAAATGGCGTGTTCATCCGTCTCAATCACGGCGTCACTGTCTATCTCGCTCACAGTTGGTACTCATTTTAACTTACTAAAAAGAATTAACTATGAATCGGGTTTGTTTAACAAAATATTTTTGTTGTCCTCAATTAAGCGTTAGTCTAGCAAGTGTCATACCAATTTGGAATCCAGACTAAATACGCCATCTTTTAAAGTTACTTGCCAAAATGGCATAGTACATTTTTTTGTCAGTACAGTCAGTTCAAGTTGCGTGATTAATGATTTTCAGATACATGGATGGACAAGAACGGAATAATTTAGTTAAAACCGATATAGTTATGTTTCAATTTTGGACCGTAGTTTACAGAAGAGTTACTCAGGGTTACGCGACAAAAAAAAATCTAAGAAAAGTAAAGATTTGCGGTCACAGCACTTGAAAGATCGTCACAGGGTGTCAGATTTCTCAATGTTTTTGAGTGTCAAAAGTACACGACTTAGATTTATTTTTATAATTTTGTGATAACCGACACCACTTGACCTATCACCCGTTTCCGGCTTGACGTTGATTTTTGGGACACCCTGTATTTATATGTTTATTAATTTTTTATTTATTTACAGATTTTTAAAGTAACTATTAATAAAAATAAAATAAAATTATATTATGGCTGATGGTCAATGGTTACTTAGCTTTGAAGACAGAGAACAGTACATAAGCCAAAGATTGGCGGAACTTTTGGAAGCTGATAGTGAAAATGACCAAGATACTTATGGACATTCATTGGCAGACGAAGAGGGCGATGGTGAATACAATAATGTGAATGTGGAAGATTCAGATACAGAGGGATTGTAGTTACCAGAATATGATCCTGTTAGTGAGACTGATTCGGACGAAGAATTGGAAGTAGCTCCAATTGAATCTTCTGAAAATAAATATGTTATACCATCTTGATCCCGGAATAACCACCGTGTGGAGCTCCAATTGTTCCGATTTGAGTTCATTTGCGTACAAAACGGATTTAATGGTGCGCGAACGTTGGAAATGTTGGAAAAGTGTTTCGGCAACGATTCTCTAAAGAAAACGGTAGTTTACCAGTGGCACGAACGGTTCAAATGTGGTCGTGAGTCAATCGAAGATGATGAATGCAGCGGCAGAACATCAACATCGAAAACCGACGAAAACATTGATGGAGTTAAAGAAATGTTGGCCAATAACCGCAAACCATCATCAGTGAGATAGCGGAAGACTTACACATTGCCTATGGATCCGTCCAAGACATTTTGGTTAATGATTTGGGTTTCCGTCGTGTAGCAGCAAAATTGGTGCCAAAAGACCTCAATTTCATGCAGAAAAGAGACCGTGTTGACGTCGCAAAATAGATGATTTGCGAGGCTGAATCCGATCCCACATTCATCAAAAGGATCATTACTGGTGACGAGAAGTGGGTTTATGAGTACGAGACGCAATCCAGGCATCAGGCAAGTGAATGGCGTTCACCAAATGAGCCGAGACCAAAAAAACCACATCGTTTTCAGTCAAAAAAGAAGGCAATGCTCACGGTATTCATGGATTACAACAGTGTAGTGCATCATGAATTTTTGCCAGGAGGCCAGACAGTAAACAAAGAGTATTATTTGGACATTATTAGACGTTTGCGTGAAGCAATTCGCCGAAACAGACCAGAATTATGGGTAGAAAACTCGTGGATTTTGCACCATGATAACGCACCGTCGCACAGCGCCATCATTATTCGTAATTTTTTGACGAAAAATGCAACAAATGCCATCTAAGAGCCACCGAATTCACCTGATTTGGCTCCCTGTGACTTCTTTCTGTTCAATCGAGTTAAAAAACCGCTACGGGGAACGCGTTTCAGCAGCCGAGGGGAAGTAATGGAAAAATCGCAGGAAGCACTGATGGACATACCGAAAACTAAATATAAAAAATGTTTCGAGGATTGGATCAAGCGCTGGCATAAGTGTGTTGCAGTCGATGTGGACTACATTGAAGGGGACAATATAAATTTAGATGAATAAACTTGCATTTTTAATTTTCTGAATAAATTCTGAGAACTTTTCGAAGGTGGTGTAGCTAGAGATGGTACAATTTGGTCAGACCAGCTACCAAAAGATCGAACACTGGACCACCACTCAGAATAAAAGATCTTAGCATTATACAAACATGCAAAATGTTGTTGTCAGCTGAAAAGTGTGATACAATTATTCGAGAAACCAATAGAAAATCAAACCCGGTGTTACGAACATGAACATGAAGAAAACCCAGCAAGAGCACTTCGTATATGGAAACCTATTACTGCAACTGAATTTGACGCTTATCTGGGCATACTTTGATAATTTGATCTGGGCATACTTGGGCAATTTGATAATGGAAATACGCGCCAGCAACGTAAACAAACTGAGAAAGCAGCAGCCATATCTCACATTTTCCTAATGTTGAATAGAAACATCCAAGATGACTATAAAGCAGGAGCCAACGTCACTGTTGATGAACAACTTTATCCTTATCGTGGTGGCACCGTATTTACTCAATATATACCTTCAAAACCGGCCAAGTATGGAATTAAGGATTGGTGGGTATGTGGCGCTATTACTTCTTATTCAGTCAAAGGACAAATCTGTACTGCACCGTCTGGAGAAAGAGAAAAAAAATTAAGGTGAACGTGTGGTCAAAGATTTGTGTTGCAATCTGTTCCGTGGAAGTGCTCGAAACATCGTCTGTGACAACTTTTTTACAAGCTATAATTTGGCTTCTACTTTAATGTTAGACTACAATTTGTCAATATTGAGCACTGTAAATAAAAGACGTACATTTGTACCAGCCGAATTTTGTAATCCAAAAGGAAGTAGAATCATCAATCTTTGGATTTAGCAGCAGCATTAAGTATGTGTTCATATGTTCCAAAAAAGAACAAATCGGTTGTGGTTCTTTCCACTTCCCATTATGTATCGAAATTGAAGGCCCGAAAAGAAAGCCTAAAATGATACTCGATTACAACAGAAGCAAAGGAAGTGTTGACAATATGTACGAATGTCTTAGTGAATATACAACGAAGAGAAGAACGAAGAGATGGCCTTTGGATTTTTTTCATAACATTGTGGATGTGGCTGCATTTGCAGCATTCGTGATCTACTCGTACATTGGTAGAAGGTTGTTCCTACAACAATTGAGTGAACAATTAGCCATGGCAGAAATCCGGAATCGTTCACAAAATGCACAAATCATGTGAAATTTTCCATCACGTAATGGAATTGAAGATAAGATAAGTGTTATGCCGACAAGCCACAGACAATTGACGCTTTAAAGGACAATATTCGTGAAGCCATTGGTGAAATACAGCTGCACACAATCGATAATGTGCTTAAAAATTGGACCGATCGTGTAGGCTACTGCATGGCCAGCCGAGGCAGCCATTTGAATGAAATTATTTTCCATTATTAACCGGAAGGATACAATTAATTATCTGTCAAATCAGACATGAGCTAAGTGTTACCAATCACGAAATAAGCACTAGTTGAAAAAACAAACGTTAGATGGCGGACCCTTTATGTTCTATATTCCAACCCATCGCACCTCTTATGGTTCTAACGAATCAATATCCCGCATGCTCCATAAGGACAACTCAAACCTCTCCCTTTTTGATTTTAACCTGAGCACTTCTCATCTTACTTGATGTTGATCTCTTCCACCATTCGTTTACCATTCTCACCAAATTCAAAATACCAAATTCAAATTCAGATTGGATCTCAATTAATAAATATTTTCGGTCTACTTGGTTGCTCATCTCTATCGGCATAGAGGTGTGCTTATACTACAAGCTAGGAGCTGCTAGGGTACTCGTAAGATATTTCGAAGATTAATGCAACACAACAGCTACGTCTGATCACCATGCAAAGGATTACAAAAGTCTGACTTGCTACCACAAAGATAGCACATTTGTATCCGCAAAAAAGAGACTCTACTGTCAAACGGTTTTCCTCGAAATTATCATAAGTAAAAATATTAACTTCGCATTTCAACATGCGACCTAATTCACACATAACAGTGCCTAACGTGATGGGAACACCATTTCCCTAAAACTGAATTCCAAGGAACTAGATCACACAGCCCAAATGACACAACGCACTCAACCGTTGTTTATCATTATCCGTGAGATAAATTAAATCGGAGGTGTCCACGTCTCGGAGATTTACGCTCGTGACAATGCGTTGCGCATTTAAAATGAAGTAGTACCCTCCGTCTCACAGTGAATGTATTTTTTGTTAAGTAGAATGTGGAATTTTGAGTTTGGAATTTGGAATTTGGCTCCCCAATTGGGAAACTAGAGCGCAACACTACTTGAGGCGCAAAAATTCGCTGTACTCTTATGATTCTCCGCAACGTCATCTTCATTCAGAAACTTGTCAAAGTACGCCTTCAAGAAGTGAGGTGGCTCCATTTTTAATAACCGCTTAACGTTGTAATTAAAACTGTCGGCGTCGTTATCATCACGGTTGTCGTGCTTTTATTATTATTCAACCAACCAAGCTACTATTGTTGAACAATGAAAACGTAAGACACTTGCTCGTCCAACAACTCTGTGCAATTTTTTTTTTGCTTTATGAGTTCAGCGGTGTCTTTATAAAATAAGTGATTACGAGTAAGTGGGAAGTGGAAAACCCAGTTTTGGTCCCCCAATTCAGAGTAATAATCCATGCAGAATGGAGTCGGGTTCTGCCTCACTTTAACCCTTACGCGTATGATTGAAACATTAGAAAGTCAAGAGACCGCAGCGGCACGAATTAAATGAATTAAATGATTACCACTTAGACTGGTACTCATACGACTACTAACAGCGGTTCCAGTCACTTAAGAGCCATTTATTCAGCCTTCCATCCGCGATTTCGGGACCAAGTAGCTACTTCTATTTAATTTGAGAGTGCAATTTTGATTTGTAAACGCGCGATCATCATCGATTTGCAATGGGATTTCCTTTCTTCGGTTTCTTGTTGATGTTGAGAGAGAGGATGGTGAAGCAGCTAAGTGGAATCGACGCCTCATTGGCGGCTTGAAATTACAAGTGAACGAAGTGGAGCAGTTAAGATGGTTTTTTCAATAACAAAGAAGTGATCACTTCGCTTTACGGAATTGGATACTAGGAGGTAATTTTACGGATTTGAAAGATCATTTTAAAGCATCTCAACGAAAGCTAAATTATAGGTCATATCCAGGTGATTGGGTAAGTGGAAATACAATAGCTTGTTGTTTTATCGATATTTACTGAAGATTACCAGATGCTTGTAGGTTGAAAGACTCTTCTTTTGATGGTGGCATGTGTGTATATGCAGGTTTAACGTCAATTATGATGTCGAGGAGCCTTTGAGTTTCGCAATTATTTCAGAATAAGACAGAAGGTGGAGGAAGCTGCTCAAATCCTAAAAATAACTTCTCTCGATGATGTTGTGTCTTGCGGGGTAAATCTTCTTTTATTGTGAAAATTGAAAGAGGTGAATGCTCTGGTCGAGCTTTAACAGCGAAAAACTGCACTTCGAACGCATTCCGTGTCTACAAATGCTGAAGTTCATCCAATACTGCGCTTCAACGTATTGAATGTGCTCTAGACAGTCTCGCTTGATTATCTTGATAGTTTTAATGTCTACGCTCATGCATATGCAGATGCATACTACCTTGATCCCGGAATAAACACCGTGTGGCGGTCCCATTTTCCAATTTGAGTTCTGTTTTGTTAAGTTGGTAAATCTGTTGTTGGCATTACCTCTAAATCTTAGCGTCATAGCTTGACATTTGCAAAAGTTACGTAGCCAAGAGAACATCTATCTCTGTGTGTATTGGCGACTTTTTACAATTTTAGAAATGGATGCAACAACGAACTTGTATTAAATTTTGCGTAAACAACGGATTTAATGGTGCGCGAACGTTAGAAATATTGGAAAAGTGTTGCGGCAACGATTCTCTAAAGAAAACGGTCGTTTGTGCCACTGGTGCGGTTCAAAAGTGGTCGTGAGTCAATCGAAGGATGGAGTATAAGAAATGTTGGTCAATAACCGCAAATTAACCATCAGAGAGATAGCGGAGGACTTGAACATTGCCTATGGATCCGTCCAAGACATTTTGGTTAATGATTTGAGTTTCCGTCATGTAGCAGCAAAGTTGGTCCCAAAAGACCTCAATTTCATGCAAAAAACAGACCGTGTTGACGTCGCAAAAGAGATGATTTGCGAGGCTGAATCCGATCCCACATTCATCAAAAGGATCATTACTGGAGACGAGACGTGGGTTTATGAGTACGACACGCAATCCAGACATCAGACAAGTGATGTCGTTTTCAGTCAAAAAAGAAGGCAATGCTCACGGTTTTCATGGATTACAACAGTGTAGGGCATCATGGCCAGACAGTAAACAACGAGTATTATTTGGGGGTTATGAGACGTTTGCGTGAATCAATTCGCCGAAAGACACTAGAATTGTGGGCAGAAAACTCGTGGATTTTGCACCATGATAACGCACCGTCGCACAGTGCCATCATTATTCGTAATTTTTCGACGAAAAATGCAACAAATACCATCCAACAGCCACCGAATTCACCTGATTTGGCTCCCTAAGACTTCTTTCTGTTCAATCGAGTTAAAAAAACCAATTCGGGGAGTCTAGAGGAAGTAATGGAAAAATCGCAGGAAGCACTGAAGGACATACCGAAAACCGAATATAAAAAATGTTTCGAGGATTGGATCAAGCGCTGGCATAAGTGTGTTGCAGTCGATGGGGATTACTTTGAAGGGGACACTATAGATTTAGATGAATAAACTTGTATTTTTAATTTTCTGAATACATTCAGGGAACTTTTTGACCAAGGTGGTATAGTGGAGATGTGATCATTCCAATTAAGAGCGTTGTTAATCCATACATCAAGGTTTTTAACTTTGTCAACGAACTCGATTTTTTCATTTCGGAGAAATACCATATGTTAGGAAGATTACAGCCATTCATGGTGCTTCGGCTTATAACAAGGCATTTCGGTTTAACTGGCTGCAACGTCAATGAGGCCTAGTTTACAACTCAGGTAAAGTTGTACATCATCTGCATACACATGATGTATACAACAAAGGAACCAGTATGGATCTTTGAGGAACGCCCGCTGAGGTTGCAATAGAGTCCGATATTTCGTTATTAACAGCCACAGCTTGTTTTCTTCCACCAAGGTGTGTTTTGATGATCTTGGTAGCAGATGAGAAACCGAAAAACCTCTTGAGTTTGGAAAGAAGCTTCATTCCATCGTATCAAAGGCCTTGAAAAAGTCAAATAGTGTCACAAAAGTTATTCGGTCTTTATTCATCGCCGCTCGCATATCATCTGTTACTTTTCATAAAGCAGACGTACAGCTATGATGAGGTCTGAAGACGGATTTTTTTATAATGAGCGTGCGCTCAAAGGGTTTGTCTAGCCTTAAGGTGATTGTTCACAACGCGGGCAAAGGAAATTTAGGGAGGAAGAAAAGAGAGGTACCGATGTACATTGTTTTTAAATGTTTGCAAGTTATAACGACCAGGAAATACAGAGATCGATAGGGCATTCCATAAGCGAGTTGTACGGCTTAGAAACGAATCACGATATTTTAGAGTACGCCCGAAAATGGGCTTGAGGGTATACTGATGAGCATTCATAGGGAAACGGGTGTTACGGTTGAAAGTTTGAATGGGCGGAATGCTACTGGCGATTTCAGTGGAGCATTGGTGGTGGAAATAGCGATAAAACAAAGTGACACAGGAGACATTACGACGGTGTTCGAGGCCAGATCAGAGGAGGTAAACTCTTTCTTACATCGCTTGAGGAAACCTAGACATTTCGCAGCACTTTTGGCGACATCAAATATGTGGTCATTCCAACGTAAATTGTCATTCACACACATTCCGAGAATGGAAAGTTTTTCGGTTTCGACGATGCAAGTATTATTCATGGACAATTGCTGGGTGTTTAAATTTTGCTTTAACGACAGCAGACAGCATTGTGTTTTGGAAGCATTAAATTCCACTCGGATATCGGAATTTTATGAGCTTAGCATACGTTGCCGTTCTCGTTCTACAGCCGAAGAACAGGGCCGTGAGTCCGGGAACGAATATGAAAAGCAGAGAGTACTGCCATCAGTAAAGGAATATATTGGATTAGAAGTAACAGACAAGAGATCATTAAAGAAAATTAAAAAGAGTGTCGGAGACAGAACAGAGCCCTGGGGCACACCAGCATTTATTTTGTGAATATTAGACTTGAAATCGTCCAAGACAACTTGAATTGAACGTTCTAATCCCTTGAAGAAGAGAGTCGTCGATCCCAAATGCACGCATTTTCGACAAAAGAGCCTGATGCCAAACTCTGTCAAATGCCTTAGATATATCAAGTGCAACTATCTTGCTTTCGCCAGATTGATGTACGCTTTGGTTCCACTTTTCGGTGAGACATGCCATCAAATCACCAGTGGACCTGTTGCTATGAAAACCGTACTGCCGGTCATTGAGAAGTTTTCGTGTTTCAAGATATTTCATGAGTTGACGATTTATCAGCGTTTCCATGACCTTGGAAAGAAGGGACGTAAGTGCAATGGGTCTGTAGGAGGAGGGAGAAGATGATTCGCATTTTTCAGGGACGGGCTTGACAAATGCTGTTTTCCTTCTGATCGGGAAGAGTCCTAAAGAGTAGGATTTTTGAAAAAGCTTACGCAGTGGTTTTGCCAGCGTGGAAGAACACCTCTTCAGAAAAAGGGGAGATATACCACCTGGACCAGCGGATTTATGTATGTTGAGATCTTTAAGTACTCTTGCTACTACACGAGTGCGATAGTAGATTCATTGAAGATTCGACGCACTCAAGTGTAGGCGGAGACAAAGCACAATCTGGGAGTGTTGAGCTGGCCGCAAAGTATGCAGCAAACAGATTGGCCTTATCCAAAGAGCTGAAAGCTGGAATGTCATTGTAAATAAGCGTTGGGATGGAGGAAGAGGCGGAATTTCTAACGTTTTTGATAAACGACCAAAAATTGTTACTGCCTTTGGGACATTGCAGTATTTTTTGCCTCAGTTTTTGGTCGTATTGGAATTTCACACGCTTAACCCTGACGGCCCCGTTACAGCTCGAGTCGTACCATGCCTTTTCTTTTGGTTTGATACTCTTCATCCGATGAGGAATAAAGGATCTCATTCCAAAAAGAATGGTGTCTGTAATCATATCAACAGCGGAGTCCACGTCGTTGTCGAGGAAGCATAACGACCAGTTAAAATTCCTAAAGAAGCTGTTAAGACCGCTCCAATTGGCTTTCTCGTATTGCCATACGGTTCGTTTAGGAATTTTTCCTCTAACGGAGTGGTCGGTGTACGAGAAATTAGCTGATATGACACAATGGTCCGACGAGCCTAGAGGGGAGAGCACATCAACGGTCTACTTATCAGGGTGAAAAATTAAAACCAAGTCCAGGGTATTGGCGGTATGACTATCAACGTCTGGTGTTCGCGTGGGCTCATTAACAAGCTGCTCCACAGCGAAGATCTCAACACACCGTCCTTCGGGTGTTGTCTATCCAGAATGTCGAAGCCACCCAGAATTATGTATATTGAAGTCGCCGGTAATAACGATTTCAGTATGAGGATATAGGGACACAATTCTTTGAATGGAGTCAGGCAGCGCATCAAACTCGTTAAAAGTCGAATTGCTGTCCAGTTTGGGGCTTCTGTAAATAAAGCAGTAGTGGATAATTTGCTTACGGAGATGGTATTTTAACCACATGAAGTTGAATTCCGGATTGGAACATGGATCACATTGTGGTGGAGTTTGGTAAGCTACGTCACTACGCACGTAAATGGCGAGACCGCGGTGAGAGAAGAATAATGGCACTAGTTCGTAGCCAGTTAGCTTCAGATCAGAATGATCTGAGAGGTGTAGGCGGGGATCTAGCTGTGTTTCACTAAGGTCCAAAATAGCTGGTTTGTATTTACGTACACAGAAAAGTGATTACTTTTTAGCTACGTCTACCCTGAATTCCGTAGTCATAATCACAGACAAACACAGAAAGTACAAACACCGACGATACTAAGATTGATTTGAATAAAGTAATTTATTGCGCTGGATAAAGACTGACATCAGGGTCTATAACACAACGTGACAAGTCGACAAGTTTGCACTTGTCAGAATAATAAATTTCCCTCGACTTGTCCACATTGTTTGAAAAGTGATCAATGAGTTAAGATGGCAACAATTTCTGAAGACAAAAACATTGCTATTCTAACAAAAATTAGAGAAGAAAAAGATATTCGTTTCGGTGCATTTAGTGAAGTCTTAGCAAAAGAAGATAAATGTTGTATATGGAAGGAAGTATTCTCTTTGGCTAAAGTCTAAATGCTATTCCCCCAAACAAGAATTGGATCGTATTTAAGAGATGTTTTTGGGAAAAGCTTTAAAAAAAGCAATTGAAAGTGCATATTTTACGAGTATTAATATTTCTGATATTTTTGATTTTAAATTGGTTCGCAAAACAATTTTCTAGGCAAAAGTAGTCAACTCGAAAGAAAACCGGTTCTGCGGGTGGTCTGCGAGGCTGCATATTAACTTCTTGCGATAAAATTGTGCTCGACATCGTTGGACGCAAATCCGAAGAGGTTGTTGGACTAAGTGTACCAAAGTCTTTGGCTTTTACTAATGGTTTGTATTAATGTATAATGTTTGTATATTATGGTACAGCTAAAGTTTCCTACTTTGTAGATTCAGCGAGTACTCCCACATTTGTTACGGGAAATATTGTTACTAAAAAATGCTCTTCAATCATGCATGAAAAAGAGTACAGTTTTGTGCATTTTTTTTAAGTGATACTAAACATTATAATTTTAGCAGAAAGAAAAACATCAAAGGAAGAAGAATCTCATTTCATTTAAAAAAAAGGAAACTGGTGATTGAAAATCTTGAGATTTCCAAATATAAAGGAAAATTGTAGATTGCTCTTTTGGAGAAAAAGCTTGGATATCCTCCTTCAACTTTTACTAAATGTTTAGAAGAGAGCGTAAGCATTCGTAACGAAAAGAGCTCTGAATTTACTGACAGCGAAAATGAAAGTGTTTTGGAATTAAATGAATTTTAAGATGTGGTACATAAGATATACATTTATTATTTAACTTTTATGTTTTATTTTAAATAAATTGAATTTATGAGTTTAAAATGTTCTTAAAACTGTTCTTGGTTAAACATGTTAACAATTTGCTGCTGATTCAACTTAGCTTCTCTGGTAGGCGTTGAAAATAAGTTTACATTTGGTATTGTTCGGCACCTGTATCATTTATATGAATGTTATCATTGTTGTGACGAGAGAAATTACACAATAGGTCTGTTTGTTAACTTGAAATATCGTACAAATTTGTACAAATTCGTAAAACATTTTACAAATTCCTGTTAGTTTACTCCAAAAAGTTGCAACAAACAGAACCGACGAGAGAGATAAACATTTTCCCTCCATTGTAATAGTTGCAATTTTCTACCTCATAAATCTCTGTGGGTAAGCTGTGTAACAACTGTCAAACCACTATTCTGCGAAAGAATTTATTATACTAACAACAACCAAATTCACTAATTGACTTTTGACGTTTTATACACAAATGTGGTTTACTGCGTTTCTTTACTTTCTTGCAAGTTTCTCTCTCTCTGAGCGAATTTTCTGCCATCTTTGAATTTTGACAGCCATTACCCATTTCACCACAAAAAGTAACCAAACAGACCTAATATCACGCAGCATTTGAATATGTTTGGAGAATATACCGTAATTTACACATAGGTTATTTAAACAGGGAAATTTTTTCTTAAGTACTACAAATGCGCATTCTATAAAATGGCGTGTGCGTTTGTGAGCCCTGTTGTATCGAATGATTGATATTTCATTTGAACCTGCTACTAATGGCGGCATTAACCATGTTTTAAGTGGATATGGACTATCCCCAAGAAAAACAGCATTATCAAAAGGCCTCCATACTGCTTCCATTCTGTGATATTAGGTGCTATTTCGCAGCACTCTCGCTTCATGAACACTGCCTAGCCAGTTTGCACCTAAGTAGTAAAATTGTCGGTCCACAAACTGCCATACAATTCAATGAGTATCTAACATGACGATCAACAAACGCTACTTCATTAGAAGGAAGTGCATCAAATTGCACCACAAACTTCCGGCATTACACCTTTTTCATAGAATACCTGTATAACAGTTTGTACATTTTCGGGCCAACATACTTGTTAGCTGAATTCTACTTCAATTAATGCCTGTGGTATGGTATTGTGCACCAGAACCAAACCCATGTAGAGCAATTAAACGTTTTTGATAAACTTTGGATTGCACTGTAGTTTACCACTAAGATATTGTGATATGATATTGTGCCGTTAATTTTGATACGCGAAACTTACAATAAACATATGATCATCAATTTCAAAATTAATTCTTTGCTTATAGACTTTTAATCTGTACCTTAAGGGTATACAAACCCCTTGAGCACGCGCTGATAATAAAAAAAAAAAATTATAATCACTTTCATAATCACTGTCAAAATCGGATTCAAAAAAGTAAATTTCTTGCAAGTTTTCATATTTTCATAATTTAACTTAGATAAAGTACACTAATCACTTTACGACAATATTCAAACCGCCTGTCCAAAAGCAGTAGTAGTTTGACTAGTGGTTCTTGACACTTGTCGCGTTCTGTTACAGAACAAGGCAAATTAAACAATTACCCACTTGTCACATGTCATTGTGGCACCTGTCACAGTATTAACGACAAGTCCGGTTTGTGTTACAGAATTTTTTTGAGTAATCAGATTTTACTTGTCCTACAAGTACTTGTCACGTGGTGGTGTACTATCGTTTTTATAACCTTTCTCAAGAAGGGAAGTATGGCAATGTGTCTATATTCAGCCGGAGAGTTGGGAGACGATTTTTTTTCAGAATGGGAAGAATTTTCGCAATTTTCCACGCGCTTGGAAATGTTGAAGTCATTATCCTTCTACCGCGAGCATCGAACTTGCCGAGTTGTAGGGTCACTGAATCTCGTGAAGGAATTCTCCAGATGAATCCTGAAACCAAAGGATGCTCCCCCCTGAATATCAACCTGGCCGAGGGCCCAGCATCTCCAAAAATAGCTCAGTCGCGAACGGAGTATCCGGATACCTGGCGACCTCCGGATTAGCTAGCCTTATCTGTATACGCCGGATCTCTGTACAGATGGACACCCCTTTCTTCGCTACTCGTGGGATCATATTATGGACAAAACCTCTAAAACAAAATTCGAGGCCGGTACTCCTTTAATACCGGGAGGTAGAACGGTGACTGCACCGACTACTGGCAAGGCTCCTGCATTGTTGAGAGGATGTAAAACTGTGGCAGGCCATGGTGCACCATCCTCTAAAGGCAAACGCAACGAGCCTAAAAAGAAAGATTCAGGGAGTGTGAAGACTGTGGCAAGCCATGGTCCTATCACTTCCTCCACCCCTAGGAGCAGCAAGTTTGTGACAGGCCACGGAATTGTTGCTGCTATCAAAACTCCTCCCCCCAAAGAGGAATCTGGAGCTCAGCCGCACAGGCAAACTCCATCTCTAAGGCGCTCTACCTAAGACGCCGAAATGCTTCACGCATTATCAAATCCTTCGGATCCATTCCCAAAATTTTAAAAGACTCCTCCAAGCGCCAGAGATCGTACCGGTTTAGAAGAGGCCCAAAACTCATAGTTCCAAAACCCCTGGCCATCCAACACCACATCTCTGAGGTCTTTCAATGAAGTCCTAAAGGACGCATCGGAACTATACCGACGGGTCCATTACACCTGAACGGTGGCAGCTGGTCAAGCTGAAGCTTTCCAGCAACTTCTTGGCCAACATGCGGGAAAACCCCGGACCACCTCCTATCACAAGCGACACTGGCTGGCACCAAGGCCATGTTAAGCTCAAGCAAGTATTCTCATCAAGCTCAGTAACCCGACTCTTCCGACTCATGACAGGAAAGTCGCGAAACTGGATAAACTAAGGGGCTCTTATAGATGCGTGTTAATCGTGATCAATAAGGAATCCCTTAACCCTCTGGCGCAGACGAAAGGCATGATTCGGTTCGGATTCGAGTTCATACACTTAAGGGTATACAACAAGGATGAGCTGGATGCTGATAAGCAACCTCTTCCTCCTTTAACACCAGATAACACAACCTTGGATCTCGGAGCGTCGACGACTTCAATCTATCCGAGGTGACTATTAAGCCGTCGGTCTCCTCTTCTGACACCCTGTCGGAAATGGAAACCGATGTCTACGCAAAGAGATCAGAGGTAGAAGATGAGATTTTGTGCACATCTTCAGAATCGGAGGACCTCAACAACACCGGGGTGGAGGCTACTCCGGAACTACCGGAAAACTAAAACGCTATCCTCTGAACTATCAAGTCCCCCACGTGACACCAATGAGCTTGACATGAAAGTTAAGGAATTTACTCTGGCTCTCAATCAGGCTATGGACGCTTCCTGCCCTCTTATTCAACCAAGAGGAAAGAAAACGCCACATTGGTGGACATCAGCACTCAGAAACTCTTGTAGAAAACTTTTCAACGTAGCAAATAACACAAGAAAAGTGACTGACTGGGACTCATACAAAGATTCCCTCAAATTATACAAAAAAGAACTGAAAAAGGCAAAGCGACAATCCTGGAGGTCATTCTGTGACAAAATCACAGAAACGTCTGAGGCATTGCGGCTAAGAAAAATCCTCTCTACAAATCCTATGATGCCTAGCTTTTTGAAAAAAAACCGATGGCTCTTGGACAACCTCACGTGATGAATCACTCAACCTGCTTCTGGACAGCCACTTTCCGTGTAGCTCCCAACACGCGGCCAGTAGCAGCCCAAACAGGGCTACTGCAACCGGGACCAAAATTCATGGTCTGATTACGAGAGGCAAACTGCTCTGGGCGCTGCATAGCTTCAAACCATACAAGTCTTCTGGTCCGGACGGTATAATACCTGCCGAGCTACAGAGGTCCTCAGATATTATTCTGCTTGTGTTAGAAAATATTATGAGGAGCTATGTAGAACTTATCCACATTCCACTGTTATGGAGAGAATTCAATGTAGTATTCATTCCCAAAGCTGGAAAATGTTCTCATGTTGTCCCAAAGGACTTCAGACCTATAAGTCTATCATCTTTCCTTCTGAAAACTCTAGAACGACTGATTGATATCCATATTCGAGCTAAAGTTGATCCAAGACTGTGGGTGGGTGGCCGCGGCTCAAGTGGTAGTGTAGTGACTTCCCATTTGGACGGTTCGGGGTTCAATACCAGCTGTGACCGAAAGACATTTTTTCAGACAACTGAAATCTCGTGAGGTGAATAGTTGCCTAAATACAACACCAAGTCAATTTACACTAATAATTTAGTCTCCCCATTAAATGTTGGATGCCACCCATGGAGAGAAATAACCACTGAGCCCAGATATCTTTCTCTCTCTCTCTCTCTCTCTATCCAATTTTCCGAAAAACTTAACACGTGCTCCGGCTTTGTTAGAGTAGTCATACCCTCTTGAGTGTTAAGTTCTTAAAAAAAAGAAAAAAAAAAGACAAGACTTCTGCCTACGGCTCAACATGCCTACTGTAAAGTAAAGTCAGTGGAAACGGCTTTGCACTCTCTGACTAGCCACACCGAACGATCCCTACAATATAAAGAGTACACAATGGTTGCTTTCCTAGACATTGAGGGAGCCTTTAACAACGTCAACACATCCGTAATCACGACTGCGCTGTCAACTCTGCAGGTAGATGACTCACTTGATCGGTCTTATGCTAAAAAGCAGGATAATCATCTCCAAACTGGGTCAGACTTCTGCTAAAAGATGTATCAGCATCTTCGTCTCAGGGAAGTATCTTAATACCATTAATGAACTCCTTCAAGTACATCTCAATAGATTAACCCGCTGGGCAGATCGATGTGGATTGGGAATAAACCCCCATAAAACTGATCTTGTCCTCTTTTCTAGGAAATATAAAATTACAATCATAGATCCTCCTTCAATAAACGGTACCAGTTTGGTTTTCTCCGATACAGCAAAATATCTGGGTCTCATTTTTGACAGGAAATTAGACTGGAAACCTAACATTCAAGAAAGTGTCAATAAAGCTACAATAGCTTTATTCTCTTGCAAAAAAGCCATTGGGAACAAATGGGGCCTTCAACCTCGCATAACCCACTAGCCATACATCTCGGTCATAAGACCGATATTTACTTACAGGGTGGTTGTCTGGTGGACGGCCTTGGAAAATGCAGTCAACCCCAATAAACTAAGCAGAGTCCAAAGAACAGCATGTCTATGCACAAGCGGAGCCTTGCGGTCTATCCCCTCTGCGGCATTCTGTTTCACTTGAAACCCCTCGACATTTTTAGCAGGCAAGTAGCTATCATGGAGGACAAGTCAATCCATCTCTACACAGATGGATCTAAAACCGATAGCGGAGTTGGTAGCTGTGTTTTCTCAGATAAGCTAAATCTAAGCCTTTCTTTCCGTCTTCCAAATCACTGTAGCGTGTTCCAGGCGGAAATATTGGCGATTAAAGAAGCTCTGTTCTGGCTGAAGAAAAACGTGATATCTGCAAAGGATATTCGCATATTTTCGGATAGTCAGGCCGCCATCAAATCCCTGGACTCGGTCTCATTATATTCTAAAACCGGCCTTGAATGCCGATCATCTCTCATGGAGATGGCAGAGCAGTTCAACATTCACATTTGTTGGGTGCCGGGCCATAGCGACATTCCAGGGAACTGCAGAGTCGATGAACTCGCCAAAATTGGAACCACTCTACCCATTCTACCGGACAAGGGTAGTATAGGTATACCAATCGCTACGTGCAAACTAGCATTAAAGCTGGATGCCGATAAAAGAACAGACCTTAGTGGACTGTTGGGCAAACGTGTCTAGCGACCAAACACATCTGGCCAAAGCTGGATCTGAATCGCTCTAAGTGTCTGATTCTCCTAAATAGGAAACATCTCAGCGCCATAATAGGTGTCATCACTGGACACTGCCTCATAGGCAAGCACGCAAGAAGGCTTGGCGCTTTTACAAATGATTTCTGTAGAACCTGCATGCACGAGGAAGAGGAGGAAACAATCCTCCAACTACTCTGTACATGCCCAGCTCTCTCCCAGATAGAGCTTTCTTCTACAGCGACCTAAACGACCTATAAAACATAGACGTTAACAGTCTCCTACGCTTTATTATTAGCTCAAACTAGTTCCATTAGTAAGAGGATCATAGATCCGCGTGGCATCACAATGGGCCAATGGGCCCATGAATTCCATCGATACCAACAGCCATAGACCTTAACGACATCAGCTGGTTCAATACAGTTTCATGTAAAGTGGGTCAGTACTCGTGCTGGATGTCGTTTGCACTTTTTCGAATTCTCTATTGTCCTGATTGGGATCGATGTTATTTATTTCAGCATTCTTTTTTCGACCACCACCAAGCTCACGTAAATTATGCCAAAGAGTTTTTGAAGGTAACTTGTGGTCAAAGTGTCTATCATAAAACACTCTTTTGGCTTGTTTAATATTTAATCTTGGAATTCCTTAGTTGGCGGAAACTGTTATGAAATTCTGGGAGTTTAAATCTTATGCACTTCTTATTGGCTGTATCACGTTTGTTTTTTAAATCAATAATTTCGCATGTAAACCATGAATTCTTAGGATATGTTATAGCTTTAGGTCTGAGCGGCACGTGGGCATTGCATAGTTGCAATAAGATGTGTTGAAGCATTTCAACCTGAGTATCTGTCTAAATTTCATGATAAATTGGATGCCAATTAATGCTTTGAATATCCCTCTCCAGAACACAAGTATTTAGATTTCTGAAGTATCTGTATGTGTATTGTGAAAGTAATTCACTAGAAGGAAAATCAAAAGTTGCAAAGATTCGGTCATGTTTCGAGAAAATATTGTGACAGTCATTGGAGAGGAATAAATCTAAAAGTGTACTGGCTTGAGTAAAATGCGTCGGGACAGTCAAGTTTATAATATCCAAGCCGAGAGTTTCCATAGACTGAGCAAATGTCTCAGAGTTCGCATAATTCAATACATTACAATTCAATTCACCACATACTATAGTTTTCCAATAGTTTGGGGAATAGTTTTCCAGTAAATTGAATATGGGACTTAAATCAACATAGCTGTATGGTCTATAAACG
Source organism: Volucella bombylans (assembly GCA_949129095.1). Lineage (NCBI taxonomy): Eukaryota > Metazoa > Arthropoda > Insecta > Diptera > Syrphidae > Volucella > Volucella bombylans. Next base: position 161,289,377 of record OX422144.1, read on the forward strand.
ACACCAAGAAGACACTTTTTCCGTTTACAAACAACTTCGACAATGGACTACCAGGCGGTGAGTTTATTAAAGGTTTAGTGACTAAACTGTTACGAACGTAAATTACGACGCCCCTACCAATTGCATTGTGCCTATCACCACGAAAAATTTTAGTTTCGTCCATCACTTCAGTTTTAAACCATGTTTCAGATACGAATACTACGCGTAAATCAACATTAGAGCCAACAAACAGACCTCGAAACTCATAAATTTTTTCAAAAAGACGTTGCGAGTTGTTTATGTTGTTTATCATTACGCGCAAGTTATCGTTCATGCCATCACCTTGAAAGGAGTTATCGATATTTCCAGTCAGACATTAAAGGTATTATTCCTTATCGAAAAATAATAAAAGAGAAATGAAAATGCGAACAGAGCGGCTGGCATACAGTGAATACTAAGTATACAAAAATACACACATGACCGTAGTTAAATATTGTAAAATAATAGGTAGGCAAAATTGCTTGAAAAATAAATAAACTCTTTAGAACCGCAGCTTACGTAGTCGACGACTGGTACTACAGTAGAAATGGGTTTTAGGTTAATCCTCTCAAACCACCTCAAAACTGTGGTTGTTTCCTTCATAAGAGGCCCGGGTCAACTCCGGACAGATTCAATAAGGCTTATTGCAAGCGTATTCCTAAAACCAACAATTTCGCTTAAAACTGAAGATAAAAACTAAAAGGTGGGAGCGGTTAAAGAAAATTAGCATGTGAGGCGGAGGTGGAAATAGGAATGGAATGGAAAATGAGGTGGTAGTCGAAGAGAGGCAGAATATCATTAATTTCACGAATCATTCTAGACATTGGCTCCAGGTGTTCGTAATTCGTTCTGGGAAGATTTGACCGGAAAAGTGGCACAGTTCTAATATTGCGTGGGTTGGTGTTAAAAGAAGTAAGTTGAAGTAAAGATGGATAATCGATATTGCCAACTAAGATCTGATGAATAAAGATAATATCGGCAACTTTCCGACGCATAGACATTGGCTGTAAATTTATAAGCTTCAGCCGATCAGTGTGTGGTTGTAAGTTTTCGCTTTCATCCAAGAAAAGCAAATCGTAAAAACCTGCACTGAACAGCTTCCATCCGGAGGATGTGAGTTCGGTAGTAGGGTGACACTCAATAAGTGGCCTAACAAAGGTTATGTAAATGGATTTGGTAACATACGACCCAGCGCTTAATGAAGCCAAAGGCATAGTTGGCTCTTTTACCATGATAACAATGTGAGAACAGAAATTGAGTTCCTTGTCACAGATAACACCCAAATCACGCAACTCATTCGCTAAGAGAATAGACAGATTAAAAATTAGATAGCATCGAGGTGAAGTAGGGTTGCGCTTACGGGTATAATTTATAGTTTGACACTTATCGACGTTAAGCTTAAGGAAATTCTTCTGACACCAAGTACAAAACCTGTCCAGATCTTCTTGCAGTGCTAGATTAGATTAGTTTGTAGTGGGAGGTGGTATAAGGAATCCCAGATTGTGAGATCCTCCATTTAAAGCTCATCCACGATGCCGCAATTCGTTAGGAAAGCGGCTACGTCTTTCGGTGAGCTGGCAGCTATATCCGCCGCTTCAAGGTAGTATTTACCTAGGTAACGTTGACGTGTTAAACCATTCCAGTCACACAGTATGTGTTCTGCTGGTTCCACGTCCTCGTGGTACAGTCTGCATATATTGTCTTGTGCTATGCCCATGGTCATCAAGTGTTTTTTCACACGGCACTGTCCTGTTAGAAAACCTGTCGTCACTCGAATCTGACTTCTACTTAGTTGTAGTAGTTGATTTATTTTCTAGTGGCAAAAGTTTGGCATAAAGTTGTTGGCTTGTCTGTTTCCTGCGGTTTCTCTCCAGAAACGAAGGTTCTTTTCCTCTAGCCAGGTTTAATACTTAATTGATAGCTCACAGAATGGTCTTGGCATCATGAATTGAGATGCGGATCCTTTCCTGCCTAGTTCGTCTGCTTTTTCGTTGCCTTCATGTCTGCTGTGTCCTGGCACCCAAATCAGATGAACTTTATTTGTGGTGGCCAGTAATTGTATGAGTTGAAGGCAGTCCCAGACCAGTTTTGGTTTTATTGTATTTAAAACGCGTAAATTGCAAGTAGGGCTGCTCTGCTGTCGGAGGGACTATAAATGTTTTTCCTTGTTATATGTCCGTTTAGATTCTCTCGGATTTCAGACCGAAATACGGAGCTGCGATGTGTTAGTACGAGGACCATATACTCCGGCTCCTACTTCTTAATTTGTTTTGAACCCGTCTGTGCACCATACATGTGAGTCCTTGGCAAATTTTGGTTTTTCCTGTTACCAGTTAAGACGATTTGGAAAAGTAACCTTAAAGTTGTGCCGAAAGTTATATCGTGGTAGACATTTGCCTATTAAGTGTATTCCAAGTAGTTCGTTTTTTTTTGAATTCATGAAGGCATGAACTAGTTTGGAATTGGATTCATCTTCTGTGATGAGCATGGAGGCACTTACCATTGCTTCTTTCATCAGTTCTAGATGAAGTGGTGGGATGTTTAGAATAACTTCAAGCGCACCTGTTGGTGTGATTTTCATTGCATCAGTTGGGCAGTCACAGGCTAGTGAGTTTGGCTAGTGTTGACCACTGCGTTGCTTTATGCCACCAAACGGCGGCTGCATACGTGACGATAGGTCTTGTTATTGCCGTGTACATCAGTAGTGTTATTTTGGTATTAAGTCCCGAATTTTTCCCATTTAGACTTTTACGGGTCCATAATAAGGTCCTGGCCTTGTCAATAGTCTTAGAAAGATGAGTGTTCCACGTAAGGTTTTCATCCAATGTGATTCCTAGATATTTGACTTCCTTTGAGAACTCTATTTTTTCACCAAAGAGAGTGGAATTTCTGATCCTTCTCGCCGTCTTCTCTTAGTGAATATAACAATGGTGCTTTTCTTGGGATTGGCTTTGAGGCCAACTTTTATGCACCATTCAGCAAAAAGGCCCTCTAGAGGCTATCTGAGATTGTGTCCTCGAATTTACCTCTGATTAGGATAGCAATCTCGTTTGCATATCTTTGGACATTAACTACAATGGACCATAGTAGGGGTGATAGTACTCCTCCCTGAGGACATCCATTAGTAGCTATCACACTGAGTTTATTGCTGCCTGGAGGTCTTTGTTGTTTTATCCTTTAGCATACATTTTATCCATTTACATGTGGTATCGTCAACTCCCGTGTTTTGAATGCCTCTGTATATCTGAGAGAATTCTGAGACTGTCTGAGGAAGATGATATATATCAAACGATTGTCATATCATCTGCGTAAATAGATATGTTATATGTATGTTTATCATGCAATCAACATCATTAATGTCAGAATAAATAATAAGGGACCAAGGTGGCTGCCTTGAGGGACACCAGAGGAGGCTTTAATTGGGTCAGAAATCATGGACTTAAATGGAATATAGTAATGCCGTTCATTTAAATATAATAGAACCCACATTATAAACTTTATTTGGAAAGCAAGAGCCTTTAATTTTGGTCGTCAACTTGATATCCAGATTCTAGTTTACATAAAGTGCTTGAGACGGATTCCGTAGTTAGGTTGATGGTTGTAGGTCTATCTTTAAAAAATTCGTGCTGGATTCGGGAAACAATTTACAATGGAAAAGGATTATGTCATCAATAATGCTCTCAAGAAGCTTAGGGATGCAGCACAGCTTAGCAATTGGTCGATAGTTGGATAGTCAAATTCTTGAGCCGAGAATTACCTAGGCGAAGTCGATTTCGTTGCAGTTTAAGGATGAATTTTGCAGAAGCTTCGATAAGGTCCTTTCTATACTCTGTACCGCTTATTTGATGGAACAAAATTTCATGTTGACGTCTAATTCTGTTTTAACTGGACTTCAAAGATAGTCTGACATGGTTTCAAATGGGCATTCTGGCTCTCCCCTAGATTCACTGGCGTATCTGACTGACTTAAAGACACCATCAAAGCCATCTTTCATTAAAAAACAATTGGCACACTCCTCTTTACACATACAATCAGGCAGGTTTTATTCACTAACCACTCAATCGCTGATAAACTTTCTCCTCAATGCTCTGAGGCGTACTATACACCTGAATTTCTATTAGGTTTTTAGGTTTTTCGTGAGCACAACAAGATTGACTAAATAACTCCTTCCAGACATCTCTAAAAAAGCCATTGACATTTTTGCTTTCTCTTGAGACCGAACACTGCCAGCTGCATGCTCTACAACGGTCGTTTAAATCGCTGAGCTGATCAGGGAATCCACATCTATATTCAAAATAATAAACCCAAATTTTTACAATTAATAATCTTAGTTCTCTAGTCACTGCAAGGCTTTAGTGCCCTATTCACAACTCGATCCATTTGATATTGTCCAAAATATCATCCGCCTAAGACACAAACAATCAGACAGGTTAGCTGCATCAACAAATGCATTAAAGAACCTCAATCCGAAGTGATTTGTGATCTGACGGCGGGCTGGTCAGAACAGGTTCCATTAAATTACAACACCTTAAGTAGGCTTAGCTACTTCTTCAACTCCCGTTCCACCTACAATGACCGCAAAATGAAAATCCCACACTGCAATGCGAACATAAGTGAGTACATCATGAGTAAGTAGAGAGTACGACTATGAATAAGTCGACTCTGATTTATCTGTAGTTCATCTGCGTTTTGAAAGATGCACTCACTCATGCACGGGTATGAGCTACTAGTATGCACCTATTCTCGATCCCCATCCCCATTCCCATCCCATGAATAAATCTCTATCTAAACTGCGTGACATAATTGATGATCGGTTTCCTGATGTCATATTTTCCTATTAAATTGGATTTCAAAAAGACACAAGGGCGTGACATCTCCGATATCCATGACCGGTTGCCTTAAGATCAAATGGAATTCGAGTATGTATCTGTACATCTCACGCACTCTTGAACCATCGTCAACCGCAGCCAGACAGGTTATAAGTGGTGCCTCTGGGAAGATGAAACCATATCAGTAGGCCAAGCTAGAGAGAGATTTGCATATGAATTAGATATACCGGGCGATGAAAAATCGTGGACCACATCGCATTATCAAGTCCCGTTTGGAGGCATTTTTGGGTAATAAAAATGCGTACAAGAAGAACATTCTGTCCAACAATCTGCATCGTGCTGCACCAGTCCGCTCATCAAAACAAAATGGAAGAGCAAAACAATAAGGAAACAAACTCGTTATTTTTTTACGCAAACGCATTAGAATCGGCGTAACGTGTTCTTTTTATTTTCTTCGATGTTTTCACTCTGTTCATCTTCATCATTGCCTTAACATCGTCGTCATCGTTGTCGTCGTCGTCTAAGAACATAGAACCAGAACCGGTACCACGCGATGTGTAAAGTGTGTATCAAGTCCGCTCTGACAACACTCCGAGTGCCACTTTAATTTGTTAACTTGTTTCTCTCTCTCAAGTTGTATTCTCCTTAGCTTAGACCATGGTAAATGCAATGGTGAAGAAGGCGACTCTTGCTTCAAGGCGCTAATCAGAAACGTTAAATTGAATCATTTCGTGTCCGTTGAACTTGGGCGGCTTTCCAATTCGCCCGCCTTGCTGAAATGCTGACAAATAATGCGAAACATAGAGCAGAGACGTAACCGAGCGGAAGGCAACAAATTTTCAGCCAACCGTCAACTGAGCGTGACTTGAATTTACCAACTCTGAATTGCGAGGGGGAGGCTATGGCAAAAAAAAGTGCAAAATATTCACGAAAAAAAGTGGAATCCCCAGGAAGTCGTAAAAAAATTAAGAACAATACAATGGCACACACAGAACAAGTTGACATCAGTGTTCAATGTTCTGTGTTCAGTGTGCAGTGTTCAGTGTTCAGTGTTCACTGTTCACTGTTTAGTGTTGGGCTTGCTCCACAGTTGACTTCTTATTGCGTTGCCGCGGCTGGTTAATCCTCAGCGGGGCACTTCCTAATATGACAATTGTAGGCATGTTCCATGGTAGTCTTGACGGTAGTTTCCGTGGCAATCTTAGTCTCTCGTCAGCCATGCCACACAATTATTTCGAATCACTGTCGTCTCTCCTCTGCAATCATCATCGCGCGTCCGTTCGGCCAACCGGAGTGACATGACAATGACTTTCGTGTACTTGATCATTCCCAGAGGATCGCCCTCCAGCCACCAACAGTCAGCAGCCACGAGTTGCCAGGCATAACCAAACCAACCCATTGTATGGACAATTCTTACAGCGCATTTAGGCGGAGTAACAACCTCGCGCTGATGGATGTGCGAATGCTTTTGTCATGTTTTCTTTTCTCTTTTTATGGATTCCCTTTTGCGGTGTAATTCCTTATGTAATCGCTTTGTGCACAAGGTCTTTCGCATTTGCCCAGATCATTTTTTCTTTTTGTCTTTTTCATTCGCTGCTGCCGCTGCTGATTCTCGCTTAAATCGGTTGGATGCTTGAGACGTTAGCAGCAGTGGCTCTTTAGGGAGTTCCAAGTAGGATCGTCGATCGCTGCAGATTATGGGCTTCGGACAGCGGACAGCAGACTGCAGACTTCAGACCACGAACTATGGGGTCTCATCAACAAGCCAGATAAGTGCTGACCAAAGTGAATAATCGCTATTGAAAACGCATACTTGTTGTATCTTCAAGATACGAGCTTGACACGGAAGATAACTCAAGCGGTTTTTATGATTTATTTTTGCTAAATGATAATTGTTTACTTGGCTACGTTATTGCGTGCACTTTGGAGAAGGACAGTGATTTCCCGAGAGCTCAGCGAAGAGAACGAAACATTGGTTGCACTTGGTACCGCTGCTCCTGCTAATCATGAACTTGTATTTGCAGCCATTGGTATTCCAGGCATGGCACAATGAGTGTCGAGATGAAGAAGTTATTTAGAGCACTCAACACTGTGGGGAAAGTGTATCAATAGCACTGGATTATGTGTTAAATATCGACGGTAATAATGACATTTAAGGATACCGTTCGAACTGGTTTAGACCGGATCAAATTATTGATACTTTTACAAATTACATCAATCGAGCGCACGATGATAGATGTCAGTGCAATTGAGTATGGAGTATGGAGCAAAGCAAATAATCCACTAATGACGGTAGCATACTTAGTTAAATTTCTGACATTTGCATGCCACATGCAATAGTTTTGTGCAGCAGCCTTAACTGATTTTCATTCCCAAAGTCTCTTCTTTTACAATACTTTTCGACTAATCTGTCGTATATTCTATAGGAGAAGAATTTAGGGCTTTTAATGCTGTCCAAAATCTGAAAAGAACATTAGTGATCAACCTTTGGAAGTGTCACTGCTATTAGAATGAGTAAGTCTCAACGGTGACGTCTATAGTCAAGAAAGCGCATACCGAGTAATCTATTCAGCTTATGCTTGGGTCAATATGAGGGTATGACTACTCTTAAAATGCCGGAGCAGGTGTTGAGTTTTTCGGAAAATTGGAGATAGAGAAAGATGTTCGGGCTGGGTGGCTTTTTCGCTCCATGGGTGGCATTCAACAACGCACAACCGAATATAGTGATGACCTTACGCTGTTTACAAATAAATATCACTGTAATCAAGAAAATAGGTTAGAATAGCCAATTCACATAAGAAACTGCAATATATTCTACAGTGGTGGTGAGGCGCAGTGTGTGTGATCGTCAACTATTAAGCAAGAGCAACTAGGTTCAAAACTCGCCATAACGAAGAGCGGACCCTTACACCAAGCATGGGCAAGTCCACGAAAGTCAAATCGTCACTCAACCCCCTACCGTTTGGAGTTGGTAAGAACTCGATTTTCGCTCTACGTCTACTGTCTTGCCAACAAGATAATTAATATCTCATACTTTTGGTATTAACACTAACATCAGCGCTTTCTGGAAGACTAAAGAAGAAGGCTAAGAAGTTTTACGTACTCGGCATGGAATGACACCTTTGTTTGATAATGCAAAAATCTGATATTTTTTCCTAAGATGGGATGATCCTCTAACTATCCAGCAATGCTAAATACCTAGGTATCGTACTAGACAGCAAACTGACAGACCTATCTTAAGTATAGAGGATTGCGTGTATAGGCACGACTCATGCCATAAGAACAACGCCAACGGCTGGACTAGACCATATACTTGGTATTTTGCCCTTAGATCTATATATGCAAGAATCTGCAGCGAAAAGCGCTCTAAGGCCACAAAGGCCACTCCTCAATTTTTACGAGTCAACTGGGTTTATGCTCCAATATGGATTACACAAGACTCAATATCAAAGATGACGATAGACACCGGCGCCAGGATCTTCTCCGATGCTAACGTCGTCTGTCGGGCTTCAGCAGTTTCTTTCAGGCTGAGACATTAGCTGTAACAGAATCAGTCAAACTTGTGGTAATAAAGGCAACATCTCACGAGGATATTACTATATTTATTGATATCCAGGCTGCCATTAAGACTATCGCGGCGGTCGAGATCAAATCGAGGCTTGTAAAGGGCTGTCTTGAAGAGCTTAAGACTTTTCGCGTTCAGTATAAGGTTACGCTATGCAGGGTTCCTGGCCACAAAGGAGTGCCGTGCAATGAGCATGCAAACGAGTTAGCTTGAAAAGGATCCTTCCAAGAAAATGAACTGCCAGATTTAAGTATCAAACCTCCAGTTTGCACTCTGAGAATACAAGTGAAGTGAATAAAAGCCAATGAAAGGTGAAAATACCTTCCAACCTGCGAATCATCACCACAATTATGGCCGGAATTCAGCCAATCAAGAACAGTAAGATTTTCTTGAAATGCAGAGCTTCTTGGTTTTCTCACAGGCTATAGTCTTCTAGGGGTGCACGCAATAAAGCTGCGCCTTTCCAACGACGACTTTTGCAGAGGCTAATGCCTGAAACACATGTGCAGTCAAGTTGCAAACAGTTCGTCGTGCATCAACGCACTATTAACACATATGCCGTTGGTTTATCGTTCGTCGAAGATTTTTTTGGCAGAGACAGTCATTTTGTTAGAATTTCACTTTGTGGTTATTTTTCCTTTGCTATGGAAATAGACAAATGCTTTGTCCTTTAAAAATATATTTTTGTAATTTTTGTGTTTCTTATCAAACAATAAATTTTGTTCTCTCACAAATTCTATTAATTTTTCTTCCATTTAAATTATATTTATATATTTTCAAAATTGACACTCCAACTGTCAAATTACTAAAAATGTACGAAATGTAGTAGAGTATAAATCTACTAAACGTACTGGATGCATCCAATTTAGAATTAGAGACATCTTGCATCGACGCAAGGTGTGCAGCTGGTACATGTGTTCGCTCGTATAAGAAATAAATTTGACGCACAGTATTTTCTACACATATGTTTCAGGCATAAGGGGATACAGGCTCACGAGGTCCAGTCTCAGTAATTTGAGACAAAGAACTTTAGGAAGTTATTACTTTCACGACCTCCCAGAACTTTGTGCTGCTTCACTTACATCTCTTTTTAGATTCACGGATGCAACAAGATGGCTTGGATCCGAACCAAAACTAGGAATCGCAATCAAATTCCCATCCCCTCACAATTCCCAAACTCGTGTATAACAATGGGTCTACACAGACCTAAGTGTGATGAGGTATAGAATGGACTCGGGTCCAGATACCATATCAACCCGCTAACCTAACTTGAGCTAACCTAGAGCGACCTTCAATATCTGCTAAAGGTGTAGGTGTTTGCCAGATTTACTGAGATTGATTTGAGGACAAGACTAAGTACAATAATTACATGGCTCTCACCGCTGTTTAATAGATAATCATGTATCCCACACGTTGAGACGAGTCACAATGGTTTTTATTCCAAAGGAGGGTGTGAACGGTAACGAAACTGCAAACGATTTCCAGGCAATCAGTTTAACCTCTATGGTACTGTAGACTCTTGAAGGCTCCGTAGATAACCATCTGTGTGGTACAATAGAAGAACATCCTTCTCCAAACATAGAGCTCTTCTTGAAGAAGTTTGGGAAAGAGGATCCATACAAACAATATATATTACATATGACACCTTTCTAGAATCACTAAAGCAACACTAAACATACCAGTAGTGGAGCATTACAGGGTGGTGTAATTTTACCTCTATAATAGCTCATAGAAATAAATAAGAATAGATAGAGAACGAATTAAGATAGTTGGGTATGCGAATGTCAAAAGTGTCCCAGGTTGAAAAGAGCGGTACTGGCATCAATGAGAGCAAAACTAAGCTCATGCTCGTTACTGCCAAAACTTAAATACTCGTACATCGAGGGTGTATCAAATATAAACGAGATTGATTTTCCTAAAAATTCCGAAGAAATCCTAGATCTGGAAGGGGTAGTTGTGTAGGTAGTCTGTACGTTTAGAGAGAGGGGGAACTGATCGCATCCTTTTCAGGTCCCTGTAGTATCAGAAGAAACCATGAGTGAGAAAGAAGTGCGTGTATCCGTGGAGCAGCGGAAAATATAATCAAGTTTCTGACCAAGAAGGGTAGGAGTGGGGTTAATCCAATCGAAATTTCACGCCGATGACAGTTCAGACACAGCACACTGTCAAAAACCCATATATTTGCTTGGCACCAAGAATTTTCTGGAGGGCGTAAAAATCGTGGCACATTCGTCGCCCAAGGACGTGTGTTACCGAGGCCAATATTGAGGTGGTCCGAAATCATATAGAGGGAAACCAGGGCATAACTCTCTCCGAAATCGTTGAGGAAGTGAAGATCAGTTACGGCAGTATCCAACAGATCGTGACATATGACTTGGGATTTCGCAAAGTATCCGCTAGTTGGGTTCCATGTCCGGAGGATCACAAGCGAGGTGATTTCGCAGCGACTCTAATAGATTTCCAGCCAAGAAAGTGATGCAATTTTGAATCGCATCATTACCAGTGACGAAACTTGCGCACACAGGCGATAATGGAATGGAGAAAGCACATGTGAAGGCAAAAACGCGGCCTATCATGCGGAATGGCAACCGTTTTTCTTTGATCGACAAAGTGCTTTTCGGGTTGATCGTGGAGGATCAGCACACAATTAATACGCAATATTATTGTAAATTACTGGATGTCTTGAAATTGTCATTCCGGATAGAAATGTCATTCTTTTGCATGACAACGCCAGGCCTCGTGCGGCTACGGTACGATGCAAAAATTGGATACATTAAAATGGGCACCGCTGGAAAAAGCGTTTGAAGGCCAGAGTTGAAGTGTTTGTGCTCTAATGACTAATGGCTACAAGAATGTCCAAAGGGTTTTTACGATGATGGAATAAAAAAGCTCCTAATCCATTAAGAAAATGAATTTCTAGAACGGGAGAGTATGCACAAAAATAATATAATAAAAATAATAAGAGTTAAATAAAGTCATAAAGACATAGCTTCCTCTGCCTTTATGACTTTCGGTTCTCCGATGATCATTTTCAGATATGGCAATACTATGTTGGCTAGCTCTTAGAAATCCTAATAGCGTAACTAAACTTAACAAAGTGCAAACAACATTACCAGTCCTATTCTGCTATATGCCGGGGGGGACTGCTTATGTCAAATACGAGTTTTCCGATCCTGGTATCCGTTGGAAGTGAAACACTCACTTGTTGGTAACGCAGGTCGGTATTCCACTATACGCACGAATCGAATGTCCTCATAAAAATGATTCACTTTGCTAGAATCTCTTGTTTCCGAGTCAAAATTGAAATACAGTGCTGCACTATCTATATTTGTTTTTCTTTCCACACAAATTACACAGTTGAAATGACACTTAAATTTCCAAACGCGTGACGTTTAAATCCTCGAAACTTTGAAATAGGAAACGGTAAGGCAGTTCACCCGATGTATAGCAGAATACTGATTCGAAGTGAACGTGAATCAAATAGGTGAAGGGAACGTTCGATCCACATGTATAGCAGAATAGGGGTATACATATGTACTTGGTCTACAGGCGTTCTACGATCAACTCCATAAAATCCTTGGTATTTCTGCGTCATTAACATTTAGATCTACATATAATAAACATAAGATAACGTAGGCGATCAGATTCAAAAAGTTCTAGATTTTCTAATAGAGAGAAACTGGGATTGAAGCCCCATTTACAATACTGCGAGATGTGATACGAGAGTCGCATTCGACATCGGACGTGTATTTACAGTGATGCGTCAAAACATCAAAACACCACTCACAAAATAACAAGATCAAAATCAAAACCACAACAATAATTTAGCTGTCACGCTGGCATGTATTGCAAGAGGCGAGAGTTTTCCAGATTTTCGAAATTGACTGCGATGCTCGTTGCGACACTCGCATTATTGTAAACGAACACATTGAATTACATGTTACGGAAATATTTTTGACAGTTCATTCGCTCTCGTTTTCGAACAACGTATCGCATCTCGTAGTATTGAAAATGGGACTTGACTTCCACAGAAATATCACCCTTAATTGATCTTAACAAAGAGTTTTGACTTACAGCTCACCACAAGCGCTGACTAGCAAGACAGACCGGCAATTATGAATTTTGACTTAACAACCTATATAGACTCTGTTCAATGTTACGGGAGGGTTTTCTGAACCCTTGAACGTCTCAAAATCATATAGATTCCCGAATACTGCTGATGGTTTACAAGCGAAGCCTGACCAAAGCAAATAATCGTCATATTTATTAACAACCCAGCTACTATCGAAGCCATATTCCCCAAACTAGTACCAGAATGGCGAAATGAGCTTTCCTACTTAAATGCTAAATTAAAGGTAGCCCTGATTTAGGTTCCACCGCACAGAATGGAAACGAACACGCTAATGAACTAGCCAGACAAGACTCCGTCCTCTAAAGTGCACTTACAGAATCTCTTCACATTTTGCTGAAAGCAATTAAGGCAACAATCTTTTTGAACTTTCCTATGAAGCGCAAACGTGAAGTTCAATTTTCGACAACTTTATCGAGCATAATAACACGGCGAATGTTGGCTTCCAAATCATCCTACGTCTCTGGTTTTTCGGAATAGACTAGTGACTTCACATACCCCAAAGAAAGTAATCTAACGGTGTGAGATAACAGGAACATGGAGCCCAGTTCCCAGGTCCATTACGTGAAATTATGCACTCAGCAAATGTTTTCCGCAATAAATTGAAGGTGTCGGTCGCGGTGTGGCATGTTGCGCCATCTTGTTGAAACCAAAGCTCTGTCACGTCAATACCATGCAACTGAGAAAAGAAGAAGTCAGAAATCATGTTTCTATAGCACTCTCCATTGACGGTAACACTCTGGCCGGCATCGTCCTTAAATAAATATGGGCCGATGATTCTACCAGCCCATAGAGCACACTAAACAGTGAGTTTTAATGGTTGTAAGGGCGTCTCGACAAAGGCCTCTGGGTTTTCTCCACTCCAAATTCGGCAATTTTGCTTGTTTATTCCATTTAACCAAAAATGAGCCTCATCGGAGGACAAAATTTTGCGTTGAAAATGAGGATCAAGCTGAATAATGTTTTCGGCCCATTCACCGAACCTACGACTATAATGCTCACGCGGTTTCAACTCTTGCACAATCTAGATGCTATAAGCTTTTAAGCAAAGATCTTTCCGGAAAAGCTTCCACAAAGTGCGTGGGAATAACTCAAATGGTAGAGCACGATTCGATTCTCCTCAACACTGCGCTCCACAACGGCAATAACTTCTTCTGTTCGCACTGTTTATCGTCTTTGGGGATGCGTATTATCCACTAGAGTGTGCATGGTTCGAAAACGATACATCTTGTTCGGAATAACTTGCTCAGATGGACGATTATGTCGACCGTAAAATGGACGAGCGCGCGATAAGTTTGACGAACGGAACCATTGTTTTCAAAATAAGTTTGCACAATTTGCACGCGTTTTTCTAGCTTTAATCTCGTATTCATCGTAAAATGGCAAAACGTACTAACCACAAATCAACTTTCAACTGTCAAATTGGCTATGTGTAGAACAGTGCTGCCAGTTTAAAAACCAAACCTCTAAAAAAAGCCCCTTTATATTGAGCATTAGAAAACCCTAGTTCAGTTCACTTGTGGTGGTCTTTGGGAAAAATATTTATGAACAAATAACTTTCTAAAATTCCACATGCTTGATTAAGTAACTTTTCATTTACTCGTAAAAACACCTCAATAGCCAGGGCACAAGAGTTGCAGTAATACAGCACCTTGTGTTAGATGGACACTAGAAGGTCATGATCTAAAAAGTTTTATGTTGTTGACAAAAGTTGCCATTAGAGAAATGTTGGTAGTAAATTTTACAAAAAAACATTAAAGCCCTCGGACATGCCAAGGAAACAAAATGTGCACATGCGAAAAGCATAGTAATGGACTGGCAGACGATGCATCTGATAACCAACATTTTACCTACATAAAATTTGCTTATATACGAATAACAATATTCAAGTTTAAGTCACATCGGCTTACCAGAAGCACCGGCTGGGCTATCGAATTGTTCAAAGCCGCGAGAGATTAACTGGACAAGGAGCATGCACGAAATCATCTCTAAAATATATGATAAGTAGTTGAAAGAAGGCACGTCAGAGGATTGGAACATCAGCAATTGCTTGTCGAAAAGGAAACCCGCTTAACAACGCCAACGACAAAGGAATTACTCTTCATCACAATTCACCAATTCATGCCAAGAAATATCTTGGTATAAAAACACTGGAATTTTGAATTCATACGAACCTTATTTTTGCTTCGACCTTGGAGACAACGACAAGGACAGTGTCTATCGGGAAGACCTGTCAAGAACAAATTAAAGAAAAATGCAAAATAAAAGGTGGTTAGTGAATGAGTTTCAAGTTGAAGGAGGTGATGTTAGTGGTAGAGATACTGTTTGACATGCAACTTTTACGAGTTTAACACTCGCAACACGACACTGGTCGACAGCACATTTAAATGATTGGTTTGCTCACATCGCGCTTTTTCCACTCACTAAAATAGTCTACGATTAAGTGATGGGACGAGTATGCACCTGATCTGGTCGTGGGTATGAAGGTTCAAACAATAGGTACAATTTCCAATAGAACTCCTTCGAAATCACGAAAACCAGATTCGACGCTACGACATGTAGCTCAAGTTCGAAGCGAAATTACGCGGAATCCACTTACTCCGAGGCTCAATCTTTCAAAATTTCATGCAACTATAATACGAGTACTTCCGATAGATGATCACATAACAAACAACGATGCCAGCATAGAGATCAAATGAATGAAAACTCTTTCCAACTACTGCTTCTTTGGGCTGAAAGACAATCTTTCAAACAATCCTGGCCCTACATTTCGGCGCATGAACAAGTCATAAAAAACGCGGTGATACAGCGACATTGACTTAGTCAGATGAATATAATGCCTTAGTTGCCCGGGATGTGTTTGTGAAGAGATGGGAACGCTCTTACTTGGAGAATTACGGAGAGGAAGATCTCATCTTGGGTGGCTCACACAAGTGATAATGAACCAAA
Organism: Volucella bombylans; assembly: GCA_949129095.1. NCBI lineage: Eukaryota > Metazoa > Arthropoda > Insecta > Diptera > Syrphidae > Volucella > Volucella bombylans. The sequence continues at coordinate 161,304,867 of OX422144.1, forward strand.
ATCTACTTGCCTTTTAAGGCGGGAAAGACCAACCAATCAATCAAAATGGCTAGTGTGGTTTATGAATTGTGGCGCCATCTATGTAGAGAAGTAGATAAGCTATATAAGACATGGTTCTAACTACCATAATACATTGTAGCTTTCACTAGTCAAAAGTACCTTGCAAATACAGGCACAGAACTTGCCACAGGATCGACTGACTTCTAAACGATAGGTATCAAAAGTCCTGTAGTTACAGAAACTAAATTGCTCTGTATATCACAGAGTTTGCAGAAGATGGTCTTCATAAATATACAGGGTGCGCCATCTTTTATGTCGGTATGTGAAATATTGAAAACAACCCATTTCCATATATGTATGAGGTATTTTGTCCTTTAATTTGGTCCCTTACAATTTATTTCGACTAGTTTTTGAATAAAACATCAATCAAGTGGCCGCCTTAATTAACCAAAGCAAAATGTGCCCTTTTTGCTGCGTTTTTCATCACTTTTACCAACATCTCGGGAGGGTTTAGCTAATGTTTGCCTCAATCTTGCCAATGGTCTGACGTTTGCTGACGCATACTTTGCTTTTCAAATAAATCTCGCAAAACGAAGTCCAGAGGGGTCAAATCCAGAGATCTGTGTGGCCAGTCAATGTCGCCATTTTTTGACAGCAAACGTCCATGGAATATTCGTTGCAGAAACTGCATTGTTTGATTTTCAATGTGGCATGGTGCACCGTCTTGTTGAAATCAGTAACCGCCCATACCTTTTTCATACATTTGTAGGCAGACATATTGAGCCAACTTCCAGCGATATCGATTCCCATTGACTGTTTCGCCTTATCTGAAGAAAAATAGCCCAATGATGGTTTTGGCGCAAAGTCAGGCCCAAACAGTCACTTTTTGGTCATTCAATGGTGTTTCCTGGATATCTTGTAGATTCTCCGTTCCCCAAATGCGGCAATTATGCTTGTTAACGGCGCCAGAGAGTGTGAAACGCGACTCATTGGTCATCAAAATTTGCTTCCAAATATCAGATTCAGTGCCATCCATTCAAGCGACTATTTGGCCGTATTTCAAGCGACTTGGACGGTCTGTCGGCAATATTCTTTGAGTTAATTGTACTTTATATGGAAACAAATGTAAATCATCCTTAAAAATGCGCCGGAAGTTGGTTCCACAGACGCTAAAATCGGCTACACTCTCTCTTACCGCTTTAACCAGTTCATTGGAAGGTCTTGGGTGTTGATGACCGGCATAGCGACGATCTCCCACTGTCCCGTGCTCAACAAAATTCGACACCAAACGACAAACATTGTTGTCAGACGTTGCTTGTGGGCCACGATATTTTCGACGATATGCACGTTGAGTTAACACAACTGAACGACTATTTTCAATGTACAGCGTCACTATTTCGGCGCATTGTTGCAGTGTGAAGTGAATTGTACTGAATCGACGTCTCAAGAATATGTCTACTACATGTCAATCGGTTGATAAATGTCAAAGTTGGCGCACGCTGTAGTTTGACCTTCACGAAAGCTGTGGGATTATTCAACTGTTTAGATCTTACAGCAGAACAGAGTATTTCGGTTTGTAGGGTACGAAAACTTCCAGTCCACGATTAACCACCACACATTGTTAAAAGTGGAAATCTTCGAAAAGCAAGACAAATACTTCTTCGTTTAGTGTAACTCAACTCCCACTCCTTTAGCCACGTTCTCAAATGTTCGCAGGGCATTCTAAATATTGCAGTTTTGACTGTGAATAGTCAAGTCCTGGTGATCTTGCCCAATCATAGTGACCATAATTTCTTTATCAGCTAAATGCTAACAGCTATCGTTTCATTATACGAGTATGCCCGTGTGCGTTATGGATATTCTTTTTCCAAGAAACCCCACCGGCATTAGTACGTGGAAAAATAAGAGCTACGAGTACATCTAAATTACTCAGTGCTGCCGACCGTAAAATATTTTTAGGAATTTCACTTTTTATCTAGCAAATAGATTTTCTAAAAGATGTACGGATACTGGTGGTTAAGAACCCTTCAATTTTAAATTGGTGTGCAAGTGCGAACCTACAATTTATACCTCAGCAACCATCATTTTAGGTAAACAGATTCAATTAGCTTATAACGGAAATCTGTGCTCCATTTAGATACTACTCGTATACGAGTGCAATCGCAAAACCTAATCAGCTTATTTTTCTGTTCCGTTTACAATACGAGTACAATCTTCTGGCACTTCTTCATCTTTGGTGTTTCCTTCAAATCACTTCCACTGGCGATCTATAATCTATAATCTACCTATGACTATGTCTTTGATCCATCTCTGTACCATTAAAATGTGGAAAATGTATGCAATAAGCTGATGCAGTAATTTCCGTCTTTACTACGATGGGCCCAACCATTCAACCATCCAACAATCCAACGGAACCTACAACACTGTCATGGTAATTTTTTTTTTCCAGCCCCACATAGGAAATTAGATACAATTACAGCTCGAAAGGCTCTCCAGCTAATTTACAATACTGGTCAATGGACTTTTCATTGAAACAAATTGCCAATAATTACTCTTCTATCTGTCAGTACTCTCTAACTTGGTGAATCTGTAGCCAAAGGTACAAATTCCCGCATCGAAAGTGGGTTGTTCCACAAAATCTAAAACACAACGGATGGGATGATCAATGCACCCAACGGAAGACCCTTTTATGTTACGTGCCGAAGTCTTTTAGAATGAAATTATCAATCTCTTACCGTTTGTTGCAGCTAAATGGTTGCAATTTCTTTCAGCTACAGCCTTTATGGACTCACTGAAATTAATCAGTAGCATTAGCCATGTGGCACGTGGTATCGGATACCTAGATCCGATCCGAACCGTACCGATCTTCGCCAGCGGCAGCAGCACTATTGGATAATGATGAGAGAGAATGAGAATGATCTTGCAAACTTCATACTCGTACCTTCAAACTCCAAAGATGCACTTGCAAATACTAAACTTGTGGATGCATATTTTTCTCTGCACAATATTTTACGTGAGATGAATTACGAGTATGATCGATGAGGCATAGAGCTGACGAAGCTTAGAAATCAAGATGTGTACTACTCGTGCATCGGTTTCCGCCTTCAAGAAAACCAATTAAATCGACATCTTCATTCGGAAAGATTCTTTACTCGGTGAACCTCACCGATTTATGACTTTCTCCAAAAGTCCAATTCGAGTGGAACAATTAAAATCTCACTTTCCGATAAGAATACCTTCTCTGGAGTGGAGTCCGGAGAATCTGCGGAACGCTTCCACAAAAGCAACTGAAGAATGGGAAAGCAATTACAGGAACAGAGTGTCTGCAATTAAAAGAATCTTCTCAAGCACATGTTTGTTATTCGCTACTGCAATTAAGTTGTTGAACGGGAAAATGTTGTTGGGACAATAGATGCACGAGTATGCTGTGAGGCGGACGCAGTGGTTTATTGCTGGAGAAGAAATCTTGTCCAGAGAACATACACAATATGCTTGTGATTGACGTAAACTTTGGCTTGGTTTCCTATCGTAACTTGCATACAAATTTTGGGGTCAGTGGGTGTACAAATTAGCTTTAATAACCAGGCAAGAAGTTGTTGGTGAATGACTAAAAGATGTTGCTCACATGTTGATGGTTTAAGCGACTCGACTATTACATATCTATATGAATCGGGTGGGACTGTGCTGGGTTTCAGGACACTGCTGTATTAAAGGAAATGAACAAGCGGACCAGCTTACAAGAAAAGGAGGGCTACTCGACAATAGTGAGGTTGCCAACATCAAACCTCCACTTTGCGTAGTGGGGGGCAAAAATTACAAAGACTGCCAACTTAAGGTGGCCAAGTTTTGAAGAACACAGGGCATCCAAGGCTCTTGGCCGCTCTTTAACAGCAAAAAATTTAGGAAGTTAATAAAATTAAATAGAGATAAGCCTAGGACAGTAATAAGAATAAGAACGTTACACTGCCTCCTGCGGTAGCGCCCCCGCCCAATTATCAATGCTTCGCCAATCAATGACGTTGTCTAATAAAAAGCGGGGGCAGAGCAAAGTACAGGTCCTATCGCAAACATCTTCAGATGACGCTATCGAAAGTTGCTACGATTTGATCAGTTACAAGTTGGCCGTCATAGGTCTTGTTGGCGGCTAGACCACCGGTAGTACCTACCAGGTATTAAATCACGGTACCATGGGAGTCAAGAGCCTCCCATATCTCGGTCCGGGCCTGACTTGAAGAGGTAGGCCACCTTGTGGGAGCGTCATGATGGCTGTGGTTTAAACCCAAATCACGGGAAGGGTCTTCCTGTTGGTTTTGACCCAATGCAGAGTTGCAATAAGTACTGTGTGCTGTAACCCTAAGAGCAATAAGAGGTTTTAAGTCGGCCTCGCCTCATACCAAGGGTGGAACTTGTGCCTCCAACACAGTTTCGAATTGGTATAAATGGAATGATGGAGAGCGATGGCAAGGCGTATCCTTGTTTCCATGGATGTATGGGCATCCTGTAAACTTAAGTCTACACGACAGTTGTTTATGTTAAAAACCAGAAACATCTGTCTCCTGCGGCAACAGGCAAAGATACTCAAATTGCCAGATACGGATATCTTCAGATTCTGCGGTGATTTGCAAGCTGTTGAGGACATAACACACATACTGTGTGAATGGGAGGCAATATCGCGTAGTAGAAGAAAAAATTTTTAGAGAAATACTTTTTCGAAAACCTAGAGGAAATAGACGGCCCGAACTTCAAAGACCTTCTTGGCTTTTGCAAGAAAATTGGGTGTTTCACCAGGGCGATTGTTTAGGTTTTTGCCATTTGAAGACAAATTCAACTAATTCCACGGTTGCTGGTGTCTGCGTGATGTCATATCCATCACACCCCTGTTTAACCTAACCTAACCTACATATCAATATTATTAACCGAATCATTAATAACTGGCCTGAACTGCTGGTGGTTGGGTATTGGGTATTAGGGTAGACACTGATCGGCATCAATCTGGTAACGTTCACTGATGCAACTCTGATCCACAAATCAATTGGTCCACACGGTGGTAGACACTGAGCACTGCTTTTGTCCAACAGCACTTGAGTTGCTAAACCTATATATAAACGCGGTTGATTCAATATAAAGGGTGCTGAAAAAGAGATGGCTGCAGCTGAACGTTTATTGGGTCAGTGGCACCTCCCATATACCTCAAAAGGATTACTAACTCCGGTTTATCGGATCTCTTCGCTAAAGGCGTCCCTGAAACGGTCTGATCTGACCGTGTAAAAGTCCACTGTATCCAATACACTTGGATAAGAATGGATTTATTGTTGATGACCCAACAAACGATCCGAAGTTCAGATTTACATATGAAATTTTTGGACCTTGAACAGTTCACGTACAGGCAAGCAACAAGCATAAGCTATACAGCAGATATTATCGCTATCCAGGAAGTGCGGTTAGACCGGGGAAAAGGAGGATTAAAACTATGACATACTCGTATAAACATATCAGCGAATTTGTTTTAGGTGAGAACACTTTACATGAAGTCTAAAAGTCGATAACATCAGCCTGATTAATGCTCATTCTGGCACAGGCGAAAAATGTAATACTTCTTACCAAAGCATGTACCTGCGAGCTCCGCGACAAAACCCCACGATAAATGTCCTATGTATAACGTTAAAATCGTATTTACACTGCCAAATAGGAAAAGAAGGAAAACATTGTCTACACGACTCCACGTCTGGAAGCAGATTTAAAGCGCCTACACACAGGGGAATTTGTACACATACACATAAGTGGGGAGAAATTGTGTTCAACTCTACACCCATCCCAATTTGACAGTACAATCTAGGATTTCCTTCACTGAAATCCCATTTACAATACTGCATAGGACGTCTGTTTACAATAATACGTCAAAACGCAACGAACAATTGTCAAGTGAAGTGCTAATCATGGGAAAAATAACCCGAAAAACTATAATTTGTGTCTTCACAAATCTTCACAAATAATTAATTGAAACACCACTCACAAATGACAAGCTCAAAATGAAAACAAACAAAAATGTTGCTGTCACGCATTGCGAGATGAGAGAGTTTTCCAGATTTTCGAAATTGACTGCGAAACACATTGAAGTACATGTTACGGAAATATTTTTGACAGTTCATGCACTCTCTTTTTCGAACAACGTATCGCATCTCGCAGTATTGCAAATGGGGCTTGACGATGAAACAAAAAATTTGAAATGCTCTGGAAAGATAAGGCATTACAACCCTCTAGACTCTAAAGTTCCGCTACCTGTATCTAAATTTTCTTTTCGTTTTCGAACGTGTTGTTGCCAGCGTACAACCGATCTTCACTCAATGAATACCATATGAACTATTCTCAAATGGAAGGTGTCGTTTGTGGTACGCCGATTCTTATGTTACAGATTTGTCAAATTCAGATTCAAGAATGAGAAAACAAAACTCATTTCATGAAATTAAACTTAAATACAGCGTATAACATGGCGCGCAGAATGCAACAGAAATGACAATTAAAATGGCAAAATAGTGTGAAAATCGCCCTCTCTTGTGTGCGATGGGCCATTGAAGACACGTTAATTCTATTCGTACTTGTGCAATTCACATGTGTTTAGTTGTCGCGTGTGGTTAGTCGTTGTGAAATTGATTGTAAATATTTGTGTACTGCGAATACATTAAATATAATAAGCCCACATTAAAAGTGGCTTAAAAGAGCAAATACAGACACAAAATCATCTGCTGCAAATCCTGTAACATCGAGCTCTTCATGAAAATCAGAATGTGCGGTGAATCAAGATAAGAAAATCGATTCTAAAATACAGAAAGTTGGATTTACAGTCACGGATGTAAACAATGAGCCACGACCTCAATGCGTGATCTGCCTTGAAATTCTTTCGAACCAAAGTATTAAACCCTCATTATTGAAACGCCATCTTAGTACGAAACATTCAACGTTAGAGCTAACGATTTTTTCATGCGAAAGTTGGTTGCAATAAAAGACACAAAGAAAGTTATGCTGTCTTTTACCGGAAGTACTCAAAAAGCAGTGGACACATCTTTCTTAGTGAGCTTAAGAATAGCAAAATGTGGAAAAGCTCATACAATCGGTGAAGAGTTGCTGTTTCCTGCTGCGAAACATATGTCATGTTGGGTGAACCGTTAGCTAAAAGGCTAGATGTGATACCGCTATCAAATGATACCGTGCGCCGCAGTATTAAGACTATGGCATTAAACGTAAAAGAGAAATTAATAGCTCGGGTCAAAAATAGTGAGTTTTTTGCCATACAACTCAACTTATGGTTTACGTACGGTAAGGGAGATTATTTATTTTGTGAGGCGCTAACAATCCGAACTACCGCCGATGAAATATTCAAGAAGGTAAATAGCTTCTTTGCAGAAAATGGACTGAATTGGAAGCAGTGCGTTGGCTTCTGTTCGGATGGTGCTCGAAATATGACAGGAAAATATGGAGGAGTTGCCACCAATGTAAAATCGGTTGTTGAAAATTGTACTTTTATTCATTGCAGTATCCATAGAGAAGCCTTAGCAGTAAAGTCTATGCCAGAACAGTTCAAAGATGTTCTTCAGGAGGCCGTAAAGGAGGTAAATTTTATAAAATTTCGGGCACTTAACTCTCGACTATTTGTAAATCTTTGTACTAAAATGGACAGTGGTCACATTAATTTGCTGCTACATACTAAGGTGAGATGGCTTTCTCGAGGAAAAATGCTAGGTAGGTTATTCGAACTACATTCTGAGATGTCAATCAAATGTAGTTCCTCATAGGGACCAATTTTGAACTGCGTCATCGATTGACACACGAGCGATGGATCAGAACAGAAATTGTGAGATTGCCCGAGAAAATCTGCCAATATGGTTTGATGGAAACCCAACTGCCCTCCACACGAGGTTGGTTTCAAGTTTCAGTCGGAAATTGTGTCCGAAATAGTCCTGTGTGTAGGTACTTTTAGCCTCAGTCACCTTGCTGCATGGCACCATAGTGAGCACACGGTTTCCTCGCCTCAATATCATCAAACTTTTATCCAAATTGATCATGTTGCGATCGAACTCATATGCGTACACCAGCAGTATTATAGACATCAGATTATTCTGAGCGGCTAATGTACATACACTTAGACCATTACGCAACAAGTTGTCATAACTTTTTGCCGATCGCGTATTACTAAATCTCCGGACAAGTCCTATACAACCTGCATCAAGTGCTGAAGATTAGTGTCATCGATGCGAACAAGTCGTCAGAAATTCCCCCAGGAATCCACATGCAGCGAGACAACTCACCTAAGAAGCGGAACTGCATAAACAAACGAGAGTGATTCAACCAAATGAGAAAGGAAGAACAGCAGGTCCTCTGGGGGGAATTGAAAGAGCATGAGAAGAGCGTGATCGAGAAAATGTAGTGGTGCTTCTGCAGGAACTCACAATCCAAAAGTTATACAAAAAGTAAAAAAAAAAACAGGTCAACGCAGCACTCGCAAAGGCAATCCAAATTCCGCTGTCATGGCAAATAAGCCATTCAACATGAGCAATGAAGCCAACACTTCCGTCTTGTTGACCAAAATTAAGTAAGGATAACAATACTCGTATGTAAGTAAATTTAGGTACATCCAACATGCTGGTTGCTGTTTAAGGTGGCGAGAGACGACCCATTTAATAGATTTGATTGAGAGAATTTATCCCCAGCATTATTTTCTCGATTGAAAGTGTACCAATTATATAGGCAACAACCTCCTTGTGTATTGTGGGAATGCTTAAATCCATTTTTCTACGATTTGATTGATCTATATCAATTAGAGCCAGAAAATCAAAGAGAAGAGTAATAGAAAGGGGAAGAAATGAAAGTTGAAACTGATGATCCAGAGCTGTAAAGAGTGATAATTTATTTCCCAGTCATTTATACAAAACTACTAGTAATCTGCTCGCTAGACAATTCACCTTTATTACTTACTCCTTTATTTCGCAAGGTCAACAAGAAAAACCTCACAAATCGTGAGCTTACGAGTATGTATGTATGTTAATATAGCGTCAGTACAGCTTCCTTAGGGACGACTCTACTAGGAATTGGATGGCATGCAACGTCGCCGAGTAGAATCAAAGTTTGTAAACGGTGATTAAATAATACGAGTACAACAACGGTGTGTGATAAAAAATTGATTTTGGTTATATTTTGAAGCTACGTTTATGCCATTATGTGTGGAATAGCACATCATCCAAATGCCCGCCTCGACTTCGCTAACATCTCGGACAGCTCGGTCCAATATGTGCCACGTTATTCCGGCAATAGCGTGTCGAATGTTGGCCTCGAGCTCGTCCAAAGTTGTTGGCTTGTTAGCGTAGACTAAGGAATTGACATAGCCCAAGAGAAAATAATCAAGTGGTGTCAAATAGCATGATCGCGGGGGCCAATTGATGAACGCTTGTCGTGAGGTGATTCAGTCGCCAAATTTCTCCTTCACAACTTCGAGTGTTGCGTCGCTTATATGACATGTAGCGTCGTCTTGTTGGTGGAAACCACAGCTCGGATATATCGATGTTGTCGAGCTTTGACCACAGAAAGTCGGTTAACATCGCTGAGACCATTGACGGTAACGGCGTCCCCGTCGATTCACTGATGTTTGGCCGAACACTTGTCGAATGCGTTTGCTCCAATAAAGTCAATTTTGCTTGTTGACATAGCCGCTGAGCCAAACATGATCCGAGAAGATGATTTTTTGGTCAAAATCCGGATCTCTGGCCAGCATTACCCAGCGTCCAATTAGGGAACTCACGGTGTTGTGTATGGTCGTCCGAGTTCAATTCTCGCGACGGCAAAATATTATACTGATATAGGTTGACTCTCTGGCGATGCCCAATTTTTTAATAAATGGAAACCTTGTGACAGCTGGAAGTCATTGATAACTTTGACAGCTGCTGAAACATAACAATTGGAAGAACTATCATTGCTATCTGGTCACTCAAAAGTAATATGAATTTGCAATTGATATTTTCACTAGCACTTAATAATAATCAGTCATTTGTCGAAAATGTAGAGTTTTGGATCACTGTTTTTGAATCATCATGGATGGATGGATTAACAATTACCCTCCGCAATATTGAAATCAAATTGTTTTTGATAGTTTGAAGTATGAAACTCACATATACTGATATCCTCTAGGATACAATTCTGTCTACAACGCTCTTTAATTCATAAGTGTTCTGTTCGTCGGCAATCACGAGTTTTCGGCCGCTGAGAAAGAATGTTAGATAGCCAGAAAAGGGTCTTGAGCTGTCATATGACCCTGGAATCATCACTTTAATCTACAATACAACTCCGGCATATATCATTGATAAGGATTTCTACTCTATTGGCATGATTCACTTCACGGTAAATTGCCGGGAACCCATACTAAGACTCTTAAATATATTCTGGTAATTTTTAGCAGTCATTCAGACTAACTCCGGCTTACGCTAGTCCTAATCTATATCGCATGACTGCCTGTATCAATATCACTTCATCCTTCTTAAGCCTGGTGCAGTACTAACATAGAAATTGCGTGCCTTAAACTTATATATGGGGTTCTTTCTCAACAGTTGAGTGTTCTAGTTTTATGTCATTTCCTGGTCAATCCAGCCGTCCTGAATATTTCTCTATCCATGAATCCGCGATTCAATAACTTTGCACCTATTCCATATCTCCTTTGGCTTATTTAGATTCGAGTGCTTATAAAGCTGTCTTGGTTTACGGTGTAATTGCCATGCATACGTTTCAAATATTGAAAACTGCATATAGTGACGAGTGTGTGAGTCAAAACGGTCTTAAAAATGGTCCAAAGTCGTTGAAAAACGATCATACAAGAGAGGGGAGCCCTTCTAATTCTATTACGAACCAGTGACTCAGTGCTCTTACGAGTATTCCTTTCTTTATTCATCTGCCCTTCGTGTGCAAATTCAACTCATATCTCTTCTTATCTATCTTCTTTGATTTACAGTTACTCAGAACAGCCATATTTAGGTTACACATATCAAATCCAATTCAAAAACACCAAACAGTTAGCATGGAAGTACCGCAACAACAATATGTGTCAGAAAGCCACCACAATAGATTCTTTGCTAAAGTACCACAAGCAGAAGCAGAAGCAGAATCATCAGAAAAAGTCAAGAAGACGAACCAAAAAAAAACAAACAGAAGACACTCATATTAGCTACTCGTATCTATGTACATATCTACGTTTATTTATCACCACCATGATTACTCTGTTCGCAGAACAGACCTACTACAACAAACCGACAGAATTTAACCCAATCCTCTCAATACCACCGAATCTCTAATGAGGCGCGCATTCATTGACTGAGAGTTGGAAGAAGAAACAAGCAAGAGGCGACCTTCCACACCGCACAATACCCGAGAATTGGGTCAAACTATCTTGCGCAGACACACATGGATACACAGCAGTAATCCGCAATCCGCAACCGTTCGACTGATCCAACTGATTCAACTGATTTTCCGATGAAACTTTATGATGCCCCGATGGATCGTACTCTCTTGTAATTAGGCAGAGCCTAAGTACAGTGGCGGAGGAAGACCACCACCACCATCACCATCACCATCACAATCACCATTACCATCATGTCTTCTTGTGCTGACTTGGCACCTTTAAGGCTTGTCAATTGCAAAAGTCATAACTCACCGCTACGAAGACGTAGGAGTGGTGTGGAGCGGGTCTCAGCCTCCTTAGATTCTTTACTCGTAACTTCTGAGGTTCTGAGGTTTTTCCCTATGCCAATTAGAATTCTTGGACGGGCCAACGAGCAAATTACACGAATATCGATTGACGATTGAATGGAACTGCGCTTCTGGATGATCACGATCACAGTCACTGACTACAACTCTTCGACTATGACCACGGCTATGACTCCAAGTCTTGATGGCTATTTGTTGCTATTGAAGATGGAGGCCACCAGCAGCCAAAGACCGCTGCTACCACCACCGTCGCTTTGGTAATCATCGTTAGCGGTGGATTTATGACAAGGTTAACGCTAAGTGCCTGAGAAGCATGGGTTCTAAAATGTGATTTTTGTTTTTTTTTGGTTTGTGTACTAGGATAGGATTTGATTGTAGAAAGTTTGTCCGGCTAGTTTTGTGGCTTATGGATAAGTGACTCTGGCGGGTATAACCATTTCCAGGCTATGTCGATTGGAAAAGTGCACGCTTTGAGGTTGAGATGCCGCGCGCTTAATGAGATTGTATTAAACGATGATGGCCACGAGAGTGAGCATTGCAGTAATGCGCGTTGGGGGTGCATCATAAAGTTGCTTACGTAATGAGAAAATCAATTTGGTTTTACTACCTGTGTTGATATTGAGATGCATTTAAATGTAAGTATTATGGGGATTGGCAAAAGAATCGTTTTTGAATGGTGTACTCGAACGAGTATGTGATGGGATTTTTTGTCCAATTGAACGAACAGGAAGTGTGTGTCTAGATTTCTCAGTGTTATTGGCTTCCATTTCAATTTTAAAGACCACATTAGTCAACAGCATTTTATATACCTCGACGCCATTTCAACGTGCTATTTATGTCTGTTTTTGCAGTAACTTGCCTAGGCAGCATCATTTATCATGTAGCTAGTTTCAGTCCTGACTTGTAAGACTTAATTAATTGTTCATCTTAAGAATATTTCTATTCAGTGTCGGACAACAAAGCGTAAGTATTCTGTTGTGCTAATACATCTAGATAGTAAGTACTATGGGATTACGATTTTATAATTGAGCGACAGTGTCCTATTCATGGTTCCTACTTCGATGTGCTTTCATTTATGTTAAAAAAGCTACATGTGACGATGTTTTGGTCCTAAGAAAGACCTCACAGATGATGACAAACACTGTCGGCCTACAACGTGGTGCATGAGATGCTGAGCTTTATCGCTACCTAGCACCTACAATAGTAACCCCCTGTGTTATGTGTTAACGCCATCTGTTTATAGGATTACGAAACACTTGCAGAGCATGTATCTGTATCAAAGGTATGGAGCTTTGTTTGAGCACATCCATGTTGAGCCCATATTAAAATCGTAAAAATTAACCTCTTTCGTTTGATATTCATATCATGGGCTGTATTCTTAAAGCCATATTCCGTTTTAAAAGAAGTGGTCTTTGGTTCAATAGATTCCGAAATTTTGTTTCCCTTTGATTGATTAGGACTGCATGCGTGCTCGGTTAGAGTTTCCATTGAAAGTTGATTTTCATATGTCTTCGAATAGATGGCATAGCTCTTCAAATTGGCAGATTTAACGAATGCTTCCCTAAGTCTCTAAGAGTTCAGTGTCTTTCGTGATGTCCCTCAGTAGGAAAGACTGCGGACTGCATGATGATGACACCTCAGGGAACTAACTCTGTGATTGTTTTGCATATGTTCGCATAAAGTGTAGGCACTCCACCCTGATGTGGTAAGTGCTGGTACCCCAGACACTTTATCACTGCGAAGATATAGGAAAACCAGAGAAATTTCAGTAAAAGAAACATACAAGGAGTATGTTACAATGGATTGACATTTTGTCTGGGTGTTTAGTCCGAAAGTAAAAAAAAAAAAAACAATAATCTGACCGTAATGCACCCAACGAACCCTTGATGTTGTATTGTTTAAACCTCTATGAAGGTATTCTAGAATTAGTCAGTGTAATCCCTTGCTAAAATTAAGCACATTTATGATAAAACAACTATTCCGCTGTGTTTCACTACGATTTTCTGTGTACTTATTTACACGTGTTGGGTACACGGGGCTGCCTGGCAGGCGATTTAACAAAATGTGATTCAATTTCCTGATTTGAAGAAGAGTTTTCCTGGCTATTGGAACCGATTTACAAAAAAGGAGACCCTCTAAGCTTCACCAAATATAGAGGCATCAGTCTCCTTAACATCGCATACAAAATTAATGAAATCATTTGTCACCGTTCTAATTGGTCCCTATCAATGCGTTTAAGTCTAGGTAAGTTCACAATTGACCAATTATTTACACTACCGCAGACCTTAGAGAAACTTGGATTTTTCATTCACAATAATGGACTCCACCTCTTGTCTTCGAATATCTAGGTTTGGTATCTACTCTGAGCACGCAGAATGAAGTCCATTAAAACATTAGCAGGACACAGTGAACTACAATAACATATTGCTGGTGCTCTTGCAAATATCGTTGGGTCACTATTATCTAAGGCCCTATGTCCATAGTACTATATTACTTACTGCTCAAATATTTTTAGCCGATTTAAATGCATACGAGGTGGCGCAAAAGTTCTTGTCACCCGATGTTCTTTGGCTGTAATTTTTTTTATGAATCAAAAACTTTGGTTCTGCTTTTGGATTGTGTTTATTTGCAATGTCTTACATTTTTTTCCATTAAGTCGAGAAAATGATATCGGCGTGGCCGCCGCCAGAATTAATGACCATTCAAGCCCGATTTGTGGCATTTTCCATCACTCTTGCCAGAACTTCCGGCGATAAGTCCACGCATTCTTGACGGATATTCTCTTTGAGGGCTTCAAGAGTTTGAGGGTTGTGGACATAGACTCGTGACTTCAAAAAACCCCACAAAAATAAGTTTTAAATCAGGCGGTCTTGCCGGTCAGTGCAAATCGCCTAAACCAGAAATTAGGCGACTTCGAAATGCAGCCCTTAGAATTTCGGTTGTGGCTCGTGCAGTATGCGCCGTTGCTCCATCCTATTGAAACGACATGTTCTCCAGTCCCATTTCATCCAATTGAGGAAGGAGAAAGTCGTTGAGAATGGCCCTATAGCGCTCGCCGTCCACTGTAGTCGTTTGGCCCAAGGCGTTTTGGAAAAATTAAGGCCCGATGACGCCTCCAGCGTAAACAGCCCACCATGCAGTAACTTTGAACGGGTGTAATGGCTCTTCGTGAGTTATACGTAAATTTTCGGTGCCCCAGAAGCGATAATTTAGCTTATCTCATATCCACAAAGATAGAAATGGTCCTCGTCGCTCATGATGATTTTAGATGAAAAGTGGTCGAGATTCAGGATGGCTGATGGACTGTCTACACTTTGTAAGGGAACATCTTACAGTTTTTCATCAAAGTTCTCTATAAAGACCGCCGATTGATGCCCAATTGCGTGGGGCGTCGTCTGGTCGATACTCCGGGGTCCTCTGCGACACCTTCACCCACAGCTGCGATATTATCAGCAGAACTGCTGCACCGGGGCCGGCCAGACCTGGCAGCATCTCGTGTTGTCCCATATTCTTTTAGGCGAGCGGTTAAACGTCGTAGTATTTGGACAGTTGGTGTCAAATGATCAAATGGTGTCAAATCTGCACCGAAATTCACGCTGCGCCAACACTATCGACAAATTATGCCGCAAAAATATTGTAACAATTATTCCGCGTTCATTAGGAGTATTGCGATTCATGTCTGGTTGATGTGTATTTTGTATCTGTTTACTTCACAAATGTCAAAGTAGGTACCTAGTTTATTTATGCCCTGTATCCCCTTGTGGATCCTAGGGATGGAAGTATCACACTTACTCGCCATCACGTCTGGGTTGCCGTCTTAACTAGTAAATACATTGAAAAACATCACAGCAATAACTAAACATCGCAGCAATAACTTATCGTTGTTAGGACGGACTTCCTATTACTACACTGTGGGCGACTTTGTGAGTATCAACTTTCGAAAAATTATACCTCACATGGATTGTTAAAGACCAGTTCTTTACAACAAAAATGTTTCACAAATAATCCAAAAACTACTGTCTTCTCAGAACTTGGGAAATCTTTGATTCTTTAGAATTGGAAGATTCAAGCGTTCAAAAAGGTTAAAGTGCATCTTCCTATGCAGCTCAAGGCTGTGCGCTCTTAATAGACGACCTTAGCAAATTTCATCGAAAACACTGAGCAAATATGATAGTTCTTTGAAGTCCACATACCGTGATGGAAAATATGTATTTGGTACCAATAAGGTGTGGAAGATAAACTTGAAACCTTCTGTATATATGCCTTCAATAAACTTTAAAGCCAATTCTGAATTCAATTTGTACCTCAAAACTGAATGAAAGTACATAATGTAGTCAAATGAACCGTAATTTGTGTATGTTCCTGTAGAAAGTCAGTCATTGGAAGCCCAAAGTCATACAGTTTATGATCAGTAAAGGGCGCTTTTGAAGAGCGGAATGAGTTTTTTAAAACATAATCACAGAAATTAGGTTTGAATTTTTTGATTTCTATTTCATCAAGGTATATTTTGCATTCACTCTTACGGGTAGTTATGGAAGATTTCGAAGAATTTGTTAAATCGAGGAAATCATTATATTGTTCGTTATAAAGGGTTTTCCAATAGGGACTTGACAACTTTGAATTTAATTTGTAAACGCACTCTTTTACTGTCACTGTCAATTTATTCAGTAAACTCAACATTTTCATCATGGTAAAGTACACGACCGAAATTCGGAGTCGGTGACTGCAACTTTAAGAGCGTTAACTCCAATTTTCGGTCGTAATTCTCGCCCTAGTACTCGTACTGAAGCCAGTAAAACAAAAACTTCCAAAAAGACACGACAACAGAAACCATGGATCACGAAAGAAATAATTCGGATGTGCAAGAAGAGGGATGAGCATTTTAGAAGATGGAGAAACAGTCGAAGTTGTATAAATTACGAGCAGGAGTATAAACAATTTCGAAATATTGTTAACGCCAAAATACAAGCAGTCAAAACTAATTTTTATAAACAGAAATTTATCGAAAATAAAAATGATCCGAGGAAAACATGGAATATAATAAATGACTTATTGGGGAGAAAGAAACTTTTAATAGACGAAGTAGTATGCAACAACTTTTCAATAAAAAATAACGATTTTATTTGCATTGTGGAGAAGTTTGCGGATCATTTTTCTAAAAATACCCTATCCATCTTACACTTATGTAATATTAAGACATCTAGCCATGAGAATGTACAGGTACATCAAAGTATATTTGTAAGAGAAGCATCAGTAGAAGAAATCTTTCAAATTTTAACTCGTTTGAACACTAAAAAAGGACCTGGAGCTGACAATATAAGAGCAATAGATCTAAAATTAAACGCCCATATAAAGGGTCCGCCAAAAAAAACTACTGAATATTTTCTCAAATTTCTTTTTTTATTTGAAAATACAATCCTTATGGTTAATAATGGAAAATAATTTCATTCAAATGGCTGCCTCGGCTGGCCATGCAGTAGCCTACACGATCGGTCCAATTTTTAAGCACATTATCGATTGTGTGCAGCTGTATTTCACCAATGCTTCACGAATATTGTCCTTTAAAGCGTCAATTGTCTCTGGCTTGTCGGCGTAACACTTATCTTTTAGGGCACCCCACAAATAATAGTCCAACGGTGTCAAATCGCAGCTCCGAGGTGGCCAAACGACATCAGCTCTGCGGCTGATAATGCGATCTTCAAAAACAGGGCGCAAAACATCGAGTGTAGCTTCGGCTGTGTGGCACGTAGCGCCGTCCTGTTGAAACCAAATGTTGCCAATATCCTCCTCTTCAATTTTTGTGAACAAAAATACGTACAACATGGCCCGATAACGATCGCCATTGACTGTAACGGCCAAAAAAAAAGAAAAATGGCCCAATTATGCCTCTGGACCAAAATCCGCACCAAACAGTGACTCGTTTTGGGTGTATCGGCTTTTCAATGTATGCGTGCGGGTTTTCTGTGCCCCAAATGCGACAATTTTGCTTGTTTACATACCTGCCTAGATCAAAATGAGCTTCATCTGAAAAGATGATTTTTTTGGCAAAATCGGCATCTTCTCTAAGTCGATCGCAGGCCCACTTAGCGAAGCGAAAACGCATTGGATGGTCAGTTGGCTTCAACTTCTGAACCAATTGGACTTTGTATGGCGTCATACCAAGGTCTTTATGCAAAATTCGTCTCAATGATGTCTCCGAAATGTTCAATTGTTGAGAACGACGGTGAATTGATGTTGATGGCGCTTCACGCACACTTTCTGCCACAGCAGCAATATTCTCGGGTGTACGCACTGTTTTTGGCTTTTCACGCTTTGGTTTATCGATGAGGATGCCAGTTTCTTTCACTTTTTCCACAAGATAACGAACATACGGAGCTGACGGTGCTTCTCTTCTTCCAAAATACGTACGCAATTTTCGCACACATTCTGCAACATTACCATAATTTTCAAAGTAATGTCGCAATATTTCCCAGCATTTTTCAAGCGTATACACAACCATATTCGTTCAGCGGAAGGATAAAACTAATTAGCTGTCAAATCAGACATGAGCTAAGTGTTACCATTCACGAAATAAACACTAGTTGAAAAAAAAAGTTAGATGGCGGACCCTATATTTTCCCCTGTTATACAAGTATACAATCGAAGTATTTTACAAGGCCACGTACCACGGTTAATGGAAGCAGCTATCGTGTGGCCAATCTACAAGGCTGGTGCTAAAAATAAAGTAGAAAACTATCGGCCTATTTCTATTCTATCTGCTGTTGAAAAGTGTTTGGAGGACGTTATGGTAAATAGGATCAATGGTTTCTTAAAAAAACATCAAATTATTCATCCAAACTAGTATGGCTTCCAAAGAAACAAAAGCACGGACAGACTATTAGGAGAGTTTGCGAACACAATCAATGCAGGACTAAACAAAAACCTCAACATACTGGTACTTTATATTGACTTCAGCAAGGCTTTTGACGCATTACCTCATGAGAAAATTATAGAGTCTCGGAAGGATCGGTGTGAGGGGAGTAATATCAAATTGGCTCAAAAACTATCACACTGATAGAACGGAAACAAGCCAAGAAAAATCAAGCTCGTACGGTGTTCCCCAAGGATGCAAACTTGGTCCTATCTTATACATTCTTTTTACTAACGAACTGTTACGGGTCTTCAAAAATAGTACTGCGTATGCATTTGCGGACGATATAGCCATCGTTGTCGTAGAAATTTTAACACGGCCGTTAAAAATCTTCAGAGTGAGTTTGATGCCGTTTCGACGTGGTGTCATGATAATGGACTCATAATTACGAGTAATACGCAAAAAAGGAAAGTGATGCACATTCGCACACCATCTAAGCGGAGCGGAGAAATTAAAATTGTTCACCGAAACGAAAATTGTCCTTTGTCGACAGGGAACCAGGAGATTAAACTTGTGCAGCGGGCGAAATATCTAGGAATAACAATTGACGAACACTTCCTTTGGAGTGAACACATTAATACACTGTGTCTTCAACTTAAGAGCGCTATTTTTGCGATGTTATATTTGAAAAGACTTTGTAATTATAATGTGATGAAGCAGGTGTATTACTCGCTCGCAGAGTCGCGCATTAGATACGGCATCCTGGCTTGGGGGAATGCGGCAAAAACCCATACAGATAAAATTACAGCCATACAGCAACGTTTAATAAAAAATCTCAGAGGATTTAATTCATCTTTAAAAACACTGGATGTTCGTGGGATTTTTCAGATGACGGCGCTTGTAATATATATGAACGACCAAGGATTTTTGAACCCTATCCAGCACAATCAAAACACACGAAGACGAGCCCAAGGAATGTTAGAGATACCAGAGACTTGTACAGTGTATATGGTACAAGAGAACTTCGTTATGTAGTGCCTAAAATAGTTAATCCAATACCGCAAAATATTAAAGAATTGCAAAATTATAAAAAAAGAAAAAAACTTAAAAAAAAAATGATTGCTTGATTTATACCAAGTTTGTTGATACACTTTTATTTCCTATTGATGTAAATTAATTATTATTATTATTATTTTTTTTATTTCTTTTTTTAAATATTATACCTATTAATTTCTATTTTTCTTTTTTAATAAACTTTTTCTAATTGAAATTTGAAAGCCACCTGCCGATAAGCACGGCGCCTTGCGGGTAAAATGAATTATGTAAGAAATACTGTATCATATAAAATTATAAAATAAATAAATAAATAAACAATATGGCCGCTATCAACTGTCTTAAAATTCGTAAGTTCCTATTGGAAGACCTTGTACAAAGCTCTTAAAATGTTTTCTATTAGAAGTGGTAATAACATATTCTTTGAGAAACGGGTGTACAATTGATGTTCCTACGGTTATTAAGGTGCGCCTAACCTAAAATTTGTACTCAAATATGATGAAGAGTTCTATCATATATTATTAACTAAGAATGTCATAAATAATATAAATGACAACTTAATCTTTCTTTGAAGAAATCAGCTGTTCTAGGGGGGCGCAATAAAGCTGGAAAAGAATAAAAATTCCCACAGTCACTTTCAGTTGACTGAAAACAAAGAAAACTCACCCGAAAACCATCGATGCTCTGAACCAATTTCCTTTTCTCTCGCTACGGTTTTCTTTTTCATTTTCATTCTATCGTCGACTATCAATGTATCGTATGTATCGATGCCATTAGTCCAACAACATACTTCGAAACGATTACAATCTATTGAAAAAGTGAAACCTACAAATTTCATTTCCGGAACAATACGTCATGGAACTCTTTGTTCCCTTCCATTTGTCAGCATCGGCCCATTAAAAAAAAAAATAAATAGAAAAAAAAACTAAAATATATAAATTTCCCAAAAGTAGTACAAACGCAACTAATTGTTCGCTCATCATCATTAGCCTTGCAGATACATTTCATCCGATCTCATCTATTGATCTTACTAACAGTTACATGAAATTTCCCCGGTGGCAATATTGCGGCGGACCACAGCCAATATGGCTCATAAATCAGCCAGCCATTGGGTCAATAGCCAACACATCTTCACAGCTCCAGCGAGAACAAAAAGATTAAAGATTGTCGCCCCAATACGGCAGAATTTATGACACCGTCATGTGGTCATAAATTTCCGGATCTTCAAAGTTCTTTCTATACTGATCAGCATACATAGGAATGAGTATCTAAGCCTACTCATATTTACATAGATGAGCACAAAAAAAAAAGAAGAAAAAACTGAAAAATAACGACTGATAACTGGAATCTAGAAAACTGCGCAGTGCATCCGGGAGATGCACGACGTCGACGACGACGACAACTGAGTTGGTAGGTAGCCTTACGTAACCAAATACGAAGTACGAGTACCAAGATCGGTGATCACGTCTGCGGGCAAAGAGAGATTGTGTGCTAAAACCGTTTTAATGTTGGGGGGCCGTCCCAAATTACTGATGACAGCCATAAACGGCAAACACGGCCCGTCAAGCTTTTAATTACTCTGCACGGTGTGCAGACTACGATGTATGAGTACAGAGTATAATCACTCAGAAGATCCAAGGATCACACTTGAGGTACCAACTTACTCCAAGTACGGATGGGTACCGGGTAACCCACCTTGGGCTCGATTCTGTCGTCTATTTTTCAAAATAGTTCGTGACAAAATGCAATTAGAACCACTGCCGCTGATGCTGTTCCCAGATGTGTACGAGTATGCCTAAACTTACCGTAAGTCCCTGCATCCGAATTGCTGCTGCTGCTGCTGGTGGTGCTGGTGGTGCTGGTGGTTGTGGTGGTGGTACTTGGTTGCTGCTTCTGGTTTCCTTCGCCGCTCTTAACGGAGGTTGAGTTAGATAAAGGTAGTCCTAAGCTGCCGACAACAACGGTGGCAGCCGCAGCATACTGCACGACAACGAGAATACAAATGCAAATTAAAATTGCCAAGTGTGAACTTTGCTGATTGCAGCAGTGATTCTTGAATCTCAGCATGATGTTTGTTCTACGAGTACGTTTTGTTTTGGGCTATCTTTTACGAGTACTACGTCAGCGTCAGTGTTAACACTCTGTAATCCATTAATACGAGTACTCTTGTACACTAAAATCTATGTAGAGGAGAATGCACAGGCACACACCAAACACAAACCACTCACGGGCAATAACACGAAAAAGATATTCTTTTTATCGCGTAACAATATACGAGTACGAGTACAAGTACGAGTAAAGATGCACCACACTAACTTCAGATACGAGTACACGTTCGTTTGGTTGATTTTGCTTAAGTGCTGAACGCGATCTTTATAAACCGTCTTGGCTCACGACTAGACTCTGACTGATTCAGGCGCAGTTCGCTGCCTCTGGCGGCCAGGTGAATACTGCTCTTACCTGGCCAAGAACTTTGGCTCAGAAGTTGTATCTCAATACCGAGTGGTGGTGGCTATGACACTGGTATTGGTGAGGTTTAGTTCTTTTGCGCAGTGTTGAAGGTTGATGGTAACGATCATGATAATGATGATGATGGTGATGGGTAGGAGGATGGAATTAAGCTCTTCGGATTTACACTTTTCTGTCGAAATTCCTTCATTCCATGGTCATTCCATTTGCCATCATCGGTGTGGCATATGCAAGAGCTTCTACAAGTTCATGACCATGACTTGGGTTTTGACGTGCGCACAGTGTCACCGTCAAATAGAAAAGTGGACGATATAGACTTTTGAATTTGATTTTCATCTGAGAGTTGTTTGAAAAGTGAATAAATTAGCGGCATTGACTATCTGTTTTGTGAACATGAAAAAAAGTGGTGCGGAAAGAAGTTTTTAAAAAAAAGTATTTTAGGACAGCATTGTCATATTTGTTGGATTTGATTGATTTTGTCTTCAGATGACTTTTCAGTCTATGAAGACTTTGTGATTGTTTCGCTTTGTGTTTTGGTTGGGCTGTGTTCTTTATGTTTACCAGATAATAGTGTCTCCTGGGATCACAATGGTGGTACTACTCAACGTTAAAGCATACGTGATGAATTCGAAGCATTAATTATTATGTATAGGACTTTCCATTGAGGACTATACATTTTTATTTTGGTAATAAATTGTAATAATTTGTAAACGTCGCTCATTCGAGTACTCAACAATGGCTAAATGGTAGACATTGAGCAGGAAAGTAGAAATGAGAGTTCTGAAAAAAAAAAACATTAAGGGTACGTTCACATTTAAAAATATGCTCGTATAGTTCTTAATGGAAAACCCTGTAGCACTGCTTAGGTTCTTTTGGATCAATTAAGCCACTACGCTTACTTTACTTTTACAAAACTTGTAGTTCAAAATTGGTAGTGGGCTCTTTATTTTAACAAAGGCTCTTCACTCTTTCTATTCGAGGAAGCCTGCTTAAAGCTAAGTTAATCTACAGCTGTGGTCATATAATTAGAAGCGATGTAATGCGGTGTAAATTTCGATGGACGTTCCGGACGTACATATGTAATTCCATAAATTAGTATTCGCTCAGTCGCTCTTGTTGGATTATATTAGTAATGATGGTGTTACTTCCAAAACTTTAAACCAAGAGAAGACAAAAAATAGAAACAACAAAACTAATTTTAATAGCGCGATGCTTTAAAAAAAATAAGTTTATTATCCAGCTGCACTCGCCAAAGTATCTTACGTGACTAATCGAAATACTCAAATGGCTCCACCAAAATGGCGGTGGTTTTTATTTTCATATGGCCTATGTTCATAAGGTGAGAATTTCGCTACTTGATGTCGCTGATATCAATAAGTGTGCATGGTGGCGGCAACATACTCCCCTCAGTAAGTGGGGCTGAAGTCATCGTCATCTCCGCATTACTCTCTTGGTCACCACCCGATTTTATGTCTAGAACAGCAAGTTTAGCAGTAGGGCGCTCGAAGACACCTCCCAACGTTTGTATTGTCGCTCTTCTCACCTGACCGTCCGCGGCTACCACAGAATGAATCACAACTCCTCTTGGCCAGCAGTTTCTTGGCAGATGTTCATCCACTATCATTACCAGATCCCCCTTTTCAATCGGTTTTACCTTTGCGAACCACTTCGACCGTCTGTTAATATTCGGCAAGTATGCTTTCACCAATTTCTTCCAGAAAAGGTCGGCCATCATCTGCGAGCACTTCCAATTTTTTCTCAGGTCGGAAGCCTCCAGATTGCACGGGGGCTTGGCTCCATTCGAGTCTCCAAGAAGGAAGTGATTAGGCGGCAGGGCTTCGTCGTCATCTGCTTCCAGCGTAAAGTTTCTTCTCCAACTTTATTGCATGGAAGAATGCTGTATAAACCTTGCTTAACTGACCGTACAAGGCGCTCCCATGCGCCACCCATGTGAGGTGCAGATGGTGGGTTGAAGCTCCAGGTCGTCTCAGCCGTCGTGAATTGCGCAGCCACTTTGCCCAAATCCAATTTTGCTAGTTCTTCGCGTAGTTCCCTCTCGGCACCTCGAAAGTTGGTGCCATTGTCGCAATAAATTTCCAATGGAGTGCCGCGTCGTGCAATAAAACTTCTTAAGCACATAATACAGGAGTCTGACGATAAACTGTGTGCCAGCTCGATGTGCACCGCTCTAATGGTGAGACACGTACAAATAGCCCCCCATCTCTTCTCGTTCCGTCTTCCCACGGTTACCATGATAGGACCAAAATAATCGAGGCCTACAAATGAGAATGGTCGGCAAAAGGCTCTCATACGTGCGATAGGCAGCTTGGCCATTTGTGGAACAACTGGTCGGGCGCCTTTGATTTTACAGAGTTGGCAGCTTCGCCTAACGCTCTTGAGAATGGTTCGAAGGTTAGCTATATAATATTTCTGCCTGATCTCGTTTAGTGTAGTCTCATGATTACAATGATGAAATTTTCGATGATACGAGTCGACTAAGAGGAACGTTATTCGGTGGAGCTTCGGGAGGATGATCGGTGTTTTACAGTCCTGGCCTACATGTTGCGCTAACAAAATGCAACCGCTCATCCTTAGAACATCGTCGTCGTCTAGAAATGGTGAGAGTTTTGCTAGCGGACTGCTTCTCGACAAATAGCTTGGTTTCTTCACTTTGCATCCGACATCCGCAGAAAAGCAGGACCGCTAAACAATTCACTCGTAGCGTGGTAGTCAGGCTCCAAATTCCATTTGGTGGCCTTGTCGGCTACATTCCGAGATATGAGATGTCTCCAGGACTTCGCCAACTCGAAACATAACGAATTGCTGGAACCTGCGGGGGTCTCCTTTTAGCCATGACAGCACAGTTTTCGAGTCGGACCAAAAGAACCGTAGACCTATAGGAAACTTGTGTGACTTGCAGATGAAAGTCGCAAGCCTTACGCCGAGGACTGCAGCCTGGAGCTCTAGCCGTTGAACAGATATTGGGCGTTGCGGGGCAACCTTCACCTTAGCGCACACAATCGTAACGTCGATATTGTCCTGATAGGTGATGCGGAAGTAGGATACCGCCACATATGCGTTCTTGCTTGCATCTACAAAGGTGTGTAGCTGAACCTTTGAATCATTTTGACTTAGCATTGGCGAATAGCATCTAGGAACCTTTATATCAGTCACGTTCTGCAATAGAGTTGTCCATCGGAGCCACTTTTCAAACATGCTTGCAGGCAGCTCATCGTCCCAACCAATCGATGTCCTCCAGATCTCTTGGAGCAGAAGTTTGACGCAAATAAGAAAATGCGACAAGAATCCCAAGGGGTCAAACACTGACATAAGGATTTTAAGTACCTCACGTTTGGTAGGTACGGTCCACCTATTAAGCACATCTCGTTTCAATCGGTTGAACTTAAGGACGTATGTAAACGCGTCGGATGAAGTGCACCAATAAAGTCCCAGGATCTTCTCTGCTGCCGGAGTGTCGTTCGCACTAAATGCTTCAGTTGACCCCCCGCTGTCTTCCTTTAGGGCCTCTATGACGTTTGGTGAATTGGAGACCCAATTGCGGATGTGGAATCCAGCGTTTTGTTGAATGAACTTCACATCTTTGGCTAGTTTGATTGCCTCAGCTTCGGTATGGACGCTGTCGATGAAATCATCTACATAATGGTGCTCAAGTATACCTTCAACAGCCCTTGGCATACTACCCATGAACAGCATAGCATTTTTATTTTTGACGTGGTGAGCTATACATGGTGAACACTTGGCGCCAAAGGTCATGACGCTCATCTGGTAGACGCTGGGGCCCTGCCCATCGTGAGTGTCGTTCCACAAAAATCTTTGTACATGTCGGTCCTCCTCTCGAACTCGTACTTGGTGGAATATTTCAGCAATGTCTCCACACGCACCAATCTTTCCGCATCGAAAACCATACAGGACTGTCACCAAAGGTACAAGTTGATCAGGGCCCTTAAGAAGAAAATCGTTTAGAGAAGTCCCATTGCATTTTGCTGCTGCATCCCAAACAAGCCTAACCCTTGATGGTTTATTGGGATTTCTTACAATAAAGATTGGCAGATACCAAATCCGTTTTTGTCCGATATTCTTCTCGTCTGGATGCAACTTTATGGCATAGCCTTTTTTATCAAATTTTCTATCTGCTGGTCCAAAATACTGCGAAGTTCCTTGTCCTTATCAATCACTGCCTGCAGTCGATGATGTCGTCGAAGTGCCATCGGTAGACTATTTGGTAGGGAAATATCATCGAACTTCCATAATAATCCCACCTCGAAATAGTCGTTGATGCGGACACAAGTATCTTCAAAAATTTTAGTTGCTCGTTTTTCCTCTGCCGAAGTAATCTGCTCCGTGGGAATGCGAACACCGATGTTCTCCGTTGAGAAAAAATCACTCACGAGACGGTGCAGTTCCCTGTCTGCGTTGCAATCACACATGTGAAGGTGAAGCGAGTCACTATCAATTCCATTTCTATCACATTCATCAGGACCTTGCACTGACCAACCGAGTCTTGTCTTGGTGGCAATTGGCTGCGACCAACTTCCCTCAAAGACTTTGAGCGGAACGCCTAACTTCCAATTATCAATGCCTATTAAAATCCTCGGACGTGCTCGTTGATATGATGGTATAGGAAGCCCAACCAGATGCGGATAATGTTTGGCTAGCGTCTGTCCGGAACTAGTCTGTGTTGGTAGGTTAAGGCCTTGAACTGTACGCACGTTGTTTAGTTGGTATTTGCGGGCGCCGCTATTCCTGCCAGCGATTCCTAGAGACACTACTTTGGAATTGCTCTCTATGCGAGTTGTGTCGGAGGTCCACCTTAGACATAGTTCTTCAGCTCTTCCAGATAGTCCTAATAGGCCAGCGAGTTCTTCATCCACAAGTGTGACCGAAGATCCTCCGTCCAAGAAGGCAAATGTGTCGACTGTTCTACCGTTAGCGTACAAGATCACTGGCAGAACTCGAAAAAGGACTTTGGGAAATTTGTGTTTGTGGTGAGTTAGAAGTGACGACGTTGACGGGCGGGTGGTTGAAGCCTGCTTTGAATAGTTGTGTAAAAGAGCATGGTGCTTCGCTTCACATCCGCCAATACCACACGCCTTTGCTATTCGGCACCGCGAATTTGAATGTCTTCCAAGACACGAGGGGCACAAATTGTATTCTCGCACCATCTTCCACCTAACCGACAATCCAGCGTCCTTGAAGGTTTTGCAACTGGATGCCAGATGATTAGCTTGGCAGATATCACACTTTTTCGCGTTTGTACCTGGTTGGGGCCTCACGTTGGATTCCTTAACTGCTGCATGTGCATATAGATGAGCGCTTTGCTTTGATGAACGTTTTCCGCCTGACACAGGTGTCGCAGACAGCGTTGTCACGGTGCATGCGGCCTCAGCGATGTCATACAGCCAATCACTAAATTCCAACAGGGAAGCAGGTTGTACATTTTTAGAGAAGATTGCCCAATTTAACAGGAGATGCGGCGGCAGCTTATCCACGAATTCCTTTAAAAGCGCTGGGTTATTGAAATGCGCTGTGGTGTTTGTTGCCTCCATCGTTGCACATACATTTTTGATAGCTAGAGCGTAGTCAATTAACGATTCCAGTCTCTCGGCCTTTGGAGGTGTTATGTGCCTTGCCCTTTCTATCAATGCGTGTATAATTTGATCTGGTCGCCCAAAAAGTATTCGCAGTGTTTTAATGACGTCGGGCACCATAGCCGGTAGTACCAGTCGATGTTTTACTGCCTCCATTGCTTTTCCACAGAGACATTTTTGTAGGCGAATAAGGTTTTCCCCATTTGAAAACGCGGCTAACTCCGTACTCTGTTCAAAGGAACTGATGAAAACTGGCCAGTCTTCAGGATTGCCGCTGAACTTGGGTAAATCCTTCGGAATGGCGTTCCTTACAGCAAGTTGATTAGAGGAAAGTAACTTACCACTGTCGAGGGAAGGTTGTGCTGCATTTCGGGTGAGTTTTACCTGGTTTTGTTGTGCTGAACTGCTACAGCCGGGCAGAAGATGTTGTTGGGCTGTTTTGTAGACAATATTTTCCAGCCGTTGTTGTTGTTTGCAGGAGGCTTCCGCTTCCTCGTCATCTGAGTCTAGAGAAAGAATTTGATACTTTTGTTGTAGGTATAATTGGTTGCTTTGTTCTCGCAACAGCTTTTCCTCCTCCAGTCGTTGTAAGAGTAGTTGTGTCTTCCTTTTTGCAGACGTCAAAGATGCTGATGACCCCGCATTTTCTTCAAGAGAATTATTTAATGCTGCTGGTGTAAGTACAGCTGGCGCAGTTGGCGACGTTATATTTTGCTGTTGGCTTGGATTTGGTGGTGAGCAATCATTGCATCTCCATTCCTGGTTGGCCACAGAAGCATCGACTCCGACACATGCGAAATGATGCCAAAGATCGCAATTATCGCACTGGACCATCTCATCTGTATCTGCTTCGGTGCATATGTGACAACTATTATTGTTGGCGAGTGATTTCTTTGGCGGCATTGTCGTATCGAATGGAAAGATAATTTACGTTAATGGAAAAATATTATTTTTTTTAAAGAAATGTTACTTCCAAAACTTTAAATCAAGAGAAGACAAAAAATAGAAACAACAAAACTAATTTTAATAGCGCGATGATTTAAAAAAAATAAGTTTTTTATCCAGCTGCACTCGCCAAAGTATCTTACGTGACTAATCGAAATACTCAAATGGCTCCACCAAAATGGCGGTGGTTTTTATTTTCATATGGCCTATGTTCATAAGGTGAGAATTTCTCTACTTGATGTCGCTGCTATCAATAAGTGTGCATGGTGGCGGCAACAGATGGATTAAACTAACTAAAGACTTAGAAAAGCGTTTATTACGACAGACTGATTTAGTAATAATAATACATAGAAAATGACATTTGACAAGAGAGTTTTTTAACTTTAAATATATTCGCTAGAGGCGTGTGTCTGCGTTTACATCAACATTCTAACCTGAACGCAGACCCATTATTCTGTTGAAATGTTCATGTTTTGTCCGATGTAAGCCTTTGGTTAAAGCATCAGCTACCATATCTTGACTTCTGTGGTATTTTACTAAAACTTAATTGGCAGTAATCCTCTCTCTGATAAAATGATAGTGGACATCGATATGTTTGCTAACTTTCACTTCCTGAAATATTAATTGCACTTTGATTGTCGCAGTGAACTATTATAGGAACAGCTGAAAGTTCAGACCAGAAGTTCTCCTCTAATTGCTTCAGCCAAAGATCTTCTTGTACTACTGAAGCAAGAGACATGTCCGAGTACATCAGTTGTTGCGAGTGCTATTGTTGTCTCTTAGAGCATTTCGGTCTTCAGAATGACTGGCCCAATCAGCGTCACAGTAGCCTTTAATATTGGTATATACTCGTAGATTGCCTTCATTGCCCGTATTGTCCAATGCTGAAGCGTAGGTTGGCCATTATACCTGCTTAATGAGTTTACAATATATGCTATTTCAGGTCTAGTCCCTTGGGACAAGTACAACAGTACACTGCTTCTTTATAAGGGATGTTTTTTAATATTTCTTCTTCATCTTTTGCCTTCTTTAATTGAACGTTAGGTTCACAAGGAGTCCAAAACAAGTAAGTATTTCATTAATATACATTGATTGATCCAGTGAAATGTTATTTTGATTTGTACGTGTTATTCTAAATCCAATACATTGGCTTGCTTGTCCTTTTAATTTGTTCTTTATTTCTTCACCAGTTTTAGAATTATTAAAAAATAAGAGCAGATCATCTACATATATAGATATGAATAAAATGTCATCTTGGTTCAGTATACGAAAATAAATGAATGGATCAACTTTAGATCGCTTCATGCCAATCTCCACTAAAACAAATTTCAATTTCTTGTTCCATTGCCTGCTTGCCTGTTTGAGGACATAAATAGCTTTATTCAAATGGCATACATTCTCCTCTTGATTTTGGTGCCAAAAGACCTCAATTTCATGCAAAAAATAGACCGTGTTGACGTCACAAAAGAGATGATTTGCGAGGCTGAAACCGATCCCACATTCATCAAAAGGATCATTACTGGTGACGAGACGTGGGTTTATGAGTACGACACGCAATCCAGACATCAGGCAAGTGATGTCGTTTTCAGTCAAAAAAGAAGGCAATGCTCACGGTTTTCATGGATTACAACGGTGTAGTGGATCATTTTTGCCAGAAGCCCAGACAGTAAACAAAGAGTATTATTTGGGCGTTATGAGACGTTTGCGTGAAGCAATTCGCCGAAAGAGACCAGGACAGAAAACTCGTGGATTTTGCACCATGATGACGGACCGTCGCACAGTGCCATCATTATTCGTAATTCGTCTAATGCAATGACACCGAAACTCCCTTCCTGAGGAAAAAGGAGGTCGATAACACCTAAGCTAAAGAACGGTTTAGCCAAGAAAAGAAGTTCAATCTTCTCGCATGATTCCAATAAAATTCCAATAAAACGCAAACCATTTGAGATATTTCGAAAATTTTATTATCGGCTTGAAGTACAATCAAAACATTTATGAATGGAATTTTCGATTCGTTCATATGGCCACCGCGGGCACGTTTGCAGCGGTCGATTCGTTGGACCCAATTTTCAACGACTCGGCCACACATTTCGGCCGAAACGGCCACTATATCGCGTTCAATGTTGGCTCTGAGCTCTTCCAACTTCGTTGGCGTGTTAGCATAAACCAATGACTTAACGTACGCCCACAGAAAATAGTCAAGCGGCGTTAAATCGCACGAACGAGGCGGCCAATCGACTGGCCCATTTCTTGAGATAACACGCTCACCATACTTACTCTTCAATAAATCGATTGTAGCGTGTGCTGTGTGACTTGTGGCATCATCCTGTTGAAACAACATGTCGTCCAAGTCCATATCTTCCAATTCGGACTAAAAATAATCGGTGATCATAGCGCGATAACGCTGACCATTCACAGTAACGTGACGATCGTTATCGTCGACGAAAAAATATGGCCCAATAACGCCGCCGGCATTCAAACCGCACCAAACAGTTATTTTTTGTGGATGAAGTGGTGATTCATGAAGCACATGTGGATTTTCACGCGACCAATAACGCATATTTTGCTTATTGACGAACACATTGAGCCAAAAATGAGCTTCGTCACTGAAGATGATTTTGCGATGAAATTCATCATCTTGGCGCATCTTCTCCAGAACCCAATCGGAGAACGTACGTCGCTTCAAATGGTCCATTGGCTTCAATTCTTGAGTCAGCTTGATCTTGTATGGGTGTAAACCAAGAACCTTACGCAAAATACGCCATAATGTGGTCTGAGCGATGCCCAATTCTTGAGAACGCCGTGGAATTGACTGATTTGGATCGTTTGATACGGACGCCTGAACGGCAGCGATATTTTCGACACTTCGACCAACACGTTGTCTCACTGACACGGCAACATCACACAACGAATATGTAGACTCAAATTTTTGCACTAAACTTGTTATTGCCTGTCTACTAGGGCGAGAATTACGACCGAAAATTGGAGTTAACCCTTTAAAGTTGCAGTCACCGACTCCGAATTTCGGTAGAAAATTTTTATAATTTGCAGACGTTGCTCGTTCGTGTACCTTACCATGATGAAAATTTTGAGTTTACTGAGTAAATTGACAGTGACAGTTTGATGATTAGTGAAAGAGTGCGTTCACAAAATAAATTTAAAGTTGTCAAGTCCCTATTGGAAAACCTTTTATGCAAACGTAATCCTGATCGCGATGAACTATGAACTAACTGTGAATGTCAAAAAGGTATCTGCGTCTGTAGCAGCAACCAATTGATGACCATTATCTCCAATTCCAAGTAAGTTTGAGAATACAAGGCTTCTTCGAACACAATAAGAAGGCGGATTTCTATTTGGGTCCCAAGTCAAAATTCCCATCCAGCGGAAAATATGATCTCCAATGAATTGCTAGGCAAGACTAAGAGGAGAGTTTCTCAGGACCTGAAGCTGAGTAAACACCTATTTGACTAGGACTTCCATTAACAGTTGGGTTTCTTGTGAGCATATCTAAGTATTTTCAACCATCCACATGATCAATGATGAATTGGTTCGCTCAATCTCTTTATTATCCAAATTTGGTGTTATATGCGAAGGGCGGATTAAAATTTCACGTATATATTGATATCTTAACTAACAGAGCTAATACCAAGCTTGGGTACTTTCTTAGATGGCGCTACAGCCCGGGATGGACTTGGGCTTCAACCAATAAACCTCTCCAGTGAGTGTGACTTTTAGCCAACTGCCACTAATTATGCACTTGAGGAAGGTAAATCTGCTTCCTTCTCTCGCCACCTAAGGGCAAGACTCTTCGGGTTGAGGCGTTAATATCCATTCGCTCTACATGTTCTAGCTATCTCAGGTGAATGATATCGCTCATATCAATGTCCCTATATAACTCATAAAGTTCCTTGTTAGATTTACTCCTCTAAAGCAAGTTAGGCCGAAAGAAAGCAAAAGATATTCGACGAAGCTTGCGTCCAAAACAACCATGAATATTTCATCTTCCGTCGCTATCCTTTCTTACTGGGAATATAAGGGACTTGTGTAGAGTCCCCTTAGTGTTTCTTGTTATGGCCTTATTACTTATTTGCCTTCGTAGGGCAAAGCGATTGCCGAGTATAATCGTTCGTTTGATTTATGATGAGGTGTCATTATCAGAGTTAATAGTGAAGTTAAAGACATAATCTCTAAATACTTCAAAACAATAGCTGTCTATTTCGACGTTCTGCCCGATTCGTCGATGTTGTAGTTTCATCCGTTCACGTCGACAGCGTATATTTAGTTTTGTCTTCTTTGATAGCCATCCCCATTTTTGTCGTTTCCGAACTTTGCGGCGCGAATAGCTTTCTTCGTGGTCATTCTGCACAAGTTCAGCAAGAATGTCAAAGTTAGACATGGATCTACGTAGCTAGTCTCTATAGTAGACAAGTGGTAAGAACAGATCCAAAATTCTTGAATTTTTTCTTGTATCGGCCGTAGTATAAATATTCTGTTAATTCTCGAATTATCCGGTACATGCAGCGCTAGGCGTAGTAAGTACTTAGATTGGGAACCGCATGAAAACGGGTAACGTGTTTGAGTGCTTCTGTTCTGAAAAAAATGTAGCAAATTTAACTCGAGTAAAAGTTTTCATTCGAGTATTATTCGCAACATTTTTCTATAGAAAAAATTCGGTACCCACAAAATACGGCAGACAAGATTTTGTATACGATGTTAAGGGGTTGACGCTTCTAAAGTTAGATCACCTAGGAAGGCCTTCTTTATTATGGATCAGGCAAGCAATACTTCAGGTTTAATTCAATTGGTATACGAGTACTTTAGTTTGACGAAATAATGGCTTAAACAGCGCGGTATTTAGACCGACAGTCTTATCATACGTAACTTCGTATTTAAACCTTCATTTTTACTATTCGAAAAAAATAATTCCTTCGTCATGTATACAGGTTTCCGCTGTAGACAAAAAAAAATTATTTTGAGTGATGGAAATCTTTATTTGGGCCTTCACAATTGCTTCTGTTAAGTGGAAAAAATTACATCCGCCAAGTGGCTGCCGTCAGTGTTGATACATAGTTTTGCCTGTTTTATCGCATTTTCCACGACTTTCCGCAAGATTTCCGGTGATAACTGTTCGCATTCCTGTCAAATATTCTCCCGCGACTTCAAGTAGCCCCAAAGAAAAAAGTCTGGGATGGTTAAATCGGGCGATCATACTGGCCATACCAAATCGCCAAAACGGCTGTGAAACGTGTTGTTGAAACCACATGTTCACCGAGCCCCGCTCATGCAATTCCGGCACTAAGAAGTCGTTTATCATGGCCCTGTAGGATTCGCCAGTAACAGTGACCGTATTGCCGGTGGCGTCCTCAAAAAAATACGGCACAATCACTCCTCCCGCGTGAACCACGCCGCACCACACAGTGGCTTTGAGTGGATGTAATGGCTCTTCATGCATCACACGCGGATTTTCAGTGCCCCAGAAACGAAGATTTTGCTTATTGACGTAACCGCTTAAATGGAAATGCGCCTCGTCACTCATGATGATTTTCGACACAAAATCGTCCTCTTCTTTGTTGAGATTGAGGATGTCTTGACAGTAATTCACACGCGACTGACGGTCAGGAGGCATTAACTGATGCACTGTTTGCACGGGAACATGTGTAAGTAAGTCTTTCACTAGAATTCGCTGTAGGGTCCGTCTGGTGATGCCCAATTGCGTGGACCGTCGTTTGGTTGATGTTTCTTCGTTCTCAGCGACATCGGCAGCGACATCGGCAGCCACAAAG
Organism: Volucella bombylans; assembly: GCA_949129095.1. Taxonomy (NCBI): domain Eukaryota; kingdom Metazoa; phylum Arthropoda; class Insecta; order Diptera; family Syrphidae; genus Volucella; species Volucella bombylans. The sequence continues at coordinate 161,339,318 of OX422144.1, forward strand.
CGATATTCTCGGCCGAACGACCAGTCCGGTGGCGGCCACGACCTGCTGGCCGGAATGTTTGCCCAGTTGGCGCGAAATGATTAGGAAATCGACGTCGAAATTCACTCTGCGCTAACACCACCGACAGATTATTGGTCAAAAACATCACAATTATTCCACGCCCTTGCACAGTATAGCGCTTCATTGCTTGTCTGTTTGTATACTGCAGCTGCCGAGTTTACAAATATCAAATATGGTTGACGTACGCCGATAGAGTGATTAATTTTGCGCCATCTTGCAGAATATAATATTGGAGGATTAGCTTGCACAGTAGACTGATCTATAATCAGGAGAGCGTTATGTTTCTTTGTGAATACAGAGGTGAGCAAACCGTGACCAAAAGTGGTATTGTGCAGGCTTCACTTTTGGATTGAATCGCTGAAGTTGTTCTCTATTCCAATTTTGGCATTAAAACCACCCACAATATTACGTAGGCAATTGTTGGTATTTTTCGTCGACGAGCTTATACAAACCTTCTTTGGCAGCAGCTTTTATTTCTTCAAGGGGCGCGAGCGGATATCAGACTTATTTTGGTGAATTTTTCCTTGATGTGGATTGTTATTCATTTATCTGGCGGAACCTCAAAATTGTTTGCATAAGTCGGAGGAATGCAACAACTCAGTACCCCAATAAACGCTCCTCTGTTCTCTGTAGCAGTAGTTAGAGTGATATAACATATATCTCGTCCTTCCTGTGTTCGGCATCTTCTTGAATTCCCTCCTCTAGTTGTCCCATGCACAGAGCCGATGCGTTTTAAAGGGTCATCAACAGTAATCCCGGTAATTTCTTCTTATGTGACCGGGTACCCCATTTAATTTGCTATCATCTCTATATCAGCTCTAAGCTGGGCTTGAGTAACACAACAGCCACATAAATACTTATACCCTTACATCAAAAAACCACCTGACCTATCCATCCTGATATATGCCACCCAGCTTTGGTAACACGACAGCCAAACCAGATGCACTAAGGCAGTTGAACGTAACGTAAATCAGCTGCCAATTGGAAGCGTTGGCTGCTCGTTTTTTTTTTAGAAAAAAGAAGCAACAGCGCTAACTAACCTTGGCGTTATTAATGCAGCAATGCGATATATTTTAAGGTAAACATTACCACCTTTGTTGAACAAATGCAATTTGTGTACATACGAGTAAGTTATGAGAAGTTGCATATTAATGTTGCATATCAAGTTGAGGTCAGCACAAACTCCTGCCTTCAGCGTTTTTCATTGAAATTACCAGCTTATATACTTATATGTCGACATATACCTCCATGCCAATGATTCAATTCCGTTTAGGTGGCTGTCCTCAAGAAATGTTTCCTGGGGCATTTAGCGTTGTAGCTGGTACTCAACATTCTGTTCGATATGTGTCAGGGACTTTCTCCAACACAGTTAAGATCACCGAGCAATGATAATATTAATAAAACACAGCAACAGATTCATACATGTGCCAATTGAAAAAGAGCAAATAGATGCAAATTGCCATGCACTGCCTCATCAATTCATGCAATTGGCACAGTCATGAGGTGAGAACGACCCAGGTCCACCTCAACCTCAACATGTTTCCATATCTAATCGTTCCTCCAGAATCAAGTCAATAAGCTTGGCATCAATGCAAAGGTGCTAAGGAACGTTCCAATGCACAACCAACAACCAACAACCAACAACCGACAAACGACGGCCAACTATATCGCGGTTAAGATTTAGATCAACAATTAGTGTAACCACACTGTGCAGTGTTTGCATTGCAAGAAAGTCGTATGCCAATCTAATCTAGAACGGATGAGTTGATGAAAGCAAATGAGTGCCATGCCATTATACATTTGGCCAATAGACAGTAGCCAGAGTAATAAACGTGACGAGTATCCAGTTGATGCGAGAACGAGTTCCAAAGGATCCTGCCGTTTAAGCTGGCATATAGGAGTATTCGTACATATGGCACTCGTACTCTAAAGTATACATTCAAGCTACCTGAAACAATAATTTTATTTTTTTTTTTTTTTTTATTTCGCTGAAGACGCAACATACTACTATTTAAGTCGCTGTAGAAGAATCAAATTAGCAGGAATGAAATATAGTTAATAACCCACCATTAGGAGAATTAAAGATACCTCCTGGGGCACTCTACATCCGTTCGTGGTAGTCGTTTGTCTGACATCAGTCAGACACTCCTGGTCATTAAAATGTTCCCAAGACAAGACACTAGTGACCAAAAGCAAAAAAATCGCCTTTATCGCCGCTAGGAGTTTAGATAAAATTGCTGTACGAAATTACTGCAAAGAGAAACATCAATGGTCAAGAGATGATCTGTTTTTGTGCCGAAAGAAAGGATAAATGTGCCCCCAATCGCATGAGGAACTGATGTGAATTTTAACTAAAAATGAAATGAGCAGTGGAAACATCGAAACATACGACTCATTTCTGGACTAGTGAGACTCATATTTTATCTGTGTAGTGAAAACTAGTTTAAAATTGAGAATAACCACTTCTGCCGGTTATTCGACATGAATGTCATCTACGGGGATTAAGTACTGTACACAGTTAATAGTCTGATAAGTGAGTCCAAAACTCACGAATTAAAAGGTTCAATTGGACTATTAGACATTAACGTTGTGCTGGATGATGTTTCTCCTGGCGACAGGGATTTCGGCGACTCACTTGAACAAAAAAGAATTAAATTTTACGTACAGTACTCCCCGGATATAAGCAACCCCTTTAATAGCAAAACCCTTTTAATAGCAACAAATCTTATTCAGTTGAGATTTACCAACGCCATCCTATGCAATTGCACCCGCTTTATTACAACCCGGTTTTAAGCAACCCCCTCTTATTATCAAATAAAAATCCAAACAAAAATTGTGCTTTACCTGGTATTTTACCCTTTTATAAGCTGGCGCCTGCCAGCTGCGTATTGTGTATGACCAAGTCTATGAACACATTTGCAAAATGATACAACAACGCATTCGTATCTCCTGCGACGATCGGATAGTTTGTGTTTTTCTTTCTGTGCTTGCCTTAAAAAAATATTAAATTTTTATTTTATTTTCACTGAAAGGAATGAAAGGATTTCGTACTGAAAAAGGGTAAAATTGCTTCTCGGTGTGGAATTATAACTCTTACTTCTTTTCTCTTATTTAGACATGGCACACAGAAAAAGAACAGAACTTACAATTCTCGACAAAATCAATATCTTGGATTTACTTAAAGGAATTCTAGAAAAGATATTATCGAAAAATACGGATGCAATGCCTCAACTATTACACTTATTTTACAAAAAGAAAGCGCAATACGTAAGATTGTCGAAGGGAATAAAAACTTAAAAGAAATAAAATTCGTTCAGGACACAGTGAAGAACTGGATAAGGCTGTTGCTCGGTGGTTTAACAAAATGAGAAGCCACAATGCTGTTATAAGTGGACCACTTATAAAAGAACAGCCGTAAAATTCTTGAAATACTCGTATCTTGAACGTTACTGATTTTGAGCCAAGCAATGGCTGGCTTTGGAGGTGGCAAAAAAAGGAAACCATTAGTTTCAAGAAAGTTCACGGTGAAAGAAATGATGCTGATGTTCCATCTGCATCGCAATGGATCGAAAATATTTTACCAACATTATTAAACGGATATTCTGAAAAAGACATTTTTAATGGGGACGAAAGTGGGCTTTATTACAAAATGCTACCTTCTGGAACTTTGATGCGGAAAGGGGAAGATCCCTCAGGATACAAATTGAGCAAAGATCGTATAACTTTATTATTTATTTGTAATATGGATGGATCAGAAAAATTTGTGTATGCCATAGGAAAGGCAAAAAATCCTCATTGCTTTCGAGGTAAAACGATTCCCATTCCGTACTTTCACCAAAAGAAATCATGGATGGTTACTCAATTATGGACGCAAATAATAACAGACATCGAAAAAAAGATGAAAAAGGAAAATAGGCAAATAATATTATTTGTCGACAGTGCAGGTTGCCATAAATTGCTTCCTGGCGTGAAATTTCAACATGTGAAAATTTATGCTGCAACCAAATACTACCAGCATTATACAGCCACTGGATCAGGGCATAATCAGGTGTTTTAAAGCATATTATGGGAGGAATCTTATATGAAAACAATTATTGGCACTCGAAAATGAACAAACTTTGCCAGATTTCGTAAAATCAATAAATGTTTTAGAGGCATTGAAAATTACCAAGCGTTCCTGGTGGCTTGTTACTCCGCAGACTATAAAAAATTCTTTTAAGAAAGCTGGGTTTGTAAAAGATGGAGTCGTTGGGATGAAGAAGTATTGGAAGAGATTAGTGTGTTCTCAACAGAAGAAGAGTTTGACGAGCTACTGAATTGCGATGATGATTTAGAATGTTTCGGATGTTTAACTGATCAAGAAATTTGTGATGATTTGAAGAATGTTCAGTAACGGGTGGTGAAGATTTGGAGACAGAAATTCCAGTAGTCGAAAATGTGGTCGAAATTCCTTCAAGGAAAGATGCACTTAAGGCTCATGCAACTTTAGTACCGTACCTGGATGGAAACAACCTTATATAGAACTCTAGATGAAACAGAGGATCATTTTTTGGAAACTACTGAAAAATCAATGATTCAAAGGAAAATTTCAGATTTTTTTCATTAACTGTACATATTGTAAAATGTTTGTGTGGGTACATATGATAGAACTTATTCTTTTCAATAGAAATCGCTTTATTCAGTACAGTTACAATTCACTATTTAATTGTTTCTCTCAGTACAATCCAATTTCTCAACCACTTATACTTTTCTTATCTTTTACTTAAACCACTTAATCACTTCTCCTAATTGACACTTCAAATTACACTTTAGAACAAACCCGCTCATAAACAACACAATTTTATTCCCATGTGCATGTGCTATTATCCGGGGAGTACTGTATTTCACTTCTTCATTTCCGTAGGCATCCATTCTCCAGGACCCAGTCGTGATTTTACGTCTTGTCTTTCAAAGTTTGCACACACATTGATTCTATTTGGACTTCTCATCTCATGAGAATAGAATGCTGTTTATGTGCTATATCCTCTTGGTCATTGCGATGCACCATTCAATTTTTCATACACAGTTACTCGTCATACTGGATACGGGCAGTCCTGACGCAGGTTAGGATACTAAGAAACTCTTCTTTGAGCCTTGAATAGCAAAATCATCCCGACATTATTTACCGCGTGTGTTGCCTGGAAATGCAAAACGTTTAGAGTCTTGCATTTTCGAATTAGCTTGGAAGTGATAGAGGGTATTAGAAAAGGCCTCTATACAACCGACATAGATTGTTACTTTAATTTTGGCAAGGCAGCGAGTATGTCATTTCGTCAATTCTTGTTCTTCCACACAACCGACGCACTGTGGGGCAGAATAGCCAAAAAGTTGGCAATAAATCAAATTTGAATAAATTTAAATTCCCTCTCTGGGTCCGTTTGTTTTACTTTCGAGTACTTAAATATCACACTCATCATAAACTAACTGCCCTATGCCGTTATCTTAGCCACATACCATGAAAAATGCATCAGTACCAGCGATACATGCTCACTGATAGCAAGTGCCTAGTTAAATGAAAGTTTGTAGTATTTTTTGTGTTTAAAATTTTTTTGAAAACTTGAAGATTGTTAAAATTTTTAGTATGGAGCCATCAAACTCAGGTATGTGTTAAGCTGAAGTTTTTTTTTTTTTGTGTGAAAGTTATGAATTCATCATTCATCGTACCAGGTTTCAGTGCACCTAATTTAGGGTTTTTTTTTGTAAATATTGGTAAAATTAATTATGTTTCAAAGCCGTCCAAGCTTTAGTTTTTTACGTTTTTGATTGTTTATATGGTGTAGGTTAGGTTAGGTAAGAGTGGCTGTTGGAAGTACCAACCCACTTAGGCCTATTGGCCCATTGTGATGCCACGCGGATCTATGATCCTCTTACTAATGCAACCAGTTTGAGCTTATGATAAAGCGTAGGAGACTGTTAACGTCTTTATTCTCTAGATCGTTTAGGTCGCTCCTAGGTGAAGCTTTCTTCTCTGGGACAGAGCTGGACATGTACAGAGTAGGTGGAGGATTGTCTGCTCCTATTCCTTGTCCATGCAGCGTCTACAGAAATCATTTGTAAAAGCGCCAATCCTTCTTGAGTTCTTCCCTATGAGGTAGTATCCAGTAATGACACCTATTATGGCGCTGAGATGTTTTCTATTTAAAAGGATCAGAGACTTAGAGCGATTCAGATCCAGCTTTGGCCAGATCTGTTTGGTCGCTAGACACGTTTGCCCAACAGTCCACCTAAGGTCTATTCTTTTATTGGTATCCAGCTTTAGTTTGCACGTAGCGATTGGTATACCTATACTACCTTTATCCGGTACAATAGGTAGAGTGGTTCCACTTTTGGCGAGTTCATCGGCTCTGCAGTTCCCTGGAATGTCTCTATGGCCCGGCACCCAACGAAGGTGAATGTTGAACTGCTCTGCCATCTCCATAAGAGATGATCGGCATTCAAGGGCGGTTTTAGAATATAATGAGACCGAGTCCAGGGACTTGATGGCGGCCTGACTATCCGAAAATATGCGGATATTCTTTGCAAATATCACGTTTTTCTTCAGCCAGGGCAGAGCTTCTTTAATCGCCAAAATTTCCGCCTGGAACACGATACAGTGATTTGGAAGGCGGAAAGAGAGGCTTAGATTTAGCTTATCTGAGAAAACACCGCCACCAACTCCGTTGTCGGTTTTAGATCTATCTGTGTAGAGATGGATTGACTTGTCCTCCATGATAGCTGCAGTCGCACCTTCTTGTCTGCTGAAAATATCGAGGGGTGTCAAATGAAACAGAATATGTAATGCCGCAGAGGGGGTATGCCGCAAGGCTCCGCTTGTGCATAGACATGCTGTTTTTTGGACTCTGCTTAGTTTAATGCAGTTGACTGCATTTTCCAAGGCCGTCCACCAGACAACCACCCCTTAAGTAAGTATCGGTCTTGTGACCGAAATGTATAGCTAGTGGGTTATGCGAGGTTGAAGGCCCCATTTGTTCCCAATAGCTTTTCTGCAAGAGAATACAGCTATTGTAGCTTTATTGACACTTTTTTGAATGTTAGGTTTCCAGTTTAATTTCCTGTCAAAAATGAGACCCAGATATTTTGCTGTATCGGAGAAAGCTAAACTGATACCATTTATTGAAGGAGGGTGAAGGTATGGGGTATGGAGGTTTATTCCCAATCCACAGCGATCTGCCCAGTGGGTTAATCTATTGAGATGTACTTGAAGGAGTTCATTAATGGTATTAAGATACTTCCCTGAGACGAAGATGCTGATACATCTTTTAGCAGAAGTCTCACCCAGTTTGGAGATGATTATCCTGCTTTTTAGCATAAGACCGATCAAGTGAGTCGTCTACCTGCAGAGTTGACAGCGCAGTCGTGATTGCGGATGTGTTGACGTTGTTAAAGGCTCCCTCTATGTCTAGGAAATCAACCATTGTGTACTCTTTATATTGTAGGGATCGTTCGGTGTGGCTAGTCAGAGAGTGCAAAGCCGTTTCCACCGACTTTACTTTACAGTAGGCATGTTGAGCCGTAGGCAGAAGTCTTGGATCAACTTTAGCTCGAATATGGACATCAATCAGTCGTTCTAGAGTTTTCAGAAGGAAAGGTGATAGACTTATAGGTCTGAGGTCCTTTGGGACAACATGAGAACATTTTCCGACTTTGGGAATGAATACTACATTGAATTCTCTCCATAACAGTGGAATGTGGATAAGTTTAACACAGCTCCTCATAATATTTTCTAACACAGGCAGAATAATATCTGAGGACCTCTGTAGCTCGGCAGGTATTATAAAGTTCAGACCAGCAGACTTGTATGGTTTGAAGCTATGCAGCGCCCAGAGCAGTTTGTCTCTCGTAATCAGACCATGAATTTTGGTCGCGGTTCCAGTAGGCCTGTTCGGGCTGCTACTAGCCGCGAGTAGAGAGTTTCCTGGAAAGTGGGCATCCAGAAGCAGGTTGAATGATTCATCACTTGAGGTTGTCCAAGAGCCATCGGTTTTTTTTCAAACAGCTAGGCATCATAGGATTTGTAGAGAGGATTTTTCTTAGCCGCAATGCCTCAGAGGTTTCTGTGATTTTGTCACAGAATGACCTTCAGGATTTTCGCTTTGCCTTCCTCAGTTCTTTTTTATATAATTTGAGGCATTCTTTGTATGAGTCACAGTCAGTCACTTTTCTTGTGCTTTTTGATACGTTGAAAAGTTTTCTACAAGAGTTTCTGAGCAGTCCCAATGCTGATGTCCACCAATGTGGGTTTTTCTTGCCTCTTGGTTGAATAAGAGGGCAGGAGGCGGCCATAGCCTGATTGAGAGCCTGAGTAAATTCCTTGATTTTCATGTCAAGCGGGGTATTTCTGACAGTATTCCTCTGTATTTTGGCCAGTCAGTTTTCCGGTAATTCCGGAAAGTTGGTTGGCTGGGGGAGCATCACTCAGACTGAATTGGATGTATCTGTGGTCTGAAAAGGAGTGTTCAGACGATACCATCCAGTTTGTTAGCCTTTGGGTGATGCTGTCGGAGACAAGACTAATATCTAACACTTCCTGTCGGTTTCTAGTTATAAAAGTGGGCTCATTGCCAATGTTGCAAATAAAGAGGTTAGTACTTAAAATATAGTCAAAAATGTGACTCATCTCTATCATTGGTGTCGGTACTGCCCCATACCGTGTGATGTGCCTTAGCGTCGCATCCGATTATGAGGCCAGTTTTTTGCCTTCTAGGTTATCACCAGGGAGAGAGTCCACAAGGTCGTGGCCTAGGTAAGCCGATGCCAGCCAGTAGGAGCCTTTGGCTCTCTAGTCTCTAGTTTGGCAACGGTTAACGGGGAAGTAGAAATACATTAAGGCTTCGTTTCACTAATATACAAGTTCTGATCTTGCCTTTGTCTCTTGTATAGAGCGGAGCGTATGCGGTTGTCCTAAGTCCACGAACCACGCCTTCTACAATCCATGGTTCCTGGATTAGGATTATATCTTCTGCGTTTTTTGAAAGACGCAGAGTGAGTGCGACCGAAGCCTTTTTTGAATGATGGAGATTAATCTGGACAAACCGTATCATGGCTACAGTTTTCCAGAGTAGCCTCCACCACGGTGTTGTTGAGGTCCTCCGATTCTGAAGATGTGCCCAAAAGCTCATCTTCTACCTCCGATCGTGTAGGACCTCTCTTTGCTTCGTCATCGGTTTCCATTTCCGACAGTGTGTCGGAAGAGGAGACCGACGGCTTGGTAGTCACCTCGGATAGATTGGAGTCGTCGCTATCCAATTCTGGAAAGGATATCGACGCTCCAAGATCCGAGGTTGTGATGTCAGGTGTTAAAGGAGGAGGAGGTTGCTTATCAACATCCAGCTCATCCTTTTTGTACATCCTTAAATGAATGGACTCGAATCCGAACCGAATCATGCCTTTCATCTGCGCCAGAGGATTAAGGGATTCCTTATTGATCACAATTAACGCGCATCTATAAGAACCCCTTAGTTCCTCCAGTTTCGCGACTTTCCAGTCATGAGTCGGAAGAGTCGGGTTACTGAGCCGGATGATTTCCAGAATACATTCTGGAGAGGAGGGTTCGGCTGGAAACCAGGTACGAGTTCGAGGTCTACTAGGAATGTCTTCCTTAGACACGATCTCGAGTTTTGCACCTGGCCAAATCTCTCCTAAACCATCGATGGCCTTGGTGAAGAGATCGAGAGATCTCTGGTCGGAACAAGAGATGAGCTTGACATGGCCTTGGTGCCAGCCAGCGTCGCTTGTGATAGGAGGTGGTCCGGGGTTTTCCCGCATGATGGCCAAGAAGTTGCTCGAAAGCTTCAGCTTGACCAGTTGCCACCGTTCCGGTGTGATGGAACCGTCGGTATCGCTCCTGTCGATCACCGCGATCACCAATGCGTCTTTTAGGACTTCATTGTAAGATCTCAGAGATGTGCTGTTGGATGGCCCAGGGGTTGTAGAACTATATGTTTTGGGCCTCTTGGAAACCGATACGGTTTCCCCCAACGATCTCTGGCGCTTAGAGGAGTCTTTTGACGTTTTGGGAGCAGTGAAAGCAGTAGGTAATCCGTCTTTAAGGATGTTTTTAGCCCACTCAACCTTGCTCTTTATTTCCGCACTTCTCTCCATGGCGCACCATGGCCTGCCACAATTTTGCCTCCTCTCGGCAAGGCTCCTGCATAGTCTGTGTAGTCACCGTTCCACCGCCCGGTATTGAAGGAGTACCGGCCTCGGTTTTTGTTTTTTTCCATGAATGGTCCCACGAGTAGCAGAGAAAGGGGTGTCCATCTGTACAGAGATCCGCTGTATACAGATAAGGCTAGCTAATCCGAAGGTCGCCAAGTATCCGGATACTCCGTTCGCGACTGAGCTATTTTTGGAGATACTGGACCCTCAGCCAGGTTTATCTTCAACACGGGTCGTATGACACCTTGATCCAGCTCAGTAGAAAAAGGGAGTGCTTAGGGAGTTGGGGATGGGGGGGAAGCATCCTTTGGTTTCAAGACTCGTCTGGAGAATTTCTTCTCGAGATTCATTGACCCTACTCAGCCTCTACAACTCAACAAGTTCGATGCTCGCGGTAGAAGCTTATATGGTGTACTTTGATAAACATTTAAAATTGGGTGCTACTTTTTGCAACTCTTGTTGTACGATTTTTAAAAAAAATTTACTTTCTGGAAAAATAGTTTGGCAGTTTTATTGTAGTTTTTACTGAAATGATTTCAACTTTAGGAATTAGTTCCAACACTCTATTTATTACTCGAATGGAGATTTTTTAATATAATGAGATCCGCTGAACTTACTGAAATTCAACAGCAAGTTACATTTTTAACGGAAGAACTAAAAAATCTAACACGAAATTGTAATAATGAAAGCTTAATTGAATTATTATCTCATTTTAAGTCACAATATAAATCCCGTTGGGTTAAAGCACATAGATGACTCGAATTGTTTTTAAAAACTAATAAGCTTGAGACTTCTATTTCTTTTCTTCGTTGTCCTGATCAAAAGCGTGGTCGACTAAGTACTCCTTTCGAAGGTTGTGCTGAAAGAACTAAAAGAAGGAAAACTCAAAAATTGCGAGAATCCACACCAGTTGCCGTATTAAATTATGCTACTCAAATAAGTTTAAGAGCGGAAGGACAGGTAAATACTTCCAAAGTTCTAAAGGAAATTACAAGTACCACCCCTGATAGAGCAAAGAAATATAGAAGCACTTATAAGAAGTCGTTGGAAACAAATTCTTTGAAGATGTCGGGCGAAGATACGCTTGCAGTTGCGGTTGAAGCCCAATTATCTCGACATTAATATGATATAATTAGAATGAGTGCACCAGAAAAATTTCCTTCTTATAAGATTATTCAAGCCGCAAAACAAGAATGTTATCCCCCTTCCGAACACATTGCAATTACCACAACTTCGGTAGATGTTACTCTGCAAGCCTTACTTGACCACACTATTCAGCGTTTGTTGCAATCACAAAAAGATGTCATTCTCTTACTAAAAAATGAAGAATTAGATAAACTGTGCTTGTTTGCAAAGTGGGGGTTTGACGGAAGTTCAGGACATAGTTCCTACAAACAGGTTTTTCATGGTTTTGAAGCATCTGATTCGTCTGTCTTCATAACCCGTGTTGTTCCACTTGGACTAACCTGTGATGCAAAAATTGTATCGCAAAATCCGCGACCGTCTTCTACAAGATACTGCAGGCCTTCAAAAATCGAGTTCGTAAAAGAGTCAACAGAAAAATCCATTGCAGAAAAGAACAGAGTAGATCAGCAAATAAAAAACTTGCAAAAGATAGCAGCGCTGATTGAGGGAAGATTGCTTCTTGTTAGTCATAGCTTAGTTTTTACTATAATTGACGGTAAAGTGTGCAATGCTCTTACGGAGACGTCATCAACACAAAAATGCTATTTGTGTGGCGCAACTTGTAAACAGTTCAATTATATAGAGGATATGATTGCACGAAAAGTTGAAACCGAGAACTTGGAGTTTGGCCTATCCGTTCTTCATGGCTGGATACGATTTTTCGAAAATTTGCTACATTTGTCTTATAAATAACCTCTCAGAAAGTGGCAAGCTCGAGGGGATAATAACAAAGTCATTGTTGCGGAAAATAAAGCGCGGATTCAAAAAGAATTCAGAGATAGATGTGGCCTGATAGTAGACAAACCAAAGCCCGGATTTGGTAATTTTAATGACGGAAATACAGCAAGACGTTTTCTTCAAAATACAGAAACTTCTGCAGACATAACCAAAGTTGATGTACAGCTGATTAAAATGATTGCACATTATTATGGTAGCTGTATCTAGTGCCTTTGAAATTGATGTCAAGAAGTTCAGAAAATTTTCGCATGATACAGCCAGATATTATGTTGAGAAGTATCCCTGGTATAACATGTCACCCACGGTCCACAAATATTTCATTCATGGACTAGAAATAATATCGCATGCTTTATTACTCATTGGCCAACTGACAGAGGAAGCCCAAGAAGCACGAAACAAAGACTTCAGAAAATATCGAGAGCATCTTTCGCGAAAATCTAGTCGTGAAAAAACTAATATAGATGTTTTAAACTCTTTTTTAATAAGTTCCGATCCAATAAGCACCAGCAAGAGGAAACTACCCAACAAAAAACATCAACACCTACCCAAGGAAGCATTGTGTTTACTTAAAGCTTCGCCAGTCCAAGAAATATAATTAATAATAATAATAATAATATATATGAATATACCTAGCTAATATTAATAAATCGATTTTATACAAAATTGTAACTGAAGCAGTGTTTTTTCCTTATATGGGGCGTTTTTGTGGGCGTGACCACGAGTGGACTGGATATTTTCTTATAAACAGTTTCAATAATCGTCTGACGAAATTTCAGGCTCCTAGCTTTATCGGTTGATTTGATGCCAACTTTGAGCCTATTCTGCCCCACTGTGCGACGTATGGTATCATATTGGTCTTGTCATAGTGGTGTAGATGCCCAAAATACTCTCATTTGTGGCACGCCTCATTGGATTAGAACCAAATACTTAACTTTGCTGAAAAAAAAACAGAGGGTGGTGCCTTTAACACTTGTTAATGCAGACCAGTTAGCTTCGCCCTTTTCATGAAGATTTCAACCTCGTTTTTTGGCAGAAGGCCCGTTTCTAGGGCACTAATCGTACATTCCGTCAGGGGTTGTCTGTACTTTAGAACAAACCTTCCTTAGGTGTAATCGGACAGAAAGTACAGCTACATCATCCGGACGTGTGTTAATATAGACATTTGAGCTGTCAAGGGCTTTAGGAAGGAAGTCTCCTAAAATGCAACATAATAGTAGCGAAAAGATGCCGCCCTTCCACAACCACAGAGTACCGCTGCTATCACATATTGGCTACAACCAGCTCCACAATCGGGGTTTTGTTCACTAGCATTGCTTTAATTCACAACGGCAGTGATTCGTCTACTTCGTGTTACCTGGCCCAGTTACGCATGTCATAACAAGTTGCATATGCGCAACGTAGACTCATTCTTTCAAAGTGCGTCTTCAATTTTGCCCACCTCAACTTGTCTCCAGAGTGATAGTCATATGCTATGTGGCCCTAATCAAGCCAGTCATCGCGTATGGTTGTCCCGTGTGGTTCAATGTAGCGCCGTATCAGATGGAGAAGATTCGGGTGTTTGAAAGGCAGTGTCTTAGGACTTGCCTCGGCTTGTATCGGGTTTTCCAATAAGGACTTGACAACTTTTTTTTAAATAAAACGTAAACCATTTGAGATATTTCAAAAACTTCCATATTTCCAAGTCCATATCTTAAAATTCGAGCCAAAAATAATCGGTGATCATGGCGCGATAACGCTGACCATTCACAGTAACGTGACGATCGTTATCATCGACGAAAAAATATGGCCCAATAACGCCGCCGGCATGCCACCGAACCAATCAGTTATTTTTTGTGGATGAAGTGGTGATTCATAAAGCACATGCTTATTGACGAACCCATTGAGTCAAAAATGAGCTTCGTCACTGAAGATGATTTTGCGATGAAATTCATCATCTTGGCGCATCTTCTCCAGAACCCAATCGGAGAACGTACGTCGCTTTAAATGGTAAATCGGCTTCAATTTTTGAGTTAGCTTGATCTTGTATGGGTGTAAACCAAGAACCTTACGCAAAATACGCCATAATGTGGGTCTGAGCGATGCCCAATTCTTGAGAACGCCGTGGAATTGACTGATTTGGATCGTTTGCTACGGACGCCTGAACGGTAGTGATATTTTCGACACTTCGACAAACCCGTTGTCTCACTGACACGGCAACATCACACAACGAATATGTAGACTCAAATTTTTGCACTAAACTTGTTATTGCCTGTCTACTAGGGCGACAATTACGACCGAAAATTGGAGTTAACGCTCTTAAAGTTGCAGTCACCGACTCCGAATTTCGGTAGAAAATTTTTATAATTTTCAGACGTTGCTCGTTCGTGTACTTTACCACGATGAAAATTTTGAGTTTACTGAATAAATTGACAGTGACAGTTTGATGATTAGTGAAAGAGTGCGTTCACAAATTAAATTCAAAGTTGCCAAGTCCCTATTGGAAAACCCTTTACAAAACACCATAATCAGAGTACAAAAAATATTATGCCAACTAGGATTGACAATTTCCTGATTAAGGTGATTCGAAAACACGTTGCAAGGGCAATGATCAACGATAATAGCCTGATCTTTGGGGCTTATTACCCCAATAAAATTTACTCACTTCTTGCGGGCTTTATCCCGCCAGAGGCTTTTCTCCATATTGATGCTAAAGGGTTAGTACAAAGTAGGGAAGGTATCCCGGTAATATACCACCGTCACCGCAGTGCGAGGGACAAACGCCTCATCTACGATAGGTATGTTGCCAATGCTCGAGGAGCTCCACCGTTTTAGTCCCGCGATTGCGGACAGCGATCGGATCGACGTCGAGAATCAGTACACCGAATTCTGGTAGCTTCAAGAAGGGGAAATGGTTGGCTCGCTATTCTAGGTCGGTACATTACTTCGGTAACATATTCCTCTTAGTTGTAAGTTAGATTAAGGATAATTAGGGTGATCTCGTAGAAAGGTCGCATTCGTTAGCATGAGGCCGCACCTATGAGAAGTGACCAGTGGTTTATCGCTTTGGTTAAATCTATGTTGAGGAATAACGGGCGCCCGAAATCGCAATTGGGATGGTGATCACCCTGTGCGAGAAGCTACAAGTGCTCACCATCCCGATTATAGATAAGATAGGTTAAGTAGCTTAGGTAGGTTAAGTAGAATAGGGCCATAGCTTTAAGTTGTATACAAAATTCAAAAGATACAGCATCTATGTTTTTTTTTTTTTTTTGAAAAGTTGAAAGGAATTGTTAAGTTTAGAGCGTTTTAAGTAACTGTTGTTGTCAAATTAGATTTAATCATTTTTGTCTAGAATGTAAGTTAATAATGAAAGAAACAATAAAAACGAATTTAAAAAGTAAAGTAAGTCTCACTGCTTGTTCTGAAACTTTTTGCGATGATGTGGTGTTTCTGAAAAAAAAAGAGAATCGATACACGTTGTTCTTAAATGTTTGAAGGTTATAATGACTAGGAAATCAAGAGCTAAACAGAACATTCCATAACCATGTTGTATGGCTTAGGACAGAAATCGATATTTCAGAGTACGTCCGAAAGTTGGCTTGAGGGCACGCTGATGAGGATTCATAGAATGCTAGAATGCTATTGGCTATTTCTATTGAGTACTGGTGGTGAAAATAGCGATGGGACAAAGTGAGGCCAGAGACATTACGTCGGTGTTGGAGGATGTCAATTGACTGAGCGATATTGGCCTAGGTAGTAGATGCAGAGAGGTTTTGGGCGCACCTGATCCACTTATATAATATTAGACGAATAAATGTCTTATACAGAGTGGACCGGTCTGGGATACAGATATTTTAAGACCTGATTCATTGGTTCATTCTATGAAAAAAATCAGAGGGAGTTGGGTCTAACTTCAGCACCTACTGAGTCACATACTGTTTAAAAAAAGTTCCTTCTGCGAAGTAGGTATCAACAATTATTTAGTTATAACTTCTAGTGTATTAAACCTAGAGCAACCAATTGGCTCGTTTGATAGCCAATTGATTAACGTTTAATTCACATTTAAGGGGCTATACCAGTGTAACCCATAAAAAATTAGGAGATATTCGGGAATTTTTTTCAAAGAAAGTACTTGATAGAATGTTTTAATGTTTCTTGGATATAATAAGGTATATTTCAGCTATATTTTAAGGTTTTTTATTACAAAAATATTGAAAAATAACGGAGTTATGTGGTGTCTTCGGAGGTGTCAAAAAAAACATGATTCCGGCCGAATGAGTAGCTGAAACAAAAAAATTCAAAAAGGTTATTAAAGTTGAAGGTATTTCCTATACAATGACCTACGATTTTTGAAAAATATCAAAAATTACCAAAATGGTGTAGTTCTGAAAAAAAGTGTCGTTTTTTAGGGTAAAAAAAAGGTCGTTTTTTTAATGCCAAATTGACAATTTTCAACCAATCAAAAAGATCGTAGGTCACTGTATAGTAAATATATTCAAGAATACTCGCTTTTGATTTGAAGTCGATCGGTCAATTTCTCGTTGAGTTATGATGTCAGCAATTTTGAAAAATGTCGTTTCGAGAAAAACGCGTTTAAAGTTTCAACTATCGATTTTTGCTAGCTAAAATTATATTTACCATAAAAATTGCTAATCTGCTATGCCTGGCCCATAAAATACACCTTCTTCTTCCTCGAAAAATGCCTGCTGAGAAGCTAATGCTTGTCTCCGGGCTATTCGTCCCTCTTTTGAGGACGCCGCGTGACGTATCTTCGACTGCTTGATTCGGCTGTCATCTCTTTGAACTGCATATTCTTCCACAATAGGGCCCACAACCACGCCCATTACTTCCATCATTTTTAAAATACTATAAAAACCATCATTAAATATTGAAAGTGCTAAGAAATTAGCGAGCTCAATCGTTTTCATCCCGCTGTGAAGGTGCTTTAGAACAAAGTGCTATAGCAACCCACTATAACTTTCGTTATTCTTTTGTGTGTTTCCTCCTTTGCATCGCTCTAGCAATTCCCTTGAACTCAAATTTTGCAAACAAACAAAGCACTTATTGCACTGAAAACTGAGAAAATCTCGATAAAACAGTATCTATGCGTTTGTTCAACGACAATTTCGTTATCTCCGGTGTGTAACAGTTTTTCAGCGGCTATACTGGTATTTGCGGTGGATTTCCTGAAAATCTTCTCTTCTTAGACGTCGATATAGATAAAGGATTATCGTGAGAGCCTTTTTGGATATTACTCATTTTCGTTGTGTTGTATACTGAGAGTAAACTGAACAGACGCTTCGACAACACTGCCTAACGGCTGCAAAATATATTTAAAATGGCAATAAACTATATTACAAGGACCGTATACACTGTATATAGGCCCCCTATATTACCTATGTACTGTTTACAATGCGAAAGATTCGAGTAAATACACTCTAACTCCGAAACTCCATCTATAGGCAGGTGGAGCGGTTTATGCCTGCGAGTGGTCGCTCTTTAAAACGCTGCCATTCAAAAACTATTCAAGATACGACCTGACCGCTTTCACAGGATATTTTTGAAAGTATAAACCATCGAATAAGCCAAAACAAAAAAAGATTTTTTGAAAGTGTCACACTGGTATAGCCCCTTAAACTCATTTACCATCCATGCCTTCATTTTCGAGATATTGGTCTTCAAATACAACATTTTTTCACTGTACGATGCAAGTGCCGCTGCTGGGTATCTAAATTTCGCTTTAAGGACAGCCAACAGTATTGTGTTTTGGAAGCATTAAATTTCACTCTATTGGTGGTTCCCCATTTAGTTATGATATAAACGGAAGTGAATTTGCTTAGCATACGCTGCCATTCCCATTCTACAGAGACAAAACGGAGCCCTGGGGCACACCAGCATTTATTTTGTGAATATCACACTTGAAACCACCCAAGACAACTTGAATTGAACGTTCCAAAAGGTAGTCTGTAATCCATTGAAGAAGAGGGTCATCCATCCCAAATGCACGGATTTTCGACAAAAGAGCCTGATGCCAAACTCTGTCAAATGCCTTAGAAATATCAACTGCAACTATCTTGCTTTCGCCAGATTGATGTACGCTTTGGTTCCACTTTTCGGTGAGACATGCCATCAAATCACCAGTGGACCTGTTGTAACGAAAACCGTACTGCCGGTCACTGAGAAGTTTCGGCGGGCTGCATAAATGCTGCTTCCATCTATTCGAATAATGAATCATGATTGATGAAAAAGCTTACGCAGTGGTTTTGCCAGCGAAGAGGAACACTTCTTCACAAGTGTAGGCATATACCATCTGGATCAGCGGATTTGTATATATTAACATCTTTAGGTACTCTTGCTACTACAGGAGTGCGAAAGTGGATTCGTCCCATTCGACGTACTCAAGTATAGGCGGAGGTATGACACAATCTGGAAGTGGTGAACTGGAACAGGCTGGCCTTATCTGAAAGCTGACAGCTTAGTAAATATAAATTACATTTTTTTAAATCCAACCAATATTGACCCAACCATTGCTGCTTTGGTTTAGCTAATTTCGAAATTCCAACTTATCCTGCAAGGGCAAATCTATGTCGCCAAATGCTGAAATCCGGATCATATTTAAGGGTTCTGCAAGTGAAATATATATTGCACAATACTTCTTACCTTACCATGTCCTGCGTGCGAGGAGAGCGAATAGAAGAGAAAATAAAGAACTCTCTTAGTTGTAACCGATACATTTACTCAGCTATACTGAGCGAATAGGCGAAAGCTTTCCAACTAATTTAGTCTTAGAATCACAGCCATCTAGATTGTAAAGCCAATGAAGTCTGAAACTCCGGTTCACAGGTTAAACCATCGTGGAGGTCAAAAAGCCCTTATAAGAAACTGTATGCCGTATGGTTCAAACGAAGCAAATCCAGAATCCTTCTTGTATGTCGGTTGCACATGTGTGCAACACTTTCATCAAAAATTGAAATTTCACAAAATCCAAAAAAAAAGAAAATCGTAATGCTATGGAAAGAATTTGGGTCTGAACACAAAGAGAGAGAAAATTTTAGTTTTAAACTACCGCAGGTAATTGCGACTCATGTTCCACTAAAGGCAACAAGCCTTAACAATAGCTGTCAAACACAACAAACACGCAACTCAAGAATGATGTTTATTTCGTGACACACGCAGATTTCCAGCGCACATTTCACTTTTTACAATTCAAACTGATTTTAAATGTATCACTGATACTCTTCTTCACATTGTGTCATTAGGATGGAGAGAGATTTTGATTTGATACCTAATCCATCGCATCAATCAAATCTACACCATACGGGTATATCTGCCCGTTCTTGCACTCGCATCTCAATTAGATTCCTTTTCAAATCAAACTCCTAATGATGATGAAGATCTCGTAAACGTTGACTCAAAACACTATAATTTGAAGAAGAAAGTTGCTCAACAACAGCAGAGCTCGTAGCTACTCCAGCGTGTAAGACATCGAATTAATGACCATCACATCAGCAATCTGACATACTATCTGGTTGCATCATTCCGCTGCAATAGCGGGCAATAAAACCACATCGATCGGCCTTAAAAAAATAAAATAAAAAATAATCGCGATGAAAATGAAAGCACTTTAAGACTTAATAGCAGATGATTTGTTCAATTAGCGCTTAATTGCTGGATATGCACAGTTGCATTAACGGCTCACAGTAGCAACACGGCAACACGACACAGTAAAGTACGAGTAAGTAACTCGAAGTAACGAATTAGTGGATTACCGTGACATGAAGACCTTTCAGATACCTCATAGTCCCCAAGGTGTTGAGTAAACAATAAGGCTGACTCCACAAATAGAAGCGTAAAGTTATTGCGCTTTAGATTCGATAGCATGACCAAGGCGAGTATTCTTTGCTCATCGAGCAGAGTTTTTGTGGGGCAAGATTGTATGCCTGAGTGAATCTGACTCTTGGTTGGACTTTGGCTAGGTACTGTTTCGCCCACTTTCGCTTCGGGGAAACCTTTGTTATGTTCGATAAGGTGCTGTCTAATTGAAATTATGAAATTCCCAGTGAAAATAAAAATGCAGATACAAGTCTTGATTATGCTGCTTGATATCTTGCATTTCATAAGACCCATCGGTGAGTGAAAGCTAATTCTGGAGATATGGGTAGATATGACGATTCTATTCAATCTGATTGTATTTTCCCAGAACGTTGTACCCGTATGGGCTCTTTAAATGTTTATTTACTTACAAGACCCTAATGACTGATGAGTTCTAGCAGAACAGTTTGTAATGGTGTTTAGTGTTTTGCTTGCCAAAAGCGGTCATAAACTTTAAAACAACATCCGGGCTCGCTAAATTTTAGAGATCATCATATTCTCACCTTAATCTGTGCCATTGGTGATGTGTGATGGGAAAAAAAAACTATAAACACAAATGAAAACGTAAAAGAATTTCTTGGTTCTTCTTAGCACTACGTCTGCACACTTTAGATAGTCCATTAGCGTATGTAGGTCATACGAAGCTGTAACCTTTTTTTAAGGTTAACATCTACTCTATGGATAGACGTCGATATACCCAGTGCGTGTGAGAAGGTCGTAAATACAAAATTGAAGACAGAATGAATGTGTATATTTACAACAAGCTTATAATCGTATCCATATTTGCAACATCAACCATGAATCCACAAGGAGGGTTCCAACTTCAACCTTATAAAGGGACTTGACAAGTTTGAATTTATTTTGTGAACGCACTCTTTCACTAATCATCAAACTGTCACTGTCAATTTATTCAGTAAGCTCAACATTTTCAACATGGTAAAGTACACGAGCAACGTCTGCAAATTATAAAAATTTTCTGCCGAAATTCGGAGTCGGTGACTGCAACTTTAAGAGCGTTAACTCCAATTTTCGGTCGTAACTCTCGCCATGGTAGATAGGCAATAACAAGTTTAGTGCAAAAATTTGAGTCTACATATTCATTGTGTGATGTTGCCTTATCAGTGAGACAACGGGTTGGTCGAAGTGTCGAAAATGTCGTTCAGGCGTCAGTAGCAAGAGATCCAAATCAGTCAATTCCACGGCGTTCTCAAGAATTGAGCATCGCTCAGACCACATTATGACGTATTTTGCGTAAGGATCTTGGTTTACACTCATACAAGATCAAGCTGACTCAAGAATTGAAGCCGATGGACCATCTGAAGCGACGTACGTTCTGCGATTGGGTTCTGGAGAAGATGCGCCAAGATGATGAATTTCATCGCAAAATCATCTTCAGTGACGAAGCTCATTTTTGGCTCAATGGGTTCGTCAGTCAATAAGCAAAATATGCGTTATTGGTCGGCTGAAAATCCACATGTGCTTCATGAATCACCACTTCATCCACAAAAAAATAACTGATTGGTGCGGTTTGCATGCCGGCGGCGTTATTGGGCCATATTTTTTCGTCGACGATAACGATCGTCACGTTACTGTGAATGGTCAGCGTTATCGCGCCATGATCACCGATTATTTTTGGCTCGAATTTTAAGATATGGACTTGGACGACATGTTGTTTCAACAGGATGATGCCACAAGTCACACAGCACACGCTACAATCGATTTATTGAAAAGTAAGTATGGTGAGCGTGTTATCTCAAGAAATAGGTCAGTCGATTGGCCGCCTCGTTCGTGCGATTTAACGCCGCTTGACTATTTTCTGTGCTACATTAAGTCATATTCAGTAAATGCGTCGATACGAGTACCTACTCACTTTACTAATTCAAAAGCAGATAAAGGAAAAGTTTCAATATAAAGCCAACTTGAAGCGCCAGGGTTCTCAAAACATGACCTACTTTTTCTATCATACCAATTCGGTATTCAACATAAACTATAATGCACTTCAACCAGATATTTTGACGATGTCGTCGCGATGAATTTTCTGCAAGCAAAAGTTATCTCCCTTTTTAACAAACATCTTTCCGCAAAAAAAAGGACCATCAGACCCCTTTCACCCCAGTGGTTAACGCCAGACATTCTGCAGCTTATAAAAAAGCGCAATGACACATTCAAAAGCTGGAAAAAATATAGAATTGGTGAACTGTATGATAGATATCACTCACTTCGTCATAAAGTAATATGCAAAGCCAGTGCTAATAAGCGGGCCTTCTACGGTAGAAAATATGGAATACGTTCGTCAGGGAAGGAAATGTGGCAAACAATTCTAGAGATCAGCTTAAAAATGCGTAAGCTCTGGATAATGCGGACTCCGGACTACGACCAGCGCAATACAAAATTTTTTAACTCGAAGCAATCCCATTTTAGTAGCATGTGACGGTTTCGCTCAAACAGCGGATGACACCGAACGGTCATACTTTAATCTTAATGGAATACGACAGGAAGATGTTGTGGAAGCACTTCTATCGATCAAGTCTAATGCTATAGGAGTTGACGAAGTCAACAATCTAATTTGTGCAAAACAATCTGGCCTCCTTCTTAATCATAGTTGCAAGACCGTTTTGCTGTCAGTTGTTGAGGAAATCAGAAAGAAAGTGGATGCAAATCAAATCAAATGTTTTAGTGCTTCTCGACCTAACTAAAGCATTCGAAACGGTTGAACATTACATTATTTGTTCAAAACTACGGAAGAAATTGAATTTCTCACTGTCTGTTGTGAGGCCCATTTTGTCCTACCTAGAAGGGAGGCAGAAAAAATTTGTAGTTGGTGAGCTGTCTTCGTCTTACCTGCCAATCAAGTATGGAGTACCACAAGACTCGATCCTTGGACCAATACTTTTTTCCCTCTATGCAAACGAGTTGCTTTAATTTGATTTACCCCCGGGTCAACCCCGGACAGGTTTATTGTGCTTAATATATGCATTGAACTTAAATACGAAATAATGGTTCATGGTATCCGTAATTAGGTCGGTAGTAATTAACTCGGAAGAGACGTACAGTTCTTAAGATTACGTGGATTAACTTTTAAGGAGATGCGTTCGAGGAGAGCCTCAGAGTCAATGTTACCATTTAAGAGCTGATGGACAAAAACTATATCGCAAACTTCTCGACGTGTAATGAGGGGTTGTAAGTTAATAAGTTTCAGTCGATTATGATAGGGGTGTAAATTGAAAGGGTCAAACCAAGGAAGTCCCCGTAACGCGAACCGAAGGAACCTACGCTGTACCGATTCTATACGTGAAATTTGCGCAGAATAATATGGTGACCAGACTGGACTTGCATAATCGAGGATGGGCCGAACAAATGTGGTGTCGAGTGCTTTAGCCACATATGAGTAGTCAAATTCTTTAGACCAGCGCTTAATGAAGCCAAGAGTCGAATTGGCTTTACTAATAATGCTATCTATGTGAGAGCGAAATTTCAGTTCGCTATCATAGATAATGCCTATATCTCGCATTTCGGTCACAATAGGAACAGTCTCGTTGTTGATGAAATATGCACGAGAAGGAGTTGTATGACGTTTTCTAGTGAAAGTTAAAGCTTGAAATTTGTTAACATTTAACTCAAGAAAATTATGAAGGAAAATCAATTGAGATCATCTTGCAACAGAGAACAGTCAGAGGGAGACAATATGTGACGGAAGATTTTGATGTCGTCAGCATAGATAGAGATAAAAGGAATTGTTAACGATGGTATCAACTTCATTAATTGATATAGAAGGCCTCCTACGAGAAAAAAGGATAGCACGGAGGAGATGGCAAGAATCACGTGCGCCCCGTATTAATCCTATTTGTACCGCCTTTCAAATAAGCTAAAGCAAATGCTACAAGAATATAAGAACCGTGAGACTTCTAATTACCTCGAGGGCTTGACTGCGGACAAGAGTTCCAATTATTCGCTCTGGAAAGCCGTGAAGTCTACTAAGAAACCTGTTATGCACTTGCCACCGATAAAAACAGCCAACGGCAAATGGGCAAAAGGAGACAGAGAGAAAGCGAATTTGTTTGCCGACCACTTGGAAGAAACATTCGTTCGACGGACGTCAATTGGCCCAAGAACTTAATCTCAGAACAGGATCCGACAACTACAATATAAAATCCGTATCACTGTCTGAGCTACAGCAAACAATAGAAAAACTCTCGGCGAACGAGTAACCCTACTTTCCGATTTTCGGTATAAAAGCCACTCTCAATGTTCGCCAGGTATTCGGTATGTATGTCAGTGCCAGGCTAGCAGTGAAAATTCTCTTCAGAGTTGCGAACAGCTGGTCTATACCATTTAGTAACATAGCTGGGTATATACCACCAGTGCCAGGCGACTTAAAGATATTAAAGGAAGCAACAGCATGTTTAATGGCCTCATCCGTCACCACAACCGATGAGATATACCAGCTACGGCGTGTTGTGTTGTTCAACTCAACACCAGCTCCATCTGTAACTTTTTGTAGAATATCTGCGTGTATGCCATCGTCCCAAGTGTCTTGAAACCATCAAAAGAAGTAACAGTGCATGTGCAAGTAACATCCGTCACCACAGCCGATGAGATATACCATGAGTCATTCTCAGAGGAAGATGCTTTTTTTTGGAAGTCAAACTGAGCCACCTCCACACCTTCAAACCGGAGACAATACCAATAACATGTCAAATTTTGTCTTCCTTGTTAATGTACCGTGTTCCAAACGGAAATTGGGGCAATATCAGCCCCATTTATCTACTACAAGCTAAAATCAAGTCCTTGAAATCAAATGGCAGTGCAGTTCAACATTCACCTTTGTTAGGTGCCGGATCATCGGAAGAGTCCAGGAAACTTGTGTTAACGTTATATCTCATCGAATAATGTGAACAAGTAGCCCTACATGGCCCTCTCTCCAAAAAAAACACAGAAAACACCATCGGGGCGCATCCTCCCACAAAAATCTAGACAAATTGGATAATACAGGTTTAGAAGCATATTATACGAGTAGGTATGTTCGTGTACTACAACCGAAGCCCCAACTGGTTGAACGAGCAGAGAGGACATTTCTTAAACATTGTCTAAGCCTCATTTAGTCACTTCTACCTATCCTAGCCTAAATAGGGTTACTGAACTGTAGCACAAAACACCCCCTGCAGACTGAAGCTTCCAAACAGAAGGATGTTACCCCCAAAATAGAATTTCTTATAGTCAGAACCGACCCCTTTGGTAACATTGTTAAGAAGCAATGCAACATGAAGTGAAAATTAGCTATCGTGATGCTTTTCTTGCTGAACTGGCTTGCTGATTGGGTTAATCCGTAACTCGCATTAGATTGGCATTAATCAAGGATACATGTACGTATATCCAATTGCAGGGATTCGAAGAGATTCACTTGACAAGTGATACTATTTACATATAAGTTATGTTATGTTAATGGTTTATATACGAATTCTTTTATTACACTCTACGCAGGAAATCATTCCATTACCTGCTTAGCCTGTTCATATTAATTATACAACCATCTGCCATTCCCTGATTTTGCTTTGCAACACTAATTCCCCGAGTCAAGATCTTGTAGGAAATACTCCATTAGTGTCTTCGATTCCAAATGAAACTGCATCTTCTTCGACTATTTATCTAATCCACCAAATAGTCACAACCACTCGACCTAATACATTCAGAGTCATTCCAAAGAGTCCACAAACGTTAAAAAAGATTTCAAGAAAAGTACGAAAACCATCATCAGTGTGTGAGTAAATGTACTGCCGCTTGATAATCTTGCCCAGAACAGCCAAGGTACGGATAACTGCATTTCGAATCAATTTACCTCGGCATAATAATGAATCATAACAGATAACATTTCTTTGATTACACATGCCAAATGACCAGCCACTAAGAGCACCAAGGAGTAACAAATACGAATGTGGTATTCCTCTCTGCTGCCCGTCGGATAAGTGGGATTATCCACAATGGCATTGGACTACGCATCTATGTGCTTGCGTTCAATGTCGAGATATGAAATGGAGCTCTGATAATGCGAAATGGTTTAGTTTTCAATTGTTGTTGCTTTGCTACTGTCTTGTGCTACATTTATGTTGATTTGCATGTGCGCATCGCATCTGTTGAAACGCATCTGGTGAAACGAGCACTCCTTGGATCGATACATTGCAGTTCTCAATTAGTTGAGTGTGCTTCCAAGAAAGTAAGAAATTGATTTTTCTTTAATGACTTGGACTACTGTCTCACTAACTTACTAACTTAATGTGTCCCCGATTTACGCCTATCTAGATGATGATCTAGATGAACCGCCTTCCATGCTTATCGGGGCCAACAAATAATGGCATTTGAGATCGTTTTAAATAAACCTCTATCTCAGGCAGTGTGTTCATGTGGCTCATTATCACTTAACAGATTCAGAAATTAAGAAGAGTCCAGGGTATACTGAACGCTGGATCCAAGGAAATGTGTAAACCAGAAAAGATGTTTTTTTGGAGGTTTAGTTTTAAGCTGGCAGCACTGTTTCTACAGATTGTCAATTTGACAGTTGAAAGTTGATTTGTGGTTAGTACATTTTGCCATTTTACGATGAATAGAAAGCGTGCAAATTGTGCAAACTTATTTTGAAAACCCTGGTTCGGTTCACCAAACTTATCGTGCGCCACGTCCATTTTACGGTCGACATAATCGTCCATCTGAGCAAGTTATTCGAAACACGATGAACCGTTTTGGAGCTATGCCCATCCACTTTCTGGAAGATTTTACCGAAAGATCTTAGCTTAAAAACTTATAAGATCCAGCTTGTGCAAGAGTTGAAACCCTGTGATCATCATACGCATCGTAGGTCCGGTGAATAGGCCGAAAACATGATTCAGGTTAATCCTAATTTTCAACGCAAAATTTTGCCCTCCGATAGGACGCATTTTTGGTTAAATGGATACGTAAACAAGCAAAATTGCAGAATTTGGAGTGGAAAAAACCAAGAAACCTGTGTCAAGACGCCCTTACAACCATTAAAACTCAGTGTTTGGTGTGCTTTATGGGCTGGTGGAATCATCGGCCCATATTTCTTTAAGGAGGATGCCGGCCAGAATGTTACCGTCAATGGAGAGCGCTATAGAAACCTGATTTCTGACTTCTTCCTTTCTCAGTTGAATGGCATTGACGTTATAGAGCTTTGGTTTCAACAAGATGGCACAACATGTTACACGACGTGCGACACCATCGATTTATTGTGGGAAACATTTGCTGAGCGCATAATTTGGCGTAATGGACCTATGAACTGGCCTCCACGATCCTGTGATATCACAGCTTTAGATTACTTTCTTTGGGGTTATGTGAATTCAGTAGTCTATGCCGATAAACCAGAGACGTTGGACGATTTGGAAGCCAACATTCGCCGTGTTATTGCTGATATATGGCCCCAGTTACTCGATATATACCCGATATCAGGTTGAGGTGAAGGAGATCCTCAACCTGACGAGGAGTGCTTAGGTTGAGATTTTATTTGACCTTTCGGAAAATACGGAAGACTGATTCTTTGAAACCATAAAAGGTGCGGTGGACCGGTAGATAGCAGAGATGAAGACAGCTTAAATTACGTGGGTTGGTGTTGAAGGAAATAGAGTTGTATAGGGCTGTGCAGTCGATGGAACCTGAAAGCAGTCGATAAATGAAAAGAATGCCAGCTATAAGGAATTCAAATTGATAAGTTTGAGACGGTCATGAAAGGGAGGTAATATTAAAGGGTCGTTCCACGGCAGACGACGGAGAGCAAATCGGAGGAACTGACGTTGTATACCCTCGATTCGGGAAACATGAACTCAGCGAAAGGGGACCAAGCTTGACGGGCATACTCAACCATTGGGTGAACAAACGTAACATAGAGAGATCTGGTTACATATGGGTTGGAAAATTCCTTGGACCACCGTTTTATAAAACCAAGCGATGAGGTGGCTTTAAGGATCATCTTACCGATATACGAACCGGAATTGAACTCACTGCCAAGGTATTGAAAAGCTTGAACCAGTGGTATAAGTTGACCGTAGAGAAAGTAAAGTTGGGGAGTAGACGGGTTGCATTTACGTGAGAAGGTTATAAATTGGCGTTTAGCGATATTAAGTTCCAAGCAATTTTTGAGGCTCCAGATTAAAAACTGATCGAGGTCTTCTTGAAGAATGCTGGAGGCGTGGGGAGTAGAAATCGCTTTAAAAAATGTGTGTCATCAGCGTAAAGGAAGTGATTATGTTTTTCTCAAGATCGTTAATAATAATAATAAAGAGTAGGGGACCAAGATGGCTACCATGTGGAACCCCAGAAGAGGACAGAAAAGGAACTATAAGGGCGGATCTAACCCAAACACTATAATATCGGATTACCAGGTATGAAGATATACATTTTAATAAAAGAGGTTCAAAGCCGAGAGCAGACAATTTGACAATTTTTCTGCACTCCATTCCCTCTCTACTCAACAGTCAGCGAACTTGAAACGCCTTAGCCTTATCTACTAATTAATCTTGTGTGTCCAGAGAACTCTGACTCTACACTTTTATTTACCACAATTTTCAGTTTCCCTTTATTATCCAACCAAAACTCTAGTCGACGGATTCTTATCGTCTACCTACCTAAATTCAGAAACATGTCTTTGTAATTAGTAGTACGTAATTTACAGGATATTCCAAACAATTTACCGATAAATCTGCTTTCGATGGGGCTCAAAATTGCCTCAGTCGATTAGTTAATCGTCCGATACTCGACTCAGCGGAACAGAGCAGACAAGATAACCCCGACTGGATCTTGGTCCAGTCAATTGGCCATTGCGATTCGTATTTTTACCAAAATGAAACTAGTTAAGTCCTAAAGGTATTTACGAATGAATCGATGGGGTTGTATAGTTGAAATTAGTCAAAAGGTAGACCAGTACCAAGACTTTTTGAGAAAAAAGCAGACAAATCTGCGGGATAAGTAGTAGAAACGCTAAAACAGAATTTTGTATCCCATGTGTGATAATACGCGCCTTGTTGTTTATTCACCCGTGAACCTTTCGACTATGGCTGAAACAAAGATTCTGGAGACCACCGCCCATGTCCAGTACTTTAGGTGAGTTTTAGGTATTGCACAAGTGGTTGGTTAGTTTGTTGTCTTTGTTATACATAATTTATCAAATGTAACCTGCTCTACCTACCAGTCAAAAGAAGAGAAAATCTTGGCACTTGCGAAGGCAAGGTGTTAAGACTACAGTTGAAAACGCCCCAACCCATGGCAGCCCCTTGTAGACCATACAAAATATATCCGACAGTCAATCCCTTTCCGTAAATTCAAAAACTCAAGGAATATCTAATATTTGCAAACTAAAATGGCAAAGGCTTGTGTGCTCTTTCCTGGCATGCACCTCAAGCTACGATTCCAAACGCACGCAAGTCCCAAAATGAAGCAGGTGCTTTAACCAATACTGGTAGGAGCATCAGCAGATGGAGTTTGACTGTTACAGAAGAGAAGCAAAAGAAGCAGTCCCGTCAGCGAAGTAAGTGCGCCTAAATATGAAATTCGTACAACCAGCGAAGGTGGTAGCATCAATTATTTGAATTACACAAGAGTGTACGCTGGTCCAGATGGTAAATCTCCCATTCTTCTCAAATGGTATTTTTCAACGCTGGCAAAACCACTGCGTAAGTCTTTACTATTTCCGAGTAAATGGAAAACAGTATTTGTCCAGCTCGTCCCTAAAAAAAGCGAATCTTCTTCTCTCTTCTTCTACATACCCATTGCACTTACGTCCCTTTTTCCCATGGTCATGGAAACGCTGATATACAATCACCTCATGAAATATTTCGAAGCATGAAAACTTTTAAATGACCAGCAGTACGGTATCTCACTGGCAAGTGGAACCAAAGAATACATCACTCATCAGGCGAAAGCAAGGTAGTTTGACTTGGTATTTTTAAGCCATTTGACAGAGTTTGGCATTAGGCATTGTCGAAAATGCGTGCGTTTGGAATTGACGAAACTCTTCTTCAATGGATTACAGATTACCTTTGAGAAGGTTCAATTCAAGTTGTCTTGGGCGGTTTCAAGTTTGATATCCACGAAATAAATGCTGGTGTGCCCCAAGGCTCCGTTCTGTCATCGATATTCTTTTTTAATCTTCGTCTATGATCTCTTGTCTGCCACTTTTGCTCAAGTGATTTCGTTGCTGACTACAGTAATCTCTGCTTTTCGTATTCGTTCCCGGACTCACGGGAACAGCAGCATATGTTAAGTTCAGTAAATCCCGATACTAATAGCATTACCGATTGTGGAACCACTAACAGTGTGGAATTTAATGCATCCAACCACAATGCTGTCTGCTTTCGTTAAACCAAAATTCAAACACTCCCAGCCATTATCCTTAAATGGCACTTGCATCGCGGAATTGAAAAATTTTCCACTCTCGGTATGTGTGTCAATAGAAACCTATTTTCGAATCACCACATATTCGACCAGAAATGCTGCGAAATGTCTAGGTTTTCTCAAGCGAAGCAAGGAATCCTTTTCCCACTCTGATCTGGCCTCCATATATAAGACACTTATTCGTCTAAAATTGGAGTACAACGCTCACATGGTGGGTCAGGTGCCTCCAAAACCTC
This sequence comes from Volucella bombylans, assembly GCA_949129095.1. Lineage (NCBI taxonomy): Eukaryota > Metazoa > Arthropoda > Insecta > Diptera > Syrphidae > Volucella > Volucella bombylans. The sequence goes on from OX422144.1 coordinate 161,369,980, forward strand.
TCTGCACCTGCTAGCTAGGCCAATATCTCTCAGCCAATTGACACCCTCGAACACCGACTTAACGTCTTTTATCTCACACAGTATACCCTCAAGCCAACTTTCGGACGTAATCTAAAATATCGTGATTCGTTCCTAAGTCATACAACTCACTTATGGAATGCCCTGCCGAAATCAATGCTGAAAGGCTTCTTCTGCTCCTAAAGAGCAACAAAATATTTCCTTTGTCATACATAACTCGCTGTGCTTATCGCCTCAGTCCAGATCTCCCCAACAACTTTTTCTCATTTCATTGTTGTAATCATTCCACTTAACATCTACAACGGCGCCACTGTTCAGATGCAATTGATACTGACAGCATAGGCCTGCTCAGAAAAGTCTTTGCGGCGTCAGATTTTCTCACAAAACTTCTTTTGAGTTTTGTTGACCGGATATCAGCATTCGTACCTTGCCAACGTAGTAATGCTATGTCGTCGAAACTTTCGCAAATCCAAAACAACGTTTGGTTGAGAAACTGGTAGCAGGCCAATTTTGGGCAATGCCATCTTTCATCTATGTAGTCTCTAGGTTCCATATCAGGTGAAGGTTGGCGTATTTGGTATTAATGATTATCAAATGTCATCTGGTGCTCAAAACATTTTGCCATATTGGCGTCAAATCTGAATCCAAATAGGTACTACAGTAGTTCTTCTCCCACACTTTTTAATTCACAGTGATATCCTATGGGGCCTTCGCTAGTTATTCGGTGGCTTGTGGTCCATTAAAGGTCTGAACATCCCACGTGTATAACATAAGGTATGATAATTGGCCTTTTTCTGGTCCCAAATTCGGTTGAGAATAGAGAGAAACTACGGACTACCGAATTCTACTACTCGCATTCGAATGCAGACTTGATCAATCACAGCTGGGTCAAATTCAAAGCGTAATCTCTGTTCACATAATGCACATTTCGGAGGAGGAATTCTCTAGATGGTGTAAACGATGAGTTCATTAATCAGTCACATCATTTGGGCTACTTCCACAAATGCCGAAGATGTCGAAGCGACTAGTGAAGATGTCGCCACAGAGATTGTGACGGACGGAATTTCTGCCCTATATCTGTGTTGAAGGTTTTGACATCGGCTTAACTGCGTTAAATTCTACGTTTTACTAGAGCGAAAAGCCGTCAAATGTGGATGGTTTCATTTTTGACGAACATACTATTAGCATCCAGGCTTTACTGAAAAGAGAAGTTAGTAAGAGACGTTAGGAAACAGTCATTGGAAACTATCATGCATTCTTATGCACATGTTATATTACGCTTTAAAAGAGGTCAGTCGATTCAATTGTATACAAACAAATACTACATTGCTGGCTATATACAGCTTGTCCACTTTGTCTTGTCTTAACAGAATTTATGCATGAGAAAAAAAACCCCGCGTTAGATCCATGTACCAGTTGCAAATACGAGTATGTATAACAAATTTAAAGGAGAAGTTCTTAAATCGGCTAAAACATCGTTCAAAATTCCACCATTTCACAATAAAATTAAGTATAAACGTTCAGTGCATCTCCGCCGTTACTCATCCATTCGTTAGCATCACCTTCACATCGGGACATTGTTATCCCTCCATATTGGAGATAACAACGCGGAAAATTCGATTCCGCCTAACATCCCACAGAATATCAACTCTCTCCAACACAATGTTGAAGCAGCACCAGAGATGCACACGTAGAAGTACGAGTACCTATTCCTAGGCAAAGCCTACACAATCAATGTTGTCCAAATCGTGCATGCCTCCATGGTATGTGTTGTCAACCTAAATAAGGAATTGCGTAACCCAAACTTGGAATCAACTCATGCAACAGATTTTGCAAAGTTTGCACAACAATTGCGTGGCATCATATCCGTGTCCACTGCACCTGTGCTCGTTCGAAATCATCTAGTAGGTACACATGCAGTGTATCCAGCGTGTTACGCACCATTCAACAGTACGCGTGAAAAGGTCTCCGCACCGCATGGCACTCCTCAGCTTATCAATGTTGTTTGATCACCTTGCTGCGACTCGGATACGAGTTTGAAAACAAGTGTCACTTTGTCACGGTCGCGCTCTTGTACATACATAGAATTGGGCAGAGGCACCCATCCGCGCGTTCCGAGTTTGTGGATAATGAAGCGACCTGTTCCATGATTGTCGTCATACGAATACTCGTATCTTTCATCTCCTTTGGCTTCGAACCCAGTCTCTGGACACTGTTCTAGTAGTCACAGAGTTAAAGGCACACAGAAAACCGTTTTAATTAGGGTTGGGATCTGATCATGTTCTTCTACAGTGTGACCAAACAAGACTTCCTAGAGCGGTGCTGTGTGCTACGCAACAAACAAAATAAAAACAAATAAATAAAATAAAACACCTTCCACATTTACATGTACAAAATATCGAATTTTATTTCTTTTTAGCTTTCCTTTTTCTTTTGTTTAATAAGTGTAAATTTTAAAAAATATACATGACACAACATTTGTGTGAAAAAAAAACATAAAAATACTTGAGTTGCATTTTAACAGTAACGACTACTATGGCTATTTTCAAGAGTTCCCTTTATTCTAGTTTATTTTGTTTTCTTTCTTTTTTTTTGTATCTTTTTGAGAACTAAAACTAGTGCAGCACTTGGAGCTACTATTATAAGATTCACAAAACAAAAGTCTCTCGTTGCATAGGATACAGATCTCAACTTTTATCATTTTTTTATTTTATTTTTTCATATATCTATATATAATTGAGCACAAAGCGAAAAAAAAATAATAAAAATACTAAGAAGTACTAAAATAAATCGACAATTTTTGGTATAACATTGTGTAAGAAACTAATAACATTTTTGAATGCAAAAAACAAAAAACAAAAAGAAACTACACTAGCTATTGTAGATACGAGTAATTTGTATCTGCAACTATTTACTTAGCCATTGAGACGATCTAACGTCTCCTAGTTTGTTCACATAGCATGTTTCCTTTGTCTAGTGTTTTTTGTGATTTTTTTTTCTTAAAACTGTTTTTTTTTTTTCGAAAAGGACATACACATACGAGAATAATAGAATTTGGAAATTTAGGTAATATTATAGAAAGATACTAAATGGCTATTAACAGAGCAACACGCACACATACATTTAATAAACATATATACGACTATATGTATAAGTTGAAGAATATATATATATATATGTATATATATATATAAATACACAATAGGATAGTATAAAATAAATAAAGAATTTTTTGTTTTTTGTTTTTTTTTTAATTTATTTGGGAGGAAAAGGAAATCAACATTTGGAACTGGTGGTGCCAGTGGCCTCCAAATGATTCATCAAAAGCTGCTGCAAACTGCCACGGAGTGCTCGTTCCTCGTTCATCTGGAGTTTCATCTGAGCCATGTCCTGTTGCATTTGCTTGATAGCTGTCCAAAGTTGACGTAACGTCGGTGTCATATCTTCATTCTCCAAACCTGCAAGTGTGGTTGGATATTTGCGATTTTTTTTTTTTTTGGTTTTTTGTGTTTCGGTGAGTGAAAAAAAATAATGATAATAGAAGAAAAACGAGTTAAAGAGAGATTAGGAAAGAGTTAGAGATGTCAGAAGATCAATCAAAAGTCAAAATTTTTACAAACAAACAATTAGGCAATAAATAACTTTGAGACTACAACTACGAGTAGATACAACAGAGTCAACTATGGAGAGATGGCGCTTTTTTTCATTTATGCTTTTAAAACTAAAAAATTAAAAATAAAAGTAATACTCGTACAGCTCCGGAAGGTATTAGTTTTTGAATAACAGAATAATAAGGATGCATGATCGCTAGTGGTGAGGACATAGATTTTTTTATTTTTTTTTTTATAATGAGCGCGCGCTCAAGGGGTTTGAGTACCCTTAAGGTGATTGTACACAGCGCGGGCAAAGGAAATTTAGGGAGGAAGAAAAGAGAGGTACCGATGTACATTGTTTTTAAATGTTTGCAAGTTATAACGACCAGGAAATACAGAGATCGGCAGGGCATTCCATAAGCGAGTTGTACGGCTTAGGAACGAATCACGATATTTTAGAGTACGTCCGAAAATGGGCTTGAGGGCATACTGATGAGCATTCATAGCGAGACGGGTGTTACGGTTGAAAGTTTGAATGGGCGGAATGCTACTGGCGATTTCAGTGGAGCACTGGTGGTGGAAGTAGCGATAAAACAAAGTGAGACACGAGACATTTCGTCGGTGTTCGAAGGTGTCCATTGATTGACTGATATTAGTATCATCAATAAGTTTTATCGCACGGTTTTAAATCCTATCTAGCAGGTGCAGAGATGTTTTAGGAGCACCTGACCAGATGTGGGAGTTGTACTCCAATTTTGGGCGGATGAATGCCTTATATATTGAGGCCAGATCAGAGGGGGTAAAATATTTCTTACATCGCTTGAGGAAACCTAGACATTTCGCAGCATTTTTGGCGACATCAAATATGTGGTCATTCCAACGTAAGTTGTCATTGACCATAGACTAACTATACCTAGATATCAAACTTTCCAGATATTGGAAAATCAAAACCGGTTTTCTACTAATCGTCACTATCCGTGAGACTCTGTCCGTGAATACGTGTGAATTGTGATCAATGGCAATTTATCTCCTTTTTTATACAAACCACGCCCATTTGAACCAAAAAACGTCATCCACATTACACACACTCGTGCAAATCGCTCTCATTCTAGCAATTTTACTTGTAAATTGCTCTCATTCTAGCAAATTTTGACAAAGTTATAGAGATGCAAAAGTGTTGGGATTCACTTACAGTGTGTCTGTGCGAAAGTTAAGGGTTTGCAAAAGTATTAGTAGAGTTTGACATCTAGTTTAATTTATCTATGTCATTGACACACATACCGAGAATGGAAAGTTTTAAGGTTTCGACGATGCAAGTGCCATTCATAGATAATGGCTGGGTGTTTAAATTTCGCTTTAAAGATAGCAGACAGCATTGTGTTTTGGAAGCATTAAATTCCACTCTATTGATAGTTCCCCAATTGGTTATGCTGTTGATATCGGAATTTAATGAGCTTAGCATACGCTGCCGTTCTCGTACTACAGCCGAAGAGCAGGGCCGTGAGTCCGGGAACGAATATGAAAAGCAGAGAGTACTGTCATCAGCAAAGGAATATATTGGATTAGAAGTAGCAGGCAAGAGATCATTAATGAAAATTAAAAAGAGTGTCGGTGACAGAACAGAGCCCTGGGGCACACCAGCATTTATTTTGTGAATATCAGACTTGAAACCGTCCAAGACAACTTGAATTGAACGTTCCGAAAGGTAGTTTCTAATCCATTGAAGAAGAGAGTCGTCGATCCCAAATGCACGCATTTTCGACAAAAGAGCCTGATGCCAAACTCTGTCAAATGCCTTAGAAATATCAAGTGCAACTATCTCGCTTTCGCCAGATTGATGTACGCTTTGGTTCCACTTTTCGGTGAGACATGCCATCAAATCACCAGTGGACCTGTTGCTACGAAAACCGTACTGCCGGTCATTGAGAAGTTTTCGTGTTTCGAGATATTTCATGAGCTGACGATTTATCAGCGTTTCCATGGCCTTGGAAAGAAGGGACGTAAGTGCAATGGGTCTGTAGGAGGAGAGAGAAGATGATTCGCCTTTTTTAGGGACGGGCTGGACAAATGCTGTTTTCCATCTGCTCGTGAAGGATCCTAAAGTGTAGGATTGATGAAAAAGCTTACGCAGTGGTTTTGCCAGCGAGGAAGAACACCTCTTCAGAAGAAGGGGAGATATACCATCTGGACCAGCGGATTTATGTATGTTGAGATCTTTAAGTACTCTTGCTACTACACGAGTGCGAAAGTAGATTCGTCCCATTGAAGATTCGACGCACTCAAGTGTAGGCGGAGACAAAGCACAATCTGGGAGTGTTGAGCTGGCCGCAAAGTGTGTAGCAAGCAGATTGGCCTTATCCAAAGAGCTGACAGCTGGAATGTCATTGTAAATGAGTGTTGAGATGGAGGATGAGGCGGAATTTCTAATGTTTTTGACGAACGACCACTGCCTTTGGGACATTGCAGTATTTTTTGCCTCAGTTTTTGGTCGTATAGGAATTTGACATGCTTAAGAAAGGCGTTGCAGTCATTTCTGGCTCGTTTGAACTTTTTTGGGTTTTCCTCTATCTGGTTGGTCTTGTAGGACCGAAAAAACATTTCTCTAACCCTGACGGCCTCTTTACAGCTCGAGTCGTACCATGCCTTTTCTTTTGGTTTGATACTCTTCATCCGATGAGGAATAAAGGATCTCATTCCAAAGAGAATGGTGTCTGTAATCATATCAGCAGCGGCATCCACGTCGTTATCGAGGAAGCATAACGACCAGTTAAAATTCCCAAAGAAGCTGTTAAGACTGCTCCAATTGGCTTTCTCGTATTGCCATACGGTTCGTTTAGGAATTTTTCCTCTAACGGAGTGGTCGGTGTACGAGAAATTAGCTGATATGACACAATGGTCCGACGAGCCTAGAGGGGAGAGCACATCAATAGTGTACTTATCAGGGTGAGAAGTTAAAAACAAGTCCAGGGTGTTGGCGGTATGACTATCAACGTCTGGTATTCGCGTGGGCTCATTTACAAGCTGCGTTAGGTTGTTTTCCGCAGCGAAGATCTCAACACACCGTCCTTCGGGTGTTGTCTGCCCAGAATGTCGAAGCCACCCAGAATTGTGTATATTGAAGTCGCCCGTAATAACGATTTCAGTATGAGGATACAGGGATACAATTCTTTGAATGGAGTCAGACAGCGCATCAAACTCGTTAAAGGTTGAATTGCTGTCCAGTTTGTTGCTTCTATAAATAAAGCAGTAGTGTATAATTTGCTTACGGAGATGGAATTTTAACCACATGAAGTTGAATTCCGGATTGGAACATGGATCACATTGTGGTGGAGTTTGGTAAGCTACATCACTACGCACATAAATGGCGAGACCGCGGTGAGAGAAGAATAATGACACTAGTTCGTAGCCAGGTAGCTTCAGATCAGAATGATCTGAGAGGTGTGGGCGGGGATCTACCTGTGTTTTGCTAAGTGCCAAAACAGCTGGTCTGTACTTACAGACGTGGACGTACGCAGAAAAGTGATTACTTTTTAGCCCGCGTATATTGGCTATGTCTACCCTGAATTCCCTAGTCATAACCACAGACAAACACAGAAAATACAAACACCGACGATACGTTGGTAATTCACTTACAGTGTGCCTGTAAGGGTTTGCAAAAGTATTAGTAGACTTTGACATTTAAGTTTTAAAAATTCCAGAAGAGTACAAGATATTAGGGCCTAAGAACTATGGACGGATGCAGCAAGATCGATATAGCTCACCTGGGATTAGAATACGAAAGCAATCAAAAAGAACGATAGCTAGTGCTCATGCGCGCTTGTTGCAGAGTTTCTTAATTTTGATGTAGTAACATTACTTCTACTGCTTCGGCCATGGGGGGGGAGGGAACAGAATATTTATTATAATATAAGACGTAGTAAGCAAAGGATAAAAAGAATGAATCAGCGCCGTGCGAATGGACTGGAATAGAAACTAAAATAGAAATTCTGGGGTTTGAATGATTCACGATGTTACTCAGTAAATATGTTGAGAGGAATTCGAATTCCTAACCAATGCGAGCGAATTTCCTTGTTTCACTGAATAAAGGACCGTGAGTACTTCACAATAATGAAAATTATGGAATAATTCTAGATAATCGAAAGGACAATATATTAAATATAACTGTATTAAGGTACGCAAACCGAAAACAAATATTATACGAAGCGCATCTCAGTAATAATGCCAGGCATCACCAACACTGGGTGATGCAACCTCAATTGAAGAGTGCCTGATTGTGTCACGTAATCCTTGCAGTTTTTATCGGGTGGTAAGTAAAAATGGTGTCTCGCGTACTGTGACAGTTGAAGATCAAAAAACTTTCATTGAAATTGAAACTTTACGTAGCAAAACCCCTACAGAAATTCATCGGATTTTAAGTGATCTGTATAGTGGACAGACCGCAGGTTGGTGACTCGTTGGCCTAACCGCTTCCGTGAAAACATAAGGGATAACGCACTTATAGGAACGACGCAAACTTCAACCGATAAATAAAGTGTAAAGATTGTGAAATGTTTTCTTAATATAGATCATCGAGCAACGTGTGAGAAAATATTCTGAGTTACTGGAATTTCACCAACATATGTTTTCCGCAGAAGAGAATAATTTCGGCCAATTCGGTCCCTCACTATTTTACTACTTAACAGAAGAAAAAGCGTCTGGACACCGCAACACCATTGAAACAAAAATTTACATTTACATTTTCAAACTACGAGTTATTCACAAGATTAAAGGAGCCAATGTGTGGACTGTGTTTGTCCTCTCTAAAATAGATTTCTGATGCAGTTGAACAGATTTGGTGAGCTCACTAACATATCAAAGCTTCCAAGGCGTTAGGAGTCAATGATTGCGAAGCAGGGGTTTGATTGAAGAACTGTTAAGTCTTTTGCGTTTGTATAATAAAATAGTGTATTATTTTTGAAATAACCTCGACGAGTAGCATTTCAATAGTTATGAACAAAAAAAGAAGGCAAGGGGCTAGTACCATTAGCTAAAAAAAATATTATCAAATCGTTGCCTTACACTGTGTACAGAACAATTATTTATATTAAAGGAAAAGTAGTTGTAATATATTTATACATTATGTATAAACTACGTTTGGAAGAGCAAAAACTGTTCACATTTGGATATTAACGACTAGTACCAGGTTTTGTGGAACCAGCATCTCATAATAAATTTGACTCAACATCTTATCACTCTGCTCGTAGATCCTATTCTACTTCCCATGGTGCTATCTGAGAATTTATTTTGAAATTTCGAAGCTGAACAGATTGGACGACCGAAACAATCGCGGAGTAGACATCGGAATGGAACGCGATCACCACCTTATGGCAGCTGCAATATTCGTTAGCATAAACTACGCCAATTAATTGTACACAGATACAATACGAACAGGCTCCGGGATTTAGTGTCTGTTTAATCCTGAGAGCGAAACAATTGCATTGCATTGTGCAATCTAATATCAACGAACACTGGAAAACTTCGCAACTGGAGCAGAGAGATATGCCGATAAGAACTCAAAAACCAAAAGTATTGTATGTATTGCAGCTGTAGCGAGAATTCAATTTTAAGTCCAATAGGGCGCGAAAACACATTGTGCGTAGTGAAAGTGGCGAAAACCCTAACTACGTAGACATACCAGCTATACAAGCCGAAGAAGCAACTCCAGCAAGAGCAGATAACAAATTTAAATGACTCTATTTTAATTTTGGACGAGAATCAAGTCAGAAGTTGGAGGGAACATTTCGGAATGGTGGACGCCATCCACAGCAAAGCATTCCCGAATAGTTACTCACCAAAAGTGGCTAGCATTAATTAAATTGATTATGCAATCATAAGAAGTGCATGGAAAAATGAATATTTTCAAGAAAGGGCAACTTAATGTAGTCGAACATTTAAATCTTTCGATGTCGAACAGGCAGGCCTTTGGAAGAGGCTTTCCATCGTCGACATATAACCAACATGTGAATCTTTATAGGGCAATACATCGAGTATAAATCTCTGCTTTCACCGATTTCGGGAAGGTCTTTGGCCGAGGGAATTGAGATAGGTAGGAAAAGCATATCAGAAAATTTCAGTCAGATTGCAGCTTAAAATAAGTGAAGCTAAAACCAATGTCCTTGGTCTTTCAAGCTCTTTCTTCCAACTTGACATTGCAGGATAGGAGGTCGAGGAAGTGTAAATCTTTCCTTATTTGAGAAGTATCATCTCAAAAGCTGCTTTCGAGCAATGTTTACATCACTAAGATCGATGATGATTGCGACCACAGCAATCACTCGGAGGCTGCAGTCCTTCGTTAACAGATGTCTGCGAATCATTTTGAGAATATTTTGGTCCAAGTGAACCTCAAACGCAGAGCTCCATATTAGAAAAGGGCAAGAGCCAATTCCATTGCCAAGGGCGCTTACCCAGTCAAGAAGAAGATCTGGCCGCCCAAGGCAGATATGGAGCAGAATAGTTGTGGAGGATGCGAAGGGCACTTGGAAAGAGTTGGAGAGATCTGAAGCACATTGGAGATGGCGCATAGGCGTTGTTGATGCTCTACGCCCCTTGAGGCGTCACAGGAACTAAAAAACTAACTAATTATAATATATCTAATTGCGTGCGGACTGATGTTCAGAGTATATTCTGAGTCGTGTGACCGTCTGATCTACGGCATTACGGCAAATCCTAGAGGGAACCGAAGATGTTCAGATCGATTCGAAGTTCGGATATCACCACCTCTTCATCGATTTAAGCGTGCGAAATTCGCAAGCCAACAACAGACGTACAATTTTCCAAACTCTGACGGCATTCATATCATGGACAGAACGCAGCGGGTTGTCAATGGTGAATTTGTAAGTACTTACTGGAACAAACGGGTTCAAACCGTGAATTGGGGCAAATGCAACTACTCGTATATGCTGTCAACATCGACGACGTTAAATTAGTCAGCTTTAACTTTGAAGTAGTCAGTATTTAGTGTATTGGTCCCGTGCCTTTTACGTTGACGGACTTTGGTAAATAGAATTGAGCAGTGACAAAATAGTGGAAATACCAGGAAATGCCAACTTTAACTTACAAAGGAAAGCCCACAAAATGCATTAATACAGAACGGAACCAAGTACGAACAGCTGAACTCATAAACAAGATCATAGTCGTGTCAAAAATTAGTCACCTGCTATGGTTTTATATGATATGGTAGTTGAACAAGAGACTTGGTATATTTTTGGTGCCTACGTACTTCAAGTAGGCAATGAAAAAGGAAAACTTTAGTGCGGCTTCTATAAGCTCTGAAATAAAACATCACGGGGGGAAATACACTTCATCATTATACTACTGGACTATAAACAATAATCCACACGTTTTTGTTAATCAGGCAGACGATAATGTCATGCTAACTGATTTTTGTTTATATAACAGTTTCTAAATATTTTATTTCAGTACAGAAAATCAAATCTAATTTAATCTATTGTATATTAAAGACGAGCAACTAAGAATTCCCTTGGCAGTCGCCCACGAAGAAAACGACAAATTTTGCGGAAACCCAAATTAGTGAAGGAATAAAAAGCAGGAACCGAGAACCTGAAATGAGTCCAAATCACGAAACGCATCACCAAAGTAAAATCTTGGGCTTAAATGATCCACGGTTTGGCTCAATGAAATTATGAGACGCTATCAAATGACAAACTAATGGAGGTTGAGCTTTCTTGTTCTACCGTATAAAGGCAAATGACAACTTAGGAGCAATGAAGCTAATAGCGCATACTATGAAAATATACAGAAGAGTTCTAGAAATTCAACGATGCAATATTATTAAACTTCATGACAGTCAATGCGGCTTTGTGAGAGGCAAGTGGATATGAGACCTAATTTAAAGTTTAAGGATTATGAAACAGAAACAACGCGAGATCTGAATATCTGGTCTAAAAAGTCCAATAGAGACTCAAGTTTCAAACGCAGTTCGAAGAACAATAAGGGTTCGCGAACTTAGCCAACATCACAAGAGGCGTAGTAGCTGTTGTTAACAAGACCTAATAACCAATAAATTTTTCAGCTCCCACGGACGAGAGGAACAATAATGCAAAACAACAATTATAATTCGCTAAACATGGAGAATTTTGTAGCCAAATATAATACTTTAGCCAATAATACTTAAAAGTTCATATTCAAATCTACGAAAAAAACTAAAATTACTAGGTGGGGTGAAAAGTAACCTCCTTGGCCGCTACTGCAAACAAGGTTATGGTGCCTTGAAGTCCGTTCTTATTTAGGCAGACATGTCAAATTTCAGTGCGATACTGTCTTTAGTTTTGTTTTGACAGCTGATTGTTGTGACGTGTTTGGCATCATGTTGAGTATGGACAAAAACGATTTTCGTTCTCTCATAAAACATTATTTTTTGAGAGGCAAAACGGCGAAGGAAACAAAAGAAAAGTTGGATAAATATTATGGGGCTAATGCTCCGTCAGATTACACCATCAAATATTGGTTTCGAGAGTTTCATGGTGGCCGCAACTCCACTACCGATCAAGTCCGCAGCGGCAGGCCGTCCGATGCGGTTATAGAGGACAATGTCAAAAAAATACATGAAATGGTGTTGGCTAACCGGAAAGTGAAGGTGCGCGAGCTAGCAGATACCACAAAGATTAGTACTGCGCGCACACGCCATATTTTGGGCAATATTTTGCATATGAAAATAGTATCCTGCCGCTGGGTGCCGCGCATGCTCACTCCTGACCAAAAACACGAACGCGAGAGCACTTCGAAAGAGTGTTTGGACTTGCTGATGCTGAATCGGGCGGACTTTTGGCGTCGATTGGAAACTGTTGGTGAAACTTGGATCTACTATTACACACCAGAGAATAGAATGATTGCCCGGCAATGGACTGAAGCCGGCACGAGTGCTCCGAAGCGGCCGAGGGAGGCTCGATGGGTCGGAAAGGTTATGGCGTCGGTTTTCTGGGATTGTCATGGCATACTCTTCATGGACTACCGCGAAAAAGGAAGAACCATCACCAGCGAGTATTACTGTGGATTATTGGAGTGATTGAAGGCCGAAATCGCTGCGAAACGGCCTCACATGAAGCGAAAAAAAATTTTGTTTTTGCAAGACAATGCGAATCAATAACTTACGGCTCCAATTGCTGTCGCATGCACCGTATTCGCCCGATTTTCCTCCCTCGGACAATTATCTCTTCCCAAACCTCAAAAGATGGCTCATCAATAAAAAATTCAGCTCACGCTAGGAAATCATCAATGCCACGGAGGAGTATTTTGCAGACCTTCCGGAAAATTACATTTCGGACGGTATCAAGCTAAAAGGGGACTATATTGAATATTTTTTCACTCCCAAGGAGGTTACTTTTCACTCCACCTAGTATAAATAATATATGGCCTTCTACTACTTTAGTTTTTTTTTTTTTTTTTTTTTTTTCGTGGGGGCTCACGCCCCCATTTATTATGCTTAATACAAGCTTAAAAACTAAGACTTAAACTAATACTAGGGCTTAAAGCTAAGGATGGTGAAGGAGATCGAATTTGAGGGAAAGTGTGCTGCGATTAAAATCGAAAACGGAAAGGTTGGAGTTTACCTTACGCAGCATACGGGAGATCGGTTCGTTAGAGCCATATGTGGTGCGGTGGATAGGTAGATAAAAGAGACGGGTGGAACGTAGATTACGAGGGTTAGTGCTAAGGAAAATGGAGTTGCAAAGAGGCGTGCATTCGACGGAGCCTGAGAGGAGTCGGTGAATGAACAAAATGTCTGCTGCGTCCCTTCGTTCCTCAAGGGTATTCAGGTTAATGAGATTGAGACTGTCTCGATAGGGAGGTAAGATTAGAGGATCGTTCCAAGGTAGACCTCGAAGAGCAAAGCGAAGAAAACGACGCTGTATCCTCTCAATACGAGATACATGAACTCGTTGAAAGGGACACCACGCTTGGCTAGCGTACTCGAGAAGGGGGCGAACGTAAGTGATGTATAGTGATCTAGTCACGTACGGGTTGCAGAATTCTTTGGACCATCTTTTAACGAAGCCGAGTGATGAGTTTGCTTTAGAAATTATCTCATCAATATGTGAGCGGAAATTAAGCTGCCTGTCGCATAATATACCAAGGTCGCGGATAGATTCAACAAGGGGTATAGGTTGGCCGTCGAGATGGTAAATTCGTTGAGGAGACTTCTTGCACTTACGTGAGAAAGTAATCGATTGACATTTGGAGACATTGAGTTCTAAGCAGTTCTTGATGCACCAGGTGGAAAAACTATTTAGATCTATTTGAAGGAGGGTGGAGTCTTGTTGTGAGGAAATGGGTTTAAAAAATTTGGTATCGTCAGCATAGAGAGAAAGTGTTGTGTGTTGAATGAGCCTTTGAAGGTCGTTAATAGTTAGGATGAAGAGGAGTGGACCTAGGTGACTACCTTGAGGAACACCTGAAGTGGCCAAGAAAGGGGCCGATAGGACAGATCTGAAACGAACATTATAAAAACGATTATCCAGGTATGAAGATATCCATTTAAGCAAAATGTGTTCAAAGAACAGGACGGACAATTTGAACAGGATTAGTTTATGAGATATCTTGTCAAAAGCTTTACTGAAATCAGTTGTTATAACGTCAACTTCTTTACCATTTTCTAAGGCTGAGAGAACAGAGGACACGAACTCTACGAGGTTAGTGGTAGTTGATCTACCCTTCAGAAAGCCGTGTTGATTGGGGGAAACAAAAGATTTACACTGAAAGCTTAAGGCTTCATGCAAAATACTTTCGAGGAGTTTGGGTATATGGGAAAGTTTAGCTATAGGGCGGTAATTAGTGACTTCGCTCTTTAATCCCTTTTTGTGTATGGGTGTTATGAAAGAGGACTTCCATATCTGTGGAAATTCACCTTGAGAGAGCGATAATCGGAAGAGATTAGCAAGGGGGCGTGAAAGAGTTGAGGAACACTTTTTAAGAACTATGGATGGAAGGCCATCTGGGCCGGGTAAGTATTCATCATTAAGTTGTTGTAATTTGTTTTCTATTACTGTATGATCAAAGCTATGAGAAATAGTAGGGCCAATAGGGAAGGTAAGTAGGTATTTGAAATAAGAGGGATCCGGTACGAATGAATTATCGGCAAAAGATTGCTTAAAAAAAGTAGCAAAAAAGTTAGCTATGGTATGCGGATCAGTTGATGATATATTTTCGTATGAGAGGGATGGAGGAAAACCGTCGGATTTTTTTTTGTAATTAACGAATTGATAGAAAGACTTAGGATCATTTATAATCCTTGATTGCGCACTATCAAGGTATCGCCGATAGAGAAACTTATAGAGCTGGGCGAATTGAAGGTATGACCCGAGATAGTTTGAATAGTCAACAAAAGAGTTGGACCGGAGGAAAACTGTCCATAATTTGTTTCTTTTGTTACGTAAAGAGCGAAGTTTACGATTATACCACGGGGGGCTCGTAGAAGAGGTCCTATTACGCGAAAAGGGGACATAGAGAGAAATACAATTAAGTAATTCTCTGTAGAAAATAGAGAGAGCACTTTTTAGGGGCATATTGGCGAAATCAAAAGAACACTTACTAAGATATGCGTTAATTTTGCGGAAATTTCGTTTATAGTTTAATTGAATAGGCGAATTTTGTCACAAAATATTTAATGAAGTAAACTAATGTCGCTGCGACTAGGTGGTATTTCGAAGAGCATCTCAACAAAACATAAAAAAAAAAACACATTTACAATTTCCAATATAAAAAATAGCGCCATCTCCTTCCAAGATAGTAAAACAAAAAAAAATTCAAAAGCAACGACTACGACATTTTTAATAATTGTCTACACTACAAATAGCAAGATGCAAAATTAAAACGTTGCCTTTGGCTAAGCCCAAACAAATTTTTCTTTTTTTCTCAATCATTGTACAACTAAAACAATTTACAAAATTTAAAATAAAATTTCATGATTGAAGCAATAATTAGAATATATTAAAATTATATAAAAAAAAAAAAAAAACAAATCAATGTCTGGATTAGAAATTCAGCTGATTGAAATTATAAATTGAATTTTAAAACTTAAACATAATCAGAACGAATAAAACTGAAAGAAACTGAAAATAAAATCTTTGCTCTCATTAAATAAAAACACTAAAAATAACAAAAATCAATAATTTACATACGCAAAAGGTTACAATTAAATATTACTTCTTAATTTAGTTTTCCTTTTTATTTTTCTTAAACATTTTTACAAAGAAATAGTTGTTTCTTATTTTTTACAGAACAAAAAAACAGAAAATATTTAATATTATCGGTGTTTCTTAAACTCTACATGGCATCTTTGTGTTTTTCAAAAAAAAAAAAAAAAAACATTTGAATGTGTTGCATGATTGTTTTATCTAATAAATATTTTCAGTTAACACTTAAATATAATTGTTATTTGCTTTCGTTTAAGTTTTGTGCATAAATAGAAATTTTCTTATAAAAATAAATTGAAACTTACTCTCCAAAGTATAAGAAATAAGAAAGCTCTGTAGAAATTGAAATTTCACTCGAAACATCGAAGTGCTTACTTGCTTGCTAAACATAAAATGGACTCCTTTGATATTGTTAAAATTTTACAAATACGAGTATATACAATACATACGAATGCGAATACGAATACGATTACGAACACGAATAAATATTTAGCCAAAAAGCACTTGATACTATTTACTTAATTTTTTTAAAACATTTACTTATACTTTTTCTTTGTTTTCTTTTTCAATTTGTATATTTTGAAAAAAATTCGTTTTTTCCTAAAAAAAAATCGTTTGTTTTCTGTGAATATGTTTTCCTACGGATGAGTTTCCTTTTTTTTAAATTTTAACAGCTCTATTGAACATCGTTATTTAGTCATTTTGGTGTTTTTTTTAAATTTTTTTTATTAATTTATTCGTTTTGCTAAATTTGATTTAAACATCACAGGGGTTATTATTATGAAGAAACAGCACATTTGTGTGTTTTATTATTAGTACTTACGTATATAAGAGTATATCATGAGAAGTTAAGATAAATGAATGAGTTGCAAGTTTTCCGATGACAAACCGTATGCCATATGTACATAAATTGATATTTTGTTAATTTAATTGTATAAAAAATGTACATTCAGCTCCGCTGAACAGATAGGAATTATAAATACAAATACTTTCGACATATTTTCGTTATTAATAAGGACACTACTATAAGCTAAATTATACAGAAAATTGTATGGCTATACATAAGTTTATTCAGTATAGCTGAATTAACAGTCAATTTACAAGTGTTTGTATCACGTTGAGTCAATTCAACTGCGCTGAATAAAAGCAAATATTCTTTTGTTTTTTTTTTGTACAAATGAAAAACAAAACAAAATAACAAAAATGTTTACGAGTATCTTTAAGAACTAATCGATTTTCTTTGAAAATCAATAATTATTTATTTTCCGCCACTGTTTCATAACGAAATTTCCACAACACCATGTTGCTGAATGCCTTGAACTGTCCGTATCGGTTGCGCCATCTTCGCCAGCCAATTGCGGTGTACTCCTTCGCAGTGAAGACTGCTTCATATAGCCCTGTTGTGGTGTTTCAAATGAACGATTCAGTCTTCGATCGTATAATCCCGGTGAGGGATATTTCTCTGCATGTTGCTCCTCGGCTGAATGATTTCGACAGAGCGGCGGCGGAGTACGCTGATGTGTTTGATAGGTGTTTTTTAAATTCTTTAATTGTTGCTTATTTTTACGAGGTAACAATGGTGTCATAAAGATATTATCATACCCTGAGCCGGTTTTAAATCGATTAAGTGACTTTCTTGTGGCACGTTCTTCGGACATTGCTCGATATTCAGCCGGTGATGGGGTATTATTTTGATTGTTTACTCCGCAATTACCGCTAAGCGAATATCTATAGCCTGTATTCAGCGAAGATACTGAAGTTGAATATAAATTGAAATTATTCGGACTAGCTTCACGCCAAATGTACGATGAATTTAAACTGTTGGTGGAGTTTTGTTGAGCTTGCACAGCTGAATTGGTATAGGCACCAGGACCGCTATTGCAGGCAAATGGCAGCTGCGGGTTGGAGGTGGAAAATGGTTTACTTGTTTTTAATTTTCCTCCTCTTATAGGCAGACATGGTGTCCAGGGTTGTAGGGCTATAGTGTAAGAATGAAATAGAAAAAAAAACAGACAAGAAAAAAAAGGAGAAAGAAGAAGAGAGCAAGAGAACTAGGACATAACACAAGACAACGACAAATCAATTTTTTTTTTTGTTTCTTTTTCGTGTTACGCGAGCGGAATGATAAAGACGTTAAGATGTAGGAAAGTGGTTCATATGTATTGTACTACACGTACATCCGTATACATAAATGTACAAATGTGTTCAAATATAGAGGGACACATTTTCAAACAAAACACAAAAACAATACATCAGGATGGATATCGGTGAGGGTTATTTAAATTAAGCATGAGGTGTTTGTGTATGCGTGTTTTTTTTATTTGGTGTGTACGAGTTTTTGTTGATGTTGGTAGGTATGTTGATGTTGTGATGATGACAATATCTTGTGAATGCTCCAAAGGATATTTTCTTTTATAACAAAAAAAAAAAAACTGTTTTTCTTTCTTTTATTGTTAAAAAAAAGAAAAAACAAAAACAATAATCAGCTGAAGGAGGTATCTTTGTTTTCTTATAAAAATTAACAATGTCTCTTAGTAGAAATTAACAAAATAAATTAATAAATAAATAAATTACATAATTTATTGTTTTAGTTGTGGCAAATAAAAAATAAAAAATGTAAAATTAAATAGAAAAAGACTTATATTAGATGAGGCTTCGGTATAACATTAGCTTAGTAATTGTTTTTTGTTTTTTTTGTATTCCAGAGACATAAAATGCGAGGCCAGGATGGTTTCCCCCTCCCCCCATTCAAGTTAACCAATTAACAAATTAATATCAAATACCAATACTAATTTTACGGATGCAAGTAATTGTAATTCAGCGCAACCCAATTGATTATTTTTGTAAATTAAATTAAATACAAAAAAAAAAAGTAAAATGAATGAACCACAACAAACTCAAAGAACGAGACCAAAGAGTAATGGTGGCGGTAATGAGATTTGAATTTTCTTTTTGTTACCTGAGTGAATGGTATTCCTGGCATTGTTCTGATATGCGGCGCAATAGGCTTCAATGACACGCAACACAAGTGCATCTTCTTCAAAATTTGGTTGATTCTTACGGCTGTTACAGTAGCTTGACAAAGCATTCGAGCTACCGCCAGACGAAGACTGACTATTTAACAAATTTGGCCGAAGTGGCGGCGGCGGTCGAAGATTTGTTATACTCCAGTTAGCTGAAAAGAAAAAAAATAAAAACAATCTCTTGGTCAAAGTAGAAAAAATATTTTTATATTTTTTAATCGGATCACACAAAAGATGAGCACTCCCTCTTTAGAGTCTAAGTAATGTTTTTTTTTCTAAGTCTAAGACGCAATAATGGAATTGAAAAATCCCCATAAGGATAGAGCAACATAGCCTGTGTACATACAACGCTCATTTACAATGACATTCCAGCTGTCAGCTCTTTGGATAAGGCCAATCTGCTAGCTGCACACTTTGCGGCCAGCTTAACACTCCCAGATTGTGCTTTGTCTCCGCCTACACTTGAGTGCGTCGAATCTTCAATGGGACGAATCTACTTTCGCACTCGTGTAGTAGCAAGAGTACTTAAAGATCTCAACATACATAAATCCGCTGGTCCAGATGGTATATCTCCCCTTCTTCTGAAGAGGTGTTCTTCCTCGCTGGCAAAACCACTGCGTAAGCTTTTTCATCAATCCCACACTTTAGGACTCTTCCCGAGCAGATGGAAAACAGCATTTGTCCAGCCCGTCCCTAAAAAAGGCGAATCATCTTCTCTCTCCTCCTACAGACCCATTGCACTTACGTCCCTTCTTTCCAAGGTCATGGAAACACTGATAAATCGTCAGCTCATGAAATATCTCGAAACACGAAAACTTCTCAATGACCGGCAGTACGGTTTTCGTAGCAACAGGTCCACTGGTGATTTGATGGCATGTCTCACCGAAAAGTGGAACCAAAGCGTACATCAATCTGGCGAAAGCAAGATAGTTGCACTTGATATTTCTAAGGCATTTGACAGAGTTTGGCATCAGGCTCTTTTGTCGAAAATGCGTGCATTTGGGATCGACGACTCTCTTCTTCAATGGATTAGAAATTACCTTTCGGAACGTTCAATTCAAGTTGTCTTGGACGGTTTCAAGTCTGATATTCACAAAATAAATGCTGGTGTGCCCCAGGGCTCTGTTCTGTCACCGACACTCTTTTTAATTTTCATTAACGATCTCTTGTCTGCTACTTCTAATCCAATATATTCCTTTGCTGATGACAGTACTCTCTGCTTTTCATATTCGTTCCCGGACTCACGGCCCTGCTCTTCGGCTGTAGTACGAGAACGGCAGCGTATGCTAAGCTCATTAAATTCCGATATCAACAGCATAACCAATTGGGGAACTATCAATAGAGTGGAATTTAATGCTTCCAAAACACAATGCTGTCTGCTGTCTTTAAAGCGAAATTTAAACACCCAGCCATTATCTATGAATGGCACTTGCATCGTCGAAACCGAAAAACTTTCCATTCTCGGTATGTGTGTCAATGACATAGATAAATTAAACTAGATGTCAAACTCTACTAATACTTTTGCAAACCCTTAACTTTCGCACAGACACACTGTAAGTGAATCCCAACACTTTTGCATCTCTATAACTTTGTCAAAATTTGCTAGAATGAGAGCAATTTACAAGTAAAATTGCTAGAATGAGAGCGATTTGCACGAGTGTGTGTAATGTGGATGACGTTTTTTGGTTCAAATGGGCGTGGTTTGTATAAAAAGGAGATAAATTGCCATTGATCACAATTCACACGTATTCACGGACAGAGTCTCACGGATAGTGACGATCAGTAGAAAACCGGTTTCGATTTTCCAATATCTGGAAAGTTTGATATCTAGGTATAGTTAGTCTATGGTCAATGACAACTTACGTTGGAATGACCACATATTTGATGTCGCCAAAAATGCTGCGAAATGTCTAGGTTTCCTGAAGTGATGTAAGAAATATTTTACCCCCTCTGATCTGGCCTCAATATATAAGGTATTCATCCGCCCAAAATTGGAGTACAACTCCCACATCTGGTCAGGTGCTCCTAAAACATCTCTGCACCTGCTAGATAGGATTCAAAACCGTGCGATAAAACTTATTGACGATACTAATATCAGTCAATCAATGGACACCCTCGAACACCGACGAAATGTCTCGTGTCTCAATTTGTTTTATCGCTACTTCCACCACCAGTGCTCCACTGAAATCGCCAGTAGCATTCCGCACATTCAAACTTTCAACCGTAACACCCGTGTCGCTATGAATGCTCATCAGTATACCCTCAAGCCCATTTTCGGACGTACTCTAAAATATCGTGCTTCGTTCCTAAGCCGTACAACTCGCTTATGGAATGCCCTGCCGATCTCTGTATTTCCTGGTCGTTATAACTTGCAAACATTTAAAAACAATGTACATCGGTACCTCTCTTTTCTTCCTCCCTAAATTTCCTTTGCCCGCGCTGTGTACAATCACCTTAAGGGTACTCAAACCCCTTGAGCGCGCGCTCATTATAAAAAAAAAAAAAAAAAAAAAAATATGCTATGTATGCGGAATTTAAATCACGAATTTGTAATGGGAGGAGAGAAATACTCTTGAACAGTCAACCGAGTGTCGTTTTTTGTATATATCATTTAGAGGAGACGGAATGAACCCTTTATGAGGATTCAGTAGCGGCTCCTATAAAGGCAGGGTACTAAACTGAGCCTCAGGTTCAACTAGCGCTCTATGAAACCAAATATCAAATTCAAACGATTCTTCTTCATTTCTAAAAAGTTTGAATCAAGTTGTATTGCAACATGGAATACTCTCACACCTACATAACCAAGCCGGATTTATGTCGGCTTCCTCCCTCAACTAAGTGAAAAGCAGCTAAGACAAAAGAAATAGGTTTAAGTTAAGCAATTTTGTCAAATATTTACATTCAAAGCTGCAATCGCTGATTGTTTACTGCGCAAACAAATACTTTCCAATACCTCCACCGAAAATAATCGAGTGATGATAGATCGTAGGATCCTGGAGTTGATTTAAACTCTCGTTCTTGAATTCGCTTTCTGTCCAAACCTTGATTTCAATAGCTGTGTTTTATTGGTAAGTGACTACGCAGCTCAGGAATCGAACCCCCAATAAAACCCTTTACTCACTCAAACACTCACTTTCAATCTATATTTCAAAGTTGGTACCCGTGCCAGTCTAAAAAATCACTTGTTGACATTTGAATATGCTTACGGGTATGTTCGAAAGGTATGTCGAAATCAGGAATCTCAAAGTTGCGAGGAATCTCAAAGTTGCTGCCAGCTTTTGCTCTGGTGTAATTACGGATCTCATAATGGTCTTTTTCTTCTGCAGATCGTCTTTTATTACGTAGCAAAAAGAGCTACTGAAAGGTTTCCTTATTCATCTTTAAATAATTGAAGAAAGATTTCTCGTCACCAATTTGCAGCTCGCTTGTAATGACTGAAAATGAACCACGTTCATCTCTCACTTTTCTCCACAACTTCACACAAATTTTTTTGTTCTTTTCTTTTTGCAACTCAAATGCATCTTTACACAAATTCAGCAATTCAACTACCACTTCCAAGTCTGTAAAACCCGACTAGGTAATAAGAATAGACAACAAATAGTCAACGAACACATCCTTAATTAAACGAAGTCTGACAACCTTGATGATATAAAATTTTTTACAACCCCTGTCAGGATTTCAGAATTCCTAAGTTCTATGTTCACTTTTATACTCACTTATTTACTGACCTAATTATCGCTACTTTTCGTTTTTATTGTTGTTTGCCAAGGAATATTTTACTGAGCTGTGCAGTCACTTACCAATAAAACACAGCTAATAAATCAATAGTATTGGTCAGAGTATTCTACGTAACCGAATCCTGATGGAATCACATCAGGTCATCTTCCTGTATCAATTCCCATTCATTGCAACACGAGCTCGTGGGTCATTTTCAAAGAAATAAGGTCCGATGATGCCACCATAGTACAAACTACATCATACAATATATTTTTGTGGATGGAATGGTATTTAAAGAATCACCTGCGGATTGTTCTTGCATGACTAAGTCCATCGACAAAAAATGTTGAACCAATTGAATCTTATAAGGGATGAGGCGAATATCCGTCAGCAAAATGTTGCAAGTGGTGGACGGAGAAACCCAAATTCGGATCTTTATTAACACTGGCATCAACTGCGTTAATAGCACATCATGTTGTTGTAATATAATATAATAATGCAGGAGGAAAAACACCGAGACAAGGGTGGGATCGTAATAGTAGAGCCAGTGATGAAAAGTTGGGAAGGTTACTTCTACCGACTGTTTCCGCTGTCAGGCATCTTGAAGGATTCCAGCCCATGACTACAAAGTCAAATACGACTTCCTTAAAACATTCCCTATTTTTACTGGCCAAAAAGCCTTCGAAAGTGATAATCACGAGGTGAAGGGTCAGGTGAATCCGACAGATGTTGCCGCACTTAATGGCCTTGTGATACCTTAGGTCGAGCGTTATCGTAAAGTAGTATTGGCTTAGTCTATTCACTAATTTTAGTCGTTTTCTGAACAATTTTGCATGCATTATCTCAATCTCTGGTATGTCTCTTGTGATGGTTTCTCTCATTTGTAGGAAAGAGTAGACCAGTTTTCCCTTGCAAATCCACCATACTCCTACCAAGACCAATTGTAGTTTCAGACATCCGATGGTTATCATACAGCTTCCATTCTCCATCACAATGGTTCAATATGATTTACATTAATGAGGGAGGTGGAGACTTCCAACCGATACAAAATGTTTACTGGAGTCAGTTCATGTGGTACCCATCTATAAGCCTTGTTCACCTTATTGGCTGCAGTTAAGTGACGGCTTATGGTTGCGGTAGACACTACAAGCAATGCAAATAAGCACCGCAGAGATTATCACGGACCTGCTTCCACAGATGCTCGAGGATCGTCATTATATGAGACTGCCGAAAGCTTACCTATTAAGAAAAGAATCCCATTCTTTGAACTCCTTACACCAGTTGGGTTATAGATACATATGGGATCTGCAGGTGTCTCGGGTACTGTGAAAGTTCCAAAACCTTCCATTTAAATTTAAATTTTACGTGGCAAGCACCCTACAGAAATTCATTGAACTATAAGTGAGCAGACAACAGACTGTTGTTGAGTGTCTTATTGGACAGGCTACTTCCGTGAAAACCGTGAAAGAATAAGGGTTAACTCACACCCAAGACAGCCGAAAACATAAACTGATGAGCGATGTGTGAAACTTGTGCCGGATATTCTTAATTAAAAACGTCGAGCAACGCGTAAAGAAATATCCTGAAATTATATAGTGAGAACTATTTTTTAAATGTCTCTTGTACACCAAAGCAACATGAAGTTAGATTGTACCCATAACACACAATTACCTTACGCAAAGACAAACCAGAGTCAGGCTAATGGCGGTAAATCTGTCTATATTACCACTAGTGCGCAATGTTGGAGCCCCTATCCTAAATCATCGTAAATCATATCATATTACTTGACTGGCCCCCAAATCGGAAGGTTCAACGTTCGATTTCCGAACGGATCACAAAGACACGCTATTTTCTCGCAACTAAAACCATGAGTGATGAGTAGTTCCCTAGAATACAAAAGTCCAATTACATTCATAATTTAGTCTCCCCATTAAATGTTGGATGTCACCCATGGAGAAGAATAACTATTGATTCCAAATATCACTCTTTCTCTTTCTATTTTTACCAAAAAACTCAACACATACTTTAACATGCGAATATGATGGACGATGTATCGGTGTACCTAAGAGCTTTTAGTGAAATCAGGGACCCAATCCATGAGTTTCAGTGGTTTAAATCATTAAAAAAACAAGGAAGGAGCACATATTAAATAGGAATTGGCTATAAAAAGCGGACTAGGACGAAAAAAAAACTGAACCTATATTACATGAACAAATACTTGACAAAATTGTGAAAATTCAGATGATCGTGCAAACATTGATATTTGTTCTTCTGGGTATCACTCCAAAAATTAGGCTGTTTAGCTGATGAAAGATAACATCTAGGCTCCCAGTGTTATTCACAAAATAAATCTAACAAGATTGCTTGTAACCCACTCAGAAGGTACCGCACTTATTTGAGTAATCGAAGGAGATAGTAACACTACAAACGTGTTTTAGCAAAGTTTTTAAATTTTAGCAAGCTCTAACTTGAGAATTCAACTGTATACTTATTGACAATTAGACCGCGTGACGTCGTTTATACGTTGCCTTTTTTTTACTATTTCGTATTCGTAGGATTAATTCTGTTATTAAGGGGCACAGGAGTGGTCAATGGTGTATTGCAGTTTGCAACCGAAATGGCAAAAATAAATATCGCACTAAACGGGGGAGATAAAGTCGTCCTTTACGTGGACGATAAAAAAACGCGAACGTTAGCTCGACTTACAATTAGAACACGGTTTTTCTGAATACGTTATAAAAATATTTTTATCTCCGAATTTGATTATACAGTTATGGATGAAGTCTAGACCAAAAGCTCCATTAGCTATCCAAAGGTTCCCATGCATTCCTCCTCACTGTGAACTTTACCTAATTCGAGTGCATTTGATCCGGTGTCGAATAGCCTGCTCGTGTATTCGTTTCCGTGGGAAACTCAACAGACCAAATATTTGCTGAATAAGCTGGGAAGCTGTTTGCACCTGTTGGAACAAGTTATTGGGCGGCGCGTATCGGATTGTGATAACTGGGTCGATATATACAACTCATATAATGTCAATATAGACATATGCAAGTCCATGATACTCGTACTCCAGTGTTTGTACGGTATAAATTATCCTATCACATCTATTATATATACTAGGTGGGGTGAAAAGTAATCTCCTTGACCGCCAGAATGCGCTGCTACAAAAGGTTATGTTGCCTTGAAGTCCGTTCATATTTAGGCAGACATGTCAAATTTCAGAGCGATACTGTCTTTAGTTTTGTTTTGACAGCTGATTGTTGTTGACGTGTTTATCATCATGTTGAGTATGGACAAAAACGATTTTCGTTCTCTCATAAAACATTATTTTTTGAGAGGCAAAACGGCGAAGGAAACAAGTTGGATAAATATTATGGGGCTAATGCTCCGTCAGATTACACCGTCAAATATTGGTTTCGAGAGTTTCGTGGTGGCCGCAACTCCACTACCAATCAAGTCCGCAGCGGCAGGCCCTCCGTGTCAAAAAAATACATGAAATTGTGTTGGCTGACCGGAAAGTGAAGGTGCGAGAGCTAGCAGATACCACAAAGATTAGTACTTAGGGCACACGCCATATTTTGGGCAATATTCTGCATATGAAAAAGTTATCCTACCGCTGGGTGCCGCGCATGCTCACTCCTGACCAAAAACACGAACGCGAGAACACTTCGAAAGAGTGTTTGGACTTGCTGATGCTGAATCGGGCGGACTTTTGGCGTCGATTGGAAACTGTTGATGAAACTTGGATCTACTATTACACACCAGAGAACAGAATGAGTGCCCGGCAATGGACTGAAGCCGGCACGAGTGCTCCGAAGCGGCCGAGGGAGGCTCGATGGGTCGGAAAGGTTATGGCGTCGGTTTTCTGGGATTTTCATGGCATACTCTTCATGGACTACCGCGAAAAAGGAAGAACCATCACCAGAGAGTATTACTGTGCATTATTGGAGTGATTGAAGGCGCTGCAAAACGGCCTCACATGAAGCGAAAAAAAATTTAGTTTTTGCAAGACAATGCGCCGGCGCACAAGAGCATCGTAACCACGGCTAAAATCAATGACTTACGGCTCCGATTGCTGTCGCATCCACCGTATTCGCCCGATTTGGCTCCCTCGCCTCTTCCCAAACCTCAAAAGATGGTTCATCAATAAAAAATTCAGCTCACGCGAGGAAATCATCGAAGCCACGGAGAAGTACGAGTATTTTGCAGACCTTCCGGAAAATTACTTTTCGGACGGGATCAAGAAGTTGGAGAATCGCTGGAATAAGTGTATCAAGCTAAAAGGGGACTATATTGAATAAAATAAAAAAACATTTAAAAAAAATTTTTTTTTCATTCCCAAGGAGGTTACTTTTCACCCCACTTTGTAGATGAAGACTTCAATATCTTGGTGTTAAGAAAATTTTCATGAAATCAAAATATCCAGTGGAAACGGGTAGTTTGCAGACAAGAAATATTTCATGAAATTAATGTCTGGTTTTTATTCAAGACATCTCCGTAGAGAATTATTTTGACAGCGCTTGTCAGTTTGACTTCGGAATGGGGGAAAAAAATAACAAAGTGTGGCGAACTGCATACACGACAATGCCGTTTGTTGGTAAAAAAAAGAACCCAAAAACGATGTTTTCTTCTTCTAAACTGTTCTTCCATTCATTTCTAATTCTTCTAGGTCTCCAAGAGCAATTAGCTTCCGTATAAGGCATAATTTTTTGTTACTTATCATTTACGTCATTTTTCTACTATAATGTAGTTGATTTGTGTAACAAAAAAAAACTCACACACACCTACTCAACCAACTCGCACTCACAGTAATTTGCTCATCTAAATCAAAAGAAAAAATTTCAGACAAAATGTCTGAAATTTAGTCTGTACGAGTATTATGGTATTTGTGTCTCGTGGAGACGCGGTATCATGAAAGGGAAATTCATCTAATAATATTTAGACGCGGCGTGAACTTATGATTATTTATAAGTTAATAAAATATCATAACTGAAAAAATCTCAGTTAAACGTGCTTTCTTTCATACAAAAATGTTGCCGTTCTACGAAAACTCGGTGTAGCAAAAGGAATTATTTGAAACAAATAAGCGTCAGTTTCAGAAAAACAAAGTCTTAAGCTCCAACTTCCAATGGATAAAACACCCGGTTGCGGTTTCGGTAGAAGGCCTCCAAACAAACACGGGTTTGTAACGCAACATCAATCGTGCAAAAAGGTGGTTATTACATGGCGCTCGCCATCGAACGCGTATGAGCTTGCAAATTGTGCTATAAATCCGAATTCGTTGCATGGATATTTACCTATGTGAAGTTCGAACATCAATATTACTTCTCTTGGCTTTTTCACGTCAGTTAGCATCGGTGGAAAATAAAGGTTTACTTTTGAGTAATTATGGAAACATTAACAGGGATTCATCGTGCTATTTTAGACAATTTCGAAATGACAGATTATAAAGGAAATGAAGATACTTACAACTGTAAGATTCAGTGTTCATTATCTTATGAAAGCGGATACGATGAAAAGTGCAGTTATTTCATCGACAAATTTTCCGAGTCGATTCAAACAAACTGGATTATGAAAAGACCTTATCCACAGCAACTACGATGTGAATTCAGAAAGATATTTGTATGTCAATTTTCAGGCAAAAACAAAACCAAAAAGAAAAAAAAGACGAGTCAAGAAACTATAATTGTAAAGCAAATATAGATATTACATTTTTGAAGATAACTAAGTGCACTCTAAAGAATTCACCATTATTTAGACCTGGATTCGATATCCTCACAGATATTTGTAGAATTAAACGACTGATCTTTCCAAAATACAAAACTAGAGTGAGTATTTATTTCATTTTACAGAATTCTGTTCAGTTACAGTTTTACATAAGCTTTTAACGAAAGAAAGAGTGAGTATGCAATTACATTTGGAGTTAAAATTTTCTATCTAACAACATTAATAGATGTGTATTGGAAATATTGCTGAATACCACATTGATCTGCTTTTTTTTTGTTAAGTTGGTAGCATCCCCTCTAAATCTTAGCGTCATAGCTTGACATTTGCAAAAGTTACGTAGCCAAGAGTACATCTACTCGTGTCTCTGTGTGTGTTGGCGATTTTTTAAAATTTTAGAAATGGATTTAGATTTTCAACAACGAACTTGTATTAAATTTTGCGGATTTAATGGTGCGCGAACGTTGGAAATGTTGGAAAAGTGTTTCGGCAACGATTCTCTATAGAAAACGGTCGTTTACCAGTGGCACGAGCGGTTCAAAAGTGGTCGTGAGTCAATCGAAGATGATGAACGCAGTGGCATCGACGTCGATGAAATGTTGGTCAATAACCACAAATTAACCATCAGAGAGATAGTGGAGGACTTGAACATTGCCGTCCAAGACATTTTGGTTAATGATTTGGGATTCCGTCGTGTAGCAGCAAAGTTGGTGCCAAAAGACCTCAATTTCATGCAAAAAAGAGACCGTGTTGACGTCGCAAAAGAGATGATTTGCGAGGCTGAATCCGATCCCACATTCATCAAAAGGATCATTACTGGAGACGAGACGTGGGTTTATGAGTACGACACGCAATCCAGACATCAGGCAAGTGTTGGACGGTTTTCATGGATTACAACGGTGTAGTGCATCATGAATTTTTGCCAGAAGGCCAGACAGTAAACAAAGAGTATTATTTGGGCGTTATGAGACGTTTGCGTGAAGCAATTCGCCGAAAGAGACTAGAATTGTGGACAGAACTCGTGGCACCGTCGCACAGTAATTTTTTGAGGAAAAATGCAACAAATACCATCCAACAGCCACCGTATTCATCTGATTTGGCTCAATGTGACTTCTTTCTGTTCAATCGAGTTAAAAAACCGCTACGGGGAACGCGTTTCAGCAGCCGAGAGGAAGTAATGGAAAAATCGCAGGAAGCACTGATGGACATACCGAAAACCGAATATAAAAAATGTTTCGAGGATTTGATCAAGCGCTGGCATAAGTGTGTTGCAGTCGATGGCGATTACTTTGAAGGAGACAGTATAGATTTAGATGAATAAACTTGTATTTTTAATTTTCTGAATAAATCCACTGCGAAAAAAACATTGAATTCAAGAAGGTTTAATATTATTATAAATTATACAATATATCGTTCATAATAATGTATTTTTATATGACCATCACATATGCATATATAGGGTTTTCCAATAAGGACTTGACAACTTTTTTTTTAAATAAAACGCAAACCATTTGAGATATTTCAAAAACTTTATTATCGGCTTGAAGTACAATCCAAACATTTATGAATGGAACTCGACTTCGTTCATATGGCCACCGCGGGCACGTTTGCAGCGGTCGATTCGTTGGACTCAATTTTCAACGACTCGGCTACACATTTCGGCCGAAACGGCCGCTGTTTCGCGTTCAATGTTGGCTCTGAGCTCTTCAAACGTCGTCGGCGTGACTTAACGTAGCCGCACAGAAAATAGTCAAGCGGCGTTAAATCGCACGAACGAGGCGGCCAATTGACTGGCCCATTTCTTGAGATTAAACGCTCACCATACTTACTCAATTGTAGCGTGTGCTGTGTGGCTTCTTGTGGCATCATCCTGTTGAAACCACATGTCGTCCAAGTCCATATCTTCCAATTCGGGCCAAAAATAATCGGTGATCATGGCGCGAAAACGCTGACCATTCACAGTTAAGTGACGATCGTTATCGTCGACGAGAAAATATGGCCCAATAACGCAGCCGGCATGCACCGCACCAAACAGTTATTTTTTTGTGGATGAAGTGGTGATTCATGAAGCACATGTGGATTTTCACGCGACCAATAACGCATATTTTGCTTATTGACGAACCCATTGAGCCAAAAATAAGCTTCGTCGCTGAAGATGATTTTGCGATGAAATTCATTATCTTGGCGCATCTTCTCCAGAACCCAATCGGAGAACATACGTCGCTTGCATGGGTGTAAACCAAGATCCTTACGCTAAATACGCCATAATGTGGTCTGAGCGATGCCCGATTCTTGAGAACGCCGTGGAATTGACTGATTTGGATCGTTTGCTACGGACGCCTGAACGGCAGCGATATTTTTGACACTTCGATCAACCCGCTGTCTTACTGACACGGCAACATCACACAACGAATATGTAGACTCAAATTTTTGCACTAAACTTGTTATTGCCTGTCCACTAGGGCGAGAATTACGACCGAAAATTGGAGTTAACGCTCTTAAAGTTGCAGTCACCGACTCCGAATTTCGGTAGGAAATTTTTATAATTTGCACGAACGTTGCTCGTTCGTGTACTTTACCATGATGAAAATGTTGAGTTTACTGAATAAATTGTCAGTGACAGTTTGATGATTAGTAAAAGAGTGTGTTCACAAATTAAATTCAAAGTTGTCAAGTCACTATTGGAAAACCCTTTAACAGTTCTGCAATATTTAACTTACTTAAAGTAAATATGTATAAGAACCTACCTAAAAATAAATTTAACATATTTGTTACTTGACATCAGGTTGAACGGAGAGCAAAATAAACACTGTTTTGTATGGCATTCGAGGGCGAGTGCTGAGAATTTAAGGCGTTTTTGCACGTTAGTGTTGCGTTACAAACCCGTGCCTTCTACTGAACACGCAAACGGAAATACACCACCCGGTTACACACCTACTCGACAACAAGCGACAGAGTTACGGATTTACCATAACGAAATACTTTTATTATACTCGTATGCGTGTCTAAATAAATTCCAAAACAACATCCCCAGTGCGGCTCCTTGCCGCTTATAAAACTAATTTATTGTATAATTTTTTTTAAATGTGGAATGGCATACGCTACTATTGTCCAACATAATAAATTTAATGATACTGAGTGTTACAAAAAACATATCCTTCAACCCTTGTTTTATTTTTATTTTTATTGTCACTCACCTTTTATGCTTCCGATCCTTCCGCTTGGCACCATTCCCTGATGATTTGCCACCGGAGCTACCGCCGGCCCCATACCGACCGTATTTGCCATCTTGGAAATACTGTTCGATGTCTGGACTAAATTTGATTTGTGGCCTAGGCCCAGAAGATGATTTTGTTGACTTAGTGGTGGTAGTTGAGGCTGATGATGTTGTGGATGCTGAGTGTGGTATTGATTGTAGCTGAGATGATGATTGAACGACAGGCTCCGTTTGTGTTGTGACTGTTGATGTATTGGCGGTGTTGTTCGTTGGCTCATATGCCCGAATCCTAGACTTGCTGGTGGGGACATCTATAATCATAAATAAAAAACAAAAACAACAACAAATTCAATTAAATGTACTCATTACTCAGTAAATGTATTTAGCTAAAGCTTAACAATAATTTGTAATTGCATCAGGCTTTGCATTTGCGGCTGAAAAAAAAGAACAAAAACGAAAACAAAACAAAAATCGAAAATTTCGTTTTGTGGTGTTAGTTGAGAAAATGAATTTTGTGCATTTTACTGTGGCTGTATTTGATCCGAGCATCCAAACAGGACAAACGAAACCAAAATTTACAAAAACAAAAAGAAATTAATCTTTTAAAAAAAACATATGCAAAGAGAATTTATTAAAGAAGGGCTCAGGCAATGCGATGAGAAAATGCGTTTGGTTAAGTTTTGATATTTTTGGATTTCAGAAAACTAATTGTGTTCCTTTGATTTTGCTTAGAGGCTTGCTTTTCGATAAGATGATGATGTGTAGGCGGCTAAAAAGGATTTTAAATTTAACTTTTGTATTAACAAGACAACCAATTGCGAAATGGAGCAGTTGTAGCGTTTATTTGACTCCGTTACAATCCGCAAATGCGGCTAAAAAGCTTAAAACAAAAAATAACGAAAACAAATATAAATTAAACACAACACAAAATTTAGTATTAACAGAGAATAAAAAATAATGATTCAGTTGGTTGAATGGTTTCTTTGTCTAAAGATCTGCGAAGAAAATTAAGAAAATAAAAAATATATACATGTATACAGAAATGATAATTCTGATGAATCTCATCTGGTTGAATGGAATGTAGAAATGGCAGTGAAGACTTCGAGAAGGTGGATTATACCAGAAGTACTATTTCCTTCGATTCATTGCACTCAATCCAAGCAATCATGCGAGCAAATAACCGCTGTCGTTTTTGACTTTAGTAAGCTACAGTCACATTTCTTCCCGGCAACGTTTAACTTGACTTTAAAATTATATTATAATAATACGGGAAAATTGATTCGGTATTCTTTCCATCCATAGTTGTCTTGCCAACTTGGATAACCTACCCCACTAAGCGACAAGAACGTTATTTAAACATTTTTCACCAACTTTTAGCATTTAAGACTCCAAATATGCAACTCGTACATGGTATAACGATGAAAATATCGACGGAAATGTCACAGCTTCGTGATTTCATAATGATATGATCCTTAGCCTTTCTAAATTTCTCTAGTGGTCGAACGAATTGTGATTAATCGTCTATCACGATCACCAACGATTATGTAGAGCCTTAGTACAACTAAAGTGTATAATGTCCAATGCCCTAGTCGGCCAAAATTACTTCAATAACTATGAAATGAATCAAATGTATCGTAGCATACATCAAATGTTTCAGCATACATTGACTACTATAGCCTAGAACAAAGAATATGTGGTGTTGATTAGGAACAAGTTTACTACTTAACCTCTCCCATAGATCAAACTGAGTTTTTAAAACTTAACATTGCACATTTACTTCAATAATTTCGTTCCACTTAAAATAAAGACCGTCAAACATGGCCAACCTCCTTGGTTTACCTATGAAATTTGCCAGCTTTACTGCAACGCAACCAGGCTTACAAACAATGGAAGCGCTTCAGACTAGATTGCCACCATCAAGTTTATCGCTTTTTGCGTAACCAAGTTGTAAAATAAAATAAGGACTACAAACAAAAAAACATGTACCAAAACTGAATGTTACACTGAGAGGACAATAACTCGGGAAAAATCTGAGAATACTGGGGATGGGTAAACAACGCCGAGATTGCAACAAAACCTCTATTTTCCATTTCCGACTATTCCAAACCCGTCTAGCAATATTGTTAATATAAATGAATATTTCAGGGAATCATCTTGCTCTTATCACGTATCGATAGCCCTGACGTTTTTGAAAGTTTTCTTTCCATTAGATCGCGAAATTCATCCCGTTTTCAATTGCTAGATAATCTTGCCCATAATCCTACCATACTTCTGATACAATCTTAACGACGGGGATATTTATATATCAATTGAAATTAGCCAAAATATTTCCTGACGTTAAAAGTCCTAACGATAATGATTTCAGCCGCATATCTGTACTCCTTTTCATGTCTAAGGCATTTGAACGAATCATGCAGATACGAATGAATGCTTATCTAAACGAACGAATTGGTTTCTATGCTAAACACAGTTGCATATCAGCTATTTTAA
The DNA here is from genome assembly GCA_949129095.1 of Volucella bombylans. Classification (NCBI taxonomy): domain Eukaryota; kingdom Metazoa; phylum Arthropoda; class Insecta; order Diptera; family Syrphidae; genus Volucella; species Volucella bombylans. The sequence continues at coordinate 161,403,953 of OX422144.1, forward strand.
ATGGGACAGAAGATGAACGCCAGGCTTTGGATAGAGACAGAGATCATGTTGCCTTTTTAGTACTCTTAAATTTCTTCAAAGCTTTTGATATGGTAGACCGGATAAATTTGTGTAATAAACTTTCGTCATTGTACAGGTTCTCTGCTAGTGTCGTGAGAGAAATTGTTTTCCTATCTTCGACAAAGGAAACAAGCTGTCGAAGGTCGAAATAGCTAACAAAATGTTTTTTTTTCTTCCGATCAAAAAGAGGGATTCCTTTTCCTTGTATATCAACGGACTTCCCACTTTGCTAAGAACATCAAATATCCAAATATATGCTGAGGATGTTCAATTGCTGAATAGTATTTCGCTGGGCTCATCAAAAACTGTGTTAATAAAATCAACAAGGACTTAGAAGATGTTTTCTTTCGGTCAAGCTGAAATGGACTGTTCTTAAACCCATTAGCAGGAAAAACTTAGATCTATCCTATTTTCCTAAAATTATACTTAATAGTTCTGTTATCGATTATGTTGAAACTGCTAAGGACCATGATGTACCTACTGAAGTACTTAACTTGGAATTCTCACATTAATAATACCGTCGACAAAGTATGTGGTGTTCTTCGCACATTACGAGTCTCGCAGCGCTATATTCGTCCGAAAATGAGTATGATGCTCGTTTAAACACCCATTTTACGTGCACTTAAATACGAATATGAAGTGTAGTCGGAGTCGGAGTCGGAGCAAGCTTAATGTTGCCTTCAACATCACTACGCGCTATATATACGGATTGGGTTGGTTAGACCGTGTCTCAAGTTAATCCAGGCAAATTTATATCTTCACTCCCAAACACCTACTGCGTTATAGAACTCTAATATTGCTTTTCAACATTATCCAGAGGCGGCCACCTAGTAGCCTTTTCGAACGAATACGCTTTGCGTCCTCAAACAGATTGTTGCCTTACTTCTGAACGACAGTTCTTCGTCAACGCCATCTAGCTATGGAGCTCACTACCACTACATGTGAGGAGACACAGTTTCGGAAAGATGCACGGTTTCATTTTAAACCCAATTAATATCTACCGTGGAAAGATCAGACGCACGACAGAGATGTAACTTATCATCAACTAAATTTTTGAAGTAGTTTTTTCTATTAAGGATTATGATCACTACCTACTATTTTTTGAATGCAAAATAAAGCGTCCGCCATCTAATTTTTTTTTTTCAACTAGTGCTTATTTCGTGAATGGTAACACTTAGCTCATGTCTGATTTGACAGATAATTAGTTTTATCCTTCCGCTGAACGAATATGGTTGTGTATAGGCTTGAACAACGCTGGGAAATATTGCGACATTACTTTGAAAATCATGGTAATGTTGCAGAATGTGTGCGAAAATTGCGTACGGATTTTGGAAGAAGAGAAGCACCGTCAGCTCCGTATGTTCATTATCTTGTGAAAAAAGTGAAAGAAACTGGCATCCTCATCGATAAACCAAAGCGTGAAAAGCCAAAAACAGTGCGTACACCCGAGAATATTGCTGCTGTGGCAGAAAGTGTGCGTGAAGCGCCATCAACATCAATTCACCGTCGTTCTCAACAATTGAGAATTTCGGAGACATCATTGAGACGAATTTTGCATAAAGACCTTGGTATGACGCCATACAAAGTCCAATTGGTTCAGGAGTTGAAGCCAACTGATCATACAATGCGTTTTCGCTTCGCTAAGTGGGCCTGCGATCGACTTAGAGAAGATGCCGATTTTGCCAAAAAAATCATCTTTTCAGATGAAGCTCATTTTGATCTTGGCGGGTATGTAAACAAGCAAAATTGTCGCATTTGGGGCACAGAAAACCCGCACGCATACATTGAAAAGCCGATACACCCAAAACGAGTCACTGTTTGGTGCGGATTTTGGTCCAGAGGCATAATTGGGCCATTTTTCTTCGAAAATGAGCAAGAAGTGGCCGTTACAGTCAATGGCGATCGTTATCGGGCCATGTTGAACGAATTTTTGTTCACAAAAATTGAAGAGGAGGATATTGGCAACATTTGGTTTCAACAGCACGGCGTTACGTGCCACACAGCCGAAGCTACACTCGATGTTTTGCGCCCTGTTTTTGAAGATCGCATTATCAGCCGCAGAGCTGATGTCGTTTGGCCACCTCGGAGCTGCGATTTGACACCGTTGAACTATTATTTGTGGGGTGCCGTAAAAGATAAGTGTTACGCCGACAATCCAGAGACAATTGACGCTTTAAAGGACAATATTCGTGAAGCCATTGGTGAAATACAGCTGCACACAATCGATAATGTGTTTAAAAATTGGACCGATCATGTAGGCTACTGCATGGCCAGCCGAGGCAGCCATTTGAAATGAATGAAATTATTTTCCATTATTAACCGGAAGGATAAAACTAATTATCTGTCAAATCAGACATGAGCTAAGTGTTACCATTCACGAAATAAGCACTAGTTGAAAAAAAAAAACGTTAGATGGCGGACCCTTTATTACTCGATTGAATGTAAATGGAATGATTTTATTTACCAGAACGTAGTAAAAATAAATCAAAGCAATTCGTTGAAAAATCCTTAATTTAACTATAGGGCACCTCAAATAGAGGTTGATTTTTGAAAAGCAATGAAAAGTTAATGAAGGTAAGACGCTCTCTTACATTTACTGAGGAGAAAAGTGGTACTAAAAACCCCTTGAACGAGTTCCTTCCCTGAGTGCTACAGAATTACATTTCACAAAATCTCAGCAGATACCGAGAGAGAACTAACTGTCGTGCGGGCCATCAGTCTAAAAAAGCATTTTTGGAATACTTTTCAATGCAAAGTATAAAGAATTCAATTGCATATTATTGATTTGCTTTACAATGATCCGTTATGTGTTGAGTTAGACTTAAGTTAGACAGCAAGTGGAGCGGTAGCTGTAGAGGCATTAGATCGGAAATTAGAAGTTGTCCCCTCACAGACGACAAGCAATAGAAAAACTGCAACGTCAAAGCACATTCAAACGAGCTAATACATATTTGTAAGTTAGCGGCAGAATGAAGAACAAACTTGCACGGGATTCAATCGTCAAAATATATTGAAGACTATCAGGCACGCCAGCTAAAGAGAAACATAAAAAATGTGCAATAGATAGAAAAAGTACTTTAAAAGGTTACCTCGCAAAAAAACCCCGCAAAGTAACAAACCGCAAACTTAACCGAAATCACATATCCTCCGAAATTCGAGCGACAATCCGAAGTATAGGATTTCAATGACTCACGATTTTATTTTATTTTATTTTCCAATTATACAATACAAATAAATTTGGATCTTACGCCGAGGTACTGTACCCATGTGGCGGTAATGGTCTATTGTACTCCATTGCCAACAGCACGGGCGATTGGTACCGAGGTCCCACGCGGTCCCCCATCTAGATATTTACCGCGTCCAACACTTTCGGTGATCTACAATAGTAGGAACTGATTTTGTTTAATACAATTATGAGAAGCGATCTAGGTAGTCGACAGTGCAGTATTTTTAGAGAATGGTAGCCAACGGAGCTTTGTGAGAGGCAGGTTGAGCTACGATATGATTCAAAGTTTACAAATAATGATGGAGAAACATCGTGACGCTTCCAAAGATCTGCATACCGTCTTATAGATTTGAAAAAAGCGTTCGACATAGCTCCGAGAGAACTTACATATGTACAAGTACATATATGGACGGCGCTAGGATTTAAAAATGTACCCGAGACTGTACATGTGTTTGACGTGTGAGAATTTTATTGTTCGTTACAAGTACCGTTATATTTTTTTCTAGGAATTATTTACCATGCTATCGGCAGTTCAAATTCGAACCCTCTTCCTTTACGAATTTAAAATGGGACATAATACGTCATTGGCAATGAAAAACATTAATGACACATTTGAGAATATAGCGGTAAACGTACACACTATACGACTTTGGTTTGGAAAGTTCTGTTCGGGAGATTTCAGCCTCGAAAATGAACCAAGCGGGAAGTCGAAAACGTTAGTTGACGACGGACCCAACGAAATCGGTGCGGGAGATTGCACAAAGCATGGGTGTATCCCCATTGACAATAAATCGACACCTTTCTCTCATAGGAAAGGTAAAGAAACTCGATAAGTGGTTACCCCATGAACTGAACGAATCCCAAAAACTACGGCGCCTGGAAATCTGCGCATCGCTTACATTATGAAACCAAACTGAACCGTTTTCGCAACGGATAGTCAACTGTGATGAAAAGTGGATTCTGTATGATAATCGTAAAAGATCTGGGCAGTGGTTGGATGCAGATAAAAAACCAAAATACACTCCCAAGCCGGATCTTCACCCAAAAAATGTTATGGTGACAATTTGGTGGACATCAAAAGGACCAATCATTATTATTCATTTCTTCAACCACGAGAAATGATAAACGCTATCAAATATTGTGAGGAAATCGACGTATTGAATGCCAAATTGGCTGAAAAGCAACCTGCGTTGGTCAATAAGCACGGTCCAATCCTTTTGCGTGACAGTGCTAGACCCATACCTGACAAATAACAGTTGGGACTTTCGGCATCCACCGTACTCTCCTGATATTTCTCTGTTCCGCAATCTGGACTCATTTCGCCAGCAAAAGGTCTTCCGCAACCGAGCAGAGCATATAAAAGCCTTTGAAGATTTCATTGCCTCAAAAAGTCAACACTTCTACGAAAAAGGAATATTTGATCTTGTATGACGTTGGAAGAATGTCATAGATGCCAACGGATCCTATTTTTATTGAATCAAAAATCGGATATTTCATGTGGTACCACCAAATAGTATTGTGCAAGATTTTCTATTGCAGCAGTACATTAAAGAGTCCGGAAAGACTTCTATTCCTTTCGCCGATGATAGCGCTTTCACAAGCAACGATGTGTCAGCCCGTTAGATCAATTGTACTAACGCTGAATATCTGCATTGCCGTTTTCTTAAATCAGAACTGCTGACATTTAAAAAGGAGTCATCGCACTGAGGCGCGAAGAATTTAAATACTTAGCCTCTGTCGTAAGCCATCAACGTAAATGCAACGACGATGTCCCACATAGATTCAACGTGGAGTCCTTTAAGTTACGCGAAAACTTCATTGTATTTCGTGACTGAAAAATCCACTTAAACTCAGAGCTTTGTTATAGACGACAGCTTTTCTCCTGTAAAATGTTACGAATGTCAGTGGATGCCGCAAAACGCGATCTAATAAAAATGACCCGCATTCATGGAAGCCTCTGCTTTAACAAACCGACAGGCAAAAAATTCAAGATGAGCAAATCAGAATGTTTTGGCATTTTCAATGAGGTAGAAAGCAATAGAGGTTCAAAGAAAGGGCTGAAGGAAAAATAATTGATTTACTAAGTGCAAAACCATCAGCAAACTATCGATCTCACTAACAATGTATTTAAAATAGCGCCACTGTAGAATAGTACACAATGTGAAGGACGCGGTCGTGTGGCTCACAATTGTAGAGTTCTATCAAAAGCATGTCTGGTACTTTAAAATTATTTCTGGGATAAGTCCTTTGAATGAACGAAATCATAGATCGGATGAACAATTATCATGGCAGTGAGATAAAAGAGTTGAAACTCAGCAAAAGAATATAAAATTATGGGCATGCCCTTCGACTAGTTCACACTTAATTCCTAAGGATATACTCGTAATCATTCCAGAAGCGCGTCTTAATAGTGTAAATTTCGAGCTTAAGCAGAACAATACTACAATACAACATATAGAGCCCATATTGCAACTATTGTATTTACTTAACTCAGGAAGATTCAAATATAATCTAGCAGCCATAACAAAGCTCCGATTTTTAAAGTTCAAGAGGTGCATTGACACAGCTATGGCCGAAATTGAATATTGACGAATACAGAAAACTTTCACGCTCTATGCGACAAACACAAGCGTCCAAAGTTGAAGGTAACTTTAGTTGTACCTCTCTCAGATATGCTTAGGTATTCTCGACTCTCAATCTCAAATTGCTTTTAATGATTCGATGGGGTGTGTCTTCGCAGATAGAGACTACGAGTATGCACTTATATCAATGACAGAAACTACATATTTTTATATAAAATTATGAATACTCATTGTCCGTCATATCTCGTTATCCGTTCCTCTAGAACTTATTCTATTTTTTATCCACATTCTCAGAGTATAGAATTCTCTTCGGACATGTATTAACTCAATTACTACTCCTGAAGTTTTTAAAAGTGCAATCCTTCTCTATTTTCATCTACAATACCATAAAACTAATCTTTTTCCTTTCCTCATTACCTTCTTCTATCAACATTCTTGTTATCTACTTTTAAGTAGTTCACTGTCATTCTTCATTAATAAGGTTTCCATAGAACCACCAGAAAAGAAAGTTGACAAGAACTCTTAATATTCAACCTCAATTGTAAAGGATTGAGGCACAGGACGTCAACTTTGCATACCCCGATGTTGAAATTCCTATAAACGAAACCGCAGAACCCCTGAAGATCGAATTAAAAAAGACCTTCCATACTGAAAAACAGTGCGTGTTTGAAATGTGATGTGAAGAAACACTGACCGGACAGTAATGGAGTTTATGCAATTTAACTTCTTTTTTTATTAAGAATGCGTTGATTATTTGAAGATCTTATGAACAAAAAAACCATTCACACCCGTGATGATCTATAATAAAAGAAAGAAAGAAAGAAAAAAAAAATAACTAAAAACGTGCACACTTTCGCTTGCCTGAGCCCAAACTGCCGACGCCTTCGGCTGCACCCCCACCGCCGCTGCAGAACGGACAACTTGACGCCGACAATGACAATGACGACGAAGAGGTTGCAGTGTTCGTTGTCGTAGTTGTTGGATAGTCTTGGCAACTGGAACAATAGCCTGTTCCACAACTGCATGTGCATGTGCAACAACTGGCCTGGGAATCATTACTGGCGCTGGCGCCTTTACTATGTGCGTATACAATACCCCGAATAACTGCGTTTGGAAGTTTCTCTTTTTTCCACCAGTGTGCATACATTCCGCTTCGAAACATACCACCGTTTTCTTGCTCCTGCGGGATACCATCCTCATTGCAACCGCTAGTGGGTGGAAACGATTCAAAGTTTGGTCTTTTTCCAATGAAAATGCTTTTGGTATTGATTTGAACAGGACGGTTTTCATGGTTACCTTGTTCGAAGTTTTGGTCATCTCTATTAGCATCAGCATCATCGTCATCTTGGGTTAGAAATTTATTGCGAAACATACCACAAACATCGAAGCGCGTTAGATCTCCACTGGATTTGGATGGCCTTAGAGATGCTTCAACAGCATGTGCTTCTTGATATGGATAATACTCATCGGCTCTGTTAAGTGGTGGATCAGGGGAAGAAATTGTACAACTGCCAGCCATGCCGGAGTCACTAGATCTTGGACTAGGACATTGTGAACTTTCACAACATTTGCACTTGCCGCCACTGGACGTTGTCCTTGGTTGTCTTGGGGGTGATTTTCTGTGATGTTCTGGCGAATCCTGATGATTGGCACCCATTTGGACATATTGGTAACTAATGCAACGCCGTATCGAGTTCGATCGGGTAGGTTTGCTACTTGTACTAGGCTCTTTTGTGGTGTTAGAGATCCTTTTATCAGAGTTGAGAGAATGTTTTTTAAAAGGTGAAGCTTCACGAGAGAGGTTAAGTGTTTGGTCTTCCACTGGCTGTATATTGCCATCTATGTTGTATAGGAGTTCCGCTGTAATACTATCGGGAGCTGGCATAATTGCTGGGAGATCCAATGAACTGGAATGTGTCGCTGCAGAGTTATCTTCGTCATCGCCTAATATACTATGCTGACTCTCACCACGCATTGGTAGATTTTCTTGGCATTCAAAGTTGTTTTTGCCATCTGGCCACGAAGGAACATATACTGCTGTCATATCAGATCGATTGAAGCGATTACCTACAAAAATGTTTGGCATACTGTGGCGTTCAGTCGGAGATTGGGGCTGCATGTGTTGCATAACTGGGTTATGCATTCGTATTTCTATCTCGTCATCCATGTTCACAAGGTCTTCACAACCAACATAATTACCTCCAACCCTTCCAGCAAATCCTGATGTCTCAGATGTCTCTGAAATTTGCTGCTTAATCTGGCCAAGATTAAGTCTAGCACTAGATGTGTGAATTATCACACTTTTTTCCGAAGACATTCTATCCAAGGCTCTCACTGCTTTCGAGCCGAGGATCAAGGAATCCTTTTGAGCAGATGTGCTCTCCACAGAGCCACCAGAGCTAAGGTTTATCAAATTTATAGTGGAGCAATGCCGCTTCGATGCACAGGGTTTTTTCAACGTTCCTGCTGCAGACCCATGATCAATGAAAGTACCCGTCGATTCCACCGAATCCTTCTTGTTGGTGTAGAATTGTATGTACTCAAACGGATTACTGTCTGATGAACCCCTTTCGCTTTCCGAGTCTGTGGGCAATTCAAAAGCATCTTGTCGTGATAAAAGTGACATTTCTTCTCCCCTAGCCGGAACGTTCAGGGTAGATTTATGCCTTCGTCTCAGTGGAATTTTTTGAAGATTCACACTATTTCTTGCCTCTGGATACAATAGAACTCTTACAAAGGATCGTCGCAGCTGACCCTCTTTTACGAGTTGGCAAAAATGTGCACTTAGATTAGTATACGGCGCTGTTGGTGGATAATTTTTTGGTGGAAGTGTTACACGAAAATTTGGCGCATCGATATTGTATGCACAAAGTGAGAAACGGACGCAGTAGCCGCGTGTATCAAGGACATAAGGAGGTGACTATTTAGATGCACAGATAGAGAAATGTATTAATTCAAGAAAAAAAAAATTGTATAAAATGCAAATATGAAGCGGCTTGCGTAGTACTTACGTGTGCTGGTGTCTGAGAAGCGTTTATCGATGAATTGCTTATGTTTCGCTTAATGTTAATTGGCACTGTGGGATTTGCAGCATTTAGTAGATCTACCCATCGGTTAGCTTCATTGGGTCCTTGACAAACAGCAACGATGCGTTCGATGAGAGGACCACTGATTTCGAAGGCATTTTTGAAGGTTTCGCTGTCTTCAAGGCGATTTACAACAATGCCTGTGAGGGGTAGTTTGCCCTGCAAATGGAAAGGATTCATTTAATTACAGCGGGTATTGAGATAGTTTTCCAGTACTTCATATATAAAGGCACTCATCCTTTGGCTAACACTGAGAATGAGTAGAGTTTGAGGGAAGAGGACAAAGTAACGATCTCGGTGATCTGCTCCAACAGCTACGCTACCCATGTGGATGATGTCACCTAAAAGACAAAAAGGAGAACAAAGAGAAATCATAAATTAAAATACAATAAAACAATTTGGGGAACAGCAGGATCTTAAAATATCCATTCAGTGAAGAATAATTATTGTCGTTTCGATATTAATGAGTCGTTACGACTGGGAATGTGGTGGGGACTGTCAAAATAATGCTTCTTTTTCAGCTATTTTCTAATTTTTACTCTAAACGTTTTGAATGTTGCTAATGTCCGCTGGATTGATCTATTTTAGAACCAGAGGGGAACTTTTCTTCACGGCATTTCTCCGTCTAAATATCTGATAACTAATAGGAAAAGAGCCACAACAATAACAAGAAAAAATGTGAAAAGTTGCTAGTGATGTCTAGGCCTAGCAAATCTAAGTGCTTCCCTAAAGCGTAGTAACCCAAAGATCACATGTGATACGTTAGTCGATTATCTTGAGAAATAAGTAAAGCCGCGCACGTTTCTAGTTTATCTGAATGATGCAGAGTGCTTCCATCGGCTGTTATGTTCATAGTTCAAGGAAATGTTTCTAGTGCAACTTGGCTATAACTACGAAGGCATCCACAAATCTTCTCCTTTTCTCCCAGCTATTCTGAACATATAATCTTACATTGCAAGACAGACGTTCTTGAGCCATCCGTAAACAATTAATAACATTTTTTACCGACTGGCAAAAGCGGAATATAACGAGGTTTCGGTTATGCGACGACTGTTGAGCAGAATAAACATGAAGATTGAATCTCAAACGAAGGATGTACGGTGGCCGAATTCGCTTAACTCAATTAGCTATGATAGCATTAGTTAAAATTATGAACGCATTATCCCTTTGAGCGGATGTTAATTATAGAAAACGAAAACTTCAATGCATTTTGAGCTGACCCTTGACCCTTCGTGGGTCAACTCTAGTAGAATATCCGATCCCATTTGCAAAGAGGTCCCTAAAAAGACCTGGCCTTTCAAATTTGGGGTTAACTACTTTGTTTGCTAAAAGCGGCAGAGTAAAGCAGATTGTTTCTACGATCTCCTCAAGAAAACGTACGAAAAATTCGCTAAATAGGGAAGGGGCATCCTTGGACTTACGCTAATTGACTCAACTGACAACATACGGTTTCCTCACCTCAATATTTACAAACAACTGTCAAACAAACCTCACATTTTGCAATCGACTTAGTATTATAGATGTCCAAACATTCCGAGCGGTCATTTCGAACAACTATCTAGTTGCAACAAAGGTATGTTTACGAATACACAAAAACAGGGAAATACTGTGCGGGGATTTAACGTTGAACTGGTGCCAACTTTGCGAATTGCGTATCCCTCAACCTCACGTTACCTACATTAAGTTCTAAAGATTAGTGGCATCGATGCCAAGAAGCAGTCAAAAATATTGCAATTAATGTGCCTAGTTTTACTCGATCACCCCCACGTGAGTCTTGGTCTAATGAATATGTATGTAGGTAAATAACCTGCCTGTGAGACGACACTCTATGGACGAAAGGGGCAACACATGTATTCTATAACACAATCAGGGAGAACAAGATTTGTTTATGCAGAAAAAAGCACCAGAAGCGTTCTATCGAGGATATGAAGACACGCTACTCCAGGAAGAGCAAGCTGTACCAATAGGTAAAAGGAACGAATTAAGCCAATGAAAACCGAATAGAAACCTGTAGAAAGGAGCAAAGAAATTTAGTAGTAGAGCCGCAACCGATGATGGTGAAAAAGGCACTTCGGCAGACTGTTGAACCCAAACTTCGTTGTCAAGTAGAAAGAACCATTCAACGGCGAAGGCCAACACCTCGTCGAAAAGAAGTAAAGAAAGCAATATCAAAACTTAAGCATACAAAGGCTTGTGGCCGGAAGGCTTAGCTGCAGAGCTATTTAAGACATTTCCTTGACTCATTTCCCAGATTTGGTCGGAAGAAAGTATGCCTGACGAATAGCTTCCTCCTTTCGCAAGAATATTTGCTATTTTATGTGAATGCGTAAAACCGTTATCAATGATTAAACTGACCCCTATCAGTGCGTTTTTATGTTTTTATGCCGAGAAGTTCACAAATGACAACCATTTCAAGGCTGTATATGTTTGGTTTTAGCATCTCTGCAGACCTCATCAGATTGTGCGTAATGGCAATGAAAACAAACGCAGTGAACTGTTACCGGTGCGTTTGCAAGCGAATGAGAGCAAAGTAAAGAAAACGTTGTCGAAAAGAAGAGACGTACAACATCGTCGAATCGGACAGAACGCCGCAATAAAAAACTATAAGCTATAACTTTGAGCTAGTTAAGAATTTTATCTACATCGGCTTACAGTTCATCAAAAATCAAACAAAAATTTACATTACCCAATCGCTGTTTCTTTACCCTCACACGAAATTGTAAACAGCGCGAGAGCACTACTATGTGTGAACTGGCGGTCGTGGTAAGAGGAGTCATACACGTCCGCGAAAAACGTGCTCGTATTCTCTCCGGTTTGTTGGATTGATCTCGCCCGTCTTCAGTCGGGCTTGCTTTATTTGGCTGGATTTGCTTTTGAAGGACAACCTTGTCTCAAAACGTCGGTCGAGGAGGTCGTATGTATAACCCTCGTAAACTGAAAGTGGTCGTAACCCCAAATAGTGGAAAAGCAAGTCGTAAGACATGCGCAACACAGATAGTGCTCTCATCCAGTACACGATTCCGTGTGAATCCCCTTCAAAAAGCAATTGAGTAATAAGGCCTTGTCAAAAAGCACGAAGGAGATTCTACTTAAAACCCTATTCATAATTGATCCTGGGCCTTTTAGAACGAAATATTCTTCGCATGGTTGTTGGCGCACATCAGCCACCTGAGACGTCTCGAACATGTAGAGCAAATAAATATAAACGCTCCAGCCCAAATCGTCCACTCCGGATTTAAGCACCATCTGAGTACGAGTAAGTTGCAGGTAAGAAACACTTAACGGCAAAAATATATCACAAAGTCAGTTCGCATTACATTGGAAGACAAGGGATCTCTAATGCTTACCTAACGCACTTAATTCCTGCCCTTGCCAACCTCGCACTGGACCTGTTAGCACCTGCAATTCTAACTCCTTTTGCCTTCTTGTTGCGGAGCAGGTCGCCTAAAATGATAAAAAAGATCTTAAATCAATTCCCAAAACAAAAACAACAAATTCATACAGCAATATCTTTATAAACAGCTACACTGCGTTGTGTATCGCCACGATCAGGATGACTGCTCTCCATATGCCTCTCCAACTCCTGCAACATAGCTGAGTATTTATCCAATCTTCTAAAAGGTTTCGAAAGGCCCGTTGTCAAGACCAGTAAACCAGGAGAAGCTGCTCCTTGACGCTCCATATACTTTTCCAAGTCATCTCTGGAAAGAAGTTAAATTCAAATATTGAGCTGAAGACCCATCCATCCAGTGATTCAGAAGAAATACTCACTTGTGCTTATCTAAAATGACAATGGCTCTTGGATGAGCTGCACAATACGCCTGATGAACTGATTTCATTATAGGAGCTTTTGTCAAAAATAATTTTCCCACACGATCGTTGCATTCTTCTAAACTATTCAACAACTCATCGTGTGTCTTCACAACCTCAACAAAATTGCACATTAATTGAGCATATTCATCGTTTGTTAAACTGCAAACAATTCAAACAGACAATTAGAGATATGAAGTGGAAAATACATACATACGAGTATATGATTAGAATATGAGTGTATAATACAACTTACATTTGTGTGTTTTGGAGCGGTTCAAGGAAATTCTCAAATAATCCTTGTATCTCTGCCACGTGAGCTTTTTCACTGTCCAACAGGTCTTTCAATACAACCGAACGATATTCCTGAATCTCTTCAGGTGGACGTATCGCATCGGACGGTGGTAATGGTGCCTTATATTCATTAACATAATTGCTGGGAAACCAGCCAGTCTTATCGTTTAGAGTTCCCTCCCACCAGCCGCCTTCTTCACGCTGTGTCACCGTAATGAGATCTCCTTTCTTGAAGCACAACTCATCATTATTTCCTCCTTTGAACGAGTATTCAGCCTGAACAATCAGCGGTTGGTCCATTCTACTATAAAACAGATAAACAGATTCACCCCTCTATCCTATCAACCTCTTTTCTGGACGCCGGCCGTTTCTGTAAAGAAAATTAGAGAAAATAACATGCTTAGCAAAGAGTTGATAACAACATCAAGCAGATATAAATGGTGACAGTGGTGGGGTAGAATATATTGTATGATACCAAGTATTTGCTCCATGGACACTTGCCAAGTCCATCTATATCGACACTATGGGGGGAAGAGATTCAACTTCTATGGGCCATTCATAAAAGAGAAAATAAACATTAAAGACAGAAAAAAACAAAGCACGCGTAGACGGACGGAAAGAACTCTTATCGAAAACAGATGGGTGCGGGGAAGGAGACCGACATTTTTTCTGTTATTTATGAGAACACTAACTACTAGTCGAACGATCTGGACATATTTGCGTTGTGTAAACAATAATCGGTGAGTGTTTATTTCTAGAATCTGTATTAGGCAACAAAGCTAGGACCGTGTTTGCTTCTTTCAAAAACATTATCACATAGTGACGGATTTCCAAAGAGGGTGGCTGCGCTGAATCCGGAAAAAACAAATAGACCCACAGAAATCGATCACTCATAATTAACGCAATCGTAATGTACAATAGATACGAGTACACTTGTGAATTTAGATTCCTTTCACCAATGGGGAATGGTAGATGAAATATTTATCTTTCGCTAGTTTATTGCGAAAATGTTAAACATTTTAACGAATGCAATTAAATTTTGAAATTTCTTCTTCGGGGGACCAGATGTCGGAGGAATGTGGTCAAGCATTAACGAAACTGAACAGGGATTTTTCCTGTTTAGAGAAGCAAATAGAAACAGATTTAGAGAGATGCCGGTTGGGCAATTCTTTCTAATTGTTGAGTTCAATTTTGATGTTTGATTTATATAGTGCGAACAAAGTAACCTGACATTCGATGATTGAAAGCGACATTTGCAGTCGTTTGAAATTTCGTTTCGTTTGCCATCCAAGAAGTGTGCGAAATTTTCCAATCTAAATTTGGATTATTAAAATAAGATTTTTCATTCAAAATTCAAAGCATATGTGCTTCGGTCTATATCTATAATATATCAGGCTAATTGAATATTTGTGCGAGTTCAAACATTTTTTTGATTTTATAGGAAAAGTTTATTTTAACTTTAAATATTTAGCATTCTTATAGAAATAAACAATCAGAGTCAATAATTAAGAATTTCTAATAAAAAATCTAAGCAACATATTATTTATAAGATTGACGTAACTTATTGGTATTTTTTCGAATTTGTTCTCTGTTGTCCTTTGCTTTTAGGAGGAGACTATAAAAATATCACAACCGAAACGAAAGTTTATTCAACTGCGTACTAGGAAGATGGTCTACAAGTTTTATTTAAATTATTTCTTAGGGCGAACTAAATGGATAAGAAAAAGGCATTTTTGATATTTAACTTTTTGTTTTTGTGTTTGTCGAATACAACAGAATAAGTAATTTAGTGAATGTCACAGGCTATAGTTGTCATGAAGCTATACAACATTTGAAAATGCAGTCGGGAAAATATTAAACTACATTTTCTAATAGAACCACTTTCAACACTGGATTATTGAAGTGGAATTGTCAATTTCGCAAGTCAACGGATCTTTAAGTTCTTATTTACGTTGCAAAATCTTTTAATTTATGATATTTGCTTTGCTGCCAGGATTAAGCAATTAAACAATTAAAAACTGTTCTAAACTGTTTGGGATTAGAAAGACAAACAAAACAATGTAACCACATCTAGATTTAGGAAAGACACATACTCGTACTTTAAGAAAAGCGTCAATCAAACTATGTATTAGTGAGTATATAAAAAGAAAAAACTCCTTCAGCAAACTTTAACGATTCTAAGCAACTTCTTGAGAGACTGCGAAGTTTGAATGGAGACGGCCCGAACTTCAAAGGCCTTCTTGGCTTTTACAAGAAAATTGAATGTTTCACCAGGGCGATTGTATAGGTTTTTGCCATTTGAAGACAAGTTCAACTGATTCCACAGGAATCGCGATGGGCTCGTTTTGGTGACTGGTGTCTGTGTGATGTCATATCTATCACACCCCTGTTTAACCTAATCTAACCTAGCCTGCATATCAATATTATTAACCGAATCATTAATAACTGGCTTGAACTGATTTTGATTAGGTAATGTACGATTAGAGTAGACACCGGCTGGCATCAATCTGATAATGTTCAGTGATGCAACTGTGATCCACAAATCATTTGGTCCACACGGTGCTAGACACCGAGCACTGCTTTTGTCCAACAGGACTCGACTTGTTAAATCTACGTACCGCCTTGATCAAAAATTTATTCAGAAAATTAAAAATACAAGTTTATTCATCTAAATCTATATTGTCCCCTTCAAAGTAATCCCCATCGACTGCAACACACTTATGCCAGCGCTTGATCCAATCCTCGGAAACATTTTTATATTCGGTTTTTGGTATGTCCATCAGTTCTTCCTGCGATTTTTCCATTACTTCCTCTCGGCTGCTGAAACGCGTTCCCCGTAGTGGGGTTTTAACTCGATTGAACAGAAAGAAGTCACAGGGAGCTAAATCAGATGAATTCGGTGGCTGTTGGATGGTATTTGTTGCATTTTTCCTCAAAAAATTACGAATAATGATGGCACTGTGCGACGGGCCACGAGTTCTGTCCACAATTCTAGTCTCTTTCGGCGAATTGCTTCACGCAAACGTCTCATAACGCCCAAATAATACTCTTTGTTTACTGTCTGGCCTTCTGGCAAAAATTCATGATGCACTACACCGTTGTAAGCCATGAAAACCGTCCAACACTTGCCTGATGTCTGGATTATGTCGTACTCATAAACCCACGTCTCGTCTCCAGTAATGATCCTTTTGATGAATGTGGGATCGGATTCAGCCTGGCAAATCATCTCTTTTGCGACGTCAACACGGTCTCTTTTTTGCATGAAATTGAGGTCTTTTGGCACCAACTTTGCTGCTACACGACGGAATCCCAAATCATTAACCAAAATATCTTGGACGGATCCATAGGCAAAGTTCAAGTCCTCCGCTATCTCTCGGATGGTTAATTTGATGTTATTGGCCAATATTTTTTTTACTTCATCAATGTTTTCGTCGGTTTTTAATGTAGATGATCTGCCACTGCGTTCACCGTCTTCGATTGACTCACGACAACTTTTGAACCACTCGTGCCACTGATAAACGACCGTTTTCTTTAGAGAATCGTTGCCGAAACACTTTTCCAACATACAGAGATAGATGTACTCTTGGCTACGTAACTTTTACAAATGTCAAACTATGACGCTAAGATTTAGAGAAAATGTCAACAGAACAGATTTACTAACTTAACAAAAAAAAAAACAGAACTCAAATCAGAACAATGGGAGCGCCACACGATGGTTATCTCGGGAACTTTTTGATCAAGATGGTATATGGTATAAATACAAATATGCTCTAAAAAGTTTTGTATCAATAACATCTTCCTATTTCTCACAAAAAAATTCTTAAAAATTATTGAATTTTGGGTCTTGTAAATGCTGTACCCCTCTTAATGGTAAAACGAGCTCAAACTGAGGACTATTGCGCACCAAAAAAAATATAAATTTGGTTTTGTTCGCCATTTTTGTTCAAGAATTTTTTAAATAAATTTTTAAATGCGTTACTGAGGTGTGAGCTTTTCCGTGACAATTTGCCAAAATAAACTGAACCAAAATATTATTTACTTGTTTGCCGCTTATCCTTATCGAAAGTTCTACCACTCAAAAATAAATTGCCTTGTACATATATATAAACTTCGTGACATTCGTAATCACCTGTTACTTAAACTTGACATCTTCAACCAACGGTCTCTTAGCATTGATGGCGTTATTTATTCACTTGATGTGGCCAAGTAAATGTAATCCGCAACTCTATCCACAACTTTCCCTCCAACATATTTATCTTCCTTGCACAAGGAAAATTCCTTCTACTAATTGTCCATCACTCTGCACCGTACGATTGACAGAACCTAAGTCTTTAGAGCATCATCTTGATTTTTCGGCTAAAGAGTTACGAACCCAACACTTCGCTGATGTTCTTTATGTAGTTTCTTTTGACACCTTTCCGGCCGAAGGCACGGTCTTCGCCTTCTTTGGAGGACGTTCATCGGGTAAAACCAATTGTTTTGGTTGTTCTTTGGTCTCTGGTGTGTACCAATGAATCCATGTCTCTTCGACGATCACGAAAAGACGCAGAAACTCCTCCGGATTTCGTTTAAACAGGGCCAAGCACCATGTCTTTGAAGTGGTCTCACAATTGCGCTTGTTCTCCCAATTATGTGAGCCATCGCGGCACCCATCGCTCGGACAGCTTACGCATGCCCAAAATCTCGTGTAGGATATGGCTAACGCGTTCAGTTATGATGCCTGCTATCGCAGCCAAGTCGCGAATTTTGACTCTGCGGCGGTCCGCCAATACAAAATCACAGATTTTATCCACGGTTTTCTATGTGGTAACCGTTTTTGGGCCACCTGGGCCCGGTTTATCAAAAACCGACGTGCGGCCACGGCAAACCTCTGTGAGCTAAATGGTAGTACGGGAAGGTGAATGGGTCCCATACACACCATCAAGAATGGGCATTATTTCCTCGCAGGTTTTGCCACTCAAAAACAAGAATCGGATCACGGAACGATACTGCCCCTTTTTCATGATCGCAAAAAACACTAACACGATGTTTTGAAATGGGTGTCAAAACAAAACTAAGCGTCGGATTTTCACCAAATTTTGACAGGCGGACTAAAAGAGGTGTTATACTAAATGATGGTACATTTTAACTCAGTAGCGCCATTTATCTTCCAATCCAGGTACTCATCAAACAGCCCTCGTAATTCACCGAGCTTTTAGCCTTTACCTAACTGCTATAAACTAACGCTACGTAATGTAGACGTAATTAACAAAGTCCTCCTTGATAGAAGAAGTGTCCGCCCAATCAAATCAGTACTTCTAATACAATATTTCTCCCAAGAAGCTGCATTATTAATGCGTCGCTTGAGGGGTTGGCTAAATTCAGGGATCACGTTTTTGTTTTTGCATTTGCGTGATCCAATTATTTCTTTCGGCCCCTTCTTCGAATCTCGGATGGAACTTGAGCCACTATTGCTTTTTGGTTATTCGATTTCCAATTATCATCCATACTTCGGGGGTATGTGATCCAGCCCAACTGCATTTTCCGGTGATCGAGAACTTAATTGAAAGAACAAGATCGTGCAATACAAAAGGTTACCTTTCAATTAGGTGAAAGACTCGAAACTGATATTCCCGATATAGGTGTATTACTCATGCAGGCTAAAATGGCAAGGGCATATCCGGGAATTAGCATTATACTTGCCACCGCCGTCATAGGGCTCACAGCCCTATACGGAAGAGATTAAGATGTGATGAACCAACTAATGGCCTCGGATAAAAATGGACTTCTCACTGTTGACGACCCTAGCAAACGTTTAGAGCACAACGACCTTCAGATCTGCACGTGGAATGTTTAGACCCTAAATAGGCCACGTGCAGCCGAACAATTAGCAGAGGCTCTTGACTGTTATCACGCAGATATCACTGTCATCCAGGAATCAAAAAGATGATATAAACTATGGTGATTGTTATAAGGAAAAGACACAGCGCTTATTCGGATGCGGATTTGCCATATGCGGCAGACTTGTGCAAGAAGTCATGAACTTCCGACACTTGGCACGACCTTATGACAATCCGCATTAAGGCTAAAATCGCTAACATAATCCTAATATGGGTTCATGCCCTTACGGAAAATAGCACAGACGCTACTAAAGAATGTTTCTACGAGATTCTCGACAAGATATTTGTATGAGCAATGTCTTTTTTTTGTATAATTTACACGCGCCTACGGGGTTAGATACCCTTTTACTGTTGCCAATTCGCGGGCGGAAAGTTAGAAGGAAGAGAAAGTAAAATTGTTTTGTAGTGGTTTGAAACTTAGGTGTTTGGTTTCGATATTCGCTCTCCAGGGGTGGGAGTCCGGATAGGACGGAGAGTCTTCACTCAGAGTAATTCGAGGTATAGTTCACAGTATTTTTTTTCTGTGCTTGAAACTCTACAACAGCCAAATCTACGTGTCAGTATTATGCCTTCACACGCAGAATTTTTCTGTCTGAGTTCCAATTACAAATGAAAAACTGACTTGCCATGGGCAGGACTCGAGCCTGGACCCTCCGAGTGAGAAGCGATTGCTAGTACCACTACACCGCGGCCACCCCAATCGGACTCGGCGATTTTAACGCCCGGATAGGAAAGGAGGACCTCTTTGTTGGGAGAGTTGGTAAGCATAGCCTACACGACGCCACATCTGGCAACCGCCTTACGCTTATTGACATTGTGGCAAGACGAAATATCACTATAGGAAGCACACTGTTTCCTTATCTCAATATATTGTACACAAGGAGACATGGCGGTTTCCAAATCATCAAATGCTAAATCAGATTGATCATTTTGCTATAAACGCAAAGCATGCATCCAGTGTTCTGGAGATCCGAATGCTCTGGCTCGTATAACCATCTTATTACAGCCAAGTGTCACAGCAAAGAAGAACTGAGAAGATATAAAGTGGAAAAGCTATAATCGCAAAAGAACCGCAGGATCTTCGGCGAACGCGTATCCCGAAATCTTTCAACAAAATCTATGCCGCCAGAATCAAGTACCGAAAACCAGTGACAACGCTCCCATCAGAGACGCCGCAACTGATGTGATCGCTTTCACCCAACCTCCACCAATAAATCCCTAGTTTGATGAAGAATGCCGGTAAGCACATGTAGCTAAGTAAGAAGCCTACAAAGCGGTGCTGCAACAAAGAGCAAGAGCTGCTCGTGAACTCTACGAGCAGAAGAGATGGGAACAACATCGGCTTTTCCAGAAGAAAAAAAAAAACGAGCAGGAGAAGCGCGCGATCGATGATATTGAGAGGTCGTACTCCAGGAATATCCAAGAAACTCGTACAGAAACTTGTAGAATTGAAGAAGGAAACTTGAAGTAGAGTCGCAGTCGCTGCTGAGAATATAAAACAAAACTTTTTCTGCAGACTGTATAAAACTTCCAAGCCTGATCAAAACGGTGTACGAATAGCAATATCTAAGCTAAAATTCAACCGGCGAAAATATTCAAAGCTGCTGAACGTGACTTGGCTTGACTGTGCATCAGTAGCCTGATACGGCTAGGACATATAGAGCGAATGGACACCAATGCTCCGACCTGTAAAGTCTTCGAATCTAACAAGGAGGGACAAAGCAGAGGAGAACCTCACCTTAAATGGTGCGTACAAGTAGAAGGGCACCTCAACCGACTTGCAGTACGAAACTGGAGTATTAACTAAAGACCGGGCTGACTGGAGGGGCTTGTTAATTCATACTCAGGTTCACCCCGAACTGTAGCGCCACCTAAGTAAGTAAGTAAGGTGCACGATTCCCACCAAAATTGTTTCCACAGTTATAAATAACTCCGCTTGTAATGCGTTAGAGCGGGCCATCATATGATTATTTAGCCCTTTATTGCTGTGCCGATGTCGTCGGTCTATATAATGGATCTTATTGGTACTCTAATACTTTTATGAGGTCCATTAAGTAGTTATGAAAGCCCTGTTAATAATTTCCTCTCGGGTCATGACAATTACAACTGCAAAAGGCCTGCTTTTCGAATTTAAGTCTGCCAGATTCGTTTTTCTGTAGGGTCTTCTTCTCTTCTCTTCTATGTATTGGTCATTGTTCCTATTCGTATTTTTCATCCAGCGCTTTATGTACCACTTCGTTCTATGTGATTGGAAATCTAATGTTGTCCCGACTGCTCTCTTGAGAATTATAGCACATTGGATCCATAGTTTATTGTCGGAAGACTTTCGTAAACTGTATCTCCTAGTCGTTTTGAGGCGTTAAACGCTAATATTTGTATTTTATTCAAGCGACGCCTGTCATTAGACAACCGGGTTCTGAATCGAGGTGTGGCTAGAAGATGTTCACGCTCCTCATTTTCATCTCAATTTGCGATTCGACTATCTGATGTTAATAAGGTTGTTGCGTATTGTACTTCATATCATCATAAGATATTTCATGCAGAGCTTGAGCAGAGCTAAACAAAGAAAACTTACTGCATCTGGCATTAAAAATACGAAAGTCTGTGGAATGACAACGACAATTAAAATACCATTATCTGTCTGAGTGCAGCAACTAATGATATACTCGTATGTAGACAGACCGATGAATAAAACCTCTGCTGCACGATCATCCATTTATAATGTCAGCTAATATATTCGTTCTAGCAAAATTATTGATTCACTTCAATCAAAATCATTATTCAAAATGTAAAGCCATCACTCGCCCAAGGCTAATCGAAATAAATTTCTCCAAGTGTTACAAATTAAATTAAAGCTCATTTAACATCACAATGGAACCTAATGGTGCCCTATTCAACTTTGTAATGTTCAGAGCATTCTATTCCACATCTTTCCATCGTCTTAAAGCATCCTCCCCACGACATTACGAGTAAACTCGTACTCGTATCTTTGTGAAAGCAGTTCCATTTCTTACTAATTGTTATCGTTCGTTTTATTGTTTCTATAAATTGTCAGCGGATATGCGATGTGCATTCCCGACGAAGCACAGTCCCAGTTACACATTTGCACACCACAGAAACCCACAAATTTTGACCTTGTGACAGAAAATATTTTTGGAGCGACTACGAATACGGTTGCTTGCCGCACCTTCCACCTTCTCTTTTGCTGAAGATTAAGCTTCTATGTGATATAAAATAAATTAAAAAAACACGCATACTGGTATAATTACATGATTCACACAGATAGACACAGATACGACAGATAAGCACAGATGCATTTAGATACACTCTCTCATCTCATCAGTCACAGAGAAGGCTTCAGAAGCACAACAATGAACAATCGGCTTTTGTCTGTCTGTTGCTATTACGAGTAGCATCACACTCCGATGCAGTTGATCTCTGCACCCAACGTAATGTTGCTCCTATTGCTAGCGTCGTTCTACATACGGAATATTCATGGCTCTACTACATACGAGTATATGTATTATACATCCAGCATCCAGCCTCTGCTATTGCAGAGGATTTGATGGGATTTGGTAGGATTTGTGCAGTGTGGATTGAATGAACTTGAAATTGAGATTCCATCAATCATGATGTTCCCAAGGGATGCATTACCAGCACTACTCGCAATTGCCTCTCAAATCGGAGGCAGAATGCGCCCAAGGATATAATTAAAGTCATCTGCATAATGTACACACGTACTTGGTAGACAAGTATTCATACATGGGATTGACGGAAATACTTTACGACTTAGTGTGCTCATAATTATGCCACACCGGGGATAAAAATAAAAACTAATTAACGGAAACTGTAAGCAGAACTGGCATGGTCTTCTAGCGTTGTCGTCTCATTGTGCACAACGATAGGGAAGGGTCAGGCTGAGGATGAGGCTGAGGCGATCCTCTATATTTTTTTGTATGAAGATTTCATTTGCTTTCATCTTCGTCTTTGGAAGAGAGGTTCCTTTGCTTTGGCTTCTAGTGCATGTCAAGACGTCAACACCAAATACAAGACGCACACTCCCCCAATGACTGTTTCTGACTTAGTGACTAACTGACTGGGACTCATATTACTGAGAGATGGTGGATATGAACACCATCCACTGAAGTGCGGGACCGTCTTCTTAGAATTTAGTTCAAACGCTCACCTGACTGGTTACTGTGAGTATTCGTTGAGAACATTCCACTAAAGTGATTTACCGTACATAGAGCTGCTCAACATCAGTGTGACCAGCATCGTACAAACACAAAACCTAAAACATATTGCAAAAAGAGCCTGCATCAACTTACAGAAAAGGGCCGACAGTTCAGGTCGTCTGGAGAATGCGAAAAAGCATTTCAAGAACTGAAGCGACAGCTGTGCAAAGCCCCCATCTTGGGTTAACCCACGCCCGGAAAAATGTTCATCGTGGACGCAGACGCTAGCAATGTTGGGGTCGGAGCTGTGATCTCCCAAGTTCATGACGGTCAAGAGAAAGTGGTCGCATATTACAGCAAAGTACTCTCCAGACCTGAACGGAACTACTGTGTAACCCGGCGCGAGCTTCTGGCTTTAATTCTGGCTACGAAGCATTTCCATAAGTACCTCTACGGACAAAAGTTCATTCTCCGGACAGACCACGCAGCTCTGAAATGGCTACTCCAATTTAAGAACCCTGAAGGCCAAGTTGCAAGATGGATCGAGCAGTTGCAGGGCTACGACTTTTAAGTGCAACACCGCAAGGGAACACTCCACTCAAATGCTGATGCTCTCTCTCGTCGACCGTGCGGAGTAAAATGCGAACACTGCAACCGTAAAGAAGCGGAGTATTGACGAAATCCGTTCCTCCCAACAGGCAGACAATGACATCGAACCAATATTGGCCTGGAAAGAACACGAGGAAAGACCAAGCTGGCAGCAGATATCAGATCGGAGCCAAACTCTGAAGGCATACTGGGCACAGTGGGACTCGCTTCTTGTGCAAGACGGATTGCTGAAGAGAAAATGAGAAAGTGCAGATGGGACAACATCTCGTATGCAGCTAATTGTGCCACGGTCCAGAGTCAACCAAGTGCTCCATGAAATACATGACGGAATCTCAGGAGGCCATTTGGGAATAAACAAGACGTTGGAAAAGGTAAGGGAACGTTTCTATTGGCTAAGCGCTAAACAAGATGTCGAGAATTGGTGCAAAAAGTGCATAAGATGTGCAGCTACCAAGGGTCCAAAAGTAAAGCCACATGGACAAATGCAACAATACAATGTCGGAGCACCTTTCGAACGAATAGCCATCGACATCGCTGGGCCGTTTCCCGAAACCTGTAATGGAAACCGATATACTCTCGTAGTCATGGATTACTTCAGTAAGTGGCCGGAAGTGTTTGCCATCCCAAATCAAGAGGCTAAGACCGTAGCCGAACAGATAGTCAACAACTGGGTGAGCAGATTTGGGGTCCCAATGGAGCTGCACTCTGACCAAGGGCGAAACTTTGAATCAAAAGTCTTCCAGGAAATATGCCAATATTTGGGAATAAGAAAGACAAGGACAACCCCACTACACCCTCAATCTGATGGAATGGTCGAGCGATTCAATCGGACCTTGAATGAGCATCTATCTAAGGTTGTCAGCAACTGCCAGCGGGATTGGGATCGACACATACCCCTCTTCTTAATGGCCTACCGAAACGCGGTCCATAGCTCAACAGGGCACTCACCATCCGAGATCTTATTTGGTCAAACAATTCGGTTGCCAAGTGAAGCAAAATTCGGATCCCCAACGACGGAGCCCAAAGAGGTGAACGAGTACGTGAATGACTTGCGCAGCAGGATTCGTAAATTGCATGAAGACACCAGAGAAAAGATGAAGCTAGCAAGCAGCCGCATGAAAACTAGGTACGATATCAAGGCGAAATCTTCCGGTTTCAACGAAGGAGATCTTGTTTGGCTGTATAATCCTCAGCGTAAGAAAGGCAAATCACCAAAATTGCAACAGGACTGGGAAGGTCCATACAAGGTGATAACCCGCATTAATGACGTTGTCTACCGGATCCAGCGTGGGGATCGAGGAAAATTGAAAGTGGTCCATTTGGATAGAATGTGTCACTTCAACGGGATGCTGAATGACGAAGTTATTCGGGACGAACAACTGTAGGGAGGGAGCAATGTGATAACCACTTAAATGTGAGCAGCGACATCTAGATTCACAGAGCAGAAAATGTCGATACTGGAATAACAAACTCCCGACTGGAGAGTGGAATCGAATTTTCTAGCAAATTGGAAATTGTATGGGACGCTGGATGGCGAAGATTGTTCTCGAAGTATGTCATTCGAGTATAAATACCAGCATCCCCAAGGTATGCAAATCAGTTCTAAAGTGTAATTTGAAGTGTCAATTAGGAGAAGTGATTAAGTGGTTTAAGTAAAAGATAAGAAAAGTATAAACGGTTGAAAAATTGGATTGTACTGAGAGAAACAATTAAATAGTGAATTGTAACTGTACTGAATAAAGCGATTTCTATTGAAAAGAATAAGTTCTATCATTTGTACCCACACAAACATTTTACAATATTTATGTGGAATATAAATAACTCTAAACCAAAGGTTTTTTTAGATGACATTCTTACATTAACTCTGAATACATATTCTGCTGCTTTGAATGTCAAAGAATAGCAACCAATTTAAGACGGCAAAAGATCTTAAACGAAACTTCTGGTCACATTGATGGGGATCTGTTTTTTTTTTTTTTTAACCACATCGCCGGCAGAGAACTAAACAACAATCTTTCAAATTCCATTTCCACTCATTTGTCATCGGTCTAAATTTAGCTGCAGGAGAATAACACAAAAACGCAGATCTGTATCTGGCCGAGTAGAAATACCAAACCACAAATAAAAGTCCGCCCGAACCAACGAACAAAAAAAAAAACAAAAAACGGGCGAAGTGCACTTGGTATCATGACAGCATAGGTCATAGGCATACAAAAGTACAACACCACTATCCACAAGTGCTTGTAAATGATAACAAAAACCAAGTTATGGTAAGGACCAGGGCAGTATCCGTATTGCCCTTACTCTATTTCCCATAACTCAGAGGCATTGGCAATTTTGTGTTTTTGTCAGCATGACAATGGCAACTTGCCAATAAATAAGTGGACACAAAACACGTGTTGACATCAACATTTGAGGGGAGGCTTTTTAGGACAGGGGGCTATTTTGAGATGCAGGGAGAAAAAGAGTAAGAGTCAGAACTTAGTTTTGGGGCTATGCTGGCTGGTACTTTGCCGGGAAATTTATTGAAAAGCTGTTGGCTGAATATATATTTGTATTTTTGTGTTTTTGGAAAATATGTATTTTGTGCCAGACTGTGGTGCTTTCCTTTTACAAATAAGGGTTTTTTGGGTCAGTGGTTGGTTTATGGGATGACCTCTGACGTTACCCTGAGGGTGAGTCAATATTGGTTTTGTTGTTATTCAATTTTTTTTTCGTTTTTTTTTAGACACTCAAGGGTGTTGGCTAAAATTAATATTTTGGCTACTTTGACTATAAGGTAACGTCAAGGTGGATGTGAAGGTAGTTTGCGGTCAAAGATACCTACATGTTTGCAGTACTATTCAGTCCCTGAGTATAAACAAAAAAACTGATTCTGGCACGATGAAGATTAGCGGAAATTGAGATGATAGAGCACAAATAAAATAGAAAATGGGAAAACAATTTGCTCGGGGGACATGGTGTACATTCATCATTGAGTTGTTTAGTTTAATCACCTTAAGGTGGGCGTAAATGGCTATAAAATCTGATTAATTACTTAAAAATTGTCGATTTGTGTATTCCACTTTTAAAAACCATGAATAAGAAACAGATAGCCCACTTCAAGAATACACAAACTGCAAATAAATGTATCTGAGTCGATAACACTTAATTCTTAAAATGGACAGCGTAGGTAGACCCTTTTTTATTTCTCTTCCTCTAAATAGGATTTGATTCAGTGATTTTCGCAAGTTGACTCAGATAGATTTCTTAAAATCTAATGAAGCAAAAGACTTTTAATTTTTTACAATTATGTCCAAGGACTCGGATATATTGACATTGGCTTGATAATAAACAATGGTTTTCTGTCATGAGCTATTGACAGTCAGCCTGAATAGATCATACATCCAAGTTGTAAGGTCTAGGCGTTGAAATGGTAGCGGCCAAGAAGTAGGGCTTTTATGAGTGAACGACTGTGGAAATATTTCCAAGAGACTTATACATGAAAAGAATGCGGAATTAATTCGTTGTATAAGACCAGACTAGAGTTCTCGACAAAAAAACGATCTTACTCCAGAGATTTATGAGATTATGGTCAATACCAATTGGCAACATAGCTTTTACCCATTTATCCATAGGTAAGTCCTTCCAATAATTTATCATGAAAATGCTCCGCGATACCAATAAGCCACACAACGCATGTCACTACATTCATTGTCTTTTTGAAAGCTGATATTTTGGTACCCAAAAAATATATGGTTTACACCTTTATTAGGGTTGTCAAAGATCGATAATTGATAAACGATAAAATTTATCAAACGATTGAAAATTTGGAATTATGATTGTCAATTGATAAATTTTTTTTTCTATTGTGAATAAAATGCATTTGTGAATGGGTATTCGATTTGACGTTTGATTTCGCTAATTTTTTTGCAAGTTTTGTTTTTGTCGTCAGTCAGCTACTGTTTTTCTTTTAAAATTTGCGTTTAAAATGTAAGTATTTTGGATTCAATTAATTACAGTATTTCTTAATAAATATTATGTTTGTTCAGAAGTAAAGTCGTAACAACAGCTCGGAAGATTGGTAGAAATCATGGAAGAGACCCTGAAATCGCCAAAGGTATCTGCACAAAACCGACATTAAAAAACAAATGGGACGAATCGCTATTGAACTTAACAGTTTAGGACCTCCAGAGCGTGATATAACTAAGTGGCAACGGGTAAGCATTGTACTATAATGTACAAATTTATTTTAATAGTTCCTAAAAATGTAGGTATGGGCTGATTTAAAGTGCAAGACAAAAAAAAAACAACACACAGAACAAAATAGAAATGCTTGCAACTGGTGGTGGACCAAACAAACTTCACCTACTGACTGACAATGAGGAAGCAGTCAGTCGGCTTATGTATTTTGACTCCTGTGTCGATCCGCCGGGACAAGAATTTGGAATCCAATTGCCAAACGAAGAAGTGGAAGAAGTCTCAATGACACCGAAGCCTACCCGCAACGATAAATTATCAAAGCAAAATAGTGAAACTAATCGTCTGATTTTGTGGGAGAAGCAGATTTCGGCGCAGGAGAATTTTTACGAGAACATGATTAATATCATGAGTGATATTCCAGAAAATTCACGAAATATTGAAAAGTGTGTTTTAGAAGTAAAACATTTAAATAGTTCTATTGTGGACATTTTCTATTAAATAAATTTCTTTTCACATAAAAAAAAAACTATTAAATTTATTTATCAACGAGGTTTTTTTGATTGGCTCAAATTTTGATAGATATCAAATTTTTTGACAAAGATAATACCATATTTATCAATAGAACTATTCACAATGGATCTAAAATTCACAAAAAAATCACGGCTGATCAAAAATTTTGATAATTGATCACAATAATACCGAGTCAACAAATTATTTGATAATTGTCAATTATCGTATTGATATTTGACAACCGTAATAAGCGTATTAGAAAATAAAGGGTTTTCCAATAGGGACTTGACAACTTTGAATTCAATTTGTGAACGCGCTCTTTCACTAATCATCAAACTATCACTGTCAATTTATTCAGTAAACTCAACATTTTCATCATGGTAAAGTAAACGAACGAGCAACGTCTGCAAATTATAAAAATTTTCTACCGAAATTCGGAGTTGGTGACTGCAACTTTAAGAGCGTTAACTCCAATTTTCGGTCGTAATTCTCGCCCTAGTAGAAAGGCAATAACAAGTTTAGTGCAAAAATTTGAGTCTACATATTCGTTGTGTGATGTTGCCGTGTCAGTGAGACAACGGGTTGGTCGAAGTGTCGAAAATATCGCTGCCGTTCAGGCGTCCGTAGCAAACGATCCAAATCAGTCAATTCCACGGCGTTCTCAAGAATTGGGCATCGCTCAGACCACATTATGGCGTATTTTGCGTAAGGATCTTGGTTTACACCCATACAAGATCAAGCTAACTCAGGAATTGAAGCCGATGGACCATTTGAAGCGACATACCTTCTCCGATTGGGTTCTGGAGAAGATGCACCAAGATGATGAATTTCATCGCAAAATCATCTTCAGTGACGAAGCTCATTTTTGGCTCAATGGGTTCGTCAATAAGCAAAATATGCGTTATTGGTCGGGTGAAAATCCACATGTGCTTCATGAATCACCACTTCATCCACAAAAAATAACAGTTTGGTGCGGTTTGCTTGCCGGCGGCGTTATTGGGCCACATTTTTTCGTCGACGATAACGATGGTCACGTTACTGTGTAATCACCAATTATTTTTGGCCCGAATTGGAAGATATGGACTTGGACGACATATGGTTTCAACAGGATGGTGCCACAAGCCACACAGCACACGCTACAATCGATTTATTGAAGAGTAAGTATGGTGAGCGTGTTATCTCAAGAATTGGCCAGTCGATTGGCCGCCTCGTTCGCGCGATTTAACGCCGCTTGACTATTTTCTGTGGGGCTACGTTAAGTCATTGGTTTATGCCAAGACGCCGACGACGTTGGAAGAGCTCAGAGCCAACATTGAACGCGAAATAGCGGCTGTTTGTGTGGCCGAGTCGTTGAAAATTGGGTCCAACGAACCGACCGCTGCAAACGTGCCCGCGGTGGCCATATGAACGAAGTCGAGTTCCATTCATAAATCTTTTGATTGTACTTCAAGGCGATAATAAAGTTTTTGAAATATCTCAAATGATTTGCGTTTTATTTAAAAAAAAAGTTGTCAAGTCCTTATTGGAAAACCCAAAGTTTAAAGGATAAAGCGACACAAAATCAACACTTTCCGAAATCTACCATATTGACTTCTAATTGTCAAGCGCATTGTTTTAAATAATAAACTATTAGGATATATCACATGCTTCCATATTTGAGATGCCCAACAGTGAAGTTTGAAAAGTTGCACACAGTTGCTACTCATAACTGCTACAATAAAACCGATCCCGGAACTCGTTTCGAAAGAATACTTTTACCAACGCACTCTACAAGTTTCCAGTTGACAGCGTAAGAATTCGTAATATGTGTATTGAATCAACAGTGGCGCCCAGAAATTGGAATGCTCAGTCGGAAACATAGATAAACTAACCTAGATGTCAAACTTTCCAGATATTGGAAAATCAAAACCGATTTTGATCCTGTGATCCGTGTGATTCTGTCTGTGAATACGTGTGAATTGTTATCAATGGCGATTTCCCATTTTATACAAACCACGCCCATTTTAATCAAAAAAACATCATCCGCATTACACACATTCGTGTGCTCTCATTCTAGCAATTTTACTTGTAAATTACTCTCATTCTAGCAATTTTTTGACAAAGTTATAGAAATGTAAAAGTGTTGGAATTCACTTACAGTGTGTTTGTGTGAAAGTTAAGGGTTTGCAAAAGCATTAGTAGAGTTTGCCATCTATGTTAGTTTATTTATGATCGGAAATAAGAAGTTCTCGAGTGAACATCTGTGCCAAAACGTTAAATTTTCTTTTTTTTATAAAATAAAGCGATACATGTGTTTGACGTGTGAGAATCTTAGGGTTCGTTAAAAGTACCATTATATTGTTTTCTAGGAATTATTTACCATGCTATCGGCAGTTCAAATTCGAACCCTCTTCCTTTACGAATTTAAAATGGGACATAATACGTCATTGGCAATGAAAAACATTAATGGCACATTTGAGAATATAGCGGTAAACGTACACACTATACGACGTTGGTTTGGAAAGTTCCGTTCGGGAGATTTCAGCCTCGAAAATGAACCGCGTGGAAGCCGCAATTTTAAGAGCAACGGTGGATGCGAACCCAACGAAATCGGTGCGGGAGATTGCACAAAGCATGGGTGTATCCCCAATGACAATATGTCGAAACTTTTCTCTCATAGGAAAGGTAAATAAACGCGATAAGTGGGTACCGCATGAACTGAACGAATCCCAAAAACTACGGCGCCTGGAAATGTGCGCATCGCTTACATTAAGAAACCAAACTGAACCGTTTTCGCACCGGATAGTCACCTGTGATGAAAAGTGGATACTGTATGATAATCGTAAAAGATCTGGGCAGTGGTTGGATGCAGATGAAAAACCAAAACGTAGCCTCAAACCCGATCTTCACCCAAAAAAGGTTATGGTCACAATTTGGTGGAGAAACCAAATGGAGAACCAGGAGAAACGATAAACGCTATTAAATATTGTGAGGAAGTCGACATATTGCATGCCAAATTGGCTGAAAAGCAACCTGCGTTGGTCAATAGGCACCGTCAGATCCTTTTGCATGACAATGCTAGACCCCATACCTCACAAGTAACGGTGCAAAAACTGTTGCAGTTGGGATTTGAAATTCTTCCGCATCCACCGTACTCTCCTGATATTTCTCTTTTCCGCAATCTGGATTCATTTTGAAAAAGGTCTTCCGGAACGGAGCAGAGGACATAAAAGCTTTTGATCTTGTATCACGTTGGAAGAATGTCATAGATGCCAACGGATCCTATTTTGATTGAATAAAAATTTACGGAAAATAATATTGGCTTTTAAATGTTTACTATAAAATCGGACATTTCATGTGGTACAACCCAATACCTCCTCGAGAGTATTTGGAGCAAAAGCATAAGCAAAAGCGAGGCTACATTCTAATCAACTTTTTTGCTGCCGGCATGAAATGAATATTCGTCAAGCAAACGATCAACTAAATTCCAAATTGACGCAAGGCATACCTCCAGTATTCTGAATATTCGAAGTTTATGATTCGCTTGTTGTCTAGAACCACTACCTTGTTGTCGCTAAAGTATAAATGCGGGAACCATCTATATCAACGAAAAAGTGCAATACCAAGAAACTTCAGCGATCACGTTTCTAAAAATCTTTAAACAAGATAGGAGACCACACACCAGTGGCAACAGCACCAAGAGGCTACCAAAAACGCTACTACACATGTCCTGAGTGACAGCCATTAACAACGCGAAACCCCAAATTCGATGGAGAATTGCGATTTGCCAACGTACTTATGTATGTAGCAAAACATGCTTATAACGCGGCCGGCGAAAAAAAGCGCGAAAGATCAACGGGAAAATTTTTCGAAAGAAAAAGAAAGTGCACAAGAACCACATGATCACAGATTTTGGAACAAAGTACGCAAATCTTACGGTAAGGTCAAATTCTATCCAGAAACCTGTAGAGATGAGCACGAAATTGGCTCATAGTCTACTCGTATAATGGGAATTTGGAAAGACCACTCCTAGAGACCGTATGGTGGCAATGAAAGTCAATGTCAAGTAGAGAGCGCATTTACATTGAGACAGCACAACAACAATAGGCCAAAGCTTCCATTCACCTGATCAAACCCAATTGCGTGTAGCATATCCTACAAGCTCAAAAGCTACAAATGAGTAGATGGACCTGCTTACTGCATTTGCTTTGACCCCACCTACACTTCAGTACGTCGAATTTTCAATGGGACGAATCTACTTTCACACTCGGATATAGTAGCAAAAATACTTAAAGATCCTAACATACCTAAATCCACTGGTCCAGATGGTATATCTCCCTTTCTTCGGAAGGTCATGGAAACGCTCATAAACCATCAGCTCATGAAATATTTTGAAACACGAAAGGTTCTCAATGACAGGAAATAAGATTTTCGCAGGAACAGATCCACTGATGATTTGATAGTCTCACAGAATAGTGGAACCAAAACGAACATCAATGTGGCGAAAGCAAGATAGTTGCACTTGATATTTCTAAGGCATTTTACGGAATTTGGCATCAGGCTCTTGGAATGCATTTGGAATCGACAAATCTCTTCTTCAATGAATTAGAAATTATCTTTCGAAACGGTCAATTCAAGTTGTTTTAGATGGTTTCCACTGTGATATCCATCAAATAAATTATGATTTGCCGCAGGGCTCTGTTCTGTCTCCGACATTCATCTTAATTTTCATCAATGATCTCTTCTCTGCTACAACAGTACTTCTGATACAATATATTCCTTTGCTGACGACACAACTCTCTGCTTTTCATATTCGTTTCCGGACTCACGTCCCTGCTCTTCGGCTGTAGAACGGGGACGGCAGCGTATGTTAAGCTCATTAAATTCCGATATAAATAGCATCACTAAATGGGAACCATCAACAGAGTGGAATTTAATGTTTCCAAAACACAATGCTGTCTGCTGTCGCTAAAGCGATATTTAAACATTCAGCCATTATCCATGACAGGCACTTGCCCCGTCGAAACCGAAAAACTTTCCATTCTCGATGTGTGTGTCAATGATAACTTACATACGAGTAGGTTGGAATGAACACACATCTGACGTCACCAAAAATGTGGCGAAATGTCTATGCAGATTTCCTCAGGTGATGTAAGAAATAGTTCACTACTTCTGATCTGACCTCAATGATATAATCCGCCCAAAATTGGAGTACAATCCCACGTCTAGTCAATTGCTCCCAAAACGTCTCTGCACCTGCTAGGTAGGATTCAAAACCGTGCGATGTAACTCATTCTCGGTATCTCTTCTTTCTTCCTCGCTACGTTTCCGTCTCCCGCGCTCTGAGAGAACATTTTAAGGGTATCAAAAACCCCTTGAGCTATAATTATAAAAAAAAGAAAAGATCGAAGGAAGAGAAATTACCTGTCTTATCACCCGACTTCAATGCAATAGAGCGCTGCGAATTGACATTGTAGTTCGAAAAAAGTCGCGCTTTGGGGGATCCTTCAAAGACGGTCTCAAATATGTGCATGATTCGCAGATCGTAGGATGAAGTCCGGGATAACAAGGGTGACAAGATATTGGAGCTTACAGATGCCTACGACGGTCGAGTTCTTAATGGAAGTTGTGAAGGAGATTCTAGCGGTGGGTTCATTTTTATACAAGGAACATCTTGTACAGTAATAGATTACTATTTCATATCCGGTGATTGGCATCTTCTCCTGCATGATTTTCGTGTCGGACTACGGACCTTTTCGGACCATAACGTGTGTAAAAGAGGGAGCCTTGAACTTATGTAGTAATTCGGAACTAAGCTATTGCCAAAACTCATATGGAAGATGAGCACTCGATCAATATACCGTTTTAACTTGAATATGAAATTAAGTACACTTTACAGTTCAACCGGTTCACAAACTATGGAAGAGCTCACTGATTTAATTATAAAAGCAACATCACCAAGGGGTCTATCAAATAAAATATTTGCAAACAAAAGTGGTTTGATCGTGAGTGTTCCAAAGCAAGAGAACAATCATTTGTGTTTCTTTGTGTTTGTGTTTCGGCGTACCAGTGTGCCTTCCGGCCCGGCAGATCGACTATAGACCAAATTTTCACACTGAGACAAATCCTGGAAAAGACCAACGAATTTCAAGTCGAGACTCACCACCTATTCATCGACTTCAAGGCCGTATATGATAGCATTAATCGTCAGGAGCTTTATATGGCGATGGCCGAATTCGCGATCCTGGCAAAACTCATCCAGTTGTGTCGCGTGACACTGAAAAACACGCACTGCTACGTGCAGTTTGGAAGTAACTCCTCCGAACTATTTCAAACATGCACCGGATTCCGGCAAGGTGATGAGCTATCATGTGATTTCTTCAATCAGGGCAGGGCAGGTGTCAACACGGAAGGCACTATCTTCAACAAGTCCGTCCAGCTCCTGGGATATGCGGACGATACTGATATCATCGGGCGCTCGCAGCGTTCCGTGATAGAGGCTTTCACGCCGATTGAAGAACAGGCGAAATTCGTTGGCCTGAAAGTAAACGAGGACAAGACCAAGTACATGCTATCAACAAACAAAGAATCATCTGTCCACCGCCTAGGACAAAACGTCACTATTGATAGCAACAATTTCGATGTAGTAACGGAGTACGCTTGTACGCTTTACAAAACCCTTATCCTGCCAGTTCTATTGTATGGCGCCGAGTGCTGGACGATAAGCAGGAAGGAACAGCTAATTCTGGGATCCTGCGAAAGAAAAATTCTTCGACGGATTTTTGGTCCTGTATGCGAGGAGGGCGAATGGAGGAGAAGATACAACCGCGAACTCTATAAGCTGTACAAAGATGTGGATGTAGTCCAAAAAACCAAAATACGTCGACAACAATGCCCAACTAAGAGAATCTTCGAATCTTAGCCCTCAGGTTCGAGACGACAAGGAAGACCGAACCTACGTTTCAAAGACCAAGCTATCGCGGATGCCAGAGCGCTTGGTCTGGATAACTAGAAGCAGCGTGCCCGGGATCGTAGAGGATGGAAGGCTGAAGTGTCTCAGGCAGAGACCCTCCACGGGTCGGGAGCCCGTTAAGTAAGTAAGTAAGCTATGTAAAAAAGACATCATTCGAACTTCAAATTATTGACATAATAGCGGCGAAATATATAAACGGCCATAAAAATGTAATCGCCTCATCGTTGAAAGCAGCATTGCTCAAGGATCATTTTAGCCACATACTCAATAATGTAACGTAGCACCGGTTCACCATTTTTCTACGACGAGTCTTTGGATGAACCTTTTACAGCTTTAGAAGTACAAAAAGTCATTGAGAGCGCTAAGGCACATAAAGCCCCAGGGACCGATCGAATTCCTATAGAATTCTATAAAACGGAGTTTTCATACGCACTAACCATTTTCGAAGGCGCTTCATATGCATGATAATAATGTTGCATGAGTATGAGATGGTGATACAGTATCCGAAGAATTTTTGACAACAATGGGTGTGAAACAAGGTTGTATCTTAAGTACTTTGCTGTTTATTCTGTTCATCGATGATATAACTGAGTTCACAGGCGATGGCATAGATATCGGAAGCACTAGAATACCCGCTCTGGTGTATGCAGACGACATTGTTTTCTTCTCAGAGTCGATAAATGGCATGCAGCTTATGATGAACAGACTAGACTCATATTGCAAACGTTGGAACTTGTTAACTTGGAGAAGTCAAAAATTATGGTTTTTAGAGGAGGTGGAGGCAGTTATTCTCGAAATGAAGAGTGGACGTATCAAGGAGAGACTGTCGAAATAGTTCGTGAATAAATAAATAAATACCTGGGAGTCCTGATATCGGCCAACCTAAAGATGAGAAAGCATCTTGAAGAAAAATTGAAAACAAGCGCACTTTTCGGTTGCCAATAAGCACACCCAATTACATGCTGCACCTCGGAACCCTGGTCGGCACCACTGGTTTTTGAAACTTTGGAGATGCATTTCGACTATGTCGTTAGAGTTGCCCAGGACAGTACTTACCTATATCCTTACAACATGCGGAAACCAACAATGGAGGCACCTAGCGTCTAACTGCGGACCTAACCTTTCATTAACACCGGCAGAGGAGCCCATATCGTTAAGAAGACAGTTTGACATTTTATTGGCGAAAATTAGTGTAGTCACTTACGAAAAATATGCTGATGAAGCTCGAGCTTCTCAATATCAGTTGTACTATAGTCGATTGAGCTACAATCTTCAGGATCAGTCTTATCTCTTGAACCAAAATTCAAGTGACAAAATAAGCTTTTGAATTTAAATTTCATCCCACACCAACTCGAACATCCAATTTTGTGCAGTCTCTGTAATCAGAGAGCGAGATAGGACGTCTTAAATTCTCCAGACGAGTCCTGAAATCAAAGGATGCTCCCCTCCCCCTCCCCACCACCCAAACCACTCCCTTCTATCCCTGGGCTGGATCAAGGTGTCATACGACCCGTGCCGAAGATCAACCTGGCTAAGGGCCCAGCATATCCAAAAATAGCTCAGTCGCGAACGGAGTATCCGAATACCTGGCGACCTCTTGATTAGCTAGCCTTATCTGTATACGGCGGATCTGTGTACAGATGGACACCCCTTTCTCCACTACTCGTGGGACCATATTATGGATAAAACCTTCAAAACAAAATCCGAGGCCGATACTCTTTTAATACCGGGCGGTAGAACGGCGACTGCACCGACTACCGGCAAGGTCCCTGCATTGTCGAGAGGAGGTAAAACTGTGGCAGTTCATGGTGCACCATCCTCTAAAGGCAAACGCAACGAGCCTAAAAATATAGATTCAGGGAGTGTTAGGACTGTGGCCAGCCATGGTCCTATCACTTCCTCCACCCCTAGCAGCAGCAAGTTTGGGGCAGGCCACGGACTTGTTGCTGCTACCAAAACTCCTCCCCTCAAGGAGGAATCTGGAGCTCAGCCGCATCGGCAAGCAAGCAACACATAGTTCCAATACCCCTGGGCCATCCAACAGCACATCTCTGAGGTCTTTCAATGACGTCCTAAAGGACGCATTGGTGACCGCGGTGATCGATAGGAACGATACCGACGGTTCCATTACACCTGAACGGTGGACGCTGGTCAAGCTGAAGCGGCTTCTTGGATTGGCGGGAAAACCCCGGACCACCTCCTATCACAAGCGACGCTGGCTGGCACCAAGGCCATGTCAAGCTCATCGCATGTTCCAACCAGAGATCTCTTAATCTCTTCACCAAGGCCATAGGTGGTTTAGGAGAGATTTGGCCAGGTGCAAAACTCGAGGTCGTGTCTAAGGAAGACATTCCTAGCAAACTTCAAACTCGTACCTGAATCCCATCCGAACCCTCCTCTCCAGAAAGTATTCTGGAAATCATCCGGCTCAGTAACCCGACTCTTCCGACTCATGACTGGACAGTCGCGAAACTGGAGGAATATAATAAGGAATCCCTTAATCCTCTGGCGCAGATGAAAGACATGATTCGGTTCGGATTCGAGGCCATATCCGAGGTGACTATTAAGCCGTCGGTCTCCTCTTCTGACACCCTGTCGGAAATGGAAACCGATGACGAAGCAAAGAGAGGTCCTACACGATCGGAGGTAGAAGATGAGCTTTTGGGCACATCTTCAGAATTGGAGGACCTCAACAACACCGTGGTGGAGGCTACTCTGGAAAACTGTAGCCATGATACGGTTTGTCCAGATTAATCTCCATCATTCAAAAAAGGCTTCGGTCGAACTCACTCTGCGTCTTTCAAAAAACGCAGAAGATATAATCCTAATCCAGGAACCATGGATTGTAGAAGGCGTGGTTCGTGGACTTAGGACAACCGCATACGCTCCGCTCTATACAAGAGACTAAGGCAAGATCAGAACTTGTATATTAGTGAAACGAAGCCTTAATGTATTTCTACTTCCCCGTTAACCGTTGCCAGACTAGAGACTAGAGAGCCAAAGGCTCCTACTGGCTGGCATCGGCTTACCTAGGCCACCACCTTATGGACTCTCTCCCTGGTGATAACCTAGAAAGGGTGGTACTGGAAGCTGGAAGGCAAAAAACTGGCCTCATAATCGCTAATCGACGCTAAGGCACATCACACAGTATGGGGCAGTACCGACATCAATGATAGAGATGAGTCACATTTTTGACTATATTTTAAGTACTAACCTCTTTATTTGCAACATTGGCAATGAGCCCACTTTTATAACTAGAAACCGACAGGAAGTGCTAGATATCACTCTTGTCTCCGACACCATCACTCAAAGGCTAACGAACTGGATGGTATCGTCTGAATACTCCTTTTCAGACCACAGATACATCCAATTCAGCCTGAGTGATGCTCCCCCAGACAACCAGAAACGGAACTACCGCAAAACTGATTGGCCAAAATACAGAGGAATACTGTCAGAAACGCTATCCTCTGAACTATCAAGTCCCCCGCGTGACACCAATGAGCTTGACATGGAAATCAAGGAATTTACTCAGGCTCTCAATCAGGCTATGGCCGCTTCCTGCCCTCTTATTCAACCAAGAGGCAAGAAAAAGCCACATTGGTGGACATCGGCACTAGGACTGCTCAGAAACACCTGCAGAAAACTTTTCAACGTAGCAAAAAACACAAGAAAAGTGACTGACTGGGACTCATACAAAGAATCCCTCAAATTATATAAAAAAGAACTGAGGAAGGCAAAGCGAAAATCCTGAAGGTCATTCTGTGACAAAATCACAGAAACCTCTGAAGCATCGCGGCTAAGAAAAATCCTCTCTACAAATCCTATGATGCCTAGCTTTTTGAAAAAAAACCGATGGCTCTTGGACAACCTCACGTGATGAAGCACTCAACCTGCTTCTAAACACCCACCAGGTAGCTCCCAACTCGCGGCCAGTAGCAGCCCAAACAGGCCTACCGCCCAACCGGGACCAAAATTC
The DNA here is from genome assembly GCA_949129095.1 of Volucella bombylans. Taxonomy (NCBI): domain Eukaryota; kingdom Metazoa; phylum Arthropoda; class Insecta; order Diptera; family Syrphidae; genus Volucella; species Volucella bombylans. Next base: position 161,443,294 of record OX422144.1, read on the forward strand.
ATGGTCAGATTACGAGAGACAAACTGCTCTGGGCGCTGCACAGCTTCAAACCATACAAGTCTGCTGGTCCGGACGGTATAATACCTGCCGAGCTACAGAGGTCCTCAGATATTATTCTGCTTGTGTTAGAAAATATTATGATGAGCTGTGTAGAACTTATCCACATTCCACTGTTATGGAGAGAAGTCAATGTAGTATTCATTCCCAAAGCTGGAAAATGTTCTCATGTTGTCCCAAAGGACCTCAGACCTATAAGTCTATCACCTTTCCTTCTGAAAACTCTAGAACGACTGATTGATATCCATATTCGAGCTAAAGTTGATCCAAGACTTCTGCCTACGGCTCTAATTGCCTACTGTAAAGGAAAGTCGGTGGAAACGGCTTTGCACTCTCTGACTATCCACATCGGACGATCCCTACAATATAAAGAGTACACAATGGTTGCTTTCCTAGACATTGAGGGCGCCTTTAACAACGTCAACACATCCGCAATCACGACTGCGCTGTCAACTCTACAGGTAGACGACTCACTTGGGGGGTTAATCGGTTTAATTCTAAAAGGCGGCATAATCAACTCCAAACTGGGTGAGACTTCTGCTAAAAGATGTGTCAGCAGGGGTACGCCGCAAGACAGTGTCCTCCCTCCCCTTCTCTGGAACTTAGTAGTTAACGAACTACTGATATACCTGGAAGCGGGTGGTAGCAAGGTGATTGCCTATGCGGATGACGTTGCTATAGCCGTCTCAGGAAAACATCTCAATAGCATTAAAGAACTCCTTCAAGTAAATCTCAATACATTAACCCGCTGGGCAGATCGCTGTGGATTGGGAATAAACCCCCATACCCCATACCTTCACCCTCCTTCAATAAACGGTACCAGTTTAGCTTTCTCCGATACAGCAAAATATCTGGGTCTCATTTTTGACAGGAAATTAAACTGGAAACCTAACATTCAAAAAAGTGTCAATAAAGCTACAATAGCTTTATTCTCTTGCAAAAAAGCCGTTGGGAACAAATGGGGCCTTCAACCTCGCATAACCCACTAGCTATACATCTCGGTCATAAGACCGATATTTACTTACAGGGTAGTTGTCTGGTGGACGGCCTTGGAAAATGCAGTCAACCCCAATAAACTAAGCAGAGTCCAAAGAACAGCATGTCTATGCACCAGCGGAGCCTTGCGGTCTACCCCCTCTGCGGCATTAGATATTCTGTTTCATTTGACACCCCTCGATATTTTTAGCAGGCAAGTAGTGGACAAATAATTCATTTGGCTACGCCAACATTCTGAATACATTAGGAATCCTCACAGAGAACATCGATTACACCATACCTGAACGTTGGTATGGCAAAATCTTCCATGTAAGCTTCCCCTCTGGATCATTCTGGGATGAAGATGCTTCCATGGAGGACAAGTCAATCCATCTCTACACAGATTGATCTAAAACCGATAGCGGGGTTGGTGGCGGTGTTTTCTCAGATAAGCTAAATCTGAGCCTCTCTTTCCGTCTTCCAAATCACTGTATCGTGTTCCAGGCGGAAATTTTGGCGATTAAACAAGCTCTGCCTTGGCTGAAGAAAAACGTGATATTTGCAAAGGATATCCGCATATTTTCCCTGTCCCTAGACTCGGTCTCATTATATTCTAAAACCGCCCTTGAATTCCGATCATCTCTCATGGAGATGGCAGAGCAGTTCAACATTCACCTGTGTTGGTTGCCGGGCCACAGAGACATTCCAGGGAACTGCAGAGCCGATGAACTCGCCAAAATTGGAACCACTCTACCTATTCTACCGGATATAGGTATACCAATCGCTACGTGGAAACTAGCATTAAAGCTGGATGCCGATAAAAGAACAGACCTTAGGTGGACTGTTGGGCAAACGTGTCTAGCGACCAAACAGATCTGGCCAAAGCTGGATCTGAATCGCTCTAAGTCTCTGATCCTTTTAAATAGAAAACATCTCAGCGCCATAATAGGTGTCATTACTAGATACTGCCTCATAGGGAAGCACTCAAGAAGGATTGGCGCTTTTACAAATGATTTCCGTAGACGCTGCATGGACAAGGAATAGGAGCAGAGAATCCTCCACCTACTCTGTACATGTCCAGCTCTGTCTCAGAGAAGAAAGCTTCACCTAGGAGCGACCTAAACGATCTAGAGAATAAAGACGTTAACAGTCTCCTACGCTTTATCATAAGCTCAAACTGGTTGCATTAGTAAGAGGATCATAGATCCGCGTGGCATCCCAATGGGCCAACAGGCCTAAGTGGGTTGGTATTTCCAACAGCCACTTTTACCTAACCTAACCTAACACTATACGAGAGTAAATGTTTGACTGCGTTTTCCAATATTGGATAAGAAATAAATTTTGAAGAATTTAACTTTCTTTATTTTATGGTATGCCATCCTGCGTAAATGAGTCACTTACTTTTAACATCTTTTGGAAATACAATGGCCATACCAAGTAACAAAAGTATCTTCTCAAAAATAAAACACATTGTTACACTTTCCCTCTGATAAATCTTCAAACCGCCAAGAAATTGTTTGGTTTTGCTAGGGGCTATTTTCTGCATTAATAAAACATTTTATAGTTGGTTTTTAATTTCGTATAATTCAAATGTTTTCAATGTTTTTACGACTTTAATATTTTTGTCTTACGAAGTAAATCGTTGCTGAAGAACAATCGCCATTAACTATGCGACTCGTATATCGCAGAGTATAAAAGATATAAATCGTAAAATCATAAATTCTTCAGACTGAAGACTGAAATCCAATTAAGGATGTTAGTATAAAATTTAAAATGTTTGGAAATGATTAAATTGCAAAATTTCCATTTAAATAAAATTCATTGAATTGTATAATTAAAATCCAATTTCTTGTGCGACCTTTGACTTAAGTCACGGTTATCTGCTTCGAGTGGTAGCTTCTCGTATCAGTACTTTTTATCAGCCCGAGGTAAGAACTTTAATACCTGTTGACATAATAAAATGTGATAGGAAATGGTGTCATAACTAACCAATTAGAAATAGATATCAGTTAAATAATATCTGATACATATTGGTTCGCTAAAAAAACACGCAAGATGCCTCTGAGTACCTGAATTCTTTTAGTACAAGTCCAAGTTTCAAGTCTTATTAAGTCTCTCTCGAGCACCAAAAGTAGGTCCCTCGCGATGAAAACAGGATACGAGAATGTGTCACTTTGCATTTGGCAGAGTAAGCCAATTTTGCTCTAAAACGTATAAATACGCCGGAGATAAGGACTGACAACATATTGTCGCCATTTGGTCATCAAAAACAGACAATGATTGGTTATTTTACCACGCACACCACGCACAGATACATTCAAGATTCTTGTTCAAAACTGCATCATCAGCAGAATCGGGATTAGCCAACTTAGCGATAAGTATACATGGACTATAATCCCAGCACAGCTAAAAAAAGAATAAAAACAGAAGATGATTTAAGACGTGGGTAAGGACATCCACCCCTTATGTATTGGGGAAACACCCATAAACACTCTCTAATACTCTTCAGTACACCTTAGGCACTTCAGTACTTAGCAGTGACCTAGGTGTAAGCCCGACCAAAATGGAGATTGTCCTCTTCAAAAGAAAAATTAAAATATCCCGCATCATCACACACAAGTTCCTTGGAGAATGTCACTACTAAAGCAGAAAGAAAATGTTGTAGAGCGAAATAAAAAGATGCTATTTGCCCTCTACTCAGCTCAGGTGGAGTCAGTCGAAAAATTGACTAACATCAATTTATTAGAAATAAGAAGCGAAACAAGCTGCCTACATAATTGGCGCCGGTAAGACCCTCTCTAACATCCAAAGTCCGTAGCCTATAGACTAGTTCGGCATGCAGATTGGAATTAACTCTGCCCCTCAGGCTGAGAGACGCTCAGCAATGGAAATAAAATAAAACTAAATGTAGGATATGCCAGCCTGCATAACTTGCATCGCTGCCTCTCCAATCAACCGGTCTTCAATTAAACGAAAGTGACCTCAAGGAAGTCTTTTTGAGTAAGTCATTTTCTGTCTTCACAGGCGGCTCTATAACAGCCGAAGGTAATGGCGCAAGGGTCTTCTCTGAGGACGTAAGCACATACATTCGAAGTTTCAGCTATTCATCAGACCACTGTTTGGCTCAGCCTGAATCCAATACCTACATCGGATCCTGCAATATGTAAAGCTGATCAAGAAGAAATCAGATCCCTGATTCCCTAGTCTGCCGCGCATTTCTCAACGAGATGGCTAGGCAATACGAGATCACACTCTGTTGGGCCGCCACAAAGAACTGCATTGTTAATGAACTAGCTAGAGGTGAATCCCTAGAAATAGGCAGCTTGACAAGGCCAAACCAAGAATATACACTTTCAAGCGCTCTCTGAGACCAGTCATAAGTGGTCTCATCGAGACAACTGTGAGACATCTAAACTAATATAGTGCATACACTTGATTCCAAGCGATCCAGAGAACTGAGCAACCTCGGGAGAAAAGACGACTTCCAATTTAGAGACATAGCCACGGAATACTGTACCATAGGAAGACACGCGCAGCGATTGAGTATTCCTTACAACGATTTCTGCTGCGGGAATCTGTGACGCACTTCCTTTGCAACTGCTCTGGCTTTGGATCGCATCAGAGAACAATACCTAGAAAATTACAACTTCCGAAAACTAAATGATGTCTACTCTATGAAGATCATCGACCTTGATAAATTTATCAAGAAACCGTAGCGTCCTAAAATTCACGCAAGATTTTAATTTTGCGCCATTTTTGATGCAAAATGTTGCCAACGAAAAGAAAATAGACAGCCTAACAGCTGATAGTTCAGGGTACATGAAACGACGAGGCTTTTTCACAGTTGAGCAATATTTTGAAAATAATGAAGATTTGACATCTACAGTTCGAAAATTTCATACAAAATATGGTCAGAACAGTGATTTAACTTCGTCAACTGTGAAAAGATTAATTCAAAAATTCAGGGAGAATGGATCAATTAGTGATCTTGGACACTCTGGCCGTCAGCAATTCAGCAAGTCGTTCAACACATGATATCGAAGCAGTTCGTGAGAGTGTTACTGCGATTCCAGGAACATCAATTCTGCACCGTGGTCAAGAATTGGACATTTCGAGTTTGTATCTTCATGCATACACAGTGCAATTGGCCCTGGATGCGGATTTTTCAAACAAAATTATCTTCAGCGATGGGGCTCATTTTCATCTTGATGACTTTGTTAATCGTCAAAATTTTCGAATTTCAGTTTCAGTAAATCCACGAGTGATTGTTGAGAAGCAAATACATCCGCAACGTGTCACTGCTTGGTGCAGATTTCGGGCTGGAGACTTCATCGGGCCATTCTTCTCTAAAAATCCAACTGTTCAAGCAATAACAGTTAATAGTGCTCGCGATTGCGACATGATAATCCAGTTTTTTGTGCCTAAATTGCAAGATATGGATGTGGACGACATGTGTTTTCTACAAGACCACGTGCCACATGCTATACAGTTCAAAAAACAATTCAGTTATTACATAAGTCATTTCCTGGTCATGCAATTTCCCATTTCGGTGATCAGAATTGGCCGCCCAGATCATGCGATTTAACGCCGTTGGATTTTTTTTTTGGGAGTTTTGAAGTCTAAGGTATATGCCAATAAACCACCCACACCTGGAAGGACCAAATTGAACGCTGTATCAAAGAGAGTAAGTAGAGATAATTCATAATTTTGTGTATTTAGGAAATCTTATCTTTCCTAGCAGTGATACCGAATTATAGGTAGAAAGTCAGGGATCGCCAAAGGAAAAGCTGCTTTGGAATGCTAACAAGAGTGTAGAATAGCAATGTGTAATACACTTACTAAACCAGGGCAACCATTCCACTCAGAATCAGCAATATCGCTGCAATATATTCGTACTATCTTATGGAGATTTACAGAAGAACGAAACTGGAACATTTCTATATTGAAGCCACTCGTTAAATTTTAATATGTTTTAGTATACCTTGCAGTGAAACTCACAGATACAACCAGCACTGAATAAATTTAAGAATATCTCATCAGAGCTGACTAAAAGGGTTTGTTGCTGAATGGCTCGTGTTCATGCTTGAAATCAATATTATTATGATACACCTAGACAACAGCCCTATAACACAGAGAGGCTACCTCACCCCTGACATGGCACTCAACCACAAGCCAAAGCATGTATTAGCCCAAGATATTGTAGACGGCATCAAGAAGTCCTGTAAGCAGACGACGTTTTTATTCTACCTAAGTCTGTTCCTCTCTATGATATGGAAGATCTTGCCTAAGCAATAGCTGACAACTTCCTTGTCGTGCCCCATCATCATAGAAGTACCTGATACGACGCAACCAACAAAATCATGGTCAGCCAAGCTCGATAAATATGTTAGCTAAAATGAGGAAGCACACTTAAAAGAAACGGTTTTTCATTATACCTCGGCACACTATACAATCTCGATAAATAATAAATCCTATACGACTGATCACACGTGCTAGGGATACCCTACAATCAAGCTATTCCCATGTAAATTCTCGTGATAATTCGCCATACTCATACGAAGCCAGCAATGACACTATGTGTCTACACCCGGGTCTATAGTACGGACACGAGATGGAGCGTCGGTATCCCAGGCGCGATTTATGTATTCTGTTCAACCCTTTCAAATAAAACACAACTTATTTGAATAATGTCTTTTCACTTCTAGGTCTTTCGCACGACTGACTTGTTTTCTTAAACTAATTTAGCATAATACCTAGAATAATACAAAACATTATACAGAGTTGATAGTTAACAGTTACCAATCATGTTGTTTTGCTGGCATTGCTAATGCCGCTATTCCTAAACTAGGTCAACCGATAATCAATGGAGCCATTCTGTTGCTGCGATGTTCCATGCAAGTTATCTTCTTGGCGTTGACAAGCAAAAGTCAAACCAAACCAAAATTTTATTGTTAAACTGAATTTTCCGTTTCGTGTTGATGATAATGTCTAGGTAGGTGGTTTGACGATGGTAACGTTGCTATGCACGTAACTTGTGCATGGCTCATAGCTCACTCCGTCCGAGTTAGTGCCTCATCACAAGCGTTACCTCCTCTCTTTTTGTTCCCTACTCCGAGTCTGTCGCCTTTTCGTTCCTTTATCATGTCGTATCATTCTGCCGTAGCGTGGGGCGCGTTACCCCCTTCCGTTTTCTGTCGCGTTTTCGTTGCATCCTAGCTTTAGTATTCACAACGAAATGGATGTTAAGGAGAGTTTGAAGTGGAAGAACTTTATTGGCTACATAGGAGCGCTACAGGTGGAAATAGCAATGCTATCCAACGATTGTTGGATAATATTGGCATCATTTATAAATTTTATAACATGGTTTTAAATGCCATCTGGTGGGTGCAAAAGGGTCTACAAATTCGTTTCATTGGAGTTCGGAACCGCTTTATGTTGCTTTTTCGTTTCAGCAGATTTCGTAGTCACTGCATGTCGCTTTTTCGTTTCATCGGAGTTCGGAATCACTTCATGTAGCAAGATGTTACTTTAGCCTTTTATAGGGAGGAAACAGCAAGAATAGTGCTGACTTTTAAGTGAAACTACTCGTAAGAAGATCTCGTTTGATCTGATTACATGCATACCACGTACAGGTACGTGACCGGCCGTAAGAAACCTATTTGTAGAAAACCTGTCCGAGGAGATGTTTAAGAACCTCGGGAAGTCTTTCTAGCAAGTTCATTGCCGATATCATAGAGACGCATACACTTCCTTTTATACCTTTTGGACTCGTCTATGCAAATTCAACTTCATTCCTTCCCGTCTCACATTGGCCAAACTCAGTTTCGGTTACATGGACAGTCGGTAAGTTACTAGCTATTATAATATACATTAGGGGTTGAGTTCCACCTGTTATTTTGCATTGGCCATCACTTAACAAAACAGAAACAACTGAATCGCTTTGCACATTTTGCTTCTATCATACCAAATGATCTTCTAAATTCATCAACCAGTCCTCCATATGGTCGTATCCCTAAACATTTTCGATTGCTTCGGTTATCCTTAACATATAGAGTCGTATCTCTATACTCATACGTCTCATTACAAGTACCATTGTACATTGTAACCTTCTGCTTACAAATCAAAACAGCGTTAGGAAGACAACAATTAAATAACAATTCCAGCTATCGCAATTACTCGTAAATGTCAGAAACCGAAAATCGCTTTATTCTTCTCGTTATACTTTAACGCTCCAGGCACTTCGAAACAATAATACTCACGAGAATTTCTCCACATTTAATTCAAAAAGCCCATTGTGTTCGCAAACAATGTTTTCCGAATGAATTTCTCGCCATTAACAAGCAGCGAGTAACAACTGCAAAATAGAGAACAAAATCAATTCCCCCAGATACGGTTTCAGCCCCAACAATATTCGTACTTAAATGAGAATCAATGAATGAAAACCTCACAGTGCGTCTACCCATTGTTTTGTGTGATTTTACCGCAGCACTCGAGCGATTACCATTCATCTTGTGGAATTCCATCGCAACAGCCGCCACCAAGCCACCTCTACCAGCCTATTCCAACCTCTACCAACCTCTGCCCAACCATCATAAAGTCGCCACCGCCTACAATTCCACATATAATCTATGGAAGTTGTGGGAGTCGTCTATACTCGTACAATGTTGCTGCCGCAGGCTATGCGAACCAACCAACGGCAGGAAAAAAAAATCATTGAGCGCCGACAAATTAATGAAAATATCTGACAGTGTGGGTTGAATGTCACGGTAAACATGTTTCCCCTACCAATGAGAGCAACACATACAAATATGCATCCGCTGTACCATCAAAAAAAGATACTTTACAAAATTTTTTGTATAGTTTTCTCCTTTTTGTAATTTCACTTAACATAATGTTTAAAAATTGCTTCAAAGTATTGATTGAAAGCAAGCATCTGTGAGATGAACATTTCGGAATTTCAATGAAATAGCGAGCTCGCACCAAGATCGTTCTTCAAATTAGCGGAAGTCATCTGTCGCATGAGGCAACATCCATTGACCGCGAATTTTGCATCTTTTCTTGGCGACCAAGTGCATCTCTCACCGTCAAGACTTGTCACATTCATCCGTACTCAGAATAAGATGCAGTGCCAAAACAGAAAAGAAGAGTGGGAAAACAGAACAATCGCATCAGCAAACGTACTGTGCTCTATGATCTTATTTGAACTCTCTCTCTCTCTCTTTAAGATCGCTTCTCTGGTCATTTTCGCGAAAACTATAAATACTCCCCGATGCTGATAAATACCCTGCAAGCAACAAGGCTTGCGTCAATTAGATGCAAATTAAAGAATGCGCAACACAATTAACGTGTAAACCAGCAAAACATCACTTTGCCTTAATTGATGTGCGCGATCAAAAGTCAATACTCGTGCTAGTACTCGTACATGGGAGGAGTATTCGTAGTTCCTAATCGTAGTAGTAGTCATAGTCGTTCGCTTCCAGCTCAAGTGGCCAAGGATGATGTCGGTTGGCTGTTACTCTACGAGTACGAGTAGCAGCACGAGTATGGGAACAAGTAATAATTGTTCGTCAAGTTATTGATCGATTGAGAATTTGCGTGGGAGAGAAGCCAACACATAGACGGAGACGATTTTAATTTGATTACTTAGACTGTGCTAGCAAAACGATGAAGAAAACCATATTTTTGGCAAGGCGCCAACATTCTCAGATACTGGTGGACACGGACACCGTCAACCATTGCTCTACCCTGCGATCTCACATCGATTTCGATCGCAATTGCGATAGTTGTTTTAATTGATCTTGTGGCAGAAGCGATGTGATGAGGCTTCAGCTCCGACTACGAGAGGTACCTACGGTCGCACACTTTGTGCATACGAGTACACGACTTTTGGATTTGGTTTTGATTTTGTTGGAACTGCCTGCCCACTGTCTGTTTTCTTCTGTTATATTTATGTGTGAATTTGTGGATGTTTATGCCCGGTATTTGAGAAATGGGACGAAATCTGACTGATCATGGGGATTTATGAAGACATTAGATACCACCCACTTGAAGTACTTTATATGGGTCATCAGTTTTAGTCTTAAGTGTTTATTTTATCATTTTGCATTAGATGACTTCCTAGTGAAAGATGGAAATGAATTAGCTCAACGCAATTAATTACTTATGCAGTGTGCCGGTCACATTTTTAATACAAAGCTCAACTTTGCGGACTTTCATCGAAACATTCCAAAGAATTGATCAAATATCTGTTTCCGAGAAAGGATACTTGGGCAACTTGATCAATAAAAAAACGATCCTAAAAGATCGTTCTTGCAAAACTCTGAATGATCACCAACTCCAAATTCCCGGTCATGTTTTTCCCAATGTGTTTTCAGTCCATTTAGCCCATAAGAGCCGAAATAAATTCTCCCGTGGATGCCAACTGCCATCAACAATTACTTTCTTCCCGAGGAATTGGGATGCTGTTGTTGCTTATCTTCTCGTTTGACCAGAAATAGACCGCGATGACTTCATCGTCGCAAGACATCCGACTTACGAGTTTAGCAGCACCTCATGCACGTATCGTTTGGAAATGTCATTAATAAATTGCATTCAACAATTTGTTAATGCGGCACATAATACTATTATGACAATACAATCCGATCAAAGCGTTCTATTCAGAGAAAACGACGCAGTACCTTGCACCTGATTTCCATCTTACTTCTAGGAAGAGAATCCAAACTTAAAATAAACGATAGACACACACCAGTCCTTAAACTTTGACATATCCAAGTCGCCTCTAACCAGTAGACGATAGCTCCTTCTTGAATTTATAGAGGAAAATTTACGAATCAAGTCATCAGGCACTTTACCAACTACTCTAACCACTTCCTGTCATAGCCCTCCTCCGTTAGGGTCCGATAGTTCAACCATCAATATGCTCCATAAAAGTGTTGCTGCTGACATCAAACCAGAAATACAAATATACTAGTCTGTAGCGAAAACATTTTACAAAAGACAAACAACAGACCTAGTCCTTCGCCTAGGTGTATCTAGTGCGTTGTCCACATATCGGCCAAGCAATGTTTCAGCAGTTAAGAATCTATCGCCACTGCAGCTAACAGTGCAGCCGGTAGCAAACACTGCCGCACCAGGTAGTTCAAATATTTTGGACCGGGCAATCAACAACAGCATCAATCCCCTCATCATTTTCCGTACCAACAGCGACAGCAAGTTGCGCTTATAAAGAGTTTTCCAATAGGAACTTGACAACTTTGAATTTAATTTGTGAACGCACTCTTTCACTAATCATCAAACTGTCACTGTCAATTTATTCAGTAAACTCAACATTTTCATCATGGTAAAGTACACGGACAAGCAACATCTGCGAATTATAAAAATTTTCTACAGAAATTCAGAGTCGATGACTGTAAGTTTAAGAGCGTTAACTCCAATTTTCGGTCGTAATTCTCGCCCTAGTAGAAAGGCAATAACAAGTTTAGTGCAAAAATTTGAGTCTACATATTCGTTGTGTGATGTTGCCGTGTCAGTGAGACAACGGGTTGGTCGAAGTGTCGAAAATATCGCTGCCGTTCAGGAGTCCGTAGCAAACGATTCAAATCAGTCAATTCCACGGCGTTCTCAGGAATTGGGCATCGCTCAGACCACATTATGGCGTATTTTGCGTAAGGTTCTTGGTTTACACCCATACAAGATCAAGCTGACTCAAGAATTGAAGCCGATGGACCATTTGAAGCGACGTACGTTCTCCGATTGGGTTCTGGAGAAGATGCGCCAAGATGATGAATTTCATCGCAAAATCATCTTCAGTGACGAAGCTCATTTTTGGCTCAATGGGTTCGTCAGTCAATAAGCAAAATATGCGTTATTGGTCGGGTGAAAATCTACATGTGCTTCATGAATCACCACTTCATCCACAAAAAATAACTGTTTGGTGTGGTTTGCATGCCGGCGAAGTTATTGGGCCATATTTTTTGGTCGACGATAACGATCGTCACGTTACATGGCGTTATCGCGCCATGATCACCGATTATTTGTGGCCCGAATTGGAAGATATGGACTTGGACGACATTTGGTTTTAACAGGATGATGCCACAAGCCACACAGCACACGCTACAATCGAGTAAGTATGTGAGCGTTTAATCTCAAGAAATGGGCCAGTCGTTCCGCCTCGTTCGTGCGATTTAACGCCGCTTGACTATTTTCTGTGAGGCTACGTTAAGTCATTGGTTTATGCCAACACGCCGACGACGTTGGAAGAGCTCAGAGCCAACGGCCGAAATGTGTGGCCGAGTCGTTGAAAATTCTGTCCAAAGAATCGACCGCTGCAAACGTGCCCGCGGTGGCCATATGAACGAAGTCGAGTTCCATTCATAAATGTTTTGATTGTTCTTCAAGCCGATAATAAAGTTTTCGAAATATCTCAAATGGTTTGCGTTTTATTTAAAAAAAAGTTGTCAAGTCCTTATTGGAAAACCCTATAGATGTGCGTGTGTGGCGGAAACAAATGTCAATGATGTTGGATCATCTGCTAGCTGCTGGAGAAATATGATCCCTGGAGATATATTCTAAAAGAAGACCCTGGACTCCCATCTGTTCACACAAATCATGCCTTCAAACAGCGAAAAGCTCATCCAACAGCTTAGGATGCATAATCCTGTGGTTCCGATCGAAGAATAGGCCGTCATCAAAGCTTAGCCACTGTCAAAAACATCTTTTCTTTTCTGCGCCTTATACAAGGTTGCGCAAAAGCCATCAGCCATAATTTTTGCAAATGGCGGCAAATGTCAATTCTACTTTCACATTTGTGAAGTAAACAGATACAAAATACACGTCCAATAAAACATGAATCGCTATACAATAATTATTACGATGTTTTTGATGGACAATTCCTTAGTGGTTTTGGCGCATTGACGAAGCCCATTTAAATCCATGTGGATACGAGAAAAATCAAAATTTGCGGTTCTGGGGCACTGAAAATCCGCGAGTAATGCACGAAGAGTAATTATCATACATCCACTCAAAATCACTGCATGGTCAGCGGTTTACGCTGGAGGAGTCTTCTTTGAGAACGTGCCAGACGGTGACGAATCACTGATCGATATTGCTCTTTCTCCATGATTGCAAATAAACACGAACTTGATGACTTTCAACAGCTGTCAAAACAAAACTACTCGATACATCTGTCTGAAATTTTGACAGTCATCGTTGTAAAAATGGCGCTGTATGGTACACATTTTGCATCAGTGCAGTGGTGCCATCAATCGGTAAACACGGGTACTTATCATACAGCCCTCGTACAAATACATTTTTATAAGAAATACGCAATTGATCCTCCTGAAGTTGCCACCAAAAAGTCAATAGGTAATTAACGCCATATGTTTTCGATCCCAAGTAATACAATGCGTTCAGTTCTGCAAGAACAGCTTTGTCTGCTGTCGAATCTGGGGCATCCGCTATGGTCTAAAATGGAACTTGCTCGTTACCATTTTGCTGTGTGTGGCTGTTCCCTGGGGAAATATTTTGCTCATTTCCGTTCCCACTAGACTGATGACATGGTTTTTTGCCAGCAATCGGCGCTGGATCCTACAATTTTGTATCCTTTATGTTACTTGAAGACAAAAATAATGTTTTATAGTGTGTTAGACTCGTATAGTGCTTGCCTGATCCCAGGCTCTACCGAAATAGGGATACCTGGTTGCCAAGTTCGACGTTGATTAAATGGTAAATCATTTCCTGATATGAGTAAAAATTTGTTAAGCCCAAACCTAAATCCTAAATTCAATCCATATTTGAACGAGAACAAAAGTGGAAGTATGGTTTCGATAGTACGGAAAGCTGTTTTCGGTATGTTATCCAAGATCTGCAAGAGTCATGTTCTTAATGCGAAAACTAAGGTATTTTGTTGCTGGCTTTCTGGCCAAATGGAGAATTCTTTACAACAAGAGGTCAGTGTCAATTGATAGGTCACACTTAAAATAGTTCCGTTGCGAAGTATGCCATATAATGAAATCAAGTCACCCCAACCAAACACAAGAGCGAGTAGCCCAAATGGGTAAATTCCATTCAGAAACTTTCGATGTTTACGACAGTGACTTTGGAATTTTTCTAAAACAAAAAAATGCGTATAACTAATAAACAACTAAATTATAAGCTTCATTTACTTTTCCCTAAGAGCATAGCACTATACCAAGGTCAAACTGAAACACACACAGCCAAGAGACAATCTGAAGTAAAAACAAAATAGAAACCAACAACAAAACAGCTCATTCATTTCCCTTGATGTTTTCGAAAATTCTTCGCAAACGCCTCCATTCTCGAAAACTGCCAACATTTACATTGTAGTCGGAAATTTCGGAATTTCAAGAATCGAAAATATCCTTGTCGTATTCTTAAAATATGAAAACACCCGCATACTCTCTCTGGAACCCATCACCATAGGTATGCTCGTAAATCTCATGTTTTGCTCCTCGAAATTGTTTACGAGTTTCCACTTTCAATTAACTTTTAGTACACTCTCTCGGTGGTTCAGTTTCATAATTAAATCATCAGCCAATAAAAAAACATAAAAGTATCCACAAACTGATGAAAAAAAAAAAACAATTCGACAACTTTCCACTGACAAAAAATAATAGACAACCAAAAGACACACCAATTCGTAGGAACGAAAATAACATCGTCGAGACTGAGGCAGAAATGGAGACGGGGACGGAAACATAGCGACAATTTGTACACGAAAGTGATTCCAAATCCTATGCTGAATAGCGACGACCAATTTTAGAACATAAATCAAATCCTATGCGGTCGGTGTGCATCGGAAGAGAAATGTAAAAAGGGGCCATGGAGCCATGGAGCCATGGAGACATGGAACCAACTGCCGGGATCACAGTCGAGCACACGTTTGGAGACACTTTGACGTGATATGTAGACTCTGTTGTTGCAACATGTGGGTGGGCCATGCGACACTCTATGCTATGTACTGCACGTTCGAATGTGACACATAGCGACGAGTACGAGTACTTTGCTGTGCATTTAAAGTTGCACAGAATGACGACAGCACTTAATCCAATTTGAGAGAATCTGTCTAAAGGTGAGTGATGAATTGAAATGTTGCTCGTAGCCGGGCCGAATGAAATATTTTTTTTTCTAAAATGGGTGGAGGAATTGTTTTTGAGATTCGCAAGACAGAAGGTCCTTGTATTTGATCTTTGGCGTTTGTGAAGGATAACTGCTCAAAGTAAGATTTACTTACTTTATAGATGCACGAGAGAGCAATATTCAGTGATGCTAATGTGAGCGTATAAATCAAAGACTTCCTAGTCCGTTTCAAAGTATGTTCAATCCACTGCCATTTTAAATAGAATTTTTTTTTTTACAATGTTCAAGACGTTTGCACTTATTCAAAAAAAAAAAAAAAAACAGAGTCCTGGCGAACATTTTCCACAGCCTGAGCTCATATAACAGCACGACGACAACATCAACTTTTGACCAAAACCGCCAGCTTGGTTTCTAAGCTGATAGCATTGCTTCTCCATATTTTGAATAGCATGCCGAACGTAGAATTTGCCATGTTTGTTCGGATCAAAGAAGATACTTCACATACTCGTACACTACATTAGGATCCGTGATAAGTCGCTTTAATGCTAGTCGTAATTTTATCTGTAAATCCCCTGCTGTTCAAAGCAAGACAAACAAATTCTCTGTTGGTGATATCGAATGCATTTTCAATACCGATAAACAGCAGGAGATCAAGTTTTTGCACTCTACAAGACCCCTCCTTCGGCTTCCCAGGCTCTTTCTACCCTCTGGAGATGTTGTAGAGACTGCTTTTAACGTTGACAAATCCTCAATTAAGACCCGGAGCGAAATGTCCTCTTCATCTGCCAAGTTGGTCTTTATCTGAGACAAGCAAAGAACAGTCGAAAGTCTTCACTGTACGAGGGGCGTTCAATATTTTCTCGGTATCGATATGAAGGAAAATGCGAATTCAATTTAAATTGTTTTTATTTTTCAATATAATCTCCCCTAACATCAATGCATTTGTTATATCTTGAGATAAGCTTTTTTAAACCCTCAAAAAAATAAATTCCCTCTTTCTCTGCAAAATACCCATTTATTGCCGACTTGAGTTCTTCATCATCCGAAAATCTTTTTCCACGAAGACAATTTTTCAAATCCGGAAACAGGAAATAATCACTAGGGGCAAGGTCTGGACTATAGGGTGGGTGTTGGATTTCTTCGAAACCACAATCTCGCGCAGCAGCCTTGGAAACTCGCGCCGTGTGAACAGGAGCGTTGTCATGAAGAAGCAACACACCCGCTGCGAGTTTACCCCGTCTTTTCTTTTTAATTTCCTCCCGCAAATTATGCAAAGTGGAAGCGTAGGATGTGGCGTTGATGGTTTCACCTTTTTTTTGTACTCAATGAGCAAGATTCCCTTTGAGTCCCAAAAAACTCTGGCCATGAGCTTCCCGGCAGACGGAGTGACTTTGAACTTCTTCGGGGGGTCTGTTCCTTTTTTATGCCACTGCATGGACTCTTGTTTGCTTTCAGGGTCATAGTGGTGGACCCATGTTTCGTCCCCAGTAACAATTCGATCCATAACACCGTCCGCGTTCTCACTACACATCTCCAAAAGCTCTCTATAGCATGCGATTCTCACTTTTTTCTGAGGCGCTGTGAGCATTCGTGGCACCCACCTTGCACTGACCTTTGAAAGGTTAAGATGGTCATGAAGAATGGTGTGAATGGTACCAATTGAAAGCTTGGTGATCTCTGCCATCATTTTCACCTTTATTCGGGCATCCTCAAGAACAAGTTTTTCGACTTCCTTGATGCTTTCTCCCGTACAAGCAGTAGCCGGGGCGCCGGAGCGGAGGTTGTCTTCAATGCTCTCTCTGCCTCTCTTGAACTCACTTGACCACTTTTACACAGTTGGTAATGAAGGTGCGGAACCCTGGTAAGCAGCCACCATCTCTTCATGAATAGTTTTTTGACTTTTTCCTTGCTTAGTGAGAAATTTAATTACAGCGCGATGCTCAATTTTCACCATCATCGTCTCAGTTGCCATTATGATTCTATTTAACTAGAGATAAAACGCGAATTAATAATCACATTTATATGAAATTTTACATGAATGCACTAAAATAATAGTATTACTTGATAAATAAGTCAATTAATATATACAACCACCCGATACCGAGAATATGTTGAACGCCTATCGTATGTTGTCTAGAGATGTGACCACCGCTTAACTCTTTTCCAACAGCTTCTGCTTTCGCGGCGATCGCATTAGTGTACTTGGGCTTATCACTACACATGATACGGTGTACTCCTCTCATCTTCCCTACTGCTGCGATTTTTAGGACTCTCCGGTTTTTTATCAGTCTCCCAGAAAGCCACGTGCTCTGACAACTTCTAACAACATCTTCCACTCCAGCAGTAAAAAATATTTTCCACAGTGGTCTAACGTCCTTGAAATGTAATAGTAAATTCCAGTTCCGCTTTTGAGGCAAGTACGCAAGGAGCATCGAATGAATTTTGCAGGAGAACACGTCGCTTGGAGCAGTGAATTGAAACGCGTTGTCTTTTCGGATGAAAAAAAGTTTAACCTTGACGATGGTTACGACTTTTATTTCCACGATCTAAGAAAGGAGGAGCTTATTTTAGCAGCCGTACATCAGGTTTAATGGTGTGGGGAGCTATTGTTATATTATGGCAGAATCGAGTTGGAGCTTTTGTCCACAACAATGAACGGAAACAACTACATTTCCAAAAGTAAAAAACATTTGGATATTCCAACAAGAAAATGCCCCCATCCACATCTCCAGGGTTGTTAGAAGTTGGATTCAATCAGAAGACGTGGTACTTTTGCCATGGCCGCCCTATTCACTGGACTTGAAGATAATCGAAAATGTTTGGGCATGGTTATCTCGTAAAGTGTATTAAGGCGGCAGACAATTTGAAGACAAGGACACATTAATCGAAGCTATTCGTGATGCCTGGGCCCAAATTTATCTTGTTTATTTAAAAAATATTTTAAAAAAGGGAGAATGGATCAATTAGTTGTCTTGGACACCCTGGCCGTCCTTCAGCAAGTCGTTCAACACAAAATATCAAAGCAGTTCGTGAGAGTGTTACTGCGATTCCAGGAACATCATTCGGCGCGGTGGTCAAAAATTGGACATTTCGAGAAGCTCTCTACAGCGTATTCTCACGAAAGATTTGCATCTTCATGCATACACAGTGCAATTGGCCCTGGAAGCTAATTTTTCAAACAAAATTATCTTCAGCGATGGGGCTTTGTTATATAATTGTCGAATTTGTTGTTCAGAAAATCCACGAGTGGTTGTTGAAAAACAAATTCAGCCACAACATGTCACTGTTTGGTACGGATTTCGGGCTGGAGGCATCATCGGACTATTCTTTTTTTAAAAATAATAAATAAATTTCAAGATATCGATGTGGACGGCATATGGTTTCTAACTGGATGTTGAGTAGAGCTTTGGGCAACTTTTATAGACAGTCCAATGATTTCGATTGCAAAGAAAGCAATAGCCAGTCATTAATAAGGTTAGGTAAAATCTGTGTTCCACAGAAGAATCACTAGAAAACCTAATAAACATCCTCTGAACACATAATTATGTATACCCATTCGGTAGGGAAACGATGGAAAATTTTATTTACGAGTTCTGTGGTTTAAACCCAAAGTCGCGGGAAGGGTCTTCCTTTGGTTGACCCAAAGTAGAGTTGCAATAAGTACTTTGGTATCTCAGGAAGGCGGCAGAGCGATGGCAAGGCGTATCCTTGCCCCCATGTGTGTATGGGCATCCCGTTTACGTTAAATATCAGACACTAGTACGAATTAGTACCGTCAGATAGGAAAGGGTTAACATGATCGCTCACTGACAGCTGTCAATGTGTATGCGTGTATGCGCTACAACCTGTATTTGCCGTGTGTATGACATCAGCACACAGTATTGTTGTTTGATATTTTTTTTTTATATGGTCAAAATCAGAATTTGACATTAAAAGTCATAACTCACAATCGCGTCGACCAATTTCGTGCAAACTTTAGATAAACATTAGATAAACACGACCATACGAACAAACCCTAAAAATTTGATCGAATTCGGTTTGACCGTTCGTGAGTTATAAAGTCACAACACACTTGCTACAACTTTGTATATACCACCTTGATCAAAAAGAATAACCACCGTGTGGCGCTCAAATTGTTCCGATTTGAGTTCTGTTTTTTGTTTTGTTAAGTTGTTAAATCTGTTGTTGACATTCCCTCTAAATCTTAGCGTCATAGCTTGACATTTGCAAAAGTTACGTAGCCAAGAGTACATCTATTTCTGTGTGTGTTGGCGATTTTTTTACAATTTTACAAATGGATTTAAATTTGCAACAACGATCTTGTATTAAATTTTGCGTAAAAAACGGATTTAATGGTGCGCGAACGTTGGAAATGTTGGAAAAGTGTTTCGGCAACGATTCTCTAAAGAAAACGGTCGTTTACCAGTGGCACGAGCGGTTCAAAAGTGGTCGTGAGTCAATCGAAGATGATGAACGCAGTGGCAGACCATCGACGAAAACATTGATGGAGTAAAAGAAATGTTGGTCAATAACCGCAAATTAACCATCAGAGAGATAGCGGAGGACTTGAACATTGCCTATGGATCCGTCCAAGACATTTTGGTTAATAATTTGAGTTTCCGTCGTGTAGCAGTAAAGTTGGTGTCAAAAGACCTCAATGTCATGTAAAAAAAGAAACCGTGTTGACGTCGCAAAAAAGATGATTTGCGAAACTGAATCCGATCTCACATTCGTCAAAAAGATCATTACTGGAGACGAGACGTGGGTTTATGAGTACGACATGCAATCCAGACATCAGGCAAGTGAATGGCGTTCACCAAATGAGCCGAGACCAAAAAAAACACGTCGTTTTCAGTCAAAAAAGAAAGCAATGCTCACGGTTTTCATGGATTACAACGGTGTAGTGCATCATGAATTTTTGCCAGAAGGCCAGACAGTAAACAAAGAGTATTATTTGGGCGTTATGAGACGTTTGCGTGAAGCAATTCGCCGAAACAGACCAGAATTATGGGTAGAAAACTCGTGGATTTTGCACCATGATAACGCACCGTCGCACAGTGCCATCATTATTTGTTGACGAAAATTGCAACAAATACCATCCAACAGCCACCGAATTCATCTAATTTGGCTCCCTGTGACTCCTTTCCGTTCAATCGAGTTAAAAAACCGCTACGGGGAACGCGTTTCAACAGCCGAGGGGAAGTAATGGATGATGGACATACCGAAAACCGAATATAAAAAATGTTTCGAGGATTGGATCAAGCGCTGGCATAAGTGTGTTGCAGTCGATAGGAATTACTTTAAAGGGGACAATATAGATTTAGATGAATAAACTAGTATTTTTAATTTTCTGAATATTTTCCGGGATCAAGTATATGGTATATAGATTAAGGTCATGCGAAGATATCTGGCCAAGCTAAGCCCAAAGGGTTTTATCAATATGAAAATGTATCGTACCCCTAGTAAGAACCAAATTATTCCATCAAAACTAGGTAGCAGCTTTGACACCAAATACATTAACAGAGACACCCAATGCACCCATGTCATACCCCATATGAAGCTATGCGAATGACGTGTTTCTACTATAATCAGAAATTTTCCCCTCAGTGATAAGTAAAGAAAATACAGAGAGGGCCCTGACTGAAGATTCTGACTCTGACACGTGGCATTTTACTTAAGAAGGTTAAGTCATAAGAAAAATGTAAGGTTACAGGTATTTAGAATCTTATTTTATTGGAAACTAAGAAGAGTGAGGATATTGAACTCAATAGTGTAAAAACTGACACACGACAAGCTTGGCAAACTGCAACGATGTGTCTGTATAAACATAAAAAAGAAAAACTCAGCAATTCAGACAGAGCTCATCTCATTCGAATTTTCAGAAAGAAGAAAAATCTCCCAATGCTTGAAAGTAGAGGAAACATCTAAATACCATTCGAAAGCTATTTCCAAATTCATTTAAATTCCGAGCATGAGCATAAAATAGAGAGACGCAGTGATCAAGAAACTTAATAAATTCTCTGCCTCTGTATTGTAGTACAAATACATTCCAAGGCCCCTAAATTTCTTTAAAAAATACCGCGTTCCGTTTGATCAAACTATCGTTGGCGACCTTGACATCCACATTCGTCACTGCATAGACGCGGAGCTCTAAAGCCTTGAATAGTAACAACAAATGTCGCATATTTACTACCTAATTCACTACCCCCACTCTACTCGACACCAAACTGCTGATATACCCGTATCTCTGATAAATATCAGGCTGACAAGTAATCAAACCCCACACAAATGGTGTCTGCATAATGAGTAACAAGTACTCGTAACAAGCAGCTGTCCCACTGCCAAACTACTTTATTAATCCCAAGAAGATCTAAGAGACCGCCCATGATGTCTGGGATTAGCATTTCTAATGTCAGCCGGCACTATTTAGGTCTGCTAGCGACTAAGCGATTTCATACTTAACGTCACTTAACCACATCCCCGGTGCTTGTTTAATTTAGTGCACCGCATTCAAATGGTATAGGTCTATGCAACTCTTAACACGGCGAGCATTCAGCAACTTAAATCTATCGTCACACGTAATAGTCGTTGCAATTAATTCGCTCTACGAGTACAAAATCCAACACAATCGTTGAAATCACCCCACTTTACGTGCTTAGATGTCTAGATATGGACGGGTATTTAAATTCCAATTAAGGCATTACTACCCGAGCGCTTACTGATTGCCCACAAAGCTCTCTTACCTCACTTTTAATTGCAACTCCATCACTTCCGCTACCGTAGTCATTCCAACACGTCATACATTACTTATTACCGTTGCATGTATCATAGTATGCATCTCACTTGACTTGACTGTAATGACTTCTAATAAGTTCAAGCTGATTACACCTTTACTTGATTTAATCCGCATGTGCTCTGCTTCCAATCTATGTATACGTATTCGTATCTAAACTTGAGTGATTGTTTTCCATGAAAACCGAAATCACTAAGCACCTTACACCACCACAATTATCTAATCAAATTGTATCTCAATCTAAATCCACTGAGTCGTATATTTTCATTTATATTCTCCTGATGTTGGTACATTCAGTGTGTCGGCTTCCTTTCAAGATTGTATCGCTTCAAATGGAGCAGGCATTTGCAAAAGTAAAACCAAAGAAAAAACACAAAAACTATCGTAAAATGCTGAGCATGACTAACTAACTAACCTTAGACAACAGATGAGTTCGAATCCGAATACGAGTTTGCCTTACGTTACTCGTACAGCGTTTTGAACTCAATTGAACTCGAAACGAATTCAGCATTTGAAATTGAACAAGTTCACCGTACGCTCCAATAAACATTACCTACCCGGCAAAGTCTATATGCATGGAAGATGGAAACAGATTCGTGATGGCAAAGAAACAAATTCATATCCAGGTGTGTGTTGAGCTACTCGAACCCAAAAAAATAAAAATAAAAAAGCAAACAAACTATTTCATGAACCATTTGACTGCACCGGATTTCAGCAAGGCAAACATCCGATCAGACGACATACGAATAAAAATAGGTCGCAGTCATTAGGGGATTCGATTTCATTTCATTGCTCGAGTAAGCACATTGAATATGTAGGTGAACAAATCGTGCATAATTCAAGATTTGATGTCACGTCCTCCCAGTTGGCAGAAATAATAGGAGCTAACACACACAAGTAGACAATTGGTTTGCGAGTACAAGTATGTGATAGAGTGGAGTGTTAAAATTCAAAATTGTGGTTACTGTCCTTGGATGTCGAGTGGGCTTATGACAAACCATACACTCGTAGAGCTGCTCGTACGAGAAATTTTTAGAAAGGAATCTTGTCAAAACATATGTCACCCATCAGAATCTTTTAATGAAAAGAAGCGAACAATTCGCCGCACATTGTAATTCTAAAAATTAAAAAACCTTAAGGCATTGAGACTAATGGGTTAGATCTGCCATACTCGAAGTGTGCTCCGTGGAGCCCTGCGGTACCGCAAGGCCTCTGGGAGGACTCCATCGTAATAATACCAGAAGCACACACATCATGACTTGTCACACAACAACCGAAAATGAGGCGACACGCAGTATCATAAATCTATAAAAGTGCCAGTAATAATGCTACGATACAAACAAAATAATATATGTTAGGTTGTACGAGTAAACACATTATTGCGGAGACACGCAGTTTTGTAAGTGTAGAAGCTAACTCTCCACCCAGTATGTATGTTGTAGTATACTACGTGTATCGTGTTTGATGTTGACAGTGGGTGTAAAATTAAATATCTATTGGCGTTATTATTCTATGTTTGTCATATTGTAAAATGAAACTGTTTATGGTGATTTTATGATTTTAAAAGATAGAATGGGGCGTTCGTGATTCATCGAAAGTTCAAAGGTGGTTCGCCCGGAAAATGCGCCACCAACTAAAAGAAGTAACAGCCATAGAAGGAAATTAACAGTGAAAGTATCTGGGTTGAGGGCCAACTGAAAACATCTCCTTCCTCTCAGCATTTCACTTCATTTTAGAACCATGTGCT
Source organism: Volucella bombylans (assembly GCA_949129095.1). Classification (NCBI taxonomy): domain Eukaryota; kingdom Metazoa; phylum Arthropoda; class Insecta; order Diptera; family Syrphidae; genus Volucella; species Volucella bombylans. The sequence continues at coordinate 161,466,963 of OX422144.1, forward strand.
CTCCAGCGATATGTATATTTAAATGACTTGGTGGAACTGGCCATAACGGCGGTGTTACCGATACCAAGGCAAGCCTGGCTATATAATTACCCTATCTCAGTACATGGGCTCTGATGGGACCGAAAAACATTTCCATGCCCATTTCTGGGATCAAAACAAAAATAATGGGAACCGAAAGCCGCAGCACCACTTCCGACGACGAACTATTGTCTTCCACCTCGACGATCGCACTCGATGTCCGCCATCGTTCTTTGTAGACTTGATAAAAAAAAACCTTGATGACAAGTTTCAAAAACGCAATGCGGCCACTGCACTGGTTTGAATTAGTAAAGACTTTCGATAGCCAGCCACAGCAATCGAACCCTAAAAAAGCAGAATCATTCAACCGCCTTCAATCTTCACATAGACAATGAGGCCCAACTGCAGATCGATTTATTCAACACAAACCCATCCAACAGCCAACCTTAAGCTAAATGTCATACCTGCTAAGGACTGTGGAACCGATGGACTTTCCGAAAGGCTGTGAATCTCAATACTTCAATAAAAATAAACCCACTCACCCTAATATAACAAAGATCTCTCCATTCTGGAAAGAATGACCAAGCACATCTACAATCTCTGTCCTGAACTTCATAAGAAAGCCATTAGTATGGAAAAAAAAGTCCTCAGCAGAATATAGTACCTATTATTAATCAATAAAAAGCCTCAAAATGTCTGGAAACAAAATACACAGATTTGTGACGGACGTTACTAGATCACCTAAGTCAGCAATCGATTTAATGTCACTTTTCTCGACAAACTGGAAAGACCATCCCATGTCTTTCCTACCCTTGTTAGAAATTTAACAATCTTTCATGAACATGAAAATCGGCAACTTAACCAGGTGCCTCAATTTTACAGAAATGATTCAACAGCAACAACACAACTTGACAACCGGATTACATTCGTATATGGCATCGAAATGCGCATAAAGACTAAAATAGCAAAGTAACTCAACTACCAACCTATTGACAGCTATTACAATCAGTCCCTGAATACGAGTTCAATATATGGAAAATATCCGCCAATATCAGAAGAAGCCTGGAAATATACGGTGTCTGCGAAGCATACTATTGCAGATTTTCTGGCCTTATTCAGTTTTAAGAGCGAAACCCCATAACAGAAAGCCTAACGATCTTACAAACATTACGTTGGAACATTCGGAAGTATCAGTGGATTGAGTATACGTTTCAGAATATTAAGGATACTAAATGTGTACCAAGCTCCGAAGAGTTGAACTTCATTGTCCGCGAAGAGCTTCAGGATCTAAGTAGTAAAAATATATTTACCGTGCTTCAAAAGCTTATATAACGTTGCTGCTTCGTTCCCCTAATTACCATAATAAGCGACTTTCAGGGGAGAAATCGTATTCAGATACTTTAACGTCTCGCTTCGGGGAGATTAACAGCTAATAAGACTACGTGCAACGGATCGGGGCAAAAGAGAAGTTTGATATACATATGTACATTTATAAAGCGTGTTTTTTTTAGTGGTATACAAATTCAATATGAAGTAGAACACTTGAGCAAAACGTTAATGTCTGTGATATTAGCTTTATTTAATAGATAATTTTATGCCATTAGTGTTTAAATATGATGTCGGGCATATGCGCGCCATGGCTAGCTCGAATGAAGCGCAATCAGAATTCCAATTTTCGACAACTTTATCGAGCACCTGGGACTGTATATCAGCAATAACACGGCGAATGTTGGCTTTCAAATCGTCCAACGTCTCTGATTTACCGGCATAGACTAGTGACTTTACATACCCTCTAAGAAAGTAACCTAAAATTGTGAGATCACAAGATCGTGGAGGCCAATTCACAGGTCCATTACGCGAAATTATGCGCTTAGCATAGGTGTGGCATGTTGCGTCATCTTGTTGATGGCATTCAACAAGATTCACATTGACTCACATTCTGGCCGGCATCGTCCTTAAAGAAATATGGGCCGATGATTCCACCAGCTCATAAAGCACACCAAACAGTGAGTTTTAATGGTTGTAAGGGCGTCTCGACAAAGGCCTCTGGGTTTTCTCCACTCTAAATTCGGCAACTTTGCTTGTTTACGAGTACATATCCATTTAACTAAAAATGGGCTTCATCGGAGAACAAAATTTTGCGTTGAAAATGAGGATCAAGCTGAATCATGTTTTCGGCACATTCACCGAACCTACGACGCGTATAATGGTCACGCGGTTTCAACTCTTGCACAAGCTGCATCTTATAAGCTTTTAAGCCAAGCACTTTCCGTAAAATCTTCCACAAAGTGGATGGGCATAGCTCCAATTGCTGTGCACGATGGCGAATCGACTCATTCGGATTCTCCTCAACACTGCGCTCCACAACGGCAATAACTTCTTCTGTTCGCACTGTTTGTCATCTTTGGAGATGCCTATTATCCACTTGAGTGTACGTGGTGCGGAAACGATTCATTCCGAATAACTTACTCAGATGGACGATTATGTCGACGGTAAAATGGACGTAGCGCACGACAAGTTTAGCGAACCGAACCATGGTTTTCAAAATAAGTTTGCACAATTTACACGCATTTTTCTAGCGTTAATCTCGTATTCATCGTAAAATGGCAAAACTAATCTAACCACAAATCAACTTCCAACTGTCAAATTGGCTATCTGTAGAACAGTGCTGCCAGTTTATAAACCAAATCTCTAAACAAACACCCTTTACATGCACGCATGCCAATGACACATAGAGCAATAATGTTTTTCAGAAATAAATCACGTATTGCAGGCTGGAATATTGGCACAATGACCGACAGAAGTTTCAAACTAAAAAGCCTATTAAGGCAACTAAGTGGTGAAATGTCTGACTTGGACTTGCAAACGAAAGGGCACAAAATGGTTTACCATATTACGAAACGGACACCTAAACTCACAGATCACAACGTAAACTTGCTCAAAATTAGCAACCTTAGCCATAAAACTGGTAATTGAACTTGAAATATTGTTATCAAGTGGACCGTGGTAAATCACACGGTTTAACTTTAAGAAAGTACATTGTTTACGAGTATTAAGCAAGAGCGGATGAAGACGAAACCCAGATAAATTACTTTTTACTCGCAACATATGTTGAAATAACGCGAAATGACGAAGAAAAGATTCAGCAAGCAAGCCGAATCACAGACAGAATTTTTTTTGAGAGGAACCGAAAGCCGACATCTCTCGAAAAAATAAACAGGCACAATTTAAACAAGAAAAGAGGCCAGATTTGGGTAACTTGTTTGCGAGAATGACTTTAATACTCGTAGAGCTAAGCGCGCAAAATATAACGAACAACTTCAATGAAAAATGAAATAGTGCAAACAATAATGAAGAAAGATCCTGAGTGTTCGAGATCTGCATATCATCTCCATCGATTTTGAAAAATCATTTGATAAAGTTCACAGATGACGCAAAGATCTCAAAATCTACCCGAGACCTATGTAGGAATATGTAGCGATATATGACATATGATGGCATTTAAAGTCCGTGGCTTTTGTATGTCGTACAAGAGTTTCTATTGAAGCAGCACATTGCCGAGTGTGACACGACTCTTCGTCTTTTCGGCGATGATAGCGCTATCATGAGAAACGAAAGGCCCTTAAAGTTAACGTGTTACGAAATTGTCATATTTCTGAACCCGCAAACCCAGCTCCTGATATCTATTTAATATTGTGCCGAATTGCGAAATATATTGTACAAATAAAGGGTTTTCCAATAGGGACTTGACAACTTTGAATTTAATTTGTGAACGCACTCTTTCACTAATCATCAAATTGTCACTGTCAATTTATTCAGTAAACTCAACATTTCCATCATGGTAAAGTACACGAACGGGCAAGGCCTGCAAATTATAAAAATTTTCTAACGAAATTCGGAGTCGGTGACTGCAACTTTAAGAGCGTTAAATCCAATTTTCGGTCGTAATTCTCGCCTTAGTAGACAGGCAATAACTAGTTTAGTGCAAAAATTTGAGTCTACATATTCGTTGTGTGATGTTGCCGTGTCAGTGAGACAACGTGTTGGTCGAAGTGTCGAAAATATCGCTGCCGTTCAGGCGTCCGTAGCAAACGATCCAAATCAGTCAATTCCACGGTGTTCTCAAGAATTGGGCATCGCTCAGACCACATTATAGCGTATTTTGTGTAAGGATCTTGGTTTACACCCATGCAAGATCAAGCTGACTCAAGAATTGAAGCCGATGGACCATTTGAAGCGACCTACGTTCTTCGATTAGGTTCTGGAGAAGATGCGCCATGATGATGAATTTCATCGCAAAATCATGTTCAGTGACGAAGCTCATTTTTGGCTCACTGGGTTCGTCAATAAGCAAAATATGCGTTATTGGTCGGTTGAAAATCCACATGTGCTTCATGAATCACCACTTCATCCACAAAAAATAACTGTTTGGTGCGGTTTGTATGCCTGCGGCGTTATTGGGCCATATTTTTTCGTCGATGATAACGATCGTCACGTTACTGTGAATGGTCAGCGTTATCGCGCCATGATCACCGATTATTTTTGGCCCGAATTGGAAGATACGAACTTGGACGACATGTGGTTTCAACAGGATGGTGCTACAAGCCACACAGCACAAGCTACAATCGATTTATTGAAGAATAAGTATGGTGAGCGTGCTATCTCAAGAAATGGGCTAGTCGATTGGCCGCCTCGTTCGTGCGATTTAACGCCGCTTGACTATTTTCGGTGGGGCTACGTTAAGTCATTGGTTTATCCCAACACGCCGACAACGTTGAAATAGCGGCCGAGTGTGGCCGAGTCGTTGAAAATTGGGTCCAACGAATCGACCGCTGCAAACGTGCCCGCGGTGGCCATATAACTGAAGTCGAGTTCCATTCATAAATGTTTTGATTGTACTTCAAGCCGATAATAAAGTTTTTGAATTATCTCAAATGGTTTGCGTTTTATTTTAAAAAAAATTTGTCAAGTCCTTATTGGGAACCCCGATACTTGTACATGGTGCAACAGTAATTTCGCACTCTATCTTGTCAATCGGGCAATTCTCTGAAGAAGCTGCTGAAGGCCGTAATTAGCATTTCAGGCTTTACAGACTGAACTTCTCCCGAATGTTTGACAGAGTCAAATGCAATAGAGACATACGTATGCTTATGTCTGATCCACTGCTAAGCAGCAGTCGAAAACAACCACATAAGAAAAGCAAGCCATTCTGCGCGGAAACTTTATGTCTTCTGGTCCCTGAAATGGAGGAAGAACACGCGGAACTCAGTGATGACGAAGAAAATGATGAAAATGACGGACGGACTTGGATGAATAATTTATTTTAGTTGTAAGCAATGAAAAAACGACTCTGATTAGTATTTACCTAGTCAAGTCATAAATACTGGTACACAACTGAACTCACTCATTACGAATGCAACACTGGGCGCATGCATTTCGTACTGATTGACAGTTGATATTTATGCTTCATTGTGACGTAAAAAGTTTTTAACATTAATTGCTTACAATCATGGAACGGGGCGACATCGAAAATCGTATTGTTGTAGTTGGCAACATGGAAAAAGGCGAATCACTCGCAATTTTGTGTATCGTGCTGTGAAGTTGTTTGAGGATACTGGTGGAGTACGAGACCGTCAAAGATCCGTCCGTCCGCGTACTGTGAGAACTCCTAAAGCGATCAAAGCCGTTAAGAAACGAATCGACCGAAAACCGCTGCGCAAACAGAAAATATTGTCGCGGGAAATGCAAATTTCGCAAAAATCCATGTCTCGCATTATCAAAGAAGATTTAGGACTCAGCGCGTACAAGCGACACACTGGGCATCTGCTCACCGCCGCATTGAAGGAAAAACGCAAGCGAAGTTCGAAAGCGTTACTCAGCCAATACGCGAAGAAGGCTTACATACAAATTCTGTTTACTGACGAGAAAATCTTCACCGTAGAAGAATCGTTCAATAAACAGAACGATCGTGTGTATGCTCGGTCATCCAGAAAAGCATCCCAACTCATCCCGAGGGTTCAAAGAGGTCACCATCCCGCTTCTGTAATGTTATGATGGGGAGTGTGCTACGATGGCGTTACCAAGCTCCATTTTTGCGAGAAAGGAGTGAAAACATTGGCCAAAGTATATCAATCGACCGTCTTGGAACCCATTGGTCTCTCAACCAATTAATATTCAACAACGAGCCATGGACTTTCCAGCAAGACTCTGCTCCAGCTCACAAAGCAAAAACGACTCAACTGTGGCTTAAAAACAACGTTCCGCACTTCATATCAACGGATGATTGGCCACCTGGTAGTCCAGACCTCAACCCGTTGGATTACAAGTTTTGGTCCGTATTAGAGGGCATGGCTTGCTCTACTCGACACTCAAATATTGAGTCATTGAAGCGAGTCCTTGTCCGTGCAGTGGACAATTTCCCCATGCATGAAGTGCGTCTCGCAATCGATGAGTGGCCACATCGTCTTAAGTCGTGCTGGAAGGCAAATGGAAGTCATTTCGAATAAGTTGTTCTAAGATTTGTAGCCATTGAGTAACCCAATAAAAACAAAAGGCAAAATTGTTTAAATATTAATTCGTTTTCATTTGGCGTTGAATGAAAAAATAAAAAAAAATAATTTTGGTCTGGTCTTTAGTGTAAATACTCCTATGTGCGACGGTGCGTAAACGTAGTGAAGTCAAAAAGGGAAGACGGGCATAAGTAAAGGAGATTTTCCCATCAAGGGTTTTGAACCTAAATATTCACATTCTTAAAATATAAACAAAGTTTTCCTATTACTCTTTGTACAGTCTTCCTTGTAATTTAACAGATATTTTTGCTTCTTCGTCTCTTCATATTTTTTTAAACTCTTTTAACCCGGAGTACTGGAGGAAAATTCCTTTTCTAACGGACTAGATAAGGATAATTGAACCCATACTTCTCTATTAAGAAAGCGGCAAACAAAATTTTTCATATTTATAAGGTTTTAATTTACGAGCTACCCTAACGGCCAAATTGTGTCATTTTAACATCTTTCTGCGTCTAAATATATCCCGACAACCCTCACCCACCATGGAGAAGAATATCTCCTCTCGCTTGCTTCTGTAATAAATTAAATTCATCGCCCACAACAGAATAACAGGTCAACAGCATTTGAGCACATTGATCAAAAGAAGGAAAATAAAAACTTTGCAAAGCATTTCATGACAAGGAGCCACAAAAGAATTTGTTACAAAAGACCACCCTACCCTACCACAGCATACGAGTATACTCGTACACTATACTCTCTACCCCGGTCCATGAGCACTGTACAGGTATTGCTCTTTTAGAGTTTCACGGCGGGTAAATTTAACACGACGCTGACTTTATTGTGTTCGGATGAAAGGCCATGCATAGTAGTTTGTATATACGAATATGTATATTGTATATCTTTTGTAAGTAGCAGAAACTTTATCGCATCACATGCATGTTGAGAGGCAATTGAATACACGGTCTCTGCGTCCGGAAGGCAATCAAACCAGCTTATTAACTGAAACACTTATACAATAGAATCAAATTAAAACACGTGCTCGCAAAATGTTCAAGGTCGCTAACACAATGACATCACTTGATGCCTTATTTTCGTTTTAAATTAGCAAATTTGCATATTTTATTGGCACCATGTCATGGTAGCTGGAGTAAGCTTTGGACAAAGCTAACCCATTGATAATGAGTTACGGTCTCGGTCTTGGATTTTCACTATTTCAATTTAATTTTGCCTGCTGCCCCGGGCTGGATTATCTAACACCTGAGCGAGTGCTTGTATTTCAAATTTTTTTCACTTGCCAGCAACATCATTTTTTTTTCGATGAGAAATTTTGCAATCTTTATTGATACTGGGGCTGATAGACACTTATTGTTTGCTTTAGCTATCTCTAAAAACTGTAGAAGCAGTTTCAAATTGGCATCTATGATAGATAAATTTACCAGAAAGGGTCACAATGGTGGTGCACAAGTTATAGGATTACACTTTCTTGTTTAGATAAGGTTGATTAATATGATCGGTGTACGGCTCTATGCTTAACCGCACGATTCTTCCGCTGCTCCGACTGCTGGCTGAAAACAATTTAAATAGAAACAAGAATCACATGTGGTTGTTTTTGTTGTATGTGCAAATGTACCTCTCATTGTCCTTTGAACACGATGTGGAGTAGTTGGACAGAAATAAATTTCTCTCTGTCCAAAGATTGTCCTTCGATCAATTTACGTCAAGAAGTCGCAGTCTAAAATATTACTGCTAAACTGTCGAAGAATGCAATCATTTCTGTAATCAATAGTAAAAATCTAGTCTTCTTAAAGTTTGGAACGTGCTTGATAACATCGTTCTTCCTTTGCAACAATCATGTGAATTATTCGTCCACTTTTGAAAGAGTCACTAACCCTGCACCGAAACTCTGTTCCCGTGTTTTACACTTTTCCCAACATTCCTGCTATTTATCTGAAAAATATGATTTGTCAAACTCTTCAAAATATACCTCTGTCTCACCGAGTTTCTGTGAGTATAATTGCGGTGGCAGCAATTCGTACCGTAATAAATGCAGTTTGGCATTGGAGACTCCGGATGAGTGTCTTTTCTCTTGCCAAACGACCCCGTGTCTCTGTCAATCGGTCAATACTTCACTGCAATACTCCCCTGTGATCGTGTTTCATTTCTTCAAATATTGTAGTTCACGAAGATTATTCCCTGCGAATATAAATAAATCGAAGTCATGACTTTTCCAGCCGATGAGACCGATTCGTCTGGAAAAAAAACATTGTTTTGCTTGCGGCTTGGTCTCTGGCATATAGTAATGTATCCAGGTTTCATCAGCGACGACATTTCGACGCAAAGCCTTTTGCAAAACTTTAAAGAATTCCAAAATCTGCTTCGAAGTTGACAGCTGTATCTGCTTGCTGTCCACTGTGAACAATCGCCGCACCGATCAAACTGGCAGCTTTCTCGTGCTTAGGTTATCATGTTTTGTAAAATTTTGATTGCCATTCCGTACGATACGCCTACAGCCACTGCTACTTTCGTTCGACGATCATGTTACGGACCTTTTCAACGATTTGCTCAATAATCCCCCGTGGCGGGGGATGTTTATATTTATAATGCTTCTAAGGTAGTCCTGAACAATCTCTTTACTCGTACATTTGTCTCTGCTCCCAGACCGGAGAGTACGCAAAGGTGCATAAATATTTAACAAGAAAAGTGAGGATTGTCCCAATCAATGCGATTACGAAAAAATAAAATTCTTCTTTTAAACAATTAATTGAAATCTAATACTATAGGATGATTAGGTAGCAATGATAGCTTTTCCAATTGTCATGTTTCAGCAGCTGTCAAAGTTACCAATAACATCCAGCTGTCAAAATTTTGAGTAAGGTTTGCCATTTCTTCATGCATCGTTCTACGCTTGCCAAACGTGCGGAAATTATTAAAAATCCCGGCTCAGTTGTAAATACGCAACGTAAAATTCGTCGTGAGTTCGGCCGTCATCATGGCTTCAGTGTGGAGGCAATTTGTCGCACCGTGAAAAAGTTTGAGCGTGAGTACACTCTTTTGGATCTTAAACCACCAACCAGACAAAGATTGGTGCGAAATGAGTCGACCCGAATTATTTTGCAGATTTGGATTTGGGCATACGCCCGTATAAGATTATGCTGATGTAAGAATTGAAGCTGGACGGCCATAGACAACGGCGTGAGTTCGCTAATTGGGCGTTGGAAATGTTGGCCGGAGATCGGGATTTTGCCCATAAATCATCTTCCCGGACGAGACCCACTTTTGAATCAGCGGCTATGTCAACAAACAAAATCCAATCCACACAATCCACAAGTGTTTGGCCAAACATCAATGCATCTTCAAAGATTGATTATTTCGTGAAGTTTATGGCATGGCGGCATCATCGGACCTTATCTCTTTCGAAATGAAAAAGAAGACACCGTTCCCGTCAATGGTCTCAGGTACAGGGCGATGTTAAGCGACTTTCTGTGGTCAGAGCTCGACATCATCGATATATCCGAGCTGTGGTTCTAAAAAGATGACGACGGAGAAATTTGGTGACTGGCTCATCTCACGACGAGCGTTCATCAATTGGCCGCCGCGATCATGTGATTTGACAACATTCGATTATTTTCCCTGGGACTACGTCAAGTCCTTAGTCTACGCTAACAAGCCACCCATCCGATTGCTTGAAGCACTGCCAACAAAGCCGAGACGGCCATTTGAATGCTGTGCTACTTCACACACAATCGCATGAACGTAGCTTCAAAATAAAGCCAGAATCAATTTTATGTCTCACACTATTGATGTTTTATTTGAATTCTTTTTCCTATCGTTCTTATCTGATCACCCTGTATATTTAGGAACATTATAATAACCATATACTCGTATGTACTTTATGAAGTGCATGTTTGGTAAACCTTTTTTGTAATTCTTTCTAACTGTGATTAGTATCACATGATAGAGACACCAAATTATGGAACAATATTCAAGTAACGAACGAATAAGGGAAACGTCCAGAGATTTAAGGGTATACGGATCAACAAAGTCCCTAGAATTTCGAATAAGGAAATCAAGCATAGAGTTAGCTTTAACTATAATGTAGTCATAGTGCCACATATATTTTAACTGGTTGTCAAAAATAACCCCTAAATCCTTTTTGAGTTCATTTACGCGTGAACGATAACACAGAACACTTATCAACATTGAAATGTACCATAGTACCTAATTTTTGACATGGATATGTCTAACCGCTTGTCTTTCTGAAAAATGCGTCCGTCACAAAATGTGTCCTATTTTTGCTTTCCTTCTACCGTTTAGTGATCGTACTCTGTGTGCGGATGAGTTTTTTACACCGATTTATTGTTGGAAAGAGGGGTTCATAGGAAGGAATCGTTCAATTGTGGGGAAAGGTTTAGTATGATGCGCTGTTTATGTGCAGTGCAGGCGGTTTAAGGGTCGTGTGTAGTTGACTCATAAAAGTCAATACATACTCGTAGTTGTTTTGCTTCTCTTCTTTTAGTCGATTGATCGTACATTCCTACCTTGTGTTGTGTGTACAATGTGTTGCCGGAACAGGGGTGGATAGAAAAAAAAAATAATTGTAAGTAAGGATGTGGTATCTTTTATTCTGAATATGTTCGCCTATAGTCCGAAGCTTAGGGGTTTGTTAGAAAATCAAGAACAGCATCATTATTACAATATGCCGATAATTCTCGGTGCCAAGTTTGTAGAATTTATACACAACGAATTGGTTTACAAATAAACAACAATCTTGCCAACTCAACAACTCGTAATTCAACCTGTATTGACGCTATCTTCTCCTGACACATCGATAATCTTGAAATACGCCACTATATTTCCTACTTTAGTACACACCGCCCATTATTGTCTATAACATCGAGTTCTACAATTTGAGTACAACAAGATGTCTATACTGGAACTATAACTTAAAAACTTGTGTTTTTTTTCTACACCGGGATAAAACTTTAAACCATCTCTTTTTTTGCACAACCACCCTATATTCTATTTATCTTCACTCGTAAAACAATTAAAGTTTTTTCGTCGTATGCCCATAAGACATGGGAAGACTAAATTCTTAGTGGCAGTTGGCTTGTTGTTGATATCTATAGTCAAATGCTCATCTTACTTGATTTTCGTTAACTGAAAAAATGAATGTCTTTCGGGCGAGTCTGGAATTCGAATAGCGAACCTTCCGATTTGGAAGCCAGTCCACTACCACTTAACCAACGGCCACCTCACCTCTATTAATATCAGACTGCAATTCGATACAATCAGATATAAAGTCGACAACACGAATAGGAAACACATTAGGGTAGGTCATTTATGAACAATATGAAAAATAGAAGTAGGCCTAAGTGCCTCTCCTGTGGAACGCCAGAGGACGAGGAACGAATATTATCGTTAGCTGGGATCCTATTTCAACAAATTGAGAACGATTTACAAGATAGCTTTTAAACCATTTTAGTAGGCTGGAATGAAAACCAAGAACAGAAGGCTTTTTTGCTGAACTCATGTAGGCAAATGTCAATTCCACTTTGTGAAGTAAACAGATACAAAATACACGTCAACAAGACATGAATCGCTATACTCCTAAACCACGCGGAATAATTGTTACAATTGTTACGACGAATTAGTCGATGGTGTTGGCGCAGCGTGAATTTCGGCGCAGATTTCCCGGACACCAACTGTGCAAACATTATGACGCTTAGCCGCTCGCTAAACGGTATGGGACAACACGAGGTCTGACCGGCCTCAGAGCAGCCGTTCTGAGAATATCGCAGCTGTGGTTGAAGATGTCGCAGAGGACCCCGGAGTATCGACTAAACGACGTGCCACGCAATTTGGCATCAATCGGCGGTCTTTACAGAGAATTTTGGTGAAATACTGTGAGATGTTCCCTTACAAAGCGCAGACAGTGCATAAGCTGTTAGCTGTTGACCGCTAAGCGCGTATAATCTACGTTCATGCCATCCTGAATCTCGACCTCGAGGAGGACAACTTTTCATCGAAAATCATCATGAGCGACGAGGCCCATTTCCATCTCTGTGGATATTTGAATAAGCCAAATTATCGCTTGAATGGCACCAAAAATCCGCTTATAACCCGCCATTGTGTGCTGCATATGCAGGAGGCGTCATCGGGCCTTAATTTTTCGAAAACGACGCGGCCAATGGACTACTGTGGGCGGTGAGCGCTTCAGAGCCATGCGCAACGACTTGCTCTACCTCAATTTAATGAAATAGAATTAGAGAACATGTGGTTCCAACAGGATGGAACAAGCAACGGTGCATACTGCACGAGCCACAATCGAAATTCTGAGGGCTGCATTTCCGAGTCGCCTAATCTCTCGTTTTGGCGATTTTCACTGGCCGGCAAGATCGCCTCATTTAACCGTTCCAGACTTATTTTTGTGGGGTTTTTTGAAATCACGAGTCTATGTCAACAATCCTCAGACTCTTGAAGCCCTCAAAGAGAATATCCGTCAAGAATGCAAGGACCTATCGCCCGATGTTCTGGCAAGAGTGATGGAAAATGTCATAAATCGGGGCCGAAAGGTCATCACTTCTGGCGGCGACCACTTAGCCGATGTCATTTTGTCGACTTAATGGAAAACAAATTTAAGACATCAAATAAACATAATCCAAAAGCAGAACCAAAGTTTTTCATTCATAAAAAAAATTACAACCAAGGAACATCGGGTGACAACTACAATATGTGGGATACTTTATTCGCTCATACCATTGATGATATGGATAGATTTTACTAAATGAGACATTATTAGATTCCTGTGAATCACGAGAGTGACATTAAGTGTAAAAAAATATAATATGGCGGCTGTCAGACGACGTAATGGTTTTTTTTATATTAATATGGGAAGGCTACTTCCTAAAATTGATTTGCCGTGGCAAAGTTGAACGGCGTTTGCTGGACGGTGACAGTACGTAAATTACAAGGGACAACTTTAGACCGGACTGTTAGCTAGACTTTTCCCAAAGCCCCAGACATATGTGGCTCTTAGCAGAGTAAGGTTTAGGTATCAGTTCTCTCGATCCTAAAAAGGTCCTAAATCAACCGCATGATCATCATTCCCTTAAAGAATTAGACTGTCTATGAAACTTACAATCTTCATAATAAGAACCTACATAGAGGTCTCAAGTAAGTACACGATTTGAAAAACTTGGTATAGGTCATTCGGTGGTGGAAATAACCTCTGCCTAAAATGGTCACAGTTCTCTGCCTTGATGGTGCAATATTGGAAGGAGATAGAAAATATGGCGGACTCTCTAAAATTCATTAAATCAAATGATATCTCAAAAACTTGTTTTTTTATTAGAATATGACAGATATGTCACATTGTCTCGAAAGGATCTAAGGTTCTACGAGGTCTGGAATGAGTTATAGCAGAATTCTAGCCACACAGACGCTTTGTGATATATGCCAGCACAGTTCGGATACTTGCAGCAAATTCTTTTCTCGGCACATAAAGGCCAGTGCCCAACTTCGTACTGTCGTACAGCTACTGGCGGAACATATTGGGCTGGAACATATGGCTTTTGTACCCAACTTGCACAACACAATAGCAATCTCCTGTTGAAAATCGGCTGACGACAACTACGTTTTCCGAACGTTATTGGTCTTGGTGACTCTTTTATACCACAACCAGTCTTTGGACATTGTAAGATCTAAGAAATGATAAACCATGTGAATCTGCCATCTCTTGCTTCGCAGTTTTATTTTGTACCTTCCCATGATACTGTCGATCAAATCGATACCGCCCATTCCCTCACGATGTTTGGTTGGTTAATGGACACGTATCTTTTACGTATCTGGAGACTTGTGTCTTTGGCAGCTCACCCACAAAATTTGAAGCAAGTGTGACTACTTTATTGACTTTCCAGGCGATTGTGAGAGCACATATGTGAGCAGCTCTCCGGGCTATAAAAAAATCCTGCCAGAAGTGCAAAATTGCAAAGGCCCAACCACAACAACCAATCATGGCGCAACTACCTGCCGCACGGCTTGCTTACCACTGCAGGCCTTTCTCTTTCGTTGGAATTGACTATTTCGGGCCCATGAACGTAACCCTAGGACGTAGGACTGAGAAAAGATGGGGTGTACAGTTCACATGTCTGACCATCAGAGCAGTCCATATCGAAATCGCGCACACGTTGACAACTGACTCGTGCATTCTCTCACTTCGCAACTTTATAGCAAGACGACGAACACCTATCGAGATATATAGTGACAACGCAACAAACTTTCAGGGAGCTGAGCGGGAGTTAAGAGAAGCATTGAAGAACGTAAATAAAGAAGATTTGACTGGGACCTTCATTTCGACGAACACTAAGTGGAAGTTCATCACTCCAGGATCACCACACATGTGTGGCAGCTGGGAAAGAATGGTGCGTTCTGTAAATACCGTACTCTATGCAATAAGGCCGACACGGAATCCCTCAGACGAGCTGCTAAGAAGTATGCTGATGGAAGCAGAAAGTATAATTAACTCACGACCTTTGACATACATCCCCATCGGAACTGAAGATCAGGAGGCGCTTACTCCCAATCATTTCATTCTGGGGTCTTCGAGTGGATCGAAGCCATTTGCAGTATTCAACGACGAGGGTAGGGTGCTGAGAAAGAATTGGCTGATTTCAAGACAGTTTGCGGATAGCTTCTGGAGGCGTTGGGTGACAGAATACCTACCTACAATAACACGGCGCTCAAAGTGGTTTAAGCCTGTTAAGCCGATAACGATAGGAGACATCGTCCTTATTGTGGACCCAAACAGCCCGAGAAATACTTGGCCAAAAGGAAGAGTGGTTAAAACGAAAATATCACAAGACGGTCAGGTACGAAGCGCATTTGTACAGACGCAGAGTGGTGCCTATGAGAGACCAACGGCTAAGCTGGCAATACTCGACGTTCTTTACTCTGAAGATGAGGATCCGCGGGTGGAACTACGGAAGGGGAGTGTTACGGGTAGTGGAAACAAGCCCTGAAACCGGCAATGTAAACTCGCCTTTAAAAAAACAGGAGTACCACCCAAAGAATGGTGAAACCAGCAGCCATTTTTTGAAATGCTTTCCTGGGGTTTTTTTCTTTGGATATATAAACGTCAAGCGGCTTGTGAATTTTTTGTCTTAACTAATTAATTTTGTAATCATACTTAAAGAATAAAGAATAAATAAATAATTCGGTAGATTTGTAAAAAATTAGTTTCAGTTGCGCCAAATTAGCACAACAATCGGTAATCCTGATTTCGCGTGAAAGTATGGCAACAACACTTGATGGAGCACCCAATTCCGATTCACTAAGCTTAACTATATTTTATGTTCCTGTTCCGTGCTTAATTTTGTAAGCCAATCCATTTGTAATCCCATTTGTTTGGTGTCTTAGAGTTGTATCTTTTCAAGTTTTGTTTCGTTTTAGTTTAGTTTCATTTAGGATCCTGACGACTGGTCTAATCTTTAAAAATCGGTCGTGGTCGGCATGTTCGCGAGAAAGCCTTTTCGAATTATCGTTTACATGAATGAAATGTCTGATCTTTTCGAAATTCCATCCTTTGCCAGAGGCGTTCCTATACTCGCACTGCAATGCTTCGTAACTCTAGGAAGATGTACCAACGACATAATGTACACCAGTCCAATGAATTGGTGAATGTCGAAAAGACATACTGGGATCTTTCTTTGTCTGGTTGGAGTAATATCTTCTACCAATTTCATAGGAAATAGTTTGAAAAATAACTGAATCGTATTACCAATGTCTAAAAACTCTGGCAGCAAAGTTTCATCGCCTGTGAAGCGGAGCTGTTACTCATTCGGTTCTAGATTCCTTTTCCTCCAGCGGACATTCAATTTCTGTCCGGTTTAACGACATGGCGATAGTTTTGGCTGAGTAGTGGCTGATATTTCGGAAGTAGTACCATCGTACTCCAGATCTTCAATAAGATTGTTGTTGTCAAACTGCTGAACTTCTTCAAAAACTTCTTTTCCAAATGGGCACTCCAGATCCCGAAAGAAACCTGGATCCGCAATGTTGTCATCATCTTCATCATCAAGCCCATCTTCGCTGTTCTGATAATCGAAAACGTACCCCGCAATTTTTTCGTAGGACACGAGAAGCCATCTTGTCACAGTATCAACCAAAAGTCAATGTACCGCACTACGGATTTGTAGCACAATTACATTGTTGTTGAAGCAATCGTAGTTTGTAAGAACTTTTTATAAATTTCACTCGCAAACGAATCTGTCAAATCGGTGCCACGTGAAATTGAAAGAAATTTTACTGCAAGTAACGGGAACGTTTACACAAATTGTACTAAAACACACAGAGGAGTTTCTAACCGTTGTGGGGCACAAACTTAAAATCTCAGATTTTGTAAGGAATTATTGTATAAAGGGCTAAGACCAAGCAAATCTCAAGTAATCTAAATCATCATAAGCTACTTGCTTCGGTCTAGTCTGGTTTTCGTGCCAACCATAGTTGTTCTACAGCTATGGTTAAAATTCTCGATAAAGTAAGGATAAGCTATGACTTGGACTTCCTCAGTATACTTTGCCTCCTTGACTTTTCAAAAGCAATCACTCAATCCTTTCTGAGAAACTAAGAAGGTATTTTGGTTTTAGTGAAAGTTTGGCGCGTCTCATAACAAATTACTTAAGTAATCGTTGTCAAAGGGTCGTGGTTGGTGACAAATTCTCTCGTATTAGGAATATACAAGCAGGAGTACCACAGGGCTGAATAGTAGGTCCAATATTGTTTTGCATATTTATTAATGACCTCCACAAAGTTTGCTCAAACTTCACTTCTATGCGGATGATGCGCAAATATACTTAGCTAGACCTATTGGCCTAGTTGAGGATCTTGTTTGCAGGTTGAATGAGGATTTATCCGCAATCTACCAATGGTCGCTACGTAATTGTTTGACCCTCACCCCAACAAAATCTCAGCTTCAAAGCAATACTGAACTGAACCAGCCACGCAATTACAGTTCGTGGAGACTGTAACCAACCTGTGTTTTAAGATAAACCGATCCATCTCCTGTGTAAGCCACATTAATTAAACTGTGGGACAAATTTACGGAGGTCTACACTAACTTTGGCTGCTCTCTAGTTTTACTCCTGTTAACACGAGGCTGAGTCTTGTTAAAACCTTACTTGTCCCGGTTGATTACTCATCAGCAGTGTACTGCAAACACGACTCCCTATCTCAGCATAAACTTACTGTGGCATTCAGTGATATGGTAAGGTATCTGTATGGTATCTCGCGCCTTTTCTTCGTCTTTGCCACCAGACTATGGAATTCTCTGCCCGTAACAGCAAAACAAATAATTGGAGCCATACAATTTAAAAATGCTATTTTGGAGCATATTCTATAAAAATGCAACATCAGACTATTTCTTGTTCTTTAATATTGCCCTCCTCCACACTATCACTCGTTTTGTGTCCCTTTCCTGATTAAGGTATCTCTTAATGTTAAATATAAATATTAAACTAATCTTGTATATTATCCATAATATTAAGTACTATGAAAGACTTAGTCTTATTTGTACATCCTTAATTGAATAAATTGAAATTGAAATTGACCATAGATGAATTAACTTAGATGGCAAACTCTGTTAATACTCTTGCAAACCCTTAACCCTCGCGCAGACACACTGTAAGAGAATTACCAACACATTGTACATCTCTATAACCTGCCAGAATTTGCTAGAATGAGAGCAATTTACAAGTAAAGTTCACTATGTGTGTGTAATGTGGATGACGGATAGACGCGATCAGTGGAAAGCGGGTTTTGGTTTTCCAATATCTGGAAAGTTTGCCATCCATGTTAGTTCATCTATGGTCAAGATCGAGTATGAGAAAGCCCATTGCTGACTTTTTGCCACTGTTGTGCAATATTACTCACTTCTAACACGTATCCCCATTGCTGATGCGTAGCTTGTATCATTAAATATGTATGTATGTTCGCTTACGTCAGTACCATTATGTTCCTCGTTATTTTCTTGTTTGTCTGAATAAGTCCATTGTGCTCATTATGTGTTCCCTTTGTCGTAATCACTTCCCCAGCAAACGTAGCAGGATGTTGACTCACTTATGTCTCGTACATTCAGGTGTTTTGGCAAATGCGTAGTACCACGTTACAACGCCAGTGAGCAATCTGCAGGGACAGTCGCTGACTCCATAGAAACGTGAAGAATCATTCGTTTGTTGGGCTGGGGCCAGAATCCTAAGGAGCCATATCATCTGCTGTTATGTTGACATGAAACCCAACTCTCAATGGAAGTAGGCTCTCCTAACATAGGTTCGGGTCCTGAGAAACTATCCTCTGTACAAAAGTTTGCTGATGATTTAAAATTTGAGTGATCTAATTATTTTTCGGCTTGAATCTTAGCTTTTAATGCTTTTAAGGCCGAATGGGTAAAGTTCTCATTAAATCACGTTTTGGCACAGCTGCTTACATTCGCAGAATTTTCATTTCCGCAGGCCATTTTTAGTTTATAGCTTTCGTACTTCGTTCAACATTGTAAAAGCTGGGCCAACGACTGCGGCGGAACAACGGAATTTTTCTGTCACAAGATACTATGGAGTTTTCGCGGCATCCAAGTCACATTCCATTGCGACGTTCTCATCGCAATTACCCTGATGGTTAACGACGAACGAAAATTCGAAATTTAAATACGAGCGTGGAGCAATATGAGTACGTCTGTGATTTTTGGAAGCTTTCACATTATCTCATAATATAGAACCAGAAAAGCACACCGGGGACTAAGCAGCAGTCAAAACAACGTGTCAAAGTGCGAACACAGTCACGCGATAGTTTTTTGGGATACACTCGGCATGATCCACATCGATTGCATTCAAAAGGGAAACACAATCAGCAGCGAATACTGTGACCCATTATTAGACGACGATTTGAAGGACATCGCTCAAGCAAAGACCCCGACAAATCTTTATATTTGGAAGGGAGCAACAAATTGGAAAAGGAGACTATGGTGAGTAAAAAACTGTCTATCAGTCAAAAAGTCACGTACTCATTGGTCTACCCTCGTATTGCACATTTCGGCAGGAACGCTACTTCTGAACAGATGTGAGGAGTTGGGTTTGCGGGCTCGGAAAAACGTTACCTCGGATGTTCAAACTGATTCATAACCTGTTATCTCCCAACGAATTTATCCAATCATTTAGATTAGCTTAATTGTTGTAACGACGCTGCTTGTCATCGGCGATAAGAAGATAAGTCGTTCCGGGCTCAACAGTGTGCTGCTTCTCTCCATTCATTATAGCGATGAAGGTCTGTCAAATTTCTGCCATAAAAGATGACATTTATGCTAGGACAGCAGTAGGGAGTTTAAGTGAAATCAGACACTCTGCACAAGTGAATACGACTGACAGGGAATCGATTAAATTGGTTGTGGCCCACGTCCACCTCCAGACATTAATACATAATGACCTGCGTGCAAACCTGCAATGAGTACAAAATCGACACTAAAATCCAACGTTAGGCCACCAAAAACAAATAAAATCTAAGAAACAGCAATAAGCGGAATTACTCATTGTTCTCCGCGTGAACATTAGCGTCCAACGGTTGCCAAGAAAGCGACCGCTCTTAAAATGAACTGCTAGTACGCAAGCTACTCGCATATCATGAGTAACGACTTGTCTACAAATTGACGGACAACATGAAATCACGCAACACCTTTCCGAAGGTTAAAGAACGCACACCTTGAGCAGTAAACTCTTAAAAGAAATCGCACGCATGACAGGCATTCCCATAGGAGTACAAAACTTCCGCTTTGTCCCCGATATGCAAATCCAAAGGTGTTTGACCCCCAAGACACACATAAATCGCCATCTCTAGTATCGCATTACTCTTGTCATGCTTGCGTATCCACAGCTCTTGAACTAAACTGTTGATAGTCACTCACTTATGATTCCACAATTAGATGGACAAGTACGCATAGCAAGTGCGACCACGACTACAACGACTACAACGACTGAAACGAGTCCAACGAGTAGCTGTAGCATTAACAAGTTTTTCCTTTAGCAAAACAACAATCTGCCAAACAAATAAACACATCTCCTATGATATTCGCCTATTCCCATTGCGCTGTGACTCTTGAGGGTCATCCTCATCATAATGGAAGAGTGAAATTCTCGCGTGTGTTATGGCTGCACAGCCCGCGAGTAGCAACAAATGTTTGCCCATCCCCTCGAGACGCGAACACATCCGAACATCCCATGTTCCCATTTGCTCTATCAAAAAATAGAAGAAAATCATAAAACTGAACAACGAATACTCGTATCTGTCGCTATCGCTGCTGCGATACTACTGTTGCCGTTCAGCGCTGGGGCTTTCTGGCTTCATCCATCCCACGGCAACCCACCCTGCCGCGCGCTAGCCAAACAAACGTTCGCCAAATAATTTCAAGTTTAAAAATAAAAAATACAAAATAAGTAGAAGGAAAAATAACAGCGCTTCATAAAAATAACAGAGGAAGCTCTCGAGAGCCAGAGAAAATGGCCAGGAAAAGAATTTCTTACGTGCAAATTGGATTTTTTTTTTCTTTTTCCCCCTGTCTCGTCCAGATTCTACTGGATGACTGCTTACCACAATTATCCCAAAAGGGTTTTGCGCTAGATCCAGTTGCGTTCCCTGTGTGCTTTGTGTGGCGATCGAAAATCCCAAGAAGAAATTGAACTGCAGCAGGAAGCACTTCACATTTTTCTCACGGCACGGGTGTGTTATCACTTTTTTTCTCTGCTAGAACTTCTCACAGATTTGCTTTTCGAATATTTTCGGGTTTTTTCTTTCTTTTTGCGTTTGCACGGGGGCAAGAAAATTCAGAGCGGAGCGGACGGCGCGCGAAACCAATAATTCATGTGATACGGAGTAATTATTTTTTGGTTTTTTTCTAATTGATTATTCGTTCAACGCGAGCGGAGAAAAGTTTTCATTTTGAGACGCAGCGAGTTCTTAAAATAAACTAAAACGAAAATCGCTGGCGAAGAAGAATTCACGCTCACGAGCTCGACAGGAGGAGGAACACAAAATTTTTGTCTCGTTTGACAAGAGCGATTCACCAATTTGCAACAATTTTTTTGTTCCATTCTTCTATGGGATGACGGATGGTTTTTTGTCTGGAGGTTGGTGGAAGTGGATTTTCGTGGTGAATTTCGAATTCAAAGAGAGTTTCTCAAACTTGGAGGAGTAGATTTGTGATTAAACAATTGTTTGCTATTATATAAACAGCTCCTTGTTTTTAAAGTTAAGGGGATTTTTTTTTTAAATGATAAATTCAAGTTTATTCATTTAAATTGACATTGTCACCTTCAGAGTAATCCTCATTGACGGCAGCGCACATGTGCCAGCATTTGATTTTATTCTCCAAACATCTGTGATACTCGATATTTTGTATGGCCTTCGGAGGGTTCAGTGATTTTTTCGTAATCCCCTCCCGGCTGCAAAAACGCATTCCTCGAGTGCTTTGAGTCAGCCGAACAGGAAAAAGTTACACGGTGCTAGTTCAGGTGGTAGTTGTGTTGTTTTTGGCAAGAAATGCACGTTTAACCAATACATAGTGAATTGTGCGTTACCTACCCTTTTCCCGAATAATACTCCTTATTGACGGTCTGACCTTCAGGAAGAAGTGTATGATACACAACACCATTGTAACCCGTTAAAACAGAGAGCTGCACCTTCTGTTTTTGAGTGAAAACAAACTGATTTCTTTGGTCTTGGCTTATTTGGAGGACGAAAATCAGTCATTTGGTGTCTGGCTTGCGTGTCGTACCCATAAGCCCACGTCTTGTCAGCAGTAGTGATACGTTTGATAAGCCTTGAATCGGAATCAGCCTCGAAAAGCATGTATTTTGCAATGTTCACATTTTGTTTCTTTTCCAGGAAATGCAAGTCTTTTTGGCACCGGTTTTGCAGCGGCAATTTTCAAACACGTTGATAATTTGATACGTTCTTGATCTCATGAGTTCAAATAATTATATTGGACAGTTACTTAAGAATACTGCAGTTATGAAAGCTGGATTACGTGTCTTGTTTACATAAACAGCTTTTGCATTGAGATACAGTACGGCTTTTGTATCGGCACTCGGAAAACATCCCGATTAAAGTTTGGTATGTATCAAGATATTTACTGTCTTACCTTTCCTTCCATTCATTCATCAGGGTGGGCGAAACGTGATCAGCAGAAGGAATTCGTAAGAAAACAATCCGTCTCAGCAGCTTAGCATACGTATAAGACAAACATCGTGTCAGAGAAGGTTCTTGTATAAGATTAAACTCCGAAGAATGAAATATCGGGTCCGCCATCTAACGTTTTTTTTTCAACTAGTGCTTATTTCGTGAATGGTAATACTTAACTCATGTCTGATTTGACAGATAATTAGTTTTGTCCTTACGCTAAACGAATATGGTTGTGTATATGCTTGAACAATGCTTCGCTAAGTGGGCATGCAATCGACTTAGAGAAGATGCCGATTTTGCCAAAAAAATCATCTTTTCAGATGAAGCTCATTTTGATCTTGGCGGGTATGTAAAAAAGCAAAATTGTCGCATTTGGGGCACATACATTGAAAGGCCGATACACCCAAAACGAGTCACTGTTTGGTGCGGATTTTGGTCCAGAGGCATAATTAGACCATTTTTCTTCGAAAATGAGCAAGGAGTGGCCGTTACAGTCAATGGCGATCGTTATCGGGCCATGTTGAACGAATTTTTGTTCACAAAAATTGAAGAGGAGGATATTGGCAACATTTGGTTTCAACAGAACGGAGCTACGTGCCACACAGCCGAAGCTACACTCTATGTTTTGCGCCCTGTTTTTGAAGATCGCATTATCAGCCGCAGAGCTGATGTCGTTTGGCCACCTCTGAGCTGCGATTTGACACCGTTGGACTATTATTTGTGGGGTGCCGTAAAAGATAAGTGTTACGCCGACAAGCCAGAGACAATTGACGCTTTAAAGGACAATATTCGTGAAGCCATTGGTGAAATACAGCTGCACACAATCGATAATGTGCTTCAAAATTGATCGTGTAGGCTACTGCATGGCCAGCCGAGGCAGCCATTTGAATGAAATTATTTTCCATTATTTACCGGAAGGCTAAAACTAATTATCTGTCAAATCAGACATGAGTTAAGTGTTATCATTCACGAAATAAGCACTAGTTGAAAAAAAAAAAAACGTTAGATGGCGGACCCTTTATTAATCCAGAAAATCAGTAATGCGAACTACAATAAGGAGTAGTGTAGGAAACCACATTCTCTTCGCTACTGTCCGTAGTGGACCTGGGCCTAAGCCACCCTACTCCACCTGCGCACACCAAGTTTCAGGTATTTTCCCACATGAGCGCGGCACCCCTAGAGAGGTCTTCTTTTATCGCGCTGTTCTTCCGGAATTGATTTGAAAACACTCCACTTGAGCATTAGACAAACTCTAGCCATCGGAGTTGACAAAGTTTAGCCGTTCTAACGAAGTAACTGAACCGATGTCTGTAGGGACGAACAAGGGAATATAGTAGTAGTGTCGCAGTTTCTGTAGACTGTAGATTCGTATAATGGCGATGACGAACTAAATACCGCTGTCATGAAAAATTAACCTTTTAAGTTGGACGATGTAGACCAATAATTCCGTCCACCTGATCTGGATGGAGTGAAGATATGCATATCGAAGTTTAAGTTCAACAAAGCTGCTGGAGCGGATGGCCTCATTGCCGAGCTCTTGAAACCGCAGACGATGCCTTGGTAAGGAGCATATGTCCGATGAATGGAAACTCAGCATTGTTTGTCTGATCCTCAAGAAAGGAGACCCTCTAAACGGCAGATCCGATCTGCCACATTATCTGAACGCCTGAATTCGTTCGTCAAGAACCTATTTGGTCCATATAAGTGTGGCTTTAGGCCAGGAAAGTCCACAATCAATCAAATATTGACACTATGGCAGATCTTGGAAAAAACAAATAAGCACACAGCCTATTCATCGATTTTATGACCGCGTAAGACAGCATCTATAGAGACGAGCTATGCAGAGCAATGTCTAGTTTTGGTCGGTTAATAACTCACCGAGCCCTTTGATGTCAAAAATATATTTAGACAAGGCGGTGCGCTGTCATGCGATTTTTTAAAATCATTCTTGAATAGTGCTAAGCTCAAGCGCCATTACAAGGGACACAATCTTTCAAAAGTCCGTCCAATTACTCGCATTCGCTGATGATGTTGACATAATCGGAAGAAATCAGCGTAATGTCAAAGACGCGAGTATTGATACGGTCTATGTTCTTATATTCAGATGAATCCTAGATCGCTTTGTGAGAGTTGAAGAGTATGAAACTTATGGTAGTTATGATGGCATTTTTCTAGGCTGCGAAGCGAATTACATTTTCAGACCCAGCGTAGTGCCGAAGTAGATCAATCAGATTATCACTGATCTGCCGTTGAAACTGCCTTGTATGTTAAATTCTACTCCTTGTTCGGAAACATTGCGTCTGTCAATCTTGATGGCAATAACCTACAAATTTGTGGCTTCTACAGCCAAGCTGTGCTTAAATTATTGCTAAGCCCTCTCACCACTTTCAAGATTATCCGAGAATACAAGGCATCTCTGAAGTCGGAAGACCAAATTTACTTAGTGCTTGAGTTCCAGGTAACCATGGGATCGAGGGAAATGAAAACGCCGAAGAATTTCCTTGGTAAGTCTCAGAGAAGAGTTTCTCAGTACCCGGACCTTCGTCAGGACTACCTGAGTCCTCGGTTAGAGCTTTCATTGACATCTGGCTTTCGGGTGAACATAGCTGCATACCATTTTACAGTATTCTGGATGTCGAAAGCTTTCAAGCGGCGCTCTATGCACTGTTTTAGCAAGGGGTCAAATACGGATATCCAAAACGAAAATAACAAACATCAGATATTGCAATTGCAAAGACCACTGGAATCTTCCTCGCGCAGTACAGCGGGAAAAACTACGGAAATTTTATTTAAGGCCCTCATCGTCAATAATATTGTCCCGTAACTTTTTACCTCCAATTCGACTCAGTAGCACGAATGGACTGTCACAGAACTGTAAGTAAGTAACTCAGCATTAGAGGCCATCTGTGGTTCCATTACTCAAATAAAGTATTGATATCCAAGCGGATAGGAAAACTAGTACTTAAACCAATTCTTTCACTTAGCCTCAAAAGTATTAGTGTACCTGTTACTCGTACTCATACTCAAATTGTTAAATACTGCGGACTCGACTATTTAAAGGTCTGTTGTCGGGAAGTTTAGGAATTCTTAACGGCCTCGATTTCACGCCGTAGCTCGTTAATCATTCCTTTGATCACACAATCTCAAATTATTTCGAAGTAAATTGTTAAAATCCAATCAAATCCTCCATTTCAGTAAACAGAACCGAAAACAAACAGATCTAGAGCTGATCAACTCAACTCACCTCTTTCCCTTTCCATACACGTGCGGCCAGTGACATTTGTCAGTAAAAATTTTCGTAAACAAACCTCTTTCTGAAGTTCGCGTTCTTACCAACAATTTTCGTCTAAATTCGCCAAAATGGACAAGACGGGTAAATTTGTTTTACCCTCTCCCAAGTTCGAGAAACTAGACAAGCCCCCTACCCGGACCCCACATTATCTGACGGCCTATGGTATGCTCTTGCCCAAAGAAAAACAGCCGCCACCTATGTATGGTCCGCGAGGTGCAACTGTTCCACCAGTGTTCCTCAACCAACCGAAGCTACTACCAACAAGCACCCAACAACAAGCGGAGAAACCCCAGAAATTCTACTGTGAACCTTGTGAAGCTGAGTTTCACACGTCCACCGACTACAGAGTGCACAAAAGCGAGCACACACAGTGCGAGATCGATAATTGCTCATTCACAGGGCATCCCTCATTCATGGACACACACATTGCCCAGCAGCACGCCACAGGACTTTACGACCAAATCAAAAGACTAAGCACTCCTGAGGAAATCGCCCAGTGGAGGGCAGATCGCAAGAAGAACTACCCCACAGTTGCCAGCGTGCTGCAAAAGTGGAAAGCCCGAGAGCAGAAAAAGCTTAGAGGCGAGAAATTGGAGAAGAGCAAAAACCGTTTCGGACAGCCGAGTGATCGACGACCCATAAGAACAGAAAAAGAAGGGGAGGAGATGGTGGAGAAGGTAAACAATCCCGAGAGACCAGAGTGGAACCGGCAACGGAGAAAGAGGAACTGTGACAGAAAGCAGAATGTTCCAAAAACAGAGAAGAAAAAGGAACCGGAACCTGTATCGGTAAAAGCAGAGGAGAATGTGGAGCCTACTTATGGTGGTTTTAGAATGTTCAAAGGAACGGCGAACGTACCTGATTACCAAAGGGTGAAGAAGGTTAAAAGACATGCACTGTCGTCGCTATTGGGGATGTATGGGTCAGATTCCGAGGAAGACGACAGTGAGGACAACGATGGAAGTGCAGAACCTGAGCCGCAACAATCCAGAGAAGAACCAGTAACCGAACATGCTGATGTGAACGTTCCTGACACAAAGGCCCTCCCCGAAGCAGAGTTAGAAGAGAATGCTGAGCCCAACAACGAAGAATTGAAGAAACCAGAATCACAACCCACACCGCAAGAGGAAACCAATGAAACCAAAGATGTCAGCGATCCCACTGAGAAATGGCAGTCAGATGATGAAGATGCGCCCGAGGAAGCACCGGTAGAAAGATCCACAACAATCCCCGACAGACCACAGCCAGAAATACCTCGAAAGAAGCCCAAGCAAGAGCTGCCGAAGAGAAAAACGCAAAGATCCGGCCTGGACTACAGGAAACTTCGTAAATCTAGGCAGAACACTATGCTGGAGAAACTCTTGGAGTCAGACATCGTTCATGAACGCAACATCCTTCTACAGTGTGTCCGATTCGTGGTTGAGAACAAATTCTTCGGCGTTGGAGCAGCATCTTCTTCGCAATCGTAGTCAAAAGAATTTTTGGAAAAAACACTTTGTAGGCTTAAGAAATAAAAATTTATTATTGTGGATAGAATTCGCCTTGTCTCTGTTGTCGAGCAGCTTGTGTGTACTTTGTTTTGAACTCCTCTAGCTCCCGGACTCTGGAGCGAGCATGGTGTATACGGTGCCAAGCCATTTGAAGCACTTTTGCGGACGCATATCCAGACCCTTCATGTGGTTGGCCCGTGGACACTTGAGTGAGGTAGTTTATTTGTTCGCTCAGTTTGGACTCTACATTCGAGAGGGATTTGAGGAACTGCTGCGTTTGGTTCTCTGCATTCTTCTGTGAAGATTTCTCTTTGCTCAGTTCTTGCAGAGCTTGACCTGTGAGGAGGAATTTCGTAGTTTATCTAAGACGAGACGGATAGGGCTTATACTTACCGGCACTCTGAAGGCAGGTTATAATCTCCTTTTCGATAGCATCGAGTGCATGGATTTTATCAAGCGGGTTGTGGGCCATTGTTTGTGCAAAAGTACAAAATTATGAAAATCAAGGAAAAGCCGACTGCATTCCGACTACTGAATTGTGAAATGTCAAAACAAAAGTCGCGTTCAGGATGTGAGTTGAGAGCTAAATACTGTGCAAGTGTGGGTAGGGGTTAAGAACAATTAAACCTGCAAAGTTCGGAAAACGTAGCTTGTTTCTTGTGAATTTATGGAATGTCGAGTGGTTGTACGAGTAGTATGTTTTGTAACATTTCTCCATTGTAATCAATTGAAAGATGTATTGTCGTGTTTCGATGGAAAAGCATATTTTGCGGTATGTAAGCTATTTAAGTTTCGTAAACAAGGCATGTATAATTCGCATAAAGACAGCTCTTAATTACTTAATTAGACAGTGTTACATTGGTACGAGGTTAACTTGGGTTTAACCTATAAACTTCTCCAACTCACGCGTTTTCTTGCCAACTGCTTCCAGTTGCACATTCAATGTAATTAAGGTCTTCTTCCACCTCTGCGTGTGACCTGAGGCGATATCTTTCTGTACTGCGTTGTGCCTTAGGGTGGGTATCGAGGACTCTTTGGGCCAGAGCGTTAACATTAATTCGCTCTTCATGTCCCAGCCATCTCAAAAGTCGGATCCTCACTTTACTAATAAGGTTGTAAAGTCCAGTCAGAACAAACCGGTTTAAAAATCACACGGAGAGTCCTGAGTTCAAAGTAACCAAGTGAGCTCCATTCGCACTCGTTGACTTTCATGTGTCACCGTAATAGCTATTGGGAAGTATAACTTTTGGTTTGATTTTTGAAGAGGTGTTATGATCAAGGCTTGTAGTGGAGGCGAGATAGAAAAAGTTGCTGACTATCTCAAAATTATAGCTGACTATTGAAACATTCTGTCTGATTCGCTGTTGCAGTGCATCGCTGCCTGCCGATAGCAGATACTTGCTTATGCAAATTTTTACCGCTGTTGCCTCAATACTCTCAAATGCACCAGTGACAACTGTTTATAAAATGAAAGAAAGAAGTAAAACCACAGCGCATTACCCCGCTGTAACATGAAATGTCTCATCAGATTGCTTTCTATCTCTATGATCAGTACCGAGTCGACCACCGTCGAGTGCACAACTCAACCAGTGCACTCGCAATATTGTTGTGTGCTGTGCAAAAAAACAAAAAGTGCAGTGCAGTGAAAAAAAAAAATATATATATCACACGGTGCGGGTATCCCACGTCGTCCGCTCCTAGTCGAAGTACTGTTACTTGCACTCAATCACTGCCGTTACTGTATTTACCATACGGTACGGGCAAGTGGCTGAGTGTATGTAACAACTGATGGATAGCGGGTTGTGAGTGAAAATTTTGTTGGTGCACTGTTTCATATTGTTGTAAGGGCATAACACCTACAACAATTTGATCCGGTAAATCAATGTCAGAATTTTCACTTCGCAGCCTTGCTTAGTATCGTCGGTGTTTGTGTTTTCTGTGTTTGTCTGTGATTATGACTAGGGAATTCAGGGTAGACGTAGCCAATATACGCGGGTTAAAAAGTAATCACTTTTCTGCGTACGTTCACGTCTGCAAGTACAGACCAGCTGTTTTGGCACTTAGTGAACACCGGTACATCCCCGCCCACACCTCTCAGATCATTCTGATCTGAAGCTACCTGGCTACGAACTATGATGTAGCTTACCAAACTCCACCACAATGTGATCCATGTTCCAATCCGGAATTCAACTTCATGTGGTTAAAATTCCATCTCCGTAAGCAAATTATCCACTACTGCTTTATTTATAGAAGCCCCAAACTGGACAGCCATTCAAAGAATTGTACCCCTGTATCCTCATACTGAAATCGTTATTACGGTCGACTTCAATATACACAATTCTGGGTGGCTTCGACATTCTGGACAGACAAGACCCGAAGGATGGTGTGTTGAGATCTTCGCTGCGGAAAACAACCTAACGCAGCTTGTAAATGAGCCCACGCGAATACCAGACGTTGATAGTCATACCGCCAACACCCTGGACTTGTTTTTAACTTCTCACCCTGATAAGTACACCATTGATGTGCTCTCCCCTCTAGGCTCGTCGGACCATTGTGTCATATCAGCTAATTTCTCGTACACCGACCACTCAGTTAGAGAAAAAATTTCTAAAAGAACCGTATGGCAATACGAGAAAGCCAACTGGAGCGGTCTTAACAGCTTCTTTAGGAATTTTAACTGGTCGTTATGCTTCCTCGATAACGACGTGGATGCCGCTGCTGATATGATTACAGACACCATTCTCTTTGGAATGAGATCCTTTATTCCTCATCGGATGAAGAGTATCAAACCAAAAGAAAAGGCATGGTACGACTCGAGCTGTAAAGAGGCCGTCAGGGTTAGAGAAATGTTTTTTTCGGTCCTACAAGACCAACCCGACAGAGGAAAACCGAAAAAAGTTCAAACGAGCCAGAAATGGCTGCAACGCCTTTCTTAAGCGTGTGAAATTCCTATACGACCAAAAACTGAGGCAAAAAATACTGCAATGTCCCAAAGGCAGTAAACATTTTTGGTCGTTCGTCAAAAATATTAGAAATTCCGCCTCATCCTCCATCCCAACGCTTATTTACAATGACATTCCAGCTGTCAGCTCTTTGGATAAGGCCAATCTGCTTGCTGCACACTTTGCGGCCAGCTCAACACTCCCAGATTGTGCTTTGTCTCCGCCTACACTTGAATGCGTCGAATCTTCAATGGGACGAATCTACTTTCGCGCTCGTGTAGTAGCAAGAGTACTTAAAGATCTCAACATACATAAATCCGCTGGTCCAGATGGTATATCTCCCCTTCTTCTGAAGAGGTGTTCTTCCTCGCTGGCAAAACCACTGCGTAAGCTTTTTCATCAATCCTACACTTTAGGACTCTTCCTGAGCAGATGGAAAACAGCATTTGTCCAGCCCGTCCCTAAAAAAGGCGAATCATCTTCTCTCTCCTCCTACAGACCCATTGCATTTCTTTCCAAGGTCATGGAAACACTGATAAATCGTCAACTCATGAAATATCTCGAAACACGAAAACTTCTCAATGACCGGCAATATGGTTTTCGTAGCAACAGGTCCACTGGTGATTTGATGGCATGTCTTACCGAAAAGTGGAACCAAAGCGTACATCAATCTGGCGAAAGCAAGATAGTTGCACTTGATATTTCTAAGGCATTTGACAGAGATTGGCATCAAGCTCTTTTGTCGATAATGCGTGCATTTGGGATCGACGACTCTCTTCTTCAATGGATTAGAAATTTCCTTTCGGAACGTTCAATTTAAGTTGTTTTGGACGGTTTCAAGTCTGATATTCACAAAATAAATGCTGGTGTGCCACAGGGCTCTGTTCTGTCTCCGACACTCTTTTTAATTTTCATTAATGATCTCTTTCTATTCTGGGTATGTGTGTCAATGACAACTTACGTTGGAATGACCACATATTTGATATCGCCAAAAATGCTGCGAAATGTCTAGGTTTCCTCAAGCGATGTAAGAAATATTTTACCCCGTCTGATCTGGCCTCAATATATAAGGCATTCATCCGCCCAAAATTGGAGTACAATGCCCACATCTGGTCAGGTGCTCCAAAAACATCTCTGCACCTGCTATAGAGAATTCAAAACCGTGCGATAAAACTTATTGATGATACTAATACCAGTCAATCAATTGACACTCTCGAACACCGACGCAATGTCTCCTGTCTCACTTTGTTTTATCGCTATTTCCACCACCAGTGCTCCACTGAATTCGCCAGTAGCAGTCCGCCCATTCAAACTTTCAACCGTAACACCCGTCTCGCTATGAATGCTCATCAGTATACCCTCAAGCCCATTTTCGGACGTACTCTAAAATATGGTGATTCGTTCCTAAGCCGTACAACTCGCTTATGGAATGCCCTGCCCATCTCTGTATTTCCTGGTCGTTATAACTTGCAAAAATTTAAAAGCAATGTACATCGGTACCTCTCATTTCTTCCTCCCTAAATTTCCTTTGCCCGTGCTGTGAACAATCACATTAAGGGTACACAAACCCCTTGTCAAAACTAGACCTGACTCTGTACAGCTCGTCTTAATAAATGCTGTCATGTAAGACATTCAAATCGGGAAAGAGGTGATGAGTTTATAATGTGGATTGGACAAAAGATTCTGAGGTTTGGTTCGACAAGTCTTCTCCTGCTGTTTTCAATATTTTGTCAGGTAGGCCGGTACGCTTCGGCAACCTGGTTGTACAAAAGCTTAGATTTCTCTGCCTTCACTTCATTTTGTTTAGGTAGACAGAAATCTTCACTTTCATTACTAAAATTTAATGGACCACACTCCCGCTGCATACATAAGTATAGACCTTGTAGTTCCAGCAGTCCTTTATCTGTTTTTGGGCCTCCGTTATTACTCATCAGCCTTGTAAGTGCACTAACAGTTTTCGGTGATTTCTCACATATTTGCTCCAGATGATGTTTAACATTTAGATGACTGTCAATCACAACTCCGATGTGCTCCAACTCTAATAGTCAATGTTTCGCGAATTTTCCTACTCGTAATAAGTACAACTTCAGTTTTGTGATCGGCGATCTTTTGTTATTTAATGAGCGACGTACAATTGCGATTGTTATTGTATACGTAGAGTTGAATTTCTTCTAGTATTTTTGCTACAATCAGCACTACCATGTCACCTGCAAATCCGATAATCGACACTTCGCTTGAATTTTTTAGGCGTAAGACTTCATCTTACATAGTGTTCCATAATAGGAGCCTAAGTCCACACTCCATCGTCAGAGTTATAGAATAGGATTCGGTTCTCGTTATCATTCTATGGAGATAATTCGGTAGTTGTATTCGATAAATATATGCATAATCCGTTCCCAGTTCGCCGAGTTAAGCACGTTCTTCACGTCCAGGGTTATGATTGTCCATTATTTCTTAGTGCCACCCCACCAGAGCCTGCTCTGAATTGCGTTTCGAGATCTACTTATTATCGTATTTACGAGTATTGCATCCACTGTTGACCGTGACTTTCGAAACCTCCAGGCCTTTTTTTTTTGCTTGCAAGAGTCTTCCGACGGTGTCAAACTGAAAAATAGGGCGATAGAACCAAGGATCATTTGGGTTTCGTTTTTCTTTGGCAAAGCAATAGCCATTTGGTTCTTTTAAGGTCAGGAAAAACACGCTCTTCAAGACACGCATTAATATTCCGGCAAATACAATACGTACAGTCGTGATTAAATCGCGATCCTTAAGACTTTATTTGGAACACCAATTCAGTCCCGGCGTTGATCAATTCTTCGCGGGTAATCGTAGCTAGGGCGATACTCTCATGATGAATTTGACCAACCAGTACCCCACTTTCTTGGCGAGGAAATCTGGTCGCAACTATTTTCCGCAACATTATCGGACATGCTGGCGATTGCATGCGGCTGCCTTTCAGCCTTATTGACACAAGTTGATAACCTTTACCCCATACAGTGAGCTCGCTAAAGTAAGGGCAAATGCTAGACTTTCGCTTTTTTTTTACGGGTTCTTCTTTCTTGGTATGCGTTGCAAGTACATAGGTCCTGCTGATTGTCGGCATCCTGAGTGCGGGAACACAGGTAAGTTCTTCTCGTTCTGCGGCCTATTGATCTCAGTTCTGCTATTTCGGGGGTCCACCGGTATACAGGTGGTCGATGTTTTCCCCTTAGCAGCGTAGTCATTGACGCATTAGATGCATTGACTATTAACCGCGATACCTGTGCTACGAAATCCCCTGCGGTTCTAGCTTCAATTATTGCCTCGGTAACGACAAAGCTTAGAAGATCCTCATTAGTTAGTTTTAGTTTTAAACGCATTTTATTTTCTAATCAATAACTCTTACATACTAACAAAAAATGCTTAAATGCTAGCTTAAAATTACTTAACAATCTTATACTAACTTACTGGCCCCACACAGGCACTCTAAGCTAATCTAAATTCTTATATCTATGTCTTTCGACCTCATTTACATTTTTTTATGGATATTTATTTTCTATACTTAAAGCTAAGAAAAAAAATTGTTAACAAAACTTAGCATATGGACTTTTTTTTTTTTTTTGTTAATAAAAACTTAGTATCTAACTTAAAATAAACCTTAGCCTACCTAAACTAAATGTACAATACACACATAAACACATAGACGTTATACACAATCATATACATATATCAGTATACACCTTTGTATACACTGATATATGTATATGTTTCTTAAATGCTAACCTAAACCTATGCAAGCTGGCCATCGCTATTCATAGAGAAAACGGATTGGTCAGCTCTGCCTCATTAGTGAGGCTGGTCCGTAATTGACGGAAACGACGACGAAACATCTTCCCCATCATTCAACCACCAGAACTGCTGGTGCTGCCGAACGACATCCCTCTTATCGCGATTCCCCACCGCCCTACTGAACCTGAGGCGATCCGCACTGCCGTGTGCGACGTCTCTGTTGTAGTTGAGTCGCCTGTCCCCAGTTGTCCGAGCGACATGGAAGATTAACGGCACCGCTGATCTATCCTGGATCAACCCTATCTGATCTAGGTAGAGGAATGCTTAAGGTGGAACGAAGCCGTCAGATCGCACACTCTCGTGGTAAAGGTAATTGGGGTAGTAAGCCCCAGATATCAGGTTATTCATCGAGGTCATTGCTCTTGCAATGTGCCTTCGAGTCAGCTTAATTACGAAGTTGTCCACTCGTATTAGGTTCGCCCTATTGTAAAGAACCTCATTAGGATAAAATTTCTTGTACTCCGACTCTGGTGTTCTGTACAAGCGAAGACAAGCCCTAAGGCAGGCCCTCTCAAACACCCGAATCTTTTCCATTAAGCTTGCTCGTACATTGAACCACACGGGACAACCAAATACCAGCATGGGCCTAATAAGGGCCATGTAGCAGATTACCTTTACCCTCACATCGAGTTGGCTGCTATAAAACAGTCTCTTTGTAAGGGCAAAAGCACCTTTAGCTCTGGCCAGAGCAGCATCTACATTTTTGCCAAAATACAGAAACTGATCTAGCCAGATCCCAAGGTATCTGACTACATTTCGACAGGCAAGAGGCTGTCCGCGCTGTCCAATGATTGAGAACTTTCGCCAATTTTTTCTGGTATCCCTAGAGGCTCCAGACAACGGCGTCCTAAAGAGAATGGTTTCCGACTTCTGAAAGTTGATTTTCAACTTCCAGTCATCGCAAAATCGTCTTATCTTATCAAAGTCACGCTGCACGAGAGTATTAATGACCTCGATTTTCGGACCTGTAAGTATAGTATGGGGAAGTGAACCTATCAAGTCGCTTGTATAAATGTTGAATAGGATCGGCGAATTGACCGCGCCTTGCTGAAGACCATTTTTAATTTGAAATATTCCAACAGAAGTCACATCACCATTCTTCACAATGAACTGTCTGTTGTGTAGCATATTATAAAGAACGTACAAGAGCGGTTTACTGATCCCCAGCCTAGTCAGCTTATAGAAAAGACCCTCTAACCATACGGTGTCGAAGGCCTTCTCCAAGTCAACAAGGCAGGCACCAGTACGTTGGTTTTTGCCTTTATTCCATTGGATATCGGACACCAGTTTAGACGCGGCATATATGACATCATCTGGAACTGTATGTTTGTCCTCAACCCACCCAATCAGAGCTCTATTGATTACTTTTTCAAACACCTTACTGATATTTGACTTATCGACCGGAGATTCGCCGGATTGGATGTATTCTTTCCCTTTTTGGGGATAGGTTGAACCACCGCCGTTTTCCAATGCGCTGGATAATGTGCATTATTCATTGCATTATTAAACAGGGTGGTGTAAATGTCCACCGCTTCTAGAGGAAGATGTCGAAGCACGATGTTTGGAATACCATCGGTCCCCACTGACTTCTTAGCCCTGATTGTGTCGAAGATCTCACGGAGTTTTTGCTTCGAAATGAACGGGGGTAGGTCACCCTCTCTGGCAATGACATTATTTGCCATATTTTCGTCGCTAAACCGGGTGAAATCAGAGCCCTCGGATCGCCAGTTCCCTATTTCATTTCGAATGCAGAAGTCGTGTACCAAGACGCGACTGTCCAGGTCGCAATTAGGGCCAATGGTATCAATGGCCTTGTATACTTCTGGGAAGTCGCCCCTATGGCCTCAACCTTCTCCTGTGGATCCTCGATCACAAAAAAGTCGTCATCATCAGCGGCCTCATTTGGATCAATACCTGCTATTGTCAGTAACCGTTCGTTTTCTGTTGTCCGGGCTATTTTAAGACACTGAAGGTCGTTTTGTTTTTTTCTCCGAAATAGTTTATTGATTTGCGGAAACATGTTCGGGTTGCTGGTGTTTACAGCCCGAACCTTGTTGTTCCAATATGAGCTTACAGCAATTCTGTAATTTTCTTTTATTAACTTTTGCACATTTTTAATCGACGACTTCAGCGTCCTAATCTCCGGATCTTGTCTGTCAGTTAACTGTCTGTACAAATTTTTGAGTCTTGACAGAAGTCTACTTTTCTGTCGGTGCAGTGCGTCAATAGTAGGATTGCGGAACAGGTCTTCGTTAGTTGTACGTCGATACTGCGGTATTGTAGTGTCCATAGTTTGTTTAATTGTCTCGTCCATCTGTTTTAGGTAATTGTCGATCTCCTCGTTTGACAAATTCCTATTGGACGGTGGGTGGCGCGTGTTCGAGGAGAGCGCTCTGTTCAAGGTTACGGAGAAGCGCGTCCATCGAGTCTTACTGTAGTTGTAAGAATATCTTTGGACAAACTCCTCCAATTCCGCAATTTCGTTGGGAACTGTAATTTCGGTGCTAAAACCGTAATGGTCGCTGTCATACACGAATGTGCGCAGACAGTTTAGCGTTTGTAAATTCGTACCTGTCAGTCGTATACGTTCGTCGTACAGCAGTAGATATAAAAAAGACCCGCCTCTGAGAAACGACGGGCTATCCGTCGCTTTAAGACCGAGTCTGTACATGACATCGTGCTGACCCCACCAATCGAGTAGTAGGTTCCCTCTAGTATTTGGCAAATTATTTCCCCAATCTCTGTGTCTAGCGTTGAAATCCCCGCCGATTATAAAATAATTCTCCCCCGATTCCAGCCTCAGAAGTCGAAAAAGCGTGTCGAGCTCTGTAATAAATAGGGTGGATTGTGAAGCCTCAGGTGCATAAACAGAGGCCAAGTACAGCCGCTTTCCACTGCGAAGCGGAATGTAAATGACAACTGCCTCCAACACCCGGAACCTGCGCAACACTCCCTTGTACACTCTGTGAAATTTTATACCTTCTTTAATGAAGATCGCGACACCACCTCCACGTTTGGATCTGGGCCGGTTTCTTCTTCTAACAATATAATTATTGTACTCCAGTTTGTGATTA
This sequence comes from Volucella bombylans, assembly GCA_949129095.1. Classification (NCBI taxonomy): domain Eukaryota; kingdom Metazoa; phylum Arthropoda; class Insecta; order Diptera; family Syrphidae; genus Volucella; species Volucella bombylans. The sequence continues at coordinate 161,504,334 of OX422144.1, forward strand.
TCGGTTAGCTTGGTTTCGCTAGCGAAAAGCACATCAGGAGTTTGGTCTTGTAGCAATTTAAACATCGCGGCTCTTCGTTCGATCCTAATCAGTGAATTAACATTCACCGCAAGGACCTTCAAAGTTTGCTCCACCATGTGCGTACCCATTACGACATGTGTTGCGTTAGGCCCGGCAGCAGCGCGTAAATCTGGTCCACCCGCTTGGCCTGTTCTTGCACCTGCTTTTGCAGCTGAGCCATCTGCCCTTGGATTGCGAGCAAGATGGCTAGCATGTTAGGTGCAGCTTCCGTTGTTCTCGGCATTGGCGCCGGAGAAGCAACAGTCGCTTGCTGTACCGTAGCCCCCCTACCTGACGCCATTTGGGCGTAGGAAATTTGGGACGTGACGGCTGGTGTTTGAAATCTAAGAGGTGAACGTTTGACCTCCACCTTCTGCTGCCGAGCCAGTTTTGCTTTCTTAATGTCAGCGAACTTAGGACAACCCCGATAGTTTGCGGTGTGTCCCACGTTTCCACATAACACGCACGAGAGCTTCGATCTATCGGATGCTCCGTCAACACCCAGAGCACACTCCTCGGAACTGTGGTTCTTAGCGCACTTCACGCATCGAGGCTGCATTTGGCAGTTCGACGCGGCGTGCCCGAACCTCTGGCAGCGAACGCATTGTATAACGCCTTCGCTCCTTTTTAGTTTTTCCCAGTGAACCACCTGGTAGTCTAGGACATTGATACTCCTTAGACTATCCAGACGGCTTTCGGGACTGAGCTGCACCAGGAAGAACGGCAGACTCCGTTTCTCCCGCCTGGCTCTAGCTGTGGTATATGGCTTTACCCCCACAAACTTGAGTCCTTCGCACTCCTTCTCTTTGAGCAGTGCCAGGATCTCCTCAGGATCAGAAGACGGTTCCAACCCCTTCAGCAGCATCGATTGCCGCTTTTCACACTTCGGTGTGTATGAGTAGTGCTCCGTCGTCGTTTCCTTTAGGAGCTCTTTCACTTTCGCGTAGCCCTCCACTGTATTACAGTGGATGGCATGGCGATCGTTCCCCAATCTCTTTATATTAAAATTATTACCAATGACCAACTTACACAGGTCCTTGGTTGCATTTACCTCCATTTTGTAAGTGTTGATCGGAGGCACCTTCTCTTTCTTCTTCTTCTGCTGCTGCTGCTGCTGCTGTTGTTGTTGTTGTTGTTGTTGTTGTTGGTGTTCTTGCCGCTGTTGCTTTTGCTGCAGTTGTTTCTTCGGCTGCTGATGGTTTTGTTGTTGCTGCAGTTGCTGTTTCTGCTCTTGTTGTTGTTGTTTTAGGGAGCTCTCTACTTCTGATTGCTCCCTCTGCCTTCGTGCAATTTGCCTCTGTTTAATAGCAAGCATGTCTTGCTTCAGCTTTTGTATGCTGCTTTTTATCTTGTTAATTTGGTCATCTTCGTCTTCCGACTCAGATGACGCCAGAGAGGCGAAGCTGTTGGAGCCCCCCTCCAGAAGATCCTCATTTTGGTTATTAATATTCCATCTAGACGCATTCCATTATTGGTTGCAGAGAATCGGTATGGTAATTCATGAGCCGCTTGTTCTAGGAAATCTTGGGATGCTTCGCAATGATTTAGCTGCAAGATACGAGTATTCATATTTTTTTTTTTATGTAGTTTGGATCGCGTTTTTATATTCTGGATATCTCTTACAACCGGTTATATGTTCAGATTCGACGATCTGGGCCTTGCAGAGCAAGTTCTGGCTTACTTACTTAGGTGGCGCTACAGTTAGGGCTGAACAGGCGCCTCAACTAACAAGCCCCTCCAGTTAGTACGGCCTTTAGCTAACTGCCTTCAGTTACGCACTTCAAGTCGGTTGAGGTCCCCTTCAACTTATGCGTATCATCTAAGTGTGGGTTTCCTTTACTGCGTTGTCTCTCCGTGTTAGATTCGAAGACTCTACGGGCAGAAGCAGTGGTGAACATAGGCTCTACATGTCCCAGCCATCCAACCATCTCAGGCGACTGATGCGCAGCTTTCTGACTAAGACGATGACGCTGTACAGTTCATATAGTTAGTTGTTGAATCTTCTCTTCCAAAGTCCACCAACGCAAACGGGACCGAATATTGTACGAAGGATTTTTCTCTCGAAACGCCTGAGGATATCTTCATCCGCTTTCGATAGGATCAATGCTTCTGCTACATACAGCATGACTGGGATAATCAAGGTCTTATATAGAGTTTCCTTAGCGATTGGCAACATAGGTATGCATAGCAGAGCCAATTGTCTTTATTCGTCGATGTTGTGTGTCTTCTTGTTTACAGAATGTACTTGGTTTTCCCCTCATTTACACCCATTTCGGCAGCTTCCGCTTCAAAACTAGCGAACGCACCAGCCCGCTAAGTTCTCCCAATTACGGCGATATTAACGGCGTACGCTAGTAGTTGCACAGACCTGCAAATTTGTGCCTTCAGTGATGACTTGTGAGTTCTGCACAATTCTTTCAAGTCACAGGACAGTTCGTCTCCTTGTCTAAAACCTTTTCTGGCATCAAAGGTCTCGATTAAGTCGTTACTGACCTTGACGGAGCAGCGAGCTATACAGCGCTCACAGACGGAGGGAAAGGATGCCAAAACTAGACATGGCTCTGTATAGCTCGCCTCTATAAATGCTGTCATATATGGCCTTAAAATCGATGAATCGATTTGGACTTTTTGAGTTTTTCCCAGGATTAGCCGGAGTGTGAAAATTGTTGGCGGGACCAATCATGTTGTTGGCGAAGAGTTTCAGGCGTTCACAGAATATGGCAGATAAGATCTTGTATACGATGTTGAGGAGACTTATACCTCTATAGTTAAGGGATTCTGGGTTCTTGTGGATCGGGATAACGGTGACCAGATCTGAGAAATGAGCTGGTACATGCTCTCCACAAAGTCATTTCCAGCTTTGAATACCTCTGTCAGTAAGCCGTCAGTTCCAGCTTAGATTAGGTAGACGGAAGTTTTGTCTATCATCGTCTAACTTGAATGATCGGTTCTGCTTGACGGTGGGATATTGAGCTTCTTCGCCGTTATACAATCTGTAGAAAAAGTTTTTCCATAGCACTGACTGACTCTACTACAATGTCTCCTTCTTCATCTCTACAGGTTTCGTGCCTTGACACGTTCTTTTTACCTGTTGGCAAAATTTCCGTACGTTATTCCTGGAATACAACATCTCAATACCTTCGATCGCGCGCTCTTCGTTCTCTTTTTCTTCTTCTGGAGAAACCGATGTTCTTCCCGTCTCCTCTGCTCGTAGAGCTCACGAGCAACTCTCATCCTTGGTTGCAGCGCAGCGTTATCCACTTCGGTAGTTTGCCGGTAGTCGAGTAAAATTTAACACATTCGTAGCGTTGCCAACTTGATGCTGAGAGATTTCGAGATACGCGTTCGGCAAAAATTCTGGCGGTCTCTTCTGATTACGGCTTTTGTCAAATTTTGTTGTTGTTGCTCCTTTGCTGCTCCACTGAGTGTTTGACAATGTTCTTTTTTTCTAAATCACTTTTGATATGAGAACATATTTTTTCTGAATTACCTTGACGTTAGCAATAATAAAAAAAAAATGAACACGAGGTATATTTTAGTCATATCGTCTGATGAAATATTTTAAATTTTTATTCAGTTACCGAAGCTATCGAATAGGCTAGGATGTTCACTTCGAACAAGTTTACCTTCTCTCTGTGAATGTTATATTATGTTATGTTATGATCAACCTTAGATATCAGTGCCAAAATTAGAAATTAATCATTTCAGTGATGGATGACTCATACTCTATGACTATGACTCATCATTCAACAATTTTTTAACCGATATAACGTGATTCTGAAATTTCCATAACCCACATTATTTTAAAGTCGAATGATTCAATTTTGATTCCCTGAATGCCACTCACAACTTCGATATCTTCGATAGCTCCGATAACCGAATTCTCATGTCACACTCGTTTCGTACAAAAGCATGACATGCGGCCATTTTTTTCTCATATTTTTGTTTGACATCATCGCCGGCGGCTGTTCGAACGTGTTTGCTCCTCAACGATTCTATTAACACGTGTTGTCTGCCGAATTCCATTAACTTTTACCTATTGACCTCTTAATTCCCACCAATTAGGTGAGTAAATTGATATTTGTGGTAAATTACCCCGTCTGGGACTACTAACGCGCCATCTAAATCGAACTTAACCTCACTCCACAGTAAAAAAAGGAATCCTCCATACACACACACACACACACACACACACGCTCAACATGACTGACGTCGCAGAAAAACCCCAAGAAGTTCCAACCACCGAAGTCGAGAAGACCAAGGAAGAGGAGGTCGTCGACGAAACTAAAGTCGAATCATCAGACGAGAAGCCAGTCGACAAAGAAGTCGCCAATGGTGACGCTTCAAAGTTGGAGGGAAAAATCATTAGCCAAGTCGAATACTATTTTGGTGATGCTAACCTTCATCGTGACAAATTTCTACTGGAACAGATCTCAAAGGATGAGGAGGGATGGGTTCCATTCGATGTATTGTTGACTTTCAAGCGCTTGGCCTCATTAACCACAGATGTCGATGCTATTGTCAATGCTCTTCACAAATCCGACGAAGGATTGATTGAGGTCAGTGAGGACAAAAAGAAGATTCGCCGCCATCCAGAGCGACCAATTCCAGAACACAACGAGGAGAAACGCAAGGAGATCATGTCTCGCACAGCTTATGCTAAGGGCTTCCCATTGGATGCTGAGATGGCGGACCTAATTGATTTCTTCAGTTCATTCGAGAAGGTAGCCAACATTACCATGAGAAAGTATTTGGATAAACCGTCGAAGACCTACAAGTTCAAGGGCAGCGTTTTCGTCACATTCGCAAAGAAGGAGCAGACTGAGGAGTTTATCACAAAAGAAAAGGTGAGTGAAAGTTTTGGTTTTTGTTACAAGTTGGGTGCGGGGTGGGAATTAACGTACCTACGCAACAATACATTGTGTAGATCCTACGATTACTCTATTTTTGGCTGCTTGCGTCAGAGGGTTTGTTGATATTTTTTTTCGGATTTGAGTGGCTGCTTTGCTTGAATTTTCCTTCCACTTGCTTTGGTTCTTGAGTGTTTGGGTGTTATCAAAAACGTCATACTAACAAAGAACTGCCTTAGTTGCGTTCAATAATGCATCATATGAAGAGTATCAAACCAAAAGAAAAGGCATGGTACGACTCGAGCTGTAAAGAGGCTGTCAGGGATGGAGAAATGTTTTCTCGGTCCTTTAAGACCAACCCGACAGAGGAAAACCGGAAAAAAGTTTAAACGAACCACGAATGACTGCAACTTCTTTCTCAAGCGTGTGAAATTTCAATACGACCCGAAGTTGAGGCGAAAAAAACTACAATGTCCCAAAGGTAGTAAAAGCTTTTGGTCGTTTGTCAAAAACATCAGAAATTCTGCCTCATCCTCCATCTTAACGCTTATTTACAATGACATTCCAGGTGTCAGCTCAAGGCCAATGTGCGTGTACACTTTGCGGCCAGCTCAACACTTCCAGATTGTGCTTTGCCTCCGCCTACACACGAGCGAGTCGAATTTTCAATGGGACGAATCCACTTTCGCACTCGTTTCGCATAAATCCGCTGGTCTAGATGGTATATCTCCCCTTCTTATAAAGAGGTGTTCTTCCACGCTGACAGAACCACTGTGTAAGTTTTTTTGAACAATCCTACTCATTAGGACTCTTTCCGAGCAGATGGAAAACAGCATTTGTCAGCGAATCTTCTTCTCACTCCTCATACAGACCCAAGTTCCTTTTTTCCAAGGCCATGGAAAGGCTGATAAATCGTCAGCTCTAGAATAACTCGAAACATGAAAACTACTCAATGTCCGTCCAATGGTGATTTGATGACATGTCTCACAGAAAAGTGCAACCAAAGCGTACATCAATCTGGCGAAAGCAAGATAGTTGCACTTGACATTTCTAAGGCATTTGACAGAGCTTGGTATCATTCGACTTGGATCGACGACTCACTTCTTCAACGGGTTACAATCTACCTTTCGGAACGCTCAATTCAAGTTGCCTTGGATGGTTTGAAGTCTGATATTCACATAATAAATGGTGTACCTCAGGGCTCCATTCTGTCTCCGATAGTCTTTTTAATTTTTATCAATAATCTCATGTCTGCTACTTCTAATCCAATATATTCCTTTGCTGACGACACAACTCTCTGCTTTCAATATTCGTTTCCCGGCTCACGTCCCAGCTCTTCGGCTGTAGAACGTATGTTAAGCTCATTAAATTCCGATATAAATATCACCATATGGGAGCCATCAACAGAGTGGAATTTAATGCTTCTAAAATACAACGCTGTCTTCTGTCGTTAATGCGACATGGTTGCTATTGTTGGTTGTGAAGGTAAGACATTGTATTTGGCATGTCTCGGACGAACAGAACAGGCACAGTGACTGGAGAGAGAGAGACTAGGCTCAGGGCGCCATCAATTGCAGTTAACTTGTGTTATCCTACATGCTTCATCAGTTGCTAATACCCCAGTTTGAGTTTAGATTTAGAAGAGTCAAATGCAACTATACTCGGCTTCACTCTTGGAAACTCAATTTCAAGAAACTTGATTCCAGAAATGCAAAAAAGGAGTGTAACGGCAGTTGGCATTATACTTAAAAAATCTACCTATCTTTAGCTTTCTCAAGCCCGATCCTAGAGCACAAGTATTCTACGCTGTGAGTGTTTCGCGTTGCATTCACCTGCCAGCTTGGCAATGCCAGGGCGAATGCCACTTTATCCCCTGTACAATGACATCCACATATTCTTTAAACGTTATCTAGTTAAGTTCTTCATTGGAGGTTTGATACACGCAAAAGATCTCGTAACATTTTACAAAGACATTTACTTACTAAGGATTGCAGCCTACGATATTCTAGTGTTTATTTTTCAAGTAATACGTCACAATTGAACTTTTGCTTTGTGCTGTACAGACGAGTATTGCAATTCCAGACTTTTATTTAGCTGATTCCGCATTCTGATCTTATTCGGTGTCACTCTGTCAGCAGAGCCAACGCTTTCAGGTGTAGCAAATTATAAACCACAACAACTACCAGCCGTCTAGCAATGTTAGGGGTTATTATGGAGTTAGAAAGACTAATACCTTCTGTTTTGTTTGCCATCTTCTTATTTCAAATTAATTATGTAGAGGTAGGTGATGTAGGTCCACGATCCTGGGGAACAGACAACAGTTTAGGTGGTTTCGATGCGTTGCCGTTGCCCACTAAATATCTCGAAGGTAGCAAGTGAATTTGGAGATCGTTGCTCTATAATAACTCGCAGAGTGTTAATATAGTCGATGCAAGAGGATCCAAGTCGTACGTCTGTGTATTTCTTGAAATGCTGTGAAAAATTGTTGAGTTAAAATGTTAACTGGTTATAAGCCAGCGGAATGAGGTGAGTGATGGAGTTATCTTTCGAAAGGTAAAGAACGGTGCTGATGCACGTCGTGAATTTTGCACTCACTTCTATATTTGACGCTTTAAAGATGGGCCAAACACGCAATTCATCAGGTCGTGAGAGCAAAGTTCACACAGTAAGGGATAATGGTGAACAGAACTCCTCCACCATTAACGTCGAAAGCAGCTACAGAACATGTGCCATGGAATTCAATTGTGCATGTAATTTTTGAACTGAAATTGATGTTCCACTCATACAAGATGCATATCGTGCAGGGCCTTAAAGAAAATGACTATCTTTTGCGAGAAACCTACTCAAGAACAGTGCTACAACAAATCCAAACATACTTTTCAGCAACGAATCAGATTTCCTTATCGATGGCTATTCAAATAAACGGAACATGTGTTGCTACTCTCTCAACAACCCTAGAGAATGACACATCAAAAAAGGTTACATAGGCTAAAAATCAGAGAGTGCTTTGTAGACCCTTATTTTTGTCAGTTTCTGTTGCCGCAACTGCACTTGTTTCGTGGGTATAACAACACCAAGACAATGCCAATCAACAGAGTGTGGAGTCTCGACGAATAAGCTAGAAGCAATGTAAATTAATTAGCAGGTATGGAGATTCCTGATCTTGCCTGAGTTCTCAATACGGAACCTTTTTTTGAGGGAATATCCAAAGTCGAACATTAACAATAAAAATCCTCGAATGATTCCATCCCTACAGCACATCAATGTCGTAAAATTGCTACCATTGCACATACTCGTAACATGTCCTTTCGCGCGTTTGAGAAAGTAAGTGTTTAATTTGTGTTGACCATAAAAAATAAATACTAAGGTTCAAACTGTATTTAATTTTAAACTTGATACCAGCGAGCTACAACGGGTACTTTGTGTTTGTGTATACCCGATCCATTTGCCATTTGCTCATGAACTTAAAAAATATATGTTGGTTGAAACATTCGAGTCATGGAGATAGATACATGCATTCGAGTGTTCGGGTATTTTGTGCAAATAATGATCGTTTGTTCGGGTGGTTGAACACACTCGACACAATCAAGATACTGCAGGCACTCGAATATACCCTTACCCATGTCCATACACAAGACAATATTAGATTTCATATGTATGCTGTGTTTTTTGTTTGTGGTTGTTTGTTGTAATTATGAATTTTGTTCCTTATCAGTAAAGAATGAAAGTTGTTGAACACACTCAAGACAATAGAGATACTCGAAACACTCGAATATCAATATACCATACACTCACGATGAATTCATGCATATGGAGACATCCATCTGTTCGGTAACATTCATTCGTGGCGAGACATACGCGAGATTAAAAATCAGTAATAGTACACTACTGCACAAACTCGAAAAAATAATGTTGTGTCTCATACATGTTTGCCCAAGAATTTGTGTTTCTAGTGCGAAGCTTGAACAATCATACATCTACCATGTGTTCGAATGACTTGTATCGAATTGTTAGCGACAATGATCGAATCGACACGATCATACTCAATGTAGCTCTCTGCTTGATACCCTTCCCTTTTATTTCACTCTTGCAAGGCATCCGATTTTTGGCAGATTACGTTCAAGTGCATGCAGACGTTCCAAAATAAAATGGTTGGAATAGTGTAAAATGTTTGTGTGGGTACAAATAATAGAACTTATTCTTTTCAATAGAAATCGCTTTATTCAGTACAGTTACAATCCATTATTTAATTGTTTCTCTCAGTACAATCCAATTTCTCAACCGCTTATACTTTTCTTATCTTTTACTTAAACCACTTAATCACTTCTCCTAATTAACACTTCAAATTTCACTTTAGAACTGATTTGCATACCTTGGGGATGCTGGTATTTATACTCGAATGACATACTTCGAGAACAATCCTCGCCATCCAGCGTCCCATACAATTTCCAATTTGCTAGAAAATTCGATTCCACTCTCCGGTCGAGACTTTGTTATTCCAGTATCGACATTTTCTGCTCTGTGAATCTAGATGTCGCTGCTCACATTTAAGTGGTTATCACATTGCTCCCTCCCTACAGTTGTTCGTCTCGAACAACTTCGTCATTCAGCATCCCGTTGAAGTGACACATTCTATCCAAATGGACCACTTTCAATTTTCCTCGATCCCCACGCTGGATCTGGTAGACAACGTCATTAATGCAGGTTATCACCTTGTATGGACTTTCCCAGTCCTGTTGCAATTTTGGTGATTTGCCTTTCTTACGCTGAGGATTATACAGCCAAACCAGATCTCCTTCGTTGAAACCGGAAGATTTCGCCTTGATATCGTACCTAGTCTTCATGCGGCTGCTTGCTAGCTTCATCTTTTCTCTGGTGTCTTCATGCAATTTACGAATCCTGCTGCGCAAGTCATTCACGTAGTCGTTCACCTCTTTGGGCTCCGTCGGTGGGGATCCGAATTTTGCTTCACTTGGCAACCGAATTGTTTGACCAAATAAGATCTCGGATGGTGTGTGCCCTGTTGAGCTATGGACCGCGTTTCGGTAGGCCATTAAGAAGAGGGGTATGTGTCGATCCCAATCCCGCTGGCAGTTGCTGACAACCTTAGATAGATGCTCATTCAAGGTCCGATTGAATCGCTCGACCATTCCATCAGATTGAGGGTGTAGTGGCGTTGTCCTTGTCTTTCTTATTCCCAAATATTGGCATATTTCCTGGAAGACTTTTGATTCAAAGTTTCGCCCTTGATCAGAGTGCAGCTCCATTGGGACCCCAAATCTGCTCACCCAGTTGTTGACTATCTGTTCGGCTACGGTCTTAGCCTCTTGAATTGGGATGGCAAGCACTTCCGGCCACTTACTGAAGTAATCCATGACTACGAGAGTATATCGGTTTCCATTAAAGGTTTCGGGAAACGGCCCAGCGATGTCGATGGCTATTCGTTCGAAAGGTGATCCGACATTGTATTGTTGCATTTGTCCATGTGGCTTTACTTTTGGGCCCTTGGTAGCCGCACATCTTATGCACTTTTTGCACCAATTCTCGACATCTTGTTTAGCGCTTAGCCAATAGAAACGTTCCCTTACCTTTTCCAACGTCTTGTTTATTTCCAAATGGCCTCCTGAGATTCCGTCATGTATTTCATGGAGCACTTGGTTGACTCTGGACCGTGGCACAATTAGCTGCATACGAGATGTTGTCCCATCTGCACTTTCCCATTTTCTCTTCAGCAATCCGTCTTGCACAAAAAGCGAGTCCCACTGTGCCCAGTATGCCTTCAGAGTTTGGCTCCGATCTGATATCTGCTGCCAGCTTGGTCTTTCCTCGTGTTCTTTCCAGGCCAATATTGGTTCGATGTCATTGTCTGCCTGTTGGGAGGAACGGATTTCGTCTATAATCCAACCCTCTATTGGCTCAGTCCTGATCATTTGGATGGTTGCCTGTTCTTTTGCTTCTTTACGATTGCAGTGTTCGCATTTTACTCCGCACGGTCGACGAGAGAGAGCATCAGCATTTGAGTGGAGTGTTCCCTTGCGGTGTTGCACTTAAAAGTCGTAGCCCTGCAACTGCTCGATCCATCTTGCAACTTGGCCTTCAGGGTTCTTAAATTGGAGTAGCCATTTCAGAGCTGCGTGGTCTGTCCGGAGAATGAACTTTTGTCCGTAGAGGTACTTATGGAAATGCTTCGTAGCCAGAATTAAAGCCAGAAGCTCGCGCCGGGTTACACAGTAGTTTCGTTCAGGTCTGGAGAGTACTTTGCTGTAATATGCGACCACTTTCTCTTGACCGTCATGAACTTGGGAGATCACAGCTCCGACCCCAACATTGCTAGCGTCTGCGTCCACGATGAACATTTTTCCGGGCGTGGGGTAACCCAAGATGGGGGCATTGCACAGCTGTCGCTTCAGTTCTTGAAATGCTTTTTCGCATTCTCCAGACCACTTGAGCTGTCGGCCTTTTTCCATAAGTTGATGCAGGCTCTTTGCAATGCCAGAAAAATCCTTTACGAATCTTCTGTAACACGTGGCGAGGCCCAAGAAGCTTCTCAGTTGGTGTTTATCTTTTGGAGAAGGCCAACTTTTCACGGCTTCGATTTTGTCAGGATCCGTTCTTACACCTTCCGCTGATATAATGTGACCCAGATATTTTACTTCCGGACGAAACAAGGCACACTTTTCTGGGTTGAGCTTTAAATGAGCACTTCGTAGCCTCTCAAACACTTCTTTTAGATTTTCGCGGTGCTCCTTGTACGTCTTACCTATGACGATAACGTCGTCCAAATATACTAGGCAGGTTTTCCAGGTGAGTCCTTGCAATGTTCGTTCCATTAGTCGCTCGAAGGTGGCCGGAGCGTTGCACAGTCCAAACGGCATCACTGCAAACTGCCAAAGACCGCTTCCTGTAGTGAAGGCAGTTTTCTCACGATCCGCACGATTTATCTCTACCTGCCAGTAACCGCTCTTCAAGTCAAGTGTTGAAAACCATTTCGCTCCAGAAAGCATATCCAAAGTGTCATCGATTCTCGGAAGTGGGTAGCTGTCCTTTTTAGTGACATCATTGAGACGTCGGTAGTCTACACAAAATCTCGTGCTGCCATCTTTCTTCTTCACGAGGACCACTGGAGATGCCCACGGACTTTGCGATTCTTCAATCACTCCCTCAGCTTTCATCTTCGACATCATTTCGGCAACTTCTGTTTGCTTTGCCAATGGAAAACGCCTTGCAGGTTGACGGATTCGTCGAGCGTCTCCGGTGTCAATGTGGTGTTGAACAATATGCGTACGTCCATATTCTCCGTCTTGTGTTGCAAATATATCAGCGTACTCACCGATTAGTTTTTCTGCCAGGATTCGCTGATCTTCGTCCAGATTACAGAGGCTGAGAATTTTGTTCTTGATTTTTATGCTCTGAACTGTTGTGACCGGTTTTGCACCCTTTTTTCCGTTGTGGTCGATATACGAGTAGCCTCAACAGGTACGCATTTTCCCACTATCTCGCCCTTTTTCACCTTTACACTAAATGTCTTTGGATTTAGAATCCTTACAGAGACCATGTTGTTCTTTGGCTCCACTAAGGTCTTTCCCACCATGAAGTCTCTTCTCTTTTCTGGCTCCATCAAATAGAATCGGTGGCTACCAGGACTACCTTCCACTTTTGCCCACAAAATTGCTTCTGACGAAGGCTCTAGACTCTGATTGCTGCAGATAACGACATTTGAGACTGTGGTATTGGCGTTTCCGTATATCATTGGTATCTCCATGTTTCCGTATTTCAGGGTTTGTGCCCCCAAGTCGACTATAAGTCCATGTTCTCTCATGAAGTCTGTACCAATGATGCACTCGTCACATATGTCAGCTACCAGAAACGCGTGAGTTAATGTTATTCCGGCCAACTGGATTTTTATGCGGACTTCACCATATACCTTAATCGTTGCTCCTGTAGCTGTTCGCAAGCTGCCACTGCTAGTGTTACATTTAAGTGGCTATCACAATAGTTACCGAAAGAAATATCTTTTGTATACAAATCTGAAACGTTACTAGTCTGACGTACATCTAATGGCCCCGCACTTGTTTTTCTCGTTCCATATGACTGGGCCTCGTTTAAATTGAAGTAAGAGCCGGAACTATTTGTAATACGGCGGCAAATATTTAGGGAGGTGACAACTTACCTTCTTAATACTGGCTTGGCTGATTTGTGCACTTTTGCAATCGAAATATGGTGAATTGATGTGGGTTATGCTTGCTTCTTGCAAGGGGTTTCATTTCAAATGTTTAATGTGCCGTGTAAGAGTACAAAAACGTAGAAAGCGGGTGACAGCAATTTTTAAAAGGATATTGCTTTAGAGACCATCGAACTCGAAGAAGAAGAAGATACAAATTTCGTAAACGACGCCAGCAAATAGTGAAACCGTAAACTTTATCTCTTCACTTGTGATGATGCTTGTCTTTCGTTGGGAGGCAAAAGTAGAGGACTTAGGGTTTGTGGATTCCTTATGCCCACATGGAAACTTAGGTCCTATAATGTTGTTTACGTTGTGTGTATGCTCGCAGATCGTTGTTTCTAAATATTTTAACAAATAACCTAACTCTCTTCCCAATATTCATATAAATCAATTTTTGTATAATGTCCTCTCTGGCTTACTTGCAGGTTCAATACAAAGAAAGTGATCTCATCCGCAAGTGGCAAGACGCTTACCTCGAAGATAAGAAAGAGGAGCGCAACAAGAACAAAAAGGGCAAACAAAAGAAACAAGAAGAAGATAAATTCCATTTGCCAAAGGGAACAGTTCTCTTCTTCGAAGGTGCTACCGATACAACAACCCGTGAACTCATTCGCTCGGCCCTAGAAGCCCTGGAGGGCGAAATTGCTTACATTGATTTCAGCAAAGGCGACAAAGACGGTCACATCCGTCTTCAGGCTGAAAATTCCGCCGCCCCCTTCCTCGAGAAGCTTGAAGATAAAAAGGTACTTTCAAACAAATCATTTCATTTCGTATCAGCAGTCTTAAAAATCTTTCTTGTTCGTTTCAACAGCTTAAACTATCCGACTCCACAGAACTGACACTTCGCCTGCTGACCGAAGACGAAGAAAAAGAATTCCTCGCCAAAGCTGTGGAGCACATGAAATCTCGACGAAACCAACAAAACCGAAATAAGGGAGGATTCAACCGCAAACGCCGTGGCGGCGGTGGTGGTGGTGGCGGTGATGATAATAACGATTCTGAATCCAAGCCCAAGGAGAGGAAGACCGAATAAGAAGCCCAAGAAAATGTTGCTCTAAAATCACTTATTTAATACAACGTGTGTTCTATTTCATAAGCAGATTAACCACTTTCCGGAAACTTCTTAAAAAAAAAAAAAACAAATTTCATTTCTGACTGTGTTGCTACATAATTACATATGTGTATTTGTATTTTATGTATACAAGAAAAGTAAAAAACAAAAAATGAATAAATTTATCTATTGAATAGAATTTTACTTTAAAATAATTCAATTGGTTTTCATTTCGTTAGATGCAGTTTCCCTGGGCACTGCTGCCTTTGCTGTCTTTCATACTAGGTGGGGTGAAATGTAACCTCCTTGACCGCCAGAATGCGCTGCTACTGCAAAAAAGGTTATGGTGCCTTGAAGTCCGTTCATATTTAGGCAGACATGCCAAATTTCAGTGCGATGCTATCTTTAGTTTTGTTTTGACAGTTGACGTGTTTGCCATCATGTTGAGTATGGACAAAAACGATTTTCGTTTCATAAAACATTATTTTTTGAGAGGCAAAACGGCGAAGGAAACAAAAGAAAAGTTGGATAAATATTATGGGGCTAATGCTCCGTCAGATTACACCGTCAAATATTGGTTTCGAGAGTTTCGTGGTGGCCGCAACTCCACTACCGATCAAGTCCGCAGCGGCAGGCCCTCCGATGCGGTTACAGAGGACAATGTCAGAAAAATACATGAAATGGTGTTGGCTGACCGGAAAGTGAAGGTGCGCGAGCTAGCAGATACCACAAAGATTAGTACTGAGGGCACACGCCATATTTTGGGCAGTATTCTGCTTATGAAAAAGTTATCCTGCGCATGGTCACTCCTGACGAAAAACACGAACGCGAGAGCACTTCGAAAAAGTGTTTGGACTTGCTGATGCGGAACCGGGCGGACTTTTGGCGTCGATTGGTAACTGTTGATGAAACTTGGAACAATGGACTGAAGCCGGCACGAGTGCTCCGAAACGGCCGAGGTATGCTCGACGGGTCGGAAAGGTTATGGCGTCGGTTTTCTGGGATTTTAATGTCATACTCTTCATGGACTACATCGAAAAAGGAAAACCCGTCAACAGCAAGTATTACTGTGCATCATTGGAGCGATTGAAGGCCGAAATCGCTGCAAACCGGCCTCACATGAAGTTTTTTCGCTTTGTTTTTGCAAGACAATGCGCCGGCGAACAAGAGCATCACAACCACAGATAAAATCAATGACTTACGGCTCCAATTGCTGTCGCATCCACCGTATTCGCCCGATTTGGGTCAATCGGACTATTATCTCTTCCCAAACAAACTAGTTGTCTAAAATGAGTGTACATACTGGGTGAGTTTTTTAACTTGAGACATCCAAATTACTCAAAAAATACGCGATATCGCGAAAAATGTTTCAGACAAAAGTCACAAGGTTCTGAAGGGGACATAAGATGGTGACCACGAGTTTGACCTTGAGACCTGTAATGTTTTGGCTTTTGCCAACGCGAATGAATAACAAATCTTTGCTTTTTATTTTTTTAGATTTCTGTATTTCCGTTAATTACAATTTGAGTTAATTACGTACTGGAGAAAAGGCAAACTCTTACAATTGCGCGTGTACCCGGTTGAGATGAGACTGACTGCTCATCTCGATACTGATAGAAGAGCTGCCATGGATTCTTTAATTGCATTGCATGTGTGTATAGGAGATTATTTTACACCGCGCAACCTTACTTAATTACATTACAATGTCCCCTCTAGTTTGCTTTTTCTCCAGCAATTAATATCAGATTCTTATAAATTTCAGTTAATTCTTGTTGTATATTCAGTGTTTAACAATATTTTTAGTATTTAAAAATATAAATTTTACTCGTATACATACTATTAGCAATTGAAAAGATTAAACGCGCTTGTAATAACTACGAAGCGCGTACCTCCTATTTGTGAAACTGTCACTGGTAGTATTAGTATTACTGGAAAGTTTTTCCACATCAGTATTTTCAAAAGTATTAATTTTACAACTAGGATCTGTAACTGTTACTGGAATGTAATCAACAAAATTATCATTAGCTTTACAAGGAATTATTTGATTCACATGTCTTTTCCAAGTTTTGTCTTTAACCAAGATATGATAACATCTTTCGCCAACTATTTCAGTAACTCTACCCTTAATCCAAGATACTTTTCCAGGTATGGAATAATCTCTTGTCATTACAAACTCTCCAACTTTAAATACTCTGTTCCGTTTCCCTCTATAATACATTTTTTGTTTATTTTGCATGCTTTCTACATTTTTTCTTAAGTCTAAACTGCTTATTTTTGCCTTGGTTAACGTTAATGGGTTTAGTAAATCTAATCTAGTTCTCAAACGTCGCTTAAACATTAATTGAGCTGGTGACTGCCCCGTTGTGCTGTGAATTGTGTTCCGATAATCAAGAAGAAAATTATCTAAGAATGTACTCAGATCGTTGTATGCCGATTGTGTATAGAAGGCCTTTCTCAATGCGAACTTTATAATTTTTACACCATTTTCTGCTTGGCCATTTGTAGCCGGATGACCAACAGGAGTTTTCAGATGCTTAATGCCATTTTGTTTCAAAAAATCCTCGAATTGTTTAGATACGAAGGAAGTACCGTTGTCTGTAACTATTTCAAAAGGCAGACCGAACCTAGCAAAGATCTGACGAAGTACTTTGATTGTGTGGGAGCTAGTAATGTCGTTTCCCATATTAAAACATTCTAACCACTTATTGTGTGCATCAACAACGATAAGAAACATGTGTTTAAATATAGGTCCCATAAAATCTAAATGTAAGCGTGACCAAGGATTTTCGGGCCACTTCCAAGTTTCTAACACATTATGTTCTGGATTTTGTCTAAACGCCAAACAATTTTCACAAGTCATACTTATGTTTTCTATATCCTTATCTAACCCTGGCCACCATAAGTAGGATCGTGCCATACTTTTCATCTTCACAATTCCCATATGAGTTTTGTGAAGTTCGTCTAGCATTTGTTGTCGGAGCGACGTTGGAATGACAACTCGATATCCCCAAAATATGCAGTCGAACTGTACGCTAAGCTCATTTTTTCGAATCGCAAATGGACTAAAATTTGAGTCCGATATATGCTGAGGCCAACCATTTATAATGTACTTCTGTACCTTTTTTAACTTTTCGTCGGAAAGTGTGTATTTCTACACGATGTTTAGGGTTATCGGCATCATACCTATTTGATTTATGTAATTAACATATACATCACCGAGATTCTAATCTGTTACGTTGTATTTAGTGTTTACGTGTTCAACATCATATTGATACGCTGAAAGAAATAATGCATAGCGTTGTAACCTGGTCCGAAAATGGATATCAGTGGTTTATTATCAGAAACAAGGGTAAACTGTCTACCGAATATGTATTGGTGGAACCGCTTTACCCCAAAAACTATCGCTAAGGCTTCACGTTCGATTTGCGAATACCTCTGTTCACTGTCAGATAATTTTCTTGAAGCGTAGGATATAGGTTTCTCAACGCCACTGCTAAATACGTGTGCTAAAACTGTCCCAACCCCCACCGGACTAGCATCTACCGTCAATTTAACATGTGAATTTGGATCGTAATGGGCAAGCATTTGATTTGAGGATAACATTTCTTTAATTCTGTCAAATGCAAGTTGTTCATTACTACCCCAAATGTATTTAGCGTTTTTCTTTAAAAGTTCGTACAGCGGTGAACAAACAGTTGCAACATTTGCAACAAACTTCCGATAGTAGTTGAAGAGCCTTAAAAACGACTGCAGCTCCTGAATGTTTTTTGGTTCTGGAGTTTTCAAAATTGCCTCCACCTTTTTGGGGCATGTATGTAAACCATTTTTATCGATTACGTGCCACAAATACGTTATTGATTCGACTAAAAATTCGCATTTTTCCTTGCTGACTTTCAGTCCAGCTTCCTTGATTTTGCGAAGAACTAATTCGAGGCGTTTCAAGTGCTCTGCCCTAGTAGGTGCTGTTACCAAAACGTCATCCATAAATGCGACAACGCCTTCAATGCCTATAAAAAGAGCTTCAATCGTCCGCTGAAATATAGCAGGTGCTGAAGCTACCCCATAGACTAGCCTCGTATACCTAAACAAACCCTTAGTAGTGGATATAGTAGTAAGATCCCTTGAACTGTCTTCGAGTACTAGTTGCTGATAAGCCATCGAGAGATCTAGCTTGGAAAACTCTTTTCCCCCATGAAGTTGAGCAAATAGCTCTTCTATTTTTGGTAAAGGGTACTGCTCTACTTGTAACTGTGGATTGAGAGTTATCTTGTAGTCTCCACAGATTCTTATTTCGCCCGATTTCTTTAGTATTGCTACAATAGGCGTACCCCATTCACTAAAGTTGGTTGGCTCTAAAACTCCTAAGCTGACTAATTTCGAAAGTTCTTTTTCGATTTTGTTTTTGATTGCCAATGGGAGTTGGCGAGGCTTGACAAATTTCGGGACCGCAGTCTCCTTTAAGTGAAGACTGACCTGATTTTTATTGAAACAACCTAAACTTCCATCAAATACTTCCGAGTATCTAGACAACACATGCAATAATTCCTTATACTTAATTTCACCTTTCATAAAATTAAATTGTTTTAATGCTATATTAAACGCGTGCATCCAATTACGACCCAGCAAGGCCGGACCGCCATTATCAATGACATTAATATCTAAAAACTCATGCATATTATTATATGAAATAGAAAACTTACAAACTCTGCGTGGTTTAATTACACTGCCATTGTAATTTTTCAAAATTAAATTTGTCGGTTTGAGTTTACATTTTGCAAAGTTTCTTTTATACACTTCGAACGATATGGCGGAAATTGATGCGCCACTGTCAACCTCCATTTCCATCGGAACACCATTCAGCAACACACTGGCAGTTAATGGTTTACAGCATGCATTAGTTCTGAAATAATATAAGGATAATTCATTATCGTCTACCATATTACAATCTTCGATATAATTATGTGTATTAGATACTGCTCTGTGATTTTCCGGACACATTCTTTTGAGATGACCACGTTGATTACATTTCCTGCATACATATCCCTTAAAACGGCATTGTTGCTCCGAATGATTTTTATAGCCACAAACTTTACATGCAGTGTTCAATGGTGTTGCTGAACTTTTCTTTACATGAGGGTTTTTATGTACATCTGAAGATCGGCTATTTGACCTTCTACCAGACATGCGAAACACGGTTGACATCGCTGCTCCACTTGTTCCTGGTTCCGTTTTCACTACCTTTGTGTTGTTTGTGTGGTACTGGTTCTTCACACATTCCACTGACTGGGAAATTTCCATCGCCTTGTTAAGGTTTTAACATCCTCTAAAAATAGTTTGTCCTTTTCTGGTCCCTTTTCCATGCCCATTATGAACTTGTCTCGTAAAGCCATGTTCAGCTGTGAGTCAAAACTGCAATTCAATTTATGCCTCTCTGCAAAACCCGATATCGATGCCTTAAAATGTTTTTTGAAGATCTCAACCAAGGTAGTGTATGTTGCTGTTTCTGGTATATTTGGATGCGCCAGATTTTTTAGCAATTTGTAGGTATCTTCATTCAGAGAATTGATGAAAATTGCTCTCTTCTTTACTTCTTGGTCGATTTCATTTGCGATAAAGAACTGTTCGAGTCGTACGATATACACTGCCCAATCGTTACACGTGTAATCGAATGGTGGCACAATTCCTATAATTTTTTTTTTTTTTTTAACAAATAAGTTCGTATTACTGAGTCCTCGTCGCCACTGTAATCTTTTGGCTTTTGCCAACACGAATGAATAACAAATCTTTGTTTTTTATTTTTAATGGGGCACACGACTTTGTCTCAAAGGTCTTATTCATTCAGTGCTAGATACCACTGCACTGGCACGCCTAAATCATTAATCGGTTTCCAACGTTGTTAGGGTGTTATTGTAGAAGGTCGAGATTTGTTTTGAGGAAGTCATTATTGCCTCGAGTGAAGTTAAAACTCAAAGAAATTTCAGATAGAGACAAATTGTCCTAAACTTATCTGAGAGTGTATGATGTGGCACTCTGCCCTTTTTTTCTACTTGAACGGAACTGTACTTCATTTAGAAGTTCGATATTTGCTTTGAGGAACTGATTATTATTAGTAACGTTTTCCAGATTAATAATGCAGGCTATTTCAATTCGAACATCGATGGTGCTGTTGCTCTTTACGCCCAACGTTTCCCAGACCAGATACGCTTCCTTTGATCGCGTCATCCAACAATTCACTGGTGAAGGAAGTGTGCAACCAAAGAAAATGAATCGGTCAGATAGGGTGGCTGTTGAGGACAATGAAATAGCAGAGTTAGCTGCCGTTGCACACGATCATCACATTAGCACTCGCCAAATAAGTCGTGAATCAGGAATTTCTCCAAACGATTGTGTGTAAGATATTACATCGCCATAAATACCATCCTTATCATGTTTCAATGCATCAAGAACTTTCTAGTGAGGATTTTCGCAACCGGGTCTCCTCTTGTCAATGGGCACTTCAGCAAATTGAACGAGACCCCCTTTTCTTCGCCAAGATGTTATTCTCTGACGATAATATGCATTACTGGGCTACCGAAAACCGTTTTTGGTTGCGACAAGTTGAACGCCAGCACCCTTGGAATGTTAATGTTTGGGCGGGAATTATTGGGGATAAATTAATAGGTCCATATTTTATTGAAGGCAACTTGAATGGCGAAAATTGAATGCAAACTTCTTGCGGGACCATCTTCCAGTATTACTAGAAGAACTGCCATTGGAATTGCGACAAATAATGTAGTTTCAACATCATGGTTGTCCAGCCCATTATTCCAAAGTGTCCGGGGCGTATTAAACAATGGATCGGACGAGGGGGTCCGAGGCAATGGCCTGCTAGATCATCTGATCTTACGTCACTTGATTTCTTCTTGTGGGGCTACTTAAAAAGTGAGGTTTACAGAAAAAAGCCAACAACACGTGAGGACATGAAAAGACGAATAACTGAAGTTTTTTTTTTTTATATAATTTACGCGCGCCTAAGGGGTTTACTGTTGCCAGGGCGCGGGCGGAAAGGTAGAAGGAGGAGAAAGGAAAATTGTTTTGTAGTGGTTTGAAACTCAGGTGTGTTTGGTTTCGATATTCGCTCTCCAGGGGGTGGGGAGTCTGAATAGGACGGAGAGTTTTTTCTTCACTCAGAGTGATTCGAAGTTATAATTCGCACTAGTTTTTTGTGGTTGAAACTCTACAACAGCCAAATCTACGTGTCAGTGTTATGCCTTCACACGCAGAATTTTTCTGTCTGAGTTCCAATTACACAAATGAAAAACTGACTTGCCATGGGCAGGATTCGAACCTGGACCCTCCGAGTGAGAACCGATTGCTAGTACCACTACACCATAGCCACCCCGGAAGCTTGCCGGAAGATTACGCCAGAAATACTTCTCAGTTCTGTTGGTTCTTTAGAGCGCGGATAGACAGTGTTGAAGTGAATGGTCACATTTTCGAGCATTTGTTGAAATAGTCTCGGGAAATAAACGTCGAAATGGGAAGAATTCAATGATTCAACAGTGGGAGGCAAGGGGACCCACTCTAATTAATTACCCCGAAGGAAACAAAATACTGCTACGTCCACGTCGATGTTTCTGGGTTATGCTAAACGCAGTATGTAAAAACAAATGACAAGCCTACGGGTTTGATTTTTTTCGTTTAACCTTGAAAATGGGTCTCAGAACTTTGTGACTTTTGTCTGAAACATTTTTCGCGATATTTCGTATTTTTCGAGTAATTTGGATGTCTCAAGTTAAAAAACTCACCCTGTATAGCTATTCGAAGTTCGAAGAGATACTTTAAAATATCATATGTACTCGTACACCATCTTCCAAGCCATTTCGTCTCAAGAGTGTTTTTTTGAAAATAAAAATCAGCTCAACAACTGTACATAAAGTTGTTCATTTATTTTGGTTTATTCAATGTCTATAGCATATACATACGTATGCATATATACAACAATATATCATAGAATAATTTTTACCAGATAATAATCAATTTAATTGGTGACTTAAAATCTAAATCAATATATTGATTGTATTTATAAATATGAATCAATAGAAAAAGAAAACTAAATTTAATCTTAAACTTAAATTACCTTTTTATACTGTCACACTATGTATGTGGAAATGTATGTAAACAGCAGTTTGTTTTTTCTATTTTATATTTGTTCAATTTTCAAATAAAATAAATATTTCAAAATTTTATTAGTTCTCATTTGTTTGTTTAATTTACAAGGAAGATTCTCATTTTTAATGAATTGTTTTTAATTTGTTTGTTTTGTTTCAACATTGAACTTGAACATTTTGTCACTATAGGTATATGGTATGTTTGTATAATTGTAGTTTTTCTTTTGTTAACAATAAAATATTTTTGAAACTTTCAACAAGTCCCGCTTTGGTGTAACATGAAAGGATTATGTTCTTCAAAAGGAAATTCAGTTTATTTTTAAATCCATCCTTCATTTCATTCATTCTTAAGGTTAAATTTTCTGTTAAATTTTATTCTCAATATTTTTCTCGTTTTATGAAAATATATATAATTATGTTCCTTTGTTAATGAATGTATATAAATATTAATTTCATCATAAATAGACAAATGATTTCTGTGTGCAATTGTGGGTATACATAATTAAACGTGTGTGTGTCTTTTTTTTCTAATTTTAACTTTCTAATTTAACAGGAAGTTTTTGATTACATAATTTGTAATAATTTGTAAGTGTAATTTCATTACATTTTGTTAGGAAGCCACTTCAACAAACAAAATCTCTGTACTTCAGGTAAAGATACAAGTAGAAGTAAAGATAGATTTGATTTTTTTTCTCCTCAAATGGCTTTTAGAGATTCATTTAAAGATTTTTGTGAGTTAAGAGATTTTTGGATTGAAGATATTTTTGTTTTTTTTTTATTTGAAGTTCCAGCAAAAAGTCATTCCTCTCAAATAAAAGTTAAGTTAGCCTTAAGACTTATGTATAGGTATGAAATAATTTATAAGCCTAACTAATGATATGTACGGCTATGATAAATTCAGCGCTAAGTATGTTGGAAGTCTATAAAATTTAAGCAAAGGTAATAACTAAAATTATTCACATTATTTGTAAGAATATAGTAAAATTTGAGCTGCTCAAGATGGGCATCGTTTATAAAATTATAAAATATATCTACGCTTAATAAAGTTAAAGGTTTTTGAATTTTTAAGCACGCAAATTACTCTAAGGATACTTCCTAAGCTAAGTGTTTAAGCAAAAATACATTTAAGGATTGGCTACAAGAACATGTCTCACAGAAACCTCACCCCTTTTTTGATCGCTGTAAAAGTGATGAACCATACCACTATACCTAATCAACGTCCATGATTTCATCTTATAAAGGGTCCGCCATCTAACGTTTTTTTTTCAACTAGTACTTATTTCGTGAATGGTAACACTTACTCGTAGCTCATGTCTGATTTGACAGATAATTAGTTTTATCCTTCCGCGGTATGACCACCACAGTTTGGAACACTTCTTGAGCTAAACCCTCAAGAAATAGGAAAATGAAATGAGGAACCATTAATGTAAATTGACATGAATACAAAATTTTAGCAGATGTGGGAAAATGTTTTAGCTCAAAAGCCTTGTGAATTCTAGTTCATGATCAGTCGTGATTTTTTTAATTAGTTAAATTATGGCTTCCGTGTGAATTTAAGTAAAAAAAAAAAACGATCAAAACAAAACTAAGACTTCAAGAAGTGTTGATTCATTTAATTCCCCAGAATTGGGTGGCATTTTGCTTGCCGAAATCCATTTTAAATGGCTGTTGAGCCTTTTCGTATATCTGCAGTTTATGAGTAGAGGTTGATGTGGTTTTCATACCTAAAACAGGAAGAAACATACCGTCTATGGCTTTAGAACTATAAGCCTTTGACCTTGCCTTGAGGACATCTTGCAAGGGCTGATTGACATCCATCTTCATCAGAGCATAGATCGAATCCTGCTCCTGATTTCTAAACATGCATATTGCAGGGGTAAATCCCATTGAAAATTGGAATCCAACGCCTGAGATCTCTGGGCCATGTTGAGGTAACGGACACCACAGTTCGGACTCAAAAAGTCTTCGATTCTAACCCCGAAAGACGGGGCAGCAGAGGACGATCGTATCTATGAGTAAGGAGGCGCAGGCAAGTGCAAAAGGACCTCAACAGATTTGAAGTGCGGCACTGGAGGCAGCTGGCGAGAGATCGTTCTAGTTGGAGGGGTTGTTAGCTGAGGCCCAGGTTGATCCCGGACTGTGGCGCCACTTAAGTAAGCAAGTAAGTAAACTAGGATACATGTCGGTTGAGGTACGGACAAGGTGGTGTTCTTTTACTCTTTCTATGGTTCATGGTCGTCAATGAACTACTAAGACTTCTGGAAAAATAAGGATAGTACATAGGTGTGCACCTATATAGTGACGTTGTGGTGGGTATTACTAAATATTTTTAGCTGTCTAGTACAATAAAGTTTTAAGCCAAAGATATAGCAAGGCGTTAGCAAAAGCTGGATGGCTTAATTCACATACAGAAAAGCGATTGGATAACATGAGAACTACAACCTTAAATAACTCATTGGCTATAGTGGGCAGCCCTGGACACACAGCACTCTAGAAACAGTGCAAAGATTAACATGTCTGTGTATCAATAGTGATCTAGGATCTACATCCATTTCTTACAAGACGTCTGGGTTAACTCTCAATGAATCAGGTCCCAATAGGACACTCACCAATCCTTAAATCTAAACAGAGTACAAGCTTGATCAAAAAGTTCCCGGATTATTCAGAAAATTAAAAATACAAGTTATTCATCTAAATCTATAGGGTCCGCCATCTAACGTTTTTTTTTTTCAACTAGTGCTTATTTCGTGAACGGTAACACTTAGCTCATGTCTGCTTTTACAGATAATTAGTTCTATCCTTCCACTTAACGAATATGGTTGTGTATACGCTTGAACAACGCTGGAAAATATTGCCTGCGATCGACTTAGAGAAGATGCCGATTTTGCCAAAAAAATCATCTTTTCAGATGAAGCTCATTTTGATCTTGGCGTAAACAAGCAAAATTGTCGCATTTGGGGCACAAAAAACCCGCACGCATACATTGAAAAGCCGATACACCCAAAACGAGTTACTGTTTGGTGTGGATTTTGGTCCAGAGGCATAATTGGGCCATTTTTCTTCGAAAATGAGCAAGGAGTGGCCGTTACAGTCAATGGCGATCGTTATCGGGCCATGTTGAACGAATTTTTGTTCACAAAAATTGAAGAGGAGGATATTGGCAACATTTGGTTTCAACAAGACGGCGCTACGTGCCACACAGCCGAAGCTACACTCGATGTTTTGCGCCCTGTTTTTAAAGATCGCATTATCAGCCGCAGAGCTGATGTCGTTTGGCCACCTCGGAGCTGCGATTTGACACCGTTTAACTATTATATGTGGGGTGCCGTAAAAGATAAGTGTTACGCCGACAATCCAGAGACAATTGACGCTTTAAAGGACAATATTCGTGAAGCCATTGGTGAAATACAGCTGCACACAATCGATAATGTGCTTAAAAATTGGACCGATCGTGTAGGCTACTGCATGGCCAGCCGAGGCAGCCATTTGAATGAAATTATTTTCCATTATTAACCGGAAGGATAAAACTAATTATCTGTCAAATCAGACATGAGCTAAGTGTTACCATTCACGAAATAAGCACTAGTTGAAAAAGTTAGATGGCGGACCCTTTATAAAGAAACATTTGAAAGTAAAATTAACTAAAATTTCTGAGAAAACTAATTAGCTTTGTTCAATGAGAAAAAAGGCAAGGCAGTGCAGCGCAAATTTGTGAAAAACGTCAGATCAAATGAGAGCAGAAAAGTACGGCCATATGTTAGTTGTCAAAGATGACAACTTCATTTTCGATTGTTGAATAATTATTTGAGTTTACATATATTTTTAATATTTCCTGGTTTTGCTCTCTTTGCTTTTTCATTTCGAGTGTCCGCTCTTTATATACCTCCAGTTTGACCTTACCGTAGTCCCTTTTAAACTTTCTATCTTCAGCAGATTCCTCTCACCACTTTCTCAGTTCTGCAATTAATTAATTGCTCTACCTCAAAAGTAAGTGCAGAAATTCTGCCCAGGGCAGAGTCCAGGCAGAGTCATTGAACAAAAAGCGAACATGAGCTGAGGAGAAATTGTTCTCATTGAACACGAAAACCTTAAATTTTCATGCTGTGGACTGAGCTGGGCAGCCTCATTGAACAAAGCTCTTATGTTTTCTAATTTCACTATAATAAAAGGAAGAATGCGGCGCAGGTGTGTGAAAGGATTTGTGCTGATAATTCCCTATTTGGAAATTTTGATGTGAAAGATGCAACTCGCTCTTGTCGTCCTATCAATGAAAAAGTTGATGAAATTACGGAAAAAGTTGAGCAAGACAGGCACATGAGCATTCATGACATTGCTAAGGAACTTAAGATCGACCATAATACAGTTTCAAGTCATTTGGAACGAGCTGGATGCAAAAACAAGCTCGATGCGAGCCATTTTTAAAGAGAATAAAAAATGATGAAAAAAGGGTCACACATGATAATGTTGTGCGAAAGCGGTCTTGTCGAAAAAAGTTGATGAAGCTCTATAAACGGTAGGATTGACGGCAACAAAGGTGATACTGCGAGTTTGCAGGGTTTCGAAGGCTATCAACCATCATAACCACCGGCTGGTTAAACGTCTACCGCCAGCAGTTAATGCATTTGAACCCAGCAATTGGAAAAACGACGCCAGAATTTATCTATATGAAGGGTGTTTTGTTTCATCATGACGACGCATGACAACGCCAGACTACACACGTATTTCTTTGATGAATAAGCAAAATTTGAAAGAACTTCTCTGGGGGAGTTTTGTTGCATTCAAAGTATAGTCCTGACATTTTACCCTCAGAATATCATTTGTTCGGATCTCTACAATATTCTCTTGCTGGCGTAAAATTGGCTTCAAAAGAGGTGTTCGAAAATGTCAAAAAAGAAGCCCCAGAAAATATACACTGGTCGAACAAAACGGACAATATTTGATTCATTAAAATTAATTTTAAATATAAAAATGAGATTTTACTACAAAAGGACCGAATATTTTGCCCCAACCTACGTAGAAACGAGCATAATAAATCTAGAAACTAGGACATCATTTGATACGAATCATTTAAGTCGATCAAGTTGTCATTATCCTTTATCGTTGTGTCCGTCTTCAGACGTCCTCTGGAATAACGTGATATCTTTTTCGGCAGAACCATGTAGTCGTTATCCAACCACAAACATTAAACATTTCAAATTAACGAGCAGTGAAATTTGGTGTTCCTTTTTTCCTGAACTCTTGAATAAGTGAAAGGGTATCTGCATACTCATGCTACTCGTATATGGTATATGTATATCCGATTCCATTTTATATTGCGATTAAAGAAAAACAATTATTGGGAAGCAATCGGCTCATTAAGTTCAAATATTCTTTTCTACAGATTTGAGACGTACGAGTAGATGATTGTTTACATCTAGATCACAAGCCCGGTCAACTGGAACCTGTATACGCTCATGAATGACAAATAAGACAGAGCCGATGCTTATTGACACACTCGTACGAGAAAACATTTCCTTCTAAAGGACAAAAATCTGTTACTGCTACTTTGTCTAGAAGGAGGCTCTTTTCATAGTTAATTGCTACAACAATCAAGACTGAAATATGATAGATGCCTTAATCAAATTACCGGTAAATAGACCAACCTTTGGGACGGATATAATCAGAATGCGGACTGATTCTAAACTCTCAAGGATGATGAGATATTAAGCCGTTGTTCCCGGTAGAAACATAAGCCAATATATTACTCTAAGCAAGCTACTTGCATACACATACGCCATTGATTGGCAACGAAAAAAATAGAGGGTGTAGCAATATATGAAGGTCATTTAAAAAATAATGCACACGTTGGCAACACCATCTTAATACAAATTGCCTAAGTTGCGGTTGAACATTTGAAGAGTAGGAACAGTTTTACCTGATTGTCTAGTCCCAGTAGTTTTTGTTGGGTGGTAGATGGAAATGGCGTCTGCAGATGTCTCGGGTACCGTGACAGTCGAAAATTAAAAATCATTCATTACAATTTGTTCATCCCGCTTAAGTGGTGGGTAGACTATAGATCGTATAGTTCAGCATCACTTTAAGCTAGCAGCTCCTGTCCAATCCGTACGGCATAAGAGATGTGGAGAAAGGCCGATGAGCAAAGTAGGAAGTTTTGATCTTAACGAAAATCGTCGAGCAACATGTGAGAAAATATCCTGTACTACTTCAACAACATCTGATTACTTTTGTTTAGGCTCTTTAGGTCCTTTACTGCTTTACTTCTGGACAGAAGGAAAAACGTCACCTCACAATCTATTGAAACAAAGAAGATACGAGTAACAATCTCAAAACTAAATACCTACTTTAATGTTCTTATGGTTTAAGGAGTCAATGCGTGGGTTGCGTTTTCCTTCTTTAAAATAATTTTCTGATGACGTTACCCAGTGCATTCGGCAGTTCAACAGAAGTGGTGAGTAATCGTAGACTGGCATTCTAACCTTCCAAGGCGTTTTTTTTTCTTTTAAATGGGACAAAATGGGACAGAAAGAGAAAGAAAGATGCTTGGGCTCAGCGGCTATTTCGCTATATAGGTGACATCCAACATTTAACGGGGAGACTAAATTATTAGTGCAATTGGACTTGTTTTTGTATCTAGGCAACCATTCAAAAATTTTAGTTGCCTGAAATAAAACCTTTCGGTCACGGCTGGTACCGAACCGTTCGACTGGAAAGCCAATACACTACCACTTGAGCCACGGCCAAC
Organism: Volucella bombylans; assembly: GCA_949129095.1. Classification (NCBI taxonomy): domain Eukaryota; kingdom Metazoa; phylum Arthropoda; class Insecta; order Diptera; family Syrphidae; genus Volucella; species Volucella bombylans. The sequence goes on from OX422144.1 coordinate 161,533,411, forward strand.
CATCAAGTGGTAATTAGTGATTGAGGGACAGGGCGACTACATTGAAGGGCTGTGAAGTAATTCTGCATAAAATAAATTTTAACTTTGTACGAGTATATCTAAATAGTGTAATTTATTATTCAAATGACCCTCCTATCCTAAAATGTGTTATAAATAAATAAAAAATATGAAGAAGTCACCACCAACCACTTTTATCTAATGCGTTTCCATTGAGATGAAGGATAGCTCCATAAATGACTGATTGGTTGAGTATGTATAGGTATAGAAAATTATAAACGCATAAGCGATTTACTCGTACTTGAAGACAGAGTCTTTCAATGTAGACAGTAGCTATACCAGGTGACCCCAATCTCAACATTTTAACGAGCAAAAATAGAGCTTTCTTGGAAATTGTTGACCGATGGACCCCAAATAGTATACCAACTCTACATGACTTTATATTGAAAATACAAATATTTAGAAATTCACAACTGCTGGAAATGCTGCACTTCTCCTCATAGCAAGGAATAAAATTGCCTTTTATAAAAATAAATTTGACCCTTGCAGTTCAAGTTCTGAGTTTTTGAAAAGTATTCGGCCTAAAAAGGCGTCAATTCCTAAGAGTATGAATTTTGAAACACTTAATGCGAAACTCATTTGGGTTTGGAACGATTCCATTTCGATAAACAATTTTAGTTTCTTAAATTCAGCAGTAATGTTATGTATATCATAAATATTTTCATGTGTTGTTGAACCGTCTGTCGCTAATAGAAATGTTCAATCAAATACAGTGGGTCCAGATAACATTTCCCCTAAATTTATACAAATTCAGCTTCTTAGTGTTCTACATCGAATTACCCATATTTTCAATGTAATGGAAACTGGAAAGCTGCAAAAGTTCTACTTCTTCCAAAAACGTCAAACCAAGTTGCCGCAGAATATCGGCCCATTGCGAGCATAGATAAACTAACCTAGATCTCAAACTCTACTAATACTTTTCAAACCCTTAACTTTCGCACAGACTACACTGCAAGTGAATTCCAACACTTTTACATCTCTATAACTTTGTCAAAATTTGCTAGAATGAGAGCAATTTACAAGTAAAATTGCTAGAATGTGGATGACGTTTTTTCCATTAAAATGGACGTGGTTTGTATAAAATGGGAGGGAAATTGCCATTGATGACAATTCATACGAATTCACAGACAGGGTCACACGGATAGGAGCGATCCGTAGAAAACCGGTTTTGACAGTTATCTGGAAAGTTTGACATCTAGGTTTTTTTTTTTTATATAATCAGCGCGCGCTCGGCTTCGGCCACAATCGGCTTAAATTTCCACCTTCGGCAAAACATTCGGCTTCGGCAAGTAAAGGCCGTAGATTTTGCCGAAGCCGAACCATTTTTCCGCAAAAGTTAAACTATCATACCGTGTTTTGGAGGAGATTTCGAGCAAGTCATTTCATGTTTGTTTCGTTTCTGTAGGAGGTAGCTACAAGGAATGATGATATTTTTAATTATTGGGCCTCAAGTCTTTGTACCTACTTGAAAGAAGTAGCTAACAAATATTTATAAGCTCCTCCTACTAGTGTAGCGAGTGAGCAATTATTCAGTGCTGCTGGACAAATTTATGCTGATCGGAGCTAATTTGCAGGGAGAAAAGTTATTTAATTTTGATTATTAATTCTACTTCATCGTTTGTCTTCTCATATTAACTTTGTTTGTTGTATTTACGTGCTATCGAATGTACCTAGGCTTTTGGAGTTTTTTTACTGGTTATTTTTTGTTTTTATTTCTTTGCTAAGCATTCATTTTGATTGTTCCGTTTATGTGTTATTTAAAAGAGTCTACTGCAATATTTTACTGGCTATTTTGCTGCTTGTGCCTTTGTAAAATAAATTAATAAAAAAGAAAATATCTACCGATTAATTTTATCAAAATGATCATTATATTTTAGGCTCTTTAGCATTTTGAAATACAATCTCCATTAGACTCGGCTTCGGCTTCGGCCGAAGGTGATGAAGAAAGCAAAGTTCGGCTTCGGCTACGGCCAAAAAATTCACCTTCGGTCGGACTCTAATTATAACGACCAGGAAATACAGAGATCGGCAGGGCATTCCATAAGCGAGTTGTACGGCTTAGGAACGAATCACGATATTTAAGAGTACGTGCGAAAATGGGCTTGAGGGTATACTGATGAGCATTCATAGCGAGACGGGTGTTACGGTTGAAAGTTTGAATGGGCGGAATGCTACTGGCGATTTCAGTGGAGCACTGGTGGTGGAAGTAGCGATAAAACAAAGTGAGACACGAGACATTACGTCGGTGTTCGAGGGTGTCCATTGATTGACTGATATTAGTATCATCAATAAGTTTTATCGCACAGTTTTGAATCCTATCTAGCAGGTGCAGAGATGTTTTAGGAGCACCTGACCAGATGTGGGCGTTGTAGTCTAATTTTGGGCGGATGAATACCTTATATATTGAGGCCAGATCAGAGGGGGTAAAATATTTCTTACATCACTTCAGGAAACCTAGACATTTCGCAGCATTTTTGGCGACATCAAATATGTGGTCATTCCAACGTAAGTTGTCATTGACACACATACCGAGAATGAAAAGTTTTTCGGTTTCGACGATGCAAGTGCCATTTATGGACAGTGGCTGGGTGTTTAAATTTCGCTTTAACGACAGCAGACAGCATTGTGTTCTGGAAGCATTAAATTCCACTCTGTTGATAGTTCCCCAATTGGTTATGGTGTTGATATAGGAATTTAATGAGCTTAGCATATGCTGTCGTACGGAACGAATATGAAAAGCAGAGAGTACTGTCATCAGCAAAGGAATATACCTATTGGATTAGAAGTAGCAGACAAGAGATCATTAATGAAAATTAAAAAGAGTGTCAGAGACAGAACAGAGCCCTGAGGCACACCAGCATTTATTTTGTGAACATCAGACTTGAAACCGTCCAAGACAACTTGAATTGAACGTTCCGAAAGGTAATTTCTAATCCATTGAAGAAGAGAGTCGTCGATCCTAAATACACGCATTTTCGACAAAAGAGCCTGATGCCAAACTCTGCCAAACGTCTTAGAAATATCAAGTGCAACTATCTTGCTTTCGCCAGATTGATGTACGCTTTGGTTCCACTTTTCGGTGAGACATGCCATCACATCACCAGTGGACCTGTTGCTACGAAAACCGTACTGCCGGTCATTGAGAAGTTTTCGTGTTTCGAGATATTTCATGAGCTGACGATTTATCAGCGTTTCCATGACCTTGGAAAGAAGGGACGTAAGTGCAATGGGTCTGTAGGAGGAGAGAGAAGATGATTCGCCTTTTTTAGGGACGGGCTGGACAAATGCTGTTTTCCATCTGCTCGGGAAGAGTCCTAAAGTGTAGGATTGATGAAAAAGCTTACGCAGTGGTTTTGCCAGCGAGGAAGAACACCTCTTCAGAAGAAGGGGAGATATACCATCTGGACTAGCGGATTTATGTATGTTGAGATCTTTAAGTACTCTTGCTACTACACGAGTGCGAAAGTAGATTCGTCCCATTGAAGATTCGACGCACTCAAGTGTAGGCGGAGACAAAGCACAATCTGGGAGTGTTGAGCTGGCCGCAAAGTGTGCAGCAAGCAGATTGGCCTTATCCAAAGAGCTGACAGCTGGAATGTCATTGTAAATGAGCGTTGGAATGGAGGATGACGCGAAATTTCTAATGTTTTTGACGAACGACCAAAAATTTTTACTGCCTTTGGGACATTGCAGTATTTTTTGCCTCAGTTTTTGGTCGTATAGGAATTTCACACGCTTAAGAAAGGCGTTGCAGTCATTTCTGGCTCGTTTGAACTTTTTTCGGTTTTCCTCTGTCGGGTTTTTTATCGGTTAATTTATCTATGATGGTGAGTCTACCCTTTTTGAGTTAAGTCTTTGAAACAATAGTTAGTCAACTTAAGTTAAGGTGTACTACAGCTGTCTTGAAGATGAATGTGACAGTTGTGATAATGAAATGTTGGGGCTAATTGTTTTATTGGATTTTACAGAAGCGTTTGATTGCACAAATCAAACGATCTAATTAAAAAAATATCAATCTTTATGTCTTATGTCCTCATATCTTTGGAATAAGTCACATTGTATGTATCTACTATTGGGTTGTCCGATTTTCGCTCAGTCGAGAACTTAGATAAACTTTCCAGATATTGGAAAATCAAAACCGGTTTTCCACGAACGGATTACCATCGTTTCCGCAATCTGGATTCATTTTGCTGGCAGAAGGTCTTCCGGAACCGAGCAGAGGTCATAAAAGCCTTTGAAGATTTCATTGTCTCAAAAAGTCCGCCGTTCTTACTCACGTGCTTCATAAATGATATTTAACTGCGCTTAAGTAACAGCAATCACTATATGTTAGCTGACGATGTCCAGTTATATACACAATACACTTCTTCTAAAATCGCATTAAGACTAAATTCTAAAAGTGGTCATTAGAAAAGGGACAGAAACAAAATCAAAATCGTAAATACAAGAAGAACTACAGAATTCCTCTCCTCGCTGAGTATAAATTATTTTCCCATTGTATACATAGACAATATAAAAAATTTCAGCATTTAGTTTAGCGGTAATCTTAATTAGAATTTTTAAATGATAAAATAAATCGAAAATTTATAAAGTCCTCGTAGCTTTTCGTTCAGCAGTCTTTCGTTTAAGAGTAAAATGTAACTTTGTTAAAGCGCCGTTATTGGCTGTTATTCTGTACGATGGTGAAATATTTCAGCAAAGATCACAAGTTCAATAGAAGCTCATGATTGCCTATAATTCCTGTGCCCGATATATTTGTTTTAATATCATAAGGTACACATTTCCACCAATACTAAACAAAATACTGGCGATTCCTTAGTAAGCTTAACGCATTATTGAATCATCTTATAATTAGACAAGATGATATCCTCAAACAAAGAACCAGATTATCAACTTAAAAACATAAGATTTCCGAGAAAGCAAAGATCATTAAATTAAATTAAATTGATTGCACCCGGAACCAAGTGCTTAAATACGTTTTGGGATTTTTTTTGTATTCTTTCGTGCATGCGATTTAGCTTTGCTATCTTTTGCCCTTGAACAACACCAAGGGGGTTGCAATAAAGAATACACAGAAAAAGTCCTCCCTCTACATGTAAAGGGTTTTCCAATATGGACTTGACAACTTTGAATTTAATTTGTGAACGCACTCTTTCACTAATCATCAAATTGTCACTGTCAATTTATTCAGTAAGCTCAACATTTTCATCATGGTAAAGTACACTAACGAGCAACGTCTGCAAATTATAAAAATTTTCTACCGAAATTCGGAGTCGGTGACTGCAACTTTAAGAGTGTTAACTCCAATTTTCGGTCGTAATTCTCGCCCTAGTAGACAGGCAATAACAAGTTTAGTGCAAAAATTTTAGTCTACATATTCGTTGTGTGATTTTGCTGTGTCAGTGAGGCAACGGGTTTGTCGAAGTGTCGAAAATATCGCTGCCTTTCACGCGTCCGTAGCAAACGATCCAAATCAGTCAATTCCACGGCGTTCTCAAGAATTGGGCATCGCTCAGACCACATTATGGAGTATTTTGCACAAGGATCTTGGTTTACACCCATACAAGATCAAGCTGACTCAAGAATTGAAGCCGGTGAACCATTTGAAGCGACGTACGTTCTCCAATTTGGTTCTGGAGAAGATGCGACAAGATGGTGAATTTCATCGCAAAATCATCTTCAGTGACGAAGCTCCTTTTTGGCTCAATGGGTTCGTCAGTCAATAAGCAAAATATGCGTTATTGGTCGGGTGAAAATCCACATGTGCTTCATGAATCATCACTTCATCCACAAAAAATAACTGTTTGGTGCGGTTTGATGGGGGCGGCGTTATTGGGCCATATTTTTTCGTCGACGATAACGATCGTCACGTTACTGTGAATGGTCAGCGTTAGCGCGCCATGATCACCGATTATTTTTGGCCCGAATTGGAAGATATGGATTTGGACGACATGTGGTTTCAACAGGATGGTGCCACCAGCCACACAACACACGCTACAATCGATTTATTGAAGAGTAAGTATGGTGAGCGTTTTATCTCAAGATATGGGCCAGTCGATTGGCCGCCTCGTTCGTGCGATTTAATGCCGCTTGACTAATTTTCTGTGGGGCTACGTTAAGTCATTGGTTTATGCCAACACGCCGACGACGTTGGAAGAGCTCAGAGCCAACTGTGAACGCGAAATAGCGGCAGTTTCGGCCGAAATGTGTGGCCGAGTCGTTGAAAATTGGGTCCAACGAATCGACCGCTGCAAACGTGCCCGCGGTGGCAATATGAACGAAGTTAAGTTCCATTCATAAATGTTTGGATTGTACTTCAAGCCGATAATAAAGTTTTTGAAATATCTCAAATGGTTTGCGTTTTATTTAAATAAAAAGTTGTCAAGTCCTTATTGGAAACCTCTATATATACTCGTATACATAATTATCTAGCTATATATCTTTTCTATCTTTTTACTACCTACTTACGCTCAGACTAACTCTTAATACTTTATCTTACTTTACCTGTGCAATCCGTTAAAAAAATATTGATAAGTTTGTTCTATTATTTAAAAGTTGTTCTTAAGTGAAAAATGAATACAAATATACATTATATGAAACGAAAAGAGATTATAACAAAAAATAAAGAAACTTAAAAGACCTCAACCCCGACATATGTAGTTGAAAAACGCATCTGCTTTAGAAATAAATGTAGTAGACTACAGAAGATCCGTGTAGACTACCGAAGATCAGAAGTGCATATTTAAAATGCAGACCTTGCTTTGAACTACATATCATGATATGCTAATGTGCCCCATGGAGGTAATTGAAAAAATACTCGTCGACAGATTTCTTTGTTTTTTACGACAAAAGTCGTCGCGAGGCGTCATTTGCAATACAACAGAAATACGATCCACACAATCTGACATTCGATTGAGAAGAGTCGTTTCAAATGGCGACGAATGTCGTTCAGGCGACAAGCCTACAATGAGTCGCAGTCGTATTTTTGTAAGTCGCCGACGACATCGGCAATAAGGGTGAATGTTATGTGATACCTTCGTTAGACTTACTTCTTAGGTAAATGGGGTCGGTAAAAAAACTTTGGTTGCATTGCCACCGATGCGGTTACACATTTTGCCTTGGCAACACCACTTTAGGTGGTTTGTCTCGTCTTTAAGTCAATTAATGTTACTAGGCAAAGGAGATTTATTACCACACACAGTATTTACTAGCGGGCCTATGATACAAGCAGTGCCAAAGTCTCCTTAAAAAGTTTATCTAAGCGACATGGTTAATTTATTGAGCGTACTGAATCGCTTGCAAACTCAAGTTGTGGGCGAATAAATGTCATATATGGAGGCCAGATCAGACGGGCTAGAGTATTTTTACATCTTTTTGGCAACATCTTGGCTACAACAGGCACGTGCATGAAAAGCTGAAAGTACTTTTGTGAGTAAAGGAATATGATGGTTGAGAAGTACCAAATAAGAGATTATTAATGAAAAGTAAAAGAGTATCGGGGATAGAACGGAGCCCTGGGGCACGACAGCATTTGCTTATGGATGTCAAGCACCAATTCAATTTTCCGAAAGATTATATCTAATCCATTGAAAGTATTTTTCGCTTTGAAGTGCATGGATTTTCAATGTCTTTGAAATATTAAGTGCAAGTATTTTTTAAAAAGAGATATGCCATCAAATCAGCTGTGGACCTGCTGTCACGAAAACCGTACTCTAGGTCAATGAGTTTTCGTCTCTCGAGCTGTTTCATGAGAGTTTCCTTGATCTTGGAGAGAAGGATGTACATAAGTGCAATGGGTCTGTAGAAACAGAGAGAAGAAGATTGGAAGTGGTTTCGGTAGTGTGGAAGAACGGGAGGTACACACTCTGGAATAGCGGATTTGTGGATATTGATATCTTTGAGTATTTTTTTCCTCTATATAAATTCAAAAATGGATTGATCCCATTTAATGTTCGAAGAGCTCTACTCTATGTGGAGGTATGACACATTCTGATAGAGTTAAACTAGTTTCAAAGTTCGCAATAAGCATGCCTTGCCAAAAAAGTTGGCAGCTGGAAGGTCATTATAAATAAGAGTTGAGGTAGAGTTCTTAACATTATTGAAGAGCGACTAACACATTTTACTAGCTTTGGGACACTGTAGTATTTTTGCCTCAGTTTTTGGTTGTATTGAAATTTCACACGTTTAATACAAGCTGTTGCAATCATCATTTACTTGTTTGGCAAAAATGTATATATACCTAGTCCTGCCATAAATGCTGTTACACAATTTCCAGCGCATGTCGTTCAAAACTTCTTGCGGGAATAGAACCGTTAACTAACTTTTTAGAACACATGCCCTGATCAGTGAAGAATACTAGTCAGTTTGGTTTCAGTTTGCAAACTATTAACATGGAGTGGGGCGTTAAATCGAGTCGCAGTAATAGCGTTGCATAAGTGCAGAGAGAGTGCTGGCCAAAATTTCAAGTTGCTAAAACCTCTCGAAATATCGAGAAGATTCGTTTATCGGCCTATTGCTCAGTTCGGCGAATTGTCTGGGGTAGAGGACATGCCAAGAAGTGGTCGCCCGCGCGTCGTCCGTACGAATGCGGTAGTAAAGACAGTGCGTGAACGAATTCGGATAAATCCCCTTAGGAAGCAGGAGATCATGTCCAAGGAATTGGATATATCAACCAGATCGATGTCTAGGCGATTCGGGATGTTCTGCATATGAAAGCCAATCGTCAGTCCTCGGGTCATCTTCTAACTCCTCAACTAAAAAAAATTTGCTTGGAAAGATGCAAGTAATTTTTGCAGTGGTACGCGGACAATGACCATGAACACATTCTGTTTATGGATGAGAAAATTTTTACCGTGGAAGAAGTTTTCAACAAACAAAATGACAAAATTTATGCCACTTCATCTAAGGAAGCGAAAAAAGTTGTTCCAAGGGTTCAACGTGGACATCATCCCGCTTCCGTGATGGTTTTGTGGGGGTTCTCTCACCGTGGTGTCACATCCCTCCATTTCTGTGCAAAGGTTTACTAAGAAGATGTGCTAAAGGGTATTGTGAAGGGTTTGACCAATAACCTTTTCAATGGATGCAGATAGATCTTCCAACAGGACTCTGCTCCAGCGCATAAAGCCAAATGGTGTCTTAAAGTAATCATAGCTCTGCTTATAGGCAACCGCAATGATAACGGCGAAAGATTCGTTGACTTTTGCAACGCATAGGTGGCACCATGTTTGAGCACAAAGCCTGCCATAAAATCAGTTGGGTGTCAACTGACCGGCAAGCAACCTTCAACCAAATTGACCATTTTGCCATCAGTCGCCGTTTTAGAAGTTGTCTTCTAGACGTCCGAAACAGAAGAGGAGCGGACATGGTTGGTACGAGATTACCATCTTATGATAGCGACTGTCCAATTACGCATTGCTGCCGTTCGAAGATCTAATGACACGAGAATTCCCAGGTTAAACACCGACCGATTAAGAGATTCCACAGTGCGCCAAGAACTAAGGGACCATATCTCACGTGGAGTGGAAACAATCAGCAGCTCACTGCCCACCACCTTACAAGATCATTGGTATGCTGTGAAAATTGTTTTCACATCAGGTGCATAAAGGATTGTAGAGCAGCAGGTAGGATCGAGCTAGAGTCCCCATATCGCATGAAAATGAGAGAAGTACAGCGTAGTGTTCGGCGTAATAAGCGCAATTACATCAATGCGCTGGTTACAGAAGCAGAAGAAGCAGCAGCTAGGTGCGACAGCAGAACCGTTTACAGAATCACCAAAGAGCTAATAGGTGGCCGAAACGCTACTCAACACCCAGTGAAAGGCATACACGGTTCGCTGCTCATATCGGATGAGGATCAGCTCAAGAGCATGGAATGAGCATTTTTCTTCGATTTTGGACCGTGTATTCGACAGCAATATGCACCCAAGTCAGACTGAGGAGTCCGTGGAAAGAAATGCCCGAATTCGCATCACTACCCCCAGTAAGGAAGAGATCATTACCGCGATCAAAGCGCTGAAAACCAATAAGGCGGTAGGACTTGATGGCATATCCGCAGAGCTTTTTCGAGCTGCACCAACTGCATTGGCTGAGCTACTGCTCCCATTTGTTGGGAGAACCTGGGAGGCCGAGAGTTTTCCGGATGAGTAGAAGAAGGGAATAATCGTCAAGCTCCCTAAAAAAGGCAACCTAATGCACTGCGAAAACTGGAGAGGCATCTGCGTGCTGCTTGATGTGGCTAAGATAATAGCTAGAATTATTCTGGAGCGAATTAAAGAACAATTTGAAGACACTCGACGCCGAGCAGTGCGTTGAATATTGATCGCCACTCCACCTGCCGTTCATCGATTTCGAAAAGGCGTTTGATAGTGTCAATCGGGAATTTATTTGGCATGCCTTGCGCAGGAGTGGTATCCCAGATAAATTAATAGCAATTACTAAGGCTACGTACGATGGGTCCACATGTCACGTTTTGCACATAGGAAAGCTGTCTGAGGAATTCGAAGTCAATTCAAAGTCCGAAGGCTGCATACTTTCATTAATATTGTTTTTATTAGTGATCAGCGATGTGCTAAATGCGGCTTTATCGATGGGCAATGGAGGAATTCGATGGACTCTTACATCTGAACTCAAACACCTTGACTACGCTGGCGATGTATGCTTACTATTTCACAGAATAATGGACCTTCACCAAATGACAGCAAATGTGGAGAGGGAAGGAGACGTCGTTGGGCAAAACAAAAATGATCAGCCTGGGACCGAACTAACCAACTCATACTCGTATATGCATTGCTGGACAAACGGTTGAGAGAGTAGAGCGCTTCCAATACCTTGGGGGTATTGTCTCAACCGATGGCGGAACCGAACTGGATATAGCCAGCCGAATAGGTAAAACCAAGTCTGCGTTTGCGATGCTATCTAAAATTTGGCGAAGTAATGCAATTATCTTAAACACCAAGCTACCACTGTTTCGTTCCAACGTTGAGTCCGTGCTGCTATATGGATGTTCATTACTAGGTGCCTGCGTAATATCTTGAGGATTATCTGGCCAAACCGTATCTCGAACGAACATCTTTATGAGAGAACCGGCCATGAACCTATTGGCACAGCCATACAACGACGAAAGTGGCAGTGGATTGATCACACTTTCCGAAAAGGCCATAGCTAACCACCCGCTGCAATGGAATCCGCTTACTCAGGATGGAAGGATATGCAGCGGTCCTAGAAGTACATAGCGTAGAACAGTCGAAAAGGAAGCACGGCAACTGGGAAAGAGTTGGGGAGAGCTGCGGCACACTGCCAGAAACCGAACACGATAGCGCGTAGGCGTTGAAGAGGCCCTAGGACCCACATGGTGATATAGGACATAAGTAAAGTAAGTAAGTAATAACTCTGCTTACAGAAAGCTGGTAAGAATGATGAGTCTGATTTGTTATACTCATATCGACTACTCACCTTATGTATATCTGAATAAGATATAAAGATGATGCTGCACAGGAATTTCTGTTTGTTATTATGATGTCGGTGCACGTGCCGATCACCCTTATTTTTCGCATAATAAATCCAGAGGAAGACGAAAATATTCAACAGAATTTGAGCAGCTTTTTCTTTGAGAACAAAACATGTAAAGCTCAAATTAGAAGCATTACGAGTTGCTATTGTGATAACCAGCAAAAATTCGAAGAAATCGATGACAAATTTGAAAGAATAGAGAAGAACGTTGATGACAAATTTGATACAATAGAGAAGAATGTTGGCGAAAAATTCGAGGAAATGGACAGCAAAGTTCAGCAACTGGCAAAAGAGCTCGACACAGTGCGAAAACAGAAACTGCGAGAATGTTCTTTAAGCGGTCCAAGGAGAAAAGACTTGAAGCCTCCCTCATTCGATGGCCAGACCTCATGGTCTACTTATAAGAAGCAGTTTGAAATGGCTGCCTGTGCAAACGAATGGGACAATAAGGAGAAGTGCTTTGCCCTAGCGATGGCCTTACGTGGTCCTGCGGCAGAATTGTTACAAACAATCGATATCGAAAAGAATAGAGACTATATGGGTTTAGTGCAGGCTATCGAGAAACGGTTTGGGGATAGCCACATGCGGGAAGTTTACAAGGTTCAATTGCAAGGCCGTATGCAGCAACGAGGAGAAACACTGCAACAGCTCCAAGCAGACTGGCACATTTGTCATATCCCACCGCAGGCCAAGAAATAATCGACGAAATGGCAAAGGACGCATTCATCAGGGGAATTGCAGATTTGAAGCTACAATCAGCAGTAAGGATGGCCGGGAAAAGAACCCTTGCTGAAGCACTTGCCTTCGCTCTGGCGATGGAAGCATCCAATCAGGCTTCCAAAAGAATGCATTTCGTAAGTGAAATAGTATCTGGTGAATGCTACTGCTCAAGACCAACTACCATGCAACGAAATATCTGGCGGGAGAGACGAAGGATGCGCTGCTGGAACTGCGATAAAGTAGGACATTTGCAAGGGCACTGTAAAGAACCGGTATGACGAGAAGGCTGCCTGCACTGGGGCTACAGGCAAATAGAAAGAAAAACCGGCAGAAACGGCTACCAAGAAACCGGTCAAATTTCCAGAAGCCATCAGTTAGGAAATGCTTACTTCGCGGGGCAGAAGTCTGTAGCGGGAGTCGACGACTCCAGGGTAATTATCCCAGTCTCACAGGTAAAACAATGCAACCAAAGCCTCCCAGCAGAAGTAGTCAGTGGTAAAGAAGCGAAACAACAGGCAACTATCCAAACGATCAGGACTGAGCCAATAGAGGGTTGGAGTATAGACGAAATCCGTTCCTCCCAACAGGCAGACAATGACATCGAACCAATATTGGCCTGGAAAGAACACGAGGAAAGACCAAGCTGGCAGCAGATATCAGATCGGAGCCAAACTCTGAAGGCATACTGGGCACAGTGGGACTCGCTTTTTGTGCAAGATGGATTGCTGAAGAGAAAATGGGAAAGTGCAGATGGGACAACATCTCGTATGCAGCTAATTGTGCCACGGTCCAGAGTCAACCAAGTACTCCATGAAATACATGACGGAATCTCAGGAGGCCATTTGGGAATAAACAAGACGTTGGAAAAGGTAAGGGAACGTTTCTATTGGCTAAGCGCTAAACAAGATGTCGAGAATTGGTGCAAAAAGTGCATAAGATGTGCAGCTACCAAGGGTCCAAAAGTAAAGCCACGTGGACAAATGCAACAATACAATGTCGGAGCACCTTTCGAACGAATAGCCATCGACATTGCTGGGCCGTTACCCGAAACCTTTAATGGAAACCGATATACTCTCGTAGTCATGGATTACTTCAGTAAGTGGCCGGAAGTGTTTGCCATCCCAAATCAAGAGGCTAAGACCGTAGCTGAACAGATAGTCAACAACTGGGTGAGCAGATTTGGGGTCCCAATGAGCTGCACTCTGATCAAGGGCGAAATTTTGAATCAAAAGTCTTCCAGGAAATATGCCAATATTTGGGAATAAGAAAGACAAGGACAACGCCACTACACCCTCAATCTGATGCAATGGTCGAGCGATTCAATCGGACCTTGAATGAGCATCTATCTAAGGTTGTCAGCAACTGCCAGCGGGATTGGGATCGACACATACCCCTCTTCTTAATGGCCTACCGAAACGCGGTCCATAGCTCAACAGGGCACACACCATCCGAGATCTTATTTGGTCAAACAATTCGGTTGCCAAGTGAAGCAAAATTCGGATCCCCACCGACTGAGCCCAAAGAGGTGAACGAGTACGTGAATGACTTACGCAGCAGGATTCGTAAATTGCATGAAGACTCCAGAGAAAAGATGAAGCTAGCAAACAGCCGCATGAAAACTAGGTACGATATCAAGCCGAAATCTTCCGGTTTCAACGAAGGAGATCTGGTTTGGCTGTATAATCCTCAGCGTAAGAAAGGCAAATCACCAAAATTGTAACAGGACTGGGATGGTCCATACAAGGTGATAACCCGCATTAATGACGTTGTCTACCGGATCCAGCGTGGGGATCGAGGAAAATTGAAAGTGGTCCATTTGGATAGAATGTGTCATTTCAACGGGATGCTGAATGACGAAGTTGTTCGGGACGAACAACTGTAGGGAGGGAGCAATGTGATAACCAATTAAATGTGAGCAGCGACATCTAGCAGAAAATGTCGAAGACCAGAAGATTTCGATACTGGAATAACAAAGTCTCGACTGGAGAGTGGAATCGAATTTTCTAGCAAATTGGAAATTGTATGGGACGCTGGATGGCGAGGATTGTTCTCGAAGTATGTCATTCGAGTATAAATACCAGCATCCCCAAGGTATGCAAATGAGTTCTAAAGTGAAATTTGAAGTGTTAGTTAGGAGAAGTGATTAAGTGGTTTAAGTAAAAGATAAGAAAAGTATAAGTGGTTGAGAAATTGAATTGTACTGAGAGAAAGAATTAAATATATGTACATAGATACGGATACCTCGAAATAAATCAAGCTCATAAAGAGTCAGAAGAAGCGTGTAAGAAAAGAATGATAAACATAAAGCGAAAGACTGTATCAACAGATAAGAGGGAAAAGTTTGTTAAGAAAGGTGAAATCTATACAGTAAGTGGAAGAAATTAGGAAAAAATCCCGGACTAACACGATTAGGGCGATAAGGAACCGAGATTACTTAAATGAATTTCTGCAATGTTTTTCCTACTCAGCAACGTGTTTAAAAGGCTTATTTTTAAGGTTAATAACTAACCTTTTGCAATAATGAATTTTATTTTTCTGAAACAACTACTAATTATGCAATTTTTTTCACAATTACAAAATCGATGATGCATGAATAATCCAATCACATGACATCAAAATAACCTCTGCTTCAGCCCTTGAGAAAAATCTAAATTTGATACAATCCTCCTACATGCATCATATCGGTCTCCAAAGTATTTCAAATTCTCATCACATCAGGCAATGTTAATAAAAAAAAAATTAAAAATAAAAGAAAAAGAAAATGAAATAAAAACGAAAAGTGTAATTTTTTTTAACATTTTCTTTTAGTGATTTTTTTGTTCGATATTGTTTTTTGTTTTATTTATAAATAATAGCATATTATACAAGAATTAATCATAAGTGTGTGGTTAAATTTAAATTTAGTTGTAAATATGTGCATATCCATGTGGTTTTTGTTTGTTTAATTGTATTTTGTTCTTTGATAAATCAATTGTAGTGATTTTACCACTAAATAATGATCCCTACGTACACGAATGAGTATAGTTCTAATAGATTTTACATTAAACAAAAAGTAAATGTCATCTAAATAAACAGCAAAAAAAATTAATAATAATAATAACTAACATTTAACATTATTAGCATCAAACAGAAGTGTAAATGATTGCAAATACAAAACAGTGAATGTGATGTGATGATCACGCTTGATTCGCTGGATTCACCAAAAAGCGAGTTCTCAAATGCAGTTGCTTTTTAAAACAAAAAAAACTATCGTTACTCGAGTATTTAAATTTACCTCTTTCCATAAAAGTCACTTTTCGTAGAATTTATGAAAATTTATATAATAGTTAAACTTAGACTGCATAAGAAAAAAAAAATATTACAAAATTAATCAACAAAAAGCGGCTTCTCCGTTAAAAACAAAAAAATGCGCTCAAAAGATACGACAAAATAGATAAATTTCTGTTCTGATCGAAATGTAACTTCCTACAGGATACTACAGGTTGGATGGAAGCTTTTCTTTTTCGAAAATCTTAAGTTTAAAAACTAATATATATATAATAACAAAAAAAAATAAATTGCTTTGAAAATGATTTGTAAAAATTTAAGAATTTTTCAAAAAAATACTCGTTACTCAACACTAAAACGGATTGGAGTTCAAAACGGTACGGTTACGGTTCTCAAATAACAATTGCCTAAACGTAATTACGAATATGGTATATACAAAAACTTGTTTGAAGGGTGGTGGGTGGTTGAATGGATTAACTGGATGATCTGTTGCTGGAACTACATATCATTGGGTTTTCCATTTTAAAACAAAAACAAAAAAATTGCAGGTATAAGAAAATAAATTACAATTTCAAGTTATCGCGCGATAAATACTCGGATCTGTTGAGGAGGAAGTGATTCATCGCTTATACACAGGCGATAAATCGAGAGTGAGATTTTTAAGAGCGCGATTTCTCGCCGACGATCGTGTTTGCTTTGACGACCGAATGATCTCAAGTAGGAGACCTTCGCAATCATTGCATACTGCCATTAGTTCGCCTCGAAGATTCTCCTTTTGTTCGGAGCTCAGGTGTCCCGATGAGGAGAGAGTAAATGCACGAGCGAATTTGGTTCTACAAAAATAAGAAAATTTATGTTACAGTTTAATTTAATTTAAAAATTGAAAGAACTCACTTCCTGTCCAAGGTACTACTATTGGAATGAGGTCTGGCCGGACTTGAAACCGGCAGACTTCGTGGTCCTTCCACACTGCGTGACATTATGCTGAGGTTTTTGTTAGTGGCGCTGCCATTCTGTTGGTTTTCTTTGTTGTAACCATTGACAACACTCGCAGATGATTCACCACCACCACCATTGGATGTAGTGATCATTGACTTTGTCATTTCATGGGGTCCAGGACCAGCGCCTGGTGTACTCATGTTCGACCTTTGGTGTTTTGGTGACGACGGAGCACTGCCAACTGAATTACGAGTCTTAAAAAATTCGAAAATAGATATCCATGAAATGGTTATATGCACAAGTATATATAAATCAAATGGTTGGAAACTTACCTTCCTCTCCGACTCAGAGCGTAGCAGACGTTCGATCAAGGACTTGGGAAATGATTCGTCCAAGATACTCGTGGACGCATGTGCGGCATTAATGTGTGCGTGATGTGAAGGCGACGGTGTGCTCGAACCAGCCGGGCTAGATAGTAAAGATGGCGATATTAGCACCACCGGTACGTTGCGAAAATGTTCAGTTGGTATTCGCATCTGATTGAAATACAGTTAGATAGATATATTATCTATATGAGTGTAATTTAAATTTTGACTTACTTTAGTGTAACACTTGGAGCACACAGTTCTTTGGCATAGTTTGCACTGGATTCCCCACGGCCCGAAAATGCTGAAACGCGTTCGCAGGCACAGAAAGCAAACTTTTCGTCGCTCGACATCCTCTTTGACACGCACGCCCACTGGAAGACCTTCCAATTCAGCTTTTGTCATCACAGAGCGAATATGTACGATTTCTTCAAGTGTTAAAGATAAACGATCGTCACCTCTTTCACGCCAGTGTTTCTCGTCTAGAAACGATTTGGTCCATGCACCGATCGATGATGATCTACTACTGCTACTACCGCCGCCAGGACTCAGATCTAAATTATTGTTGTGCTGTTGTTGAAATTTTTGTTGTTGTTGTTGTTGTTTAGTTGAATTAACAGGAAGAGGAGGAGAAGGAACAGAAGTTACGTGTGAGTATTTGTGTTCTGAACTTTTAATTATTGAAGATGGCAGTTGCGGCCTATCTCTGATAATGGATTTTACCTGATGATGTGTCGGATGTTTATTGCTGCTATCTGTGCCAGCGATCGATTGCACATCGGACTGCCGGGAATCAGGACGCGACGCTGGCATTGAATGCGTTTCATCCAAATTACTCTGACATCCGACGATTGTGTGGCGACGCATTGATGCTCGTCTGGATTCACATTGTGTTGCCAGATCGTAAGCTGAAAGCATAACAAAATGGACATTAGTCGTACGATCTCCGCATGTGTTTGCGATAAGTAATGAGACAAATGAACATTCAAAATTTTTATTGGTTTTATGAGAAAATAGCGCTAATTTTGAGTTCGAAACACCTGATGAGTACTAAAGTAGAAGCATTTGATATAGAAAAATTTGAATAGCTTAATGAGTTTAGAGTATAGCAAAGCGTTTCAATTATTGATTCGAAAATCAGCATTCGAATTACAATAAAAAAAAGCGTTACTCTGTATCGTTATGAAGCATGAAGCATTTGAAGTCGAACAGCAATTGCTGGCTGGCTAAATGTGCATTTGAAATTGTTGGCGCAAGAGCATGAGAATGCATTCAATTATGAACAAATGGAAAATAAAATAAAAGCACCGAATGGTTTATGAGTTTTCAGAAAATTTAAACAAAGCATGACAAAGCATTCGATTTCGAAAAACAAAATTTTGTATATTTACATTCCAGTGCGTTGTCAAAGAATCTGTGGTATTCGTCTTCGGTAATGGTATCCTCTGTGCGCACGCAAGGAAGATGTAAAAAAATTCCAAAAGATTTCTTTTAAATTGCATTACGAACAATGAAAACAACACCAACATTTATTTATTAAATAAGAGCAGTGCCCTCTATTGTTTTTATTTAAGTTTCTTCGTGTTTCTTGTTTGTTTGTTAAAATTTAAAATAAAAAAAACAAAACAAAGTTCGAAATAAATACAAAAATAACTTACACACTAATGTCGAGATTTTTTTTTTGTTTTACATTACTGTTAATTTAAATAAATGTAGGTAAGTTATGGGGGAGGGGGAGAAGAAAAATATACAGAGTGGTTATAACGCGAATTTCTAATGTTTTTGTTTTGTTTTTTGATTTAAGAGATTTTGTTTTTAGGTTGTGAGCTGGTTTTATTGTTTTTCGTTTTATCATATATATTGCTGATATGTGTTGGGGGATTAGACCGTTGCCTCCACCATCATAACACCCAACCAACCTTGTGGTTATTCAATTTGGAAACAAAATGAATAAATTCAAATGCCTTTAAACCAAAAATAAAAAATAAATAAAAATACAACATAAATTAAAAAAAACTACTCAAAATATACAAACTTACAGAAACTAACAACAAAAAGTTAAATTTGTCTGTACAACATCTATACGGGTACATATGTATGTTACAGAAGAATGTA
This sequence comes from Volucella bombylans, assembly GCA_949129095.1. Lineage (NCBI taxonomy): Eukaryota > Metazoa > Arthropoda > Insecta > Diptera > Syrphidae > Volucella > Volucella bombylans. The sequence goes on from OX422144.1 coordinate 161,552,381, forward strand.
TGTGGAAAGGATATACGTGTACGAGTACTTACTTGTTCGTCTCATCACTTTGGAGGTGAGGCTGGCGGTAGGTGCAGGACCAGTGGCAGGCATGTATCCTCCAATTGGGTATGGAGGCATTTTTGGCTGGGAACAAATCGACGACGTGTGCGGAATGATGGACGATGATCCAGATGCTGGCGAATCGTCAAAGATATTATCATCCTGAAAAATACATAAGACGACATTATTACGTGTACCTTGGCAGTTCAAATATGGGAAAAAAAATCGTTTTTGTAAAAATAAGTGATGTGTTATGCAGTACCTTAAACGATACTCGTATTTGGTTATTTTTAGTGCAGTTAATGCTGAGTTTATTAAGATCATTCAACAGGAAGTAATTAAATGTCATTCAGGTTAGATAAACGGAAGTATTTTAAGTAGAGTTTACTATTTTATACGTGCTAGAGGATTTTATGTTATATTACCGAAATAGGCTGATGTCCTTAAATAACAATCAATCTCAGTAAACGTATTTAGTGGTTGAAATTTAAAGTGATAAACTCTTCAACATCTTACCATTTTTTTTTGATTTAACTAGAGGTCAAGACCTAGCAATAACAGCGCTGTTTAACATGATAGCCGATAGCCGAATGCGTTATGATTGTTTTACATGCATACGAGTATATAGCCCATCCAATAAGTGAATGGAATTAATGTACTTATTTATTGTCTACAGGCTTTTTAGGGCTTTGAATATATAGTATAGGGTGACCAGATAGCAATAATAGTTTTTCCAATTGTTATGTTCAGCAGCTGTCAAAGTTACCAATGTCATCCAGCTGTCAAAATTTGAGTAAGGTTTGTCATTTCATTGTTCATCGTTTTACGATTGACGAACGTGCGGAAATTATTAAAAAATATCGAAATTCTGGCTTACTTGTAAATACTAATACTAATACGAGTAATAACTTGTGATAATATTTCATCGTGAGGTCATTCGTCATTATGGCTTCAGTGTGCAGGCAATACGTCGCACCGTTTAAAAGTTTGAGCGTGAGTACATTCTTTTGACGCAAGAATTGAAGCTGGACGACCATAGACAACGCCGTGAGTTCGCTAATTGGGTGCTGGAAATGTTGGTCGGAGATCCGGATTTCGGCCAAAAAATCATCTTCTCGGACGAGACCCATTTTTGGCTCAGCGTCAACAAGCAAAATTGCCGTTATTGGAGCGAACACAATCCACAAGTGTTCGGCCATGCATCAATGAATCCACAAAGATTGAATGTTTCGGGCGGTTTATCGCATGCATCATCGGACCTCATTTCTTTCAAAATGAGTAACGAGACACCCTTACCGTCAATGGTCCCAGGTATAGAGTGATGTTAACCGACTTTCGGTGGAGTTCGACAACATCGACTTATCTGAGCTGTGATTCCAACAAGACGGCGCTACATGCCATACAAGCGACGCAACGTCCGCGTTGGGAAGGAGAATTTTTGGCGACTGGGTCACCTCACGGCGTGCGTTCAGCTGTTGCTTGGATGGGGGCCCCCGCCCAATTATCAAGGCTTCGCCCTTTAATGACGTTGTCTAATAATGAACGGGGGCAGAGCAAAGTACTGGTCTTATCGTAAACATCTTCAGATGACGCTACCGAAGGTTGCTACGATTTGATCAGTCACAAGCTGCCGGTCATAGGTCTTGTTGGCGGCTGGACCACCGGTAGTCCCTACCAGGACTTAAATCACGGTACCATGGGAGTCAGGAGCCCCCCGGATCTCGGTCCGGGCCTGACTTGTTAGAGGTAGGCCCCCTTGTGGGAGCGTCATGGTGGCTGTGGTTTAAACCCAAAATCGCGGGTAAGAGTCTTCCTATGGTTTTCCTTGGTTTTCCTTTAGGTTTTCCTTGGTTTTCCTTTGGTTGACTCAATGTGGAGTTGCAATAAGTGCTGGGTGCTGTGACCCTAAGAACAGTAAGAGGTTTTAGGTCGGCCTCGACTCATACCAAGGGTGGAACTTGTGCCGGCAACACAGTTCCGAATTGGTATCAATGGATTGACGGTGAGCGATGGCAAGGCGTATCCTTGCTCCCATGGATGTATGGGCATCCCGTAGGTTTAAGCCCACACGGCAGGTACTTACGTTAAAAAACAAGAGACATCTGTTGCTTGGATGGGGGCCCCCGCCCAATTATCAAGGCTTCGCCCTTTAATGACGTTGTCTAATAATGAACGGGGGCAGAGCAAAGTACTGGTCTTATCGTAAACATCTTCAGATGACGCTACCGAAGGTTGCTACGATTTGATCAGTCACAAGCTGCCGGTCATAGGTCTTGTTGGCGGCTGGACCACCGGTAGTCCCTACCAGGACTTAAATCACGGTACCATGAGAGTCAGGAGCCCCCCGGATCTCGGTCCGGGCCTGACTTGTTAGAGGTAGGCCCCCTTGTGGGAGCGTCGTGGTGGCTGTGGTTTAAACCCAAAATCGCGGGTAAGAGTCTTCCTATGGTTTTCCTTGGTTTTCCTTTTGGTTTTCCTTGGTTTTCCTTTGGTTGACTCAATGTGGAGTTGCAATAAGTGCTGGGTGCTGTGACCCTAAGAACAGTAAGAGGTTTTAGGTCGGCCTCGACTCATACCAAGGGTGGAACTTGTGCCGGCAACACAGTTCCGAATTGGTATCAATGGATTGACGGTGAGCGATGGCAAGGCGTATCCTTGCTCCCATGGATGTATGGGCATCCCGTAGGTTTAAGCCCACACGGCAGGTACTTACGTTAAAAAACAAGAGACATCTGTTGCTTGGATGGGGCCCCCGCCCAATTATCAAGGCTTCGCCCATCAATTACGTTGTCTAATAATGAACGGGGGCAGAGCAAAGTACTGGTCCTATCGTATATATCTTCCGATGATGCTACAGAAGGTTGCTACGATTTGATCATTCACCGGTAGTCCCTACCAGGACTTAAATCACGGTACCATGGGAGTCACGTGTCCCTCGGATCTCGGTCCGGGCCTGACTTGAAGAGGTAGGCTCCCTTGTGGGAGCGTCATGGTGGTCTTCCTGTTGGTTTGACCCAATCTAGAGTTGCAATTAGTACTGGGTGCTGCGACCCTAAGAGCAGTAAGAGGTTTTAGGTCGGCCTCGACTCATACCAAGGGTGGAACTTGTGACGGCAACATAGTTCCGAATTGGTATCAATGGCTTGACGGAGAGCGATGGCAAGGCGTATCCTTGCCACCATGGGCATCCCGTAAACATAAGTCTACACGACAGGAGATTTACATTAAAAATCAGACACTATGTTGCTTGGATGTGAATTTGTCGTCAGAGGAAGAAGACTTAAACAAGAAGTTATTGTGCAAAGCCGAACGCCTGATTACAATCCGCATTATTTTACTTCTTTTACGTATTCCTTGACCAAAGATATGAACAATATCCTACGCGCGATCTTAAAGACTTACCTGGAACATTTTAACGCCAATTTAGGAAACCGGGACATCTCTGGTGGCACGCCTACAAAATATACGATGAGTAGTATGATACCACCTTCAAAAACGGATACAGGTTAACGGACCTTGTGTAGGAGTGGAGTGTCATCATAGCTAGTATGCGCCCGCTCAGAATTCACAGAAGAACTTGATACGAGTATGCTTCTGATCAAAAAATTGTCAATTATATTGGTGGGTGGCCGTGGCTCAAGTGTTATAGTATTGGTTCTCCAATCGGACGGTTCGGTACCAGCCGTGACCAAAAGACTTTTTTTCAGGCAACTAAAATCTTGTGAGATGAATGGTTGCTTCGATACAACATCAAGGCAACTTGCACTAATAATTTCGTCTCTCCATGTAACGAAATAGCCACTGAGCCCAAACATCTTTCTTTCTGTTTCTGTCCCATTTTCTGAAAAACTTAACACATGCTTTGTCATCATAGGTGTAGTCATAGTTATAATATTGAATGCTGTCAAGATTGACCAATGTAAGGCAGCTCTAGCTCTTTGCTCAGACCATTACATTGTTGTAGCCTAGGTACGAAAGGTATCCTGGGTCCAAATATACTGAAGATCTGCCCTGAGGAAATTTGTCAACGAAGAGGATGGTCGGCTATTCCCAATATACGGTATCTAGAGAGATCCTATGCTGCCAGTAGGTCATCTGATGCGCTGCGTTTCAGTCGACCACTGTAAAGGAACGCTTAGTTTGATGAGGAATGCTAAAAAGGCGATGGTCATGAACTTTACGAGGAAGGGCATGTGATGTCCTGCTTTATGACGCAGAATTTTATCAAAATTGGTGTTAAGTTCCCAGAGTTGCTTAGAGAGAGAAATTCTTCGAGTGATACGTGGTTTTGTTTTCATAAACGAAACTAGGAAGAAGCGATACAATAATCGCCTAAACCTGCTAGACAGCGATATTAATCTTGTCACAAGCGTCCAAATTTATTAGCTTGAATAGCTAGGATGTGTTATATCAATTGAACACTCTAAGCACTAGGTTGGAAAGTCTTCAAGCGTCTTGTGGAGGGACAACGCGGAAAAGTAATATCTGGATCTTGCTGTGAGCCTGAAGTTCATGTAAGAAATTACCTCAAATTGGTGGGCGTAAGAGAACGCTGTTGGCCAACGACGTGATACACTGCAGGTCCTAGCACTATCTAAAGTAAAGTAAGTAACTAGATATAGATCAGCATAGCGCAGTAAAGTTGAGTTTAAATCCAGGCGATCCATTGATAGAGAGGAATATAATTTCCTATGTCATTATCTTTTGCAAAATAATCTCTGAAATGCAACAACGAAAGGAACCAAGATTCACTCGTGAGCCTAAGACACTAGTTAGCTACTCGTACCAATTTAAAGAGTCTTTTCGAAAAGAATGCTGATTTAGTCAAAAAGCTGTCTAAAATGGATGTAAACGGATGGATTTGAATGCTCTATAGAGGTTTCAAGTTGGGACAGAGGAACACAATAAGGACAAGTGTGTGGCAATGTGTCGTTTGACATTTCATGCATCGCTTTTGATGATGCAATACATAATTATGGAAGAAGTTTTGAACAAATTGCGAGAAATGGTGACTTCGAATGTGATCTTCGGCCTGCGGTAACGTTGTTGGATGACTGTCATTGTGTTTCTGGTGGCGATGAATGGCAACATTAATAGATTCACAACTCATTTGCATGATTGTCGTTTTTAATCATCACAGCAATCGAACGTGGATAACAATAACACTACTTGGAAACAGGGTAGTGCAAAAAAAAAAGGACACCATATTGACACCATAGTGAATGGATGAGAATGCTTTATTTATGACTAACTGGAAATTAGGACTCAACGAGCAAGAACGACCGTGATTCAACAAAATGAAACACTTCAGTAGTCGGTTGAGATAATATGTCTCTAATTGCTTAAACCAAACTCTTGTCTAGTCCCTAATAAATCCACAGAAGAAGCAGCTTACTGCGTAGTTTGCTACCCAAACCGTAGTGTCATAAGCTAATTTTGGTTATTAAATTATCTATGAGCTTGTTCCCGGTCATAAATGTGACTAAGCATCCCTTATTTGGTTAATACACAGAACGCATACGTAGGTCTGAAGGTATCTAATAAGATTTAGCTAATTTGGAACGCAGTCTTGGTCACAGTGGTGGCAAAGTAAATTAAATAATTTAGTTTCACGATTTTTTTGGATTTTATCTTTTGATCTTCTGTTACTGGAAAATAGCAATAAATTAGTATTTGGAAACCTGTGTCTAGATACATATATTTGTTTGGCATACATTCAAATATGCAGAGTATAGAAAAGCATTGAATACTAATTTGCAGATGGCTTTCTAGAGGGTTCATTGTTCGTCCCATGTCAACTCATCAAATGGGAAATGGTTTTTGCGATTTAAACAGGAGCGTTTCTGTATAGACAAACAGAGAAAACACCCACTCGTGACTTTCGATTCATTAGCGATTCAAAGGCATGCCATTTGTTAATCGTAATGAGACATTGGTTGACGAGTTAGGCACACAGATGTAATATATTTAACTTCTGTGAAATGACAGGGAGTTGGCAGCATAAGCCGCCAATACAGCACATTTCTTTTGCCATGGAAATCAGAGATTAACAATTATGCAAACAAGATTTGGACACGCTTATTACGGTGATTGGGAAGCTACTATGTAACGACTTATGTCACAGGAAATCAACAGAGCGAACAGAGGTAACATGTAAGCATCTCAGAGAAGTCATACCCATATAATTAAGTAAATTTTTCATTCACCTTTACTACTTACTCATAAAGAATGCATACAGCAAGCTAGTTGCAAATAATCAAATTTGCTTCTACAAAAAGCTGTGGAATGTATCCCACAGATTTTGACGGAGTCAGTCGTTGAGGGATGAACATAGAATAAGGCATGATCTTTGCGAAGATGCTTTTAATCAGCATTCCGTGCATCTGCTGAATAGAATAGAACAGCGAGAGGCCCACAAAGAGAAGGGAAAGTCGAGAAGAAATTGAGACAACAATTAAAGTGTTGAAACACCGAAAGGCGGCTAGCTCCAATAGACCGCTTGTAAAGCTAAAATTGGTGATTTAGTGGCGAGCATGGCATAAATCGTCAACCGAATATGGGAGCTTCCAGTTAAATATCGCATACATAAAGCCCTATCCGGGGGCCTGCGTGATGATTTATCCGGAAACTGGTGAGTGTCCTATAACTTGGATTGGGCCAGCAGAGCAACAATCAGGTTCATAGAGAAGAGCTTACTTTACCTCCTAGTAGTGGTCCCTGGTAACTGCATAAGTAAACCCTCACTCATGCAGGATAAAATGGCAAGGGGATACCGAGCCAGTAGTATTATACTGGCCTATGCTGCCATAGGGCTCACAATCCATATGGAAGAGATTAAAATATGTGACAAACCAATGGCTTCGGATAAAAATGGATTCACTATAGATGACCATAGCAAACGTTTTAAGGACAACGAGCTTCGGATCGCACGCGGAATGTTCGCACCCTTGGCAGACCACGTGCAGCCGAATAATTAACCGCTGGTTTGATGAAGAATGGCTTCCCCAGAAGAAGAAAAAGAGCAGTAAAAGCACGCAATCGAAAATATTGAGTGGTTATACTCTAGGAATAATGTACGGACGTTTTTTCAACAGGCAAAAAGAACGTGTCAAGGTAAGAAAACTGGAACAGAAGCCTGTAAAGATGAAGAAGGAAACCTTGTAGTAGAGTCACAGCCGGTGCTGAAAATTTGGAAAAACTTCTTCTGAAGACTGTATAACGGCGAAGAAGATAAAAATTCCGTAGTCAGGCAGAATATACCTTTCATCTTAGACGACGATTGCCAAAACTTCCGTCCACCTGATCAGAACGAAGTAAGATCAGCTGGACCTGACGGCTTCTGGCCGAGGTATTCAAAGCAGCTGGAAATGACTGTGGAGAGCGTGCACCCACCCGTTTCTCAGACCTGGTCAGAAGAGTGTATGCCCGATGAATGGAATGTACTGTATGTCCGATCCACTAAACAGAACACCCAGTCAACTATGCCAATTCAAATAATACCAATATCGGATACAAGGTCTTATCTGCCATGTTGTGTGAACGTGTGAAACCTTTCGTCAACAACCTAATTGGTCCGTATCAGTGCAGTTTCAGAGCAGGGAAGTCTACAATCGAGCAAATCTTCACACTCCAGCAGATTCTGGAAAAAACTCAAGAAGTCCAAGTCGATACCCACTATATTTTCACCGATTGTAAGGCCGCATATGAGAGCATTGACAGAGACTTTTGATGTCAGACAAGATGACGCGCTGGCATGTGACTTCTTTAACATCATACTTGAAGGAATTGTGCAGAACTCACAAGTGATCAAGCACAATCTTTCAAAAACCTGTAGAACTAGTAATGTATGCCGATGATATCAACATAATTGGGAAAACACAGCGAGCTATCACCAGTGCGTTCGCTGGTATTGAAACGGAAGCCGCCAAAATGGGTTTAGTGGTAAATGAGGGCAAAACCAAGTACATGCTGTCAACAAGAAGGGACACACAACATGGACGAATTGGATAGAACTTCACAATCGACAGCTACAATTTTGAGGTACTTAAGGACTTTGTCTACCTTGGCTTTGCTATGCAGAAATAAAATGAAGAATCACTCCTGCCAATCGCTGTTGGTTGGGCTAAGAAGGCAAACTAAGGAGACTCTATATAAGACCTTGATCATCCCAGTCCTACTGTATGGAAGCATTGTCCCTATCGAAAGCGGATGAAGATATCTTCGAGAGAAAACCCTTTGTACAATATCCGGTCTCGATTTCGTAGGCGCACTTTAAAGGAGAAGATTCAACGACGAACTATACGAGAAGTACAGCGGCATCGACCTAGTCAGAAAATTGCGCATCAGTCGCCTGAGATGGCTAGGACATGGAGATCCTTCGAATCCAAACTCGAGGGACAACGCAGTGGGGGAAGACCTCATCTTATGTGACACGCACAAATATGTAGAAGGTGACCTCAACCGACTTGGAGTGTGTAACTAGAGGCAGTTAACTAAAGACCGGACTAACCGGCTTATTAGTTGAGGCCCAGGTTCACCCCGAAGCGCAACCTAAGTAAGTAAGTAAACAAGTAAGTAAGGCCCATTAAGCGTACTGTACAGCTTTTAAGGAGTATACTATACCCATTCTCTAATACTCGACGAAATTTTTACGTTTAGTCAAATCCTGCAGAAGATAAATGAATCCAAACTAGACACATCCATCTTGTCATTGAGTACAAGGCAGCATAAGAAACCATTCATCTGGCTTTTGTCCAGATCCCGCAACAAAGCAGATCCATGCCGTTGAATGCTGGAAAAAACATGCAGCATTGTAAGTCTTGGTGGTTCGTCCTCGGAACTATTTTCCGAGCTATTATGTGAGTTCTTGATTTCATGTGCATTAGTAATTATTAGTAACAATTTTCCACATTACAATGAAGTACGTCTAAGGACGACTATTCAGCATAAAACTCTCGATATTGAGTAAATAAAAAAGACACCAACAATGAACTCCACTTTATTCCTACCCATTTGGAATGCATAAAGCGTTCTGATATCATCTCACGCTTTCACCTATATGTATCCAGACGTATCCGTTACTACATACATTTATACATTTATATTCCCTCTCAAATTGTCACCTAATACACACGCCTATCTCATTCGACTGAATCTTTATGACATTTTATTTGAGGGACACGTGCAAAGATTACACAAGTAGCTCTGATTTGTCCTTGAATTTTTTCACAGTAACCTTTCCTCATTTATATTTAGATTAACCGTTTCATAAGGCAATTTCCACAATTAGATTATCAACTCAACCGAAGACACTTTTGTTTTTCTAAACACCACCTACGCCAAGTTGTCCCTTGGATTTAAATCCAATCACCGATTTCATCCGTACTATCTATTGTATAGTACATAACATAATAATGCCAGTTAACCTTAATTTAAGCCAAAATGAAACCTTTTCCAATTACCGTTTCCAACTAGGAAAAGCTACATGATTAAATTTTGGAGGGAGAACGAAAAAATATTTGTCTGCGCTTAAACCCATTAGTGGCATTATGGTACCAGCTAAAGCACGCAATTGCCCTGGATAATTCAATCACCTCGCGGCAAGGTGTGGTTGCAAATGGATTGGAGCTAAACACCACCCATGTCTGAAACACATCACCCTTTTTCGAGTATCCCTCATAATTCTCCATTGTTGTCTGCTTTTTAACACCGTTGTTGTAGTTATTAAATTACGAGCACATACTCGTACGTATGTTGGTTAAAAGCCCTTTATTTTAGGTGGCGGTAATCCACACAAATCTGACACAAATGTCAACCTTTCTCTACCCCTCAACAATATTTAGTATTTTCTAATCACTAAAGGATTAAACTTAAAGTTAAGTTTTGATTTTAGTTTTTTTTTTTCTTTGCATTCAAACCACACACTAAATTACGTGCAAAAGATACGATACATGTTAGGTATGTGCCTGGTTGAGATACTTTTATTAGTAGTCATTCCATAAATAGAAAATTAAGGTCGTCTAGAGATATCAAATATAGGAAAGAAGAAGAGATTCTTTATTTTTTTATTTTTTAATGTGATTAAACGCCTTTGTACATTGATTGGTGGATCGTTTCGATATCTATTCTACCAACTTTTCTACAACACGGACACTAGTTACCTTTGATTTTTATTTATCCGTATATCCATGGAAACATATTTTTTTATTATGTATTTTAAAATATTTTTTTTGTTGTATTTATATAGTTTTTTGTTTTTTTTTTTACAATGTTTTAAGAGAAAGAATTTATTAAATTGATTTTCTTAAACCTTTTTCCCAGTTACGTTTAGACAATATATTGACCATAACCAAGTGATTATCATCATAATGAACTGGAAATATTTCAAAAATTAAATCGATGGAAGATGGAAGAATTTTTATAGAAAATAATGAAATCTTAAAAATTGTAACATATATACAAAAAGAAGAAAAATAAAAACCAAATAAGTATGTACAATTCATATTTAATGGAAACAATAAATAGTGTTTAGAATCAAACAGTTTCCCACTATTCAAATTATTTTATTTTAATCCTTCCACGGTTTCTGACATTTTGCATAGGTGCGTCATTTTGTTGCCTGTTAAAAACCCGACTGTAATTATACAAGTAAAACTAATTTAATGTACGCCTCCACGACACATGATATAATTTTGAGGAAACTATTGAAAAAGTTAAAAGTTTTGTCGGCTTATGTGGACCGCCTTCTCGCTCAGCAATTTTTAAATTGACTCAACAATTTTAGCTACTGGTATAAGCTGGTGAGGAGAAGAATCAAAATCGTACACGACGCGTAACAATAATTGGGAATATTGCATCTGAATCTCGAAGTGTGGCCTAAACCGTGGTTTGTCAATTCTGAATTTTGCAAAAAAGACTTGGGTTATGAAGTCTATAAAGTCCAAGTTAGGCGGAAGCTTAAACATGCTGACAGTCCAGGGCCTCGTATAAAATTGATCAGGAACTAAACCGAAGAATCACCTTGCGCGATGAGGTGGTGCAGTTTTTGGGCATGGGGTATCACTAGATCCTATTTTTTTGATAACTAAGAGGGTCTACCGTTACTGTGAATAGATTGTACAATTGAACCAATGAATTTTTATGGCCGAAGCTTGAAAGTGTGGGCGATATTTATTTCTAACAAGGCAACTTTTTGCGACAAAGCTTTCTCGAAATAGTGATCAGAATTGGTCACCGAGGTAATGTAATTTATTTGTCATTAGGCTCACGCCAACGCTTTCCAATCAATTGAAGCAAGCAAAATCCACATCCGTGCTGTTATCGATGAAATACTCGTAGAGCCGCAAATATACGAAAATGTCATGAACAATTTTATCAAAAAGAGGATGGGCAAAACAGATCGTGCAAGTCATTTGCCCGATATTTTACGAAAAAAAAAGTCCGTATTTCTGAGGTCTGTATTTCAATGACATATACTCGTATGTATTGTACTTTACCAGGTGTATGCATAAGTTTTAATATTGGCCATCGGCCTCTACACATTTCGCCCATCTTTCAGGTGATTTATGAATAGCATGCCAGAAAAACTGCTTATCTTTGGCGGCAAACCATTCGTCGAGCCATTTTCCAACTTCCTCGAAATCGCTGAAGTGCTGCTCTGCGAGCGCGTGCCCCATTGGTGCGAGGAGGTGATAGTCAGATGGCGCTCCTCAGAAATCTGGGGAATACGGCGAGTGCAGAAAAATAAATAAAAAATAAATCCATCTTTCGTCACCTGTCACAATTCGATGCAAAAATAATTTCCTTTCGTGGCGTTGAAGCAGCATTTCACATTTGACGTTCATTCAAATCGTGTAGGACCCATTTACCGAGTTTATTGATCTTCCCCATTGCTCGTAAATGTCTGCTAATTGTTTTTTGTGACACATGTAATGCTTTTGCTAATTGCCGCTGAGTTTGAGTTGGGTCATCATCAAATAACTCCTGCAATTGCTTGTCTTCGTATTATTGTGGTCTACCAGAGCGCACACTGTCTTTCACATTGAAGTCGCCACTTTCAAATTGTCGAAACCATGTCTCACATGTTCTAATTGTTGAAGTTTGTTCATCATATGTTTCTGCCAGCAAACCATAACTTTCAACAGCCTTTTTCTTTTGATTAAATAAGAAAAGCAATGCGTGCCGCAAATGGTCTTTTTCAGGCACAAAACTCGACATGATCACTGAACGATAAAACAAAGACGCTAGTTCTTGGCGGACTCAACTTGTGCGTGTTTGTGCCTGTTCACATTGACGCGGGCAGGAAGATTGTCCGAAAGAGAGGGAACGCTTTTTATTGAAGTGGGAAGAAGAAGGGTTACTTCTTACTTTTGAAAAGTTCCATTTCTGACATATTTTTTCATTTTAGTTTTGATCGTTGATGAACAAGGTAAGTTCTAGACTGCTCAAATTTAAAAATTAAAAATGCTCCGATTCAAATGTTCCAATTGTCAAAAAGTCTTTCAAAACACCATGACAATGTGAACACGACGTTCATAGTGAGGACTTTCATCCCGTCGCCAATGTAAACAGGCAATTTGTAGGTAAATGTCAGACGGACAAAATGGCGTATGTGTCAATACGCTGCAAATTTTTCGCTGGCGCCATCTCTTAGTTAAACCGAAAAAAAGTTATGCATACACCTGGTATACTCGTACTATTCCTAGGGCTCTAAGATCTGTGAAAACTAAAAACCAGTTAAAAATAATTCATTGACTGCGTTTTTGTGTGTTTCAATTCTACAAATGTGAACTATTTATTTATTTTTAGTTATACTCGTTTGCTAACGAAAAAGCATTTCCCATTGAAGTTCGATCGGAGGTTAGTACAGTACTTGAATAATAGAGGGTACTTGAGTAAGATAAGAGGATTAAATGTCGAAGTAAATTAGACAACTTGCGAAATTACAAGAATTTAAAAAATGTTCTTTAACAATAAAGGACTGGAATTCTCAACATAAATTATGTTTAACACACAAGCCTTTACACGATCCAACAGCATTTGATTTTAATAAAAAATACTGTTCATTAAAATTCGAAGTATTATTATTGTTTTGGTCATGAGGAGGTAATAAATCTCGTAACAAATCATCGCTAAATGAAAAAGTGTGGTGAAGAAGATTGATCCTTGAGGCACGCCATCGAATTGTAACATATTTCAAATTGAATGCTACATTCAAATATGAACAATGCGGACCCAAGAGGCCATTCGGCGACTGCTAAATGCTATTATTACATCTACCAAAAATCAAATTATAGGAACGTTGCAAAAGCACCAATGGCTAATAAAATATTGCCCATGAGTTTACTAACTTATCCTAAAAGATGGTTGTACGGAAAAAATCATATTCCGACACTTTGACACCAAAGACCAAAGAATGAGGCGCAATTGCATCAATTAAGACAGCCCGAGGTTTGTATGCGTGATCGGGTCCCCATCTCTGGAAGCTATCGCTCGAGCAAAAGAACTGTGAAATATGTTACGCACACTCTGGTATAGTGGCATGCCATAATGATGGAATATAAATGAATATAAATGAAACACAGTGCAAGTAGAAATATCCAGATAGAAAGCATGTGCAACGTCGAAGCACTAGGAAGACGACTAATATTTTGTTTGTGCTTATCAAAGAAAAGGGATTCAGAAATATGATATGTACTCGTATTTAAAATATTAGCATGGCCTTTTACTTAAAGTGCCTGGCCATACAACCGTTGAAAGGATTGAAAGGAATGCCATTGAACGAAGTGGCTGCACATAAAAAAATAGGCGCCATTGTGCCTGTTTACATTGGCGACGGGATGAAAGTCCTCACCATGAATGTCGTGTTCACATTTTCATGGGGTTGAAAGACTTTTTGACAAGTGGAACACTTGAATCGGAGCATTTTTTTTTTTTAAATTTGAGCAGTTGGCCTGAAAGATACATTTTTTTCTATTCTTCACACTTCCTTTCTCATCAACAACCAAACTAAAATGAAAAAATATGTCAGAAGTGGAATGATATGGAAAAAAACGGTGTGTTGTACCCGAGAATCCACTTTAGAAATGGATTCTCGGTGGAAGTAACCCTTCTTCTTCCCACTTCAATAAAAAGCGTTCCCTCTCTTTCGAGCAATCTTCGTGCCCGCGCCAATGTGAACAGGCACATTGGGATAAAATAATATTTGACAGATAGAGGAACAGTGAAATCTGAAACGAACCATTTGAACATTTGTTTTTTGAAGAGTAGGTCAATTCAGAAGTTTCTGATTTGCAGTAATTATTTGTGAAATACAAAATGAGCGATAACGAAGAAAATTTACGGCCTTTACCGTATCGCAACACATGCAAAATGAAAATTTACGTCAAAGACGATATGATTTGGAGTCGAAACATTTATGCCCAGGTAGAAAGTCATATTTGCAGATGATTTTCGGTGGATTTTTGGTGCAACCTTCCTCTTTCCAACTTACTAAAAATCTACCTGTTTCGCCCGACATGCCTTTCAATCCCACGCTTGTGTGGCCAGGCACAAAGACAATAAGAAAATTTGCTAAAGGAAGAAATAGGATTTTTAGTAGCAATCACATTCCTTTTGATGTATGAGAAGGAAATAGCTAATTTTACGAAAGAGGAAGTAACTTATGAACTAGTAAAGTCCGGTCTGACTTGATCACATATCGTATTTTGAAATCGGAAATCTTATACCACATTTAGATCGCACCGAAAACATGTGTTTTCGGCACCCTGTTTTCGGAAAACACGTTGGCCATTTATACTCGTACATAGCCATTTCGAAGTTTTAAAAATTTTAAAACAACCGAAGTATCAAAACCAAATTTATTTTTGAAGAACTGAGAACATGGAGAATAAAACAAATAGAATAATATATAGTGCTTTAATTTACAGTGAATTGTTAAATAAATAACACTCCTCATTCTCCGTCCTTCTTTCCAGTATTTTTATATTTTTTTTTAGCAAATTCTGAGACATGTGTTCTACGTTTTCACTTAATTTGGGAATTTGAATTCATTTGCATCATTGAATTGAATTGAATAAAGTTGATTGGTTTTCAATGATACACTACGGTTCACTTGAATAAAGGCAACACTTTTGAAAAAATTTCTAAAAAATCTCTTTACTTTATAAAGTAGCGGGACTTTATCAAAGTTCGTAAACAGTGTCACAAATGCAAGCAAAATAAAATTGGTTCAGTTGAATAAAGGCAGTTGTAAAGTTAATTGCATCCGTGAATATTTGTTAAGGAAATCAGTGCTAAATTTTAGTTGTATAAAATTCGAAGTAAATTAGACGAATTTAGTGCATTTGTTACCAAAAATGGGCAAAGGAAACGCTTTATCTATTATAAATCTGAGAAAGCAAAAATAGACATTTATCACTCGGACGGTTATTCCAACCGCAACATCGCAAATAAAAATTAGGCGAAGCGCAACTTCTGTTGAACAAATATATATTTAAAAGATCCAGATTCCTGTGCAAAAAAAAATTTAAAGGAAGAACATCTACAGTGATTTCAGTTGTCGACAGGCGTAAAATCATTCGTTGTGCTTCTAATTCTAGTCACTCGATATCGAAAATTAAATTCAAGGTCGGAGTAAATGTCAGAAAAATAATTGTCATTCTTAGTACTAAGAACCTGAAGCGGTTAAAGTTGTTGAAAAAACCTCCTCCTAACGATGTCCGTAAGCAGCTTCGAATACGGTTTGCAAAAAATCACATGGCTTGGACTATAGGACAGAGTCAAATTAAGAACGACTGGTGAATGGTTGCCTTCATGGATGAAAATAAGTTTAACTTAGATGGGCTGGATGGCAAAACTTCTACTTTCATGATCTACGGAAAGGACAAAAGTTTTTAACATGTCATCACAGTCGAGAGGGTGGAGTAATGGTCTGGGGAGTGATTAGCTATTATGGAGCCCTTGAGCGAAATTTTCAGAGAACTAAAATGATGGGAATTAGCTACAAAGGAATGCTGGAGTTATTTGGATCTCTATCTTGGATTCTGCAACAGGACAATGCACCAATCCATACTTCTCGTATAGTAAAATCATTTGTTGCAAGCCAAAAGGTGGAATTATTAAATTGTCCACCAAATTCACCTGATTTAAACATTACAGAAAATGTTTGGGATTGGCTAACCCGTAAAGTATACAAAGGAGGAAAACAGTACGACAATAAGGAATCATTTCTTAGGGGTATTAAACCGAAATTTCCCTTAATTATCTAAAATCATTGTAGGACTCACTTCCAGACCGCATCATTGAGGTAATTTCTGAAAATTGTGGCCATACACATTATTAACTTCTTTCTTAAATAACTATTTATAATAATTACCAACAAAAATGGATAAACAAAAACAAAAAGTACATATTTTCGTCATTTATTGTCTTTGCTTTTATACATGTGAACCGATTTTATTGTTTGCATTTATGGCTCTGTTTACAAACTTCGATAAAGTTTCGTTACTTTACACAGTAAAGTGATTTTTTTAAGTATACTAGTATTCTCTTAAGAATTCTGAAACTTTTTTATCACTCACCGATTATAGTTGTATTCCGAATTAATTCACCGTTTAGATCAATAAAAGTGTTGCCTTTATTCAAGTGAACCGTAGTGTATTCCTCTGTTTTCGACGAAAACAATATAATGTATGGGAAAACTTTCGTTTTCGAAAATGTGTATAACGAATGAACAATAATTGCTGCATAGACAGCCTTCTCTTCTTGCCTTGATACAAGGCAAAGGCGACACGAGAAATTGCAACAAAGACCGACCTGTGAAGTTAATGTCACATGTTTTTTTCTTCAAACAACGGCGTACTTAATGGACATAATACTTGTATATTGTTAAAATAACTGCACTCAGTGTGAAGAAGATAAATTAAGAAGGAAAAAAAAGGGAGATACCGATGTAGGTTGGTTTTGAATGTTTGCAGTTTATAATGATAGGAAAATTAAGAATCCGGCAGGGCACTCCACACTGAAAATAATCACACGACTTTGGAAGCCAATTTCGAACAATCCATGATTATTGGAATTACGTACTCAGATCGTAAAATGGTCGTGGTGCACGCTAAGTGACGCGTATAGAACCACGATTTTTCAAATAAACCTGCACAATTCGCAAGCGTTGTTCTGACGTACATCTGTTTATAGTAGAATGGCAAGCCAAACTGAGCACAAATCAGCTGTCAGTCGTCAAATTGACTGTAGCTGGAAAAATATTTGCCACTTCAAAAACCACCCTATATACAAAGGCCGTTCGAAAAGCAAACAGGACTTTTTAAAAATAGGTATTTCTTGTGAGGCCATCTATTGGCAGTTCCATGCATCGGAAAGGTAGATCACTGATGTACTGTCAAAACTTTGTGACATTTGGACAAATAGAAGCGGAGTTATTGCATCTGAAATGACAATCTCTTTGTGTCATCGGTACAAAAATGAGCATCGAACAAAAATTGCTCAGAATTCAGAATTCGCCGTTGTAGCTGGTGATGAAACGTGATGTTCTCAATATGATCCTGAAGTCAAGCGTCAAACTGCCGAGTGGAAGGCGCCAGACGAGCCAAAGTCCAAAAAATCTCATTTGGAGCAGTCAAAATTGAAGACAATGTTGATTTGCCTTCACGATTTCAAGGGCATTGTCAGTGAATGTACAATTCTATCCCGGTGTTTTGAACCGTTGTCCGTCGTATTCGTCCAGAATATCGCACAGAAGGAAGTTGGCTTTTGTTGCCAATTTATTGTAAAGCAATAATAGTAAAAATTGTATTTTAATTGTCAACCACTCTCCGTATTCACCTGATTTGGCTCCGACTGTTACTTTTTCGGAAAAATGCATTTGTCGATGAAAGGAAAGCATTTTGTGGACGTAGAAGCTATCCAACAGGCTTATATCGACATCCTGATTTACTTCTCGGCGGACGATCTAAAACACTTATTGGACATGGTTTTAGACCGTGCAATCCCTGTATGAAGTCGGAAGGGGATTGAGAAAAACAAATTGGTTTTGCTAAAAAAAAAACATTTTGTTGTTCTTATCATAAAACAGTGCTGCTTACTTTAGAATGAACGTTATAAGTATAAGAGAGTTGGGTTAGGGAAGAATCACGATATTTTAGAGTACATCCGAAGGTCCGCATGAGGGATTCATAGCAGGACGCATGTTGCAGTTGAAGGTCTAAAGTGGTGCAATGTTACTGACAATTTTGTCCTAGCGCTGATGTTCGAAATAGTGATGGAACAACGTAATGCAAGAGGTGTAACATCGGTGTTTTAGGGTGGGAATTGACTGGGGAACATTGGCGTTACCTGTAAGTTTTATCGAACAATTTTAAATGACATACTAAAGATTTACAGCAGAAACTTAATCAAATTACGAGTATATTGCAATCGAAACTCAAGTTAGTTGAATCACTTGAAGCAACATTCGCAAGCAATTGGCCGATAAGATTCAAAATAGAGGCCAGTCTTTGCATAAAATTGAAAATAAAAAAAAAATTCGACGCAACAGTCCGGTGTGGACCTCAATATTACGGTCCGAAATCTTTACCAATCGCTCAATAGGCACATTAGTGGTGAGTAAAAGACGATGAGTAGCAGAATCTCTTTAGTAAGACGAAAAAACAGAAAAATAATTGTAAGCCCTATAATTATCTACGTAGATTTTCAATGAAACGAAATAGTGGCAAATGTTCTTCTTGAAGTGGGTACTCCAGTCAAATCACAAGTCAATTAAGAGACAATAACTTCAATTATATCTTTTTGACATGAAATGAGGTGGGTATTCCCATAGAAAGGAGACCATATTCCCATACCATGAGAAAGGATTTTTTGAGATTTTATTTAAAAAAATGCCCATAGCGGAATTATCAAATACAATAGTAGTCGGTAACTCCGAAAAAGATATAAAGACGAGGAAAGAATTTTATTGAAATACTTTTTGTACATATTTCTTTGCTTTATTGTGTGCGCCACACACAGCAAAACAATAGGACAACACCATACTGGGCTTTTGTCTTTCCACTGTCTGGTAGACATTATTTGTGTTCGTGCATATTTGAATGAACGTATTCAAATTTGCCGTCATTCAACCTTAATAAGATAAAGCACTCTTACTCGTATAAGATGCAAATTTGTCAAATAGATGTGTCTATGATTCATTTCAATAAAAATCTTCCTGCATCTTGCACAATACTGTCTGTGTGTTGCTGTTGTTCCCACAGATTTATCCGAGAAAACTGTATATTCTGATCGCCTATCTCTTTATAAGATACCAATATCTACGCCAAGCATCATTGTGCACTCGACTTAATTTACCACCAACCTAAGTACGGGTATTGCATTCGCGGTTTTTATCTCACCGCCACCAATGAAAGGCATACAAATATGTCGCAATAACTCACAAAGTTATGCTACACGATGGAGATGACGGTGATGCTGGAGATGACGATGATGGTGACGACGACGACGACGAAGACGGTGACGGTGCGACAATAAGAAAAAAAAAACCTAGATCTGGGCCTGGGCTCAGTCATGCTTACCTGGAGCAATGAAAAGTCGACTTTGATTAGCCTCTGCTTCGATCTGGGGGAGCATTGCGCTTCGGACTTTTCCTCCTTTTTGAGCGTCTCGACGGTCTGTGATGACGGCGGTGGAAGTACTGCAAACAAAAAAAAGAAACAAATAAATATAAAAAGGAAATGGCAACATTATTGTATCTGAATTAATTGGCTTCGTATACGAATAGATGCGAATAAAATAGTAACAATCTGATACTGAGTAAAGGGTTGCAGCAAAGAGATAAAAATGATTGCGGTTTTCATCGCTTAGTCCACAGTGTTTTTATGCTTCCCGTAAAAAATAGTAAAAAAGAAAAACGGTTTGCCTTTTGTGGCAAATATATGAGAAGAGTAGTTAAGTGTACGGTATCTCCAACGTACTTCATCTGAATCTGGGTTATATAATGACATTTACTCGTACTTGGTTTTTACCAAGACCTAATGGAGGTTTTCTCCTATTCGGTTTTGCTCGAAGATTTAGGGCTTTTTTGCGCCGTTCCTGGCATAGAAATGGTTTCTCCTCTCAACATAATTACCGATAGAAAGTTAAGAAAGATAACTGGGGATACCCTTTCAGATTTCGGATTCCTTTTTGTGGTGGCCTTCGCTGAGACATGGATTTTTTGTATTTATTGCTCCACTGAAATTTGTTCTTTTTGTAAATGTCGAGAGTAGAGAAAATAAAGTTCTTCAAGGACCTTTGTATAGCCAAAGCAATTTTTGGCATAAAAATTCAGTGACCTATATACATACAATTGTAAGTGCAAATGCCTACTGGGCAAGGATAATCAGATATATCCTTAAGTGGTGGAATAAAATGAATAAAATGAATAAAATTAAATTGCAAAGCTAATAAGAAAAACGAGCTTGTAAATAATAAATGGAAGAAGTGCAGAAGTAGAATTAATTATTTGCACAGCTGCATGATAAACAGGCACACTCTTTGACTTTAGAAGGCGGATCCATACCAGTTGTACAATTTTTGTCTTACTCAGACGTTTAAACAGAAACAAACATCGCAAATAGAACACACGGAATGCTGAATAGATATTTACCCTCGAAAACATAACAGATGGAGGAACTTACTTTTTGTATGCGTAACTCAACATACTAAAATGAAAATACTGGAAAGCTGTTTTAGATCCTTTTGTTTCAGATGTTTAATAAATAATTAGTGCTGACTAGTTTACTAGGCCTATCATTTTCAGCAGAAAAATAGTACTACATAAAGCACCTGTCAGAGGAATTGGTGAATGTGAATCTGTGATAAAAAAGAAATTAAGTGAAACCAAAATTGAGGACTTGTAGGACAATAAGTTGGGAAAGGTACTAGTAAAGACCTCTCCGTTGTCATGATTAACGATTGCGCATGTGAGAAGCCTACCAGTCTTGAGAACGACAAGAAAATGTACAGATTGTCAATTCGACAGTTGAAAATTGACTTGTGGTCAGAACGTTTTGCCATTTTACGATGAATAGATTAACACCAGAACAACGCGTGCAAATTTATTTTGAAAACCATAATTCGGTTCGCCAAACTAATCGTGCGCTACGTCCATTTTACGGTCGACATAATTGTCCACCTGAACAAGTTATTCGGAACACGATGAAACGTTTTCGCACCGCGTACACTTAGTGCGAACAGAAGAAGTTATTGCCGTTGTGAAGCGCAGTGTTGAGGAAAATCCGAATGAGTCGATTCGCCATCGTGCACAGCAATTGAAGCTATGCCCGCCCATTTTGTGGAAGATTTTACGGAAAGATCTTAGCTTAGTAGCTTACTAGTGAAAAGTAACCTCTTTGACCGCCAGAATGCGCTGCTACTGCAAAAAAGATTATGGTGCCTTGAAGTCTGTTCACATTTAGGCAGACATGTCAAATTTCAGTGCGATACTGTCTTTAGTTTTGTTTTGACAGCTGATTGTTGTTGACGTGTTTGGCATCATGTTGAGTATCGACAAAAACGATTTTCGTTCTCTCATAAAACATTATTTTTTGAGAGGCAAAACGGAGAAGGAAACAAAAGAAAAGTTGAATAAATATTATGGGGCTAATGCTCCGTCAAATATTGGTTTCGAGAGTTTCGTGGTGGCCGCAACTCCACTACCGATCAAGTCCGCAGCGGCAGGCCCTCCGATGCGGTTACAGAGGACAATGTCAGAAAAATACATGAAATGGTGTTGGCTGACCGGAAAGTGAAGGTGCGCGAGCTAGCAGATACCGCAAAGATTAGTACTGAGCGCACACGCCATATTTTGGGCAATATTCTGCATATGGAAAAGTTATCCTGCCGATGGCTAATGTGCATGCTCACTCCTGACCAAAAACACGCACGCGAGAGCACTTCGAAAGAGTGTTTGGACTTGCTGATGCGGAATCGGGCGGACTTTTGGCGTCGATTGGAAACTGTTGATGAAACTTGGATCCACTATTACACACCAGAGAACAGAATGAGTGCCCGGCAATGGACTGAAGCCGGCACGAGTGCTCCGAAGCGGCCGAGGGAGGCTCGATGCGTCGGAAACGTTATGGCGTCGGTTTTCTGGGATTGTCATGGCATACTCTTCGTGGACTACCTCGAAAAAGGAAAAACCATCAACAGCGAGTATTACTGTGCATTATTGGAGCGATTGAAGGCCGAAATCGCTGCAAAAAGGCCTCACATGAAGCGAAAAAATATTTAGTTTTTGCAAGACAATGCGCCGGCGCACAACAGCATCGCAACGACGGCTAAAATCAATGACTTACGGCTTCAATTGCTGTCGCATCCACCGTATTCGCCCGATTTGGCTCCCTCGGACTATTATCTCTTCCTAAACCTCAAAAGAAGGCTCATCAATAAAAAATTCAGCTCACGCGAGGAAATCATCGACGCCACGGAGGAGTATTTTGCAGACCTTCCGGAAAATTACTTTTCGGATGGGAGCAAGAAGTTGGAAAATCGCTAGAACAAGTGTATCAAGCTAAAAGGGGACTATATTCAATAAAATAAAAAAACATTTAAAAAAAACATTTTTTCATTCCCAAGGAGGTTACTTTTCACAATACCTAGTATAAGATCCTGCTTGTGCAAGAGTTGAAACCGCGTGATAATTATACGTGTCGTACGTTCGGTGAATGGGCCGAAAACATGATTCAGCTTGATCCTCTTTTGCAACGCAAAATTTTGTTCTCCGTCTCCGATGAGGCCCATTTTTGGTTAAATGGATATGTAAACAAGGAAAATTGCCGAATTTGGAGTGGAGGAAACCCAGAAGCCTTTGTCGAGGCGCCCTTATAACCATGAAAACTCACTGTTACGTGTGCTTTATGGGCTGGTGAAATCATCGGCCCATATTTCTTTAAGCAAGACGCCGGCCAGAATGTTACCGTCAATGGAGAGCGCTATAGAAACATGATTTGTGACTTCCTCAGCTGAATGCATTTACGTGACAGAGCCTTTGTTTCAACAAGATGGCGCAACATGCCACACGGCGCGCGACACCTTCAATTTATTGCGGGAAATATTTGCTGAGCGCATAATTTCGCGTAGTGAACTGGCCTCCACGATCCTGTGATCTCACACATTTAGATTACTTTCTTTGGGGGTATGTGAAGTCACTAGTCTATGCCGATAAACCAGAGACGTTGGACGATTTGGAAGGCAACATTCGCCGTGTTATTGCCGATATACGGCCCCAGTTGCTCGATAAAGTTGTCGAAAATTTGACTTCACGATTGCGCTTCATTCGAGCTGACCGGTGCGGACATGCCAATGACTACCATGCCAATTCCATATATCGCCAAATGAAAGGTGAATTTATTTCAGATTATAACACTATTGTACTCCACTTCGGAAGTCCCTTCAGAACCCACAAGTTGGCTTCTTTTATAAGCAACGGAGCACCATCAACAACGCATCATATGTCTTCAGCAGTAGCCTGAAAGACATGTGCAGTTGAGCTTCAAGCAGTTCGTTGTGCATCAATGCATTTAAAACACATGTGCAGTTGGTTTATGACAGTTCATCGAGGATTTTTTTGACAGAGACAGTCATTTTGTTAGAATTTCACTTTGTGGTTATTTTTCCTTTGCAATGGAAATAGACAAATGCTTTGTCCCTTAAAAATATATTTTTGTAATTTTTGTGTTTCTTATCAAACAAGAAACTGTGTTCTCTCACAAATTCTATTAATTTTTCTTCCATTGTTTCACCAATTTAAATTATATATATTTTCAAAATTGACACTCCAACTGTCAAATTACCAAAAATGTAACAAATGTAGTAGAGTATAAATCTACTACACGTATTGGATGCATCCAATTTAGAATTAGAGACATCTTGCATCGACGCAAGGTGTGCTGCTGGCATATGTATTCGCTCGTATAAGAAACAGTGTTCTCTAAATTTTCTGCACACGTGTTTCAGTCATAAGATGATTAGCCTGAATTTCGGCACAGATTTCCCGGTCGTTCGTCCGGTCTATTTGGATCTATGGTTTCTGACCTAACTAAAGCCTCCTCTGGCGTCGCTCAAGGCACCCTCGTTGGTTCCTTATTATTTATTCTGAACATTAATGATGTTGATTGTATCATTAAAAATTCATACATATCTGTTTACGCAGATGACATGAAAATCTTCTGTCATTTTCCTCAAACAGCCTAACACTGCAGGAAGATCTAGACAGATTTTGTACTTGGTGTTGAAGAATTTTTTTTCAGCTTAACGTCAATAAGTGTCAGGCTATAACTTATACCCGCAAGTGCCCCTTACTTCATCTCGCTGCTATCTAATCTTCAATCTGCCTGTTCCCTTAGTGAACGAGTTGCGTGATTTTGCAGTTATCTGTGATAAGGAACTCAATTTCCGTTCTCACATTGATAAGGAGTTTTCCTATCCTTATGTTACCAAATCTCTTTACATAACATTTGTTAGGCATCTTCTAGAATATGCAGGTTTGGTCCCCCTACTACAGACCTCACATCCTCCGGATAGAAGCTGTTCAACGCAGGTTTTTACGGTTTGTTTTACGTGGTCTTCCCTGGGATGATAGCCAAAACTTACCACCTTACACTGGCCGGCTGAGACTTATAAATTTTCTATACGCCGAAAAGTTGTCGATATTCTCTTCACTCATCAGATCTTATTTGATGATGTGGATTTTCCATCTTTACTTCAACTTACTCGTATTTCATTTAACACCAACCCACGCAATCTTATTTCTGTGCCACTTTTCCGGCTTAATCTTCACAGAACGAATGACGGACAGCTGGAGCCAATGTCTAGAATGCTTCGTGAAGTTAACGATATTCTGCCTCTCTTCGACTCTCCCAAAAGAACATTCTTATTTTCACCTATGCCTCACGTCCTAACTTTCTTTAACTGCTCCCACCCTTTAGTTTTAAGTGAAATTGTTAGTTTTAAAAATATGCTTGCAATAAGCTTTAATAAATCAATAAAATTAAATCAAACCAACTGGGCAAACACTACGACGTTTAGCCGCCCACCTAGAAAAATATGGGACAACACGAGATGCTGGCAGGTATCGACCGGACGGCGTGCCATGCAATTGGGCATCAATCGGCGGTCTTTACAGAGAATTTCGGTGAAAGACTGTAAGATGTTCCCTCACAAAGCGCAAGCAGTGTATAATCTGTTAGCTGAACCTTCTACGATGAAGGCATCCTGAATCTCGACCACGATGAAGACAACTTTTCATAGAAAATCACAATGAGCGACGAGGACCATTTCCATCTGTGTGGGTATGTGAATAAGCTAATAACCTAAGGCATACACTTTGCATTAACCAAAAAAAGTGCTCAAGTTATCAGTTATTTAAGGAATTTAATTAGGCTTGCAACTGGGGTCCAGAAAAACACGTTATTCAGTTTTGATTCGAATTATAATTCAACGTCTTACTACCAACCATGAAACACTGCCCGAACAGAAACAGAATTACAAAACATGGAAACAGTAACCCATGTTGACCCCAAAAGATCTACACAAAAACATGCTCCATATGTCACACACTGTCGAAAAGTCAATGAACGCCAAAAGTCGTTTACATAACTGCCGAAACCAATTAACAACATTTCCAACAACAAGTCACGTTTTAGTTTATTCGCTGACTCAACAGAGCAAGATGCGAACCAAAACGCCTGAAGTGTCATCGCTCCGCAACAGCTACCGTTCAGAGCACAACATGTTTGGTAATAAAGTTAGCACCTTCTCAAAAAGGTTATCTTGTGAAATTCACCGGCAATGAATCCAGATTTGTAACTTTCGAGTATGGGAACCCTCAAAGTTCCCATCAAAGTACTCATTTTTTTATGTTCGACAAAAATTTAATCACATGAATGAGCATAGTTATTCATTAGGGTTATGATTGTAAGAACTGGAACTAGTCTTGATTGTCTACACTAGTTGCAAGCTGTTTCTAGGAATTCGTTTTATTCATTTACTTTTCCTTAATGGGACGTGATGCGTTTGGTTACCTAGCAAAAATTGAGATTTTTATTTGAGATTAAAGTAGAACGAATAAAACCTTCCACAATATTCGGCATAAGATTGCGAACAAACTGAAACGTGATCTGCAATTGAAATAAGGTATTCCAATTCCGATGTCTGCATGAGTTTGAAAGTATTTATTTTGTAATAAAGACAAGAGGTTGGGGGCTTGTTGGTCTTATTGTCGTGTGGGATTGAAGAATATTATATTCTTCAAGTCATAAGCAGACAACACGACGCATATGAATTTTCCCATTGTGGATCTAGAAACCAATTTTCATTTTTAGAGGTACTGGTGCTTTACCGGGGCAATTTTGATGCACTATTAGCAAAGCATTTTCGTAGATATTGAGGTTGTTGAAGTTGAAAGTAATTACAGGTAATTTCCATGATTGTATTGAGATAATGTTAGCGCAGTTTTAATGAGATTACAGTGAAGAACGAGGTTAAATAGCGACATCAAAGGATGTGTCGTACGCAATTGGGGATTGATTTAGTTAAATCACGGTACTTGCTTACTTGTGCTACCTTCCACAGTGCGTTCTACTTTTCGAATTGCTTTTGCCACTTATTCTGCAAAGGTAAGTCCAAAGATTATTTCTTCATACAACTGATACGCACATTAAACAAAGTGCACTGGATTTGTTTTCAACTTATAGTTCAGAGTGTGGAATAATATATTGAGTTCTGATACAAAAATATATAATACCGACCGGCTCTAAGATTCGAAATTGCACTTACATATAAGGGACTGCCTTGCCACAAATGCAGATAC
Source organism: Volucella bombylans (assembly GCA_949129095.1). Classification (NCBI taxonomy): domain Eukaryota; kingdom Metazoa; phylum Arthropoda; class Insecta; order Diptera; family Syrphidae; genus Volucella; species Volucella bombylans. Next base: position 161,579,286 of record OX422144.1, read on the forward strand.
AATCAGCGTACTGAGAGTATGGACGATCATCATAACATTGTGAAGAAGATTTTTACAGATGGACCACTTCCAAGCCGTGGTCCAGTCGCTAATTAAGAAAGTATGGTAAACCGCTGCTCTAGAAGGAAAACTCGACGGAATTTGGCAACTGGAGAGGTACTCGTATATGAGTTCTTCTGGCTAAACTAATCCCTAGTATAGTTCTACATCGAGTGAAAGAACAATTTCATTCAACGTTTGACATCAAACAGGCAGGATTTCGAGCTGGATCCTTCTGCATCGACCACATCAATTTCGAGAAGAGCTTCAACAGCTCAAATCGAGACGCTATATGGCGAGCCTTTCGAAAAGGGTGTCAGATGTTGAAATGGTTACAATCTGTTGAGGCTGCTATTTATTGTAGTTGTCAGCGATGTGATCATGGAAGCTCTGCCTGGAGACATGGGGCTGATATCGACTATAATATCAAGCCTGAAGACGTTTGCCTATTCTCCTAACAGGATATTGCACCTGCACTAGATAAACATCAGCTCGGAGTCAGAGGCGAACAAATGAATAAAACAAAGGGCCTAAGCATTTCAATTTCTGGTCTCATAGTGCAGATATGTTAGATCAATATTGCCGCATACCAAGACGAAAGAGTAATCTTTCGCCTCTCTGTATCTCGAAAATAAAGTCTCAGAAGATTGTGGTACCAAACTGGATGTGGACTGCAGAATTCGCTAATCAAAATTTGGGGAAGCAATGTCTTTAGCAGAAAAATGAAGCCGAAACTGTTCCGGTTGAACATGTTACTTTACAGGTTTAGTACCTGGAAAGTGACCAACATCGTCAAAAGGACGATCTAAGGCTTCATAATAAGATTAATTAATGACCTTAAAATGCGGAGAAAAAACCGCAGATTAAAAGAAAATGAGCACTAGATATCTGATTCCAATATCACGTGAAAGTAGGATTTAAGTCTTCTGACTCCTCTAAGGCTTCTGATAGCATCAATCATAAGCTACTCTGTCAGAAGCTTAAGCTTTTTTTTTGGTTTCAGCGAAAGATCAGTTCATAATGATACTTTTTCTGAATTTGGCACTTCAACTGCAGAAGTACCTCAGGGAACCATTTTTGGCCCAATCTTTTTTTTTTTTGTTTTATAATTTACGCGCGCCTAAGGCGTTAGATACCCCTTTACTGTTGCCAGGGCGCGTGCAGAAGGGTAGAAGGAGGAGAAATGTAAATTTTTTTGTAGTGGTTTGAAACTCAGGTGTATTTGGTTTCGATATTACCTCTCCAGGGGTGGGAGTCCGAATAGGACGGAGAGTTTTTTCTTCACTCAGAGTGATTCGAAGGTTATAGTTCACACTTGTTTTTTATGCTTGAAACTCTACAACAGCCATATCAATGTGTCAGTGTTATGCCTTCACATGCAGAAAATTTTCTGACTGAGTTCCAATTACACAAATGAAGAACTTAACCTTATCATGGGTAGGATTCGAACCTTGACCCTCCGAGTGAGAAGCGACTGCCCAAAGCTACCTCTATGCTGATGATGAACAGATTTATCTCTCCAGACACATCGGGCTTATCGGCTAATCGGCTTAATGATGACCTGTCGGAAATAATATAATTGGTCAATTGGTCAATATGTACTCAATATAAACCCTAACAATTCTCAGCTTGTCTTAATAAGTAAAAAAACATGTTGACAAGGACGTTATACCATCAGTGTTTCTGAACGATCATACGAAATACGTCGCGTCGTTGGCCGAATCTATGCTGGACTATGTACACTTTGGCCCTCATCCAATTTCACTTCAATAGGAATAAACTTAGCTTGTTTAGGCCTTATTTTTGCGTATAATTGATTACGCCGACATTGTTTACTGCTCAACTCCCACTCTCAACATAAGTTACTCGTTGCTCTCAACGACATGGTTAGGTATATATACGGGCTTCGTCGATACAACCACGTTTCACAATATCACACATCGTTCTGGGTTGCTCTTTCAAACAATTTTTTGATTTAAGATGCTGTGTATTTATGCATAAAATTATACAAGTTACAAATCGCCCAATCTAGCAGAATGCAAAATATTATAATTTCTTCTTTCAATTACTTGAGCTCCTTTTTGAACGACTATTTTGTTTCAAATGATGTTGCTGCCGATTGTTTCGAGTATGTCGTTATCTCCAGCAGAGGCCTTGAACAGGAAATTGATTTTGAAGTAGTTACGGAGGTTGATGTCCTTTGTATTATTAAAAGTTTAAAATCAAATTCTATTGGTGAAGAAGGCTTGCCACTTCGTTTCATAAAACTTATTTTGCCGCACGTTATAGGCCATCTAACACATATAATCAATTCCTGTATAGCAACATCTACTACTCCTCTGATATGGAAATGTGCTAAGGTTGTACCTGTTCCTAAAAATACTACTGCTACCGATGCTTCTGACTACAGACCTGTCAGTATCTTACCTTGCCTGTCTAAGGTCTTTGAAAAGGTAATAGAGTCACAAATTCAGGAACACTTGGCTGAAAATTCCCTGGTAAGCCCATTCCAATCGGGCTTTAGGAAGAGCCATAGCTGTTCTTCCGCCATGGTAAAAATCTTGGATGATATCAGGCAAGATTTTGACAATGGATTTGTGACGCTGCTCTGCCTGCTTGATTTCCCTAAGGCTTTTGACAGAGTGAATCATTCCATTCTTTGTTGGAAACTGCACCATTACTATGGTTTTAGTGAAAGAGCTGTAAGGCTCATTCGAAACTTTTTATGTGCACGGTCACAAGTAGTCGTTGTTGGTAACAATCGCTCAGGTCTCCGGTCGATTTCTCAAGGGGTTCCGCAGGGATCAATATTGGGCCCAATTTTGTTCTGCATGTACATAAATGACTTAGCATCAATTTGTAAGCACGCGCTTATTCATTTCTATGCAGACGATGTAGAGCTTTACCTATCTCATCCGGTTAATAAAATAGGTGAACTAGTGTCACTACTTAATGAGGATCTTGCTTCCATTGTTGAAGGAGCAACTAAAAATGGACTATGTTAGGTTAGGTTAGGTTAGGTAAGAGTGGCTGTTGGAAATACCAACCCACTTAGGCCTATTGGCCCATTGTGATGCCACGTGGATCTGTGATCTTCTTACTACTGGAACCAGTTTGAGCTTTTAATAAAGCGTAGGAGACTGTTAACGTCTATTTTTTCTAGATCGTTTAGGTCGTTGTAGAAGAAAGCTCCTAGGTGAAGCTTCCTTCTCTGAGAGAGAGCTGGGCATGTGCAGAGTAAGTGGGGGATTGTCTCCTCCTCTTCCTCGTCCATGCAGCTTCTACAGAAATCGTTAGTAAAAGCGCCAAGCCTTCTTGCGTGCTTGCCTATGAGGCAGTGTCCGGTAATGACACCTATTATGGCGCTGAGATGTTTCCTATCTAAAAGGATCAGACACTTAGATCGACTCAGATCCAGCCTTGGCCAGATCTGTTTGGTCGCTAGACATGTTTGTCCAGCAGTCCACCTAAGGTCCGTTCTTTTGTTGGCATCTAGCTTTAGTGTTAGTTTGCACGTAGCGATTGGTATACCTATACTACCTTTGTCTGGTAGGATAGGTAGAGTGGTTCCAATTTTGGCGAGTTCATCGGCTCTGCAGTTCCCTGGAATGTCTCTGTGGCCCGGCACCCAACAGAGGTGAATGTTGAACTGCTCTTCCATCTCCATGAGAGATGATCGGCATTCAAGGGCAGTTTTAGAACACAATGAGACCGAGTCCAGGGACTTGATGGCGGCCTGACTATCCGAAAATATGCGGATATCCTTTGCAGATATCACGTTTTTCTTCAGCCAGGACAGAGCTTCTTTAATCGCCAAAATTTCCGCCTGGAACACGCTACAGTGATTTGGAAGGCGGAAAGAGAGGCTTAGCTTATCTGAGAAAACACCGCCACCAACTCCGCTGTCGGTTTTAGATCCATCTGTGTAGAGATGGATTGACTTGTCCTCCATGAAAGCATCCTCCTCCCAGAATGATCTAGAGGGGAAGCTTACATGGAAGTTTTTGTCAAACCAAAGTTCAGGTATGGTGTAATCGGTGTTCTCTGTGAGGATTCCTAATGTATTAAGAATGTTGGCGTGGCCAAATGAATTATTTGTCCACTGTTTAGTCGCTTTAAGGCGAATAGCTGCAGTCGCAGCTACTTGCTTGCTAAAAATGTCGAGGGGTGTCAAGTGAAGCAGAATATCTAATGCCGCAGAGGGGGTAGACCGCAAAGCTCCGCTTGTGCATAGACATGCTGTTCTTTGGACTCTGCTTAATTTAATGCGGTTGACTGCATTTTCCAAGGCCGTCCACCAGACAACCACCCCGTAAGTAAGTATCGGTCTTATGACCGAGATGTATAGCCAGTGGGTTATGAGAGGTTGAAGGCCCCATTTGTTCCCAATGGCTTTCTTGCAAGAGAATAAAGCTATTGTAGCTTTATTGACTCTTTCTTGAATGTTAGGTTTCCAGTTTAGTTTCCTGTCAAAAATGAGACCCAGATATTTTGCTGTATCGGAGAAAGCTAAACTGGTACCGTATATTGAAGGAGGGTCTATGATTGGAATTTTATATTTCCTAGAAAAGAGGACAACATCAGTTTTATGGGGGTTTATTCCCAATCCACAGCGATCTGCCCAGCAGGTTAATCTGTTAAGATTTACTTGGAGGAGTTCTTTAATGGTATTTAAATGTTTTCCTGAGACGGCTATGGCAACGTCATCCGCATAGGCAATCACTCTGCTACCACCCGCTTCCAGGTATATCAGTAGTTCGTTAACCACTAAGTTCCAGAGAAGGGGGGAGAGGACACCGCCTTGCGGCGTACCCCTACTGACATATCTTTTAGCAGAAGTCTCACCCAGTTTGGAGTTGATTATCCTGCTTGTTAGCATTAGATTAATCAGCTCCCCAAGTGAGCCGTCTACCTGCAGAGTTGACAGCGCAGTCGTGATTGCGGATGTGTTGACGTTGTTAAAGGCGCCCTCTATGTCTAGGAAAGCAACCATTGTGTACTCCTTATACTGTAGGGATCGTTCGATGTGGCTAGTCAAAATGGACTAGCTTTGAACCCAAAAAATGTCAAGTACCTCCAATATCAAACAAGTCTCTTGAGCTAAGTCTAGTTCCTGATGTTTGCTTAGCCGGTAGTAAGATTAGGTTAGTTGAAGTGGCTACAAGTCTTGGTTTCACCATATACCGAAAGCTTTCCGGCTATAACCACGTTAACATCGTTGTTGGTCGCGTGTACGGATGCCTGCGTAAACTTTGGATTTCTGCCAACTATACCCCTTGAATACTCGCCGAAGACTTGTGCTCACCCTCATATTGCCCATTATTTGATATGCTGCAGCTGTCTACAGTGACCTTGACGCACTATCTTTTCGCAAGCTCCAGGTTGCTTATAATGATGCTGTTCGGTATGTTTATGCAAGGCAACGATACGATAGAATCTCGGAATTCTCATGCCGGTTTCTTGGCTGTACATTGAGAAAGTACCTTGATTTCAGAAATTGCATATTTCTACATCAAATTATAAACACAAAGCAACCCCCTTACCTTTACTCCAAACTGGAATTTTCCCTTTCCAGAAGAACTTTCAACATTAGCACTCAGCTACCTCAATTCATCGCGATTATTTTTCATTTACGCTATTAGACTATGGAATAACTTACCGTCTTATATAAAGTGCTTGTCAAATACTGCTAGCTTCAAAACTGCCTTGTATGTGTACTTTTCTTCTTAATGCATCTATTTACTATCAACTCTACCTCAGTCTTTCTCCAATTTCTTAACTATTTTACTCGTATTTCCTCTATTTTTATCTTTCTTTTTCCTTTTTATTTTTTTATTTCATTTTTTATTATTATCATTATAATTACTATTACTTATCATTTTGTAACTAAATATTATCACTTAGTACTATAAGAGACATTGTCTTAATGTACAACTTATTTATAGCAATAAATTGAATTGAATTGAATTTCCTTCATCCACGCTACCAGGCTTTGGGACTCCCTTTCTACAGCAACAAAGCTTTTCAAGGTTTTCAAAGCAAATATAGTAGGAGCTAAAACATTCAGAAATGCCGCGTTGGAAAATATAAAATTTCTTACTTTCGTCTATTAAAAAAGGATCGTGGTAAATCACATGAAAAAAAAACTCTACCTACATGAGTATGTCGGTATGGATCCAAAGAAGTGTACAACCCTATTTAATTTCGTTCGTTTTTAATTCGGAGTAGACTATAGAGAAGCCTGTTCTAAAACTCCAATAGCTCGGCTTGTTATCCAAGTACCAGGTTATCCCCTCCCCTTACCATATTACTCCATCTTTGACAAGGTTATCTACCAAAACTCTTCTAACAACATTCTCACCAACTTTTACTGCGGCGTTTCAATGCAGTGTTGTGTGACTGTCATTGAAGACCTTGCTATGGCTTCTTGAATCTGAGTCGTATCTTCTTTCTTGATTTGACTTTGATGAATATTTCACTCACTTGTGCTAGTTAAACTCTTTTATGTCTACTTTGATGGATGGTAAATGTAAGTCTGAAAGCTTTTACGAGTTAAATGTAAACAAGAAAACGACGTATACGCTTCGCTGAAGTGAAGTTATGAGATCAGTTTTATGATCTTGATCACACTTTGGGAACAGCCCAAATACGAATCTCATTATTTAAAATTTCATCAAAATTTGCTATCCCAATTCAGTGCGTAATACACGTACATTGTCAAGCACTGTTGCACTACGAGTATATCTTATGTTTTTATTGGACGACTGAAACTAATTGCTTTTAACTGTTGTAGTTGCACGATGTTGGGACGGTTTCGATAGCGACTACCACTACGCACTTTTATTTCAATCTTCAGATTTAACTGTTGATGATCTAACAAATCTAAATCGACCATTTACAGGTAAAGAACTTCCTAAATTGAATATAATCGCATTGCATGAAGAGAGATAGTATGGGCCAGGCATGAGTTTATAATAAAGGAAAATCTGATTGATCTCTTTGAGAGGCATACAGGGATGATGTGCTGGCATGTAACTCCTTTCACATCCTTTAACTCGCAGGCCATCACTAGAGGCACAATTCTCCAAATTTTTGTGGAATGTCTGTGGAAATAATTTTGCCCATTTGGCAATAATTTGGATCTTCCGCTTCGGCTACAACGGGGATATGATCGTCAGTACGCGCCGCATCACTTAGATGATGTAAAGTATGAAATCTCGGCGGATGGGTTAGTCAGCTAAGGGATTAGATGCACGAATAAAAATCCTATTCTTTGAGTTGCAGTAGTCGAAGTATGGTTTTCCAAGTAGCATTCCAAAGCAAGTCCATTTAGGGCGATATGAAAATTCACCGGAAAACCCAATGAATAATTGTCACACCTCGTAACACTAGGTGAGTCAGACTAGAATACTTTCACATTTTCTTAAAAAGAACGCCAGGTCTTAAAAAAAATTGGGCGGCAACTCATTTCTAGTACAGCAATTGTAATACATTAGATCGACAACGTTAAGGTTTGTTTTACGCTTTAAAGCAGTCCCCAGGAATAATTCGATAGGGAGTTAGATATAAGAATTTTTGAAAACGTCAATTTGAGAGTTAACAAACACGCATCATGACAGTGGAGGTAGGTCACAGCCCTGCGGCCAGGTCTTGCTTATGTCAACTGCTGCTGTATACATACGAGTAGTATTACAGTATTTTCCATCTGCGTTCTTAAAATTTTTACCATTTCTAGTCTTGCGAATTTAGTACGTCAAATAAGAAATAGCAACTCTTTCCGCCGTTTACATTCCGTGGCTTTAAAAAAAATAGATTTTCCTGCGAATTAAACTTGCTTACTCGTTTCAGAAATGGTTTTACCAAGAAATTCAGTGCGGGGAAAGGCGACCTTTTCCGTTTAGAGCGCCGCCGGTTTATTCCGCACATCGTTGGCTGAAAATGCCAGCACCACAATGATATCCAGAAGTGTTCTTCGCCACGTATCGGGAATTGATCTGGTTCAGCGGTAGCGACTTCTGCCAACCTAAAGGGTGTTTCAACAAGAGGTGTAGGATTTGAAAGATTGTGACAGATGTCAACTATAAATTTGTGAAATTTACCATGGTACGCTACGAGTTCACAGTGAAAGATAAATTCCAAATCATTGAATTTTATTACGAAAATTCACGTTCAATCACGACAACGATGCGAATTTAACACGTAAACGTGTGCCTTCCGAGACGTGTGTGCGCAACACAATAAAACAATTCTAACGGGGTCAGTACAATTCGCCGAAACATGTTCGCCCCGGACGATGAATGGAATATATCGCCGCAGTAAAGAAAAGTATCGAAAACGAACCAAACACCTCCATTCATCACCGTTCTCAGGAGCTTGACCCCCCCACAGGTACATTGCACCAAATTTTGACGAAAGATTTGCCTCTCCATGCGTACAAGATCAAATTGACGCAAGAATTGAAGGCCACCGAACACCAGCAGCGCCGTACGCTTTCGGATTGGATCTTGGAAAACATGCACGTTGATATTGATTATTCAGGAAAATCGTGTTTTCGGATGAGGCCCTTTCCCATATTGGCTGCTACGTTAATAAGCAAAATTGCCGTATCTGGGGAAATGCAAATCCACGAGTGATTCAGGAGATGCCAACACATCCGGAAAGAGTAACTGTTTAGTGCAATTTATGGTCTGGAGGTGTCATAGGGCCGTAGTTTTTCGAAAATAAGGCCGGTCAATGGGATACCGAGACATTATACATTATTTTTTGTGGCCGGAGTTGGAGGATATGGATACGGACGAGCTCTACTTTTAACAGGATGGTGCTACGTGCCATACAAGCCGCGAAGTTAATGAGGACGAAGTATCCTGACCGCGTAATTTCGTGTTTAGGAGATACCCATTGGTTAACACCTTCAGACGTCTTTCTTTATGGCTATGCTAAAAGAAAGGCCCACATCTGAAGGTTGCCATCGTCGTGATAGAGCTCCAATTATACGAAAGAGTGATTGAAAATTTCGAGAAAAGGATGAGAGTCTGCAAGTAGAGCCGAGGGAGTCATTTGGAAAATATCGTGATCCATAAATAATACTCATGTGTCTACTTGATAAAGAAATAAAGGCTTCAAAAATCCTACACATTTTGTTGCAACACGATATATTTGTCTTTACCATTGCTGCGCAGCAAGTAAAATTTCAGCTTTCGCACTTATGACTTTTTCTTCTTTTTCCCGACTGCTATACGGTGACCGTATGTAATTTCCCGTGAATTAAACGGTCGGAAGAAGAGTCACAGATGAGCCCCCTTATTATTTTAATATATGTACAATACTAACTGGCTGAATCTATTGAATGACTCCAAAAATAATGTGTAACAACACTAGTCAGCAGTTTGTCTTTTGTTTGCCATAAGGCTCTACCGATAAGTATTATTAAGAAGGCCTAATTTCGGTCCTATCCGATGTGGGCCAGTAGGGCAGGTTAGTAAACAGTAGTCGTTGGCAAACCAAGAAACTTAAGCCTATTAGTCCATTGTGATGCTACGTGGATCTGTGATCCTCCTACTCTTGGAACCAATTTGAGCTTCTGACGAAGCGTAGTACACTGTTAACATCTATATTGTTTAGATTGCTTAAGTCATTGCATAAGAAACCTTCTAAGTGGAGTTGAGAGAACTGGTCTTCCATAGAGTAGGTGGAAGATGGTCTCACTCTCCTCCTCGTTCATGCAGCTTCTACAGAAGTCGCTTGTAAAAACGCCAAACCTTCTTGCATATAAGCCTATAAGACAGTGCCTAGTGCTGACACGTATGATAGCGCTGAGATGTTTACTATGTGGAAAGTTCAAACTCTTAGAACGATTCAGATCCAGCTTTAGACAGACTTATTTGGTCGCTAGGCATGTTGACTAAACAGCCTACTTAAGGTTTGTTCTTCTAGTAGCATCCAGCGTTATACTTTTTTTAGGTAGGATAGGTACAGTGGTTCCAATTTTGGCGAGTTCGTCGGCCATATAATCCCCTGAAATATCTCTGTGGCCCGGCACCCAACAAAAGTGGGTCATCTACCTGAAAGATGTTTGGACGTTAAGGGCGGTTTTAGAATTTTGTGAGAATGAGTTCGGGGTTTCGATAGTGGCCTGACTATCCGAAGATCCTATGCGGATATCCAGCCAGGACAGGACATCTTTAATCGCTCAAATTTCCGCCTGGAACACGCTACAGTGATTTGGAAGGCAGAAGGAGAGGTTTATATTAAGCTTATCTGAAAAAAAAATCACCGCCACCAAGCGCGCTATCAGTCTTGTATCCATCTGTACAGTAATGGATTGACTTATCGTCCATGAAAGCATCTTTCTCCCAGAAAGATCTAGAGATGCTTACATGAAAGTCTTTATCAAACCAATGTTGGGATATAATGTAGTCGATGTTCTCTGGAAGTATTCCCAGTATATTTAGAATACTAGCGGGGACAAATAGTTTATTTGCCCACTGTGCGCCATTATAGCAGACATTGAAAAATTCAGAAGAACGTCACGGAAGGGTAGGAATTCTTTATATGACATTAAATATGCTTCTGAATATATATATTGAGTTTGATCACTTCTACTCCGTAGATCAGAGCGCTTCTGGCGACGTCGGAGAATAAGGCGGGATCTTTTGCTCCAAATACAAAATTATGTGAAACGAATCGTGCAAAATCCCACCAAAAGATTTCGTAGATTGAGGAAAAATGTTGGTTAAGTTCCACAACAGAGATGGCAATAGAAGTTGGCTATTATAGAAAAGGTTTTGAGTGTCATAGGTGGTACTACTCGTTCTCGGACTGCACCAATTGGGTATACATATATTGGCGTGTAATTCTTAGAGAAATATGAAATTTTCCTTCTTAATGTCCTATGTTCACACATCACATACTTCATAATTTCCACAGCAAAGATGTTGGCACTCAAAAATACGTGGAAAGGAAACGTCGATTTAAGGTAAATAGTCTCTGATAAGCAAAACAATTTGTTATATAGCATTTTTGTATGCCCTCTCGTTAACATTATTTACTCGTTTGAAACATGTCAACAAAAAAACCATTTCAAATTCAAAACAATGAAATCAATAAATATTGGCAAATGTGAAGACAACCATTGAAACAAAAATATCAACTTGCGGTTATGTAGGCGACAAGGCGCTGCCGCAGGCACTTAACTTACATAAAACAGAGCAACAAAAACCAAGAAAAAATAACACAAGGAGAGGGGAGCACTCAACAAAGATTCAAGATTCAAGCCAGAACCTATTAACGACAACTTCGTAATTTCAGTGTGTCAATCAGTTGCAGTTGCGGAAGTATTAATTCGAGTAGTGCGGTCTAAACAACTTAATCCTCCACCTTCTACAGCAACACCAATACAAGTATTGATTACAAACAAATGTAAATCTAACCAAAGACTTGGAGTGGAGTGTAAAAAAAAACGCATTTAGGCCTACACTTTTGTCACATGATCCAAATAAAAATCTAACACAGGAGTTGAACCAAATATACCGTCCTCTTGACTCAGTTTTCAAACAAAGTTTCAAAATCAATAAGTCATTCAACAACGTATTGAAATGTATAAATACTGAAGCTCCACTCAACGCCAACTTTGTGCCAGTAGTGGTCAAAAAGATGTGTAGAATACAAAAAACAAAAAAAAAGAAATCACAAAAGCCCACTTTAAAAAGTTGTTTTTGAAAACCTGAATTTTGTAAACCTGTGCTGTACATCAAGTACTCACACCTCCACCACTTATCAACCACAAAGCACAGTCCTTTTAAAAGAACTTACACACTCGGTTCTCCCCCCACCAAAGAGTATCCATGACAAACGTTTACAGCAACTCGAACATGGCTTCCGGGGAGTTGTGTTCAGTTGAATTGAAACTGGGTCGCTACCATGGAACACGAAAATAAATATATGCGACACTTTAATCCGATCGCTATAAAACTCGAGTTTCTTTGAAATCAATAAGAACTGGAACACACCTTAGAATTGTGTGGTGAGGGGGAGAAAAAAGAAGTTGGGTCAGAACAGCAGCACAAAACCCCAGGGTCTATTCAAAACTATTTATGCAGGCACAGCAGGAATTGAGGCCTGAGGGAAGGAATAGAAAATGAATCGATTTGTTTTGTTCCCTCGGGTTTATTTTATCTTTTCACCCAACCCTCACTAAGGTATTCCACTCACCACTTTCCGGTGGATTGGGCTAAAAACTGGAATAAAACTTAAGGGGTGGACGAGGCGAGAAATCAATTTTTTCTACATGCATTCAGAGCTTCGAAGCTCATCGTGTAGACAACACGCAGATACAACAAAAATTAAAAAAAAAATGAAAACGAAAAAATAATAATTACAGAGCGAACTATAGAGGAAAGCGCAAAACCGAAAGTTGTAACTGAGCTAGCAGCAGGCCTTGACTTGGTACGTCTGATGCAGCAGGCGCCACAAATGGCATTTTGAAAGAGCGTGATGGACAACTTTTCAAATTCTTTGTTTTTGATTTTTTTTTTTAAGGAAACTGAAATCAGTTCGATTTAATCCGGTTTTTTTTTCGGAGACAATTTGAAAAGAGATTGATTTTTCCAATTAAGATACAGAGATTGTACGAATAGTTCCCATCGAGCATGAGTTTGCACATTTGCAAGGTTGCGACAGATATCATAGTTGAAGGCCAGAGATTGGAATATTACGAATATCAACTATTCGAAGTCATATTGTGTAGGTTTTGAGTGATTAAGGGCAATAATCGAGAGACAAATATTTCGTAGCGATCTAGCAGTTGAAAACAGATTGACACAGATATGTGTGTATCTTTGTCTAACGAATCAAAAGAGAAAAAACTGAACCATAAAACGATTGGGAAAGTGAGCAATCTGTCAAAAATAACTCTCGTTGTATCGCAGATGCTGAGTGTTGCCACATTGTAGAGTTCTATGCATTCCATATGGAATCTTTTAAGCGCATCGCTTTTGGTTTTAGATATAACGATCTGCTTGTGGTTTGTAGATCGTGTAAAGAATTTTTAATGATCTTGGGGAAAACATCATGGAAACATATGTCATGGATACATGTAACCTAATACATTTGATGGATAACACTACAAAGACTGTAGTGTCACACAACATTATTTGTAGATCTTTCAGTATAAAATTTTGGCCTTGATGGTGTATGTTCACGCAAATCTCAAGAACAGGCGGGCTGATTTTATTGAATTTTTACTTTATGATATTATTTTGCGACAATTATAAGCTATGCGACATTGTAGGCTTAGCAAATTTTCATCTTTCATTTGTCAGAGCTCAATTAACTAATTATTTTTTTATGATAAGCGGACAAAAGTTATTGGAAGCACTGGCAAAGTCATAAGCGAGGTTGGCGTTTTTTTGAACAAGGTAGAAGGTCATTTAAAGATGTGGACCGTATCGGCATAATATGCCATGGTGCTAGAAGTGTAACGTACTGTCATAGAAGGACAAACTGAACGCGTTCAAATTTCAAATTTCAAAACAACAAGTTTCGATATTGTACTCTACTGGAAGTGTGTGAAACAGTTCTGCTGCAAAAGAAACCATCCATGAGGAACGTTGTACGGATTTTTCGAAACATGTGGCGAACAACTCGCTTTTGGAATGCCCTGCCGAGCTGTCTATTTCCTAGTCATTATAACATTCAGACATTTAAAACCAACATCGGTACCTATCTTTCTTCCCTCCATAATGTTCCTTCGGACGCGCTGTGTGCAAACGTTTTAAGGGTAGCTTAACCCCTTGAACCCCTTTAGCGAGCGCTACTTAAAAACAAAAAACAAGTTATCAGAGCAAGCAATAAAAGGTGCATTCATTAATACGTTGCTGCGTCAGTCAAAGAACTGGTCTATGCAGTGACGTAAAAGGAATTATCCAACTTCAACGAAGACATCCCAAAAACAATTGTTTGGGACGTTCAAAGAATCCTGTTAATAGCTTAAAAACTGCTAAAGAAAATCTATTGAAGTGGAAAGGATCAGTTGACTCTTGATCCAAAAGCGATGTTATGTTATGAGTTTGCAGACTGAATCAAACACCCGGTTTTACAATAAGGGACCACTATAGGTAGCCGTGGTATTTTAGAAGATAACTGTTTTTTAATTCTTAGAAAAAAAAATTAGTCTAAGAAGTGCACCCATATCAAACAAGTCCTAATCGTGTTCTATTCCGTAGACTTGAAATATCCTCTCCATATCCTGAGCTAACAATGAATGAAGTCGATCTTATAGTCAGGATAAATGAATATAGGATAAGATAGGGTACTGAGGCTCATATTAGTTTATGGTTTCTTTGTTGGGTTAGAAAAAATATTGGGAGAAAAGCTATTTAACAAAAAATTGGGATAAAAACAGAAATAGCATAGCATAGAACAGAATTAGCCATTAATATGAAAAAGTTATGAATAGGTAAGAAACTCGACGATTACTGGAGCATATCAGGAGGCAACTTCCTGAATCCTCTCGTAGAAATTCACTTTTCGAGTAGTAAGCAGAAAAAGATGTCATGGAAGTATCACGGTATGGAATGCTAAGACATTCTTCTCGAAAAGGAAAACTGCTGTTTCTGGAGCAAAGCGAATCTAAAAGAGACTCATGAGCTTCAATTACACCCACAAAAGTGAACTGTTTGCTTTGCTAAACTGATTTTTTTTTTATACTCGTAATTGGCGCGCGCACAAGGGATTTTGTGAACCTTTAAGATGTTTGTATATAGCGCGGGCGAGGGGAAATTAAGGAGGGAAAAAAGAGAGATACCGATGTGCGTTGGTTTTAAATGTTTACAAGTTGTAGTGACTAGGAAATAAAGAGCTCGGCAGGGTATTCCATAAGCGTGTTGTGCGGCTTAGGAACGAATTGCGATATTTCAGAGTACGCCCGAAAGTGGGCTTGAGGGTATACAGATGAGCATTCATAGCGGGACGGGTGTTACGGTTAAAAGTTAGAAGGGATGGAATGCTACTGCCAATTTCGGTGGAGCAATGGTGGTGAAAATAGCGATACAGCAAGGTGAGATAGGAGACATTACGTCTGTGTTCGAGGATGTCGAATGACTGTGTAATATTGTCATCATCTATGAGTTTTATCGCGCGATTTTGGATCCTATCTAGCAAGTGCAAAGAGGTCTTAGGAGCAGCTGACCAGATGTGAGCATTGTACTCCAATTTCGGGCGCATTTCGCAGTGTTTTTGGCGACATCGAATATGTTGTCATTCCAACGTAATTTGTCATCGAAACACTTATCCAGAATAGAAAGTTTTTCGCCTTCAACGATGCAAGTGCCATTCATGGACAGTGGCTGGGTGCTCAAATTTCGCTTTAACGACAGCAGACAACATTGTGTTTTGGAAGCATTAAATTCCAATCTGTTGATGGTTCCCCATTTAGTGATGCTATTTATATCGGAATTTAATGAGCTTAACATACGCTGCCGTCCCCGTTCTACAGCCGAAGAGCAGGGACGTGAGTCCGGAAACGAATATGAAAAGCAGAGAGTTGTGTCGTCAGCAAAGGAATATGTTGGATTAGAAGTAGCAGACAAAATATCATTGATGAAAATTAAAAAGAATGTCGGAGACAGAACGGAGCCCTGGGGCACACCAGCATTTATTTTGTGAACATCAGACTTGAAGCCATCCAAGACAACTTGAATTGAACGTTCCGAAAGGTCATTTCTAATCCGTTGGAGAAGAGAGTCACCGATCCCAAAAGCACGCATTTTTGGCAAAAGAGCCTGATGCCAAACTCTGTCATATGCCTTAGAAATATCAAGTGCAACTACTCGTATCTTGCTCTCGCCAGATTGGTGTAGACTTTGGTTCCACTTGTCGGTTGGGCATGCCATCAAATCACCAGTGGACCTGTACCTGCGAAAATCTTACTTCCGGTCATTGAGAAGTTCTCGTGTTTCGAGATATTTCATGAGCTGACGATTTATCAGCGTTTACATGGCCTTGGAAAGAAGGGACGTAAGTGCAATGAGTCTGTAGGAGGAGAGAGAAGAAGATTCGCCCTTATTAGGGACGGGCTGGACAAATGCTGTTTTCCATCTGCTCGAAAAGAGTCCCAAAGAGTAGGATTGATGAAAAAGCTTACGCAGTGGTTTTGCCAGCGTGGAAGAACACCTCTTCAGAAGAAGGGAAGATATACCATCTGGACCAGCAGATTTATGAATGTTAAGATCTTTAAGTAATCTTAAGTACTTGGTGGCATCATCGGTTTTTTTCAGAAATGAGACCGGAGTTGCCGTTATAACCGAAGGAAATAGGAACCGGGCATTGTTCAGTGACTCTTTCCTTCAAAATATAGGCTACATTGATCTGGACGATGCGACATGAGTCTAGTAGGATCGAGCTACATGTCATACTTTCCTTGAAGAAATTGACTTACTGAGGACTCGTTTCAACGACAACATTATATTGCGTAATGGCCCAGTAAATTGCACATAGAAGGTCATGCGGTTTGACACCAATCGATTAGTACACAGGGGGATTATATTACGTTTTGTTATATGCCTATAAACAGCAAATTATCAGGCCAATATTGAGCGTCATGTTGGTGAAATTGAGCCCAAAAATAGCACCGACAGGCTGCGCTTCATCAAAAACAGTCAAGGAAGCAATATGGGTGAAGGCATTCTTTGCTTTACCTCAATTTCTGTCATTATTGTTAGCTCTGAAGAAGACACCCATCAGGAATGCCAATGAGCATTCTCATTTCAAAATGTGCTAGGCCGATTAGCCTTTTATCATCCCTTTTGAAAGCGTTGGAAAGACTGATAGCCCTCTAATTTAAGCAATTGTCTTCAACCCATTAGTGGAAGTAGCACCGTATTCTTTACTTTTTCAGAGAAACGTGAAGACAGATGCTATAGCCAACACTCTAAGTGAAGCATGTCTTCGATAGTGGATTAAACTATTTCTCGGATGCAAAATCATTAAGGTTGAGATGGCGTTTTGACTATTCATATGATCTGTATGCAGGAGCAGCTCCAACTAGGAATATTATCACCGCTGCTATGGTGATAAACTGGGCGATACCAATTTACGGCATTTGCTGGTGATTTATAAATCTCAGTATAAGAAACTTTAATCAGCCTTAAAGCAGGCCATTCTAGGTATTAATTAATCAAAAAACGCTGTTCTCTAGAAGACACAAGATAGGAATGCCACCAAATATAACCCTCACCCATCAGAGCATAGTCCTAGCCAGACAACTAAAATGGAAACGCAATATCTCAGAATGAACAAGAAAGACTTGTCTTAGCTCTTATTCCCGCAAAAAGGCGAACTAGGTATTCATAATGAATCTCATACATCTATTACAGAGATACAGAGATACTAATCCCGTATGAGAGCTCTAACTCGAATTAATAAAATTCCAATTTGAGCTTCCACCGAGTAAACTGCAGAATAATTTTAGAGACTTATCTAGCAATGCATGGACTAGAGAAGGACGAAAAGACTCGAATCAACTCGCAAGGATCATGCATGCCATCTTATAGCATAGCATGTCCACGGGTGTCTGGAACTAACTTACAACCATAGGAGACTAATATTTTATTGGTCTGAGAGAGCTTTTGGGAATCGATTCAGCATAAGTGCATACGTAGACTGGTTTCAAATATTAACCGCCTATTTTACAATAGAACCGAGATAGGAATCTTTTATGTCCGTTTAGCTGGTAACTTAAGAGTTGGTGGAGAATGGAAAAGAGATGTGATGGTTAGGACCACGTGAATGCGCATGCTTTAGAAAGTGGTCTGATGTTAAGATTTTTAAAAAAAATTTTAAACCACGAAAGCACACCGACTTCTGCGGAATGCTGCGAATAATATATTATATAAACCATTGTGAGTCCAAAAGGGCCCTTAAGTTCAGCTAGTTTCAGTTTCAGTTTAGTTTCGGCATAGTTTTAAAACTTGCCTAGCATTGAGTTCTTGATTAGCTTGAAGAACAATTGTAAAAAGTCCTTATCAGTGAACTGAACACAACGCACATTCGAAATGGTTTTAATTAGATTTTTCAACAAATACCCACATCCTTTCAAGTGGTAGCGGCATTAATTGGAAATGCCTAACTGTCCTTCCAATTATTTGTTTTCGAAATTGAAGTTGTGCAATCCCATATGGATGGAAAATGAAATCAAATATCAAGCTCGGATGTGTATACATTTCTTATTTGATAGCAAAAGGTTGACCCCTTGACTGAGACACAAACACCGTAGCATTCAGATTGTTTATCCAACAATTGGATTGTGAGACTTATTAATTATTCAGTTTCCCTACGGTCTATCCATTGCCACCAATCGAATTGTCAATCTCTTGCACACTTTCTGTTAAATTGACGTTGTTCTGTTGTGTATTATTTATCTGTCTGTCAATGATTCATGCAGCAGACCACGTACGACCGATAGCGTTTACTTGAACCACTGTAGGGCTCCAACAAAGCAGATCTACTGTCGGTACTTTTCATTTCATATTCCGCCCACTGGGAGTAGGACTACGACTACGACTACGACTACGTCTACGTCTACGGTTGCGACTGCAGAATATAACATAGCTCAACACAACAAAACTTAGACAACATAAAGAGGTAATCGACCCGCAATAAATCGAGGTCATCCCCTGGTTTAGCACCATTCCAATGTTCCAATCCAAAAAAGCTACCCTCAATCCCATTGCACTTGAGTATGTATATGTAGCATAGCAGTACAGGTATACCTTCAAACAGCCCCAGCAGGAAAGGAGAAGGAGAAGAAGAATAATGAAACTTACCTGAGCGTGGTTTTGGTGTGGGTGGGTTACCGCGTGGAGCAGCTCTCGGTGGTGGTTGAGGCTCCTGAGGGCAGTACATTGAATCCCTAGCAGCATCCACTGCATTATTGGGCATAGAATCCTGCGGAGATGTCAGCCCAGTTGTTGTCATTGTTTTCTTTCTTTTTTTTTCGTTTTCTTGTTCTTCTTTGCTTAATGCAATACTTGTCTACTTTTTGTTTTCTATTTGTTTTTGTTTATTTCGAGTGCACACGCCAAACAAAGTATTACAACGCGCGCATCACTTCTCTCATTTTCTACGTATAACCCTCCTGCGAACAACACACTTCACAAGGATGACACATCGTTTGCAAGGATATGCCTTTGCCTTGTGTCGGTTTCAGTGTTGGTTCTTTATTTTTGTTTTCCACCTTTTCGTTTTTCACTGGAAACCCTGTTTCTCACACACGGTTGCACCTAAAATTGATTCACTGACATTTTCCCTTGGACTCTGCATGGTTGTGCCTTGCGCCCTGCGTCTTGCATCCTCTAATAACAAATTTTCACTCCCCCCCCCTTTTCACTTTGACATTTGCAACCCTCAATCGGAACCCTTAAACAAATAATAAAAAGCCCTCCCAGCAGCAGTGACTATCGATCCAAAAAAAATAAATGAGTGAGTAGATGAATGAAGACTGGAAAATGCGTTTCTGATTCTGATTATGGAAAGAGCGAGCAACTTTGACATAAATAACAAAGAGATGACGACGTGGCGGGGATCCACATACGAATACGGACACGGATTCGCACATGAACTAGGGGGTGGCCAGAGATGAAAGCCTTTTTCTAGATGACCGTGAATCAGAGAAGCTGTTGATGAAAGGTGAAGGATGCGGATGCTACAGAATGAATTTGAATTTTCTTTTTCGCGTTTTGGAGAAGATGCGCCTCTGCTCCTGAAACAAAACAATGTTCTAAACCACCCCCTTCAATTCACGCACTTCATTGCACAAGAACCCCAATCATCAGTCACCAATTCAAAATCGGAACACAACGCGAAACACTTCACACGAACCGAGCATCGCTATGACTAAAACTGAACTGAAAAATCGTACTTCTCTGGTTAGCAATCCATGGCCCATAGAGTCTTCTTGGTTTCCGTCTCAACTCTCATTCCACTGCATAATCTACAACTCTCTGTGTATGTAGCCTGGCCGCTGCTCTGTGGTGGAACTTTCGCGTTGCGCACTCTGAGACAACAATTCCAAGTTTTCTTCTCGCATTTAGTGGTAAGAGAGTTGCCGTTGGTAAAATTTCAAAAATTGCCCGAGTGATTAAAAAGGGCGCGTACGAGTATCTTGTGTGAACTTAAAAGTTTGATTTATCAGAGATAGGAATGACAGAAATTTGTTGTGGCACATCAAAAGAGATAACTACATGAACCGCGGAAGAAGATTTTACGTAGTAAAAATTTGAAGCCAGTGATGAGAATATTTTTGTTAAAAGATATCTGCTCAACGATCAGGGAATTCGTTTTTAATGGCAGCAAATTGTAGATTATATTGAAAAGTACACAAGGAATAGGTTGTTTAGCTGTTTTTATCAGAATTTGGCCAAGAGTCCGAGAACATCCAATCGGCATAATGGTCAAAAATATAGCATTTCAAGAAGCACTATGTGCCGCATTCTCACGAGAAATTTGCGTCTTCAAATACAACGCACTCCAAACCATACACCACGAATTGAGCAACATTTGAACAGCTATGAGGCTCATTTTCATATTTTATGTATTTACATAGGCAAGCAAAATTGACACATTTGGGCCGACGAAAACTCACATGTGTTGCATGACGCCAAACGTACATATCACTGTTTGATATGGATTTTGTGCTGGAGGCATTATTCGAGCATTTTTGTTTGAAGACGCTGTCGAGAATCCACAAACAGTCAGTGGCAAATGGTATAGGGGAATGATTACCCAGATATTTGTGCCTCAAAAGGACGGTATAGATCTCGAAGATGTGTGGGTTTACTTGGACTATGCCACCAAATCACGTAAGGCAATTGCAGGGTACATTCCCAGGTCACGTAATGTCCTATTTGGGAGACTAGAATTGGCTGCCTAAATCGTGCAATTTAAAGAATTTGGACTTGTTTCTCTGGCGTTTTTTGAGGTCCAACGTTTATAACAGCAATAACACGTCCACCCAAGCTTTGACGGAGGAGATTAAATGCTATATCATCGAAAGCCAGTCAAATTTATCCCAAACCGTGAATGCAAATTTCGTCGATAGAACGTAAATGTACCAGCAAAGCCGAGGAGGGCATTTATCAGATGTGGTTTTCCATACATAATTGACACATATGTTGTTTATCTACAATATAAGCTAAAATTTACTTTATTCAAAAAATTAATAAATTTAGCGAGGCTTGTCGCAGCGTATATTATTGCTTTCAATCACAGTTTTGATTGCAGGATATGGGTTCGAATTCGTAGGTTTCTTGCGTTTAGTTCTTTCGAAAATCTATTCGAGTATCAATTTCATTCTCTTATGACAGACGAAAGAAGGATTTTTACGAAACGTTTGCTTCATCACCGGGATAGAGAGAGACGAATCATAAGGCCGGGCGAGTATTTTCAAGAAACAAAAATCTAACAGACTTCTGTAGAAAAATCCGCATATTTGTTTTATAACCTTGTTCATTGGCCTTTCTTTAGGGTACAGACAACAGAAAATGTTACATTCAACCAGCTCAGAGAGCAGGAGAGTATACTGCTTCCTATATTAAGTTTTGGAAGAGCCTATGTTGTACTCGTATTTATGTCCTATATTTTCAATTTGATTGAACTCTGTGTAGCGTATTTACTGATTTGGAAAAGGAGAAAGCTAACCGCACAAGTTGTTGTCGTGTTTCAGATTCTTACGCTGATGGCTAATTATGGTCTAACTTCCCATAAAAATGAACCCACAAGGTTAATATCAGGTACCTGCCTTGACCATATATTTGGGCGCTTTTCCAAGTTAACATTAAATCCGTGTGCTACTATTATTTTCGACCTGCAAATAACCGATCACTGCATGACGGGTATCATATTTAACAGTTTGAAAATTAAAATTCAAAATAAATTCATTTCATCTTGTAAAATTAAAAGAATTGATTTCTATAAGTTAAACAATATTTTGCTTCATGACGTTTGGGAAGATGTTTACTCTTCTTTGAATCCTTCTATGGCTTATAATATGAACACATCAGGAATTCATCTTATCCCATTTTAAGAAAAAAGTCCAATACCAGACTTAAACCCTGGATTAGTATTGTTAGGATTGCTCAAGCACCCACTTATTCTGAGCTTAAAAAATAGCTTCAAGAAAATTTGCAAGACAATTAAGCACGAGGTACGTATAGGTAAGAACAATTATTTTCATCTTAAAATCAGAAGTGCCCAAGGCAAGTTAAGTAAGGAGTTGAAGGTAATAAACCGCATAGTTATTAAAGGGTTTTCCAATAGGGACTTGACAAATTTGAATTTAATTTGTGAACGCACTCTTTCACTAATCATCAAACTTTCACTGTCAATTTATTCAGTAAACTCAACATTTTCATCATGGTAAAGTACACGAACGAGCAACGTCTGCAAATTATAAAAATTTTCTACCGAAATTCGGAGTCGGTGACTGTAACTTTAAGAGCGTTCACTCCAATTTTCGGTCGTAATTCTCGCCCTAGTAGACAGGCAATAACAAGTTTAGTGCAAAAATTTGAGTCTACATATTCGTTGTGTGATGTTGCAGTGTCAGTGAGACAAAGGGTTGATCGAAGTGTCGAAAATATCGCTGCCGTTCAGTCGTCCGTAGCAAACGATCCAAATCAGTCAATTCCACGGCGTTCTGAGGAATTGGGCATCGCTCAGACCACATTATGGCGTAATTGGTTTACACCCATACAAGATCAAGCTGACTCAAGAATTGAAGCCGATGGACCATTTGAAGCGACGTACGTTCTGCGATTGGTTGAGTTTGAGTTTTAAACGCATTTTATTTTCTAATCAATAACTCTTACATACTTAACAACCTTATACTAACTTACTGGCCCCACACAGGCACTCTAAGCTACTCTAAATTCTTATACTATGTCTTTCGACTTTTTTAACATTTTCTTTATGGGTATTTATTTACTATACTTAAAGCTAAGAAAAAATATTGTTAACAAAAACTTAGCGTATGGACATAATTTTTTATTTTTTATAAAAACTTAATATCTAACTTAAAATAAGCCTTAGTCTACCTAACCTACATACACAATAAACACATACACACACATAGACATTATACATAATTATACACATATATTAGTATATACCTTTGTATACACTAATTTATGTATATATTTCTTAAATGCTAACCTAAACCTACGTAAGCTGGCCATCGCTATTTACAAGAGAAAACAGATTGGTTAGCTCTGCCTCATTAGTAAGGCTGGTCCGTAATTGACGGAAACGACGACGAAGCATCTTCTCCATCATTCAACCACCAGAAATGCTGGTGCTGCCGAACGACATCCCTCTTATCGCGATTCCCCACCGCCCTACTGAACCTGAGGCGATCCACACTGCCATGTGCGACGTCTCTGTTGTAGTTGAGTCGCCTGTCCCCAGCTGTCCGAGCGACATGGAAGATTAACGGCACCGCTGATCTATCCTGGATCAACCCTATCTGATCCATGTAGAGGAATGCTTCCGGTGGAACGAAGCCGTCAGATCGCACACTCTCGTGGTAAAGGTAATTGGGGTAGTAAGCCCCAGATATCAGGTTATTCGTCAAGGTCATTGCTCTTGCAATGTGCCTTCGAGTCAGCTTAATTACGAAGTTGTCCACTCGTATTAGGTTCGCCCTATTGTAAAGGACCTCATTAGGATAAAATTTCTTGTACTCCGACTCTGGTGTTCTGTACAAGCGAAGACAAGCCCTAAGGCAAGCCCTCTCAAACACCCGAATCTTTTCCATTAAGCTTGCTCGTACATTGAACCACACGGGACAACCAAATACCAGCATGGGTCTAATGAGGGCCATGTAGCAGATTACGTTTACCCTCGCATCGAGTTGGCTGCTATAAAACAGTCTCTTTGTAAGGGCAAAAGCACCTTTAGCTCTGGACAGAGCAGCATCTACATTTTTGCCAAAATACAGAAACTGATCTAGGCAGATTCCAAGGTATCTGACTACATTTCAACAGGCAAGAGGTTGTCCGTGCTGTCCAATGATAGAGAACTTTCGCCAATTTTTTCTGGTATCCCTAGAGGCTCCAGACAACGGCGTCCTAAAGAGAATGGTTTCCGACTTCTGAAAGTTGATTTTCAACTTCCAGTCATCGCAAAATCGTCTTATCTTATCGAAGTCACGCTGCAAGAGAGTATTAATGACCTCGATTTACCTGTTCTGTACACCCGGAACCTGCGCAACACTCCCTTGTACACTCTGTGAAATTTTATACCTTCTTTAATGAAGATCGCGACACCACCTCCACGTTTGGATCTGGGCCGGTTTCTTCTTCTAACAATATAATTATTGTACTCCAGTTTGTGCTTATCGGTTAGCTTGGTTTCGCTAGCGAAAAGCACATCAGGAGTTTGGTCTTGTAGCAATTTAAACATCGCGGCTCTTCGTTCGATCCTAATCAGTGAATTAACATTCACCGCAAGGACCTTCAAAGTTTGCTCCACCATGTGCGTACCCATTACGACATGTGTTGTATTAGGCCCGGCAGCAGCGCGTAAATCTGGTCCACCCGATTGGCCTGTTCTTGCACCAGCTTTTGCAGCTGAGCCATCTGCCCTTGGATTGCGAGCAAGATGGCTAGCATGTTAGGTGCAGCTTCCGTTGTTCTCGGCATTGGCGCCGGAGAAGCAACATTTGCTTGCTGTACCGTAGCCCCCCTACCTGACGCCATTTGGGCGTAGGAAATTTGGGACGTGACGGCTGGTGTTTGAAATCTAAGAGGTGAACGTTTGACCTCCACCTTCTGCTGCCGAGCCAATTTTGCTTTCTTAATGTCAGCGAACTTAGGACAACCCCGATAGTTTGCGGTGTGTCCCACGTTTCCACATAACACGCACGAGAGCTTCGATCTATCGGATGCTCCGTCAACACCCAGAGCACACTCCTCGGAACTGTGGTTCTTAGCGCACTTCACGCATCGAGGCTGCATTTGGCAGTTCGACGCGGCGTGCCCGAACCTCTGGCAGCGAACGCATTGTATAACGCCTTCGCTCCTTTTTAGTTTTTCCCAGTGAATCACCTGGTAGTCTAGGACATTGATACTCCTTAGACTATCCAGACGGCTTTCGGGACTGAGCTGCACCAGGAAGAACGGCAGACTCCGTTTCTCCCGCCTGGCTCTAGCTGTGGTAAATGGCTTTACCCCCACAAACTTGAGCCCTTCGCACTCCTTCTCCTTGAGCAGTGCCAGGATCTCCTCAGGATCAGAAGACGGTTCCAACCCCTTCAGCAGCATCGATTGCCGCTTTTCACACTTCGGTGTGTATGAGTAGTGCTCCGTCGTCGTTTCTTTTAGGAGCTCTTTAACTTTCGCGTAGCCCTCCACTGTATTACAGTGGATGGCATGGCGATCGTTCCCCAATCTCTTTATATTAAAATTATTACCAATGACCAACTTACATAGGTCCTTGGTTGCATTTACCTCCAGTTTGTAGGTGTTGATCGGAGGCACCTTCTCTTTCTTCTTCTTCTGCTGCTGCTGCTGTTGTTGTTGTTGCTGTTGCTGCTGCTGCTGCTGTTGTTTTTTTTGTTATTGTTGGTGTTCTTGCCGCTGTTACGGGTTTAAAAAAGCTTATCTCAAGATGTAACAAATGCATTGATGTTAGGGGAGATTATATTGAAAAATAAAAACAATTTAAATTGAATTCGCATTTTCCTTCATATCGATACCGAGGATATATTGAACGCCCCTCGTATATGCAAACTTTCTGCCTTTTGAATGCATCGTAAAAAATAAATTAGAATTTCACATTCAAGAGTATATCTCAGAGTTGCAATATGGTTTTGTTTCGGGTCGTTCGACAACATACCGGAATTTATTCGGAAAATTAAAAATACTAGTTTATTCATCTAAATCTATATTGTCCCCTTCAAAGTAATCCCCATCGACTACAACACACTTATGCTAGCGCTTGATCCAATCCTCGAAACATTTTTTATATTCGGTTTTCGATATGTTCATCAGTGTTTCTTGGGATTTTTCCATTGCTTCCTCTCGGCTGCTGAAACGCGTTCCCCGTAGTGGTTTTTTAACTCTATTGAACAGAAAGAAGTCACAGACAGCCAAATCAGGTGAATTCGGTGGCTGTTGGATGGTATTTGTTGCATTTTTCGTCAAAAATGGTGCAAAATCTACGAGTTTTCTACCCACAATTCTAGTCTCTTTTGGCAAATTGCTTCACGCGAACGTCTCATAACGCCCAAATAATACTCTTTGTTTACTGTCTGGCCTTCTGGCAAAAATTCATGATGCACTACACCGTTGTAATCAATGAAAACCGTGAGCATTGCCTTCTTTTTTGACTGAAAACGACGTGTTTTTTTTGGTCTCGGCTCATTTGGTGAACGCCATTCACTTGCCTGATGTCTAGATTGCATGTCGTACACATAAACCCACGTCTCGTCTCCAGTAATGATCCTTTTGATGAATGTGGGATCGGATTCAGCCTCGCAAATCATCTCTTTTGCGACGTCAACACGGTCTCTTTTTTGCATGAAATTGAGGTATTTTGGCACCAACTTTGCTGCTACACGACGGAAACCCAAATCATTAACCAAAATATCTTGGACGGATCCATAGGCAATGTTCAAGTCCTCCGCAATATCTCTGATGGTTAATTTGCGGTTATTGACCAACATTTCTTTTACTCCATCAATGTGTTCATCGGTCTTCGATGTCGATGGTCTGTCACTGCATTCATTATCTTCGATTGACTCACGACCACTTTTGAACCGCTTGTGCCACTGGTAAACGACCGTTTTCTTTAGAGAATCGTTGCCGAAACACTTTTCCAACATTTCCAACGTTCGTGCACCATAAAATCTTTTTACGCAAAATTTACTACAAGTTCGTTGTTGCAAATTTAAATCCATTTCTAAAATTGTAAAAAATCG
Organism: Volucella bombylans; assembly: GCA_949129095.1. Taxonomy (NCBI): domain Eukaryota; kingdom Metazoa; phylum Arthropoda; class Insecta; order Diptera; family Syrphidae; genus Volucella; species Volucella bombylans. The sequence goes on from OX422144.1 coordinate 161,606,296, forward strand.
CCAACACACACAGAGATAGATGTGCTCTTGGCTACGTAACTTTTGCAAATATCAAACTATGACGCTAAGATTTAGAGGGAATGTTAACAACAGATTTACCAACTTAACAAAACAAAAAACAGAACTCAAATCGGAACGATGGGAGCGCCACACGGTGCTCCAACATATACATATAATCTGGTCCGTTTTACATCTTTTGTAATTAATGCTGTTGAAAGTGGATGTCAGGTGGAAACTGTCTACACGGACTAAACCATGTGTTGCTGACAAAAAAGCTAGAAAAATGTGGTTTTCACTCAGCAATGTTGAAGTGGATTTCATAATTTTTAATTGGTAGGTTCCAGAAAGTCTGTCTTGATAACAGTTATTCTAGATTAATCTCCTGCACTTCTGGAGTTCCACAAGGAAGTCTCCTAGGACCGCTTCTTTTTATTATCTTTATTGATGATATTCTTCAACAGATCAAATTTTGCCACTGTTTAGTGTATGCGGATGATCTTAAAATATTTTTAAAAGTCTTGATGACTGCATAAAGGTCCAGATGGATCTTAACAATTGATGCTTTAATAGTTGTTGCAATGTTAGAAAATGCATGGTTATCTCTTTTACGGGGTCTTAAATGTAACATACGTATAATTATTGCATTGAACTCATGTCGTTAACAAGAGTTAACAAAATTAAAGACCTCGGTGTATTTACGAAACTAAGTTTTGTGTCTCACGTCAAATACGAAGTTGCGAAGGCTAACTCACTAGTTGGGTTGGCCCTAGTCAGGTCAACACTTGAATACGACGATGTTTTTTGGAATCCAAACTACTTGACCCACTCGCATTATATTGAAAGAGAACAGAAGCGCTTTACAAATAATGCAATAAACTTCACGTTTATATGTTACTGCTTCTTTTACGAAACTCAAAGATCTGCTTTTAATCCTGTGCTAATAGCCACCTTGTAGTTCAAGAGAGGTGGACTCTGATTCGTATCTTCTTGCAGGGAAAACATACTACGCCACTGATCTCATGGATATGTACTTTGACGTAATGACATTGACACTTTAATTGTGACTTAAGGGGTTAGGCCGCTCTGGGATTTTCAAAAAATCGATCTCGTAGGACCTCAAAAATGATAGCCCAACAGATTATGGCTGGGAAATATCTCGAAGAACTTGATTTTCGAAGTATAGTACAAGGTCGAAAGGTAGGCAGCGAGCCTATTTAAAATTTTAAACGCGTTTATCTCAAAACTGCGTCTTTCAAGTTGGCCGCATCTATAACTTGAACAATTCTCAACCAATTCACTTCAAATTTTAACTAGACCTTTAGAAATATGTTGTCTAAATAAGTACGTCGGATTCATTTATTTATATGGCATAGTTCATTTGTTATTAACAATTTTCTGGGGATTGTTTTGCGAATTTAGCAATTTAGACTTTGGAAGTGCGCCATTCGGACAAAAATCAATACATACGTACTTCTCTAGCTGGTGTTATGTACAATAAACTTCTCCCTTTGTAAACTCGATGTATTTTATATTTTTCCTGAAAAAGATATCACAAAAAAGCCTTAATTACAACGATGGCTGGTTGCAAAATGGCTCTTGTCAGTTTTGACATTCTTCCCCATTTTAATTACCCGTTGATGACACGTGTATAACTAAGGTAAATACATATTTCTCTTACGTTACTGCATTGCTACTTTATCGCTTGTGGGGTTGGGTAAATTTGGGAACCTCAGTGTCACTCTACAGGCCGCTCTCTTTTAAACCATCAGGTCAGTGAAGCCGCGAGTTTACTAGTGTATTTTGATGATCCACGTATTTTCCTTTCGACCTCTTCCTTGTTGCTTTTCCAGCTCGATTTTCTGACTACTTTTAACATGACAACACCAGCTGATTGACTCAGCCTGAACTGTTTCTTTCGTGGAGATTGCGTTTCGTCAAACTCGGTTTATGCGTTACATTTTCATTTCTGAGACAATTTGTATACTCCTGAAGTGCTAGTACATATGCGTTTGGTTTTCAAACAGAAATTTACAAAATCTTAGAAGGTAGGGAGCTGAGCTGCGCTAAGCGTTTTTATTTTTATTTTTACTGCTTCGAAAATAGTACAAGAACCCAGAATCTTTTGGTGTACTTCACTCATAGAATTTTGACTACATTCCAGGCATATTGATTATAGAGAAACGAAATGAACTCCGATGAACTTGCTGGATAAGGTTCAGAGAAAGGTTCAGCAAGACCTGGGTCGGCTTTCAAATACAATATTTACTAGGATAACTCACTACAGACACGTTACTGTTGCCCCAATGGGCCATCAAACTTTTGTAAGGCGTCTTAATACTCGTATGTTTGATGACACATCAAAACATTTTCTCTGTTTCTGTTCCTATCCTCACATACCTGAAGTTCAATGGGACAAAAGTTGCATTTAAGTGCCCCACGGAATAACAGGAAATTCTAATTAATATGTTAAAAATTACAAAAAACCAACTATAACTAACTAACTACTTTAACGAATAAGGAAAGTTGTCCTAAAGTTGTGTTTTCGTAGAAAAATGGTCTCACTCTTAAAATAGTGTCACACGTATGTGACACCATACACCAAATGGCAACACTGCCTACTCGAATTGGCGGTGTAGTTGGGGGAAACAAAAACCAACACAAACTGGTCCCTCAATAAGCCCAGCCAACACTAATGACGTCACATTCAACGTCACTCCTATGTTGTACTAGTTTGCACGAGGTTCTGCACGAATAATTAAAGTCGCAGCTTTAGTCGTGACTTGGAGTCGAATCATGCAAAGCTGAATGGAATGTATCCAATCTGAAGCTTTAGACATGCGCCGTTTGCTGCTTGTGATATGGATGATAGTGTGTAGCTCGACAGTCTTCCATGGTAATACCAAATACCAAGCGAAATCTCCAAGGCATAATTTTTCATTTTAAGTGGTTTCGGGATTACATGTTGGTGGGTACGTACTATACGAGTACATTGTGTGAGACAATTTGTGGGAAGCACTGGCATTCTGATGGTTTCGCGAACGAAAAGAGGCTTAGGGGTGACCGATTATGTCGAAACTGAGATGGTTATTCAACAGTACGAGTACTCGTACTCGTATCTGCCAGATTCAGGTTTTTTGTGTTTGCACTTTTTTCGTTTTTTATTTTATTTTGATTTTTTGGAATTTCTCGGAGGTAGGTCAGCTGAGAGTTGACTTAATACTTTCGATTTTCGGGGCCAATAAAAGGAGATTTACGATAGACACGTAGTAGCGCATATGTATGTATGTACATTTCAGGTTACATACTTGTGTTCTCACATCTCTGCGAGATTAGGGTGATTGGATAGCTGTTCGTTGTGCTAAAATGTTCACAGCCTTGTACTACTCAACCGATGTGTTGGTGTGGGATTTATTGGAGCAAGTTTCTGTACAATGTGGAATGCGTGTTGGGTTTATTGGTAAATACTTAAAATGGAGGGAACTTTTGGAGGTGGAAAAGTTATAAGCAATAAACGCCCGATCTTTAGGTTATTCCCAACTGGAATGGATGGGCGGAGAGGTCTTCGAATTTAGATGGCAATAAATCTAAGCACCCAACGAATGTGAGGTAATGGCGTTTCCATTCAGCCAGGACTTTAAGCCGAATACTTGTATATGCATACATACTCGTACATATAAAATTAGTTTAGTACTCGTATTTAATGTAGGGGGTTCTGGGATTTCAGAAACTTCGACAATCCCGGTAATTTATGATGACAGCTCTAAGAAAATAGGGCATATTGTCACAGAACCTTTGATTAAGTAGAAGAAATCGACCATCAACGAGATTTACAATATAATAATGAACTTTGATTAGAATAGAAAATAAATTGCTTATTTGGAAAATACACATTTGCGTGTATATTTCTCGATTTCGCTGTTCCTCCCTGAACACACTCTTACCGACATCAGTGGTTATCTCTGGTAGAAAACTTGAGTATGATCCGATTTATGTAGGAAAGTTATTTCTTCATGATAGGCACTTAATTCTAGGATCATAGAATATGGAATGTTGGTCATCAATTTTAGGTTAACTTGTGATTTATCTCGAAAACTGCAGTTCCGCTTGGCAGGACAGTCAAGAGTATCGAATTGAAGTTATCAAAGTACCACATTTTGTTTTCTGAATGGTTCTTGTTCCTATTGTCACGTTGGATACCTTACTTTGCACACAACTTGAAAATTGCAATTACAGATGCGAATCAAATAACCAAATTGACAAACGTCCACATGATACATGTTTATTTAGCTCTTACTGACTGAGCAGAGTAAAGTTCAAGTATCTTTACCAATCACTTGCCGTTGCAAGGACGAAGAAAACTTCTATGCTTGAAGTAAAATCGGTCTACAAACTTGCTATACATACATATTATTCACCAGAATGTGGACGCAATGGGTTTGATTTCACAACTTATAGTGGTGGATGTAAAGACGAAGTGGTTAGAAGTTTTCCCTATGAATCGGATCACTAGTTTTTACACCATACGCGTGATGAGGGAACTTTTTGCGAGATTCGGTATACCTCAGACTGTTGTGTCTGATAACGGAGCCAACTTTACGTCGAAGGAGTTTCAAGACTTTTTGAAGTCTAACAGCTTTTATTCACAAGCTCACTTCACCCGCACATCCATCAACAAACGGGCAAGCAGACCGGTACGTTCAAATCCTGAAAAATGGATTACGGCCTGCAATAAATGATCCAGGGGACCTGCATACAAAGCTACAACGTCTACTGAATCAATATCGGAAGACAGAAAGCTCGAAGACGGGCAGGAGTCCAGAAGAGATGATGCTGAAGTTTAACCTTCGCATCAGGTTGGATTTATTGCGATGTACAATTGCAAACGGAGTTTTAGAAGTCCAGTATTATCAAAGTAAGGAGTGCAAATGGAAGTTCGGAAGGATTTCTGATAGGATCGGCCATTTACACTACATCGTTGATGTGGATGGAGTTCCATTCCGAAGACATATTGACCAGATAAGAGCAACTAGCGTTAAAGGTAATACTTCGAAGTATTTTTCCAAATCTCTTCCTATAGATGCTTAAACCAGCACCAACTTCGAGGAGAAGGAAATTCCTGCAGTTACTACGGGAGAGCTACCATAAGGCACCGTAGAAGCCGATTCACAATAACCGGCACTGGAAGCAAAACCAACTCCTTCGGCATTAGTGCCTTCTCCTTCACCCAAACTTCTATTGGCAAACAAAGCAGTGAACGGAGAACTCAACAACCAACTGCAACCGAGGAGGTCTGACAGGATACGTCGTCAAGTATTTCCCTATCAACACAAACTTTAAAGGGGGGAAAGACTGTTAGATATTCAAGACAACAACCATTCTTTCATATAAATCTAGTGTAACGCACACGTTGAATTCTTTATCTGTCATCGGTATACTCTGAATTGACATTGAAATAACGCACACATCATATTGGATTATTATCGAAGCACGAGGTCTTTCTTTTTACATACATCGGTTCCGATTTTCTTTACAATCCTGGTGAATATTCAATATGGTTCCATAAATTTTATTCAATATGTCGTTTCTCTTGGGCTTACCCGATCCCTTTCTTAGCTCTCTGGATAACAAAGTTTAGTACAAGGCCCTTAGAAGTAGCATCTTTAGACAGGTGTTGGTTTACTCAAGAGCGAGTAATATAATCCACAGTCAAAGACCTTGCGGGTCGGCTAGTGAGCTCTACGGCAGAATTACTTAGGCAATTGTGAACTGAAGAGTACAAGCTCCCTGCCTCCGAATATCTAAGTGTTTCGAAGCTATAAATCATCGTATATACCAGGTGTATGCTTAAGTCCTTTCCGGTTTAAATAAAAGATGGCGCCAGCGCAAAGTACGCCGCGTATTAATTTGACACATGCTCGTACGTCATTTTGTTCGTCTAACACTTAACTACAAACACAACACACACAAGTTCAATCTTTCACTGAATATGTCGAGTTTTGTGCCTGAAAAAGAACATTTGCGGCACGTATTGCTTTTCTGACTTAATCAAAAGAAAAACGCTGTTGAAAGTCATGGTTGCTGGTGCTGGTAGAATCACATGAAAACATGTGAAACATGGTTTCGACAACTTAAAAGTGGTGATTTCAATGTGAAAGACAGTGAGTGATCTGGTAGACCACAAAAATGCGAAGACAAGCAATTGTAACTCCTACAATTAAACCAACCCAATATAAACCCCATATAAACCAACCCAACTCAAACTCAGCCGCAATTAGCAAAAGCATTACATGTGTCACAAGAAACAATCAGCAAACGTTTACGAGCAATGGGGAAGATCAATAAACTCGGTAAATGGGTTTCACACGATTTGAATGAGCGTTAAATTGAAAATCGCAGTCACTTTTGAAATGCTGCTTCAAAGCCATAAAAGGAAATCATTTTTGCATTGAATTGTGACTTGTGACGGCTGACGAAAACTGGATTTATTTTTTATTTAGTTTTCTGCACCCGCCGTATATCCCAGACTTGTCGCCATCTGATTATCACCTCTTCGCATTAATGGGGCACGTGCCCGAAGAGCAGCACTTCAGCGATTTCGAGGAAGTTGGAAAATGGCTCGACGATTGGTTTGCCTCAAAAGACAAGCAGTTTTTCTGGCATGCTATTCATAAATTACCTGAAAGATGGGCAAAATATGTATAGTAGAAGCCGATGGCTAATAATTTGAATAAAAGCGACAGACGGAACCAAGGGTAGGGGCCATAGTTGCAAATGCATGGAAAAACGGGAATGAGAATATGATAATTAAGCTGCCAGAGAAGGTATATTGTTCGGTACATTTGAATTTGCGATGGTGAAAAAGCAGGCTTACTCTCTACTTCATAAAAAAAAACCTTACACAGCTTTATAGGGAAATGCGTCGACTATTGGTCCCCGTTTTAAACTAGAAAAGGCCTTCGACAGCGTCGTTAGTGAGTATATAAAGACAGTCTTGTGCAGAGGAAGCATTGGACTATGTATGAAGTATTGCATTCTACACAACGGCAATGTGTCAGATACTTTTTAAATCCAAGGAGGTCAAAACGGCGCTTATTCTATAAATGATTCTTAAACGGGGAACACCTAGTGATGTTATACAATGTGTACTGTTGAATGGATGTCTTATTTAAAACATCTGGACCACGCTCAGAATAACTGCCTGCTTTGGAGTTATGGACCTTCATCAGTAAATTCGAATCTTAAAAAAAGAATAGGATTAAAGATAGTTGCCCACAAAGTCGAAGCCTTAAAGTTGTTTTACGTAAATAAACATTGCTGGACAGGAAGTCGAGAGAGTTGAAAGTTGTTTTAACCAAGGGATCATCGTCCTGTCTGATGGAAAAAGAGTTCCAGATTCATGGATAAGAGAAGAAACTGATAGAGTTGACTGGATGCATGGCTTTTTAAAACGCCACCCAGTTTTGTCGCTATGGAACTCTGAAGCAGCTAGCCTCTCAAGATCCATCAGCTTTTATCGCGCAAACATCACCGCTTTTTTTGACAACTTAAAGGATTGCCTGATCTGCTTTAAGTTCGGACCTGATAGTATATATAATCTTGACGAAACTGGGACTGTCATATTCCACCAAAAGGTGCCTAGGTTGGGGCGCTAATCCGTCAGGCTTGTCAAATGAGAAGCTTTTTGTGCAATTTTTGAAGCACTTATTCAACATGTCAAACCTTCTCAGGAGTAAAAGTTATTGTTAACTATGAACAATCATAATTCATATATATCTCTTTCAAAAGAAGCTGGAATTGTGCTGTTAGCCTCACACCTCGCACAAAACGCAGCCTCTTGACAGAACTGCTTTTGGACCATATAAGACATATTCCAACAAAGCTGCAAATGAATGGATGCTAGCGAACCAAGGAAAACCAATGACTATATATAAAATTGCTCAAATTGTTGGCAAGGCATATCCGCAAGCATTTGGTCAGCAGGATATTATTAAGGGATTCGAAGTTACTGGTATTAACCCACTCAATGAAAACAACTTTACTGACGAGGAATTTTTAAGTAACTCTGTTACAGATCGGCTATTTTCTGATGAATCAAACAATGTAGTCACTCAAGTTGCTGAGCCGGACAACATGGAAGCAAGCAGTTTATCTGGACCATTCAAAAGCGGGGTCTTTCCTTCAAGTTCCATGTTTATAACACCTGAAGCCATAAAGCCCTTTCCAAAAGCAGCGCAACGTGAGCAGATGCAAAGAAGAAAGTAAGGACAAACATACTTACAGACACTCTTAAAAAAGATGCCATCATATCTGCAACTGTCAAGAAGGCTATTCCAAAAAAATGAAAAGCCGTAAAAAAACGAGATTTAGAATGATCTTCCGATGATGCTGAGAATATCATGCTTCCAATGGTTCCTCGAATGCCAAAGCACAGACAAAAACCCATTCCAGAAACAGATAACGATGAAGACTTCAGCGCAGATGAAAGTGTAAGCAAATGTAACAAACTCTTGAGCCTTGTAAAGGCAAACAAAACTTAAGAGTACAATATCGTAACGTCTCGAAAAACTGTTTTCCAACTTTTTGTAAGAATTTAATATCAAATGTGTATATGTAAGATAAACAAAAATGGAAATAAACTTAAAACTTAATATGGTAAGCAGTAAACAGCAATTTTCTGAAAATCGGTCCGAGGTACACAACCTTCCCCTACATAACGGGTATTTTTTTAAGAGCTTGAGAACTTTAAATAATAATATGGAAATAAATGGAATCTGGTAGATAATTTCATGGCATTTATTTTTTAAATATGATTTCCGGCATATGCCCACCGCGGCTATGAGTTACATGGTCCATTCCATCAGTCCAATATTGGCTTCCAATGCTTCAAGAGTTGCTGGTTTACCGGCATAAACCAATGACTTGACATAGCCTCATAAAAAGTAATCGAGAAGCGTTAGAGTCGCACGAACGAAGGGGCCAGTTAACAGGACCACTTCTGGAAATAAAGTTGTCACCAAATTGATTTTGCAATAAATTGATGGTTAAGCGCGCTGTATGGCAAGTTGCGCCGTCTTGTTGGAACCAAATGTAGTCGATGTTTAGCTGATTAATTTTTGGAAACAAAAAATCAGTCAGCATGGCTCGATAGAGCTCGCCATTTATCGTAACGACGACGAATCGACATTTCGGCGTCTTCTTCAACACTTCGCGCTATAGCAGAAATATTCTCTTCGGAACGCACATTTCTTTGTCTTGTTGATGCTTTTGAATCGAGAAGAGTGAAATTAGTGCGAAAACGATCAATAACTGCACAAATTGCTTGCTCACTAGACCGATTATCTTGACCGTAAAGCTGACGAAGTGCTCTATGAACTTCACGAACAGATTTATATTTTATTTTATTTATGTATTTTCAAGGGATCGATACAAATGAATTTGTAAAGTCCGGGATTTTGCGCCGGGCTACTATGCCCATGTGGCGTTTGTCAACAGCACCGCGGTGTACCGAGTTCTGGCGTTAAACGATTCATGATGAATTGCCAAATACTGAACAGAAATGTCAACATAGTTTGACATTGAGAGCTGTCAAACCATAGACAACAACCATCGAAACTTTTCATGCAGCTAAAAAAACACCCTTTAGTCCCATTTACAATACTGCGAGATGCGATACGTTGTTCGAAAACGAGAGCGCATGAACTGTTAAAAATATTTCCGTAACATGTAATTCAATGTGTTTGTTTACAATAATGCGAGCCTCGCAGCGAGCATCGCAGTCAATTTCGAAAATCTGGAAAACTCTCGCATCCCGCAATGCGTGACAGATAAATTTTTTTTGTTTTCATTTTGAGCTTGTCATTTGTGAGTAGTGTTTCAGTTTATTTGTGAAGATGCAAAACTTAAATTCAGAAGAAGTGGAACATCTAATTGAAGTTATAAAAGAACAGAAATGTATTTATGACAAGAGGCACAGGTTATATAAAAACAATGAAATAAAAGTAAAAATTTGGAATGAAATTGCTGCAAAAACAAAATTGGACGGTAAAATTTTAAATTTAATGTTCTATTGTTGAAGTAATTTTAATTCTTTTTTTCAGAAAAAGAGTGCAAAACGGCATGGAGATCTTTAAGAGATCAGTATTGCAAACATTTAAATAGTTGCAAATCAAAAAGTGGTCAGCAGCGTGAAGGAAGGAAGCCATATACGAGTAAGTATAGCCAGCAACTCCAGTTTTTGAAGGATTCCTTGCAACCTCGGCAGTAAGTTATTTAGTTAAACTCCCTATAGGTTTTACATATTTATTTATTTATTTTGAAGCTGAGAACGAAGAGCTAGCAGAAGTCTTCAACTACGCCGACCAGCTATCGACCTCGCAAAATTTTATGGGTCCAAGTCCGTTGGAAGAATCGCAACACGGATTTTGTGTGCTGGAAGATCAAACAGCACAGATTTGTGAAAAACGTCAAATCAAATGAGAACGGAAAAGTACAGAACAGCTGATTTTGACATTTTTTACAATTGTGTTCTACTTCGAAAGTAGATGCAAGATTTTCTGTTCCGAACAGATTGGAACAGCCTCACTGAACACAGAGCAGAACAGATTCGGACAGAAATTTTTCTCACTGTCCGGAACAGCCTCACTGAACAACGCTATTGATTCTTTCCATCTCCTTAGTTTAAAGTTTCAAAAGATAGTGTTTCAGTTGAAAGATATACAATGTAAATTACCTGGTAACCTTATTGTAAATTTGGTTACGAAATAAAATATCTATCTCTCTGTCTATCTATCAAAACGCAGTATCATTGCGAAAAATTCAAATTTTCAGCATCACACAGAACTGCCTGCCTTTGTATTGTATTCGCTGAAATCTGAAAGACAATTTTTCGCAGACGTTAAAAAAGGACTGAAATCCGAAAACCGAAGTTACATTTGCATATCCCACAATCAACTGTGACAATGTTATGACTAAGTAAAAAGTTTGCATGCGTAATGCGTCAAAATTGAGCTTGAAACAAGAAAAAGAATAATCCGAAGGTACGAGTACTTCCCATTAATATTTAAAGTTTGTGATAGAACAGACATTTTACTCATTATATAATTTTGCAAATTTTTCATGTGCCGTACTACAAAGTCGTTACCTTTTATGGGATAAGAGCAATTTTGTGTTTGAAATTTCAAGGGGTTCATTAGCAAACTACGGGCCTAAGTATCTGATAGGAGCTGATGATATTCTTCCTTTATAAGCACAAGTAAATGGCCTCAGGTTTGCCATTTAATACGAGTAAGTTGAAAAATGTAAGAGTACATCATTTGTAAAACACTTCACTCCTTCCCATTCAATTTGAAGTGTTCTTCTCGCTATTTCGCTTTCAATCACTAGCTCTTCCATGAGTCCTTTCTGTAATTCACCACAGAAGTTTAATGACTTTAAATCACAGAAGGAAAAGGACAAGAAATATATTCGTATATACATCTTATCCACACACACACAGGACCCTAAGCTATTCATACAAAAATGCATTTGGATACACGCATTCTCAAGTTACAAAGACAATCGTTGTCTTTGGTTCGTCAGTAGGGGAAAACCATCTCGAATTTCATTATCTTCCCAATTGAATAAACACTCATGGACAAAACTAATGGATTCAAATTATTTAGTTTGCAAAACACGAAGAAAATAGTCCTGCGAGAATTGTGGATACAGTGTGCGTCATCAGAACTCAAATAAAGTTGTTACATGATTACAGACATACGAATATCTATTCGTACGTACGCATTCCAAGTATGAGAATTTAGGTATGAAAATTCGATTGAAACGAGTGCTTGTGAATGTTTCATTAAGCACGTAACCCTAATCGTATTAGAGCTTTCGGTTCTTAACGAATTCCAATAACAAGTGGTTCGACTCCTTTCTGGTTTACGGAACATACTCGTACTATGTAAAGGGATTGCCTGGAATATGATACGGTTCTTAGACAGAATTTTCTTTTTTTAACAACGAGGTTGTGTGTAATGACGGCCTAGAGAGAAGTATTTATAAACGCCCTTTCTGGCGACCAAAGTGATGAGATTTGTGGCGAAATTCCAGTTAGAGCTTCGAAGTTAATTAGGAAATTAAATTAAAAATTCTTGGTTGATACATATATTTGAGCACATTCGACCTGGTGCCGCAGAAATACCATAAGCTGGCATAAAAAGTTTTTTGAATTTATGGAACGACTCACGGCTAAAGTGGTCCATTTGACATCAGTTAAAAGGGCTCTGCGTGATTTATTCAGATTTTGGTATTCTTCTGGACGTAGAGGATTAGTAGTGAGATCTGTACCAACAATTAAAGAGGAAAAAACGACATTTGAACAGTCAAAACCTTTGTGTCATCTGTCATTTGAACGGGCTTCAAGAAGTTGACAATTTGGTGCTGCGTAATATATGAGCGATTCAATAGTACTACCTAGATATGACCGACAGCAACAAATGTATGCCATGCAGATTGAGGTCCTCCTCCTAGTATAAACACACTATTTCCTTTTAGAAGTTATTGTCCTGAAAATTGGATCTCATTTCGGCCTCTAATGTCCCCTTTTATGGAGATACAAACTCATAAATTGACTGACTCCTGTGATTTAAGTAAATAAGCTGAAAGAAGGACACCGTTCTCGGAGGATGCCAGATCTTTCGCAATCAGCTTCATCACAAATTTCATATAAAGTCCACTTGGATAGTAACTTTGCTTACCTTTCTGGATTTCTAGGTGCTATGATCGGCAGCATTTTTCGACATACCAAGATTAAAGAGAAAACAAAAAATTCTATAGAAACTCTATAAGCAAGTCCAACTTCCACTTCTCATCCTCGTGTCGTAGGAGTTTCTTTCGAAAGTGCGAAGTTTGGAAAGGGCAATGAGTAAACCATCTGCCTCCTCAAAAATCGGGATAACTTATGGTTCGCACAAGCTATAATGAGAAGTGGTTCATTGCAGATGAATTTTAACCACTCTACTCTGGGAGGACAGCAAGATAACGAATTACTTATCATTTTTGGATTACTGAAGTGAAGTCTAATGATCATTGACTCTTGTTATTTCAGCCGTCTTGCCGTTGAGGTACTTAACCACAGCTCTTGCCATAAGGCCACTTTAGTCTAAGCCCATCCAGTTTGACCACTTGGTGATGAGCGAACATTTTAGCAGTTTTTTCATTGCAATTGACTATATATTGTGATAGTTATTGTACAATGGACTAGCTCTTTGTATGAGTGCTCTACTCCGACTTTAAAAAAATGTAACTGCGTCCAGTCCACGAATTTATCCAACCATGCAAAGAAAGAGGACCACTGAAATGTTGTCAAGGTACTTTTTGAAGTTGGATCAGACAGAATTGCAGAATCGTAGTCGCAAATCGAAGAACGTATGATGAGTTTGGATCCCAATCTCAAACAATGCTAGAAGTGGTGACAGGGTTCAGCAAGATCTTAAGCGCAGTTACAGACGCAGATATGTACTTCGTTGCCTTCATGGATTTTTCACAATATACTTGTAGTTAATTGTATATCGCATATCTCCGCTTGGAAGACAGACGCCTAACGAAGAACGAAATCTTATGTTGCCTCCTTCCTAAGCAAAGAGAAAGTCGGCTTCGTATTTTCACAGCAACAGGAGTTCTGGTGTCAATGAAACAGATGGTATGTCCATAGGACCGGAGTCAAAAGACATAGAAATAGTGGCCGCTGAAGGCCCAATTTGTGTAGTACCAAAGGTATTTTTCAACGGAAAATGGAGTTGAAGTGTTTGCATGAGTGAACATTGCTTTTCGGATGTAAAGGATGTTTTTTTTAGAGGTTTGGTTTGCAAACTGGCAACACTGTTTCTACAGCTTGTCAATTTGACAGTTTAAAGTTGATTTGTGGTTAGACGTTTTGCCATTTAACTATGAATAGATAAACGCACGAGCAACGCGTGCAAATTTTGCAAACTTATTTTGAAAACCATGGTTCGGTTCGCCAAACTAATCGGGCGCTACGTCCATTTTACGGTCGACATAATTGTCCACCTGAACAAGTTATTCGGAACACGATGAATCGTTTTCGCACCGCGTACACTTAGTGCGAACAGAAGAAGTTATTGCCGTTGTGAAGCGCAGTGTTGAGGAAAATCCGAATGAGTCGATTCGCCATCGTGCACAGCAATTGAAGCTACGAGTATGCCCGTCCATTTTGTGGAAGATTTTACGGAAAGATCTTGGCTTAGAAGCTTATAAGATCCTGCTTGTGCAAGAGTTGAAACCGCGTGACAAGTATACGCGTCGTAGGTTCGGTGAATGTGCCGAAAACATGATTCGACTTGATTCTCATTAAATTCTCAGATAAAGCCCCAACTTAGACTGACAAATGTACATTATTTGTCAGTCTCTCTCTGTCTGTCTCTCCCCATAGGCCGCTCGTCCGGCAATATAAATTCTCCATTTGTTTGCCATTCGATGGCATATTTGTTTATTTGTGCCACTTGAGTAGAAGACACTCGAAAACGAAATGAAACAAATGGCACCTATATGTTCCAGACACTTGAACAAGAAAAGACAACTAGCTTGACGACTTTACCAACTGACCGGCCAGTAGCTGGAGCGTAATACCACATACAAAATAAAAGTAAGACATCTAACAACTCATTGTGTGTCACATCAGCGGCACAGAACAACCACAAGCTTCATCACAAACGAAGACGAATAAAGGGAGGAAGAAGAACAACTTCATAAGTACTCGTATTCACCTACATTTGTCGGCTCAGCAGATAATTTTCTGATCTGAGCCGTTGGTCAACCTCTCCAGCGCCTCCTCGAAGTGGTTGGCTTTGGTCGATCAACACAACTTTCACCACCTGGAATTTAAGTACCATCAAAGATGTTATCAAAAAATCCAAGTTATCCGAACATCAGACGCAATTACGGAATTCAACCCATTTGACCTCGACTGCCGTGGGAGTCTTGTCGACTACAGGTAGATGGTCGAAATTGCCCAAGAAACTCTGAAAATATCGTGATGCCATGGAGGCATCTGTATCTTTGCAGTTTATCTAGTTTTTGTTTCTTTTTTTTACACTTTTCATCTTGAAAAGGAAATTGAAATTTACTCGTAGTTCTGTCCTATCAAGATAGTGGTGCAGAACTGTATGGGATGGATTGTGGAGTAACAAGCCTGTAGTTTCGAAATTCAATTGCGACGTTGTGACGAAGTGATGATGAAAAAATGCTTCCTTCTCCGAAGGAAATAATTTCAATTAATTCAATTAAGTGTCATGGCGAAAAAGAAGAAGAAGTGAAGTCATCATCACGTAGTCCTCGTCATAGTCAGCATCGTGATCCAGCAAGGAAATCAATTTTTCAAATGAAATTAGAGGATTCACTCAGCAGAAATTGCAGTGTGAGTGAGATGAAGAAACTTTAAGACTTACCTGTGGCGGATTCCATTAGACTCGTAAACGTATCTGCACCCTCTCTATTGCACCGACTTTGATTAAATTGCAAACACTAACTCCCGCATTATTACCGTTAATTCAAATAAATTACACTTCATTACAGCAGCGTACAGGCGCATTCACCCCGAAAGGACACACCAAGCAGACAGTGTGTACAAATATCGTACGATGATGGGCGAAAACCGCCTTTCAACCGACAATCGTGTTGATGGTGCGGCACACCGATGGCGAACACTAAATCCTGAATTACCAAAAATATCCCGACCGACCTTGGTGAAACCGAACGCGCAATACCTTATGAATAATTTATTTATGAACAATTTCTAGGGAGGCGGCTATTTGTTTAGGGCTGACACTTAAGATATCGGGACAATGGCCTCAGGCAAACTACTCTCTGCGACATTTTCACTAGAAATGAAGAGGAAACTTTCTTCTGGTTTTAGTTTGGTAACTTCAGAGGTTCACTCTCCGAAAAAGAGGGTAGATAAAAGCTTCGGACTAGTGATGCCACTGCTCTGTGGTAGTAAAAGTGCGTTCAGGCTTGAGAATAAGTACTCAAAATAAGAACTATTGTAGTTTCTGCTGCGGAAAATATAATAACAATAAAAGTTTCTAAGGAGTGTAAATACAAGTAGACGAGAGAGCCGGACGGGTTTAAATACCGTGAGGAAGACTTTATATCCACAAAACCGACTCACTATATGTACGTATCTTGATGGTGTTCCTGCATACTCGTGCTATACCACCGGCTACCAACATTGCATTCAAATCGGATGACGACACGAGTATTAGCGAGATGAAAATATCATTTCCAGTCACAGTCTGATGACTACAATCATTGTTGACTATAATATACAAGGCTTAAAGATGCTCCTTCGGCATTGGATCAGCGAAATCCGAACGAGTGACATCGTCATTACGTGACTGTTGATGAATCTTGCATCCAATACAACAAGTACACAGGGGAAATGAAAGAACGGTAAACATAAAGAAGTAAACTCGATGATGATTTGTTAAATTCATTCGAAATATTATTTCATGCCATTTAATATTTGAAAACAGTTTCAGGCATATGTCTACCACGGCTGCCTCGTGCAAAGCACGTCCAATCGTCCAATTTCTAACCAATTCATCGAACAATTGGGGATGGATATTGCGTATTACTCGAACAATGTTTTGCTTCAAATCGTTAATCGTTGCTGGTTTATCGACATAAGCTAATGACTTAACGTAGCTCCATAGAAAATAATCCAATGGCGTTAAATCGCAGGGTCTTAGTGGCCAATTGACGGGTCCATTTCTTGAAATGACTCTAAGAACCGATGATGCCACCGTGGTACAACCCGCACCATACGGTACACTTTTCTGGATGCAAAGGCATCTGCCCTAGCTCTAAATACGGCAATTATGCTTGTTTCCGTAGCGGTTTAAACAGAAATGAGCTGGGTCAACTTCCGGTTCATTCAAAGTCCAATTACCGAACACCCGACGCAATAAATGGTCATGCGGCATTAACTCTTGCACCAATTGGATCTACATATAAGCGTTGAGACCAATATCTTTCCAGATAGTGGATGGATAAAGGTGAAGTTCCTGCGAACGATGCCGGATCGATAAATTAGGGTCCTCTCCAACATTCACAGCCGGAAATTTTCTTCCGAATGCTTGTGCTCCCGTTCTTTTTGGTGTGTTGGGTGAGAAATTTTTCAAAAATCGATAAGTAGCACATTCCGGATGGCGTCAATCGTAAATTTCACGAAATGCTCTATTAGTTTTGCGAACAGAGCTTCGATTTTGAAAACATATTTCAACGATTGGAGGTCGTTGTTGTCGCGTCAATCTTTGAATGAAATGAAACCTGATAGCTCAATGTGACGTTTAATTCTTATTGGAAATATGACACTGCAAAACAAAACAAAAAAACACCCAAGGAAAACAATTACCGGCGAGTACTATACGAATTATTTGACAGAGTGAACGAAGAATTCATGAAAAAAACATCCTCGTTTGGCAAAAAAAAAAGAGTGATCCTTTATTACGACAATACTCAGATAAAACATGCAAAGAAATTGAGGTATCTCGCAGTGAACTTTGAGCGAATTATTGGAAGTGTTGGTGAAACGTCGACATAAAGGTGCTTCGGTCAACTCCGTGTGTCTGCATATCTTTGTAAAGTGTTTTAAGAACCGAAATACAGTTTTTTTCACTTCTGAATGTGTTATGAACATCATTTACATAAATGTTTGCACGCAACGCAGGCGAAAGAGAATTAGAGAGGAAAGAAGGAGAGATAACGATGCACGTTGGTCTTGAATGTTTGCGAGCTATAATGACTAGGAAAAAATGAGTTAGGCATAAGCGAGTACGCCCTAGTGAGATGTGTGTTGCTGTTGAAGGGCAGAAATGGCGAAATGCTGTTGGCAATTTTGTTTGAGGACTGGTGATAGAAATAGCAATAGAACAACAATGGAGGGTGTCAATTGGCTGGGCAATATTAGCGTCACCTATGAGTTTTATCCCGTTTTTGTGAAGTCTATCTAGCAAGTGTAGAGGAGCTATAGTTGCACCTCCCCAGATGTGGGCATTGTATTCGATTTTTGTGCAGATAAGTGCCTTATACGAGTATAGTAATGCCAGATGAAAGGGTATTTCTTCCATCGATTGAGGAAACTCAGACATTTTGCATTATTTTTGGCGACGTCATTCTACTATATTAGCGGATCCTCAAGTGCTCATTTCGGAACCTAATGAGCTTAACATTCGGTGCATTTCCCATTCTACAGAAGATCTCCGGAAAATCCCGTTAAGAAGGCAATATCAACTACGGTCGCTCATTCTAAAAGAAAACTAGGTAGGAAAAAGATTTCCTGGATTGCTCAGATGGCAAATGCACAACAACGCTTGGGGCTAATCGCCGAAGCGATACAGGACCGAGCAGTATGCAGACGCGCTCTACGATCTGCGACATCAGCCAACCCGATGCAGTAAAAATGGGAAACTCGTTATGCATAAGTTCGTGTAGCGAGGAAAGGGCTAGTAAAAGGATAAGAAGAAGAAGAAGAGGAAACCATTCAAAAAAATTTCAATTGATCGCTTCGAAAAGTAATATCTAATCCATTGCAGAAAGTTCATTCCAAAACTCTGTTACATCCTTCACATCATATCATCAGTGGATATGTTTTCATGTCTTGAGATATTTCATGAACTCAAGCGTTACCAGCATTTCCATGACATTGGGAAGAAATTGTAATAAGTGCGAGAGGTCTGTAGGGGGTGAGAGAAAAAGATTCGTCTTTCTATACATAATTCAGTTTGACCAAGAGTTAAAGCCAAGATATACTCAATGACGTGTTGTTTAAAAGAAATGGAAAAACTAAAAATATTTTATTCGTCATTTGGTAATGAGTGATGAAGCTCATTTCCACGTACATGGATTCGTAGACAAACAAAAGTGCCGTACATGGGGTACTGAGAAGCCATGATTCAAGATTCTATTGCACTTTTTAGTGCACTGTCTGGCGTTGAAAAAGAAAAAGTTATTCCGCTATTTCGTTTTAGGCCAGCTGAGCTACTACAACAGATTTTTTTGGAATCTAGTAATTTTCTTCCTCGGATTTGACAGCACCAGATCCTTTTTTATGGAGGAATAATTGACAAAAAAAAGTGTAAACAAATAGTCCACCAATATTCGTGTTGAAATACAGGCGCTGGGCTCACTTATCTTACGAAATGCTATGGCAAATGCTCTAGAAAGAGCCCGCCTTTCTGTGGTGCTTTGAGAAATATAATCTCTCACAACTAGCTCACAAACAATGTCCATTAATTGTACATTTTTAATCTAAAATAAATTATTAAAAAAAAGAGTTAAAATGTTAGAAATTTTGCGTCACGCTGTAGATTGAAAAGATTCCGTCTTAATTGGAACATGGGCTTTGTAGATATTATATTATTGATATTATTTTGAAGACAATACGGATGGCCATCACGAGATGAGATGAATCTATTTCGAGGTCACTGGAATGCATTACAATCGACTTCCAATTGACGAGTATTCATGTTATTCAAATAGCTTTTAGGAAACTTAGTGCGGTGAGAAACTGGCGAACATTGAAGTATGTACGTATAGAGGAGATAGGGCGTGAACTGGTGTCAACTAGATTAGCGACATCAACGTTGATCCTGCAGAATTATTAGATACTTCCAGAGAGCATTGCGGTTAGTTCTCAAGCTCAAATTGTTGGTTTAATATCCGGTTTTACACTCTATACCTACGAAGAAGTACTATGAGGTGTAAAAACATGGGCGGACAAAGTCATGAAAAAGTTCACACACGTAGATCGATTCAAAAGTGTAGAAATATTGTAGGAAAACTTGTTCAGTTAAGATACGGGATGTTTTCTATTAAAAAATACTGGTGAAAAATACTGCGAAATGTGAACGTTTCGTGAAGCCTGGTCCTAAGATCATTCTGTACTTGACATATAGGATTTAAAACCGCGTGATAAAATATATAGGTGATACCAATATTGACCAGTCAATTGCCATCCTTCAACGCCTAGATCATGACGCTTGCCTTAATTTTTCACCACCGTCAAGTGCTTCAAATGAATTGCCAATAGTATTTCGCCCCTTTAAACCTTTAACCGTAACACCCGTCTCGCTTGGACGTTTTACCATCGGTTTACAATAAAGCTCACTTTTTAACGTTCATACTCTGAAATATCGTGAGTTGTTCTGTTGCCGTACATTTCGCTTATGGAACGCCTTGTCAACTTCTTTATTTCTTTGCAATTATAACCTGCATCTGTATTCCTCTTTTTTACCTCCCTAATTCTCCTTAATAACAACAAAAGTTTGGACGGTGCTAGCTCTACCATTATTTGTACTCCGAATCAAACTTTCATAAACTTAGCGTCCGCATAACTAAATCAATACCACATTAGTGCAAATATTTGAATACGCTACCATGGCAACACATCGAGTACTACACAACAGAAATCGGAGTAAGGCCACAAAAGCTCGTCAAATTTCAATTTATACAACGCACTCGCCCAAAAAGTTTGGTTTGTGTCTTTACTGAATTCGCCTGCATGCATACTACATTTTATGTAAATTAAAATGAAAACGCACACGAACCATTGCATACTTAATTTTAGGCTACCGAATCCAATATTTTTTCGCCGTTTTTTCGTATCCATCCGTAGGTTCAACCAACTTCCTAGGCATAAATTTGCAACAACAAGAATGCATTTTCCCTTTCATTTGTGCCGCCAGCAAAATGGCAATAAGATGCGCATCAAAACAAACAATAATTGGCGGCATACCTTAGAGACGCCATCAGCGTCATTAGTTAGTAAAATTATACTCCGCGTTGAGATTTTATCTCTGGGAGGGCACCAGGAAAATCGCATTCGTCTCGCATGAATGGTTTCACCATTCGTAGAAATAGAAATCGTCCAGCATTCACGTTTCTCCTAAATCCAGCCTCTAATAGAAGAGTTTTTCATTTTAATATCCCCCCGCGGGCAAGGCGTATTCGGTACCCGTACATATCTTGGCGACATAATCTCTAGTGTTCTTTTATTTGGGCGCAGAAGGATTGCATATGCCCGGCCCGACAGTGTACGAGTAACAATGAAAATTCTTTTCCTTTCTAGTGAAACTCCTCACGGATTTAGCAGCGAATCGTCGAGTTGTGTCCCTATTTGTGCACGAATTCGTGGCCACTATGCATTTACGGATAGAAAGCAGACGCGGAAAGCGGAAATCCCCTGAGGGACCGAACTTGCAATGAGCTAACAAGATTTGAGCACCAAATCGAGTTCTATAGAATGTATCCAACCGATGGACAGAACGACAGACCGACAGTCTGATCTGCAGCAGATCCCACAAGTGAAATGGAAACGCGACAACATGTTCCTCTCCAAAGCACGCGCACCATAATAACATGCATTACATGTGATCCACGGAAATTTACGAACCGAGAAAATGTCGTGCTTACGAGTATTGGCGGCGAAATCATCTACTATGTACGAGTACCAGTAGATCTACCTATCTATTCAGCGATTGATTTGATCAAATTCCTTCGAATATTCCAAAGTACGAGTATAGAGCTGGAGTATGAGTACTCGTATGTTAGCCAAGTCGACAAGTGGTCGGAGTTGTCTTGTAGTTGTTTGATACATAGAAGCAACCTGTTTCGATGACCCAGAAACAAGTATTGCCACCATTTGCTCATTGAATGCGTCGGCTAAACTGCCCATACATCATTTCGTGAGACAGTCCAAAGGAATGACCGCCACCAACTCCATTGGTGAGAGTAGATAATCAAGCGACGACGAGGACTCGAACGTGTACGACACTCTTAATTTGAATGGAAATGTGAACTTATTTCGTGGCTTGGGAAGAAATCCCTGCTACTGAGGCAAAGACCTGTGCACGGTCCGGTAGGTGAATGTTGAATGCAAATCTTCTCACCTCGGATTACAAGAGTGAAAACGAAATCTAGACCTAGTTTGGGGTTCGTTTGATTTTGCTGACCAAATGGAAGATCAAATGGAAGTCCAACTCGAAGTCGTAGTACGGATGAAAGTTGTTCAAGTATTCCTTGTAGTAGTTGGTGATAGTGTGTCGAAACAAGTGCAGAGGTGCATTTTTGTTCTTTAATGGATCTTTGGGATTTGCAATGATTCAGGTTAAGAAGAAGGATTAAGAACAGTTTTTTCTTTCGCTTGGAAGAACTGAACAATAAGCACTTGGAGTATGGAGTGAATGTCTTATCGAGGATAATGCTTTTGGTGAATGAATGTTAAATTCGTACTTATTTATTAAGAAAGTAATAAAGAGGGAGAATGCTCTTTCTTGTCCTCAATAAAAAGTTGTTTATGGCAAACAGCAGATGAGATCCAGCCATAAACAGAAACAGTCACATAGTGAATATTCCTGTTCAAGTAGTTAGTTGGGTATTAAGCTATTTAGATTGTTTAAGTACGCAGGATGCTATTCAGCAGTCTCCACCTAAGATGAAGCATAGTTTTAGCACAGGATGATCCAACCTGGATACCGGACATGATTGCTGTACGGTTTAGGATAAAGACGATCAGAGCAAGCGCTATTAATCTTCGACTTCTGTATGGCTGTATTTTTGTACTCGTACCTACTGCTCAAGCCCAAAACTTTACTATGAGTAACTTCTTACAATACTCAAAAGCTTGAATATGAGTAGACAGTGCCAGAAGTAAGTTGTACTTCTAGCCGCACTCGTACTCGAGTAGCATGATATTTGATTATTTTCAGTTCTACGAGAGCTTACACATTTAACGTGCTAACGTCGTAGACTAAACCCTCGTCTTCAAGCATTTAGGTACAGAAGCACCATACTGAAATTAATTTATGGCGTTCAAGCAGTACTTTGGGACTGAGGACGAGTACGAGTATATATAGTTGAAGCTGGATACTCGCGACTTGCAGTTTTCCAGTACTCACATATTTACCTGCTCTGCACGAAACAGACTGCACAGACAGACTGCCACAATAATAGGTAAGCTGGAATAAATAGATGACAATGCATAAGTAGTAGTCAAATTAACAGGCAGCAGAAGACCCGAAGAGAACTCGAATGCGATTTATACCAAGGAAATCAGCTCGAACACAACAGAGGGCAGCTGAAATATGCTATAGATGTTGGGTTAAGCAAACAACTTATTTATGGGACCATTGTAATGGGCCACGATTCACCTGTTCGCAAAAACAGAAATAGAACCTCCACATGCCTTCAAATAAAAATTTAAGATCGGCTCCACATAAATAAAGAA
Source organism: Volucella bombylans (assembly GCA_949129095.1). Taxonomy (NCBI): domain Eukaryota; kingdom Metazoa; phylum Arthropoda; class Insecta; order Diptera; family Syrphidae; genus Volucella; species Volucella bombylans. Next base: position 161,629,580 of record OX422144.1, read on the forward strand.
ATGTCGTGGTGGAACAATGAGATGAAAGTGGCGGTAAGGAACAAAAGCTAAGCCTTTGAAGCGTGGACTAAATACAGCACAAATAGCGAAACTGGCAAAGTGCGTTCAGGTAGACCACGAAAGTTGCGAAAAAAAGGCAAAGAAGGCCGTAGTCAAAGCATCTGTGGTGGCAGTAGAGGAATTGTATTAGAAAAGGTACCCTGAAGACCTACAAGCATAAGACAAGCAATAGATGAAATTTAACGTCGAAGGAAAAACTCGGAAGAAATTAAGTCGCCGAAATATTTATGTTAACGGAGAACAACGAATAGATGAGATGAGTAGTACCATTCCCTAAACTGTCGATCACGAACAGAAAACGGCAGATTTAACGCAAACCGAAGTGAGCGAAGCAATAAAAATAATAAACCGTGGGATCGCATACATAGACTCTGAATCTGAAGTATGAGCGAAAATCTGTACTCAAATGGCTCAGAATTGGGTTCAATCAAATTATGAAAGGTGACCGGAAACCTCACCTGTGGAGATAGTTTTTTTTTTTTGTCAATACGGCACGAGAAATTGCAACAGCCACCGATCGATGTCGCATAATATGCAAATATGGGAGAGAGTTCTAGATAGTCGACAACGGAATGTTATAAAACACAATGGGCCTTTGTGGTAGGAAGGTTCACATATGTCCCGATTCAAAGTTTACGAATAATAATGGTGAAATATCACGACGTTTGGAAAGATCTGCATATCGCCTATCATGACGTCCAAACAAAAGTCAAATGCAAATGCCGGAGCAAACGAATAAACTGAACCTAAAGTTGCGCAGCTCAGAGTCCGTTGACTTGAAGATTCTTAAACCACATCTATTCTCTTCGCCGATGATTCTTTGACATGACAGCCATTCACTCTGAATAAAGGCGCTAGAAGAGAACGGGTTACGAATACGTCGAACTAAGAACGAATATCTGCATTGTCGTTTTTTCCGAACACGAAAACTCTATTCCTGACATCTATATAGAAGGAGTTATTGATGTGATCTGGCAGCATTTGCTCAATCTACCAACCACTGACGTAACTTTCTGACTACATCTTCCAATGGTAATGACACCTGTCACTGATAGGCTACGGTTATCCCGTCCCTTTTTGACATGATTTCCGCGCTTATAATCGGCAGAGCAGCACGTACTCCTTTGAGTTATACGTAATTTAGTTAATAATAAATTCGTGGATTAAAACTAAAAGAAGTAGTCTTCGTAAACTTTTCAACAGTTATCGTACCAATGGACCAACGATTTAAGTACTTAAGCTACTAGTACGTCGTTAACCACTTAAAAAATTGGGATGAGCTAGTGTCGACGAGAAAACTGATGTATTTTCTGACATTTTCCTGTCACTGCTGCTAAAGAAGGTTTGTGTAAACACGAGAGTTGTTCGTCCGCCTTTAACATACATATTGCAGTGTTGAACGACGTACGAGAAGTAGTATACAAATGAAAAATGACAGGGAAATAGGTGTATTACGCAATAGCAAGCTTTGACTTCACTCACGAGGTGATACAAAATAGAGCGGACTGTAAAATTGTTCCAAGGTTCGCAAATTTAGCCAATGAGGTAACAATATTTCAACGCCTAATAAAAGAAGAAGTAGCCACCTGTAATTTCATTTGTAATGCCTTGAAAACTTTTCAACTTAGAAAACATTGCCAAAACGCTCGAAAACAGAGACAAAAATGAATCTTGCAGGAGCTCCTAAGACAAAGAAGGCACAGATATCATGGAATGTCTTTCTGTAAATCCATTTCCCTTTCGTCCATTATGGAATCCATGGGGAATTAGTTCCTCACTAGTTTGCACTGAAATTAAGAACATTAAAGGTTACACACAGTTGTTGGACGCACAGTGACTCAAACACCTTTCAAGACTTACCATCATTCTGAAATATTATAATTGCTGCTCGCAATAAAAAGATTGCAAAATTATATCCATTCGACGTTTTTCGACCAATTGAAGTGAGAGAGGATGTTAATAGAAGTGTTTCCACACTGAATTGCCTGGACAACATGGGACAACAAGCGCAAGAACTACAATATTTCTTCTTTCAATTTCACTTAGAGTCGACGACAGAACAGCTGAAATGATGTATCAAGCATTTGAGGAAGAAATTCAAACGTTAACCCAACTTTGCGAACGGACGTAAAGGACGTCTTCAACAAAATGACGTCTCGTTTCAACTGTAAGGTTGTCAGAAAAATATGCATAATCCCGCAACCCGGTGATGGCTTTAATTACCTGTAAGCCCCATTAAATACTCGTAAATTGGTACATAAAGAGTTCGGTGTAGGTCGTAAAAAGCACGAACATAATAAGAGAATTTGTGCAACATGTTGATGCGCAATTTAAATGAGACATTCTGATTCTTATTAACAGAATAATTGATGTGCTACGTGCTTGATTTTTTGAAAGGTCAGGCGGCCATGGAATGTCCCATCAAAACCTTTCTCGATGTTGACACGTTAAATACATTAGAGTCACTACCTGAATATCTTTGCGAAGGAATGAATGATGTGTTTACGTGGGGGGGTATTTGAATAAATAAATACATAAGGATACGAGGATACACATAAGGTACACAAGGTACACAAGAATTCGCATGTGTTTGCGATTTCCTGTTCCGCGATGCTTTAGGTCAAATAGTCACAGTTGGTGGCTTTATGTTTAGAATTCGATAGGGATTTCCATAGATACAAAAGGTGTTTTCGGTTACAGTGGAATTTGGTGTCGTGAAATTGTGTCAACTGTTTTATTGACACAGATATGGCTTTGCGCTGGAGTCAACAATTTTTATTCGTTGCATATCGTTCAAGGGCTAATGCTTATTTGCTATTGTTTCTCAGGTTCATGTGGGAGTTGCGAGTAGTTCGTAACGTAACGTTTCATTACATGTGTTCTTGTGTCGGCAAAATGACTCCGAAATTTAAAGCTAATTTAATGCGGGAGTCTCGCAGCGTAGGCGAGACCAATTACGCAACGGCGAAAAATCAACTCCAGAAAACGCTGCAAACAAACAGCAAATGCGAGACGCCAGCCTTAAAGTAAAGCCCAAAATGGAGGAGCGGAAACTTAAATACGAAGAATTACAAGTTGACGATTGAGAATTGTCAGCGAGCGCGTCGCTGCTGATATAGAATTTGAACATCGCTTCGTCGAAAACAGATTCGGAATACCGTGTTGGGCTTACGATTGTTTGTGATTTGAACGCGACATGAAACACATGGCGGCGAAAGCGGTCGATTTGATTTCCGAAAAACATCCCGTGGAAAATACATGCGATATGGGCAGATACTTGCTATAAAGCCCTACTCGATATGAAACTTCCCCGTTTAGCGACGGTGGTACTCCACATCAGTTTACTGATGAGGCAAGTGACCAGTTGGGGATGTTTGTAAATATTTTGTTAGTTTTACTCCTAAACAAGATGATGTTGACTCTTACTTAAATGGGTCAGATGCAGGCACAAGTGGAAGACTGAATAAAGCGTTTGAATACAAGTGCAGCAATTAAAAGCGAGCACTTTATAAAATCTAATAAAAACTGCCGCTACTTCGTCGTCCTCGACTCTTCAGTCAACTTCTTTAGGTGGATCCGCTTCTCAGATTTGTAGAACCCAACAACAGCTGAACAAAATTCTGCAGCTTAGACATTAGGTATTCCAAAATAAAAAGGACTGTAGACTGAGTGATATTTTCCAAGAAAAAGTTCTACCAGCCCCTTAGCCTGGCAGTCAGTAGCGATATAATAGAGAGGCAAGAGGTAAATTCGGGAGATGTCATCAAGAAAAGTTTTCACAACATACGAGCTATGACTTAAGCGTGATTAGGGGAGAAAGAAGATCATAGGACAACCGACAAGAACAGGTAACAGTGCTGTAAATCTCATACGGAAACGGACTTAGGCTAATCGACTTTATGACGGCACGAAACGCAACCTTGGCAAATTAATTTTTACTTGTAAAGGGTGTGTTTTTAGAGGCTTGGTTTTTAAACTGGCAACACTGTTTCTACAGATTGTCAATTTGACAGTTGAAAGTTGATTTGTGGTTAGACGTTTTGCCATTTTACGATGAATAGATTAACGCTTGCAAATTGTGCAAACTTCTTTTGAAAACCATGGTTCGGTTTGCCAAACTTATCGTCCATTTTACGGTCGACATAATCGTCCATCTGAGCAAGATCTTCGGAACACGTGAATCGTTTTCGCACCACGTACACTCTAGTGGATACTACGCATTCCCAACAATGACAAATGAAAAACACAATTTGTCGGTAGTTGTTTCTTCAGACTAAAAAGCCAACAAAATTGCTACTGCTTAACGAAGACCTATTCCGAACAATTGAAGTAAGACTCTATAAGAGTTCATGGGATTGGGGCATGTGCTGTATTTTTAATATAGAAAAAGAAATGAGAGATTGATCTAAGTCGGTTCGAGCTGAGCCGACAAAGAGAAGAGAGAAGATTTTAGTTTCAACGACGAATTATGTGTTCCAACATCCTAGGATGTGTTTGGGCCCAAAATCTTCCAATTAACCTTTGAAAATTGTCAGAGAGATCACTTCATTTTTGCTGATTTAGAAAATACTACAAGACTTGAAAACACTCCTAAAAATATCCGTAGTAAAGGGTCTGAGTCGATGTGAGTGTTTTTTGTGAAAATGGAAAAAATTGAGTAACGAGCTGTTATTAAATTGTAAAGTTCACCAAATGGTGTTAGACGACCGCCGAATTAAAGTGAGAGAGATAGTAGAGGTTATGAAAATGTCCAAAGAACGTGTTTGTTACATATTAAATCAAGTTTTAGGAGAAAGCTGTCCGCGCGTTTGCTTACGTTAGACCAAAAACGTGTTCGAATGAACATTTCCAACGCTCTGTTGACGCAGTTTAGGCTCAATAAATCCGAGTTTTGGCGCCGATTAATTACTGTAGATGAAACTTGGATACACCATTATACGCTAGAAACAAAAATTCAGTCAAAAAAGTGGACTGCAAAGGGCGAGCCGGCTCCAAAAAAAGCAAAAACTGTTTTTTTCGGCTGGGAAAGTGATGGCGACTGTTTTTTGGGATAGTAAAGGAGTTATCTTAATCGATTCTCTTCAAAAAGGAAAAACTGTTACAGGAGCATACTAGGTATCATTACTTGCCAAGCTGAAGACAGAAATTGCGGAACAATAGCCACATTTGCAGAAAAAGAAAATCCTGTTTCACCAAGACAACACGCCATCTCACACCTCAGTTTTGGTTGCCATGGCGAAAATCCATGAATTACGGTTTGAACTGCTTGACCATCCGCCTTATTCACCAGATCTAGTCTCAAGCGACTTCTTTTTGTTCCCTCATCTAAAAACTGCGCTCGTAGGACAGAGATTTTCGTCAAATGAGGAGGCAATCACCTTCGTGAACAATTATTTTGCAGAGAAAAACGCCAAGTACTATTTGGACGGGTTAGAGAGATGGGAGCATCGCTGGGAGAAGTGTGTAGAGTTACAAGGAGACTATATAGAAAAATAAAAATAAAAATTTGAGAAAAAATGTCTTGTATCATCTTAGGTCGGAAACTTTTCAAATAACCCTCGTACGTAGAAAAGAACAATAAATTGTTCGAAAAGTAAGTGATACAAAGGAAGACATATTGCTACATACACGTATGACTAGATAATGTAACTCTTTTTGAGTCTTCAGTTTGAAAAATTGAGGTCATAAAGAGTATCTAAAACATAGTTCTAAGCGATTTTATGTGTTCACGAAAAAAAAAATACTCACATCGATCTTTAAGCCGTGGTTGCGTAGGTGGAGGGACAGGCCTCAACTGTTGCCCTTTTCGGATCGAGTCCATTAGCTGTTCCCGCGGTGATGGAGTTCTTTTGATTGGTGGCGGTAATTTCCTCTCAGAGGCCTACAAACATTTTTTTACCAATTACCAAATGAACTTCAAATAAATATTCTCGACTATGAGTGGAAGTCTTACCTTCCGTAACGGCGGCCGTGACCTAATAAATTCCAGTATAAGTGCATGGGCATCTTTTTTCACTCGCGGTGGTATATCACCATTCACCATGACCTTACGCAGATTGTACTTTCTATAGGCAAAAGACAAGAGAAAGAAAAAAAGAAGATTATCGGAATCACAAAAAGAAAAGCAATATTATTGTATTTTGGGCGGAAAAAGAAATTGAAGAAAAGCACCGAACAACTGTAGAATTCGAGACTACGAGTTTGGTTTGTGGCTTGCGGGTGGTATTCAGTTCTTCCACGAACTTACCTTGATCGAATGTCTTCCATGAGTATCTCGTATGGCGTCAATTCAAACTCAATCGGTGTCCTTGAGTAGGTGTTCTTCTTCAGCCTAACACCTCGTCTTAGTTCGTCGACAACTTGCACCCAAAATCTTGCCTAGAATCAGAAAAAATTAAATTGTAAGATCTGTCAGCAAATGTATCAAAGATACTACGAGTAGTAACTGCAATGAACAATCAAAAGAATGAAAAACAATTGTGTCATGCAAGCAAGAGCCATGCACAATGGATGTGCTGATGTCAGCTACATACAATACTATGATGCTTTGATCTCTATTGGCGACCTTATGACAAAACGAACAAATTAACGATTAATTAACTATAACAGCGTAACACAAAATTAATTAACTTTGCCAAAATTCACATTCAAAAACAAAAGATCTCTAAAGAATAACTACGAGTATGTACGAGTATCTGCTCTACAATCGTTAGGAATAAGCAATAAAAAAGAAAACGAAAATAAACTTAAAAAGAATAACAAAAAAGTGTCAAAAGTTCAAAAGAAATCGTAAGCTAAACTCTAATATCTGATAGATACGGAATAGAGTGAGAGTATTTTATTAGCGTACTTGAACTGCCCTCCAAATCTCCACCTCATTCTTTTTCATTACGAATATGTGGCCCATAATTGATGGAGTTTATGAAGGTAGTAGAAGGTGGTAGCATTGGTTGTACAGGTGGTTGTGGTGGTAGTGGTGGTTGTGGTGGTATTGGTGGTAGGTTGGTGAGATAAAATAATATAAAGAAATTGAATAAAATAAAGAAAAAAATAAATAAAATAAGAAAAACAAATGAAATAGGTTAGCGTTGATGTTTTCAACAGAAATCAGAGTGTAACAAATCAATCTCAGTATATCGTAGCCTTGTCTTGTAAGCCAGACACTATGGATACGAAGCAATGCGCGCAGATACTTTGCTACACCAATTGACCTTGTGCGATGTGAAAATTGCAAATTGGTTGGTGCTCTCAACAGACATTCCCTACTTAAATGTGCTTGAAGGAGAAGGCAAATTCAATTTGGTGGCTAAATTTCGACAATTTGTAACAGGGAAAACAGCCCAGTGGGTGCTACAACTGACATAAAGAACCAATTGCGAATCAGATTCAATGGGAAAATCACAAAGTCGTCCCCGTAAGGAATGCGAATATGTGATTCCGTTGAGATCCTTTTGTATCCAACACTAATGATCAATGTGAATAATGTTTTCGTGTGGAATGAAATCCGTGTCTGTGATTTATGTCGCAATGTCCTTTATTGAAGGAATGGCAACGATTTCCTATTTTTTTTGTTTGTAATTTGCACACAACATCTTGGTCTTCTCCTGACTACTTTTACAATTTAAACAACGTGCATGTGTTGACTGTTTCAAGACTAACTTTCAGACAACAAATCGAATATTTGGACCACTTCTTAGAATTTGAAATAGCAAAATAGTTTTAAAAAAAAAGCTACAAATGGCAATTATCCAAACTCAACTATCCAAGCTTCAAAGATTAACTATAACGGGCGACCATATAGTTTTTCCAATTTTTATGTTTCAGCAGCCAACTGTCAAAATATTCAGTAAGGTTTGCCATTTCCTCATGCATCATTTTGTGCTTGCCGAACGTGCAGAAATTATTAAAAAATTCCGGCTCAGTTGTAAATACGCAATGTGAATTTCGTCGTGAGGTCGGTCGTCATCATGGCTTCAGTGGGCAGGCAATACGTCGCACCGTGTAAAAGTTTGAGCGTGAGTACACTCTTTTGGATTTCAAGCCACTAATCAGACAGAGATTGGTGCGAAATGAAGAAAATATAGTCGCCGTAGTGGTCAGTATCGAAGAAAGCCCAGAAATGTCAGCTGAATTGGGCATCGCCAGAGAGTCAATTCGGCTTATTTTGTGACTGGATTTGGGCCTACATCCATAAAAGATTGTGCTGACGCAATAATTGAAGCCGGACGACCGTAGACAACGCCGTAAGTTCGCTAATTGCGCGCTGGAAATGTTGGCCGGAGATCCGGAATTTGGCCAAAAAAATCATCTTTTCGCACGAGGCCAATTTTTGGCTCAGCGGCTATGTCAACAAACAAAATTGCCGTTATTGGAGTGAAAACAATCCACAAGTGTTCGGCCAAACATCAATGCATCCACAAAGATTAACTGTTTGGTGCGGTTTATGGCATGGCGGTATCATGGTTCCACAAAGACGGCGCTACAACCATACAAGCGACGCAACGCTCGAAGTTGTGAAGGTGAAATGAACGTTCATCAATTGTCCGCCGTGATCATGCGATTTGACACCACTCGATTATTTTCTCTGGGGCTACGTCAAGTCCTTAGTCTACTCTAACAAGCCAATCACTTTGGACGAGCTCGACGCTAACATTCGACACGATATTGCCGGAATAACGCCTCACACATTGGACCGAGTCATCAAAAATCGACCGCTTGAAACATTACCAGCGAAGTCGGGGGCGGCCGTTCCACACATAATGGCATGAACGTAGCTTCAAAATAAAGTCAGAATCAATTTTATATCTCGCACCGCTTTCCTATCTTTCCTACCGTTCTTATCTGGTCACCCGTTAGTACATAATAAAGCCATTTCCACCTCAAAAAAGATGCTGAGTCCATTTTAAGCTATCTAAACAAATGGAGAGAATAAGCACTTTGGTACAATGAAAATAACCAAAAAGAGTCCTCAAATTCTATGAAAGCCACCCAGAATGACTTCCAGTTTTGTAAGGACTCCAACATCCCAGAAGCGTTTTTCAGATCATTTGTCGAATTTCAGAGATGTACGACTCTTTCCTTTGAACTTTCTTAAAAATGAAATGAAAATTGCTTTGATTCTTGCATCAATCTTTTCCAGAAGATCTTATACTCACATCTCGTTCGGCATTTCGCAAATGTCAAAAAATGTTGTTCATGACACACAAGAAGACCCACAATGACCTGTATATTGCTTGGATCACCTTTTGAATGCTAGGTAGTGTAATCACCACAATCACCTCCTAGAGAAACTTGTTCAATATCTATCTAACAGAGAACCAACAATGATGAACATATGCTGTATCTGACAGTGTACCCACATTTGGAATTTAACACACAGACCTGCGAAATTGGAAGATGCCTTCAGAAGTTAAAAAAGAGTGTCCCGATGGACTTGACAATGATGTCTATAGCAGAACAGCTTTCATTTTCATGCGCTCTTCAGGGTCTCAGAATATATCATAGACTGTGACGAATAAAACCTCATGATCCACATCAATTTCCTTCAAAGTCTGTCCCAGATTGTAGTGTCATTTAAGTAAACACAAGTAGTGAGTTCTAACAATCGAGGAGCATTCTTAAGTTAAGCTTGATTGCCAAATTGAGGCCGGATTTCGCTTTAGGATGTTGTTTGGAGTGTCATCCGAATACAAAAAGAAAGTATCACATCGATGGGAGCTTAGATGACAACTGACAACTTCAGTCTTGCAGGAGCTCTCTTCCAAATGGTTTTCATATCTAAATATGTGACCTGACCATACTTTTCCAGAAAAGCCTGCCCTTATATACGTTTGGACTCATTGACAAGCTGTGGAATGTGCAGCTTACAAGTAGGTGCTTCATTACTAACGACCAGGGTATATAAAGATTCTTGAATGCAGGATTTCTGCTTTTGTCAATTGATAGAAATTGGGTGATCTTGACTATTTTCTCGTACAATAAACACTCCAGGAGGTACTCTAATTTAGTACAGTCGCCATAATGACTGCATGTGCTACGCTATGGGAAATCAGTTCAGATCGAAAGTTATGGGCTCTAAGCCGGTGAGTAATGGGTTTCGATAATCCATGTAGGAGGCAAATTCTTTAAGGTAAACCGAATACAAATAAAATCAGCGAACGATGTAGTTATGAGATGAGTTTGTCGGAGTACGATATCAAAATTGCACGAAAGACTTCCAGCAAACAGAATTCACATCTGAGCGAAGGATAATTGTAAGCAACAGCTTTTCTCATAGACAAATCCACATTCAATCAAATGCTGGTTGATGGAGAAACGCATTCAATATACACTTTTAGAAGAACAAATGTCAACTCTGACACTTCTCTGAGCACTGTTCGATTCGGAACTCCATTGTCCAATGAAAATACATTGACAACAAAATAAAAGACTAGAGACCGCAATGAGCTCCGGAGCGCAACACACTCCCTACACAAGCGACAGTAACAAGTGGGTCAGACATCAAAGCAGTACAAAAGAAGTAGCTTTATGACATACCAATAGATACTACGATAACGAGTGACAGATAACTCGCGGAATTTTTCAAAACTCCATGACAGGAATGTAAGTTCTATATCTGCATCTATAACAAAGGCGATCCTAGCAAGAGTTACCAAGCATATCTCTGTCAAATTTTTAATTTGACCCTACCAATTGGCTACATATCGAATCCTGACATTGGGTTTTCCATTAAGGACTACGATACATTGTTCTTGGATCCGATGTGTGACAAGTAGCGCCGTCCTGTCGCAACCACAATTAAATCTCCAAAATATTTCCTGAACCGAAATTTAGAAGCAGCAAATTTGGCCTACGATGAATTAGAAACAATTCTGATTGATATAGAAGCAATCTTGAACTTAAGACCACTCATGCCACTGTCAATTGCTCCGAACGCCCTCGCAGCATTTCCAATGGAAATTCATTCATTCTTCCCATAAATAAAGGAACACCCAGACAATTGACTCCGTTCAGTTCCCATCCTGGAGTTTATTTATCAAATATTGGAGGAGCATACATAATATCTAATAAATAGAACACAATAGCTCACTTTGATATGGAACTTTATAGAACAGAACTAGAGATGGTGCGGAATTCATGTGCATCCAGTAGCAACCGAGTTAAAAGAGGAGTCATAAACGTCACAGAGAATCTCGCAAGCACATTATTCTGTATGCTCGATTCCTAATATGACGAAAATATGTCCAAAACTATTGAAGAGCAGAGAGAGAATGATCAGTTGCTGCTTGGTCATATTAAGAAGCAGACATCTTTCCTAGCAACTACGTTAAATATCATGAACCGAGGTCACAGACAGATAGTGGATCACTTCAAAGTTATGCTACGATCTCAGGACAGGTCTTTGAGAAAAACTTATTGGAAATCTTCTTCCCCCTTGCGATCCAATACTTAACTAGGATAACAAATTCTCAACGAATTTAGGGCTCACTATTGGATGTTATAACTTATAAAGGGTCCGCCATCTAACGTTTTTTTTTTTCAACTAGTGCTTATTTCGTGAATGGTAACACTTAGCTCATGTCTGATGTGACAGATAATTATTTTTATCCTTCCGCTGAACGAATATGGTTGTGTATATGCTTGAACAACGATGGGAAATATTGCGACATTACTTCGAAAATCATGGTAATGTTGCAGAATGTGTGCGAAAATTGCGTACGGATTTTGGAAGAAGAGAAGCACCGTCAGCTCCGTATGTTCGTTATCTTGTGAAAAAAGTGAAAGAAACTGGCATCCTCATCGATAAACCAAAGCGTGAAAAGCCAAAAACAGTGAAGCGTGAAGCGCCATCAACATCAATTCACCGTCGTTCTCAGCAATTGAACATTTCGGAGACATCATTGAGACGAATTTTGCATAAAGACCTTGGTATGACGCCATACAAAGTCCAATTGGTTCAGGAGTTGAAGCCAACTGACCATCCAATGCGTGTTCGCTTCGCTAAGTGGGCCTGCGATCGACTTAGAGAAGATGCCGATTTTGCCAAAAAAATCATCTTTTCAGATGAAGCTCATTTTTATCTTGGCGGGTATGTAAACAAGCAAAATTGTCGCATTTTGGGCACAGAAAACCCACACGCATACATTGAAAAGCCGATACACCCAAAACGAATCACTGTTTGGTGCGGATTTTGGTCCAGAGGCATAATTGGGCCATTTTTCTTCGAAAATGAGCAAGGAGTGGCCATCGTTATCGGGCCATGTTGAACGAATTTTTGTTCACAAAAATTGAAGAGGAGGATATTGGCAACATTTGGTTTCAACAGGACGGCGCTACGTGCCACACAGACGAAGCTACACTCGATGTTTTGCGCACCGAAGGATCAGTCCCTTACTCAAACCAATTGCACCGACAGCTGCAGTATATTAAGGAGCAGCAACCCCCATCACTAAAACTTTCCATGACTGATCTGGACTCATCGAGTATGTAAAACTTAATGACCATGGAAGGATGGGTTTTGCAAAAACACGCAATTTTCAAAGTATACCATTGATAGCCTCTGAAGAGTTCGAAGTGTTTCGATTCATCCCCGTGCCAGTATTCTTAAACGAAAAATTTGCCGCTATACAACCATCGTCACCATTCCCTATAAAAAACCTAAATTGAGATCAATCTTACGCATTATCGGAAGAAGAAATGAAAGGTTGTATGCCAACTCCTCTGGGAGGATTTCTCTGCAAGCAAGGAAGTCCACTCCATCATAAAGTATCCAGCACTAATGCCCGTGAGATAGGTCTTTTTAACCACCAAATTTAAATTAATAAATGTCACATAAAACCGGTAGAGAAAGGTCCCTGCTGGGTCCAACTTTATAGCTATGCCATATGCACTACTTGAATAAGTGACCCTGTCTGCGTTATGAAGACAACCCATGTAACAATGAAGCGGGAGAACCTAACCATTTGGGGACATAATATTTACCCATCAGTTACCAGACTATCAAATGTACCACTCAGTAATCTAACAGACTTCAGTATAATAATTCGAGGCACATACAAAAACCATCATCTTCAGAATTACAAAGATCATACTGCAGATATCGAAGTGTTAAAGGAAAGCATTCATAAATTCCGCAACACACTCCCCAAGAAATTACAAGGTAATTCATTATATCCACCACAGCATAGGCCATACAGGGAACAGAAAATTCAAACACATCCAGGGACCTAATTAACAACAAGCAGTTATAACTGATAGATTTAATATATGCATTGAATAATAATTAAGTACATTTAAGTGACCAATTTCCTGTTTCAACAAAAACTTTCTTCCTTTTTATAAATAATTATTATTGCTTATTATAATGACTCAAACTGGTCATTTAAGACCAATATCTTTCCAAGATTCTCCTCACTCCTTCCCCCCTTTGCACCATCTAAAAAGAACACCAGAGTCGCTACACCAAATTCTCTCCCTCCCCTCACCAAATCTTTAAAGCCGCTTCAAAACAGAGTTTCATTCAACCTTGCTCCTGCGCCTTCTACCCAAGTTCCAACTAACAATGCCCCATCCGACAAATATCCTAATTTTATTAGTTCCCATATACTAAACCCAACCACCCATTCCTCATCTTCATCTATCAATCCACCTGATCCAACCCCCCTCACTAGTCAAGATTCTAGTTCCGAGGTGCTTGACCATCCTGTCCCTTCATCATCCGCTCGTGCTACCGATTCTCACCCAAAAAACCTTGACCCACTCCTTCCACCAACTGTCAAACTCACTAAAAAAGTTTCTGATATGAATGATGACAGTCGTTATATAGTATCTCGTTTGAGAGACCGCCGCATTTATGAAAATGTTCGGCTCTACCTTGCCTATTTACACGACAAACCCAACTCCGTTTGCATTGATGGCATAACCAAAACCAACATAATGGTTTCGATTCAACGAGAAGGTCTTCCTATTAAGCCAGCGGAATTAATGCAAATTTTCGTTCGCTACCCTGAGAGTTTCGACATCTCTTCCGACGAAGTTCATAATGATCTTTCTACGTTGTCTTCGCATGTCAGCTCCAAACGTCTTTCCCATTTGCAAAGAACTCGTTCAAATTTTAAAAACTATTACAGTTCCTAACAAATTGAAATCTGTATCCTCCAGTCCACAATGCCTGTCCATTTACTACCAAAATGTAAGAGGTTTGCGCTTTAAAATCTCCTCGGTATATCTCAATTCTCAAAAGTTTCCCTCTGACCTAATTGCTCTTACTGAAACAAATCTAATTCCAGACATTAAAAACCATGAGCTGTTTCCTCCAAATTTCAACGTTTTTCGAAAAGATGGATTTGAAAGAGCTGATAATCCTTATGGCCGCGGTGTTTTACTAGCAATCCCAAACGATGTCTTTACGTACTTTGTTGCTACATTCACCCATCTCAACCCATTGAGTCTTATCAACCTGTAGTTCACGCAGTTGATTTTTTGACTGAGGATGCACAACCTGAAGATTGCATTGTTCTAGTAGGAGATTTCAACCTCCCTCACCTTATATGGGAGCCTTCCGATGATTCGTCTCATTTTGTCTCTCGTAATTCGACATCTGAAATAGAAATATTGATGGTGGACTGCCTACCCAACTCAAGTCTGCATCAGATTAGTGGAATACCTAACACAATGAACAGACAACTCGACCTTGTCTTCACATCCGATTCAGATAACTGTGTCGTTTATAGGAGTAATCATCTTCTTTCTAAACTAGACCGCCTTCATCCCCCCTTGTCAATTATATATTCATATGAAAATGGCAACACATGTGTCGATTCGGAAAATTCATTCTCATTTGACTTCCGGTTCCGTATACCTTCCGAAAGGACTGCATATCTGCTCCTCCCTGGTACAACAATGAGTTGCGCTCTCTCCGTAATAACAGAAACAAGTTGTGGCACAAATTCTTAAGAACTCGATCTGATTCCGACTACTGTAATTATCGATCGGTATATAATCGTTTTTCTGAACTTTGTGAGTCTCTTTACCTTGAGTACCTCTACCGCATGCAATTTAGCTTAGTCTCGGACCCTAAACGCTTCTACCAGTTTACTCGTATTAATACCAAAAGAAAGTCAGACGGCTACCCATCTACTCTTAAATTTCTTAGTGAATCTTCTGCCGACCCAAAAACCATTGCAAATTTCTTTGCCTCTCATTTTAACAAATCCTTTTCTAAGAAAACAGCTGAACTCGATCCTAGTTACTTTAGCTATATGAGAAACTATCCTGAGACGTCAACCATTTCACTAAATATAACAACAACTTTGGTATCTGAAAACATTACCAATCTTAAAGATGATTTCTCGTCCGGCCCTGATGGAATTCCGGCTATTGTAATAAAAGAGTGTGTTACCCATCTCGGTCCTCCTCTTGCTGCTCTATTTAACTTGTCTGTCTCAACAGGTACTTTCCCTTTCCTATGGAAGGAATCTTACATTATCCCTATTCATAAAAAAGGAAGTAAAGCCGAAGTCGATAATTATAGGCCCATAGCGAAACTCTCTTGCATACCCAAACTTTTTGAAAGCATAGTCTATCAACAACTGCTTCCGTACTGTAGGCCAACTATCTGCACAAATCAGCACGGCTTCATGAAAGGTAAATCAACGACCACTAACCTAACAGAGTTCGTCTCTAGGACTCTTCATGCTTTAGAAGACGGTGATGAAGTCGATTCAATTTCCACAGATTTCAGCAAGGCATTCGATAAAATTTCTCACCAACTTATCATCTTTAAACTAAAAAAACTTGGCTTTTCCCCTCATTTTGTGGCATGGACCAAATCCTATTTAGAAGACCGAGAATACAGGGTCATCTTCAGATCTTCAATATCCGAACCCATTAAAGCAACATCTGGTGTCCCTCAGGGTAGTCACCTTGGTCCAATCATCTTTATCCTCACAATTAATGATATAAATTTCATTTTAACTAACTCTAATCTTTCTATTTTCGCTGATGACATGAGAATTTCCAAAGTCATCTCACTGCCTTCTGACTCCCATTGCCTGCAAGATGACTTGAATAAGTTTTCGGTATGGTGCAAGCAAAACTTTTTGGAGCTTAATGTCAGCAAATGCCAAGCGATAACCTATTCCCGTAAACGTCTACCTCCCCCTCCAAGAAACTACTTCATCTGCGATGAGCCTATTCCTTCCACTACCCAAGTACGGGATCTGGGTATAATTTGTATAATTTGTGATAGAGAATTGAATTTCGACTCACATATTGACAGCATTATAAATAAAGCTAACTCTTCACTCGGCTTTATTAAACGCTGGTCAAAAGAATTTTCCAACCCTTACGTTACAAAGTCCCTGTACATTACTTTTGTAAGGCCTCTTCTCGAATATTGCAGCCAAGTTTGGTCACCCTATAAACTAACTCACATTCAAAGAATAGAAGCAGCCCAACGCAGGTTTATCCGTTTTGCACTTCGTGGTCTACCTTGGGCCGATCCATATGGATTACCCCCCTATGAAAATAGGCTAAAACTAATTAGCATGCCATGCCCTAAAAAAACGTCGTGAAGTCGCTGATGTACTTTTTATCCACCAGTTACTGACTGGAAATATCGACTGCTCGACAATAACGCAAAAAATTGCATTCACTCCCAATCCCCGTAATCTAAGATCTGTCCCACTCTTCCTGATCCGAACTCACCGCACCAACTACGGTCACTTTGAACCCATATCCAGAATGTTGCGTATAACGAACAACTACGCCGAAGTCTTTGACCTAAATAGCAGCAAACAAGAAATAAAAACAGCGCTGCTCAATATGCCACTCCCTTAACATCTCCCCCGTCCACCATTTCTCCTCGCCCCATTAGGTTAAGTATATCTTTGTTAGTTTCTAAGTCTAGTTTTAAGTTTGGCTTGTTAATAAGCTTAATAAAGTTGTCCGGGGTAGACCCGGGCCAATAATATAAATCTTGACTCAAGACTTGTAATGATTAGTTTTAATACATGGACTACTAATTTTACGGTTAAATAAGCAAACAGTAACATTCGAAAAGAGACTAATTCTCAATCACCATTTTGAACCTTCTCTGCAACGCAGAGTTTAGTTTGCATATGCCACCACTTCGAAAAAATAAAATTAAAAACCGAACCTTCGCAGGCGTGTACGGGAAGGGAAGTGACTGAGTGTATGTAACAACTGAGAGATTGAGGGCACACAATTGCAGCCAAAATATAACGTCGTTCCAACATATACCGATAGAGATTCCCATTAATTATAACGTGTCGGCCATCATCACCAACGAAAAGATACGGCCCAATGACGCCGCCGGCATGAAAACCACACCAAACAGTCAATTGTGGATGTAGTGGCGTCTCATGAAGCACATGTACATTGGTAGCCTTCCAATAGCGCATATTTTGCTTGTTGAGAAAGCCATTTAGTCAGAAATGAGCTTCATAGTTGAAGATGATTTGCGCTCTTAAAGTCGAAGCCACAATAAATTTTAATAATTTGTAAACGTTGCTTGCTCGAATCGAGTACTGAACCATGACATTGACAAGCAAAATAGAAATGACAGTTCACAATAAAACCTCAAGGGTGCGTTAACTTCAAAAAAAAAAATTATAGTTCTTCATGAAGAGCCCTAAACTTAGAGGTAGACCGGCTTCAAAATATATCTATAAATTTCAAGTTGGCGCATACCACACTACATTTCCCCTGGATCTCCTCAAGACGATGACTAGTAACACGGCATCCCCAACAAATTTAGGGTGTAATGTTGAAAAGCAATTGAGAGCCGACCTGGCTTGTAGTAAATGTAACACGAGAATTACAATTTAGGGGCGATATAACGAAGATTCATCTTAACACACAGTTCGCCAATCAATTTTTTTTTTTTTTTCCCGGCGAGGGCAGGTGAAAATCTTCCATCAGACACTATGAGGATCGTAAGCGCGTGCTCATAGTAGTGTGAGATTCTTACTCACTAAAAACACCTCCCTTCGTTGTTAATTTTAATACCGCAACTAAGTAGAACTTATCAAGCAGTTTTTATTTCATAAGTTAATCACGATTGGTAGGACACTTTCCAATGAAAGACCCTACATATTCCGCTTTCTTAATGCGGTTTCAATTTATCGCGCAAGGTCCAACGGTTTAGTTCGTTGAAGACGGCGTAGTATGTTTCGTTCGTCCAAGATTTCTAGGACTGTATTGTTGATATGGCCGCTTAACCGGACTTTATGTTTTCGTGCGCAGTTCCTGACTTCATCTTCCACGAAAGGAACTCCGAGGTCTCGATGCAGGTCATTATTTCTTATAAACCATGGGGCACGCACAAATTGTCGTAGCACTTTATTTTCAAAAGTTTGTATTATATTTATATTTGATTTCTTAGTACAACCCCAGAGTTGTATACGGTCCACACCGGCTTTAGCACTTGCTTATAAAGAAGCAGCTTGTTTTCTAAGCTTAGCTTAGAATATTTACCAAGTAGCCAGTACATTTCTTTGTATTTGGCCTCTAGTTCTTTTCGTTTCTTTTTAACATGCGTTTTCCATTTAAGCTTCTCGTCAAGTGTCATTCCCAAATACTTAGCTTCGTTTGCAAAGGGGATACACACCGAGTTTATAGAAATGGGCAAGTGATTTATCTTTCTGTAGGTGAAGTCAACATGTACAGATTTTGTCTCATTAAGGATAATTCGCCAGATCTTTGTCCACTCGTAGACTTTATTTAAAGCAGTCTGAAGTTTCGCCGTCTTCTTGAGTCTTCTTTGATTGATTCTCCAACCGCTAAGATAGCGGTGTCGTCAGCAAAAGTAGCGAGAACAGTATCCTCGACGTGTGGTATATCTCTTGTATATAAAAGGTACAAAAGTGGGCCCAGTACGCTTCCCTGCGGTACTCCGGCTAGGATATCTTTAAATTTCGAAGCATCATTTCCGTATCGAACGCGAAAAATTCTATTTTCAAAATAGCTTGTCAATATATTATAAAGCTTTAATGGCAAAATCCGTCGCAGTTTGAACTTCAAACCTTCATGCCATACTTTGTCAAAAGCTTGTGAGACGTCAAGAAATACGCTCGAACAAATCTTTTTTTCTTCCAGGGATTTTTCAATTACATCAGTAATTCTATGCACCTGATCAATTGTTGAATGTCGGGAATAAGATTTTGGTTTTCGATAATTGGGAGAAGACGTTTTAGCAAAATCCTCTCAAAGATTTTCGACAGGATCGGTAGAAGAGAAATGGGTCTGTATGATTTTTTATCGTTTGGAGGTTTTCCTGGTTTTAGTACCATAATGACTTCAGCAACTTTCCACTGACTTGGCACGTATTCAAGCCTCAGAGCCGCGTTAATAATGTGTAAGAGCTTTATAAGTGCATTTTGAGGTAGCATTTTCAGAACTTCTCCGGTAATAAGGTCATACCCCGGAGCCTTCTTTGGTTTTAATTTCCTTATTACAGTTTTAATTTCAGCAAGAGTTGCATTTGTCATTACAAAATTACTATATGCTATTTCTAAAGAACTGGTGTCGAGTACCAGTGTTGGGCCGTCGGAGGGCTTGAAAATTTCTTCAAGATAGTCGGCAAAAACCTCCGCTTTTTCCTTATCCCCCTTAGCCCATTCGTTATTGCCGACTTTGATTGGTGGCGCGGGGATTTTGGGCCTTTTTAAGCATTTTAAAGCTTTCCAAAGCGAGTAATTTGTTTCTTTTCCTGCCGTCAGGTTTTGAACATATGTATTTATTTCGGAATTTCTGTAACTTTTAAGAGTCTCCTTGAGCAGATTACAGAGCCTGTTTAAGCGTGTTTTATCCTGCGGCGCTCGAGTTGTTTGCCATCTTTTGCGAGCTTTTCTTTTTTCTCTTATCATATCTTTTACCTCAGGCGGGTAGTTTAAGTTACGTTTAGCCGTGCTTTTTCGTTGACAAGGTGTATTGTTCCACGCAGCACATTGGACTATTTCAACGAAAGAATCCACTTCGAGTTCGAGTTCAAGTGCTGCTTTAAGTGAAACGTCTAGTTCTAGGTTATTATTAATCTCATTTCTGAATCCTTCCCAATTAGTATTTCGTCCAGTTAGTCTTAATGGTCCTTGTTTTTTAATAAACGTGTCGTTCATTGTCAGTATGACTGGAGAATGATCGGAGGAAAGATCGAAGCTTTCATCAACGTTTATATCCGAGTTACGAATTCCTTTAACAACGAAGAAATCGACAAGATCGGGTATTTTCGTTGTATCTGTTGGCCAATAAGTCGGCTTGCCCGTTGAATAGAAGTCACAATTGTGTTCCATACATGCTTTATAGAGTATTTTACCCTTTTGGGAGACACGTCTTGATCCCCAAAAAGTGTGTTTGGCATTGAAATCACCGCCAATCATAAAAGCCGATCCAAGAGAATTGAATATATTTTTAAATATATGTTTTGAAGGCGTAAATCGTGGAGGACAGTAGATTGGGTGAAAATTTCCTAAAACGAAGGACATCGTCTTGTTCCACAAATCTCGATTCTGCCAACGTCAACGAGTTCATCGGTAAGAAAGACAATTTAGACTGGGTACCTTCAGAAAAAAAAATTATACCTTCGTCGCATACTCGGAAGATTACAATTGCGAGTCCAACGAGCTGTACCTAGGTATGGGTGCAGTCCGAAAGGCTAAGACATTAAGTTTGGCAACATCAAGCGAATCGATAAACATGTTTCAAGTATTATAGAAGACTCTTCGAACTTCCCTTAGACGTAAAGGAAGACTGAATTTCCGAATCAAGAACTAATCGATGCTGGATGTCAGAAAGCGGCCTGATAAACTGTGTAATCTCTGCAAGCTGCCTTTCCACGATTCAGGAGCACGTTAAATAAGTAAAAATATGATTCACCGCGGCTCTCGTAAATCTTTGTTGAGACTGAGATCTGATCTCTCTTTCCTATCTCCATTCGGTTGCTGGGTTTAACAAACAATATCGACAGTCGAATTAAGACGAGAGCAAATCAATATTTTATAAAGATTTTAGAAGCCTTTACTGTGTCCACAAAACATTAATGTTGCTAGTATCGCAGATAAAATTTGGTTACTTTTGAGAGGATTGTATCGGATATCCAAGTTGGTGTCCTATATGACTGATGGAAAAGAAGACACATGAGTAAACTTTGGTGCTTCTGATTCTGACTCAGAATCAAGTTTCCAATCTGTCAAAAGAGAACAACGTCCCAAGAAACGACAATACTACCTAAACTTCTATGGACTCAGACTGATCAGTGCTACTATACTGCAACAAATCCTACCTCTGATAAAGAGAATCTTTTCATCGACTGCCGAACTGACTCTGGTCTATATCAATTAAGTGGTGTCACCAATAACATCGGCAGACAACTCGACCTAGTCTTCGCCACTGATACAGATAACTGCGTCGTTTTGGAAAGTAAACATCTGCTTTCTAAGTTGGATAGTTACCACCCTCCCCTTTCTCTTACGCTGACATATGACAATGGTCTTAATCCCGTTTCCTATGAATATTCTTACAGTTTTAATTTTCATAGGGCTAACTACGCCAAACTGAACAACCTCCTCAGTATGGTCAATTTTAACTTTCTCTACAATAACCCTAACCTTACGGTTAACGATGCTCTTGCATCCTTTTATACCGAAATTTTAAAATGTCTCTTCCAATCTGTGCCTTTTTTTACCCAAAAGGAATCCCTCATCGTTACCACCGTGGTATAATAAAGAGCTGCGATCTCTTCGTAACAAGGGAAATAAGCTCTGGTATTCTTACTTAAAATCGCGTTCCGACACCGATTTCTTCTACTACCAGTCTGCCCAAATTAATTCCTCTGTACTTTGCCAAACTCTCTATAACAACTATTTAAACCGAATGGACCACACACTCATTTCCGACCCCAAAAGATTCTTTCAGTTCATCAAAACTAAAAGCAAATCGGATAACCATCCATCATCCCTAAATTTTCTTGATAGATCCTCGGGCGATCCCCAAATTATTGCAAATCTCTTCGCAATCTTTTTTGGCCAAGCGTTCGCCATCCATTCCCAAGAGCCAGACCATTCTTACTTTTCCTACTTAAACAGCTGCCCACAAACAACTTTGGAATCGGTGTCTATAACTTTAGAGCAAGTTAGAGATAAAATAATAAAACTCAAAGATGATTATTCTGCTGGCCCTGATGACCTTCCCTCTATATTTTTAAAGAAATGTCAAATGCATCTAGCCCAACCTCTTACAGCTCTCTTTCAGGTTTCTATCACCCAGGGATTATTTCCATCAACCTGGAAAAGGTCGTTTATTATTCCCCTACATAAAAAAGGTAGAAAAGACGATATTTCCAACTATAGACCAATTGTTAAGTTGTCCTGCATACCTAAGCTTTTTGAGAGCATTATCTATGACATAATGCTTTTCCATTGTAAATCTATTGTTTCCCTAAACCAGCACGGATTTTTCAAAGGCAGATCTACGACCAACAACTTAACGGAATTCGTATCAAGCACTTTATGTGCACTGGAATCTGGAAATGAAGTTGATGTGATTGCCACCGATTTCAGCAAAGCCTTTGATAGAATTTCTCATGATATAATCCTTCTAAAATTAAAGGCTCTTGGTTTCCAGATAAACTTTATGACTTGGGTTCAATCCTATTTAAATGAACGACTTTACTATGTTCTATTTAGGTCCATGGTTTCTGTCCCAATTAAAGCCTCCTCTGATGTCCCCCAAGGCAGCCACCTTGGCCCCTTATTATTTATTCTGACCATTAATGATGTTGCTTGTATCATTAAAAATTCATACATATCTGTTTACGCAGATGATATGAAAATATTTAGATATATACTCGTATCATCTTCCTCAGACAGCCTACTTCTGCAGCAAGATCTAGACAGGTTTTGTACTTGGTGTCAGAAGAATTTTCTTGAGCTTAACGTCAATAAGTGTCAGGCTATAACTTATACTCTTAAACGCCTCCCTACTTCACCTCGTTGGTATCTAATTTTTAATCTGCCGGTTCCCTTAGTGAATGAGTTGCGTGATTTAGGTGTTATCTGCGACAAGGAACTCAATTTCCGTTCTCACATTGATAGTATAATAAAAAAAAGCCAACTCTGCCCTTGGTTTTATCAAGCGCTGGTCTAAGGAGTTTTCCAATCCTTATGTTACCAAATCTCTTTACATAACCTTTGTTAGGCCTCTTCTGGAATATGCCAGCCAAGTTTGGTCACCCTACTACAGAACTCACATCCTCCGGATAGAAGCTGTTCAACGCAGGTTTTTACGCTTTGCTTTACGTGGTCTTCCCTGGGATGATAGCCAAAACTTACCACCTTCACTGACCGGCTGAAACTTATAAATTTACAACCCCTTTCTATACGCCGAAATGTTGCCGACATTCTCTTTATTCATCAAATTTTAGTAGGTAATATCGACTGTCCTTCCTTACTTCAAATTATTTCTTTTAACACCAATCCCCGCAATCTTAGGTCTGTGCCACTTTTCCGGCTCAATCTTCACAGAACGAATTACGGACACATGGAGCCAATGTCTAGGATGCTTCGCGAAGTTAACGATATTCTGCAAACTCTCCCTCAAGAACATACTTATTTCCACCTATGCCTCACGTCCTAACTTTCTTTAACCGCTCCCACCCTTTAGTTTTTAAGTGAAAATGTTAGTTTTAAGTATATGTTTGCTTGCAATAAGCTTAATAAATCTGTCCGGGATTGACCCGGGCTGCAAATTATTAAAAAATTATTAATTATTATTAAAGAGCAGAAATCTGAAATCTTCTTCCAAATTGTCCAATTAACGCTGTACAAATGAATTAATTTAATTAAAACTCGAGAAGCGAACCGGCGCAGCATCTTTACGGAAAATTGAGTTGCTCTTCCTTCCATTTGTCATCCAATTACGATCCATCATCTATATTCGCGACAATTTTACTGCAAAAAAAAAAACAACAAAAAGAAGAAAATACCTCTTAGACTGCATTATGGCTCCCGCACTTAAGCCATTCAATGATTTCGAACAATCACATTGCCAGACAACTGAAAAACGACGGAAGCACATTATTCGAGTTAAGAAGCCGCAAGAAAAGTGATTTGTTATGATTTTGCAATCGCTGCATGCGTCTTACTGCGCCTCCATGCACTGCATGCGCTTCATGCACCTCTCCAAGCGATGCATAGAGATTTGCTGTTGTAGAGAGATTAATTGAATATCACTCCAAGCAGACCATCTACTCCTGCCATCATCAGCGTAATCATCTTTTCAACATGCAGAGATGTTTTGATGGAGCAATCGCACACCACCGGGTGGTGTGCTCCGCGTAATCTTTCGTCTCTTTAGTTCCAGCCACCGTGCGTCTGTTGCTGCAGCAGCCATTGCCTTTCCCTGGCTATTGAGACGGGATGTGTTTATGCAATTTTCGCGATGTGTCAAGCGTTGAGGCTGCAAATGATATGATTCGATGGTGTTGCTCCAGTGATACCTAGTCTGTAAAGAGTACTTGCTAGTTCCACCTATAACGGTCTACTGTATGCCTCCTATTATGCTATTACAATGGACTAGCGATTTCTTTAGCATTTTGCTAGCATGACATGCTTCGATGGATCTATAGATAGTCAGCTTAGTCTGTCTGTCTATCTGTCTAAATAGATATGTACATGGGCGGCGGCTGTGGCGGTGGCGGTGGCGGATAACGCGGTTGTGCATAACATCGGCAACGGATAGTAGCTTCAGCAGCAATGTGCGTATTTGCCGGTTAAATTGATCGACTTTTCGGTATCATGAGCGATGGCTGTGCGGCTGAAAGTGCCGGGTGCGGTGGGCCAACATCATACCACACCACCAGATGTATCGCAGTAGTCTGAATGATTTTGATTCCATTCATGGTGCATGTACTGCGGACATATGCAGGGATGGATTATACATGTAGACTTGTACGCCTGCGATTTGAATACAGGAAGTGTTGTCATGGAACGGTGGTTTATTTGCTTCTGTACTAGAGCTGCTATGGAACTGTTTATTGGGTAAATTGAGCTCATTTACATAAACCGTAAAGACTAACATGTAAACAGTGACTTTACGCTATACGTTGTAGCCTTTAGGCTACACAATTTCTATGTATAGTTGCAACAGGAAACTAATGAATAACATTAGCCTTCCTGGAGGAAAGTACACACATATGTTGCAGTCTGCTTTCCTCATTAAAGGAAAAAAGTAAGTCAATCATTATTCTCGACTGTAATTGATTGACTTTCCATTTCAAATGCTAGCAAAGGACTCGAGAATAATGAACATTTCATCAGTGTTCCAAAATTTACTCTACCTCAAACGGACAAGATCATTCAGATGTGAATTGCTTACAATTGGACAAAAAGGGAAAAATAGAAAGCAAGTGAGAAATGTAAGAGGTGTCTTCGGAATCGTCTCATGCTGGCTCGTTTGTTTGTCTGGATGAGATATTTCGAAAGAAGTACCTGCAGGCACAATAGAAAGAGCACCTATGCAGCCGGTAGAACATATGATAAATGTAGTCCTACTAGAGTGTGTTTTGGCAGTTTTCCTCCCGGCATGCTTGCTCCAAAGGCGTTAGACAAAAGCATGGAGACGCCTTAGGAGAATATTTGTTTGGCATTAGACTCCTTCTCGAGAAGAAAAGATCATCTGCTTTAAGAGAATTGTTTACAATCCCATCTCCTGCGCACTAATCGTGAATTATGTCTAGAGTAGCATGCGACTTAGACAATCTTCTGGTACGAGCTGCCCGAGACAGAGAAGTTACATTATTGCATAGACCTGTTCAGGATTTCGGACAGAGGGTAGCCAAACATAGTAGTGGAGGAAGGAACCCGTCTTGAGGGTGACACTTATTTATCCTTATGAACCATTTTTAGCATTCTTAACCAAAACTGCTGCTTTTTTTAGGCTTTTCTGATCTGACCAAAAATTGTGCTGGCGAAGATACCCTCAATATTGGTAAAGTCAATACAAGTCATACCCTCGATAGGTAGTTTGTGTCTCGCAAGATCTTCCGCATTGGAACGTAGACGGGAAATGCATTCGCGAAGCTCGACCATGCTCTCACATTTTCTCAAGAAGAATCTCTTGAGGAGCGAGTACCCGTTTTCATCGATTTTTTTTTATACCGAAATAAAAAGTGCTTTCACCCATGAAGTGGCATGCACCTAATATTGCCAACTATTTTGCAAGCTGTTCTAAACAATAATTTGCAGACAACTTCTTCCTACCTGACTCTCTTTCTTAATATTTTGATCCTACTCTTATTGAAGAAAAGTTACAAAATCTCAATCCCGGCCCAGACGGGCTCCCAGCAATATTTTTCAAAAAGTGTGCCTCCAATCTTTCACAACCCACTTTCCTCCTTATTTCATCTGTCCCTCATAAGCGGGGAATTCCCCTTTCATAACCCCGGTCCACAAGAATGGATCAAAGAATGAAGTAACCAACTACTGTCCCACTGCTAAAAGTTCTAAGCTTTCAGTGCAAGTCACTTATATATAACCCTGTCAGCATGGATTTCTAAAAGGTAGATCAACTACTACAAACTTAGTTGAATTCGTATCCTTTGCGCTTTCAGCTCTAGAAAATGGCAACGAAATCGATGTTATTGCTACAGATTTCGCCAAGGCCTTCGATAAAATGATCATCAATCGATCCTTTTCAAATTGTCTTCTTTTGGTTTTGACCCCATATTGTTAAAATGGATATCTTCTTATCTGGAGAGCAGTTATTATAGCGTTCGCTTTAGGTCAGCCTTCTCAACCCTTTCTGGTGTTCCACAAGGCAGCCATCTAGGTCCCCTCTTTTTCATTTTAACAATAAACGATCTTGAGAGGATTATTAAACAATGCCCCCTATTTCTTTAACCCAATGCTCTTTCAAGAAGACCTCGATAGGTATTCCAAATGTCAATCTATGAATTTGTCACGGAAATCCAATTAATCTCCTCCTCGACTGTATTTTCTGCATGGCCAACCTGTACCCCAGGTTCAATCCCTTCGCGTCTATGGCATTTTATACGATAGAGAGCTAAAATTCCTTTCGCATGATTGATGAGATAATAATTATAGTTTGTATCAAACGGTGGTCTAAAGGATTTTGCAACCCATATGTGACCCTTGTCCGGACCCTTCTCGAATATGCCAGACAAGTGTGGTCCCCTTTCAGCGAGTTCATATACCCCGAATCGAGAATATACAATGTTGTTTCCTTCAATTTTCAATTCGAGGACTACACTGGGATGACCCCTTAATCTTACCTCCCTATCGTGACCGCCTCAAACTTCTTAACCTGAATACCCTCGAAAAATGCAGAGACGTAGCTGACATTTTCTTCATTCATCGACTGCTCTCTGTCTCTGTGGGTTGCGCTTCCCTTTACAATACTATTTCCTTCAACACTTACCCCTTATAATTTACACTGTCCTCGTCTCTTCCATATACTCCAACCCATTGCACCTCTTATGATTCCAACGAACCAATCTCCCGCATGCTCCATAAGGTCAGCGCAAACCTCTCCATTTTTGATTTTAACCTGAGCACTTCTCGCCTTAAACATGATCTCCTCCACCCTTCCCTTATTTCCTGACCCTTAATTTTTGCTAATTTTTTAGGTCCTAGTTTTCTAAGCCCTAAGCCCCTAGTTTTCTGTACCTGATTGCGCTTTTTGTATTTTAGAAATTTTTAAGGCTACAGTTGTTTTTTTCACTTATTTTAGAAAGAGACAAATAGAACGTTAAAAAAAAACACAATTTAGGCCTGTATACTTCATGGTAGCTGTCAAAAAGTTGATTCTAACCTGAATGAATGAGTGTTTTGTGACATATATGGTATGTACAAAGAAATCGTCCGTGAAAGACTACTGCACCTACAGGGGTACAGCGGTTCTTGTTACAATGAGTTCAAAACGTTTTAGCATTTTAAACTGTTACAGTGGCTTAGAGGAAGCAGTTAATGCCATTTTAGAAGAAAGTGACAATGTTGATGATTACTACTTCGCCATCATACCACCAAAACCTAGCGTGGTGACAGACGAAGAAGAAGGTGCCGACGAAGACATGGCTACTGTCGTTTTGCCGCACAATGTGCCTGGTAATGTAGAAGTATTTAGGGGCGAACAGGACATTATTTTAAGTGGTGAAAACGACAGTGATAGCCCTTGGTCGAAAAGGCAAATAGAAGACGCCGTCAACAGCCAGATCAGCCAGTATGGCGTAGGTTTCCTCCAATATACTCTTCCATAGCTGGAGAAAAAACTGATACATACCACATTGATCAAAAAGTTCCCGAAAATTCAGAAAATTAAAAATACAAATTTGTTCATCTAAATCTATATTGTCCCCTTCACAGTAATCCCCATCGACTGCAACATCGGTTTTCGATATGTTCATCAGTGTTTCCTGCGATTTTTCCATTACTTCCTCTCGGCTGCTGAAACGTGTTCCCCGTAGTGGGTTTTTAACTCGATTGAACAGAAGGAAGTCACACGGAGCCAAATCAGGTGAATTCGGTGGCTGTTGGATGGTATTTGTTGCATTTTTCGTCAAAAATGGTGCAAAATCCACGAGTTTTCTGCCCACAATTCTGGTCTCTTTTGGCAAATTGCTTCATGCAAACGTCTCATAACGCCCAAATAATACTCTTTGTTTACTGTCTGGCCTTCTGGCAAAAATTCATGATGCACTACACCGTTGTAATCCATGAAAACCGTGAGCATTGCCTTCTTTTTTGACTGAAAACGACGTGGTTTGGCTCATTTGGTGAACGCCATTCACTTGCCTGATGTCTGGATTGCGTGTCGTACTCATAAACCCACGTTTCGTCTCCAGTATTGATCCTTTTGATGAATGTGGGATCGGATTCAGCCTCGCAAAACATCTCTTTTGCGACGTCAATACGGTCTATTTTTTTTTGCATGAAATTGAGATCTTTTGGCACCAAGTATGCTGCTACACGACGGAAACCCAAATCATTAACCAAAATGTCTTGGACGGATCCATAGGCAATGTTCAAGTCCTCCGCTATCTCTCTGATGGTTAATTTGCGGTTATTGACCAACATTTCGTTTACTCTATCAATGTTTTCGTCGGTTTTCGAGGTCTGCCACTGCGTTCATCATCTTCGATTGACTCACGACCACTTTTGAACCGCTTGTGCCACTGGTAAACGACCGTTTTCTTTAGAGAATCGTTGCCGAAACACTTTTCCAACATTTCCAACGTTCGCGCACCATTAAAATTTAATACAAGTTCGTTGTTGCAAATTTAAGTCCATTTCTAAAATTGTGAAAAGTCGCCAACACACACAGAGATAGACGTACTCTTGGCTACGTAACTTTTGCAAATGTCAAGCTTTGACGCTAAGATTTAGAGGAAATGTCACTAACAGATTTACCAACTTAACAAAAAAAAACAGAACTCAAATGGTTATTCCACTTTTTGATCATGGTGGTATAGCATCTTCAGTCCCGAGCTAAGATAAAAATAACATAAGAAAATTAAAAAATAATTTTTTACTTTTTGGCATTGAAAATAATGGTAAAATAAAAATCACCGTGAGCCATCTCAGGTAAATGGTTGGCCTTTCTTGCAATTGCAGGCGGTAAAGGCACCAGTCTACGTTGTATAGCATGTGGTTGGTCGCTTAAATCCGGTTCATCAGATTGAATTGCGTTTTTGTTGGTTCCACAGTGTATCAAATGTTCAGCTATGTCCAAA
The DNA here is from genome assembly GCA_949129095.1 of Volucella bombylans. Classification (NCBI taxonomy): domain Eukaryota; kingdom Metazoa; phylum Arthropoda; class Insecta; order Diptera; family Syrphidae; genus Volucella; species Volucella bombylans. Next base: position 161,659,404 of record OX422144.1, read on the forward strand.
TGAAAGAGATAATATAACAATATATCGTTTTTCTGCTATCCGTTGAGTTTTGCATGTTCTCTGTACTGAATCCAACAGGAAGCCATCACAAAATCGAAAAAATGATGCAGAGATCTAATTGTCCATTTCTTGGTCCTTCACCTCATGTCATACTTTGCAATCACCCGGTCCACCAGATCAACACCTCCCATACACGCATTGTATTTTTGTATAGCATGTGGTCGTGTTATATCAATGCACCTAGTGTCATTTTTAGACCAACGACACCAACTTTCAATAGGCTTAACACCGTGAGCAGAAGATATGAAATGAATTGGTCTATTGTCAAACCATTTGGTAAGAGACATGATATTCGGAATTTGGTTGGCCATAATAGTCCCAGAGGATAGAATTCTCCGTTGCTTTAGTAGTAATTCAAACAAGTTTACAGAGGTAAAGTATCGATCCATATAAATATGAGTTTTCTCTGCTAAGGAATCAGCTAAAGTCAACAATACTTTACCTCCAACATCTAGCTTCTCGGGTGCAGGAACCTTGTTAGATGTTATTTGTCTCCCTCTCCCTTCATAGAGTAAGAAGTCTAATGACAAGTCACTAGTAGATGTCATTACAAAATTATTTAGGCCAACAGGATTAGGTTTCTCCTTTAAACTCGTATCCTGTCGCATTACTACATGGCCTTCAATTGGGATAATTTGCTCATCAATGCTGACATTTGTAGGTGATTCATATTGAAGACATTTGGCATGAACTCTATCACACCTTATTTTCCAAAAACGGTCACTTGATTTTGATTTTCGTCTGATACAGAGTTTTCATCCGCTGTACGCAAATTGTTCCGAAGATGGTAAAACCTGTCTCTCGCAATAGTATCAGCTCTAAGTGCAAGATATACATGCCATTGCCATTCTAAGACGTGGAAGTCCCAGCAATAGCTCCTCAAAACTGTTTGACTTCTTTCGGGACTTCTCAGCTAAGATAATTGAATCGCTTCTGTACAGTTGGCAGAGAGGCGTTGGTGTCTTCACGGACGTGAAGATGAAAATCGTCTCTGTGCAGTCACTTTGGATACCGGACAATTAAGGTGTTAAAGGTTGCTACACAATCTCTCTTTGATCAAGGTTGAAGATTTAACCCCAGTACAAATATTTGAGGAAATATTTGATGAAGAAGTTATAAGCTTGACAGTAGGAAACACAATTTTATATGCTAATCAAAACAACAAACACACATTTCAACTAGACTCTGTTGACTTGAAAAAGTTTATAGGCATATTGACATTGTCAGGGTATCACGAGTTGCTCAGAGAAGATTTGTATTGGTCTTATGATGAAGACGTTGGTGTTGAAATGGTATCAAGGTGCATGCCAAGGCAAAGATTTCGGGATATAAAAAAGAATATTCATTTCGTGAATAACAACGAAGCTAGTACTTCCAGGGACGAAATGTTCAAAGTTCGGCCATTAGCTGATATTCTTATGAATAAATTTCTCCAGTTGGGAGTGATGCACGACCATATTTCAATTGATGAATCAATGGTAAAATATTTTGAGCATCGTCCTGCTAAACAGTTTATCCGAGGAAAACCAGTTCGGTTTGGCTAGCATTGGGTAGCAGCAAGAAAGAAGATCGTGCCTCGTATGATTATAGGTTTGATAAGCAAAATGAAATACTTCTAGTGAGATGGAAAGACAATAGCGTTTGCACAATGGCTACAAATTATGAACACTGTTGAACCGTTGGGAGTTGTAAAACGATGGTCTCCTGTACAACGTGAAAAGACTGATGTCAACATACCAAAACTTTTCAAAACTTAAGACAAAAATCTGGGCGGAGTGAATGAGTTTGTTCAATCTATTTCACTTTACAGGATTGCAGTTCACGGAAAAAAGAGGTGGTGGGTTTTGTTTTTACACCGTGATAGCATAGATCAGCTAATGTTTCGACGCGCTATTGCGAGGTACTACCTACGACAAAAAATGCAAAATAAGGCTCGACCTTCATCTTCCTTGGTTCCAGGAAGCGTCAACCCACCAAAATCACCTTGTCGATACCATTTAGTAGCATGGATGGATATGTGCCAAAGGGACATATAAAGGGACATTTACAATAGCATCCATCGAACCCATGGGTTGAATCAAACATTTGCATTTTCTGCAATACGAGCTGGATGTAACCTGGTTTTGGTCTGATCACTGAAAAAGTGAGCCTGATGCGACCGAAAGTCTCTACTTCATTTGCACTCTGGCTGATCACTGACTGCTTTTAGATCTATTCAAAAAGTTGTTTGCCACGATGTGTGAAGATTCTGCGAAATAAGTCAGGAGTGATTTGTTAAGAAGTTTTGTGGTTTTCCAACAAGATCGATCAAGAACAGGCAATTGGTAGAAGGTTTTCCTTGCTGAAAACATTACTTCAAAGCATTTGTTATCCTGGGTTTTACTTTCTATGTTGTGCTAAACCTAGGCAAGATTTTGGTAGATTTGTGTAATTCCTCTTTGAAGCCTGTCCAGTTCGTTTTTCTGATCGGATTACTCCTTCCGAACAAAGTCAATTTCGGATTTGCTTTTCAAAGAGTTGAGCTGAAACTGTATGTTGATGGCTGGAATTTAGGTCGAGAAATGGCCTTGAAGTCCGGGTGGACAAAGCTAACATGTATCATGCTACATGCAGTAGTCTTCTACAGCGTTGTCCCTCTGGGTTGTAGTCAAAATCTTAATGCGTCGCGGTGCTGCTGTTCATCTGACGCTGTTCACTATTGAAACGTCTCCTCTATTTTCTATTGATGCAAACGGGACCAAAAGTCCCCGAAAAAAATTGTCTCGAAACGCCCGAGAGGATTTCCATCCGCTTACGTCAATGTCCAAGCTTCTGCGCCATATAGCAGGACTAGTATGATCAGTGTCCTGTATAAACTCTTGTTGCTTGCTCGAGAGAGGACTTTACTACTCAGTTGCATTCTATGCTCATAGAAGCAGCGATTAGCAAGAGTGATCCATCGCATGATTTCCACACTGTTGTCGGAGTTGACAGGTATACACTTAAAGTCCCCCTTGGCCGTATTGTTACAAGCGCCGATATTGTAAACCCATCTTTGCCGCTTCTGCCTCAAACACTCCAGTGACAGCTCGCTGTGTTCTTCCGGTTATGTCAATGCCGTCTGCATATGAGAGTAACTGAACCGACTTTCGAAAGGTGGAGTTGACTTGCGAGTTTCTCCCAATTCTTTCAAGAAGGATGTTGAAAAAATCACATGACAACGCATCGCCTTGTTTAAGTCCTTTTCTGACATTCGAAATTGACACTTCTGAGTTTCAGTCCAAAGAAGTTTTATGTTCTTCAAACTTCCACTCGAAGTGAAGGATATCTAAATCTCCCTAAATCAAATAGAGCCCTGCTGAATGTCGTTGTTTTTACGAGTAGCTAATAAAAAAGGAGATATTTTACAACTCCAATATGATTCACATTCAATCCTATAACTTACATTAAACAGTAGAGCCAGACCGAGAGTCATGCACATAAGTTATAAATGTCCAAAGATACAATATTTAATATTAATAAGCAAGTTCTGGTGAAACAGCCAAACAGCCGGCCGACAACATTGACTGATACCCGCTACAGGTAAAATTCGCTGTTCCATACTCGTTTATCATTTAAACCAAGCCCAAAACGACCTTCATCGAGGCCTACGTGACGGTTTACTATCACTCCTTTCACCATTTATCTACAGTACTTCAACTATTAGGTGATAACAACACCTCTGTAAAACTATATGGCCAACTAATTAAAACGTCTATCCAACCGAAGCAGTCAACATCGCCTGCTTGTCTTAATGAAGCGATCACTGCTCTGCACCAGCTACAGAGTAATGAACCTGTTAAATGCCAAAATCGAAAGTAGGAATTTTCAACAGTTCCGAATAGAGTTTAAGTATCATCCCACTACACAAAAAAGTAACTAACAAAACCAAAATCTACCTTTTTCCTCTCTCCTTTTCGCTTTATCATTATCAGCTGGCATTTAAATTAAATTTTATCAATTTATAGACAAACGTCATACATAATCGTACGTACGAGTATGTGTATAGCAAAAACTGTCAGAGATACGAGCGTGAATACGACCTTGCCAATGACGCTGTACGAGTAGTTCTGCGATCGTTGATGGGCGGTGTTCGTCGTCCGTCGTCAGACATTGATCGGCAGAAAGACAGGCAGCAAATGGAAATGAGTCAGCAGGGTCGGACAGAGTTGGTAGTTGGCAAGCTCCCGCCGTTTTGTATCTCAGGTGCTATAAAACTGTTGGTAGTCCATAAAGATACTCGTACTAATATGAAACCGAAACGCCTGCATTGCATTTTCAATACGAAACGATTACGTCGATCTATCTGCCAATTATCCGCACCACTGAGATTATTAGAGCCCCAGACGCGAACTATCCGCTGCAGAAGCTATCATGGGCGATAATCATATGACAGCCAGCCGAGAGATGTCTTGTGACACGCGGTTACGACTTTCAATTCAAAACTTTATGATGATGACCGGTCTTGGCAAGCCAGTGTAAGTGATTTTCAAGTTGTCTTTTGTTTTCACCTTGTCAGTCAATTGCATCGTTATCGTTGTCATATGTAGTCTTGATGGCAATGACATCTAAGTTGATGTCCAGGGCTTGAGGTAAAGTGCTGTAAGGTCCCTAAAAGACTTGTGCTTGTGCATAATGAATACGAATTTGTCTGTGCATCATTGCACCTTTACCATTTGAAGAGCTCCTCAAGTAATAAATGGCCTGGTGTTCACGCCTCATTACAATTGTGGAATGTTTCTTCATAATTCCCCTGCGTGATGGAAAACTATCCATCGATCGTTAGTTGTTGTCGATCGTCAGCTGAGAGTGGACAAAGCGAGAGTCATTTTCTGGTGGATCTGAGGAGGTGATCATGGCTTAATTGATAGTACGACCAACTTCAGGGGGGGGGGGATTGACATATTTCACTACGAGTATATGTATGTACATCCTTCGAGTAGTCTTAGACCGCTAAGTGAAAGTAATTTTCCTCCAACGATGAGATCGTAGCATGATAATTAATGGGGCATTCCATCTCGACACATCACTTAGGCAAGGAAGAAAACACTCCACATGCATTCGCCGGATAGTTAAAGACTTCAAATGCTGGTTAATTAGTTAATCTTGACGTCTGCAGTTAGCCGATGGAAGATGGAAGTTGGAAGAGAGATACGGAGTAATTGGCAGGCGGCTCATGACATGAGGAAACACTGATATTCAATTATAGCTGGACCTCGTAATTGATATTGGGCCTGCAAAGTCTTTAGCACATATGGATGGGATGTAGTTCTGGAATGACTGTGTTTATCAATTAAGTAGTACCGGGCTGAGATTGAGCTTCATTAGGGTGCATTTCATCGGAAGAGAGTAATACAAACATGTACGTATAGCCTCTTGAGTCTTTTGCAATTTTAACTCATGCCGGTGAATAAGTTCGGTCAGAGGTAGAATTTTAATCTCTGCACAGAAAAGATACGTGTTGAAGAATTAACTTTTGTAATTGACTTTTGATTTCCTTGTTTTGTTTAGCAAACAAACATACAAAGCGGGTTAATCCATTTTCCCTTTCATAGACGCCTGGTTTCATCTATAGTGATGGTGGTGAGAAAGGAAACGGTAGAGTACAAGTACAAGGGCTACCGAAATAGCAAATCGATTGAGACACCGATACACCTGGTGACTATTATCAATAAGGAGGCCTTCTACAGCGATGAAATAATATTTCAATCACGAATGCCTTATGTAGGTCTAACACAGTAAACAATGGTCTTCTTGGGGACAGCTCGATGGAAAGGTAGGCACAATAAGGAACCCAACAATGGTCTCAGAAACTTGTTCTTAACATACTCTTCCTGGAAATGTAGCTCTGTTCTATACATACGAGGACTATATAAGCTTCAGCATGACAGAAGTACTGAAAATCTGCTTGCTTCAATCGACATCGTCTTAAACAACTTGCTACCAGTTCAGAACAACGGCCTAAAGTCTGATTGAAGAGAGTGCAAGATACTAGTCATGGCATTACCATATATTTAGGGCGCAGAGGCATCTCCCCGATTTCATACACCTTCTTTTTATTTACATAAATGGATTTCAACGTCGGACAGATCAGAGTGGATGGAACGAGATGTCATATGGAAATGGAATGGGCTTCTGCTAAAATTGATACAACAGTCTAAAAGCCACGGACTCAAATTTACCATTACTTCATCGCCTAAACCATTCAGGCACCTCGAAGTCAAAGTCACTATAGAATTCGATGGAAGATTGCTACATATGTCTCAATAGGATAGCAGACAGAACAGTTCAACACAATTCTTTGTTAGGTTGTTATTCCAGGGCATTGGGATATCTTGGGGAAATACGAAGCTCACAAATTGACTGGTAGAAGCTTTTCTGGCACAAACAAAGGTTAGAGTCGTTCTTTTTGGGGTAGTTCCATCAGAGAACGGGGGAGGGCGATACAATCCTCGAACCACAAAGGTCTTTGATTTTTTCTAGTGCTTTTATTTTTATAAAAGTATGGCTCTTAACGATTATGTGTGATAAATAATATCATTTAAATGTCCACCACGAAAACGTCTCAGGATCTCACACGAACATCAACATTTTCAAGGACTCGCTCACTCATTACCGCATTAAGTTCATCAATTAGAGTCCGAATGTTGCTTTTCAACTGGCTTATCCACATAGATTTTACTTTTCAAAAAACCCAAAAGAACGGAATCTAATGGTGTTAAATCGCATGATCTAGGTGGCCAGTTTATGCCATCTGCCATCATTAAGCGAAATTAATCGACCTGGAAATTTAGACTGCAATAGCTCAAAGTTTGCCCCTGTTGTATGACTCGTAGTTCTATTCTGTTGAAAACACATATCGTCTGTGTCTATTTCTTTAATTTGAGGCCATAAAAAATCTCCAATCATGTGTCTCTAGGCATCTTCGGAGAAAAATTGACCTATGAGCACCACCAGCCCAAAAACCACACCAAACAGTACATTTTTGTGGATGTAATGATTTTTCTGAAATTATTCGAAGATTTTCTTCTCCCCGGATCCATCCAATGTGAAATGAGCTTCATCACTACAGATACTACATTACATTCTAACAACCAATTGCCGCAAGTTCTACGTTGATTACGATCTTCTGGTTCCAATTCTTGTGTTAATTGGATTTTGAAAGGATACAAATGCAAATCCTTATTTAAAATACGTCAAAAAGTCGATGGATGAATGCCTAATGTCTGAGATCGTAATGATACCGATGTTGAAGGTTCTCCAGTGACAGCAGCGCGTCCACTTTTTGGTCTACCAGATTTTTTTCGATCCTCGACAGAACTAGTTTCTTTAAATTTTTTCACTAACTTTTGAATTGTTGACTCATTTGGACGTTTATTTACGTCGAATTTTACGATATGTATTTGTTTTTAAAGACCAACATTTTCATAACAAGTTTGAATAACTTTAATGCATTGTTCTAGCATGTGAATCTTCTGCCGACCCAAACACCATAGCAAATTTCTTTGCCTGCCATTTTAACAAATCCTTTTCTAAACAAATAGCTAAGCTGTCCTGAGACGTTATCCATCTCACTAAATATAGCAAGGCCCTGATGGCCCTTCAGCTATTGTCATAAAAAAGTGTGTAACCCATCTCGGTCCTCCTCTCGCTGCTCTATTTAACTTGTCTGTTTCAACAGATACTTTCCCTTTTCTATGGAAGGAATCTTATATCATCCCTATTCATAAAAAAGAAAGTAAGGCCGAAGTCGATAATTATAAGCCCATAGCAAAACTTTCTTGCATACCCAAACTTTTCGAAAGCATAGTCTATCAACAACTGCTTCCGTACTGTAGGCCAACTATCTGCACAAATTAGCACGGCTTCATGAAAGGTAAATCAACCACCACTAACCTAACAGAGTTCGTCTCTAGGATGCTGATGAAGTCGATTCAATTTCCACAGATTTCAGCAAGGCATTCGATAAAATTTCTCACCAACTTATCATTTTTAAACTAAAAAAAATTGGTTTTTCCCCTCCTTTTGTGGTACGGATCAAATCCTATTTAGAAGACCGAGAATACAGGGTCATCTTCAGATCTTTAATATCCGACCCCATTAAAGCAACATCTGGTGTCCCTCAGGGTAGTCACCTTGGTCCAATCATCTTTACTCTCACAATTAATGATATAAATTTAATTTTAACTAACTCTAATCTTTCTATTTTCGCTGATGACATGAGAATTTCCAAAGTCATCTCATTGCCTTCTGACTCCCATTGCCTGCAAGATGACTTGAATAAGTTTTCGGTATGGTGCAAGCAAAACTTTTTGGAGCTTAATGTCAGCAAATGCCAAGCGATACCCTATTCTCGCAAACGTTTACACCCCCCCTCCCAGAAACTACTTCATATGCGATGAGCCTATTCCTTCCACTACTGAAGTACGGGATCTAGGAATAATTTATGACAGAGAATTGAATTTCGACTCACATATTGACAGCATTATAAATAAAGCAACCTCTGCACTTGGCCTTACCAAACGAATTTTCCAACCCGTAAGGCCTCTTCTCGAATATTGCAGCCAAGTTTGGTCATCCTATAAACAAAACCACATTCAACGAATTGAAGCAGTCCAACGCAGGTTTATCCGTTTCGAATTTCGTGGTCTACCTTGGGCCGATCCATATGGATTAGCTCCCTATGAAAATAGGTTAAAACTAATTAGCATGCCATGCCCTAAAAAAAACATCGTCAAGTCGCTGAGGTACATTTTATCCATTGACTGGCAACATCGACTGTCCGAGAATTACGCAAAATATTTCGTTCCCTTCCAATCGCCCTAAAATCTAAAATCTGTCCCACGCCTCCTAATTCGAACTCACCGCACCAATTACGGTCACTTTGAACCAATATCTGCAATCGTTGACCAGCAAATACGAAATAAAAAAAAAGCACTGCTCAATATTTCACTCCCTTAAAAATCTCCCCCGACCAACATTTCTCCGCGCTCCATTAGGTTTAAGAATGTCTTTGTTAGTTTTTAAGCGTAGATTAAAGTTTTTGCTTGCTAATAAGCTTAATAAAGTTGTCCGGGGTAGACGCGGGCTATTGTTAAAATTTTACATGTGTCAACTTCACAAATGTCAAAGATGACATACAAAAAAGATAGCGTTCAGAAATTATTCACTGCTGACATCTAGGCGCGACTTTTGAAAGACCCTTTACATAGATCTCAGAAGTGGTAGCTGCTTAGGAATTGTACAAGGTGTCTCAAAAGAAAGTTCACATTTAAAAAAAATATTAAAAAAAAAGTTAGAAGTTTATTGAAAAAATGTTTATTATATATTAAAATACAGTGTTTGGGAATTTATTTTTTAAAAATGATATCGTCCAAATGTAAACCGTTGCGTTCACTGCATTCATTTAATCGAGAATTGCCTATGACGGATATTTTCTTTTAATTGTGCCAGAGAAGTCGGTTTGTTGGCGTAAACTTTGAATTTGACATAACCCCACAGAAAAAAGTCCATAGGTGTCAAATCGGGACTACATGGAGGCCAACTTATGTCACCTCTCGTAAAGATCAATTTGCCAGGGAAAATTTCACGAACTCTTAGCAGAGACCTGTTGGACGTGTGTGAAGTTGCACCATCCCGCTGAAACCATGTTCTTTGGTTATAACCAGGAAAGTTTTGCAACTCAGGCACAAAGAAGTTGTCTAACATCTCCACATAACGCTCTGAATTCACCGTAACTGTGCGTCCCCTTTCATCTTCAAAAAAGTAAGCACCGATAATTCCTCGCGCCGACATTGCGGCCCATACGGTCACTTTAGGCGAATGTTTGGGTTTCGGTTGTTTTTGTTTTGGATTGGTTGCACTCCAGTAGCGGCAAAACAAGATGTTGGTAAACGTCGGAAAACTCTCAATCATCTGGTTTACGAAGTCAAGCCACTGACCAGCATCCTGAGGCTTTAATTCTTGCACCAACTGAATTTGGTAGGGGTGAAGTTTTAAATCTTTATGCAAAATGCGCAATAATGACGATTTGTGCACGTTTAAGGCCACAGCACGCTTCCGAATTAAAAGGTTCAGATCGTCCCGAATAGACTGGGTGATATTGTCTACGTTTTCGACGGTTCTTGAATATCTTGGACGCCCGGATTTTGGTTTTTCCAGTGTTGAGCTGGTCTCTTCCAACTTCTTGACCCATTTTGCAATGATTCGAGTGCTTGGCGCATCATTCAAGTGACGAATATGTTGAATGTTGCAGAATTTTCTTCGCGCTACAGTCGCCGTCGAATTAACGTTTTTATAAAACTCGCGTACGCACAACGCACAGTCCGCTCCCGAGAAACGCTCCATAGCGATCCCAAGAGCCAGGCTACACATTGACACACCCTCCGCGCCCCTCGAAATAGTTGCGTTCACGCAATAACCAGAACAAATGTGAACTTTCTTTTGAGACACCTTGTATTTTTATGGTAGGTCAGTTGCAAAAGAAATACGCCACAGATTTTCTCTCTGGAGATCCTGCAGAAATCCTTGTGAACACTCAATCGTTGCGTATTTCTTCCAATGGTACAGCGTCCCGTGTTTATATTTGTGAGTTTGGAGATATTTGTCATACAGTTTTGTTCTTATCCAAATTCAAAACTACCCAGATCACCAGTGATGCAGTTCCCTAGGATGTCTGAGTGTCCTAGTGCCAGAAACAGAGTGTGATTTTGTGCTGCTTAGATATGTTATAGTCGCTTAAATGTGTACGTAACAAACAAAGTGCGTTCCAAAGTAAAAAAGAATTTTTTTTTAAAATAGGTATTCCTAATGAGGCCATCTATTGGCAATTACATGCGTCGGAAAGGTAGATCCATCGCCGATGTATAGTCAAAATATCATGACATTTAGCCAAATACAATAGAAGCAGAGTTATTGCGTCTGAAGTGACAGTATATTTGTGTCATCAGTACAAAAATGAGCATCGAGAAAAAATTGCTCGGAATTCAACATTCGAAGGACATCATCAACGAAAAGGAGCAAAAACTATCTTTACAACATTGTGACTGGTGATGAAACGCATTTTTTTTAAATATGATTTAGAAACCAAGCGTCAAAGTGCCGAGTGGAAGGCGCCAGACGAGCCAAAACCCAAAAAATTTCATTTGGAGAAGTCAAAAATGAGGACAATGTTGATTTGCCTTTACGATTCCAAGGGCATTGCCCACAAAGAGTTCGTTCCATCGGGCCAGACAGTTGCCTTTTGAAGCATTTGGTGGATCATGTTCATCCAGGTGACGATTGTTGCATGATAATACGCCATCTCATCGACCGACTTTTTGGCAAAAAATCGCGTTTTAACTGTCAATCACTCCCCGTATTCACTTGATTTGGCACCTTTTACCTTTTCTGAATAGTCTTTGGTTTTTAACGTAAACACCAGTCGTGTAGACTTAAGTTTACGGGATGCCTATACATCCATGGGAGCAGGGACACGCCTCGCTCTCCGTCAATCCATTGATACCAATTGGGAACTGTGTTGGAGTCAAAAGTTCACCCTTGGTATGAGTCGAGTCCAACTCAGGGTCACAGCACCCAGTACTTATTGCAGTTAGACATTGGGTCAAACCAACAGGAACACACTTCCCGCGACTTTGGGTTCAAACCACAACCACCATGACGCTCCCACAAGGGCCCTGCCTCAACAAGTCACGGACCGAGATCCGGTAGGCTCCTGACCTCCAAGGTACCGTGATTTAAGTCTTGATAGGGGCTACCGGTGGCTCCCAACAGGACCTATGACCGGCAACTTGTAACTGGTCAAATCGTAGCAACCTTCGGTGGCGTCTTTGCTCTGAGCCCGCTTTTTATTAGACAACGTCAACGATAATTGAGAGGGGGCCCACCTTTTCGGAATAATGCATTTGCCGATGAAAGGAAACCATTTTGTGAACGTAGAAGCCATCCAAAAGGCTTGTACTGACATCCTGAAGGACATCTCAGCCGACAATCTAAAACACTCATTCGACATTCGCTTTTAGACCGGTTTTGCCAAAAAAAAACTTTTTGTTGTTTTTATTTTTAAAAAGTCCTGTTTACTTTGGAACGAGATTAATGCTAATTGCTTGAAGAAAGACGGTGCATGGATAGTCTGAAGAATTTGTAAATAAGAAGATGAAAATTGACTTACTGAGAATGATTTCACGTTTTCTCCATTCGTCCCTTTCTAGAATAAGGTCATGGATCGAGGATTGAAGTCAAACTGAAGTCAATTTCAATTAATGTAGCATAAGTAGACTGATATGTCCTTTTCATTGGGGAATATCTCTCAGCCTAAGGGCAGATTTTTAACCCTCCAATGTTGCTTTTACAAGTAGACTGTTGCTTTTTTTTTAATACGCTGATAATAGTACATCCTTCCAGTGCAAGCCACTAAACGGCTACAGCTAAAGTGGGAATTGGTCTACGTAATGTTCAAGACTGTACCAAGTGAATAGTCTGTGATCCTACAACCATCTTGAATGAGTAGTGACAACCTCAGATTTTGTTTCGCTGTGCAACACTGTCTTTTCACCACAGTTTGCTGACCCAGCTGAAGGCTATATAACTGACACTTCTCAAGAAAACGCTTATAATTCAAAGTAATGCTACTTTATCAACGCCGTGCCATTGTACTGAAAAAAGAAACTTAAGATGGGACCACTTAGATCAACGCAAACCTCGGCCAGAGAGGATTAAATGAGAATGTGTAAGTACTATGGAACTAAGAGTATCCTGGCCCAAGTGTACTTTGAATTTGACAAATGGACTTTGTATATTGCACTCGTCATAGGCTCTAAATACGCTATCTTTCAACTATTGTACAAAACAAATCATAGCGATAATAAAAAAAACTATTTTAACATGAGCGAGTGTTCGAGATAAAAGCTTTGGAATTTTTTTAAAATGCGTGTTTCATATATTCCCAATCAGTCAACGATAAAGCCTATACAAGAAAGGATATTTTTAGAAACTTAACGCATAGTTTATGCTTTTTTTATGATCCTATTCAAAAACACTTTTCAACTGTAGAGCTCGCTTTTGGGAACACTGCTTCGCAAGAGAATAAAAAAAATTCGTTGTTGTCTATGTAGTGCCAAGGGACAGCTCAATCATAGGTTATCGTGGCTAGAGAACAGGCCTCCTGGTGAATGACTGTCACCATAAATGTTAGTAAGCCAAGGAAAAAGAAACACTAAAAAATTACAGATATGCAGGTAAGCCAAAAATCGCTGAAAGCCTTCTAAAAACGCACATTGCGAATTTCAAGGCTCTTCCGACAGACGGCTTCATATTACCCATATTTTACCACTTTTCCCAAGACTGCAATAAAGTGCTTAAGTTTATTACTTTACATAAAACTTAACTGTATGACAGATAAATGACAAAAATACGTCGACGTTCTTTATCAGACTTTCGTAGAACAACAGCATGTAAGTGTTCATAAGAAATCAAATCTTATCAATTCGAGAGTTAGTCATTGGGTGCTCAATCTAATTCAGATAAGGCCACCGTAGAAATGAAAAAAAAAAGAACCAAAATACTGCAGTGGCTAGTTTCCGCCAAAAACGTATTGATTCTGAAAGTCGTAGAGAACGAGAGATTCGAATAACATTCAAAAACACTTTTGACAGCTTCACACAGTATTACATCCCTTCACTGACATCTGTCAAATAAACTGTCAGGTGTAAAAAAACAAAAAAAAAAACACTTCATTCATGTTTTATCTCAAATCAAACAACATAATCACCCGCCATTAAGGTGTAACTGTTTTTTTTTTTTTTTTTTTTTTGAGAAGGCGTACAATAAACACACCCGAGCTATCAAAAGGTGGCGGCATCCATCAATCTCCGTAATCTAATTTTGCAAATTAACTAGCTCCGTCTATTTTGACATTTGGGATCGACCTTTGTCCTTATACGAGTACTAAAGAACAAAGAATTTAGCGATAAAATTGAGTGATGGTATCACAGAATTGCTACCACGTGAAACCCATCATATGGGGTTCAATAAAAATGATAGCAAACACGCAACTTAAGGGTTGCGTCCAACGATAGTATCTCGATACTCACAGAGTTATTCTTCTCTTCCATTGTCCACCCAGGGATTTATTATCTTTGTGAAATATCAAACAGAACTTAACTCACTGATGTCACTTTTAGAATTAGAACGAAACCAAACCCAAACTAAATTTACGAGTAATTTCCAATGAAAAACAAAATATCAACTTACCCAGTCGCTGAATCCGAGTTTTGCTAGCTCTTGCTTTGACGTCTGAGAGTCGGCTTTGATCCGCAGCGCTTCAGTATCTACAAAATATATGAATACAAGTACATATACATTGACAAACGTAAGCCAGATGCAGTGAGAGATGTGGTGTCAATCAATTTCGGGGAGTGACACCTTCTAAATGTCAAATCGTAAACAAACTCTCGTATGAGAGACTGTGCGTACTTACCGTCATTGAAGACTTTTTGTAAAAATATTCTTAACTCTAAAGCTTCGGTTACAAGTGCACGACAAACGGCTTTGTAGTGATCATCAGGTACAGTTGGCTTCACATGATTAATGCAGGCCTGAAAAATAGATACAGATAAAAATAAAATCGATTATAACAATGTACGAGCACAAGTACGAGTATGTACGAGTATGTGGTATCTACGAGTATCTAAGTTGTACTTGTTGCATCTTACATTTCACACCTGTTATCTAACAGTGTTTAGACCTCAAGATGCAATGTGCGGCGGTATAGGGTATGTATATGTTAAGCTGTGCGATTTGAGGAAATTTACTAAATGAGTAGCTCTGTTCGATCGACCATGCCAGCATGATCGTTCAGAGTGACGGAGTAATTCGAGCTGGAAATGGTTGCACGGAGTGTAGCGCTGCAATTGACACCACACCGCATTACTTAACCTTGTTCGAGTGGGAAGAAGTGCGACTCCATTCAGAGTTAGACCTCGTTACTGGTACAAGTACAAGTATTATATTGTACAAGAGTGTACATGTAGAGCAGAGGGACGGGATGTCAGCATTTTGAAATTGTGTTTTAGAGGAGCGAGAAATACCTGAGGTCAAGTGTTAAGGCAAAACTATGGACGGATTATCTTGTTACGCTGCTCCATCCGATTTGATTGTTTTGGATACGAGCACTTGGGAGAAGTTCAATGGTAGACACTGCAGAAAGTAGTTGGACAGACAAGCAGAGTTTGTTGTTGTTTGGTTGTGGAATCAGTTGTGAATGGAGGTGATTAAGGGTTTATTGCAGTTTGGCATGATTTGGCATGAGATTGCTAGAGGTTGTAAGAGGTTACTTTTACTGTCAGGGTATTTGATGATGGAGTGTGCCACACAGTCTTTAGGGTTCAATAATTGAAATTTGGAAATTCCTGCGGCGCTGCTGTGCAGTATGCTCGAAGGCAAATACCGGCCAAATTAGAGTGTTTTGATTTTAAGTGGATTACGAGTATGTATGGGAGAATGTTATGTTGAAAAGCGTGGGATTTTTTCATATTTCAAGCGGTGTGATAAGAGTTTGGTTTCGACATGAAATATTTGAAGAGATTTTGCATGGAAGGGGGGTTATTGATCGTGAAAATCCCAAGGAGTAATGGCAAACACACATGACAGCGTTACGGCTAGATAGTATAAACTCACAATTGAATCTGAAAACGATATTCTATTCGAACTCACTGCCATCAAGAAAGATGTGTGTTCTGAACAACAACAGGACCTTTTTAATTGCTCGAAGTCTTTTATTCGATTTTGCCGTCAACTTCAGGCCAATATTTGAATCCACAATGAGGTCGGATAGTGGCAGATAACCTCTTTTAGGCCAATAGGAGCGAGATGCCCAGATCAACTTTATGTTGACATGTGAATTACTAGTCATAGTTCGCATCAATTTAAAATTTCGTTTCGAAGTGTCCTCAAAATTTATCCAGTAAGCCTATAAATTGACGGAGCTTACCTGGTGTAGGATGCCGGAAACATAATCGGAAAGTTCAACGTGAAATGCTAGAATGCTTGGACTATGAGATTCACTTTGGTAAACGGGAGATGGCATTTGATGTCGCGTCAAGTAATAGGATGTTCAACAAGAAGTGTCATTTTGAATTTCGCCAGTATTTAACTATCATTGCGATGACTTTTGATAAGTTTTCAGTATGAATCGCTACACACTCGCACAGTGTGCGGAAATAGTGAAAATTCACTACAAAAACGGTGAATATAGCGCGGAAACGTTTTCTAAAGTTCGTTCATTAAACGTCTCGGACAAGTTAATGATGCGAGGACTCCAACTCATGTTCATCTGGCTAGCTCAGCTAAGTGAGTGCGTATCCATTTCGAGACGATCACAAGAATTGGGTCTACCGCAACCAAAGTGGTCCAGTTGACACAAGAATTGAAGACAACACACCACGCACAACGTCGTACTGATTGGATGCTGGGAATTAAAGGTCAGGATGCTAGTGCGACCGTTTCAGTGAATGGATTGATATTCAGTGACTTTGGTTTGGCCTGAAATTTATGCTATAAACGCAGAGGACACTTATTTTCAGTAGGACAGCGCCAGATGCCACATAGCTGGTGAAACAACAACAGCCACATTCGACTTTTTTCTTTGGAGCTATGTTAAAGATAAAGTTTACGCCAATGCTCCACCAACGATTCAAGAAAATATCGAAGCTGTTATTTGTGAAATACGGCCGCAAAGTGATGAAAACTGTCATTAAAATAATGACGATTTGTATGCAGAGTTGAAGTGAAAATGTGGCAAATATTATATTCCACTACTAACCTCAGAGTTTGTACTTTAGACTAAAATAAAAAAATCACCATTCTTCACAAAAATATTGCTTTTTTCTACTTACTTAAAATGACACCTCTTGTTGAATAACTCTTTATTTAAGCAAGCAGAGTAAGTTGACGTCAATTTTGATTGCGCCTCGTTCTAGTAAAACGGTTGTGTCAAGTGAATTGATCAACGACGTCAATTTATCGGTAGAAGCTTACAAGAAAATGTATCCTTTCTGCGTAAATTTCATACACAGACTTCTCTTAGAAGTTAAGGAGTCCACCAGCGTCCAAGATAGAATTTTCTGTAAGCAGTATCCGTATGGTGATTAATTCTATTTGATGGAGCTATAGAACTGGTAAATATGAATCCAGCAGATTAGTATATTTTGGCAAATCATCATGGACTCAAGCCTTAACAACCGATTGCATCTGGTGGGAATTTGTTTACAAAGTTCACGTTCTCTTCGCCAAACTTATAGAGTGCCTCGTCTATTTTTTGGTGGGTACAATCAAAGAACCAAATAGCACGACTTCATTTTGCGAGCATCGTATTAAAATATAAACGCAGTGACCAAAGCCATAAATTTGTCAATTCGCCCAACTTCTCAACAACTTGAACCATGGCCAGCGAAAATTGCGCTTAGAGTATGGATGGCATTGATCTGGACGGCTTCAACAGGATCACCATATGTGCCAGGCGTGTTTTACGAGGATGCTTGCCGTCATTGCTCAAGAGCACTACACGTCTTCGAGAAAAATATCAATCAAACAAGATTAAAGACATAAGCCTCCCTTTTGGTGAAAGCTCGTTGTCTGTGTAACACCTCAGAGCAGATCGATTACATGATAAACAAGATGCATAACATATTGTCAGTTTGATTGTCAGTTAACCACCAAAGCACCAAAGCACCAATCTGCATGCTATCAGCGAGAATATTTTAATACCTTGCAATTTCTTGACAATTTCAGGGCATATTACATGGGGCAATTGCTCAAAACCGCATTCAGGGCCTTTACGAATAGCCCTCATATATTATCTCATTCTTTTAGGCGGACATGTGACAAGAAAGCAGCAGGCTCAAGTTAAACCAAAAATCATTTCCCGCCACTTGCCTATGACAATGCATCTTTCAGAAAGTCATTTTGACTCGCAACCAATCTAGATTGTTATCCAAATGTGATGTGTTGGCTAAGTAAACTCTTACGTCCAACAACAGACAAATTTTTAACTCCATCTTTGCCTTTATTCTCATAGATTTCTCATTACCTCGATGCTTCCAAGTCAACAGAAAGTACAAACAACACTTGTGCACTGCTCCTGCAGAGACATACAGGCAAACAACTAAGCAAGGCCTCTCCCTGACAAGAAAGATTCCAATGAATAACACTTTCATACCATATCCATGCTACAAATGTTGCAGTATGAATGAGAAGTCACGACCCTGTCGGGCCGAAGAATGTGCCACGCCTGACTTTGCATCCTCAATAATCGGTTTTTCATTTGCAGCAGATAGCACAAGGAAGCTTAGCTCTTCACTAGTTCTTTCGGCCTGACGTTAGGTTACATACTCATTTTAATCCCGCAAAAGCAGATTTATCAAGAGTTTCCACATAAATGGATCACAAACGCACCTCTGAGTAAGCAATCTGCTAAGCTCACACTGGTGTTGAACACTCCTTCTATTTCCAATTCGATACGATAGCTAGCGGTTATCCAGAAATTTGTATCGTTGTATCACCGAGTTTGAAACATAAGACAATTGTAAGCAACATTGCCTTCAGAAACCATTATACAATAAGACAGCGCCGAAGGGAGACAAGAAGAAGAAAAAGTTTGAGCTCCTCGCAGAACGAACAACTTTCAGGCCATATCAGTGGTAAGGGTGTTTTTTTTTTGGCTTTTAAACTGGCAACACTGTTTCTACAGATTCTCAATTTGACAGTTGAAGGTTGATTTGTGGTCAGTACGTTTTGCCACTGATTGTGCAAACAATTTTGAAAACCATTATTCGGTTCGCCAAACTTATGCGGTACACGTCCATTTTACAGTCGACATTGCCGTCCATCTGAGCGGAACACGATGAATCGTTTTCGCACCACGTATACTCTAGTGGATAATACGCAACCCCCAAAGAGGACAAACAGTGCGAACAGAAGAAGATATTGCCGTTGTGGAGCGCAGTGTTGAGATCCGAATGAGTCGATTCGCCATCGTGCACAACATTTGGAGTTATTCCCACCCACTTTGTGGCAGCTTTTCCGGAAAGATCTTGGCTCAAAAGCTTATAAGATCCAGCTTGTGCAAGAGTTGGGACCGAGACGCGTCGTAGGTTCGGTGGATGCGCCGAAAACATGGTTCAGCTTGATCGATGAGGCCCATTTTTGTTTACGTGGATGTGTAAACAAGCAAAATGGCCGAATTTGGAGTGGAGAAAACCCAGAAGTCTTTGTCGAAACGCCCTTACAACCATTAAAACTCACTGTTAAGTGTGCTTTATGAGCACACTTCGGACCATATTCTTTTAAGGATGATGCCACCAGAATGTTACTGTCAATGGCGAACGCTATAGAAACATGATTTCTGACTTTTTCGTTCCTCAGTTGAATGAATGACGTGACAGAGCTTTTGTATCAATAAGATGGCGCAAGATGCCACAAGGCGCGCGACACTATCAGTTTATTGCGGGAAACATATGCTGCATAATTTCGCGTAATGGACTTGTGAACTGGCCTCCACGATCTTGTGATGTCACACCTTTAGATTACTTTCTTTGGGGGAATATGAAGTCACTAGTCTATGCCGATAAACAAGAGACATTGGACGGTTTGATAGTCAACATTCGCCGTGTTATTGCTGATATACGGCCCCAGTCACGATTCCGCTACATTCGAACTAGCCGTGGCGCGCATATGGCATAAAATTATCTATTAAATAAAGCAAATATCATACCTCTAAATAAAAGACCCTTTACATACGAGTACCTATATAAGAACAAGACAAAGGCCGAATGAAGTGAGCGAAGTACAGCGAAGCGTATGAGTTGATGGGCTAAAATTGTTGAAAACAGAAACAATGGCAGAAGTGGACGCCATTGATTTTTGCATCATCTAAAGCATCACAAGAAAGTAAACGAGTGCTCATACGTCGGATGAAAGCATTGGCTTCTTCCGTCCAGATGATGAATAGCTTAAACGCTGAAACAAGCACCTAGACTCTAAGCTCTAGATAAGGTACCTAGATCTTGCCATCATTCTCCATAACTCTGTTAATCATTTGGCTTCTAAAGTGGAAACAAGAGTCAAGCTACTGGACTCGTACCAGTAGAATGCTGCAGAAACTACTAAATGGACGACTTTAACTTTAACTTAACTCAACCCGAGCACTTCTTTTAAATCCTCTGGTAAATCAGGGTTTCGTAATTTAACAGACAGGATTATTTCCTCAAACTTAGTAGCTTCTCATTTGCATAGGCAACAACACAATTTGTTATAAATCAGCACGAGGACCTTTCAAACTGAGTAGAAAGTGAAAATGACAAATTTCTTAAGAAGTAACAATCCTCTCAAAAGGTCAAATTATTCGCACGCAAAAGGGAGTACATGTACTCGTACTCGTATGTACACATAAGTTACTCTTATTTATAACCGCTAAACGAGTTGAGGAGTGGCTTCTTATTCAACTCGGGTAGTACAAAGGCACTGCAAAGGTCATCAATCTTAACCTTTAATTTAGCAAGCACCCGAAACCTTACACCATCATGAGCCACTTTCCGCCCAAAAGAATAATTACTACCGAGCAGCAAGCAGTTTCAAACTGGGGCCCACCTTTACTACCGCTCTTGCTATGTGTTGTAGATACATTACCACCCACAAAAGTCGTAGCCTTACGAGTATACATAGCTCACATGTTACCTCTGCGGTAACACCGGTGATGTTTATCTTTCTGCGCTGGCTCTCGATTAAATTAACTAAAAGTTCACTGAATTGGTGAGGACACTGCAACAGACTCGTACGCGTACCACACATCAATTCAGTATTTTCTGCGTCTCTATCTGTGGCGTGGTGATTGTCTGTGAATTTTAATGTGATTTGTTGTGAAACATGTACATAACTGAGAATGCAGCTGAAATCACTGTTACAGTAGGCGACAATCGATAACCCAGTCATATGTAGGCATGCCACTCTCCGAAATCAATACAAATACAAGTATGTAGTCTACTTTTGCGAATACTTATTGTAGATACGAGTACATGTATTCGTGGCTAAGTAACAACCATGTGCACAGAAAATGTCTGTTAGTTGCAGACATGACAACATCCGACAGTTGAATGCAAGATATCGACGACATACCGGCTCCAGCAGCCAGGTGGAAAGGTGTAAAATTGTTTAAGTGCTTAAGTGATTGAAAGATTAGATACTTAAATACTTTGTTGACAAGTGCGTGTAGAGAGTTTCACCTTTCTCCACTTTAAAGATACCAATTAGCACAGCAAAGATACAATAGTTGTACTCGTACTCGTATCATGACTGCTATTACAAAACCTAGATACTTTCTAACTTACCTCTAGAACATAGTCCAAATCTTTGGTTTCGTTGTCATCATCCCAACGCTTATAGCCCTCGTCAATGCCTTCGTCAATACAGTCGTCGTCGTCGGCATCTGCAAGCAGAATAAAAGAAAGAAATTTGAAAATCTTTGAAATAAAATTTGAGCTGATCTGTTGTGATCGTGTGCGTCGTCGCGCCGCCTAGTTAAATCTAATGCAAAAATTTGTTACCGTCTTTGTGCATTAATCTCGTGCAGTTGTGAAACACCCCTCCATACAACAGTTACTCAGGCCTTAAGAGACCTATCCCAGCAAAAAACACAAAAAAAAAAGCAAATTTTTAAACCCAGTTGCATTTGCATCCAGCATAGCGCAAAGTATGGCAGATCATTCGACGCCACCGTCTTGGCATGTGAAATTCAAATCAATTGCGCAAATTTCATCACTCACCGGGAGATCGCTGCATAAGAGCTGACATTTGGGTCTATGTAGTACGATCAGATGCACACCAACCACCACTACGAACACCACCAACTCAGAGTCTCGTGGATTTTGGATTCTGGATTGCGGTCCGCCAGTCACAGCGGCTGTTATTGCTGGGGGCATGTTAATAATTTCTATTTTCGTCGTTAGCTGTTGTTTGCGCTTTGACGTTTGGCGTTTTTGATTGTTGTTTATACTGTTGTTGGTTTTTATTATTTGGGTTCACCGTAGAGTATCTAAGTATTCATGTGTAGTGATTTTGGAGCACCCAAGGACCGTGCAGAGGTGAAGTATCTCGTTAGAGTTTTCAACAAGTAACAATTGCGACGCCGCAGAAAACTCGTACTCGTACTCGTACTCATACCCGTAACCGTTTCTAGATGCAAGTACCACGATCATTATTTTACTTGTTCATGTAAATGAGTGATTTGGTCTGTTCCCTTCCACACGGTGATTGTGGGGGCAAATGTGACTTTGATTTGGTTTATAACATAATTTGCCACAAAAGACACATTGACCTCACCTCACCTTACCGAAAATGAGGTGGGTATTTTCTGATTTAACGGTTTCTCTGACAAGTTCAGCGATAGGTAGTTATCAGTTGATAGTGGATATATGGTCATGACGCACTTAATTGAACGTCAATAACGTGGAATTAGTGCAGAAGGGACTCACTGATAGTCTGTCTATTCATAGACGATAAGAACTACTTCAATGAAAAATAGACAACTTCTGGGAGTGTTACTAAGTTGCTTGATAACTAAAGTATGATAGTACGACGGTAATTATCCAGAAATCACTGCTTATGACTGTCTTTCAGTTGAAAGATTGCTTTGTGTTGCGTCATGATTGCCACAATTCGCAATGGAGGTTGTTTTTTGTCTGACATACAACAGACAAGGGCAGCGTTAAATAGGCAGATAGAAATCCCAGTGCGTTCCATAGTAAACAGCGATTTGGAATTATTGTACATGCGCAAAGGTAGATCCCTCACTGATCACATGCCATTTGGACGAATAGAAGCGGAGTTATCGCGAGCATCGAGCAAAAATTGCTCAGAATTCAACATTCGAAGGTCATCATCAACGAGGCCAAAAAGAACAGAAACTTTCTTTACAATATTGTGACTGGTGATCAATATGATCCGGAAACCAAGCGCCGAAGTATAGAGTGGAAGGAGGCAGATGAGCCAAAGCCCAAAGAATTTATTTTGGAGAAGTCAGTGGCAATGTCCACAAAAAGTTCGTCTCACCGGGCCAAACAATGTACAATTCTATCTTGGAGTTTTGAAGCGTTTGCATCGTGCACCGTATTCGTTGTATTCGGCCAGAATATCCCGTACAAGGAAGTTGGCATTTGTTCCACGACACTTGTGACCGGTTTTTTTTGGCTAAAAATCGCATTTTACTTGTCAACCGCCTGATTTGGCACCGCGCGACTTTTACGTATTCGGAAAAATGCATTTGCTTGTACCAATATCCTGAAGGACATCCCGGTCGACGATCCCATACGACATGCTTTTAGACCGTGCAAATCGCTGTATTAAAACTTTTTGTTGTCCTTAATTGAAAAACAAATCCTGTTTACTTTGGAACGCACCTTGCTACAAAGAACAGAATCAGCGTGTGCTTAGGTGCGGACTTGTTGTAAACGAAAGACTAAGGCGGGAGGTCTTGAGCTTCTGGTAAACCAGCATCAAGGTTTAATTCACCAACATCAGTCTGATATCCGCTTATACTCGCATATCAGTCTGATATCCGCTTATACTCGGATGCTGCAAAGGAATGTTTCTACGAACACAATTGTTTAAGATGATCTTTAACGCATATCTCAAATATTTTAGATGTCCGAACCAATGAAGACTCGGAACACTATCTAGTTGAAGCCAAGGTATGTCCACGAATATCTCAGATACCAAAGCAAAGGAGGAAAATGGTGTTTAAGATTTAGGTTAGGACGGCTGTTAGCGCAAAACATCGCCAGAATCATTGTCACTCAGTTATCCCTCAACCTTTCGTCAACGCCTTTACAACCTTATTTAAGTGCAAAGAAGCTATCAGAAGTGCTTCAATCAATACGCCCACGAAAGCCTTGATTTAATAAACATTACAAGCAAGCACATGTGTAACAAAACAATTATAAAAGGACGAGGGTGGCTCTTGCGAGTGCATGGGAAGCGAGGGACTGTGGTAATGGAGAAGTGTTACGCCGGAAATTTAGTAGCACAGTCACAATCAGTGTTCAGGATAAGGAAAGACCAATTTAGAGGACTGTTAAACTGTGGGAAAGCCCAAACTCCGCTGTGATCTCAAGGATTGAACCCAACATTACTGCCCACCCGACCAAAATAGAAATAGGAAAATCTAAATTTACGCATAATCAGACTGCAGGACTAGATAGCAGCGGTAGAGGACTTGATAGAGAGCATACATCAACTCATTTTCAAGATTTAGTCTAAGGAAAGTACACCTAAGAAGTGGAGACCCTTAGCATCGTTTGTCCGATCTAAAAAGGAAAGAGACCCTTTAAATTGTGCCAGGCATAAGTTGCCTTTATATTACCCTATTCCGTGGGCACTTGAGAACATTTTCAGTTAAATAGTTGGCTATCAGTGCGATTTAAAAAGATCCAGAAACACAGAAGACTCTATATGTTATAGGACCCAAATAAGCCCAGTTTTGCTCCACAGCGCAGAAGCATGTACATTAGCCAAGGCGGATGACGATATCCTTGGTCGTTTTAAAGACAAGTTTATTCGAGTGATGTGAGCGAGTGACAAACGCTTAGCTGTCCACATTATGCGACCCGTTGAAGATTCATGCTTGAGAAACCGTGGTCTTGCAGCTTTCTCAAACTGTGTATGCAAGTTATAGTTTTACACGGCGTGGTCTGTGGCATTCGCTGACGGTAAATTCTCTAAGACTCAGGCACTCTTCACTTCTCGAAACAGAGGTTACGATTCCAAGGTGGTCGTAGGTGAAACGTTGGGGTCCTTTTAATCTTTGTACCATTTGCATCCTAGCTTTTTGGATAACATCCATACCTTGACAAAGGTTCGCATTTGTACCTCTTCAATTGTCGTGACTGTTTCTATGGAAGCACGTTAGATACGGCTGCTAGTGTGGATGTCATCGCCGCAACCCAAGATCTGGGCGAACTTGTTGAAAATATTGCCTTCAGTATGAACGTCGGTACTACGATCGATTATTTTCTTGCAAAATTCTTTACAGTATTACAGGGAGTAATTTTTACGAGATTCTCGAAGAAGAACGGTCCAATCAATCCTCCACCCCAAAATGCGGTCCAAACAGTGGCTTGTGGTGGATGCATGGGACGTCGATGGATTACTCTTGGATTGTCAGCTCCCCAACTGCGACAATTCTGTTTGTTGACATAGCCATCAAGTTTGAAATGCGCCTCATGGGAGAAGATGATTTTCTTCGAAAAATCCCCATTCACTTGCTCCTGTTGCTCGTAGATCCATTCTGCAAACGTTCAGCGCTGCGCCTCCTAATTTTTAGTCGAAATTCGCTGTAAGCTGCTACGTGAAAGTCTTAAAGAACTATGGCGAACCGAGGTGGAAGGATTCTGGTCAACAGACTCACTAACTGCTGCAATATTTTCATTAGACCGAGCTGCACGACCGTGGACAGACTTCTTCTGGGTATGAACAACCCAATCGCCTGAAATTTCTCGGTTAATCGGATCAATGTAGGATGAGAAGGTGCATTATGGTGATCGAAAAATCCACGACATTTTCGAATAGTTTCCGCAAAAATTCCACCATTTCGGTAGTTTGCATCCGTGTAATTCTCCATGATAAACCTTAATGTTGACACATGAGAGCTATCAAACAACAACGCTGTACGATCGACGTAAATAAACGGCGCAAAATTCAAAATAGGCCGTGTTAATGGGACACCCGTTACTTAAGCAGCTGCTGAAAATCCTATCTACTCGTATATTCCCATACTAATTATTCCTTGTGAATCGGTGCCAACATTTCTTATAAATAAAGAAGAGCCTTAATTTCGTGCCTAAGGACTGCTTCCAGCTAATAGGATTTATTAGAGTTTTCCATTGATTTACAGTTGTAGTATACCGGGTCGTACACACAGTAGATTCGTATAAGGAATTTGGCTCTCATGCAGATAAGAGCAAGGCGGTGTCTTATCATTTTTAAGCATGTGACCTTACATCTGGGCTTCATATTTCTTTTAAGCATGCCTGTTTCTATCCGGGGTATTTTCGGATCACGTTTTTATGCCGCATAAGTAGAGAGATCTTCTAAGCTCAACTGCTCCATCAAGCTCGCCGTTAAGTGTACATCGAATCCAAAACAAGTGTCTGAAATGTAAGAGCGAACACCAGACGAGCGATCTTTAAAGAGTCTGTACTGTTCAAGTATAACGTTGCCATTATCAACAACCGGCATTCACCTACAAGAACTTGACCAAGACGTCGTCACATCCGACAGCTTCGACTTCAAGGTAGTTAAAATCCTTACCTTTGTCGGTCTGGGAACTAACTCAAACATAATATTAGGGCACAAATTAAGTGATTAAGTTCTATGTGTGTATTTCAGTCTTTTTGTATTGGTTGCTGAGTCAATTTCGGCTCATTCTGTATGGACGGCATATAAAGAAGAAGATACAACGACCAATTTTTGCTATACAGAGACATGAACCATATCAAAATAATTCTATTCCAACCAACAAGAAGGATGGAACACGTAAAGCAACTGGCTAATAATGAATCAATCTGAACAACCTCGAGACCGCACAAGTCTACTTCCGAATATCAGTAAGGTTTTTGAAAAAGTAATCAATAGAGCTCTGTCTAGGTGGGTTGAGGACAAATATATACGAGTAGTTCCGGATAATCAATTCGGTTTTAGGGCGGGACATGATATCTCACATGCCGCGTCTAAACTGGTGTCCGATGTCCAATGGAATAAAGGCAAAAAACAATGTACTGGTGCCTGCCTTGTTGACTTGGAGAAGGCCTTCGACACCGTATGGTTAGAGGGTCTTTTCTATAAGCTGACTAGGCTGGGGATCAGTAAACCATTCTTGAACATTCTTTATAGGAGTAATATGCTACACAACAGACAGTTCATTGTGAAGAATGGTGATGTGACTTCTGTTGGAATATTTCAAATTAAAAATGGTCTTCAGCAAGGCGCGGTCAATTCGCCGATCCTATTCAACATTTATACAAGCGACTTGATAGGTTCACTTCCCCATACTATTGCGTACGCAGACGATTTGGTAGCGTACAGAACAGGTCCAAAAATCGAGGTCATTAATACTCTCTTGCAGCGTGACTTCGATAAGATAAGACGATTTTGCGATGACTGGAAGTTGAAAATCAACTTTCAGAAGTCGAAAACCATTCTCTTTAGGGCGCCGTTGTCTGGAGCCTCTAGGGATACCAGAAAAAATTGGCGAAAATTCTCGATCATTGGACAACACGGACAACCTCTTGCCTGTCGAAATGTAGTCAGATACCTTGGAATCTGCCTAGATCAGTTTCTGTATTTTAACAAAAATGTAGATGCTGCTCTGGCCAGAGCTAAAGGCGCTTTTGCCCTTACAAAGAGACTGTTTTATAGCAGCCAACTCGATGCGAGGGTAAAGGTAATCTGCTACATGGCCCTTATCAGGCCTATGCTGGTATTTGGTTGTCTAGTTTAGTTTAGTTTTATATGCATTTTATTTTCTGAATCACTAACTCTTACATACTAACAAAAAATGCTTAAATGCTAGCTTCATTTACATTTTCTTAGAACTATTTATTTTGTATACTTAAAGCTAAGAAAAAAATTTGTTTACAAAAACTTAGCATATGGACATTTATTTCTTATAAAAACTTAGTATCTAACTTAAAATAAACCTTAGCCTACCTAAACTAAATGTACAATACACACATAAACACACATAGACGTTATACACAATCATATACATATATCAGTATACACCTTTGTATACACTGATATATGTATATGTTTCTTAAATGCTAACCTAAACTTGACAAATTCCTATTGGACGGTGGGTGGAGCATGTTCGAGGAGAGTGCTCTTGTCAAGGTTGTGGAGAAGCGTGTCCATCGGGTCTTACTGTAGTTGTAAGAATATCTTTGGACAAACTCCTCCAATTCCGCAATTTCGTTAGGAACTTTAATTTCGGTGCTAAAACCGCAATGGTCGCTGTCATACACGAATGTGTGCAGACAGGTTAGCGTTTGTAAATTCGTACCTGTCAGTCGTATGCGTTCGTCGTACAGCAGTAGATCCAAATAAGACCCGCCTCTGGGAAACGACGGGCTATCCGTCGCTTTAAGACCGAGTCTGTACATGACATCGTGCTGACCCCACCAATCGAGTAGTAGGTTCCCTCTAGTATTTGCCAAATTATTTCCCCAATCTCTGTGTCTAGCATTGAAATATAAATATAAAATAATTTTCCCCCGATTCCAGCCTCAGAAGTCGAAAAAGCGTGTCGAGCTCTGTAATGAATAGGGTGGATTGTGAAGCCTCAGGTGCGTAAACAGAGGCCAAGTACAGCCGCTTTCCACTGCGGAGCGGTATGTAAATGACGACTGCCTCCAACACCCGGAACCTGCGCAACACTCCCTTGTACACTCTGTGAAATTTTATACCTTCTTTAATGAAGATCGCGACACCGCCTCCACGTTTGGATCTGGGCCGATTTCTTCTTCTAACGATATAATTATTGTACTCCAGTTTGTGCTTATCGGTTAGCTTGGTTTCGCTAGCGAAAAGCACATCAGGAGTTTGGTCTTGTAGCAATTTAAACATCGCGGCTCTTCGTTCGATCCTAATCAGTGAATTAACATTCACCGCAAGTTTGCTCCACCATGTGCGTACCCATTACGACATGTGTTGCGTTAGGCCCGGCAGCAACGCGTAGATCTGGTCCACCCGCTTGGGCTGTTCTTGCACCTGCTTTTGCAGCTGAGCCATCTGCCCTTGGATTGCGAGCAAGATGGCCAGCATGTTAGGTGCAGCTTCCGTTGTTCTCGGCATTGGCGCCGGAGAAGCAACAGCCGCTTGCTGTACCGTAGCCCCCCTACCTGACGCCATTTGGGTTTAGGAAATTTGGGACGTGACGGCTGGTGTTTGGAACCTAACAGGTGAACGTTTGACCTCCACCTTCTGCTGCCGAGCCAGTTTTGCTTTTTTAATGTCAGCGAACTTAGGACAACCCCGATAGTTTGCGGTGTGTCCCACATTTCCACATAACACGCACGAGAGCTGCGACCTATCGGATGCTCCGTCAACACCCAGAGGACATTCTTCGGAACTGTGGTTCTTAGCGCACTTCACGCATCGAGGCTGCATTTGGCAGTTCGACGCGGCGTGCCCGAACCTCTGGCAGCGAACGCATTGTATAACGCCTTCGCTCCTTTTTAGTTTTTCCCAGTGAACCACCTGGTAGTCTAGGACATTGATACTCCTTAGACTATCCAGACGGCTTTCGGGACTGAGTTGCACCAGGAAGAACGGCAGACTCCGTTTCTCAAGCCTAGCTCTAGCTGTGGTAAATGGCTTTACTCCCACAAACTTGAGTCCTTCGCACTCCTTCTCTTTGAGCAGTGCCAGGATCTCCTCAGGATCAGAAGACGGTTCCAACCCCTTCAGCAGCATAGATTGCCGCTTTTCACACTTCGGTGTGAATGAGAAGTGCTCCGTCGTCGTTTCCTTTAGGAGCTCTTTCACTTTCGCGTAGCCCTCCACTGTATTACAGTGGATGGCATGGCGATCGTTCCCCAATCTCTTTATATTGAAATTATTCCCAATGACCAACTTACACAGGTCCTTGGTTTCATTTACCTCTAATTTATAGGTGTTGATAGGAGGCACCTTCTCCTTCT
Source organism: Volucella bombylans (assembly GCA_949129095.1). Taxonomy (NCBI): domain Eukaryota; kingdom Metazoa; phylum Arthropoda; class Insecta; order Diptera; family Syrphidae; genus Volucella; species Volucella bombylans. The sequence goes on from OX422144.1 coordinate 161,689,226, forward strand.
TCTTCTGTTGCTGCTGCTGCGGTTGCTGCTGCTGCTGCTTCTGTTGTTGTTGTTGTTGTTGTTGTTGTTGTTGCTGCTGCTGCTGCTGCTGCTTTTTCAGCTGCTGTGGTTTCAGCTTTTGTTGTTTTTGCAGCTGTTTATGATACTGCTGCTGCTGTATTGTTTGCTGCAGTTGTTGCTTCTGCTGCTGCTGGTTTTGTTGTTGCTGCTGTTGTTGTTGTAGCTTTTGTTGATCGGAGCTCTCTACTTTTGATTGCTCCCTCTGCCTGCGCGCAGTTTGTCTCTGCTTCATTGCAAGCACTTTTTCTTGCCCCCTTCATACCCCTTCATACTGGACCACAACTTTATCGCCTTTCAACTCACTTATTTTTTTTTGTCTTAAATTAGGAGTGGTTCTCAACCCACTCCTTCTTTTGACGGCTTTCGCCATGGCACCAGCAACCTTAATGTTGCCTTTTATAAGTCCCGTTATCGCTCTCCACCATCCATCACGTGATTCTTTCTTTTCACCTTTTGTTTTTGTTTTCAATTCACACAATTTGCAAGATAAAAAAAAAAAAAAAAAAAAAAAAAAGTTTGGAGTACACCGCTATGACATATTCAAAGATTGGTACAAGTAAAATCTTAATCAGCCTGAGCTTAGTGTCCATAGGAGTAAGGCTGGCAAACAACCAAAGCTTACGTAGGCCTGTATAAATACGTGCTACAATGTAATTTGTATGGTCAATAGCAGAAAGGGATCTATTTAACTTGTAACCAAGATTAATGACAGTGTCCGAAAACAAGAGTCTACAGGAGTCTAAATATATAGGCTGTATTAGTTCAGTGTCACACATTTTTTTTTAAATTAAAATTAATTTGGGTTTTGCTCGGATTTAAGATTAATCCATTTCACTACAGAGGATACATCTGAATTAAATCTTGCCGCGAGATCTTGCACTAGTCCAACTGGTCGAGATAAATGTATCTGTGCGTAATTAGCATAAATATGTATAAGTTTATTGCAAAAAAACTTGTGGTAGGTTGTTTATATATAAATAAAACAGGATCGGGCCTAGTATTGAACCCTAAGGTACACCAGCGAATATAATTTTCGGGCGAGAGTATTTCTGATCAATAAAAACCTTTTGAGATCGATTTTTATTAATATCACCGCGTAGTCGCTAAAACCAAAGTAGAGCTCAAGTTTCTTACATTAAATGTCGTGATTCACCGTATCAAAGGCCTTTGAAAAGTCTAGTTAGCAGAGAAGTGTAAGATAGTCCTTATTAGAGCCCTGCACGAGTACACACCAAATCGTGTTAACAGTCAAGAATCACACTGTGCACACTTTAAAAATGACTCATGACTGTTCTTCAAATGATATTTTCAATTCCTTTCGATTCAATCATTTTATGGACTCATTGAGTCGAAGCTTCGCTGTCGTGTGACTCAACTCATTTCGTACGATCACAATTACAGTGTTACGAACATTTTGGGGATCGTGAAAGGGTCACAGTGGTATTTACTCTAGCTCATTTCGTTGACAGAATTCCATACTGAGGAATGTATGCACACTGTGAAATTTGTGTACAAACAAAATAATTGCAAACAAAAATTGCAGTTAGTCGAAAGTACTCGTAATCTACTAGTAAAGACGGAACATTGACAAATTCACCCAGCGGCATTCTTTTTTATTAACAAATAAAATGGATAAAGTTGACAACAATTCGAGCTTTGGTTGTACTGATAATGTACGTAAGTATAGTTTAAATATGTATTTAATTGATTATATTAGATTTGTCTAGTTGAATACGTGTGTAGATTATGTATATTTTAACATAAATACAGAGCTGGTCATAGAAATAGGGACTGCTTTAAAAAACGAATAACATTCAAAAGTTTATTTAAACAAATTATTAACTGATTAATATGACCAGGTCTTTAGGCTAATCCTTAGTTAGTTAGTTATAAATGACTTTTATTTCATTTTAAGTAGTTTACAAAAACAGTAATTTCTAAGTCTCTTTTTTGGCATGGCTGATAGCCGTCTACCAGATTGACAATTATTTGTATATCAATAGACCGGATATATAAAATTAGTACAAAAATAAAAACATAAAGAAAAAATAAACTACATTATGTAAATATAATTTAAAAGTCCTCCTCGATAATACGTCTTCTATAGCGAAGGGCATTCAGTGCAAAATTGTACAATAAATCCCATCCTTGCTGTCCATTCAAAATGCGGATTGCTTCTTCTTCATCTATGATGCTTGCACCAAAGAATTGTAAGCGGAATTCCCTTAAAATGGGGCAGATGGCAAGAAAATGAAAAATAACTTTTCTTACTTTTAGGTTGCACATATTGCACAGGATTGGTAGTTCTGGGCGGTGTGGTATAAAGTTCAGACTTATCAGCTCTCCTCTCAATTTAAATATTGTGCTTATTTTATCTGCTGAGTAGGAATTTAAAAAATATGTACTTTCTTGCAGATGATACTTTAATTTACTATAATACATCCTGTGCTGAGATGATTGGGCTTCATTCGCAAATTTGTCATACAAGTATTTAGCATTTTCTTTTAGTAAGGATGAAAATTGAGTTCTTATTAAATTAGGCTCCAAATTTTCTGTAATTTCAAGACTAAGGCCACACTCTGACGCTAGATTCCGCCACTCATTCACGAAAATAGCTCCTGTTGCAATAATGTGTGTAAGGACGATTTTCGGCAACCTATTTCCATCCATTGACATTACTTTGACTACATAGTCAAAGTGTAATTTAAGAGTCTCTAAGAATAAAGGGGGCATTCCAGTTTCCAAATATAGCATATAGTTTGGTGTATTACACGGTAAGCGAAATATTCGCTTCAAGAAGTATCGAAAGAAGATCTCTACTGCTGGGAAAGGACGGTATCCCCAAACTTGAGCTCCATATAACAGTATTGACGTAGCGGTTGCACGAAACAGTTTATATTTTGAACTATGAGACACATAGTTATTCGAAATGCACCGCCCCCAGACGGAAGAAATTGCTCGTTTATCATCTGATAACTTTGCCTCCAAGTGTTTGTTTAGATTTAAATTGCTTGTTACCAAAACCCCAAGGTATTTATACCAGCGCACATTTTCAATTATCTCGCCGCAGTACGTCCATCTTTCATATATGGAATATCTGCCGCCTCCATTTCTGAATACCATTGTCTTGGACTTCTCTAGATTAACAAGCAAGTTCCAGCATTTACAGTATTCGCTGAGCCTATTCATCATGAGTTAATCCTTACTTTATAAACTAATCTATGTATGTATTATATGTCAGTGTCTATTTATTTCTGTTTGTCTGAACCTGTATTATTCACTCTCCCGTTTGCTGGATTTGTTTACTGTGTTCGTTCTTTTATTTTTCGTAAGTGTGTACATGTGTTATTTCACAGGAATTGCAAATTTTTAACATGTTTCATTTTAATTTGTTTCAGAGTCCTTGTCACAATCTAGTGTGGAATTAACAGTGACCGATATTAAAGCCAAAGTAATGAGTGGCCAATACGGTATTATCCAAAAACGCGGTAAAAACAAGGTGTGGGAAGTTTTTGGTCATGTCATTGGAGAGAACAGCATTGCAATACCAAATATCGTGGCGTGCAGAACTTGCTTTGGCATATTTAAATTTATTGGTGCCACGTCAAATTTAGTTCGTCATAAATGCTATAAGGCCAACAAATCAGGCAATAAAGGTAATGTTCCTGAACCTGTCATAGATGCTGAAACAAAATTATTGATGACAAAGGCTGTGACAAAGTGGGTCGTTCAAAATTGTCGGCCATTCAGCATCATCAGCGATTCGGGCATTAAGGACGTTATAACGCTTACCCTTGAAATTGGAAGTCGTTTTGGACCGAATGTTAATGTAAGCCAACTACTACCTCATCCAACAACGGTATCCCGAAATGTCGCAGACCTATACAGTAAGGAACTGTATGCTGTAATGGAGGAAATAGCCTTAATGAAAGGAAATGGTTATTCTATCACATCAGACGCTTGGTCGGACACCTTTTCCCAGAAGTCTTATTTATGCGTAACTCTGCATTTTATAGTAGAAGGCAGCGTGAAGAATCGGTTGTTAGAAATGATCTGCATGAATGGTGAATCGGCAACAGGTACGCTTTGAATATTCCTGAAATGTGCCTATATGTATTTATATCCTTAAATGGGGTATCAAAATATTGTCACGAAATGTATAACGCATTGAAGTCCTACAGAAAATAATAATTTTTCTTCTTGTTTTAATATTTTTGTAGGCATCTTTATTCGCAGTAAGGTTGAAAAGTGTTTAAAGACTTTTGGATTGGATTTATCAGACGCCATTATTGTTACGGACCGTGGAGCAAACATGATATCAGCTTTTAAGGAATCCGCCCATATTCATTGTATAAATCATTTGCTGAACAATGCTGTCGAAAAAGCATTGAAAGAGGTTCCAGAGCTACTTGAAATAGAAAAAAAATGTGTAAAACTGGCCAAATATTTTAAGAAGTCCGGACAGAATTCAAAACTTGAGTTGAGTCTTAAGGGTGTTTGTCCGACGAAATGGAACACAATTTTTTATACAATGAAATCTATTGAACACAATTGGCATAACATCGTTGCAATTTTAAACGAACAAAATGAAATGAATCGTTTGGATTCCTTAAATTTAAGCGACATTGTGGCAGTCACAAATGTGCTCTCAAAAATCGAGGAGATTTCTAAATTTTTGGAAGCGGATGGTTATCCAACCATTCACTGGGTTATCCCGCGAATACATACCCTACAAAAAATGTGCAAAGAAAGTATTTCAGAAAAAGAAATAGAGAAAAAACTGAATTCATCCTTAAATTATTATATCGACAATATTATTTACGTAGTACGTGACTAAATATCACAGAATTGCGCTATACTTGTTCCCTCCTACAAATCAACTAAGGCAAGTGGACAGAACTCTCACAATTGAAGAGTGTAAGGACATGATGCGGTCGATTTCCACTGGTGAAAAGGAATGTATGAAATCGGTAGCGAATGTCCCAAATAAAATCGACGAAAAAAATCGTTGATTTTATTGAACAATTTTCAGAAGAGTCCGAGGAAGAAATACTATCAAGGGAAATTGTGGCTTATTCAAATATAAGAATTCCAATGAAAGAACAATTTAATGTTTTGCATTGGTGGAATGAAAACAAAAGTCAGTTCCCTTTCTTATATAAATTAAGCTGCAAAATTTTTTCAGTACCAGCATCGTCAGCGTCTTCCGAAAGGGTATTTTCACTTGCAAGAAACCTTATATGCGAAAAAAGAAGCTCAATTGCAGGAAATGATGAAATGGTTAATAAAATTATGTTTATAAATATAAATAAGAACAAATAAATAAAAAATAAAGTTGCTTTAAATAAATTTAACCGCTGTTTAATTACCATCAGGGACTTTTTCTGTTTCTTTTTATTATCATTTTTTACAAATTAAATGTTTTTGCCTGTGCATTCACAGTGTTCACAGTGTTAACAGTGAACAGTTTGCCGATACCGAAGTTCTGCTTGTAGTTCAAGAGTGAAATGAGAGAAACAGTCTTCGCTCTCCACTTTTGCTATGCTATCATTTGCTATCATTTGCTTGCACTCGCACTCACACTGGCTTCGTCTAGGAGTTCGACTTAATCATTGGCTCAAAGATAGACACGAATTGTTGGTCAAAGTGATTGTGCAGTCAGTATCAATATTGATACAGTTGCGTGCAGCATATGATTCGTTTGAGAGAGATGGGATAATTTTTTGTTTAGTGTGCACTCGTGCAGGGCTCTAGTCCTTATCATACTCTAATCTTATGTAGTCTCGAACTTTCATCAAGGCCGTTGAAAGGCTATGTTGAGCTCGGAAACCGGACTGTACAGGAGACAATAAATTGAAGCTATTTAGGTGACTCGTAATCTGCTTAGCAATGATCATTTCAAAAACCTTGGATAGACATTGTAAAATACTAATATGACGAAAATCGGACGTTGACGAAGGATTAGACTTTTTTGGTACCAGGATGGTCTTAGCTTTTTTCCAGCAGTCAGGGAAAGTGGACGTGGTAATACAAAAATTAAACATATGTGTGACACAACTAACAATGTGAAGAAGTATCTCCATTCTCCCCAGTCGCATTTGACTTAAGATCTCGAAGAATAAGTATTACGAGTACATCAGCTTCAGATACGACTTCAAAGACCAAAAACGAAGTGGGACTAAACAAATTATTATTGTCAGGCGCAAAACACAAGTTCAGACTGAAAAGAATGAATTATTTGATTCATTAGCGTCGGGTATATTTGTTATCATACTCTTTTTACACAGTCCTATAGAACGTAAATTAGTCCACAGTTTTTTCGAAGGTTGATCAGCACCAGGTTTGGACAAAAAGTATATTTTCTTATCTCTTCTGGTGATGTATGAAGAGTGATTTCTGGCTTTACAATACTCCTCCCAATTCTGGCAAGAAGGCATCAGTTTCCATTTGGCATACACTTTTCTACGAGTTTTAATAGCACCGCGAACCTCGGAAGTGAACCAAAGGCATTTTATCACCCCACAAGAGAAAGTCTAACGTGTTCAAATCGCAATATCTCGATGGCCAGTTCACATCACCTGTGAGCTGTGTGTAACGTGGCGCCGTCCTGTAGAAACCATATGTCGTTGGTGTCCATATCATCCCATTCAGGCTAAAAGAAGTTAGTAATAATCAACCTACAGCGCTCGCCGTTCACGGTGATGGCCTGGCGAACGTCATTCTCAAAGAAATATGGACCGATGCCCAAAATCCACACCAAACAGTGACTTTTTCGGAACGCATTGGACGCTCTTAGATCTCATGTCGATTGATATCGTCCCGAATTCGGCAATGTTGACGTACCCATTCATACCGAAATGGGTCTCATCGCTGAACATCTTTGGCGAAGTTTCGAACTCAGCTGTGTAGAACGAACATCCGTTTCACTGTTTTAAAACATTTCACCTTCAAGATGTTTCTTCTTATCGAAAGTCTTCACTTGCCAATTATCGGTCTACAAATAAGTTTCCGCAGTTTTACAAAAGATGGCTGCACCAGTAAGTTATTGTTAAAAGTGTCATATGATAGGCTTGCACATTTGCCTATCATATTAGCGATTTTGTATCAACATCATGTATTCCTTTTCAGGCGAAAATGTCGACTTTTGAATCAAATAAGCGTCATTTGCGTGAAATTACTAAAGCACAGTGGGGCAGCAAGAGGGCAAAAAACTCCCCAAATTTAAATTTCATTTTGGCAGCGTTTGATGGGCTATTGTTTTCATTATTAGTTGTAGGAAAGAGTACTAGTTCGTTTTTTCTATTTACATTTTTGTGGGGGATAATGAGAGGCGTAGAAAATAGTCGCCATTAGTTCACCAGAAAATTGCACATTTCTATTAGTTTGAGTCGTTCGTTTTTTGTGGTTTTATTTTTGAATATAAAACCATGACACTCGCACGACTTTCAGTTCATGTATTAAAAAGCAGAAAAAAAATTGTCGACCCCCTTTTTAAAAAAACATCACACAAACACAAAAGTAATAAGGTGACAAGGAAAAAATAATAGGAGCATGTAAACTTGTCTTGTCTTGTTAATTTTAATTGCGATAAATTTAAAAATAAGTTTTTTGAGTGGATGAAGGGTGAATTTATTTTCAATTTACCAAATACTCCGAGTGATTGTGAGTTTCAATCGCGAAAACCAAGGCGACATACAAAGGATCTCGATCAGTGCTGTGAAAGAAGTAGGAGAAGCAAAATTGGTGCTCTTTAAGCTCCTCATACAAACGATGTAAATGTGACCGAATCTTCTGCCGAAATTCCTTTGCAGAGTTTGGTTGACCACACAGTTAAAATAATTTTCAAAACCAAACAAGGAGAGGAATTGGAGACATTGGAAAACTGTGAACTGGTTTTACATACCAAATGGGGCTTTGATGGCTCATCCGGCCAAAATGAGTTCTCCCAACCATTTTTTGACGACAGTGAAAATCTCTCTTGCCACCAATCAAGGCATCTGGGTTAACCCCCGACCTTCCTCTACTCGATATTGTAGACCTTTAAGGTTTCAATTTCTAAAAAAAATCGGCGAATTAATAAGATCTGAAAAAGGACGTGTCCAAAATGAAACAGACAACTTGCAACCAACAACACTAGAGTATGACGATAATACCATCACGGTGAGAAACGTATTACATTTTACAATGCTGGACGGGAAAGTAGCGCAATATGTTACCAACACAACCGCATCAAGCAACTACGTTGAAGTAAAGTTTTGCAAAGAGGAAACGATTCAGAGTATATTATTCACCTAGCCTATAACTTTGGATTCAAAAGTTGGAGAACAACGGCAAATACTCTCAAAATAAAAGAATCTGCCAAAGAACGCATACAAAAACGGTTCATCACTGGATTGGGTATAAAGGTTGACTTTGTAAAGCAAGGATCAAGAGTATTTTTCCGAAATCCTTCTTTGACAGCGGATATAAATCAAGTTAGCGAAAACCTGATTCGCCTGGAGTAATAATAGAAACTCAGCCATTGATTCGGAAAAATTTAAGTCACATGCGACTGAAACGGCAAAGTTGGCTATAGAAATGTACCCGTGGTATTGTATGCCCTCAATGGTGCATACAATTGGGTTACTTTCAGAGAGCAGAAATAAAGACTATAAGTTTAATTTAATTTGTAATTTCTTTATTTGAATTCATTGTTCATGTAAGATCAGTGTACAATACACATCTTTTATAAAAGAACAAGCTTATATCTATTATATTCATTTAAAAAACAAAAAATGAATTTAAATAACAAAATAAAATAAAATAAAATAAAATATGATGATGAAAACATTAATTCATGTATTTGAAAATTTTTAAATTTTTGTGCAAAAAGAAAGAAGAAATAGGAAAGAGGAAAGAGGAAAGAAAGAAAAAAAAACAGAAAATAGACAGACGGAAAGACAAATCTATTAGGAATTATTTCTATAATATTGAAACAATTTTTTACTGAAGGTGGTTCTGTTGATCGTGCGCTTAATTTCAATGGGTAATAGATTCCAATGACGAATCGCATTAACAAAAAACTGACGAGAGGTATTGACATATTTGCATCGTGGAACAATTAATTGATGAGTTCTTTGATTCCGCGCAAATTGAACTTTTTCGTATAGATATTCCGGCTCTTTTGTCGTTATAATTTTGTGTAATGACAGCACAGTACGATATTTCATAAAAGTATCTAATGAGCACCCTACAATCTTATTTGTATAGGAAGAGATGTGGTCATATCGCCCAACGTCAAAAATATACCTCGCACAGCTATTAAAAGCAACATTCAGTTTTCTTTTTGCCTCATAGTCCATATCTGAGAAAATTTCGCACCCATACAACAAAATGGGTAATATATAGGACTTAACAAGCTTCAGCTTTACGTTGGTTGGAAGGTAGTTGGAAGTTGGGCTAAGCCCTCTCAGAGCTCCGTAAATTTTTGATGCAATTCTATTTATGTGAGTATTCCAGCTTAAGTTGTGGCTCAGATGAACCCCAAGGTTTTTAAAATTATCTACATACTCAATTGGAGTTTGATTTATGTAGAGTGGTGGAACAATTTGTCTAGCTCGGCCGATATTAACAACCATGGCTTTAGTCTTTTTAGGGTTAAGGCTGAGTTTATTATCGATTGCCCATTTACAAATTTCAGTTAGTTGCGCGCTTAAGTTCTGTACTGCTTGCTTTATTTGAGATTTCGGGAAAAATGAATAAATCTGGACATCATCTGCATATATGTGGCGTTCGCAGTTTACAAGTCGGTCAGCTAAGTCATTTATATAGTAAGTAAAAAGAAGGGGTCCTTGTACGGATCCTTGGGGCACACCAGATGGAACAAGAAAACAAGATGAACATTTGTCTTCATGCGACACGTACTGTGAACGATGACATAAATATGACGTTACTAAGTTACACAAAGAGCTATCAAACAGAAACTGCGTTCTTAGTTTTTCAACTAATATTTGATGATCTACGCAATCAAACGCTTTTGAAAAATCCAAAAAAACTATTAGAGCCAACATTTTACGGTCCAAGCCCCCACGTAAATCTTCGCAAACTTTGAGCAGAGCTGTTGTGCAATTATGCTTTGCACGGAATCCCGATTGAAATTTAGTGATAATGTTTCTATCGCTTAAATATTTTTTTATTTGATTGCTTGCAATTGTCTCGAAAGCTTTACTCAGAAACGAGAGAATGGCAATAGGACGGTATTCAGTTTTATCTTGAGACGACGAAGGCTTTGGCATCGGTAACACCTTAGCAGTTTTCCAACAGTCGGGGAAGCTGGAAGTAGTTAAAATTGTATTGAAAATATAGGTTGTTTGGAAAAGGATGACAGGTAGCAAAATTTTTACGAACTTTGGCTCAATGTTGTCTGAGCCTACTGCATTTGATTTTATGCTTAAAATTGTTCTACCAACATCAACTTCATCGACGCAAGATAATGAAAATACACCCTCGTTCCTGGATCGAATTGCAGGCACCCTATGACGAGCTGAGTTTTGTGAGTCGCAGGCAGATACAAATTTAGCATTAAGTTCATTCAGATCAATATTGTTTGGAAGTGCCGGCTTTGCTGCAGACAATCCGAGTGAGCGAACTTTTTTCCAAAAATCAGAACTTGAACTACTCGTAGTTTTTTAGTTGAGCTAAATTTGTTAAAGTAGAATTCTTTCTTGTTTCTTCTAATTAGAGAAGTTATTGCATTGCGAGCAGCTTTAAACTCTTTGTGAATTGGAAGACATTTGTAACGTCTCCATCTGGAGTATAAGTCATTCCGGACTTTCATTAAATGAAAAACCTCATGCGTCAACCAAGGTAAACCACAACTCTTAATTCTTTTTTTCATCACTGGCACATGTTTTTTGAAAAGAGACGAAATGCTTTTATTGAAAAACTCAATTTGAAGGCCCGTATCGTTTGTTGTATATATTGGCAGCCAATTTATATTTTTGCAATCATTAAAAAGCGCTTCCAAATTGATTTTTGAATATTCAAATAATTCAAAAAACTCGTCGTTTTTAGGTGTTGGATGTGCGTTTATAGTAAGGAAAAGTATATCGTGATGCGAGAAAGCCGGGGCAAGAAGCTGATCGTAATGTAATAAAAAACTTGGTTCAGACACTAACGCAATATCGATTAACGACGGTGTTTTGTTGGGTGCAAAATGCGTAGGTTGGGTGCAATTACAAAAGTGTAAATCGAGGGATTGAATCATTTCTTTGAGTGTCCTATTTTCATTACCTAAGATGTTAAGGTTAAAATCACTGCACACTACAATTTTTGAATATAGGGGGGAGAGTTCTTCAAGCGCATCCCTTATCAGTATATAGTTAGCAATATCAGGGGCCATGTATACACACCCAAGTAGAAAAGTTTCATTAACACTTCTAATTTCAATGAAAACGTACTCTATAAACTCGGATGAAGTTCTATCGACTTCACTTCACTAGGAAACCTTCCCGCACAGCAACGAATGAGGATGTACTTCATAAACTGCTTGAGTCCTCAGATCCTTATATATCGTACATTAGGCCTGAGCCTACAAAAAAAACACCTTCAGTGACAAAGTACTCCAATTATTAATGTAGTTTCAATCTTATGGTATTTTTTATCCTGAATCGAATGAAGAATCCGCAATTGGATAGGGTTAGTGGTTTTTTAGAAACTGAACTTTTTCTCATTTTGAGAATATACATTTGAAATATTAGTAAATTTTTCGTTGCGTTCCTTATGCAGTTTTTCATGCGGGATCGATTGAGATAACTTTGAGGTCGATACGACCATTTTTTCTCGAGATACAGAGTTTTTTCCGCTTTTCAACCGATCGGCCCCACTGTGTAACGCACATCGGTTGCTTGTGGATGTACATGGTGAGACTGCCTTAAGTGAAAGAAGTTGTCGTCAGTGGTTTCAAAAGTTTAAGGGCGGTGAAGAAGAAGAGTTGGACAGAATATTGGATAAAGATTCGTGGCAAACGCAACAAAGACTTGCAGTTGCATTGGGAGTAACTCAACAAGCAATTTCACATCGCTTAAAAGCAGGGGGAATGATTCAAAAGCAAGGAAATTGAGTTCCATTTGAACCGAAACCGAAGAACGTTGGACGCCGACTTTTGACATATGAAATGCTGATCGCCAGGCATAAATGGAAGAGTTTTTTCATCATATTGTCACTGCTGATGAAAAACGATAACCCAAAGAGGAAGAAATCATGGGGATGCCAGGATGCACCTGACCATGCTTTAACATCGACGGTTATGCAGAATATTCATGACAACAAACTCATGAAGTGTATTTGGTGGGATCAGCTTGGTGTTCTCTATTATGAGTTGCTCAAACCGAAGGAAACCGTCACTTGGGCACTCTTTGACCACAGTTGATGAGATTGAGAAAAACGCGCCCACTTCTACTCCAGACACGACAAAATTATTTTTCAGCATGACAGTGCTCGGGTACATCCTCATATTGCATGACCGGTCGAAACCTCCTTGCAAACTCTCAAACGGGAAGTCTTACACCCCACCCATACGACACCAGATGTTGCTCCTTCGGATGATCACTTGTTTCAATCGATAGTGCATGGCCTGTCAGAGCAGCTCGCCAACTCGTATGAAGAAAGCAAAAATTGGGTGGATTCGTGGATAACCTCAAAAGATGAAGCGTTGTTCCGGGAGAAACAGTGGCTAGCTATGGACAATACTTTGAATAAAATACTTCGTACTGTTGTTGGAGAATAAATGCCCAATTTCTGATAAAAAAAAAAACGGCGGAAACTTATTTGTAGACCGATACTTTCGTGCAATAAATTACGGGCTCTCAGACCTCTGACTTTAAGGTCTATCAATCAAAATATTCATAAAATTGTATAAAAGGAAAAACAACTTACCATCTGAAGTCATATGCGATATGAGCTGCTCCAGTTCTTGTGACATTATATATTCATCTTCGGCTTGCAGGTTAAAGTCCAGCGCAGTATACACGATCATTCCAAGATTCCTTAAAATCTGCAAAGATACAAATTCAAAAGGTAAAATCATTACTCATTGGATAATCTGATGAGGAATTTCCACTTGCACCAAACACTCGTGGATACAATTAATCAAGCGCAAGCGCACTATTGCTAAAAAAAAGAAAGACAAAAGACAACCTTGAATTGCGATCAAAATATTTTCATGGAGAAACTTTCGCTTTTCCCAAAGACTGAATGGGTATGCCGACGAAGCCGCCACCAACAGTACGCCCACATTTTCCACATTTTCTCAGAAGATGACAGGCGGCATGCAGGTACGCAAGCAGGCAGGCAAGCGATTAATTCAACCAGCCACCAGCTTGAATTTGAATACCTCAGCATGTTGGTGAACCAGATCAAGAGACGAAGAGGTGCGTGGCGTTTCGAAATGCTAGCCAAGCCTGCTAATCCCAAAATGCGAGATGATGAGGAGGTGGATTAGGAGGAGTTGTTGCTGTGACTGGGTAAGGTGCAAGTAGTTTCACTTTAGAGTTTGCCTTCAATCCTGGGGCGGTATTTGTTTGGTATTTGAAAGGACGGCATCGAGCTGCTCTTAAGGGGTTGTTTAGTCAAGGTGTTCCAGTAGTTCATTGAACCACGATTAGTGGGGGGTTTTTTTTTTCTTCTTCTTTAATTGCGAGTGATAGTGCCGTATAATAAAAAAAAAACTGAAAGGTGAAATGCTGTTGCCAGAGATTGATACGCAAATAAATGTTATTCCATGATGTCGGCCAGAGAAGGAAGTGGTGTTTCAAGATACGCTCCATGTATCCATACCCCGTACTAGTACCATGTACTGCCTCAGGAAAGTGAAAGGACGCCGACATGGTAACGCAGTGATGTTTTGATGAAAGTTCTCTTATTTTTTAAGACTTTGATGGACTTGCTGGGTAAAGTGAATGCGAAGATGGCAAAAGTGGTTTCCACCGCTTAATGGCCTTGGCATTGTAAATCAGTTTGTTGTCTTTGAAACGACAGAAATAGTGTGAATGCTGGAGGCAAAATACGAATATTGTATGTAGGCAGTGCGTTGAGGTTGTACTGAAATGCTCATTAAAACGGATTTTCCTTTTTTGTTTAATTTTGTTGCTTTTCGTACAATCGTGTGATGTCATAGGACAGACATTTGATTTTGAGAAGAGTAAGATGCTACTACTATCTGATACTAAAGTTAGATTCAAGCCAAACCATAGCCGACAAACTAAATACTGATGAGTTGGGTCACACTTGCTTGGGTCACGACTTGCACTTGTAATTAGTAGGAAGACAAACTGACCTTTCATTGGCATCGACCCACATGGATAACTGGAGATACATATAAGCAATACAGTACTCGTATCTATATCATCTGTAACTTATCATCTAAAAGTAACTTCGGGCTTTTGTTGAGAAGTTTTTGATACCAAAGTACAACGGGCTACTTTTACATAATCTGACATCAGCCAAAAAAGGCCCAAATACGCAGAAAAACGTCAGAAAATGTTCTTTAACTAATTGAAAAGATATCATGGCCACGTTTCCCCACCTCAATATTCACAAAAGTCCATGAGATTAAGACCATCAACAAAATTGAACATCCTTCAATCAACGACAGATGAAACATTCCTCTGTAAATTTATTCAAGAAGGGAAGTGCCAACACTCAGTGAGAACATTAGTCCTCTTTATTTCCCTAGAAAAACACCGACGAATTTGGAAATTTCAGACAGAGAAACACACCCACTATAAGAGCCAAAAATCCAAAAATTCTTGAACCCGTGTAATGGCCTTAACATATTGTACTACCCTTGCAAGTTGTTCTTCATTTCGAAATACTCACCTCCAGTTGCAATATACTCGATCTAATGTTTCACACTTTCGCCCCAAAATCCGGATCATCGATCTGGGTCACCCAAACATGTCTCATGACATTGCTGACTGCTGCAATTACATCTTGTCACTTGTATTGCGGCACATGCACCAGACACCAAACACTGGCATCAGCATTTGTTCCAGCTTCAGCTTCAAGCAAACCGTGTTAATTATTGGTGAACCAATTAAAGTTTTACCTTTCCCAATGCGGTGTACTCGTACAAGCAAAGCCTGCTCTGCGGGCACCTACCAACCATGTGTGTCTACCTGTGCACATTCGATTGAAACAAGTTTCGCATGTCAAATCCTAGCGAGTTCCCAAGCCAACAAAACTCCCAGAGGTACCATCTACTCGTAATCCGAATGTAAATGCCCAGAGCCCACAGCCTACATAGCTGAAGACGAGTTTTCCTCCCAGACCGTCACAGAGTCCATGTTCCCACAGTAGAGGGAGTGAAATCACACAATTTGGTGGGTGCATTAATTACACGGGTTATTAGATTCTGCATCTGCATCGCCATCGCGTTAATTAAATTGTCTAGTGCTCCTCCTCGAGGCTGATCCATATTTCGTGATCCGTCGTCGGTCTTCGGACGTCGTCGGTCGTTCACTGCTTGGAAGAAGGTGTGTGCGATTTAGCGATCTATCTAAGAAAATCTGCAATTTCCCACGATTTGTCTCGGCAATGGAGTGTATCTGGTGTACTCGTATCCGATTCTAATTTTTTTTTATTTTTTATTTTTTTGTGCGCTTTACATGGTACGAATAAGAGGAGTGACTCGAAAGATCACTGCGTGCCTGGGAATAACAACAGACATGCTCAGAGGCTGTTTACCTAGACAGGCGCACTAGTAATTGAGTGCAATGTATTTTCCATGCTAGAACAATTGGATGGCAGTAACGTCGACATTGTAGTTGTCCATTCTATTGTTTCGAATTCCTTAAGTTGGCACTGGAAGAGATTCTCTCCATTGAAGTGACGACTCCAAGTCACGCACACAAACTGTCGCTTGGAAGTTGGAATACCAATCCACATAAGGTGATCCTCATCTGGCAGGGATCAGACAACCAATCATTTTCACAATCGATCAGCCTCAGCCTAGTTGGTGGTGGCAGGCAAAAGATACTCGTACAGAGCACACAACCTGCTTCGAAACCGCAAAGTGTCGAAGCTGTTAGCAGTTTTATCTATATGTATTGCAAATGCGAATGCGCTCCGACGTGCGCTATAATCAAACCATTAGAAGCGATTGTGTGCATCGCTTGAATGATTTATCCCGCCAAGATACGAGCATAGATACGGATATGCGAGTATGTAAGTACGACTTTACGACCACGGTGCACTCGGTAAAATCGTGTACGTAGTCGAACTTATATCGGTAACCAAAAATGCCACACTATCAATTGAATGCTTTTACTTTTTGATTGCACACTGATAGCGAATTTAACAACAAGCACAGGTCTATGAGTGGAACCCACTGGCACACCAAATGCCGATGGCTTACATTCACCATTTAGTGTTGTTTTTTTATTTTTTATCTTTTATTTATTTTTTAAATATTTATTCCCCTCAAAAATATACGAAGTACTCGTACTATTGTCCGTAGTATGAGTATCTTTTGTTTTTCCAAGCCAAAGAGGAGCAGCATGATGTAAGTGTGTCGTACTTGGTGATGCCAATTACGTCGTTCAAGATAAGTTATTATACTACAATACATGGCGGCTGCTGGTGTTTGCTGTTGCAGCATTGGTGGTGGTGATGTTGATACTACACATATACCCGTACTCGTTGTAGTTGCTCGCATTTGCTTATGACACGAAATTGCACTTAAATGATTGGAGGGATATTTCGAAAGAGTTTGCTTACTTTTCGCAGGAGACAATGAAGATGATAAGTGAGTCTAAGTACTAAAGACGATTTGATGTGAGGCTTACAATCTCAAAGAAAGCCCTTGAACAAAGTCAACAGCATGCTGATTTTAATTACAGTTTTATTTGGCACAAATACGAGTAAAGTAAAAGATAGGAATGGGAATCTTCGAAAGTATGTGCTACTGCTGACGTGACTCATAGTTAATATTTGTTTCAGAGTGGAATTTTCGAGTTCGGAAAACATTGTATTTATTTGAGATTCAGATTAAGATTATTGGTGACGTTTGCTTATTTCTTGTTGTCTATTCCCAACTAACAATCAACATACTTTGATACAATTTCTGATATTTATTCGAGTAGATAGAATGTTATCAATATTCGATAGTAAACCAAGTAAAAATACTCGTACTCGTATTTGTGTTTACACAATGAAAACCACGTAGGGATGGGACTTTCTTTAAACAAAAATATTTACGTTCACATTTTTGTTGGAGTTTAAGCCCAACAACGTTAAGATTTAAACATAAGCAATGGCTTGCAAATTGTTTAGTGTTAGATCTAAAGATATGTAGAAGCATAGAACAGATTTGGGAACGAAATTGCTCCAGATACAGCATAACTTGGAGGATTGTTCGGGGAAATTTAAAATCTTATAAGAGAAATATGTGATTGAGAAGAAGTGTTCCCTTTATTAATCTAACGAATCGCCTTAGAGAGGATTAGTTTAGATCCGGTAAATCAATATTAGAATTTTCACTTCGCAGCCTTGCTTAGTATCGTCGGTGTTTGTGTTTGTCTGTGATTATGACTAGGGAATTCAGGGTAGACATAGCCAATATACGCGGGCTAAAAAGTAATCACTTTTCTGCGTACGTCCACGTCTGTAAGTACAGACCAGCTGTTTTGGCACTTATTGAAACACAGGTAGATCCCCGCCCACACCTCTCAGATCATTCTGATCTGAAGCTACCTGGCTACGAACTAGTGCCATTATTCTTCACTCACCGCGGTCTCGCCATTTATGTGCGTAGTGATGTAGCTTACCAAACTCCACCACAATGTGATCCATGTTCCAATCCGGAATTCAACTTCATGTGGTTAAAATTCCATCTCCGTAAGCAAATTATCCACTACTGCTTTATATATAGAAGCCGCAAACTAGACAGCCATTCAAAGAATTGTACACTGTATCCTCATACTGAAATCGTTATTAGGGGCGACTTCAATATACACAATTCTGGGTGGCTTCGACATTCTGGACAGACAACACCCGAAGGACGGTGTGTTGAGAACTTCGCTGCGGAACACAACATAACGCAGCTTGTAAATTAGCCCACGCGAATACCAGACGTTGATAGTCATACCGCCAACACTCTGGACTTGTTTTTAACTTCTCACCCTGATAAGTACACCGTTGATGTGCTCTCCCCTCTAGGCTCGTCGGACCATTGTGTTATATCAGCTAATTTCTCGTACACCGACCACTCAGTTAGAGGAAATATTCCTAAACGATCCGTATGGCAATACGAGAAAGCCAACTGGAGCGGTCTTAACAGCTTCTTTAGGAATTTTAACTGGCCGTTATGCTTCCTCGATAACGACGTGGATTCCGCTGCTGATATGATTACAGACACCATTCTCTTTGGAATGAGATCATTTATTCCTCATCGGATGAAGAGTATCAAACCAAAAGAAAAGGCATGGTACGACTCGAGCTGTAAAGAGGCCGTCAGGGTTAGAGAACTGTTTTTTCGGTCCTACAAGACCAACCCGACAGAGGAAAACCGAAAAAAGTTCAAACGAGCCAGAAATGACTGCAACGCACTTCTTAAGCGTGTAAAATTGTTGGTCGTTTGTCAAAAACATTAGCAATTCCGCCTCATCCTCCATCCCAACGCTCATTTACGATGACATTCCAGCTGTCAGCTCTTTGGATAAGGCCAATCTGCTTGCTGCACACTTTGCGGCCAGCTCAACACTCCCAGATTGTGCTTTGTCTCCGCCTACACTTGAGTGCGTCGAATTTTCAATGGGACGAATCTACTTTCACACTCGTGTAATAGCAAGAGTACTTAAAGATCTCAACATACATAAATCCGCTGGTCCTGATGGTATATCTCCCCTTCTTCTGAAGAGGTGTTCTTCCTCGCTGGCAAAACCACTGCGTAAGCTTTTTCATCTTTTCTCTTCCCGAGCAGATGGAAAACAGCATTTGTCCAGCCCGTCCCTAAAAAAGGCGATTCATCTTCTCTCTCCTCCTACAGACCCATTGCACTTACGTCCCTTTTTTCCAAGTTCATGGAAACGCTGATAAATCGTCAGCTCATGAAATATGGCAATATGGTTTTCGTAGCAACAGGTCCACTGGTGATTTGATGGCATGTCTCACCGAAAAGTGGAACCAAAGCGTACATCAATCTGGCGAAAGCAAGATAGTTGCACTTGATATTTCTTCGGCATTTGACAGAGTTTGGCATCAGGCTGTTTTGTCGAAAATGCGAGCATTTGGGATCGACGACTCTCTACTTCAATGGATTAGAAACTACCTTTCGGAACGTTCAATTCAAGTTGTCTTGGACGGTTTCAAGTCTGATATTCACAAAATAAATGCTGGTGTGCCCGAGGGCTCTGTTCTGTCACCAACACTCTTTTTAATTTTCATTAACGATCTCTTGTCTGCTACTTCTAATCCAACATATTCCTTTGCTGATGACAGTACTCTCTGCTTTTCATATTCGTTCCCGGACTCACGGCCCTGCTCTTTTGCTGTAGAACGAGAACGTTCATGAAGCTCATTAAATTCCGATATCAACAGCATAACCAATTGGGGAACTATCAACCGAGTGGAATTAAGTGCTTCGAAAACATAATGCGTCTGCTGTCGTAAAAGCGAAATTTAAACACCCAACCACTGTCCATGAATGGCACTTACATCGTCGAAACCGAAAAACTTTCCATTCTCGGTATGTGTGTCAATGACAACTTATGTTGGAATGACCACATATTTGATGTCGCCAAAAATGCTGCGAAATGTCTAGGTTTCCTCAAGCGATGTAAGAAATATTTTACCGCCTCTGATCTGGCCTCAATATATAAGGCATTCATCCGCCCAAAATTGGTGTACAACTCCCACATCTGGTCAGGTGCTCCTAAAACATCTCTGCACCTGCTAGATAGGATTCAAAACCGTGCGATAAAACTTATTGATGCTACTAATATCAGTCAATCAATGGACATCCTCGAACACCGACGAAATGTCTCGTGTCCTACATTGTTTTATCGCTATTTCCACCACCAGTGCTCCACTGAAATCGCCAGTAGCATTCCGCCCATTCAAACTTTCAACCGTAACACCCGTCTCGCTATGAATGCTCATCAGTATACCCTCAAGCCCATTTTCGGACGTACTCTAAAATATCGTGCTTCGTTCCTAAGCCGTACAACTCGCTTATGGAATGCCCTGCCGATCTCTGTATTTCCTGGTCGTTATAACTTGCAAACATTTAAAAACAATGTACGAGGGGCGTTCAATATATCCTCGGTATCGATATGAAGAAAAATGCGAATTCAATTTAAATTGTTTTTATTTTTCAATATAATCTCCCCTAACATCAATGCATTTGTTACATCTTGAGATAAGCTTTTTTAAACCCTCAAAAAAATAAATTTCCTCTTTCTCTGCAAAATACCCATTTATTGCCGACTTGAGTTCTTCATCATCCGAAAATCTTTTTCCACGAAGACATTTTTTCAAATCCGGAAACAGGAAATAATCACTAGGGGCAAGGTCTGGACTATAGGGTGGGTGTTGGATTTCTTCGAAACCACAATCTTGCGCAGCAGCCTTGGAAACTCGCGCCGTGTGAACAGGAGCGTTGTCATGAAGAAGCAACATACCCGCTGCGAGTTTACCCCGTCTTTTCTTTTTAATTTCCTCCCGCAAATTATGCAAAGTGGAAGCGTAGGATGTGGCATTGATGGTTTCACCTTTTTTTTTGTACTCAATGAGCAAGATTCCCTTTGAGTCCCAAAAAACTGTGGCCAAGAGTTTCCCGGCAGACGGAGTGACTTTGAACTTCTTCGGGGGGTCTGTTCCTTTTTTATGCCACTGCATGGACTCTTGTTTGCTTTCAGGGTCATAGTGGTGGACCCATGTTTCATCCCCAGTAACAAATTCGATCCATAATACCGTCCGCGTTCTCACTACACATCTCCAAAAGCTCTCTACAGCATGCGATTCTCACTTTTTTCTGAGGCGCTGTGAGCATTCGTGGCACCCACCTTGCACTGTCCTTTGAAAGGTTAAGATGGTCATGAAGAATGATGTGAATGGTACCAATTGAAAGCTTGGTGATCTCTGCCATCATTTTCACCTTTATTCGGGCATTCTCAAGAACAAGTTTTTCGACTTCTTTGATGCTTTCTCCCGTACAAGCAGTAGCCGGGGCGCCGGAGCGGGGATCGTCTTCAATGCTCTCTCTGCCTCTCTTGAAGTCACTTGACCACTTTTGCACAGTTGATAATGAAAGTGCGGAACCCAGGTAAACAGCCACCATCTCTTGATGAATAGTTTTTGGACTTTTTCCTTGCTTAGTGAGAAATTTAATTACAGCGCGATGCTCAATTTTCACCATCATCGTCTCAGTTGCCATTATGATTCTGTTTAACTAGAGATAAAACGCGAATTAATAATCACATTTATATGAAATTTTACATGAATGCACTAAAATAATAGTATTACTTGATAAATAAGTCAATTTATATATACAACCACAGCTTGTAACGCTCAGCTGGATTTGCCTGAGGGTGGTAACAGGCTGTGAAATCGAGCGTTACACCATAAGTTGATGCCAACTCAGACATTTCCCGACTTTTAAATTGTGCACCGTTATCACAAACGATCCACCTAGGGACGCCAAATACCAAGAACACCTGCTCCTCTAGAATCATTTTAACGGCTTTTGCCGTGGCTGTTCTCACCGGATAAAACAACGGAAACTTTGAGAAATAGTCCACCACGGTTAAGATATATCGATACCCCCTTGTTGAACGTGGCAGCGGGCCGACAAAATCGACAGACAGCATCTCCCATGGCTTAGTGACTCCGCTTCTAGTTGCCATAAGACCCGCTGGTTTCTGGAGACTTGGTTTGGAGACCTGAAATTATATTCCTCATTTTGGGCCAATAGTACTTAGACGTGACCCTATCGAGAGTCTTTTGAATACCCCCATGCCCACTTAATATGTGATCGTGACATTCACGAAGAACTTCGATCCTACTCTCCTTTGGAATGACCTTTTTCCAGAGGTCTTCGGGAGTTACGAGCGCTGGATAATTTGTCGGAACATGTCGGTATAGAACTCCATCCTTGAGTCTTCACTGACGATACTTTTCCGGATTCTTGATGACCAGCCCTTTCATCCTATTATACCAAGAATCTTGGCTACCTACCAAAGCGACTTCTTCCCCCTGCGCTCTTGATAAGGCATCTGGTACCAAGTGTTCCTTCCCTTTTCTGTGCACAAAAGAAAAACTATACTGCTGCAATTTGACTGCCCACCGAGCCAACCTACCCTGTGGATCCTTCAAATTATTCAGCCATAACAACGAATGGTGATCAGTTACAACCGTAAAGACGCTGCCTTCTAAATAAGGACGGAGCTTCTCAATCGCCCAGAGAACTGCAAGGCATTCTCGCTCCGTTGTAGAAAAATTGCGTTCCGTCCTCGACAAGGTCCTGCTTAGGTAACTGATCACCTTCTCCCCTTCCCTTGGGTGTGCCTGAGTAAGCACAGCGCCAATACCGAAGCCAGATGCATCTGTGTGAACCGTAAAGGGTAAGCTAAAATCTGGGCAAGTCAATATTGGAGCGTGAACCAATTTCTCTTTCAACTCACGAAAAGAGCTCTCGCACTGCTCACTCCAGATGAACTTTCTCTTCTTCTTCAAGAGTTCGGTAATAGGTGCGACCAAGTCGGAGAAGTTCTGTACGAAACGCCTGTACCACGAGACCATGCCGACAAACCTTCGTACTGCGGTCACCGTCGTCGGTCGTGGGTATTCCACCATACTTCGAACTTTGTCTGGATCGACCAACAACCATTTTTGGTTGACGATGTACCCCAGATACTTCAGTTCGCCCTTACAAAATTCGCACTTTTCCCGACTAAGAAGCAGTCCGGCTTCTTGTATTCGCGACAAAACAGCCTTCAATACCATCAGGTGCTGCTCAAACGTTTCCGTTACAATGATAACATCATCGAGGTACACGAACACGTTCGGTTTAAGGTCGGCTCCGATGACTGTATCAATAAAACGCTGCCATGTTGCTGGGGCATTGCGTAGCCCGAACGGCATGCGGCGAAATTGATACAAGCTTCACCCCGATACCGAGAATATGTTGAACGCCCCTCGTATGTACATCCTTATTGATACCTGCAGCAGTTAATTTTGGCGTTAATGAATCCTTGCGTCTCATCAAACGCTCCATAACACGTGCTTCTCCGTCTGCCAGCAACCTTCGACGTCCTTTAGAAATGGCACTGGTGCTAACATTTCGTCTTTTTTGGGCGCAATATACAGTTGAATTACTGATTTTCAATATTTTTGCAATTTCTCGTGTGGACTTTCCTTTTTCTGTTAAAACCACTTTGCAGTTTTCGATTTCTTCCGATATAATAACAAAACTGCAAACTATTTCAAAGTAATTACTTTAACACAATGATGTCAATAACAATGTGAGAGTGGCAAACAATCATTAGCGAAAAAAAACGGGAAATTCATAGCGGTTCGGGCTAGTAACACATTCCGTGCATAAGTGTTCGAATAGAGTGAAGTGTTTATTTTTTTTTTTAATTTGAAATATGCAAAATTTTAAATAAATAAATGAAGAATAAAACATAAAAAAAAATGGTTGTATTTCCTTTAATAATAAAGATTTTATGGATAGGTAAGTACGAAAACAGTATACATTTATGCTCGCCACTGTACATCGGTACCTCTCTTTTCTTCCTCCCTAAATTTCCTTTGCCCGCTCTGTGAACAATCACCTTAACCCTCGAATGTTTACGAAAACAGTAAACATTCAAACATTTATGCTCGCCACTGTACATTGTTTTTAAATGTTTGAAAGTTATAACGACCAGGCAATACAGAGATCGGTAGGGCATTCCATAAACGAGTTGTACGGCTTAGGAACGCATCACAATATTTCAGTGTACGTCCGAAAGTGGGTTTGAGGGTATACTACTGATGAGCATTCATAGTGAGACGGGTGTTACGGTTGAAAGTTTGAATGGGCGGAATGCTACCGGCGATTTCAGTGGAGCACTGATGGTGGAAATAGCGCTAAAACAAAGTGAGACAGGAGGTATTAGTATCATCAATAAGTTTTATCGCACGGTTTTGAATCCTATCTGGCAGGTGCAGAGATGCTTTAGGAGCACCTGACCAGATTGTACTCCAATGTGGGCCTTATATATTGAGGCCATATCAGAGGGGATAAACATCGCTTAAGGAAACCTAGACATTTCGCGGTGTTTTTGGCGACATCGAATATGTGATCATTCCAACGTAAGTTGCCATTGACACACATACCGAGAATGGAAAGTTTTTCGGCCTCAACGATGCAAGTGCCATTTAAACATACAGTGGCTGGGTGTTTAAATTTCGCTTTAACGACAGCAGACAGCATTGTGTTTTAGAAGCATTAAATTCCACTCTGTTGATAGTTCCCCAATTGGTTATGCTGTTGATATCGGAATTTAATGAGCTTAGCATACACTGCCGTTCTCGTTCTACAGCCGAAGAGCAGGGACGAGAGTCCGGAAACGAATATGAAAGCAGAGAGTACTGTCATCAGCAAAGGAATATATTGGATTAGAAGTAGCAGACAAGAGATCGTTGATGAAAATTAAAAAGAGTGTCGGAGACAGAACAGAGCTCTGAGGCACACCAGCATTTATTTTGTGAATATCAGACTTGAAACCGTCCAAGACAACTTGAATTGAACGTTCCGAGAGGTAGTTTCTAATCTATTGAAGAAGAGAGTCGTTGATCCCAAACGCACGCATTTTCGACAAAAGAGCCTGATGCCGAACTCTGTCAAATGCCTTAGAAATATCAAGTGCAACAATCTTGCTATTACCAGATTGGTGTAGACTTTGGTTCCACTTGTCGGTTAGGCATGCCATCAAATCACCAGTGGACCTGTTGCTACAAAAACCATATTGCCGGTCATTGAAAAGTTTTCGTGTTTCGAGATATTTCATGAGCTGACGATTTATCAGCGTTTCCATGAACTTGGAAAAAAGGGACGTAAGTGCAATGGGTCTGTAGGAGGAGAGAGAAGATGATTCGGGAAGAGTCCTAAAGAGTAGGATTGATGATAGTAGGAGGTAGGTTATCGACTGATGTTCTAAAGCTAAATGGTACATTCCAAGGAATTTGAATTTCAAATCACTGTACTGACCGAACAATTGTTTAAAACGTACAAAAACAGCCAAGAAAAAAGACCTATCTCCCGGTGGATTAACGGTTGTACTTATGTACATTTACGATAGAGCATACTTATAGACCAACTTCGACGTATTCGGAGTTCGTATTTCTTATGCAAAGTACTTTAAAAGGCTAAGACTACATAAGAAAGAGGCAGGCCTGAGAACACTGCACATATTATTCTGCGCGGATTCTTCGTGGGAGTTACAGATCTCGACACGCTTTTTCGACTTCTGAGGCTGGAAGCGCTAAATTGGGGAAATAATTTGTCAAATACTACTAATACTAATAATACTCGATTGGTGGGGTCAGCACGATGTCATGTACAGACTCGACAACAATAACCCGTCGTTTCCCAGAGGCGTGGGTCTTATTTGGATCTACTGCTGTGCGACGAACGTATACGACTGACAAGTACGAATTTGCAAACGCTAAACTGTCTGCGCACATTCGTGTATGACAGCGACCATTGCGGTTTCAGCACCGAAATTACATTGCCCAATAAAATTGAGGAATTGGAGTAGTTTGTCCAAAGATATTCTTACAACTACAGTAAGACTCGATGGACACGCTTCTCCGCAACCTTGACAAGAGCACTCGAACACGCTACACCCTCCGTCCAATAGGAATTTGTCAAACGAGGAGATCGACAAGTACCTAAAACGAATGAACGAGACAATTATACAAACTATGGACACTACAATACCGCGGTATCGAAGTATGACTAACGAAGACCTGTTCCGCAATCCTACTATTGACGCACTGCACCGACAGAAAAGTAGACTTCTGACAAGACTTAAAAACTTGTACAGACAGTTAACTGACAGAAAAGACCCAGAGATTAGGACACTGAAGTCGTCAATTAAAAATCTTCAAACGTTAATAAAAGAGAATTACAGAATTTCTGTAAGTTTGTATTGGAACAATAAGGTCCGGGCTGTAAACACCAGCAACCCGAATATGTCTCCGCAAATAAATAAACTATTTCGGAGAAGAAACCAAAGCAACATTCAGTGTCTTAAAATAGCCCGAACGACAGACAACGAATGGTTACTGACAAGAGCAGGTATTGATCCAAATGAAGCCGCTGACGATGACGACTTGTGTGTGATAAATCGCGGACAATCGGACAATCGCGTCTTGGTGCACAACTTCTATATTCGAAATGAAGTAGAGAATTGTCGATCCGAGGGCTCTGATTTCACTCGGTGGACATTTACACCACCCTGTTTAATAATGCAATGAATAATGCACATTATGCAGCGCATTGGAAAACGGCGGTGGTTCAACCTATCCCCAAAAAGGGGAAGGATATATCCAATCCGGCGAATCTCCGGTCGATAAGTCTCCTTCTAAATATCAGTAAGGTGTTTGAAAAAGTAATCAATGGAGCTCTGACTAGGTGGGTTGGGGACAAACATATAGTTCCGGATGATGTCGTACATACCGCGTCTAAACTGGTGTCCGATATCCAATGGAATAAAGGCAAAAAACAATATACTGGTGCCTGCCTTGTTGACTTGGAGAAGGCCTTCGACACCGTATGGTTAGAGGGTCTTTTCTATAAGCTGACTAGGCTGGGGATCAGTAAACCGCTCTTGTACATTCTTTATAATATGCTACACAACAGACAGTTCATCGTGAAGAATGGTGATGTGATTTCTGTTGGAATATTTCAAATTAAAAATGGTCTTCAGCAAGGCGCGGTCAATTCGCCGATCCTATTCAACATTTATACAAGCGACTTGATAGGTTCACTTCCCCATACTATACTTACAGGTCCAAAAATCGAGGTCTTTAATACTCTCGTGCAGCGTGACTTTGATAAGATAAGACGATTTTGCGATGACTGGAAGTTGAAAATCAATTTTCAGAAGTCGGAAACCATTCTCTTTAGGACGCCGTTGTCTGGAGCCTCTAGGGATACCAGAAAAAATTGGCGAAAGTTCTCGATCATTGGACAGCCTCTTGCCTGTCGAAATGTAGTTAGATTACCTTGGGATCTGGCTAGATCAGTTTCTGTATTTTGACAAAAATGTAGATGCTGCTATGGCCAGAGCTAAAGGTGCTTTTGCCCTTACAAAGAGACTGTTTTATAGCAGCCAACTCGATGCGAAGGTAAAAGTAATCTGCTACATGGCCCTTATCAGGCCCATGCTGGTACTCGGTTGTCCCGTGTGGTTCAATGTACGAGCAAGCTTAATGGAAAAGATTAGGGTGTTTGAGAGGGCTTACCTTTGCTTGTAGAGAACACCAAAGTCGGAGTACAAAAAATTGTATCCTAATGAGGTCCTTTACAACAGGGCGAACCTAATACGAGTGGACAACTTCGTAATTAAGCTGACTCGAAGGCACATTGCAAGAGCAATCACCTCGACGAATAACCTGATATCTGGGGCTTACTACCCCAATTACCTTTACCACGAGAGTGTGCGCTCTGACGGTTTCGTTCCACCAGAAGCATTCCTCTACCTAGATCAGATAGGGTTGATCCAGGATAGATCAGCGGTGCCGTTAATCTTCCATGTCGCTCGGACAGCTGGGGACAGGCGACTCAACTACAGCTGAGACGTCGCACACGGCAGTTTGGATCGCCACAGGTTCAAAAGGGCGGTGGGGAATCGCGATAAGAGGGATGTCGTTCGGCAGCACCAGCATTTCTGGTGGTTGAATGATGGAGAAGATGTTTCGTCGTCGTTTCCGCCAATTACAGACCAGCCTCACTAATGAGGCAGAGCTGACCAATCTATTTGCTATGTAAATAGCGATGGCCAGCTTACATAGGTTTAGGTTAGCATCTAAGAAATATATACAGATATTAGTATATACAAAGGTATATACAGCAGAATTCGCAGCAGCACGAAACTCGGTAATACATAAGTTATAGGCAAGGTTTTCCCTTACATGAAAATTGTAGAAATGCCGAATCAATCCCGCGCTTATCTATTGAAAACATGCTTTCACTATTCCAGACGTATGTAATGTCTGTTTTTTTTTTTGCAGAGTCAGGCTTTTCAATAGGGTAATCCCTATTAAATGTCGAATCAGCTGTCACATTGAGCTGCCAAGATACATCTGCTTTCAGTAGAGTTTGCCATTTCATCATGGAAAGCTTGACACCACAACAACGATTTCGAATCATTGAAATTCATTTCCAAAATCGAAGCTCTGTTCGCGAAACTTCACGAAACGTAAACATCACCAGCCATCTGAACGTGCTAATTGTTGAATTAATACAAAATTTTGCACTGAATTCACGCTATTGGATTCTCACAAACCAACAAGAATAAGGACAGTGCGCTCGGAAAAAATATTGCGGCTGCGGATTCATCGTCATTCGTCAACTTGGCCTTTGTCCATCCACTATCTGGAAGATTCTGCAAAATGCGCTTGGCTTATAAGTTCCAATTGGTGCAAGGATTATAGCCGCGTGACAACTTATGTCGTCGGGTGTCACTACGTAAACAAACAGAATCGCCGTATTTGGAGCAAGAACATAGTGTCAGATTTTTAACGTAAACCACCTGTCATGGAGACTTATGTTTATGGGGCTCTGCCGCCTTCCTGAGATACCAATTCGGAACTGTGTTGCCGGCACAAGTTCCACTCTTGGCATGAGTAGAGGCCGACCTAAGACCTCTTACTGCTCTTAGGGTCGCAGCAGCCAGTACTTATTGCAACTCTACATTGGGTCAACCAAAGGAAGACCCTTCCCGCGATTTTGGGTTTAAACCACAGCCACCACGACGCTCCCACAAGCGGGCCTACCTCTTCAAGTCAGGCCCGGACCGAGATCGGGGAGGCTCCTGACTCCCATGGTACCGTGATTTAAGTCCTGGTAGTGACTACCGGTGGTCCAGCCGGCAACAAGACCTATGACAGCCAACTTGTGACTGATCAAATTGTAGTAACCTTCGGTAGCGTTATCTGAAGATGATAAGACCAGTACTTTGCTCTGCCCCCGTTCATTATTAGACAACGTAATTAAAGGGCGAAACCTTGATAATAGGGCGGGGGCCCTGCAGCAAGGACAGATGCCATTGCATCTAGAAAAATATGCCATATGGTGCGGATTGTACGTTGGTGACATCATCGGTCCTTATTTCTTCAAAAATGAAGTCGGAACACAAGTCACTGTCAATAGACAGTGTCTAGCGATGATCAACGACTATTTATTCCCAAAATTTGCGTGCCATCAATATGAAAGAACTTTGGTTCCAAAAGGATGGTGCTCCACCCCATGACACAAACCAAAACACTGCTTTACGGAAAACAAGTTTCATACCGTCATTTCAAGAAATGGACCCGTCAATTGGCCACCAAGATTGTGCGTTTCGACGCCACTGGATTATTTTCTGTGGGGCTACGTCAAGTCACTAGTTTATGCCGATAAACCAGCAACGAGTGATCCTTTGGAGCAAAACATTGTTCCAGTAATACGCTATGTACGCCCCCAATTGCTCGAGAAAGTGGTCGAAAATTGGACCTCTAGAATGCGCTTTGTACTAGGCAGCCAAGGTGGACATACGTATGTCCGAGATTATTTTCAAAATTAAATGGCATGAAATAATCTCCTGAATCAATTTAATAAATTGTCATCAAGTTAATTTCTTTTTGTTTTATTTAAGTCTGAAGTTTAAAAAAAAACAACCTTTTTGTCATTTACAGAGGTGTAAATGCGGACTCTGATCACTTATAGGCCCTCGGCACGTATAGAACATGTAAGTCTACAAAGAAATAAAAAAATTTGACCTACCAACCCTTAAGAAAAGAGATGAGGAAGATACAAATAAGAGCACGGGGTAAGAATGAAAGGAGTTTCTATTAGGTACTAGGTGGCGCAAAAGTCGTCACCCTATCGGAAGATGCTACAACATAATTTTTGCAAATGGCTGCAAATGTCAATTCTACTTCGACATTTGTAAAGTAAACAGATACAAAATACACGTCAACAAGACATGAATCGCTATACTCCTAAAGAACGCGGAATAATTGTTACGATTTTTTTGCGGAATAATTCGTCGGCGGTGTTGGCGCAGCGTCAATTTCGGTGCAGATTTCCCGGTCATCCGATACCCACAAGGCAAACACTACGACGTTTAGCCGCTCGCCTAGAAGAGTATGGGACGACACGAGATGCTGCCAGGTCTGGCAAAACGATGAAGATGTCGCTAAACGACTACTGTGGACGGCAAACGCTACAGAGCCATGCTCCACGACTTTATCCTTCCTCAATTGGATGAATTGAGACTGGAGAACATGTGGCTCCAAAGACGCATACAGCACGAGCGACAATCGTGGGGGCTGTTTTTCCGAGTCGCAAAATCTCTCGTTTTGGCGATTTGCTCTGGCCAGCAAGAACGCCTGATTTTTTGAAGTCACGAGTCTAAGTCAACAACCTTCAGGCTCTTGAAGTCCTTAAAGAGAATATGGAAAGCTGGAGGTTACGCACCAGGTGGAGTCCATGCGCTCAGGCAAATATGAAAAATGTGGTAACAAAGAACAAATTTTTCCACTTACAAAAATTCTGAAAATGATCAGTAAATTTTAGCTTTTTTTGAGGTCTCTACAATTTTGACGCCCATCACTAGGAAAAATGTAGAAATTCCTCTTATTCCAGACTTGATCCGGGTTTCTAATATGAGGTGCACCATTATCCGATTTCTCAATCCTAGAGCTAGACTAGATAGAGCGTTGACATGTAAGGCACTTTATTCAGCAAGTTTACCAAGCCGTTGGCCTAAGCTGAGGACATTGATACTGAAGAGGTGTACACGGCTTTGTAAAAGAAGTCAAAAGATCAGGTCTGTGAGGCTACTATGTCTAAAACAGAGACCTCCAACGGATCGGAAGCCTGCTAATTAAGTAACAATGTATCCACAGCATGTATTGGTTCAAGCCGTGTGGCTCAATATGAGATCTTCATCTACTGCGTGCGGTAGGAATTGAAAATCTTAGGGTCAACCCGCAGTATCCACTGGCTCTTTATGTCCTTGATATCTCAGTCAACACAAATGGGGCCAAAAATCACTCGAAGAGTCTTGAGTCTTGAGAAATGATCTTCATCAGCTAACGTCTTGTCGAGTTGTGCGTATTTTCATGTTGACAGGATATAATTTGGTCTGCCCTCATTCACATTCATTAAACACGTTGTTGCAGACGTATCAGGGACAGCTTGCTGAATTCCGTCACTGGTAAGTTGGTGGTGTTGACTTGCAAGTTTCGGAGAATTTTCTCAACAATAATGTTTAAGAAGTGAAAAGGCAGTGCCTCAACTGGTTCACACCGTTTTTTGACATCCAAGGCGCGATGAAGTTTCTTCCGACATTTATGGAGCAACGAGCGTTCTTCACCGTCATTCACCGTCACTCCTATAGATGCTGTCACACACAATCAATAAAGAGATGGTGAGTATCGATCTAGACTTCTAAGGTTTTATCTACGATCTGTCACCGTGTGAATATTTGGTCAATTTTGGGCTTACATGGCCTAAAACCTAAAACCGCACCAATCAAATCGTTGACAAAATCTTGTGCGGGATATAAGGAGACTGTTGCCTCTGGAAATCGGCTCCATTCGTCAGATATACTTACGTTGCTCCGACCAAATCGAGGAATAAGTTGGCGTACGCTGTGAACCAAGTCATCTTCCGCTGCCCTAAATAGCGCGACAGGTAGTCCGTCCGGTTCGCCAGCTTGGTTCAGCTTAATCTTAGATGTTGCTATCTTTGCTTCATTTTGATTGCATATCTTGGCCTTTCACTGCCTTCTAACTTGGCATTGGTTGAATTGAATTATTCTGACTGGCAGTGTTCTAACTCCAAGACATTTCCTTATTTCTCCGGAGAAACTTATGTTCCTTGCTCTCCAACATAATGAATTTTGATTCTTTTATGGTCAGATGACCAACGTGTTCCATTGTGAATATTGAGGTGAGGAAACCGTGTGATAGGTTGGTTATATTCCACCCCGGAGCAGAGTCAAGTAGCTCAAGTCCATCTATAGACGTGTTGTCGTGTAGATTATATTTTCCGATTGTACTACCAAAGATGTTCTCTTTTCCAAATTTGGCGTCAAAATAGCCTAAATGATTATGAAGCAATAGATGACCATAGGAGCTCGAAGAAATATTCGCTTCTTCTGTGAGGGCGAGCGCGGATACTAGGCTCAGTTAGCCGAATTTAACCTTGAAACTCCGGGTTTCTTGCCTTAGTCTGCCACGTATAACAAACTCGCACTCAAAAAGGACATCTGTTTACCTTTCTAATCAGTCCAACAGTTCTCAGTTATTTTCCCTATACTGACGGTGCTTTCAAATCTTCCAAACAAGACTGGATAAGTTGTCCCAATAGCACTTTTCTTAAGCACTTGTCCGATCCTAAACGTCGTAGCTTGAACGTCTTCCGATTTGTTGAATTATTATCTTTTCCAAGACGAGCATCGAAATGGCATAATTATTGCAGTCCACCAAATAAATCAAACAAATGTCTGCATTTAGGGCATGTCCCACACCCAAGAGCACGAGGCGTTACCCTATCCTACCAAATAGATTCCATCTAATGTGACTAGATACATTTCTCAAGAAATAAATGTACGCATACAGAGTTGTACATGGACGTGGATACATGGAAACATGAATATAGAACTTGAAATAATAAATTCACCGCTCGGCAAAGTCTTCATTTATCTTGACAACCACTGTGATGTTTTC
The DNA here is from genome assembly GCA_949129095.1 of Volucella bombylans. Taxonomy (NCBI): domain Eukaryota; kingdom Metazoa; phylum Arthropoda; class Insecta; order Diptera; family Syrphidae; genus Volucella; species Volucella bombylans. The sequence continues at coordinate 161,722,253 of OX422144.1, forward strand.
TAACCTCCGGAACATGTACGATTCCCGGCATTTATTCCGCAATTAGGAAAATTTATTTTTCCTGCTCCAAGAACAACTGAACAACTCCACATGACTTCCCACACACCACCCCGAAGTAGCGTAAAAGAAGAAGAACCACCAGGCCAGGCCAGACCACCGCTAAATGGGAATCATCATTCTGAGTGGCGATTTGCAGCAAATTAATTGTACCCACCAACTGGCTGCCGCGCACGCCACCAGTCGCTCGTTGGGATTAGAGAATTCATGCCGGCACACAGTGGTTTCCCGATAAGCGTGATGGAACGATTTCTATCTTCTTCCGTACTACTACTCGTACTCTGGCCACCAATCCGTTGCACTGCCCCCCGTCCAGATTTCGCTTCAATTGGAGAAGTAGAAACCCACACCAAACGTGGAGAGCAGCCAGTTTCTGCCACTGTCTAGAAATGGAAGAAGTAGAAGTAGAAGTAGCTGGAGCAGTGATAATAAGGAAGCAAGAAAAAGTTGTGATTTTCCGCTCCAATTCGCCAATTCCACGAGAAATATGTAAATTCCTCGTTAATGGGTTATGCTCTGGGTTCTCCTTTGAAACTGTAGCTCTCCTCTAGCGTCAATTTATGACGAAGCACACAGAAAATAACAAACAGCAGACAGAAGAAACACAAAACACAACATACATACATACAATACGATGACGACTTGGTCGTGGATGAAAATCCTCCTCTGAGGCTATTTGCGATAAAGGCCTGCCAGGAGGAGTGTGTTCTAATTTGGCGTGTTGCCTCCCAGTTTTCCTAATCAGTAGCCTTTGACCCGATTCAAACGAGAGAGAGTTTAGACTTTTAAGGAGTCCTACGAGCACGCCATGCTGTCCAAAACATCATGTCACGTCACGCCAAAGTCATTAAATTCGTTTGTTCTGGTTGTTGTGGGCCTTTGCTGGCGTTTCATAGAGGGCTCGTAGGGGTTTTGAGATTACATTTTGTGTTTATAGGGCAAGCGATTCGGTCGCGATAACATCGTACTCCTTGTTTAAAGGTCGGGAGAAGAGTTCAATTGAAAACTTACCCAAGCACAGCAACCACAGTATAGCCAATTACTCTGCCCAAAAGTAGACAACATTGTGCCTTGGAGGAGTTTGAAGCTGGAGGAGATTTTCATTAGGCAACGTTTCACTCTCGTCTGGGGTCTGCAATATGATAGTCTCTGGTCGCTGGATGGGATTTGGATTTCATTATTTCGAGTCACGAATTTTATGAGAAATTTTCGCTCCTACAGATGCTGCCTAGCGATGCAGGTAAATGAGGTTTTGCTGGGTACTTTGGAGGCTACAAACTGCAGGGAACTGTTTCATTAGGCAGAGAATCTCATTTAATATTTGTCGGGGTGATGGCGGGTCTTGACAAAGCTGTAAATTGTTTTGAAAGTATCCACGCTTTGTAGGGGAATGTGGAAATTAGCTTGGAACGTCATGTACAAATAGCTGCAGTGAAATTCCGATTAGGAAGTGAAATTTGCTGTCAAATGCGAAACGTAACCTCGGAATGTTGCTTACTTTTTAGGACGGAGAAACACTTCTCAGTTTGCCGTACCAGTCATAAACGAGTTTCAGTTTCAAAGGCCAGGAAGTGGGTCTTAGTTCAGCCAATCCTTCTTATTCAAACGACTTAAGCTTAGGAAGTGAAAGTAAGACTGAAGCCATTTGGAATGTCCTACAAAGAAAACCAATTAAATTCTCTATTGACCTTCGGAAAGTCCAAGATGATGATCCTCTCAGAACGAAGCAACTGGAACTAAAACTAGCTTGTTCGGCGTCGAGAGTGCCTTAAAGTACATTTACTAAGATTAGGCAGCAGTTTTTCCATTTAGTAAGACTTTTTTGAGGAAGCTTGAGGATTATGGATCTTTCCAATTATTTGGGTAAAGTTCCGAGGCAATTTCCCCTGTACATTGTTGCTCTGCAGGTGCAGTTAGCGCTCAGCAGAAATGACATCAAGTCCTATGGCCCTGTTGTGTTTGAGTGCCTTATTCACGACAGCGTTACAATTTTTCAGGCATTGAGATGAAAATAGGGACAATTGCTACCTCTAAGTTGGTCTTCACAGGAAAGAAACAGAATGTTGTAGGCTTTGTTAGTTCTTTGGCGATTCTGCATGCGGTTCTGCTGTCACACCTTTTTGCTGCATCTTTTCACTTTGAGGCCAAAATATTGATGCGATTTCGGTTATCGGATCTTTATTCGACATAATGGCGCGAAGTTGTTTCTTCTTACAATGCGAGTGACTGCAATTTGAGTATTTAGAGTCTCCTGCTTCACGATGCAGCTACGTAATCTGTTTTCTATCCTTCCGCACTAGAGGTAAACACATTTTTCACAGGATATCAAGGGTCTTGGATGGGTCTATTAAGCTGCTGATTGCTTCCACTTCTTGCGGCCGAGGTCACCTTAGTTATTGGCACTAGGAGAGCCATTTTAGTCACTCGGTGTTGTACCTGGGTATGCTGATGGTGTGTTGCTGATGAACTGTGGAGCCACCACGTCTATTTTGGATGTTCATTAGACACAGCTTCTAAAACGACAAGTTATCGTCAAATGCTCGCCCTGGTGTTTTGGTTGATATCCAGTGACAAAATGATTGTAGAAAACTATTGTCACTGCATTGCCTGAGGCCGTGTTTGCTCATTACCGACGCATACATGGCCATTAAAATCCTCCTTTACGATGATGATATGTATCTTCATTCGATATCCACCACAACAGACCAAAACAAATGCTCCCGCAAGAATAATGCTAGCGAAGGATGCTCTTACATCCCTTGCTTTCCTTTCTTGGTTTTTCGATTGTCGACCTCTCGAGACATCCCATCGGGTGGTATCTGAATGCTACAACTTCCATGTTTTCTAGACAGCCGTTTTTTTCTTACACTGCCCAAAGGGTACTGAGTTAATTCGCTTAATGCTTGCTTTCAACTGTCCAACCCATTCTCGTTGTCAAAGTCTCTGTTTCCCGATTTGTTCTGACTTCTAATTCTAAAAACTAGTTGCACCACGCCTTCCCATAGGCATACGCCTAGTTGCATGCATGGCTCTCCTCTCCCACGAAAAAAGGTCACTGACAATGTTAACTGACTTTTCCTTGCATTTGGCAAAGCTGCCAAACCAAACAAGAGAAATCCCAAATGAATATTCCCCAGTCAGCACGCAATCCCGCTTAATTATACGCTTGTGACATGCAAACAAGAAGTACAACACATAGTCGAGCTAACTAGATGGTTACATGCACCCCATCCACACATGTTTCCCCCATCTGAAGTCCGATTAAGTCCGTGCTGATTGAGATTAGGGAAACCGAATTTGAACAATAAATTCATTGCTAAGGTCAATCGGCAATGTTGTCCTCATTGCGCGATAGTGACGCGCGAAAACTACGTCGCAAAAACAGTCACAAAGTCAAAGCGGACTACAAGTATTGTTTTAGTTCCCAGAGGGAAACTACGAGTAACAGCCACCATGTGTTCTTCGGCCACTTCCCTTTTGCCGCAACATCGCGTTCGCGTGTAAGATTACCTTTGGCTTCAATTGAATTGACCTGCGGTGTTTGCAAAACAATGTTTTGACCTTTAACCGGCACTGCATACAATAAATACGTTTATACGAGTACACTATCATAGATACTTTCGCACATGCACGTATTCATACTCGTAGTTGCACACGTACTCGATGTACAAGTTGTTATTCTCAATTTACGGACAGACAGACGGAATTACCACATAGGGAAGCAAGCAGCCTGCCTGCCTAAGCGCTGGTACGTATGTATCTTTCAGACTATTACTTAATAGCGCTGCGGTCGATTGAATATCCACGAGGGAAAGAAACTCACTCGAGGCTGTGGCATCTTGGAACAGAGGAACTAAACGATTTGTCAGACGGGAAACAACGCACGGCATTGATATCACGGAGTGGTACCGTGGGATACCTTTGAATCCCGAACCCAAACCCAAACGAAAACGCAAACCCGAACCCAAACCCGAACCCAAACCCGAACCCACCAAGGAAGGAACTACAATACGTTGCTCATATGTGGCATCATTTACATGAGATCGTACGAGTAGTAGTAGACTCTGTGGTTATGGTAAACTGCGCCCCACTGCTGTATTAACCTGATCCCGTCAAGTGAGTCGGTGCACATTCTGCTTTTGTATGTTTTATAATCCAATGCGAGGTGCTGCACTATTACCACGGATCATCGAGTGAAAGGGAATCGACAGAATAATCCAGTGTGCGATTATTTCCTGGTGTGTGCATCATAAATGTCTTCTAAGAACCATGCACCGTGCACCGTATATTGTGCAGCATGCCTCATGATGGTGGCGCAGCAGTGTGAACGCCCTTTCGCTAGACCAGAAGTGCATTCAATAGAACTTTGTTTCTGATGGTGGGACCGCTTATCAGATCGTGGCATACGATCCATGGATCGACTATCGAGATTAAGACCTAACGGCGCGTTAACGTAAATTTCCATGCACATCCAATGGAATAGATGGAAGAAAATCACTACACTGTACTGCACTGTATCCCAAGAGAGGTCACTTTAGAGTGTACCGTACAGCGGTGCATAATAATCAAGGTGTGCGATTGGAGGCTTGGATAGAGTGATCTATCTGTCGGCTAAATTGTTCTGAAGCAGATCTCGGGGCTTTTGCTTAGCATCTCTCTCTCTCTCTCTCTCTCTCTCTGTCTGTCTTTCTTTATGTCAAAGCAATCAATTTGACGAGGATCATGCTTAGTGCGATAGTTGGCTTTGGGGTTGGATAGTCTGTTCCAGCGAAAAATGCCACACCATGGTCGACTATGATGCAGTACAGCTATGGCACAAAGCACGGCTATGCTACACCCGTATCTCGGCTATAGCACACTACAAAGCACATGAGATATCGAATGCAGATAAACGTTAGAGCTAGTACGAGTTGTTTTTTTTTTTTCCTCTTCTGTTTTGTTTCGTATTATTATTGTGGCCAGCCTGCAAGAGAAGGAGGCAGGTTCGTGTCTATTATGTATATAACCAGCTCGTAGCACCAGACATGTAGTTGTAGTACATCATCACAAGCAGCTCTATAATCTTCTTCTCCAGATTCAGTCTCCAAGCTGGAGGATTTGAGGAAAAAACAGCCAAGACAACCAGTCGACTGGCTGGAAGGTGAAGAAGTCATTCAAATGAACGGTACCTCGTGCTCACTGTGTGAATTGGTAATAAAAATCGAAGCAATGCAGGTTGCGAGATAGTGGTCAATCGATGGACTAAGTTGTGAGCTGGATGAGTACAGTGGGGCTGAAAAGATTGCAGGAATTTTTTTTTTGGATAGTTTTTGTGAATGGGAGTTACAGCGCAAGGCTTCGAAGAGGTTGAAAAGAAGAATTTATTTAATCCTGCAGACGAATCGGGTTATCCAGGCTCTTTAAGAACGAACGGAGGACGTCACCTTGGGAGTTATCAAGTTCACCAGAGCTGTAGTTGAAATAGCGGACACCAACTCGAGGAGATTCCAGTTGTTTAGGGTCTTTAGGACAATCCGCTCTCTAAACCTTGAACTAGTGATTTTGACTCATTCAAGAATCAGTGAACTCCTGCTTTTCCGAAATAGATTGAGAGGTTGAGACAGGTCTTAGGGACAGCTTGGCTGTCGCTGTAGGCGCAGATGCTTCACCGCATCTAGCTGTGCTATTTATTAGAATAGCGTATAATTCTGATTGAAAACCAGATGCGTATTTACCTAATTAGGGGTGAAGTCTATGGTTGTCAGCCTCCATGTAGGCTACAGGGCTACACCTTGTACTGGCTGTGGAGATGTATATTTTTGTAGCAACCGCAGATTTATCTGTTGGTGTCCAAAATCATCGAAACGAAACTTCAGTTCAAGTTGGAAATACCAGCGCGTTTTGACAGAAAAATGGCCTTGAAGACGGCGTCAAGCTGCGACGCAGCCGTTCTGTAGAGTTTGGTAATGAAAAATGCCTTACTCTCTCCTGATGGTCAAGCGTTTATTTCTTTCTTTATTTTGTCGTGGCAGGAGGGCTTTAGAGTCAACTAGTCCAAACTAGACGTTAAACGGTTGAGAGTATGGAGGTGACTTCAAAGCATTATACTGCAGGTGGTACTCGTAATAGCGACAATCGGCCCATGACTGCGGCCGGGGTACGGATTCTGGAGAACCCAACCAATGTGCTCAACAAAAACCTCCCACCGATGTAGGTGCTGACCCAGGAACATGTTCGGTAGATTGAGCTGGAACGATGGAGAGAGTACCGGAGAGGCCCTGCCTGTTACGGTTAAACTCCATCAGAATAGACCAGTGATTGATCAGAGAGTTGTTTTTGATGGCTTGTTTCCGGAAACCGAAAATATAGAACGGCCTCCAGGAAAGTATATCGAAGAGGCGGTAAGTGCTATCGAAGGCAGAACCTCACGGATCTTAAACTGCGACCTGTTCTTCTGTCCCGAAGAGGTTGGGCCTCCGATCAATTATCAAGGCTTCGCCAATCAATGGTGCTGTCTAATAAAATGCTGGGGCAGAGCAAAGTACTGGTCATATCGTAATGGTTTTCAGATGATGCCACCGAAGGTTGCTACATTTTGACCAGTTACAAGCGACCGGCCGTAGGCTTTTTTGTCGGCAGGACCACCGGTAGTCCCTAACAGAGCAAAAATCATTGCTATGGGACCGTCATGGTGTCTGTGGTTTAAACCCAAATTCGCAAGAAGTGTCTTCTTTTGGTTGACCCAATGTAGAGTTGCAATGAGTACTGGGTGCTGCGAACCTGAGAGCAGTAAGAGGTTTTAGGTCAGGTTCGACTCATACCAAGGGTGGAACTTGTGCCGGCAACACAGTTCCGATTTGGTATTTCAGGAAGGCGGCAAAGCGATGGCAAGGCGTATCTTTGCCTCCATGGATGTACGGGCATCCTGTAAACTTTAGTCTACACGACAGGTGTTTGCGTTAAAAACTTGACTCGATGTGCCGAAGAGGGTCAGGAGGAAAAAAGTTCCCGCACACCTTCTGTCGATCGATCTCTTCGCGCACGATGCCCGGTTGAAACCGATCCTGCAACCAACAAAGGCTGCAGTTCTAGAGAATGAATATCGCATGAAGCGGTCAAACACATCGAAAAACACAAAACCATGAGTGGTTTCATACACACACGATGATATGACCAGTGCTACAACCAGCAAAGGTCGCAGGTCTGGTCGTCTAGTGCAGTGAAATCCCTGCTGAGAAACAACTCTGGTGGTGGCTTTGCCAACCGGCAAGTTGCAGTTCTGGTGGACCGAACTTGGACGTTACTTGAACGGTACCCTCACCAAGTGTTTTGAAATGGCACGTCCAGCTAGAAACCCACACTGCAGATCGCCCGTTCCTTGATGGAATGCAGATCGTGCAGACTGCGCGCCGACTGTAACTTGCCGCAGAAAAAATACGAAATAGACTTTCCCTGTGCCCAAGACTAGTGTTGGCCAAAATCTGAGCCAGGAAAGAAATGTGGTCTGGTCTGTTGTATTCCGGGAGGACGACAACGTTAAATTTCAGATATATGCACGTAATCCTGATGGTAACGAACTATATTGTGAAGAACGGCGAAGGGGGCGATGCATATGCATCTGTAGCGACAGCAATGCTTGGGCTTAGGGCTTTGCTGAACCCTCTTCCAACTTCCAGGTTATTCACTGAGTCTTGCTGGGTTTCAATCGCCGATTAAATTGCCAGGCAGGGCTTAGATTAGAGTTTTCAGGACTCGAACTTGCGTTGTGTCTGACGGCGTCCTCGGTTAAGGCGTCCATTAACAGTTGGGTTTCATGTGAACACAACTGCAGATGGCATGACTCCCCAGGTTGAAGGCATACCGAACGAATGCTTAGCGAAGTCACTGAGAAGTCAACAACTTCCTTCTGTGCCTCAGTAGAAAAGACTGCAGGTTGATTACTGGAGTCGTGGTGGGGCATTAAACTTCTGCTAGGCACTTGAATGTGCTAGGCATAAGTGATCCAACATACTTTGACGTTTGCTGTGAAAGCGATGACGCTCGCATCAGGCTGCAGATACTCGGTGTTGACGTCGTGAGTGCTGGTACTGTAGGCACTTTATCACTTAAAAGGAACTTACAAGGAGTACAATGGACTAGTTCCTTGTCTGAGTGCTCTGTTCCGACAGACAAAACAAAAAGCGTTCTTTTCTTGCCAATACTCGTAGCATCAATTGATTTGAACGAGGGCGCATTCGAAGGACAGTTATGCGCCTATGAAGCTCGAACATTCTCTGCAGGAAGGAAGATAGACTTATAGATTTGAAGCCGTTGAGTGTGCATTTTAAGCTTCTTTAACGGTTCATTAGAGGTTTGGTATAAAGGCCAGGACCAGATTTGCATCACACAACACTTTCAGAGTTTACAACAGCTGATCTATGGCTATTGGCTGCCATAACAGATCTTAGTTACGACGGGTTTCTAGCATCTAACTGAATTTTTCTAGTTTTGACCCAATGTACATAGGCAACATCATAGTTTTTGGGTCTGGCTGAGGTTGACTAGCCTGCTGAAGGCTAATGTTTCCACAAAAGTCTTAAAAAGAAGCACTCTTTCCATACGAAGTAGCTGCAGTTCATGGAACATTCGAGTTTTAGTTCTCCGGATAAATGAAAATAGAAGGAACCTTCTTAACGACGTCGTTCTACAAACCATCTTTGCTGTGCCTTTTAACACCCACTGTTTAGCAAAAGATCAACTATTCGTATGTGGTTAAGTGGTCCTCAAGTGTGCCAGAGAGTTGGATAATGCAAATTGATAGTCTCTCAGCGAGTATACACCTGAACTTTTATCTGAACCCACTCCGCCACCACCCGAGAGAACTCACTTTACCAAACTGGTTGGTTACCACTTCGTCAAGTGTGCCTTTTTTTTTATTTTATTTGGCGAGTGACGATCTCCAGTCACCAGAAAGTTGCCCAAGAAGCAAAATACAACACAAAAAAGTGGTTCCGCATCTTCGTTTCTTCTTTTTCTTCATAAACAACAACAGCAACAACAACAACGAAAAATACTCTTTGCTTGAGTTCAACTTGGATTGAATGAATGAATCGATTGACCGCTCGAGGGTACCACAATTCCGAGGAGTGAAGAATTGCGAGTATCGGATATCTGTCACACGCGTACGCTTGCCATGTGCCAAGATATTCTTGGGCCAATTACCCAATTAAGATTCTGAGATATTTCTTGCTGCTGGATGGCGTTTTAATAACTCTTCTTCTCTGCACCAGACGAAGTTACTAATCCGGGATTAAGTGGTGACACAAGTTTTGTGAACCGTTCTTGGAACGAATTCTCATGGCAAATATGGTTGGTTTGTGATGCCACTTGAAAGATTAAATGAATTCCCTCGGGGCGCGCCAGCAACAAATGCTTTAGGTTGAGACCTAGTGATTTCAATTTGAAAAGTTCAAAATCCATTATCACACTTGAGGCTGAGGTTAGTTGGGTAAGGTCTTGCCTAACAATATTGTTAATTGGGAACGAAAGCGATTTGTTCTGGATGACTTTGTGGAATGCTGTCCCAGTTTGGTTTTGAGTTAAAAGAGGGAACGGTTGCCAATTTGCGGGAAATATTTAGTTCTGGTTGCTTTATACAGTTTTGAGTATGAAAAACTTTAGCAGATACTTGCCTTCCTTGGTTTCTTTTTGGTTTCATTTGATGGACGTGGGAATTAGTTGAGTCTCCTTTAACTTCATTAAATCAGTCTCAGATGAGGGAAGTTCGGTATAAACAGTTAAAATTGGATTAGGTGCGGACATAATGACAGGAAATGGATTTATTTTCTGCTTTGTTCAAATATCCGCTACAAGTTCTTTGAATGAGGCTATAACAAGAGAGGCGGCTTCGGTTGTTAGGAATGTTTGGTTTACGTTATTGTCTGGATATTGAAGATCGACCCTTCAAAATATCCAGCTCGAAGGACCAATCTTATTTTTTTGTTAAATGTTCAAATCTGAAGCCTGATTTGGTTGAACGGACATTTTCTGAATCATAAATGAAGAAGAATAATTGCTCAACACTTTATGGTTCACTGATAGGTTCTCCCACCCAGCATACCATTTTTAATCCAACAAAATCAATCAGCCGTGCAATTTCGATTCAGTGTGAATTGAAACAGCCCTACACAAAGAACTGGAATTTACATGGCCAGTTCCATTTGGTTGTTTCAACAAATATTAATAAAAAAAAGAAGAAACTATTTTCCCCTATTCCCTTTCCAGCGGCAGTTTGTTCTTTGTGATAAAATTCGTTAGTAATCGTTTCTCAAACTCTCTCAACCATTCAGTACACTTTAATTGAACCATTCTAGCAACGGAGTGAGAGAATTCCACGCATGACTTCGTTTCAACCCTTTTGAGGAGAGCTAGTGTTGGTTTCATATGAATTGTTACTTTCGGTAGTTTTGAAATGTTCTTTAACGCTTTGAATATTTTCTCATAGATATGGGTGTACAGAGCTTTTTTGGTTCCGTGATCAGTAGCAAGATTTCAAAACCGCGTATATGATAAGTGCAATTAATTTGGTGACATTTCAGTGTGTTCTAGGGGTTTGATGACTCCAATTCTCGTTTCAATCACAATTTGTAATTTTAGTCTCCGAAATTTGTCCTTTAGATGTATTAAATGTACCATCAGGATCCTATATCAGCACCTAAAAAACCGCATCAACAACGCATCCTATAGACCCATTGCACTTACGAGTACGTCCCTTCTTTCCAAGGTCATGGACACGCTGATAAATCGTCAGCTCATGAAATATCTCGAAACACGAAAACTTGTCAGTGACCGGCAGTACAGTTTTCGTAGCAATAGGTCCACTGATGATTTGATGACATGTCTCACCGAAAAGTGGAACTAAAGCGTACATCAATCTGGCGAAAGCAAGATAGTTGCACTTGACATTTCTAAGGCATTTGACAGAGTTTGGTATCAGACAAGTGCGTGCATTTCAGATCGACAACTCTCTTCTTCAATGGATTAGAAACTACCTTTCGGAACGTTCAATTCAAGTTGTCTTGGACGGTTTCAAGTCTGATATTCACAAAATAAATGCTGGTGTGCCCCAGGGCTCCGTTCTGTCTCCGACACTCTTTTTAATTTTTATCAATGATCTCTTGTCTGCCACTTGAAATCCAATATATTACTTTGCTGACGACAATACTCTCTGCTGTTCATATTCGTTTCCGATCTATAAATGGTACTTGCATCGTCGAAACCGTAAAACTTTCCATTCACGGTATGTGTGTCAGTGACAACTTACGTTGGAATGACCACATATTCGATGTCACCAAAAATGCTGCAAAATGTCTAGGTTTCCTCAAGCGATGTAAGAAATATTTTACCCCCTCTGATCTGGCTTCAATATACGATATAAGGTATTCATCCGCCCAAAATTGGAGTATAATGCCCACATCTGGTCAGGTGCTCCTAAAACATCTCTGCACCTGCTAGATAGGATTCAAAACCGTGCGATAAAACTCATAGGTGATGCTAATATCACCCAGTCAATGGACACCCTCGAACATCGACGAAATGTCTCGTGTCTCACTTTGTTTTATCGCTATTTCCACCATCAGTGCTCCATAGAAATTTCCAGTAGTATTCCGCCACTTCAAACCTTCCACCGTAACACCCGTGTCGCTATGAATGCTCATCAGTATACTCTCAAGCCCACTTTCGGACGTACTCTGAAATATCGTGATTCGATCCTAAGCATAACAACTCGTCATTGTAACATTCGGACATTTAAAACCAACGTACATGGGTACCTATCTTTCTTTCCTCCCCAATTTTCTTTCGTCCGCGCTGTGTGCAAATATTTCAAGGGGTTAGAGCGCGCGCTACTTCAAAAAAAAAAAAAAATATATATATATGTACTCGCCAATGTGGTTTGAATTAAGCTGAGAAAAGTCCAGAATCTCACCTATCGGCAGCGCTGTCACTGTCGATCGATTATGCAGGGTGCCGATGGATGACATGCCAAAGTCACTGGAATCTTCGCCGAGACTTTCAATATCAAAAAAAGCTTGAGACAAGGCGACGCGTTGTCATGCAGTTTTTTCATTTTCATCCTTGAAATGGTAGTGAATTTAGACACAAGAGGTACGACTCTGTATGGACATCTTCAGGGGAATCCAGCGCGGTGTCTAGGGTGCGTATGTGAGATTAGAAGTAGAAATGGCGAAAATGTGTTAAACGGTAGACGAAAATGGATTCAAAATACTCTTTACAATGCTGTGTCTGTGGGCTATGAAGGAAACTTTGCATTAACGGCCTCTCTCATGTAATCAAGGTGGCCTTATATAAGACTCTGGTCGCCCCAATCCTACTTTATAGTGTACAGTCATCGGCGTTAACCATGATCCGCCTGGAAAATTCATTAGAGTCCCACAGCCCACTCAGCCAAATAACTAATCCACTGTAGTCCAACAAGACCTTTGATAGCCCACCAAAAGCAGGAAGTGACCATAAGGCGCATTGACTGATCCGATTGGAAAAGTCCGTTTTATATTCCAGGCTAATATTTTTTGAACAACTTTTAGATTGAAAACAATTTTACTATTTCGATTAAATGCGATGTAGTTTCGAGCATAGTTTTCGTAACATGTGGTTGGCTTGTTCGTGAAGCCATATTTGTAAGAGTAAAAGTAGGAGGCGGCAAAATTAGAGGACTGCAGGGACCAGTCAATATCAAGACATTTTGACATTATTTGATGACTCGGTCCAATATGTGCGGCTTTATTCCGCCAATGGCGTGTCGAATGTTGGATTCGACCTCGTCCATAGTGGTTGGCTTGTTAGCGTAGTCTAAGGACTTGACGTAGCCCCAGAGAAAATAAGCAAGTGGTGTTATTTTCGCGGCAGACAATTCATAAACGTTCGCAGTGAGATGACCCAGTCGCCAAATTTCTCCTTCACAACTTCGAGCGTTGCGTGGCTTTTATGGCATGTAGCGCCATCTTGTTGGAACCACAGCTCGGATATATCAATGTTGTCGAGCTCTGACTACAGAAAGTCGGTTAACATCGCTCTATACCTGAGACCATTGACGGTAATGATGTTTCCTTCCGCAATGATGCCGCCATGCCAAAAACCGCACCAAGCAGTCAATTTTTGTGGATAAATTGATGTTTGGCCGAACGCTTGTGGATTGTGTTTGCTTCAATAACGGCAATTTTGCTTGTTGACATAGCCGCTGAGCCAAAAAATGGGCCTTGTCTGAGAAGATGATTTTCTGGCTAAAATCCGGATCTCAGGCCAACATTTTCAGCGCCCAATTAACAAACTCACGGCATTGTCTACGGCCGTCCAGTTTCAATTCTTCTCTCAGCACAATCTTATACGGATTTAGGCCCAAATCCAGCCGCAAAATAAGACGGGTCGACTTTCAGGTCTTCTTTGATATTGGCCGCTACTTCGGCTATGTTTTCTTCATTTCGGTGGCTTAAGATCCATGCATGATAAAATGGCAAACCTTATTGAATATTTTGACAACTGGATGTCATTGGTAACTTTGACAGGGTCAAATCGCAGCTCCGAAGTGCTCAATTGGCATCGTCAAGGCGACTGATAACACGATTACCGAATTCAGTGCGCGAAACATCGATTGTTTGATGTGCTGTAGGGCATGGCGCACCATCATGCTGAAGCCAAAGATCATTCAAGTCTATGTCTTCAATTTCAGCTCACAAAAATTCGATAATAATGGCTCTGTAGCGCTCACAACTGACCAAAATGGAGTTTCCAGCTGAATTTTCGACATAAAATCCAATGATGACACCACTCCAAAATCCGCACCAAACTGTCACTCTCTACGGGTTCATTGGTTTCTCGATAATCACGTGCGTGTTTTCCAATCCCCAGATGCGGCAATTTTGTTTGTTAACATAGCCGCCGAGGTGAAAATGAGCCTCGTCTAAGAAAATGATTTTTCGACAAAATTCAACGTCTAATTCGGTCCAAACTGAAAAGCGGATCTGAGTTAATTGAACTTTGTAAGGGAATAATCCGAGATCTTTGTGCAAAATTCTCATCAGGCCAAGTATGATTGAGTCCAACGCACGTACGTGCCATACGACGACGGGGACCGTGGGTGCTGTCCACAAAAAAGCCAGCCTCATGAACGTTTTGCACCAACTAGCGTACAGAAGGCGCGGTTTGTGCTTCATTTATTTTAGTTAAACGCACTGTGGGAAATAAAATTGCAATATTCCCCAACGTTGCTCAAGGTATGTGGAGGTATGATGCTTGACTAACTGAGTCAAGATTTCGAGCGGGGAAAAGCCATCAGTGTCAAAATAACATATGATTCAGAAAGTAACCTGTATTTGGACCACCTCTGATACGCAAAGAACATATACTTAATGTTTTGTCTCAGGAACCTTTATGTCAGGTACCACGAGATTTTTAACATGTCCCCTCAGAAAGTAGCAGACGACCTTGCTGCATTCGACAACTATGTTCACTCTAAACGAGTATCACACCTACAGCGAAGCCGAGCCGACCACGACAAATTTTTTCGTCCATAACGTGCCTCCCTTGCCAGCGCTTAAACCATCCTGCCTCACACCTCCACCCCACAACATCCCTCTTACATTTTACTACCAGAATGTAAGAGGTCTTCGCTCTAAAACCAATGCTGTCCTACGTCAATCGCATGCTCTTCCCTTTGATATTTACGCCTTGACCGAAACCAATTTGATTCCCGACATAAAGAACCAGGAATTGTTTCCTCCTACTTTTAATGTTTTCCGCGACGACGATCCTACCCGCACAAATAAAGATTCCCCCTGTCGAGGCGTCCTACTGGCGATGCACAACAGCCTTAACTCTTCTCCCATTACAATTTCTTCATCCTCTAAAGCCGACTTTGTCGCAATAAAAATATCACTGCCTCTCAAGTCCCTTTACGTTATATGTTGCTACATCCTACCAGCTCAACCTATCGAATCTTACCAATTTGTTATTGATGCGATCGATCATTTGATTGACCTGTAAGACCCTATTGATGATATCCTTATTTTCGGCGACTTTAATCTTCCTCAGCTACAGTGGACTCCATCAGATGATCAATCGTTTTTCAACGCTTCAAATGCCATCTCAGCTAAGGAATGTCTCTTCTTAGATCGCTTAACAGACTCAAGTCTATGCCAAGTCAGTGGTATATCCAATTATATGGGCAGGCAATTAGACCTTATTTTCACAACAGATCCAATTAACTCCTCAGTCTCACTTTGTCCCCTATCTCTCTCAACAATCGATAACTACCATCCCCCCCTTCTACTCTCATTTTTTCATAACTCTTCATTCCAGTCCACTCCCCCCACAACTCTCTCATCCCACGACTTTCATAAAGCAAACTTTCACAAAATCAGTGAATATTTCAGCAGATCCCTCTTTAACTTTCACAACTTAAGTATAAATGATGCCTTATCCATTTTTTATAAAGAAATATTTAATTCTTTTTCCCTTTACGTTCCGTTTTCCCGCCTTAAAACATCATCTACTAGTCCTCCCTGGTATAATCGCAAGCTTCGTTCCTTACGAAAAAAGAGAAATAAGTTATGGGCTGTTTTCCTGCGTACCAGATCCTTTACCGACTATTCCAACTATATTGGTGCTTATCTTCATTTCACCGAACTTTACGATTCCCTTTACCAGCGCTACCTTAACAATGCGCAAGTCAACCTTATAAACCACCCTAAGTCCTTTTTCCAATTTGTTAACTACAAAAGAAAATCCGATGGTTACCCTCCTTCCCTCTCTTTCAACAACAGGTCATCAACCGATCCACTCACCATTGCCAACCTATTTGCCACATTTTTGAAACAATCCTTCACCAACGACTCCTTTGTACCAGATCCATCCTATTTTAGTTACCTACTGAACTTCTCCAATGGCCCACTTCTTTCTCATATTTTGGACCCATCTTATATCGAATATAAATTACACCAACTCAATGACGAATTCACACCCGGCCCAGATGGCCTCCCTGCCATATTTCTTAAAAAATGTTCTTCCTCTCTTTCCCTTGCCCTTTCTAATCTCTTCCGTCTATCCCTTTCACAAGGAAAATTTCCTCAGGTTTGGAAAACCTCCTTCATAACCCCGATCCACAAGAAAGGATCAAAGAATGAAATAACCAACTATCGTCCCATCGCTAAACTCTCCCATATACCCAAACTCTTCGAAAGTATTTTGTATGAAGCTCTAAGCTTCCAATGCAAATCACTTATTTCCCCTAGACAACATGGCTTCTTAAAGGGTAGGTCAACCACCACAAATCTCGTTGAATTCGTATCCTTTGCCCTCTCTGCCCTAGAGAATGGCAATGAAGTCGATGTAGTTGCAACCGATTTTAGCAAAGCCTTCGATAAAATCTCTCATCGGTTAATTATCTTTAAATTGTCTGCCCTCGGCTTTGAACCCATATTGTTAAAATGGATATCCTCTTACCTCGAAAACCGTTTTTACAGTATTCGTTTTAGGTCAGCCCAGTCCGCTCCATTTTTGGCCACCTCTGGAGTTCCACAAGGCAGCCATCTCGGTCCCCTTCTTTTTATATTAATCATAAATGATCTCGATATGATCATCAAACACTCGTCTGTCTCCCTTTACGCCGACGCCGACGATACCAAATTTTTCAAAACCATTTCCTCTCCCCATGACTCTTTCCTCCTTCAACAAGATCTTGATAGTTTCTCGATCTGGTGCCTCAAAAATTCTTTGGAACTTAACATCGCCAAATGCCAATCCATCACCTTCTCACATAAGCGGAACCAATCTCCTCCCCGACTCTATCTCCTCCATAACCAACCTATCTCCTCCGTACAGTCTCTTCGCGACCTCGGCATTTTGTGTGACAGCGAGTTGAGCTCTTCGTTCGCCCCCTCCTACAGTACGCCAGTCAAGTATGGTCCCCATATCATCGTGTTCATATCTCGAGAATTGAAAGCATTCAGTGTCGTTTTCTTCGATTTGCTCTTCGAAGTATGCCCTAGGACGATCCTTTTAATCTGCCCCCCTATCAAAATCGTCTCAACCTTATCAACTTAAACACCCTCGAAGATCGCAGAGATGCAGCAGACTTTCTCTTCATTCATCGACTCCTTTCAGGTCACGTTGAATGCGCGTCCCTTCACTACTCCATTTTCCTCAACACTAACCCTCGTAATCTACGTACCCCTCGACTCTTCTATCTACCAACCCACCACACCTCCTATGGCGCGAACGAACCAATCTCCCGTATGCTACGTCAAATCAACTCAAACCCTACCGTCTTTGACTTTCACCCCACCACTTCCTACCTCAAATCTGTTCTCCTTCACCACTCCAACCAACCTTAGTTTTAAGTTTTAGTTTAAGTTTATTTTTTAAGTTATAGCTTGTATTAAGCCGATTAAATGGGGGCATTCGCCCCCACCAAAATTAAAATTAAATTAAATTTTTCCTTAAATCATTTGAGTCCGGAGTACAGTGTATCAAAGTGGCTTCTTCAAAGATTTACAGAATTTAAAGGTTTTTATTAGCAGTTTTGATGCATTTATTTTCTTTAATTTTATTAACTGGATATTTCCTTTTAACAGTACAATTACCGTGTGTCAAAACAAAGGCTCTTAACTAGAGCTACCTCTTTTTTTTGGCTCATAAAAAAATAGCTCCACGTTGCTCCACAATGGATCCGGCTTCTGGTAACACCGTTTCAAAACTTTCGTTGAGTGGCATTTGTGCTAAGAATTGTTAAAATGATTAATTTTGTCGCCGACATTTGGAACACATTGTTCTACAACAGAAGTTAGGAAAAGATTGTTACCGCACTTCAAACAAAGATATAAGTCAACTCGTAACAAGACCGAATAAAGTGTTTGAAGACTACTGTGCTCTTGCAAGACAATACAAAGTGCAGAGTTAAAAGCAACTGCTACCCAAAATCTAATAAACGCCGCCGCCACTTCATCGGCCTCAGCAATGCGTTCGGCTTTAAGTACCGACAAAGCATTAGTCCTGAGATTCAAACAAAACTGTCAAGGTATCAA
Organism: Volucella bombylans; assembly: GCA_949129095.1. Classification (NCBI taxonomy): domain Eukaryota; kingdom Metazoa; phylum Arthropoda; class Insecta; order Diptera; family Syrphidae; genus Volucella; species Volucella bombylans. Next base: position 161,740,366 of record OX422144.1, read on the forward strand.
TATGAAGTTTATGATGATGATATTGGCTATAATATATTTGCAAAATTTACAATCTAAAATGCAGTCTTATTCTGAGAAAATTAACATAGCAGAAACATATGCTCAAATCCCATTGCAGGACTTGCTTGACCACACAGTTAAAAGAATCATAGACACTGACTAAGCAAGTAATAGCCCAAAATAGCTTTAGTCTTACACTATCAAGGGAATGGGATTGTGATGGATCCTCGGGTCAGAGTGAGTTTATGCAAACATTTCCAGATGGTGATTCGGATTCATCGGACTCAAATTAAACATAACTGTTTCAAACAGTGAAATCTGGCCACTGAAATTTCAATTGAAAAGAAAGCCAAAAACTAATACGCGAAGAAAAAAGAGCGAGTTGAAAATGAAATTAAAAATTTGCATGAAACTGTTAGAAATTTTGAATCGCATGTTATTAGTGTCAAGCAAGAATTATACTTCACTTTGATAGATGGTTGCGACGAACACATCGCCATCAAGCAATTGTTTTATTTGTGGCACGAAGCCGACGGTTATGAACAACTTATCGGCACTTTGTGCAAGGCCAACAAATGAAGGAATGTCTCCATTGCAGGCTCGTATTCGCCTTATGGAATACGAATAGAATTTGAGTTTTAAAGTTATCAAAAAAGAGTTAATTAAGCAAGTTACTGTAAAAGTAGATATTCTTAAGGAGCGGGTATAACCAATGTAACAGCAGATATTAGGAAAATAGATTTAACATTAGTAAAAAAAGTGTAAGTGTAATTTTGGAAACTAGTGCATCTAGAACAATTTTCCTGTTGGCCCCGCCAAATTTAGAGCTTATACAGAGGTGACAGCTATGCAGGTAAATTATATCCTTGGTAAATATTACATGCCAGTACAATTTTAATACAATGAAGTAATAATGGCTGATTTTTTAAGCGCTTGGTTTTTAATTGTCGAAAACAACACAGGAAAGTTGCAAAAGTGTATACAATTTTTACTTGAACTGATAAATCAATGCTTGCTGTTTGGTTTTAAAGATTATTTCATGTAAATGTTGACCATGACTACGTTTTAAGTGGTCCGGAGAGAGTCCGGACCTTTTTCGAGCGTATTGGCTGGTATCTCGCTAATAACACGAGTGATGTTGTCTCCCAAGGCTGCAATTGACGCTGGTTTATCGGCATACGAGTGATTTAACGTATCCCCATAAAAAAATAACCTAAATGCGTCAAAATGCGTCCATCTAGCCGGTCAATCCACCTGTTCAAAACGAGAGATAAATTGCTCAATGAACTCATTTCTGAATTGGTCCATCGATTCGAGTGCTGTGTGTCATGTAGCGCCGTCTTGCTGGAACCACATGTCAACCAGGTTCAGCTTGTGCAATTTGGGTAAAAAAAAGTTCGAAATCATTGAACGATAGGGGGCGCCATTGTTTTCACGGTCATCTTTGAAAAAATACCGGACAATGACTACGCCGGACGCAGATCTTGTAGTGCCTGAAGTCACTCATCGGACCAAGTACGGCAGTTTTGCTTGTTAACATACCCATTCAACCATAAGTGAGCTTCGTCGCTGAAAGACGATAAAAAAGCGGATCTTCCTCCAGCTTTTCTAAAGCCCACTCACCGAAAATTAGACGCTGTGGCAGGTCGTTCGGCTTCAGTTCTTGCACGAGCTGTATTTTGTGATGTTTTAGACCAAGATCCTTGGGTAAAATCTTCCACGTAGACGAGTAGCACAATTCCAATTGCTGCGAACGGCGACAAATGGACAAATCACAATCCTCAGCGACAATATTTTCCTCTGTACGCAGTTTACACATACGGATAGGTGGCTTGATAGCGCAAAGTTGCTGTGAAATTTAGTCACTTCGGTTTGAGGTTTCGGTTTGGGCAATTCTGGCTTGAATTGCTTGCTCAGTAGGTCGATTATGACGACCGTTCACTGGTCGAAGTACGCGAAAAACCTTTTTCACAGAGCACGATTTTTGATAATAAAATTTGTAAGCGTGTAAGTCTTTCCATGATGAAATAGCTTGATTTTGACATATGTCCCGCGTCACGCGTAAGCTGTTAAAAATAGAACAATGAAAAACCAAACAGCAAGAAAATCACTCTTTACAAGCGGCAGCACTCCCTGTAGGATCACTTTCAGAGGAAGCCCATCAAAGCGGACACACGATTACAGACACTATAGACTTCACAACACTAGGGAGTGTTCCTATGTGGCAACTAATGAGAATGTTATTCATCTTATGCTTACATCGTCGGATCCCAAAATCACAAATCTAAGGCCTCAACCAAAAGCATAAAATTGTATTCCACTCAGTGAGGAAGCACAGAATTTATTGATTTAAGTTTGTAGTAGTGGGACTACGATATTTGTGGTGTCCATTTATTTCCCTAAACATCTTGTTGGACAAATTCCTAGTATGGCATCTCAAAGTAAGAGCAGGTAGAAAGATGGTAAGAACAATGCGTAAAACTTACAATTTTTCAAAACATTTTTATGGAAAGTACGCTTAATTACTGGAGTAGATCCATAATTTTTTTATCAAGATGAGAACTTGTCTCACTTATTTCACGGATGACATTGCAATAGGATCGGTCCATCCGTTTCGTCTTTATAGAATTTTTTCCAACAGCCACTGTGCGCCCGCGTATCAGTCGAGGGGATGATGATTTTTTTTATCAAAAGTTCTGGCCGAGCACTCTACTATCGCCGCCGTTTATGGTAATTTACCTGTAGTTGTTGTATCAATACGCGTAAAAATGCAAATAGTTTAGTAAAATGGGAGCTCGGCGTCGATGAAAGCATTCTGAAAGCATGAAAGCATGTCATGGGTATCAGTACACCTATTAGCCATTATTGCTAAGGAGTATTAGTACGCTTATTGAGACGACAGACTAACTGGAAAATTAAGCACATGATTTCGTTAAACTAATCCAATATGCGGCTTGGAACTGTCCTCATTCATCGAAGATAAAAACGATGGGTAGAAATTATCCAAAAGAAATACCGCAGCTCATAAGAAATAATAGAAAACATAGCCGTAGGCGGCATGGCAACAAACTCGGTCTCCCTTCGACAAAGCATGACTAGACAAGGTCACACAACATCTTAAATTCGAGATAAAGCTAATCTGGAATGAGACAATGAAGAAATATCTCTCAGAACTAACTGCTGATGAGAGCACTGAATATTCACTTTGGAAAAGTACAAAATACCCTGAGCAATTAACAAATCATATTGCGCCAATTAAAAGCAATATCGGACAATGGGCTAAAATCAATTAAGAAAAAGCAACTGCTTTCGTAGACCACCTAGCTAATAAATTTAAACCAAATGATGCTGTCTGTGATGAGTTAAATAAAAAATAAAACAGCTCCAGGTTCTGACTTGATTACTGCGGAAGTCCTGAAGCAACTATCAAACAAACGATTAGTTAAACTCTTACGGTTGATGTATAAAACAATTAGCCTTGAGTATGTGCCACGGTATGGTGCCCTCATGATCTCTAAATCAGGTAAGGATCCTCACGAGGTATCCTAATATAGGATAATATTTCTACCTCCTTGGACTTCAAAGTTGTTTGAAAGCAGAGCACTCCACAATAAAAGAAGCACACAGAATAACAACTGAAATCGAAAGAGCATTACAAGGAAAAAAATCTGCTCCACAAACTTCTTAGACGTAGCACAGGCTTTCGATAAAGCATGACATGATAGTCTTCTCAAAACTGCCAGAACAGTGCATCCACCTAATGGAATCTTATTTAACGTCGCGTTTCTGTCGTTTAAAACAAGAAAACTGGAGTTCCACAAGGAAGTGTTCTCGGGCCTCTATTATACCTCCTCTATACCAATTATCTACCAACCACACCCTTCAGCAAGATTGCAACCTTTACTGATGACACGACAATCGTAGCAGTGGCCGACACAACGCTAGATTCGACCCAAAAACTACAAGTTGCTACAGATCAAATTCTCAGGTGGCCTCAAAGAAGGCGAATACAACTTATTTCGAGTAAATCTGTACATATTGACTTCGCAAGTAAATCTAACTCGTTCTCCCCTATAGGAATATCAGGCACGACAATACCACGTGCTAATAAAGCGAAGTATTTAGGGATGACCCTAGATGCCAAGCTTTGCTGGAAAAGCAAAAAGTCCTGGTTTCTTTTATGTAACCAGGTCCTAAAGCCAATGTGGAATGATGGCGCTCAACTCTGGGGATGTGCCAGCCCAACCAATATTGCAGTCATCCAACGGTTCCAGAATAAAGTTCTTAGAAGTATTGTGAATGCGATCTCCATCGGGTTCTAAGGATTCCTACTATTATTGAAGAAATCAACTCTAGGGTCAGACTACAGGAACATGTTAATGAGGAAGTAACAAGCCTTCTTAACGTATATGGACCAAATATTGACTCGCAGCAATACCTTGTTGCAGCCAAGGTACAAATGACATTGTAAATGACTCAACAAGAGTCGAAATTTGGCTTTTTGTTTTAACTATAATACAATAGTTCTATTAACCATGATGTGATCAGAGTAAATCCTGCATAGCAACCTGTGGAAGAGAAGAAGGTTGAATATGTTCGTTAACTCCACCCTGGTCAAGTTAATATATTTATTGGCGCCGTAAACGAATTTTAGGACGGCTGCACTTAACCTATCTGGGTGGATCATCGTTGGGGATCAGTTAATACCCAAGTGCTCTTGCAGTGAACAATCCTCGACATCCAGCGTCCCATACAATTTCTGTTTTGATAGAAAATTCGATTCCATTCTCCATTCACCAATGGTTGAGTATTTGCATTTCAAGTATCGAAATCATCTGCTATTCGAGTATCGAAATCTTCTGCTATATAAATATAGATGACGCTGTTCACATTTAAATGGATATCACACTGCTTACTCCCTAAAGTTGTTCGTCGCGTCCCGAAAAACTTCGTCATTCATCGTTCTGTTGAAATGACACATTCTATCCAAATGGTCCACCTTAAATTTTCATCGGTAGGCAATGTCATTAATGAGGGTTATCGCCTTGTATGGACCTTCCCAGTCCGGTTGCGATTTGGTGATTTGCTTGTCTTACGCTGAGGATTATACAACCAGACCAGATCTCCTTCGTTGAAACCGGAAGATTTCACCTTCATGTCGTACCTAGTCTTCATGCGGCTGCTCGCTAGCTCCATCTTTTCTCTGGTGTCTTCGTAGACACCATCATCCACGTAGTCGTTCACCTTCACTTGGCAGCCGAACTGTTTGATCGGATGGTATGTCTCCTGTTGAACTATGGACCGCGTTTCGATAGGCCATTAGGACGAGGGGTATGTGTCGATCCCAACATCGCTGACTGTTGCTGACGACCTTAGATAGATGCTCATTCAAGGTTCGATTGAATCGCTCGACCATTCCATCTGATTGAGGATGTAGTGGCGTTGTCCTTGTCTTCTTTATTCCCAAATATTGGCACACTTCCTGGAAGACTTTTGATTCAAACTTTCGGCCTTGATCAGAGTGTAGCTCCATTAGGACCACAAATATGCTCACCAAGTTGTTGACTATCTGTTCGGCTACTGTCTTAGCCTTTTACTTTGGGATGGCAAAGACTTGCGGCCACTTACTGAAGTAATCCATGATCACGATGGTGTATCGATCACCATTAAAGGTTTCGGGAAACGGCCCAGCGATGCCAATGGCTATTTGTTTGAATAGTGCTCCGACATTGTATTGTTGCATTTGTCCATGTGGCTTATGCACTTTTTGCACGACTTCTGAACATCTTGTTTAGCGCTGAGCCAAAACGAGTAGAAACGTTCCCTTACCTTTTCCAACGTCTTGGTTATTGCAAAATGGCTTCCTGAGATTCCGTCATGTATTTCATGCAGTACTTGGCTGATTCTGGACCTTGGTACAATTAGCTGCATACGAGATGTTGACCCATCTGCACTTTCCCATTTTCTCTTCAGCAAACCATCTTGCACACAAAGCGAGTCCCACTGTGTCCAGTATGCCTTCAGGGTTTGGCTCCGGTCTGATATCTGCTGCCAGCTTGGTATTTCCTCGTGTTCTTTTCAGGCCAATATTGGTTCGATGTCATTGTCTGCCTAAGAAGTCGTCGCCTTAAAGAAGTCGTCCTTCACGTCTCCATTTATCAGAAGATGTAACAGAAGATGGCTGACAATATCCTATCACCAAGCAACCTAACTACTAGCCTTATCCCGTTCTGACGTTTAGAGTTGGCTACCCAGATAGAGCAGATAGTCCTCGTTGTGGCTAAGTGAAATTGATCGGCGATCTTAGGTATACGAGTATTACTGGAGTAGAGCAAGTAGCGGCCAAATTCGACTTACTAGTAGGCTTGCAGATGTTTATTTGTTGAGGCAATGGAAAATGCTGCTCCCACGAGGATGGTTTTAGTGTTTTTTTTTGTCAAGCTGCCATAACGAGTTTAGCGATCAATAAAGTAACGAGACCAAGTACATACTGTCTATTGGAAAGAACAACAGCACGGATAGAGAATATGACAATTGGCAGCTACATATTGGTGTAATAAGTGACTTTGATCAGCACTGCTCTGATTTAACGTCTAAAGCGAGACCATATCAGAAATCAAACAAGAAAGACATTTGTAAAAAAGGCTCGGCCCTGAGATACTCTGTCATATCCACGAATCCTATCAAAAATTGATGAACACAACTGCGATTGGTTTAAGGAAAACATTCTTCGAAATATTTATTCTACAACTGTAGTCGTCCGACACTTAACTTAGGTAGAACAGGAACTTATACAAGAGGAACATCGATTCCAATCCAGAGGCTGAAGGTAAGAAAGAACACTCCCGACTTAGGTAGTGGGAACAAGTAGAAAGAGGCCTTAACCGATAAAACCGCCTACGTGGCAATTGGTTATGTACTATATCTACAAGGTGGGGCAAAATCAATCACCCTATCGCTGAGAACGAAGAAACATCAACCCGACAACGGGCTACGCAATTGGGCATCACCAGACGGACCCTACAGCGAATTTTAGTGAAAGACTTACACATGTTCCCGTACAAAGTGCAAACAGTGCATCAGTGAATGCCTTCTGACCGTCAGTCGCGTGTGAATTACTGTCAAGCCATCCTCAATCTCCACAACGAATAGGACGATTTTGTGTTGAAAATCATCATGAGCGACGAGGCGCATTTCCACTTAAGCGGTTACGTCAATAAGCAAAATCTTTGTTTCTGGGGCACTGAAAATACGCGTGTGATGCACGAAGAGCCATTACATCCACTCAAAGCCACTGTGTGGTGCGGCAATACGGTTCCTGTTACTGGCGAACGCTAAAGGGCTTCTTACTGCCGGAATTGGATGAGCGAGTTTTGGTGAATATGTGGTTTCAACAAGACAGTGCAATAGCAGGAGCCACAATAGATATTGTAAAGGAAGTGTTTCCTGGTTGCGTAATCTCTCGTTTTGGCGATTTGGCACGGTCAGCAAGATTGCCCGATTTAACCACGCCAAGCTTTTTTTTTGGGGGCCTACTTGAAGTCGCGGGTTTATGCCAACAAGCCTCAGACAATCGCAGGCCTTAAAGAGTATATTCCACAGGAATGCGAGTAGTCAACACCGGAAATCTTTCGGAAATTCATGGAAAATGCGATAAAACGGGCACAAATGTGTATCAACACTAGCGGCAACAGAAAAAATTGTAAAGGTCCAAATAAAGATTTCATATACATTTCACATAAAATTTGGTAAATCTTGCCGTCCATCTGGAGCACTTCATGGCGCATTTTTGAAAAAAAAAAATCGAAAAATTGTTGATTTTTTTAAATGCGGTTACGAGCAACTACCCTCGACCTAACTGTGCCCCTAGTTGTGTCGCCTCAAAGGGAGTGCTTCTTCCGGCGTCAGTTCTTCAAAAAACCATTCAAACTCCTACCAATTTTTTCAGAACAAAAAAAAAAAAAAAACTGAAACTGGACACACACTCGCACTCGTATTGTCCGTGGTCATTAGCGTAACACATATTTAATGACCCACAGCAAAGGTTTCCCCGTATGTAAGGGAACTGCTACGCCGACCTTGCCCATTGGAACCGTGGTCATACTGAGTAAATCTGTTAATTGCTTTTTTACAACCTCAACTCTCCCAACCCAACAGACATGGTCAAGTGCTAAACCAAAGACTGGATTGCTCTGAAAACTAAAAAAAATAAAAAAAATCCTAACAGCTTGAACTCACCTTTTTATGGGATGCTATGTTCGTGGACTCGTCATGATCGCCATCTGCAATGAGAAAAAAACAAAACAAAAATTGTTAATCACTGTTCATAGGTATTTGGTCAATTAATCGATGTGTGGTCGATTGGGGTCATTAAAAAATTTACGTGTCTGCGAGTATTCGTTTAGCTGTCAATCGAAACTTCGAAACCAGCAATTCTATTATAACATAGAACCGTAACTGCGGCGTACTCGTAGACCTGCTGGAATTTTACGCTCTGTTAAGTGTCACATAACAATGCAAGACTCTGGCTCACTGTCGCCCCAGCAAAAATGTGCTGCATTCTGGGGATCGTCGATGTGGAATGTTGTCTGTGCAGTAGATACATACTACTTGTAGTACCTGTACCCGTAACACTGCAACATACGAAATATCAAAGCAGGGGTTATGTAAAGTCTAAAGAAATTAAAAAAAAAAAAAAATTATCTCCGGTGGAACTAGTTTGGCTTAGATTCGGAGGAATTGATTTGTGGATATTGCCATTGCCAGTGACATAGACGACGGGCAACGGGTAACGGACGACGCGACAGCGATGACGATGTGGTTTTTGGGTCACTAAGGTGGGCTTCCACAGATGCTGTTCCATGGCAGGCGAGTGCCTTGCCACTGCCACCAGTCACATGGCAAGTGAAATGAAAATTGAATAACCCTCCTATTATGTTACAATCGAAACCTACGTTCGGCTTAATCTTAACGACATGAAGTCGTCGCGTCAGTCGTCTGTTGGTATGCAACCCATTTTTGGTTTTTTGTGTGCGGTAATAAAATGCTGCAGAATGATACAGTTTTGAATACCCACACGGAAGTAGCAATTTCATAAAAGTTTGTCAACTTGTTGTTCATTTTTTTGCTTTTGCCATTTTTGCAGTGAAAGGAAGTAAGGAAGGGCCAGTGATAGTGCTCGTATTCGTACGAGTACGATCCGTACTTTCTTCGAGGTTTCAGCTTAATATCGCAGGTTTCCTGAGGAAGAAGTAACTCTTAAAATCAATGCAAATAAGCCACACAAAATTGGCAGCACTACCGTCCAAAACTGGTCAAGAGCTAGTTCAACTTGGCTGGGTTTAGTTTGTTGCTTAAACTTGTGTAATGATCGCGAAGTCTGCATCGTTTTAGTGTTGCAGGTTATGAAAGTTACGAGACTATTGCGGCTCATTTTATATGTAACTGCTTTTGTCATCTCTATATAGAGTGTTATGGTCGAAATGTATGGTAACTACGGGTGAATCAAATTTGTAATATCCACGTCAACTCGCTAATCGCTGATCGTCAAGCCAAGTTTATTAGATCCTTTCGTTTGGAGTCATGCTTTCAATTCAGTTCTACGCAGTGGACTTTTTGGAGTTTCTTGTATTTGATTTCAACACAAGAAGTTACCGCCTTCCGTCCGGACTTGATAGTTGCTTTTCTATTAAGTTTCAAGGAGGCATTAATGATTTATTTGCTCTTAGGCGTATTAGACCAGAGTAACAATGAGAGTAGGACAGTGCTTATGATTTGAAGTTCGCTACAGTAAAAATATCTTTAGCCATATTGGTGGGAATACCAAGCCAGCCCCCAACACACTTCTTCAACGTTGACTGACTGTAGTGGTCTGTTTGAGACATCATTCCATGATCAGCAGAGTCGATTTCATCAGTTCGGCATGTAAAGCAGAATCACGATATCTAAGTGCCAAACAAGTGATGTTTCATACAAACGAGATCTAAGCCAGAGTCAGACTACTCATATAGGCCATTCGAGACAAGCGGCCTCACATATTCCAGTCTGTAGCAAAAATGACAGTCGCCGATGTTTATGACAATCATGATGGCAGATAAGCCAGATGAGTAGTCTTTCCATGGGGGACTGACATAGCAACTGAGCAAGTCCTTCTGATTTTCTTTGTAGAGGCTCCAAGAGCGACTTTCCAGGAAGTGTACAAAGCGAATGATACCATTGGCTCGAATCACGACCTGGAAAATCGAGCCGTTGTGCACAATTTCTACCTTCGGAATGAAATAGTAAACTGGCGGTCGGGTTTCACCCAGTTCAAGGACCAGAATATGGCAAATAATGTCATCGCCGACGATAGGGTCCTACCACCGTTCATTGCGAAGGTAGAGCTCCAAATGATCTTCGAATCACTTAGAAGTAAGAAATCAGTAGGAGCCGATGAAATACTGAACATTGTGCTTCAACATCTCCCACTAGAAGTGCAGAATACTTATACCACCCTGTGTAACAATGCAATGAATACTGCCCATTATCCAGCTCATTGGAAAACTGCGGTGATACATCCCATCCCCAAAAGGGATAAAGTTACTTCCAATCCGGCGAATCTTCGCTCGATCCGTCTTCCTCCAAACATCAGTAAGGTTTTCGAAAAGATGATCGACAGAGTGCTGACTAAGTGGGTTGAGGACAATTCCATACAGTTCCAGATAATCAATTCGGTTTCAAGTCGGGGCATGATGTCATTCATGCCGCGTCTAAACTGGTTTCTGACATTCAATGGAAAGAATCAGAGCCTAATTGACTTGGAAAAAGCCTTCGATATGTATGGTTAGAAGGACTCTTCTTCGAGCTGAACAGGCTGGGCATTAGTACACCACTGCTGTATATCCTTTACAATATGATGGGCAGTTCATCGTGAAAAATGCTGGAACATTTCACATTAAATACGGCCTGCAACAAGTGATCTGATATGATCGCTTCACCATGTCATGGCGTACGCAGACGACTTAATCGCGTACAGATCGGGTGCGAAGATCGAGGTCATTAAAATACTTCGACAAAATTAAGCGATATTGCAATGACTGGAAGTTGCAAATTAACTTTCAAAAATCGGAAACCATTCTGTTTAGGACGCCTTTGTCTGGGGCCACTTGCTTGTCGAAATGTAGTCAGATATCTTGTGATCTGGCTAGATCAGCAGACATATAGATGTTGCTCTGGTGCTTTTGCCCTTACAAAGAGACTGCCAACTCGGTGCGAGGGTGAAGGTAATCTATTACATGGCCCTTATCCGACCTATTTGGATGTCCCATGTGGTTCAACGTGTGAGCAAGTTTGTTGGAAAGATTTGGGTGTTTGAGAGGGCTTGCCTTAGAGCTTGTCTTCGCTTATACAGACCACCAGAGTCTCATTCTACCCTAATGAGGTCTTGTGCAATAGGGCGAACCCAATAAGAGTGGACAATTTCGTCATTAAGTTAACTCGAAGGGACTTTGCAAGTGCAATGACCTCACCGCGCCACCTGATCTCCGCGGCTTACTACCCCAATTATCTGTACAATATCACGAGAGAGTGCGCTTTGACGGCTTTATTACTCCAGAAGCGTTCCTGTATCTCCTCATGAAAGGTTTCATCCAGAACAGATTAATGGCATCGCTCAAATAGCTGCGGACAGGCGACTCCACTACGACAGTAGGGCGGTAGAGAGTCGCGACATGAAGGTTGTTGCTCGGCAGTACCTCGTCAATTTCCTCTAGTACAAGATGGCTTCACTAGGAAGCAAAGTGAGCTAATTTTTAAGCGTTTTTTTGTCTAGCATGTAAGAGTTAATTAATGAATGAAAATAAAAAAAGCAAAAGAAAATATGAGCCGAACGTTTTCATCAATATAAAGTGTTCCTTTGACAAAGCAACTTCTGATCGTATGCGTATTTGTGCTGTCGGTAAAAGCAATGCTAATAGATAGAAGTGACAAATGTTGGTGGATGCAACAAGTATTGGCATCAGTAAGCAGAGATTGCTAAAAATTGTCTTCCAGTCAATGCGTTGGCTTTTATAGAAATACGTAACCGCTGCTTCCGCAATGCTCCTGCTTTCTATTGCTTTCTCTTGTTTGCGCAGATATTCACATTACAAAAGAAGCGCAAAGTCCAAAACCATCCTCTGGTTAAAAAGAAGTGAATACTGGTACCATTTGCACTGAAGTTTGGATAACCTTGCCTGCAAATTCATTTCAGTTCGATCTTCGATCCTCATGATACTTTGGATTGACATTCAGAAGAATTTCGACTACAATGGACGAATTGCCAAAAATGGTGTCTTAGTTGAGGATGACAATCTTTGACTTCTCTTCTCAGTTTAAATAATACATAAGTAGCCTGTCCAATAGAAAAGGTGAATTACTCAATTGGAACAGTTTTCAGGGGATCGTTTCAAGCTAGACCCCGAAGAGCAAATCAAAGAAAAAGACGCTGGATGCTCTCAATTTGGGATACATGAACTAGTTGAGGGGGACACCACGCTTTGCTAGCGTACAAAATTCTTTGGACCATCTTTTAACGAAGCCAAGTGATGAATTTGCTTCAGAAATTAATCTCATCAATATGCGGGCGGACATTAAGCTCCCTGTCGTATAATATGCCAATGTCGCGGACAGACTCAATAGAGGAAATAGGTTTGCCGTGGAGAAGGTAAATTTAGGGAGAAGACTTGTTGCAATTACGTGAGAAGGTAATCGATTGACATTTGGTAACATTGAGTTCGAAGCAGTTCTTGATGCACCAGGTGGAAAACTATTTGAAGGAGGCTGGAGTCATGTTGTGAGGAAAGTGTTGAGTGTTGAATGGCCCTTTCAAGGTCGTTAATAGTTAGGATGAAGAGAAGTGGACCTAGGTGACTACCTTGAGGAACACCTGAAGTGGCCAAGAAAGGGGCCGATACAGCAGACCTGAATCGAACAATATAACAACGATTATCCAGGTAAGGGGATATCCATTTTTGCAAGAGCCAAAATCTTACTGAAATCAGTTGTTATAACTTCAACTTCTTTACGACTTTCTAAGGCTGAGAGAACAGAGGACACGAATTAGACGAGGTTGGTGGTAGTAGATCTACCATTCAGTAAGCCGTGTTGATTAGGGGAAATAAGATATTTGCACTGGAAGGTATATGTGAAAGTTTAGGTAATTAGTGACTTCGCTGTTTAGTCCCTTTTTGTGTATCGGTGTTATGAAAGAAGACTCCCAAATCGGTGGAAATTCACCTTGAGAGAGCGATAACCGGAAGAGATTTGAAAGGGGTTGGGAAAGTGTTAAAGAACACTTTTTAAGAAACATGGATGGAAGGCCATCTGGGCCGGGTAAGTATTCATCTTTAAGTTGCTGTAACATATTTTCTATCACTGTAGGATCAAAACTTTGGGATATAGAGGGGCAATAGGGAAGTTAAGTAGGTATTTGAAATGAAAACGATCCGGTACGAAGGAATTATCGGCAAAAGATTGGTTAAATGTCTTAAATGTTGCTATATGAAAAGTTGGCTACCGTATCAAATATTTAATAGACAACTGCTTCAAAGGAGGTCTCCTCTTAAGAAAATATATGCTGACAATTCGCGGGTTTAGACTTTGCAGTTTATAAGGCTTAAGTGAGTTTTCTACGAAATCTTATTCATCACCTCTGTCACATGCCGTATCAGCCTATGAATCTATGAACAAGATGTGAGAACTTTTCGGTTGTTTCTGGAACTGAGTTTACTTTGAAATACAAACAAATAGGAAAGATTCTAGATACCCAGAAGACTAACTGCTCTACAAAAAAATTCAAATCAGAAAAATAGAAAAACCAGCGATTCCTCACTGCTGAGTAAAATCCTCTTAAAATCTTTGACGCCCCTAACCTTTCAAAAGTATTAGGTGGACTATACTCTTTTTTGCCATTGGAAACATTAATGATACCCAACACTGCCAAATAAAGCTTACGGAGGAACCTAAGATACAATGTTTAATTCTATACAACTCACTGGGACATAATGCCAGCGAAAGTTCAATAAGGTATAATTCTGTCTCTAACTTAACCACATTTCATCTACATAACCTTATTCCTAAAACCGTAATTCTAACATCTGAACAGACTTACAAAAGACTCAATCGGTCAATCGGTCTATCACTATTAGTTTTGAAAACGTAAGCTTTTTCATCAATCCTACTCTTTAGGACTCTTTCCGAGCAGATGGAAAACAGCATTTGCTCAGGCCGTTCATAAAAAAGGCGAATCTTCTTCTCTCTCCTCCTACAGACCCATTGGACTTACGTCCGTTCTTTCCAAGGTCATGGAATCGCTGATAAACCATGAAATATGTCGACACACAAAACTTGTCAATGACCGGCAGTGGGGTTTTCGTAGCAACAGCTCCACTGGTGATTTGATGGCATGTCTCACCGAAAAGTGGAACTAAAGCGTACATCAATCTGGCGAAAGCAAGATAGTTGCACTTGATATTTCTAAGGCATTTGACAGAGTTTGGCATCAAGCTCTTTTGTCGAAAATGCGTGCATTTGGGATCGACGACTCTCTTCTTCAATGGATTAGAAATTACCTTTCGGAACGTCCAATTCAAGTTGTCTTGGACGGTTTCAAATGTGATATTCACAAAATAAATGCTGGTGAGCCCCAGGGCTCTGTTCTGTCACCGACACTCTTTTTAATTTTCATCAACGATCTCTTGTCCAATATATTCCTTTGCTGACGACAGTACTTTCTGCTTTTCATATTCGTTCCCGGACTCACGTCCCTGCTCTTCGGCTGTAGAACGGGAACGGCAGAGTATGTTAAGCTTATTAAATTCCGATATTAACAGCATAACCCATTGGGGAACTACCGACAGAGTTGAATTGAATGCTTCCAAAACGCAATGCTGTGTGCTATTTGTGGTTTGCTGTCGTTAAAGCGAAATTCAAACACCCAGCCCTTATCCATGAACGGCACTTGCATCGTCGAAACCGAAAAACTTTCTTTTCTCTATATGCGTGTCAATGACAACTTGAAATGACCACATATTCGATGTCGCAATGCTGCGAAATGTCAAGGTTTCCTCAAACGACGTAAGGTAGAAGGTATTCATCTGGTCACGTGCTCCTAAAACGTCTCAGCACCTGCTAGATAAAATTCAAAACCGTGCGATAAAACTCATAGGTGATGCTAATATCGCCCAGTCAATGGACACCCTCGAAAACCGACGTAAAGTCTCCTGTCTCACTTTGTTTTATCGCTATTTTCATCTACCAGTGCTAAACTGAAATCGCCAGTAGCATTCCGCCCTTTCAAACCTTCAATCGTAACACGCGTCTCGCTATGAATGCTCATCAGTATACTCTCAAGCCCACTTTCGGACGTATTCTGAAATATGGTGATACGTTCTTAAACCGAACAACTCGCTTGTGGAATGCCCTGCCAAGCTCTCTATTTCATGATATGCCGACATTTAAAACCAACGTACATCGGTACCTCTCTTTTCTTTCTCCCTAAATTTGATTTGCCCGCGCTGTGTACAAACATTTTAAGGGTACGCAAACCCCTTGAGCGCGCGCTCATTATAAAAAATAAAAAAAAACCGACATGCTAAGTAAAGGGTGTGTTTTTTAGAGGTATACAAATTCAATGTGAACTAGAACATTTGACGCTAACGTTAATGTCTATGATATTAGCTTTATTTAATAAATAATTTTATGCCATTACTGCTTAAATATGACATCGGTCATATGCGCGCCACGGCTAGTTCGAATGAAGCGCAAACGTGAAGTCCAATTTTCGAGAACTTTATCGAGCAACTGGGGCCGTATATCAGCAATAACACGGCGAATATAGGCTTCCAAATCGTCCATCGTCTCTAGCATAGACTAGTGACTTCACATACCACCAAAGAAAGTAATCTTAAGGTGTGAGATCACAGGATAGTGGTGGCCAGTTCACAGGTCCGTTACACGATGTGTTGGTGTCAGGCGCCGTGTTGCATGTTGTGCCATCTTGTTGAAATCAAAGCGCTGAAATCATGTTTCTATAGCGCTCTTAATTGACGGTAACATTCTGGCCGGCATCGTCCTTAAAGAAATATGGGTCGATGATTCCACCAGCCCATAAAGCACGCCAAACAGTGATTTTTAATGGTTGTAAGGGCGTCTCGCCAAAGTTTCTGGGTTTTCTCTACTCCAAATTCGGCAATTTTGCTTCAATCAAATATGAGGATCAAGCTGAATCATATTTTCGGCCCATTCACTTATGCTTACGCGATTTCAATTCTTGCACAAGCTGGAACTTATAAGCTTTTAAGCCAAGATCTTTCCGTAGAATCTTCCGCAAAGTGGATGGGTATAGCTCTAATTGCTGTGCACTAACTATAAGTCCTTCTATTCGCACTGTTTGTCGTCTTTGGGGACGCGTGTTATCCACTAGAGTGTACGTGGTGCGAAAACGATTCATCATGTTCCAAATACCTTGCTCAGATGGACGTAGTGCCCGCTAAGTTAGACGAACCGAACCATGGTTTTCAAAATTAGTTTGCACAATTTGCACGCGTTAATCTATTCATCATTAAATGGCAAAACGTGCTGACCACAAATCAACTTCCAACTGTCAAATTGACAGTCTGTAGAAACAGTGTTGCCAGTTTAAAAACCAAACCTCTACAATTTTAGCACATCCAACACATAGAAAAACACAAATTTAAAAATTCTCATCTTGTGTACTGCAAAGGCGAATCACTAAAAACATCGGTACACGCTCTAGTGGATACTATAATATGTAGGAGCCCCTATAACGGAAAATCACTGAAAGTTAAATACTATTAGTCCAGGAGCACAGAAAGCTCAATCGTGTTATAAACTCTAGAGCCGTATGCTAAAGACAATTAAGTTGCGGGATTACACAATATCCTTTCCCAATTTCCTCAAGGGGGTGGTCTCTAAAACCATATATCCCGGATGGAAGCCTATTAATATTTATTTACGAATATTTTCTTTCCTGGTGTTCGCCCTTGAATGTGAAGCGTTCAACACCACTATCATACTCGCACATCATGCAAAGCAAATGAACGGGAAACACATTATTATCTCTCAACAATGTACTCACATCTACCCGTATATTACGAGTGTATCCAACGAGTATACGTAGTCGTAAATCGTAATCGAATCCCTCAATTAAATCCGACCTTTGTGATAATCAGATTCCGGATCGAAATCACATTGCATTCTGCGGTTAACACTTCACTCAGATCAGAGATCCAATTGCAATAATCAGGCAATTTCCGTTCTAGCGCCGTCAGCAAATATTTGCACTCAAAAACTGTTGCTCTGTGGTATGTCGGTCGATCGGTCGATCGGTCGGTCATCCGCAGTAGTGTCCACCATTCTCGATTGTAATCCAGTAATCCGCAGACAACAGTCTTTTGTTTCCTTTTTTTTGAAATATTAATGGAGCGAGGCACGCAGTAAACCACCAGATACAATTTGTCTCCGTGGTTTGGTGTGGAATTGCAAAAATTTCAAAACTTCCAATCAATTTGTTACGAGTATGACAGATACAAAAGTGCGATACTCGCAGAGTTCAATGTCGCCTCGTCACATTTGTTTTTTTTTTTTTTTTTTTTTTGCTTTAAATTGTTTATTTTTATTTTCTTCAATTTTTTTTGAATCTAAAAGCCGTTAATATGTTAAGTTCGGTTGAATTTATAATTTATTGATTTTTGGGGAGCGCGGGATTTTGTGGGCAGCTTAAACGCATGCCTAGCTAAATATAGTAATTGGCCGTTGTGATAATTAGAAGCAGAAAATTAATTTTGTTTTTTGTTTTTGTTCGATTTTCGAGTGTGAATGTGATGTTGGGGGCTTTTGCATGATTTTTGGATTTGCGAATAAATTATCGCCGCTGATTTTGTTTGGTGTTGTGCCGCTGTTGTCGCCCGTTGACGGATATCTTTGGTGGGACTTGAATTTTTGGATTTTTTTTTGAACGACGTCTTGATAAGAAATTGATAAATTATGCAAAAACATTCGACGTATCAAGTTAAAGCGTAATTAATTGTAAAGTTTGTGATGTTTTAGGCTGCTATCAGTTTTACTTTCACTTTGGGGAAAAATTGAAAAATGTTCATTGGGCGCTGACGTGTCGCATTATTGTGCCACAAAAGGGCCTTTGGTTATGTAAATCCGAGAGGCGATTAAAATCCAACCAACTCACATGGGTTTTACGGTATTTTAGCCGGACCTTGGAGAGGTTTATGGTATTTTTTTATACAAATCGCCTCTGACAATGTATCGGATGGAAAGTGTTCTAAATAAGTCCGCTAAGGTGTATTTTATGACATGTACCGTACACGAACCGTAGTAGTTAACTTCAAGCATTATGTGGAAAATGTAGGTTTATTAGAAAATAAAATTTGCATATCGGTTTGCTTAGGATAAGTGGACTGAGATCACAATTCATTCCGTACAGTAGCTGAAGAAAATTTTTAGTAAGTATGCCTTCGGCCACAAGAGGACTTTCTTTTCTTCTTACCAGTTCGGGATTGGTATTTCAATTTATCATCTGCAACCTAGTCTATTCTAAGCTCCGTGTATTTAGTGTAGTAGACAACTGGAAAGATAGTTGCCTTGTCTGCACAACATTTCACCAGGGGGCAAACAAATCAAAGCAATATGGCATCTAGGCAAACAAATAATTCGACTACGAGAATGGAAATCTTGGCCATACTCATACAACAATGGTGAAGACAGATTAGATCTTGCCCGCGGGAACTGACTTTTAGATTGGACAAACTATGCTGTGGTTCCATTCATCAGGCATACTTTCCTTCAATCATAAGTTCCCTTGTTCGGATGTTTTTGGGGTTGAAAAAATGTTTCTTACTTTTGGATTCCGATCGTTGGTCCTGGATCGCTCGCTTCATATGCTCTTCTGTTTTCCTTCGAAGAAGCAGATTTTCTTTCTTCCTTTTTTGAAGGTAGAATTCACAAGCCGGCTTAGTAGTTCTACGCAACGCCGCCGGTTCAAAGGCTAGTATTTTACTGTACTCTTACTCAAACTCGAAGTTTTGTAAAGTTGGTAGGGGATAAGCTTGCACATTAGTCTTCAGCAATTAATGTTGGGTGCATACAACTTGTCGAGAAGTTTAGGTATACGTGGTCGGCAAAGGCTTCGGTATTTTGCTGCGATTGCAGCTATTCAACGTTAAATATTCTCACAGTGTTCTACGTTGTTGTGGCGTCTGAAATATACGTAGAAGCAACATGCTAGCAACAAGCTAGAAGTTCCAGGTACATTCATAAAGTTGGGGTAATGTCTTGTGTCAATCGCAACATGATCAATTTGGAGAACATCATGGAAACACTCTTTGATAGCATCGCCTTCCTCCTTTGGCTATTTTTTCGATTTCGCCTTGATACGGATTGTAATGAAGCGTTTGCTCAGATGCTTGAAACTCAAAACTGCTTGCCTGGGTCTATCTCTACATCCAAATAGGAGCTCTTTATGCTCGATATAGCAATGCCCGGCCCATCCGAGCGCAGTTTCTAGGTAGCTGTACGTGTCCTATTCAAGAGGCGAATGGTCAATGCGCAGATCCGAATGTCTGTTTTAAAGTATCATCCAGTGAATCCTTCTTTAACAAGGCTCTCACAATAATGCTTCACAAGAATGGGCTATTTCCTTACCTTACGTACAACACTTAACCTGAAAGGCCAGACTCGTGCGACCGTGAGGCCGGATATTCCGTAGTTGATACCCAACTTCGAAAATATGTTTCCTGATGTCGCTCCTTGGAGTCAAGTAGTTTCCACTTGTCTCACGTCAGAAAGTATAATAGCAGTGTTTTTTTGCACGTCCGCTCTCCGTTAAAAAGACAATGATTTGCGTGTAAATTAGAACAATAGCATAGAGATGTACGCTAAGTCAGAAAACAGTGCTTCTGAATGCTATTTTCTTCGTTTGCGATGGACTTCTCAATGAATTTTCAGAAATGTCAAACATTTGCCAAACAAGTTTTCTCAAAACAAATTAAATTTGACAGATGAACTGCCAGTAAACGTCATCGATATGTCAGTGCTACCAAGTTTTAATGATGAACTCGTTTTTTTCTTGTGAAAATCACTAATATATTTGGAAAGTATGGGCAATGGTTCAACCTTCAACCTATTGGACTAAGTTTTTAAAATAGTGCCCAGTTGCCCACCTCATGTCAAAGGATTTTCAAATGGGTAGTTGCAGTCGAACCAAAGTCGGACTCAATACACTGCAAAACAGGCATCACTGTTCTAATCTATGGTTCTCCTTCTGCCTTTACAGCCAAGCTTGGGACCCGTAGTGGAGCCGCTATCGTAAAATAAAACCACGATAATTGAACGAGTAGATGATAGATTCTGGATTCCCTTCCCGAAGCTCCGGATGTCTGTGACTTAAGAAAGCATTGCGTATGAGTCGGACTGAGAAACAATATGCTAAAGTATGCCATAAGGTTGTTGGGTCACACCTATTACATGAAAAAAAACATCAAACCACTTGAGAAACTGCTTTATGGAATAGTGGAATATTAGAAACCTCAAACAAAACTCGGAACGCACCATCCCAGCAGCGATGAGGCACAAGTTAGACAACTAAAATCGTTTTAGGAAGAAAGTATTAATTACAACCAGCTGCAGCGTCCGTAAGAAAGTCCAAAGGGGATCCAAACATTGTCCGGCTATTTAACGCATCGTTCCAAAATCGAATAAACTTTCGTGTTTCCTGGTTGCACCATCAAGTCATTCGGAAAGCCACTTGGCACTAACGGCAGCATCAACAATTTCGATGACTAAGCCATCGAAGGAATGTTGCAAAACTGAACCTAGGATACCCATTTCCAGTAATTGACAAAGTAATAGCATTCAGACGATCGAAAAGAAGGTCGTGATTTTACTGCCTACAAGTATTAGCATCGCTACTTTAGCAATCATCATTACGAGTAGCTGGAATGCTGATTATTTTTGAGAAAAAAGATGTTTGTGCAAAAATTATAAATGCGCTGATGTTTGTTTTACTAGCGCCACTTGAGCAACCCAGATTTTTCTTGCCTAATCACTAATCTTAGTTACTTCAGTCGCCAGATTCTGAATAATATCTGTCAAAGTCCAACTCGTGCATGAATTGAAGTCGGATGACCGCACATTTTATAATAGTGTATTGCTAATTGATTCTTGAAATAGCAGTTGCGTGATTTTCCAATTAAGTAAGCGCACATTTGTCTTTAAAAAAAGCGACAATTGTATGAGCTAACACCACCTAACACTACCGGTCCCAAGCCCAAACAGAGAAAAAGGAAGGGAATCGCACAGGATAACAATTACCAACATTCTGTAGTGTGGTGAGCAAATACAGTGGGTGAACTTCAATGTATATGCATTCTGCAAGAAAAGCACAATGCAGATGTTTTATGAAAGGAACTAACAAGATAGGGTCAAGTCCAGGTCAAAAGCAGTTCCACTGATGACCTTATTTGATTTACGAGTACTCTGACATATTCGGAACTCATTCATACATATGCGGACTTTCCGGCATCGAACCATCCAACAAACGGCAACACACAATGGATCTGGCCATCTAGATTGAAGGTTGTGCCGCTGGGCTAAAACACTTATCTTGTGAACCAACAAACGGCCTCAGACAGCAAACTAAAAATGACTTTCGGCTACATTTAGCGATTTAGCGATTTAGAGCCTCTAATCGCTACAAAGCAGATATCACTACCAGTGGGCAGGGTAAAACAGAATGGAGTACTATGGTGAGAGCAGAAATAGAGCCTATTTGGATGTACTCGTAGATCTGTTATCATGGAAAGACTTAGGCCAGAAATAAATAGCTTCAAGCATCTGAGCGAACTCGTGGTTATAATGTGCATGAAGACTAAATAATGTGATCACGCAACTTTGCCACAGATTGCTTCTAAGAGCTTGGCGACCAGTCTTATGAGTGATATCGACTTTGCTTCAGTGTGAAATGTTATCATCATTATCTGGATGACCCCGAACATTTCAAAGAGTCAAAGTCGACTCACACCACTCTCTCTGTAGCCAAGGTATAAATAAGAACACCATGGGGGATGAGGCGGCGTTACAAAGAAGGACGAAATATTCCCATGAACTCTGTGAGCATGGGAGATGGAAGGATAAAATAAAAAAATAAAAAAAGCGCTTGATCGAAGCAGTGGGGCTTCGGAGATTCTAGAAAAATGTGAAAAGTACTTGCCAAACACGTCAACACCAAGCAAAAGCATGCAGAAATAAGGATAGGATCGTCATAATAGAGTCACAGGTGGGACTGAAAATTCCGAAGAATTGCTTCCCCTGTCAAGCAGAGCGAATCATTCCAAGTAAACGATGATCGACAACAACTTTATCCACTCGACCGAGAATAGGTCGATAACTAAGCTAAAGATCAAGGGGCAGACAGGATACCTGCTGAATTACTTAGATCAGCAGTGGATTGATTTGGGAACGAGTACGCATGAGCTATCTGCAAAATAAGGCCGGAATCTCAGTACCTGTGGCCGATCTTCGAAAAAGGAGAATCTCCAACCTCTGCCAACTTCAGAGGAATTGGTCTCCCTAGAACTACGTGAATGCCGGAAACTTTACGCAATGCTCTCATTAGTATGGTTTTGGGACTGTAAGTCCACAATCGACCAAATATTTACCTTACAGATGATATTGGGAAAAAAGCCTGTCAAACTCATCCGTTTGTATAGGGTAATAGTGGGAACATTTACTGCTCCAAACATTTCAACAAGGTTACGCACTGTTTCCAGATTTCTTCAATATCATACTTGGAAGAATTGTGCGAAGCTGACAAGTCAAAACCAGATTGAACGGATAGAACAGGATAGAACGACTTTGTCTACATGGACTTTGCTCTAAATTCAACCAATCGTTCTTTTCTTGGACTCAGAAGGAAAGTGAGAAATAAGTCCCTCTCGCGAACATCGAAGAAAGCACTGCATTAGACCCTTATTATCCCAGGCTTACTGAATGGAGCGAAAGAATAAACTTTATCTAAATCGGACGAAAATGACCTTGGCCATTGAGTGATTTTCACCCGTCACCCGTCTGCACAAATCAAATTTGGAGAAGATATCATAACTAGCCGCATGGCTATATAGCGACGGATAGAATTAATCAGCCTACATGTAGAGGACAAGTTCAAAAATGATCTGGAGTAGGTACCTTAAAATCCATTCCGGAGGAATAAGCGGGTAAAAATTTCGCCTCGTTACTGGACAACCTTAGACGGACTACTACTGTCGCAAGTAAAATTAACAACCTGATTACAAACCATAAAAGTCTGCGTAGCTTCAAACCATAAAAGTCTGCTGGAAGGACAGACCTAGCTACAAATGTCCATAGATATCGTCTTGACAACGCTTGTGAATATCATGAGGTGACAAGTTGTTTCGGAAAATGTTCTTATGTTGTCCCAAAGGGCCTCAGACCCATAAGTCTATCATATTTCCTTCTGAAAACTCTACAACGACTGATTGATATTCATGACTACGGCTCAACACGACTACTGTAAGGGAAAGTAGGTGGGAACGGCTTTACATACACTGGCTGTCCACAATGGTCGCGTTTCTGGACGTAGAAGGTGCCTTTACAACGTCAAAACATCCGCAATCACAACTGCAGTGTCAACAATGAAGGCAGATGACTATCTTGGGGAGTTGATCAATCTTATGCTAAATTGCAGAATTATCAACTCTAAACTGGATGGCGCTTCTGCTAAAAGAGGTTCGCCGCAAGGCAGTGTTCTTTCACCCCTTCTCTGGAACTTAGTGGTCAGTGATCTGCTGACATACCTGGAAGCCAATGGTAGCAGGGTGGCTGCCTATGCGGATGACGTTGCCGAAAAAACCTTGAAGACCGCCCTTGACTGCCGACCATCTCTCAGGGATATGGCAGAACAGTTCAACTTCCACCTATGTTGGGTAACGAGCCACAGAGATATTCCACGGAACTGCACGGCCGATGAACTTGCCAAAATTGGAACAACTTTATCTATCCTACCTGAAGAAGGTATTATCTGCTCTCTACGTGGAAACTAAAACTAAAGCTGGCTGCTACTAGAAGAACTGTTGGGTCAAGATGTGTCCACCGACCAAAATATTCTGTCTATATTCGGTCTAAGAGTTTGGCCTTTCAAAATAGGTCAGCGTTATCACTGGACACTGTCTTACAGGCAAATATGCAAGAAGGTTTCGTGCTTTCACAAACGACTTCTGCAGAAGCTGCATGGATGAGGAGGGGGAGGAGACAAACCTTCTCTATACATACTACTCTATCCATGCCCAGCTCTCTCCGAAAGAAGAAAATTCTACTTAAGAGTACTAGGTGGGGTGAAAAGTTACCTCCTTGACCGCCAGAATGCGTTGCTACTGCAAAAAAAAGATTATGGTACCTTGGAGTCCGTTCATATTTAGGCAGACATGCCGAATTTCAGTGCGATACTGTCCTTAGTTTTGTTTTGACAGCTGATTGTTGTTGACGTGTTTATCATCATGTTGAGTATGGACAAAAACGATTTTCGTTCTCTCATAAAACATTATTTTTTGAGAAGCAAAATGGCGAAGGAAACCAAACGAAAAGTTGGATAAATATTATGGGGCTAATGCTCCGTCAGATTACACCGTCAAATATTGGTTTCGAGAGTTTCGTGGTGGCCGCAACTTTACTACCGATCAAGTCCGCAGCGAATGTCAAAAAAATACATGAAATGGTGTTGGCTTACCGGAAAGTGAAGGTGCGCGAGCTAGCAGATACCACAAAGATTAGTACTGAGCGGCGCACACGCCATATTTTGGGCAATATTCTGCATATGAAAAAGTTATACTGCCGCTGGGTGCCGCGCATGCTCACTCCTGACCAAAAACACGAACGCGAGAGCACTTCGAAAGAGTGTTTGTACTTGCTGATGCGAATTCGGGCGGACTTTTGGCGTCGATTGGTAACTGTTGATGAAACTTGGATCCACTATTACATACCAGAGAACAGAATGAGTGCCCGGCAATGGACTGAAGCCGGCGCGAGTGCTCCGAAACGGCCGAGGGAGCCTCGATGGATCGGAAAGGTTATGGCGTCAGTTTTCTGGGATTGTCATGGTATACTCTTCGTGGACTACCTCGGAAAAGGAAAAACCATCAACAGCGAGTATTACTGTGCATTATTGGAGCGATTGAAGGCCGAAATCGCTGCAAAACGGCCTCACATGAAGCAAACAACATTTTGTTTTTGCAAGACAATGCGCCGGCGCACAAGAGCATCGCAACCACGGCTAAAATCAATGACTTACGGCTCCAATTGCTGTTGCGTACACCGTATTCGCTCGATTTGGCTCCCTCGGACTATTATCTCTTCCCAAAGCTCAAAATAAAAAATTCAGCTCACGCGAAGAAATCATCGACGCCACGGAGGAGTATTTTGCAGACCTTGCGGAAAATTACTTTTCGGACGGGATCAAGAAGTGTATCAAGCTCAAAGGGGACTATATTGAATAAAAAATGTTTTTTTTATTCCCAAGGAGGTTACTTTTCGCACCACCTAGTAGAAAAAAGCTCCTAAATGGAGTGAATGACTTAAGGCTAAAAAATCGTTTCGACAATCTAAGGCTGCTGGCTGAAATTCACCTATCAAGGCTCATTAATATGAAGGCGGCGGTAGACGAGACAGCAAAGACTCTACTGACAGCTGTGGATACGGTCCAAGAATCGCTTCGTGCATTGAAGGTTATGCACCTACCAGTGGACCAGTGGGATACCCTAGCTGTACCAATAATTGTGTCTATGCTTCCTACCAGTACACGACGAGAATGGTGCATGTGTTCGGATTCCAACAAAATTCCGATATTAAGGGAACTTCTACAGTTTTTGGAAAAGCGGGCTCATAGTCTTTCTACGGAGATTGGTCGAGTATCACAACGTCCGGAATTGTCTTCGAACAGAACACAGCACCGCAATCAGAATGTCAAATCTTGCTTTGTGGCAGCGGATGATGCGAAGTGCTGCCATTGCGAAGAGGGTTTCGCGGTGCCAATCTCTTATCAACATGAAACTAGAACAGCGCTTTGATGCCTTGAAACATTTTGGTTTGTGTTTCAACTGCCTCAAAAATTGGCATAATTCAAAGCAGTGCCCTTCAGGTGGGTGTCGACACTGTGGTCGGAAGCACCATACACTCTTTTGCCGTGGAACTAGGGATCCCTCTACCACGTCGGCCTCGCAGTCGAGAGACCCTTTAACAGCTGATGCCAAGTTGGTACAGCCATCTTTATGACTAGACGATCCTACGACAACTTACCTAACCCGAGGAGATCGCACGGTATTGCTTGCTACTGCGCGCGCATATGCACATGGAGAACGGAATGAACAACGCCTCGTCCGTATACTTTGCAATCCTGGATCGCAGGTAAGTTTCATATCAGATAGAGTAGCTCATTTTTTGAATCTTCGCAGAACTAAGTGTGAGCTGGAGGTTGAAGGAATTGGTGTATTGGCTCAAGCTCCTACAAAGGGAAGAGTTTTCTTTGAACTCAAGGCAGTTTACACAACATTTTCACTAAGCATCCATGCATTGGTAATCTCGTCAATCACTTTGATAACTCCCGCGGTGACCGTCGATGTGGCTCGATGGACGCATTTAAATGGTCTTCAACTGTCTGACCCGAATTTTAGTACACCTGGTGGAATAGATGTACTTCTAGGGGCTGATGTGTAGGGTCTGATCGTCACAGGTGACATCATTGGTGGTAACCAGGATGAACCGCATGCGCAACGAACACAATTTGGATGGGTTATCTTTGGTCCAGCTTCGACTACTCCCACATCAGCACGCCCTGTTCACAGTCTTGGTGCTCAAGTGTCTGAGGTTGAATCAACTTTGGAGGAACTCGTACAAAACTTTTGGAGGCTCGAAGGTGTCCCTGGGAAGGAGATTAAGTATGAGAATGACGAGTGTGAACGGATATTTACAACGACACACTCTAGAACCAGAGATGGCAGATATGTGGTATATATACCACTTCATCCTGACGTTAACAAGCTTGGAGATTCCTATCTAAATGCACTGCTGCAATTTCGATGCCTCGAACGTCGGCTGGCTGGGAATGAGGATCTGCGAGAACGGTACGTCGACTTCAAGCGTGAGTATTCCGCCTTCGGTCATATGGAATATGTTGGTCAACCTGGCGACCATCTAAACGGGTATTTCATTCCACTTCACGCAGTGACCACAAAGTTCCGCGTTGTATTCAATGCGTCAGCTAAAACAGTACAGGGATCTCGTTAAATGACGTTCAGCTGGTTGGTCCCACAATACAAGATTCCCTGATAATTATAATTCTTCGCAACATAGACATTAACAGTCTCCTACGCTTAGTCAGAGGTACAAATTGCCATTTGGGTTGGTTTTTCTGAAAACCTGCCCTAACGTAGGATTTAAGAAGAAAGGAAAAAGGAACTCCGCCACCTTGAAGTGAGCGCCTTTAGGCGATCAGCTCAAAATCGAGCTAAATAAGAAGAGCTGTTTGGATGGCTGAGGTTCAGAATTCAACCGGATTGGCACTACAGACCTGCGGAAAGAAAATGCCTGAGACCACTTTGTAACAAAGTACAAACGTTAAGCTAGAAAACATTGCAAAAGTAATGTATTTGATGCCCAGACTTGACAAACACTATGTAGATGTCATGTTAATCTCAGTCATATCGGTTACACGACAGAGAACAGCATTGTGGTAAAGTTTACAATGGATACACTTTACAATCGTTATCACCTTACTTACACAACTTACTCGTTACAGAACAAAACTCAATTATTGTGTTTTCCTATCAACCTATTTCAAGCCCATCGATCATTTTAGTGCGCCGCCAGTGGTCATGATCAAGGTCTTGCATTACTTCATTTGTTTACTTCGCCTTGCATTGTATTCACCTCTGACTCAATCACAGTTCGAGAGCTCTTAATCGGTACATGTTCCCTCAAAAAGGGCTGAATTTTGTTTACACTTAGCGACTACAAGTGATTGACACTTGTCACAAACAATATGGTTGTTCACGTAAAAATTAAATTAAAAAAAAGAAAACCACTGAAACTATCCTTTTGAGGTTTGGATTATAACATGTAGACACTCTGACCGAACTTTGCGGTTAGGTAAATGTTTACATGCTCAAACGCACGTTGTCGACCTTCATAGTGCTGAACAGAGCTCTCAAGGGTAAATTTTATGTAACAGCCTTGCACTTCAGAACTTCAAGTGCTGTAGATACAGATAATCGATATTCGTACTTTACTCCATTGCAACAACAACCTTCCTGCTATCACTAAACAAATTGTCTCAACGCCTACCCCGACGAGACTAATTGACGTATTTTCTCATTCAGCTGGCTTAAACAGTTGCCTCCCACTGGAGCCACAACAAGCCCGCAACACCAACATCCGACTTGAAAAAAATTTCAACAAATTCTGGTCTTATAATTACACTTTTATCTGATAATCGGATAACGTGACACAAAGGCGAAGGCAAAGGCAATACCTCAAAGATGACAACGATAAACCAGAGATGTGTTGCGCATTTTTCTTTCTGAGAGACCAACCTCCAAGGGGAACCAATTACAAAAGATTGCTCAATGCTTGTGCTCAGAAAATTGTTGGAACTGCTGGGAGTCACCTAAATCGGATTGGAGAAATCTCTGGAGGCAAATTCGCATATTATGTCGTTAGATGCTACAACAAGTGATACACGGTGCCCTCAGATTTTAGGAGTCCGACGAAGCAGCGCAATTAGGTGCTTTCCCATTTCAACTAATCAAAGGTTATTAATAAAATTTCTCCAACCACGCACCGGGCGCCGAGTTAAATGGAATTTAAAAATTCAATTTCCCTTTGTTACAATGGCTGCGGTGGGTATCTAGTTCGGACTTGTCCAGACATTACGCATACGAGTCTGTTAATGAAGTCATCCTCTATTCGAAGTCGTTCGGCGGTATGTTTGAATTTTTTGCACTGCCGGTTTAAGGGGCTGATGTCATTTGTAACGAACTTTTTGTGGTGATTTAGTGCCACCCTTGTCGCGGAGGAATTTTATTCACTCTTGGCTTGGTTTGGTTTGGCTTTTTTTTTTGATTTTTTGCGTGACGCCTTCTATGCCTTGGCGCATAAATTTGGCTGGGTGCTGTCAGAATAATTTGTTTAACGAGGGCTGATTATCATTTTGGCAATTCGTCCCATTCGGAGGCATACGTATACATGTGTATGTATGCCGATGGTGTTGGCTGATGGTGAGGATTCTTGGAATCAGAAGAAGGAGGAGTAGCACTTAGCATGTGAGGGGACTGTGATCATTTTTTCGGGTGAAAATTTGAAATTATAGGGAAATTGTAGGAGTGCCATTAATAAGGTCAGTGTTGGGGTGACCATCTGTTTGGGCACATTTAAGTCAATTATGAAAATGTCGTTATGACTGGGCTCCCAATTCTATTAAATTCTTCGATTCTGGGACCAACAGATGACCAGAAGCAATGAAGATCAGGTGATGCTTGAGTGACACTTCGTATGATCACTTGTGTAATGTTGTGGGTCCTATTCACTATAAAGAAGGATAAGAGGTCACTTACGTAATGCCCTTTAAATAGAGTTGGTTATGATTGGACAATGTGTGGAGGGAATATAGGGAACTACATGTTAGACATAGACGATCTTAATCATTTTTACATTCTACCTGAACCTGAGCTATTACCTTGGCACAGAGTCTTGTGTTCTGGGAGAATAGACCAGAGCCTATATGTAGGTGAAACCTAGCTGGGTAATGCAACTCATAGGTGGCTTTAAATTCAGTCAAGTGTAGACTATCAATACGGCTCTATCCAAGATGTATGAGTAGACCCAGGAATACACATGTGGTTCTCCAGCTACTTCACATACTGCATACCAAGTTGATGAGGTTTTGTCTTTCTCTGTTACGTATTCCCACGGTAATGGATTGGAAGACTTTCGAGCATAAGGGCTTGTGTCCATGTACTCTACATCTCCTGATATCTAAGACGATGAATTCTGATTTTTTTTTAGCAGAGTCCATGTCGCTGTACAGCCCATAATTTTCCATCGAAATTACCATCTTTTTTTGATAGAGTCGATTCTTCTCCGCCATAGAAAAGGACTGTGACTTGTTTTCTGATGTCCGAGGCAGGGCTCTGCTAGTCAATTACCTTCTGACCTCAAAATAACAGCGACTGGCAAGAGTTAATCATAACTGCTGAACCTAGGGAGAATAAACTCCTTGCCTATTGTGACATTTTGTAGGAGTGGTCGATGTCACCGCTTCTGCCTTAATACTTTCAAATGTCTCGCAGATAGCTCACTGTTCTATCGACGTACGATGTTGACGAAATCGTGTGTCACAAGACTTTTTTGATATCGAGGCTTCGGTAAGTCATTACCTAGACCAGAGAGCATCCTTTTTTCAGGTTCGGTCATACAATTCTGAGCTTTTATTCGACTCACCTTATTTCTAAGATGATTTGGTGCATGCTCTTCATGAAGTCATCTCCAGGACTTATGTCCAACATCTGAGTCCAATATTATGTCCAATTCTGTGTTTGAATTACTTTTTTACTAAATAAAAAAAAATGATTTTGAGTGATGGAAATCTTTATCTGTTAAGTGGAAAAGATGATATCCGCCAAGTGGCCGCCGCCAGTGTTGATACACATTTGTGCCCGTTTTATCGAATTTTCCATGTCTTTCCGCAAGATTTCCGGTGATAACTGTTCGCATTCTTGTCGAATATTATCCTTAAGGGCTGCGATTGTCTGAGGGTTATTAGCATAAACCCGCGACTTCTTGTAGCCCCAAAGAAAGAAATCTGAGATGGTTATATCGGGCGATCTTCCTGGCCATGCCAAATCGCCAAAACGGGAGATTACGCGACCAGGAAACGCTTCCTTCTCAATATCCATTGTGGGTCGTACTGTGTGTGTGGTTGCACGGTTTTGTTGAAATCACATGTTCACCAAGCCCATTCATCCAATTCTGGCAGTAAGAAGTCGTTTATCATGGCCCTGTAGCGTTCACCAGTAACAGGAACCGTATTGCCGTAACACACAGTGGCTTTGAGTGGATGTAATAGCTCTTCGTGCATCACACGCGGATTTTCAGTGACCCAGAAACGAAGATTTAGCTTATTGACGTAACCGCTTCAGTGGAAATGCGTCTCGTCGCTCATGATGGTTTTCGACACAAAATGCTCCTCTTCGTTGTTGAGATTGAAGATGGCTTGACAGTAATTCACACGCGACTGACGGTCAGGGGGCATCAACTGATGCACCGTTTGCACTTTGTACGGGAGCATGTGTAAGTCTTTCACTAAAATTCGCTGTAGGGTCCGTCTGGTGCTGCCCAATTGCGTGGCCCGTCGTCTGGTTGATATTTCTTCGTTCTCAGGCGACATCGGCAGCCACAGCCGCGATATTTTCGACCAGGCCCTCCATGGTCTCTTGTGGTTCCACTCTGTTCGACTCGAGTAGCTAAGCGCCGGAATGTTTGCCCAGTTGGCGCAACACGATTAGGAAATCGACATCGAAATTCACACTTTGGCTAGCACCACCGCCCGATTATTGGTCAAAAACATCGACACAATTATTCCACGCTCTTGCGGAGTATATCGCTCCATTGCTTGTCTGTTTGTATACTGCAGCTATCTAGTTCGCAACGCCATTTGCAAAAATGATACCATCTTCCGGTAGGGTGATTAATTTTGCGACACCTGGTAGTCGAGGTTGGGTGGAAAAAAATGTTTGCCCATTTTGGTTGAATGGTTCGTTCTGATTGACAGCGAATGTGAATGCCATTTAACAACAGTCTGCCCTAGCTTCTCTGGTTTGTCTTTGTAGGGTTCCATTCGTGCTTTGCTGATCTGGTATAACATCTCTTAGTTTCCTCAATGAGGAGCTGGTAACCGTCCTTCAGTTTTTGTTCCCTTTAATCTCCACTTCCTATTTTTCTGCATGCACTAGCCAGTATGCATCATGAAACCACAAGTGACACATGGGTGGTCGAACAAAATCCCAAACATTAAAAGCACATTTCCGATGGCTTGTCGGCAACTTTCCCACTGGGGTTATAGATAAGATGCAGTGGTCTGAGCCAATGCTGGCCCTCGGTACGTCCGGACAAACATACTACTGGAGGGGCGCTTTGCGTCGATCACAATGTGGTCCGATTTTAACTATAGCGATTCGGAAATTTCCTGCTTGCTGTGAATATCTCTTATGTAGAAGAGAAAGGAAGGATAACTTGCGTAGATACACGGCCTTAATTTATCTAGCAAATTCAAGCAAAGGTATGTCCTTCGACGAATCTAACTCTTTTAAATACAAAAATCAGCCTTTCAAGATATTTTAGGAACAATGCTCATCAAGATTGAGATAGGATCACATGTGAAGGAATAACGCCGCTTCAGAATGGTCCGAATCTCTGCACTACATGGCACATTTGTTTAAAGATCCTGAGTACTGCTAGTATTAGATTAAGCTGGTGCAGGAACTGAAGTCATAAGACCATCATTTAAGTTGTTCTCTTGCCAATTGGGCTCTAAAGCAGTTGCAAGTTGACATGTTGATGCGGATTTGTCATTAAAACATGAAGTCATCAGTTTTCGTATGGTGAACCAGCGCCTCACGACAATTCACATTAAAGCGAATATCATCCTAATATGGCCCTACACCAAGCTCCTAAACGAAACATATGACCAGTACCGTAGCTATTACGACGAGGTGAATTTAACGCAAAGCTGATAATGTATTGGCAAGTATAGCTTGTACGACACAATTCTGATTACCTATTCGGGCTAAAAGCCTTCTTCGACATGGAAGATGTGGGATTAGTCAACTGACAATCAGATGCGACCAATGCAAAGGTAAAGTTTTTTTATCACTGAAAACTCAGTCCCCTGTCTTTGTTAGAAGTTCTTCTACGTCAAATTGAAGCCATCAAAGTTCTATCAGAAGATCAAGGAAAGGACACAACCATGAACCCCGTGGACAGATACAGAAATGTATGGACACAGATATTAGTGTCACTGCAGAACTTTGAAAGTATTCGAGACTTTGCATTCAATGGAGACCTTAAAGTCTCAAAGTTCAGAAGCATTTACTGGGCGTTATTGCTGCGTGTATTACATGCGGACTATAAAACTTGGATAGAACAACGATTTAAACAAAGGACAAGATATGAGAAACTTAAGCATGAGTTTGTGATGAATCCACATCATGAGAAGGCACCCGATGATGACCCTCTATCTCAGTCGGAGCAGAGCATTTGGAATCAGTACTTTAGTAACCAAGAACTGTTTGATGTTATTAAACAGGATGTCGTGAGGGCATTTTTTGGGAAAACCCCTGATTAAATGTGCTATGACGAACATTCTGTTTTATTATGCAAGGGAGCATCCATACATGTGCTATCGCCAAGGAATGCATGAGATCCTGGCTCCAGTTTAGTTTTATATGCATTTTATTTTCTTAACACTAACTCTTACATTCTAACAAAAAATGCTTAAATTCTAGCTTACAATTACTTAATAATCTTACACTAACTTACTGGCCCCACACAGGCACTCTAAGCTACTCTAAATTCTTATGACTATGTCTTTCGACTTCATTTACATTTTCTTAAAACTATTTATTTTGTATACTTAAAGCTAAGAAAAAAATTTGTTAACAAAACTTAGCATATGGACATAATTTTTTATTTTTAATAAAAACTTAGTATCTAACTTAAAATAAACCTTAGTCTACCTAACCTAAACGTACAATACACACATAAACACACATAGACATTATACACAATCATATACATACATCAATATACACCTTTGTATACACTGATATATGTATATGTTTCTTAAATGCTAACCTAAACCTATGTAAGCCGGCCATCGCTGTTTACAGAGAAAACAGATTGGTCAGCTCTGCCTCATTAGTGAGGCTGGTCCGTAATTGACGGAAACGACGACGAATCATCTTCTCCATCATTCAACCACCAGAAATGCTGGTGCTGCCGAACGACATCCCTCT